>CM060197.1:45039278-46464903 GCA_030549335.1 Pontederia crassipes | reverse complement strand
GATCGATTCATATGTCTTAATACGTTATTAATTTTAAATATAATACGTTATTAATTTTAAATATATTTTCTTGGTACCTATGGTTGTCATTATTTCACCGGATTCCAACTGCTAATAATTAAGTTCATGCAGAGTTTTTCTTTAATCCGATGCTCAACTATATATTATGTGATAAACTAATTAATTATTTGCAATTTAATGTATTAGAATCAGATCGATACATTACTTCATATGTTAGCCAGTTTGAATTTTGTCATTTTGACATGGCTTCCTGGGTGATATCTTTATAACATATTCCATATATGATCAACGTCGCGTCAAGGAATTCAAACAAACAAACACAAATAAATAAATAAGAATTAGCACTGATCCATTAATTTTTGTTCTAAAATTTAAGGAAGGATCGTGATTCTTATTACTAATGGTTTAAAGGAAGGGACAGAGTTAGGACGAACAGTTAGCGGGGCCAAAGAGTGCGGAAAAAAAAAATTTAAAAATCAGTTCGATTGTGAACCGATCACAAAATTGATCCAATTTGATAATAAAATCGGATTAATAAAAAAAATTGGTTTGACTCGAAAAAAAATCAAATTGAACCAGTAAATCAAAATTTAATTTGATTTTTTAAAATTTCAAAAAAGAAATAAAATGTGAAAAGATTTTATGAGGGAATTGAATGTTTAAATAATTTTATAATAAAATTGAAAATATGTACGCGAAAGGAGAAAAAAATGAAAAAAAATATAATTCAAATAAGAAAATAAAGGGAAAGAACTTGAATTCTTGATTGGAGGAAATGAATCAGATTATTAATCAAATAAAATAAAAGAGAATTATATATGAAAGAAGAATAAAATATGGTAATAACATGTTAGTAATAAATGTTTATAGTACTTAAAAGGGCTAACTAATATGTAGCTCCCCCCGGATTTAAGGGTTTATTATTAATGTAAATGTTTATACTCAAAGGAATTAAGGAATTATGATTTCTTTTGTTATCAAATCAAATATTTTGCTTTTGCTTTTCCTATTTTGATCCCCACAAGTATAAGATAACATGTATGGTTAGTTTTGGTGTACACGGCGATACCGAGCACATAGATAGGGTCCTTAGCTTGTGTCATAATTTATATCTGCTGGACCAAAAAAGTTAAGTGATGTTGTAGATTATGATGTAACTTGTGTTATACGACTATGGAGCTTTCATATTAATGTATTGTAATTTGCTACAGCTTTTGCATTATGCAAGTTGTATTGTGTTATTAATTAAGGATATATTATTACCTTCCGAGATCTCTTATGATGTAAATCCATATAGCGACATTGAGAGGAACTTAATTATGGATGAACTCAAAATTTGGAATCTAGGATAGAACAATGGGAACATTAGCTCGTTATCGATATGAATTAAACATAACCCTGAATGGAAACATAACGCTTTGTCTCCATGATATGAATTCTGTTTCAGAGCAGTCAACGTATAAATCTTTTTAGTAACTAAATGGAAACCATTGCAATTAAAGTAAACACAAATTAGCTGAGCTGCAAAAAGATTAATTGCAATCATTTAACAGGAATCTACCAAACACGACTCTGAATTAACCTCATGAACTGCCCTCCTGGCATGGTGAGGAGTGCTGAGACAAGATGCTTTCTGTCACGATTCTGACCCGGTTCTTCTGATTCGATTCAATCAGTTTGTTTCAGACAATATGAAAATTCAGGTCCAGCCGATCACACCACAATTAATTATCAGAAGAACATGCTAAGTGCACGTTTACAGGATCATATTACTTACAGATAGGTCACGCAGATTTCAAGAACCAACAATTTAATCCATCAACGAAAGAAATTAAGCAGAGGTCTCCTCTTTCTTTCTAACAGTCTTTACAGACATATTTTCCAAACAGCAAAAGAGAAAAAAAAAAACAGAGTAACAAATTGCAGTCTTGCATACCCTGAACGTGATTGCGCTTCTTATCCTCGGCAGTTGTAAATTCCGGCGCCGCACTGCCGGGGGGTGTAAGGTTGGCCGGATTTGCCGGTGCCTCCCGCCGCTTTGTTCTTGTCCAGCGCGCGGTTGGATATGGGGGTACCTGACTGGAGGAACCTCCTGGCCGTCTCCGACGGCAGCGCCCACTCGTCTTCCTCTTCCAATCCACCAGGAGACGACCATTGTTGTCCCGTGGTGCCATTGACCTGTCCTTGTTCTACTTTCCTCCCCAGAGCTCCGCCGTATTCATCATCCTCAGCAGCAGCACACAGAGTTGCAGAGAAGACAGCAGCCATGACTAGGAGCGCAAAGCAGAGCCTGAACCCCATTGCATGCACTCGCACTCCACCGACACCTCTTCTCTGGTTCGATCTGAAAAGAGACGACCCCCCTATATATAATATCAAACTAATCTGAATTCTCTGTGACCAGGCAAATTGATCACGATGCAGCACCTACTGCCCTGATACAAATATCATCTCCCAGTGTATACATATATTAGGATGGATGCTGGCGATAGAGATTGACATTTTATGGAAAGTAAAATGGTACAATGGAAGTACAATATAGAGTTTGAGCTTAACTTAAGTTACTTTTTTTTAAAAAAAAAAACATAACAGATTGAGAAACATGGCTTGTCCTCGCTTAATCTAATATTTTTTTTTGTCAACCTTGCATTACTAATGGGTGGAATACCAGACAATCTCAAACTTTTTTTAATCATATTCAAGAGAAAAAATATTTTAAAAAATTTAAAAATTCAGGAACTTAAGAGCAGAACAAAAGATGAGAAAACACAATCAATCTCTTAAAAAGATATGCAACAATGTTGAAGAAAAAATTATCTACCTTACAAAAATATCTTGGCGGGATCAGATATATGACGCAACTCTCAAATATGAAATTTGTTTAACGTTGTAAGGGAAGAAATGACCTATTCCGACCGACGAGAACAAGGTGATTTTGAAATTATTTTTTGTGAATTCAAAATTTTTTTATTAAAAGTCTAATATGTCATTGCTAAGTACTCGATTCGACCTATACTAAATTAGTTGTGCTTGATAGTAAGTTGATCTTTCAATTAGTGGATAGTACACTTAGTAGAATCATGCGAATTAGACAATCGATACCGCTTAAGGTTGACTACTCAAAAATATTTATTTTGCTATAATAATATAATCTTGTAGAGTAAAATTAATAATTCAAAGTTAGTATGCGGTGTTAAATAAATGATCCCTTGGATATCTTTATTCATTTTATGTAGGAGTATTACTGTTTGATTTTAACACTATAATAAAGTAAATTATCCTGAGTTCAAGTAGTTAGAATATTTTTTTCCCCGTATTAGTGATTAATTTCAAAACATTCACATGTAGGCCGACGTCAGTAGCCCCATATTAGTCGTTGTTTTGGAATTCTCGTCTCTATTATTTTTCGGTTTACTAATTATTATCTATATACATATGAGTGTGTGTGTGTGTGAGGTTGACAAGTATATAGAGAACACCTTTAAATTAATCTTTGAACGATGGCTACATATCTAAGTTGTTTATGTTTTATTATGTTTTATTTGCTATGATATTTTTAATAGTACTCATTTGGACTTTGAAATTTGTTCTCTTGATATCTGTCCTTCCTTGGTGATCTCTCTCTACCATGGACTGTCTCTCTCCTGATCAAATTATGTCAAGTCTTCAATTATTCATCACTGATTTGACTCGGTAAAGTCCGATGGTCAAAATATTGGACAATTTGTTTTTTTTTTTCCAAACACAAATGCGTGGTCCCCCACATGTGACCTGGCAAATGATAACGACGCAGCGCCTGCTTACGGGAGAATACATAGATTTAGGGGTGACATCTGAGGGCCGGGTGATTTTTAAAAAAAATTATTTTATATATTTTGGTTGAGTTTTTGAAATAAAAAAATATTAATTTTTTCGAATAGTTTTTTCAGGACCCTATATTTGATATATTTTATATTTATAAAAATATTAATAATATAAAAAAAATTATTTCATAAATTTATGACATTTACATGTTATATATTATAATAGTACTATTTATGGCTTATATTAATTTTCTATACATGTTATAAGATAAATATATATTTAGTGAGTAATTTTATATATATTATAAATATTTAAAATATAATATTCAATATATATTTTATAAAGTTTTAATTATGTAAGTCTCGTCGGACTCGTCCGATGGTTTATTTAATTTTAAAAATTGCTTGTTTTTTCGAATGTAAAAAAATCTAAAAATTTTGTGTTGGGTGGGGTCAGCTTTTTAGATTTTTTTATCTTTCAATTTTTTCCTTACACGCCTATAGAGATTTGATCTAACTTAAACTATTTAAAATAATAATATAATTCTATAGAGTAAAATTAATAATTTAAAGTTAATATCCAGTGTTTAATAAATGATCCATTGGGTATGTTAATTCTTTTATATAGGAGGATTAATTATATGATCCTTAACATTACAATAAACAATATTATTTAACATTATCTAGTTCGAGTAGTTAGGATATTTCTTGCATCGTGGTCTATTTAATTTTTAAACAATAACAACTAGCTAGGCAGACTCATTATAATTTCCGACGGTTCTAAATCCGTCGCAATTTGCGACGGATTTTTCGACGGTTCCATTTCCGACGGATTTTTCGACGGTTATGACCGTCGGAAATAATTTATATTATTATTTAATTTTTCGACGATTAGGAACGTCGATATTTTCGACGGATATCCATCCGTCGCAATTTCCGACGACTTTTTCGACGGTTACGACCGTCGGAAATAAAAAAAATTAAATTATATATTTTTAATATTATTATTAAATTTTTTCGACGGATTTTCCGACGGTCACGACCGTCGGAAATAAAAAATTTAATTATATGATTTATTATATTATTATTTAATTTTTCGACGATTAGGAACGTCGATATTTCCGACGGATATCCATCCGTCGCAAAATCCGTCGCAATTTCCGAAGATCCTAACCGTCGGTAAATGTATAATAATATCATATATAAGAGTATTTTATTAATATAACTAGCGACGGTCCAAATCGTCGGTAAAATAAAAAATAAATATTATATATAACTAAATAAAATAAAAATATTTAATATTTATATTTTCGACGGCCGAAACCGTCGATAATTAAAATTTCGTTATCCCGCTTTTTTTTCCTTTTCTCGCTTTCTTTCCACTTTTTTCCTTTATATATATTCCTCCTCCCTCTTCTCTCTCCCTCCTCCCTCCACTCCTCTCTCTCTCCCTCCTCTCCTCTCTCTCTCTTCCGGCCACGAGCACCGAATCGGCCTCTCCCGTGCGCTGGACGCCGGCGACCCTCCCACGCCGGACGCCGGCGACCCTCTCCCGCACCGACGACTCTCTCCCGCGCCGGCGTTCTCTCTCTCCCACTCCGCGCCGGCATCTCTCTCTACTGTCGGCCGGATCCGGCCGTGGCCGTTCGGATCTGGCCCCCAGCGGCCGATCGGCCGCCAGGCTGCCGGATCCGGCCTCCAGCACCCGGACCCGGCCGCCTGGCGCCGGATCCGGCCGCTAATTTTTTTATATTTAAAAAATTATTTGCGACGGTTGCGACGCCCGTCCAAAGTTTCGACAGTTGCGACCATCGAAAAGTTGCGACGGTTCGAACCGCCGGCCTTTTCTGACGGTTGCAACCGTCGAAAATTTCGACGGCTCGAACCGCCGGACTTTTCCGGCGGTTGCAACCGTCGGAAATATCGACGGTTCGAACCGCCGGCCTTTTTCGACGGTTGCAACCGTCGGAAATATCAACGGTTCGAACCGCCGGGGACTTTTCCAACGATTGCAACCGTTGAAAAATTTCGATGGGTCGAACCGCCGGGACTGTTCCGACGGCCAGAATCGTCGATATTTTCGACGAATTTTTTCAACCGTCGCAAATCCGTTTGCGACGAGCATTTTTTCGACGGATCGATTTCGACTGAAAAACCGTCGGTAATTGCGTTACCGACGGTCCGAACCGTCAGTAATTCGCGTTTTTCTAGTAGTTTTTGTAATGGAGGCTTTAACAATGCTCATCTCTCTTATTTATCAGCTATGTAATGGTTTTATATTTTCAATAAATTTGAAAAACTAGTGAGATTTTAAAATCACACCGGCGAGTTCTTTATACGCCAGTTATTTTAATTCGGTCCTTGTTGTGGTATCATTACAAGAAATTATTCATTTTCAATGGACAATTTCCGATGGATTATAATCATTCACATTTTTCGACGACATTTGTAATGGAAAGAAAAATCCTTCGAAACATCGATAGGCAAAGTGTCTATCATTCGTACCAACGAATTTATCTATTGATAATTTCGAAGACTAAATTCGTAATAATTATATTTATAATAAAATATATAAGATAAACATATGATTAAAATTTTAATACTAATGTTTCTAACAGGTATAACCTTTGAAATTATCCTACGATTGGACTCGGCCACAGACAGCTTTACTTTTTATATTTTAAAAAATTCAACAAATTCGTCCGTTGGACAATACTTGTCAGAACTCCTAATGAAAAATCTATCGTCCAAACTTCCAAGGGAAAAGACCCGTCGGTAGGAATTTCCAATGGAAACTTTCGAAGGATGATTGAATTTATTTCTTACCAAGTCAAATGTATAGATGAAGTGCCTAACTATTCCTGATTGCATTCATAACAAAAAAAAAATAGCTAAAATGACTAACTTATGAAGTTATGAATGTCAGTTATTCATTAATCAAATTGGTTGCTTATTTTTAGTACTTGCCACCTTGGGAGAAGAGAAAATAAGATTGCTTGGATAAACCATGGGGATCATTACCTTTTAGTTGAATTGTTAGGGGCCTTCGATATATAAGCCAATTTTTTTGGTAAATTCTTCTCTTTTTATCTATAAAAGTTATTTTGGTAAATTGGACAAACTAATCATTTTCAGCTTTTTTACTTTCACATATAAGCCAATTAATTATTGTTTATATCACAAGAAATAAATAAAAGAAATTTAAGGGCACACCAATTACCTTGTCCATTTATTTTTGTCTCTTGAATATACTAGGAGATCAATTCATGGAAACCCTAAACCCTTCAAGTCGAATTGTCAACTTGATGAGCGAGTGGTCAGATTCTTACCATGTGTCATGTGTCCTTGCCTCCAAACTACTCTTATCGGCATTGCTCAACTAATTACTCATCCTTGATTGAACCCATAGTGTCCTTGTTAATTTATGATTGAACTCATAGAGTCCTTGTTAATTTAGCACAACCATGTATAGATCATATAATGTCTAATTAGCTACACATTGAATAACAAGTCAATTATGAAATTTTATAGTATGATACATGTAGAAGCTCTTTTGCTCATCAATTGATTTTTGTATGACTGAATTATGAATTGATTTTTGTTTGAAATTTTGTTCCTTCCTCTTTAACACTTTGTCTGAATTATGAATTTACCACCTGTATAACATAATTCCTTTCCTAGTTCAATTGATTTTTTTTTGCATAATATGGAAGGAAAATGTGCTTAACTTTTTTTATGTAATATGGATAGAGATTAATGCACGCAACAACTGTGCAATGCAATTATTTATACTATTATATTTTAGTTTGGAATTATGATATTGTCATTATATTATATTTCATACTATTTTATTAAATTAATTTATATTACAAAAAATGTTTGTTTCAAAAAATTGTAAGTGAATGTATAATAACACTCGTGGTCATTGAGAATTGACTCAAGAATTCGTATGGAGTTGAAGAATTTGTTAAATATGCAGGTGAATCTCAAATTTTCTTAAATGATGGGACAATAACATGCCCTTGTTCGAAGTGTTGTAGTGGAAAGTTGCTAAAATAAAAAGAAGTGAAAGTTCACTTATATAAAAAAAAGAATTCAAATTTGGATACTAGTATTGGATAGACAAACAACTTGATATGATTATAGATGTGGATAACGACACAATTTTGGAGGACAATGTAGCCACTAGATATGAGAATTTGTTATGGATTTGGTAACTCTAGGAGTTATTTTTAAGACGATGCTAAGGAGCTCGAAGTCGAGTAACTTTTTTAATATGTTGAATACATCTAGTAAACCATTATGGACTTGCTGCGAGACACATTATGAATTGACCTTAGCACTGTGAATGTTTGAGACTAAAAGTTAACTATAATGTGTCGCAAGTGTGTTTTGATTCATTTATTAAGGGAGGTGGCTCCACCAAAGTCAAGAATTCCTTTGAATTATTATAGAACTAGAAAGTTGATTTTTAAACTTGGTTGTCATTCAATGAAAATAGATTATTGTGTCAACGGTTGTAGGTTATATGATTATTAAACAAACTAAGCAATGCCAATTTTATGGTGCCGAAAGATATAAATCATGCAAAGCAAACATCAAATATAAAAAAATTCATTTAAACGAATGCATTATGTACCTCTTCAATTCATTCTGAGACTTCAGAAGTTATATTCCTTAATAAGTTCAACTACCCAGATGAGATGACATGCTGGACATACAATAAAAGAGGGAGTAATGTCTCATCCTTCTTATGGTGAAACTTGAAAAATATTGACAGAACTTTTTCAAATTTTCATTTGATTGCAGAAATGTCAAGTTCGATTTGTGTGCTCATGATTTTTCTCCATGCAATAAATCAACTTTGTGTTTGGAAAATGGTGTCAATGGTCTAATCCGCACGATGCTAACGATTATGTATATTGTTCACAGGTTAGAGGTCAACCCATCATTGATCCCAACTAATCTGATAAGATCGCTCTGCGTCATGGACCTAGTAGTGGGAGGTGATGCTCCATACAAGTTTCCACTTACATTATTCTTGATCCTCTCAATCCTAAAAGCAAGATAGATATTTACTTGCAGCTACTAATTGATGAGTTAAAAATATTATGGTCAGGTGTTTTAACTTATGATGAGTATACCAAATAAAATTTCATGATGAAGGTTGCATTAATGTGGACAATTGCATGGATGAATGATTGCAACTAAATTAATATGTCCATATGGTATGGATCAAACCAAGGCATTGAAGCATGGATGAAAAAAGTTACTGGTTTGATTATCATTGTCAAGTTTTGCCAAATAATCATTTGTTTAGAATAAATAAAAATGCACTTAAGAAAAAAAATTTGTTAATGATGCTGCTCAACCGAGATTGTATTTGAATGAGATTGTAAGAAACTCCAATAAACTTATTGAATTGAAAGTGATCAAACACCCAAGGTATGATATTTATCACAATTGGACGAAGCAAAATATATTTGGGAGTTGCCTTGTTGGAAGGACAATCTCATTAGACATAACTTAGATGTTATGCATATCGAGAAAAAGAATTTTGATAACATATTTTTGATAACTTAGGAACCTTTGACTTCGTTTAGATTCCTTGATTCTTGTACGCCTATCTCAACTTGTTCACTAGAAATATTTTTTTTTCACCTTCTTCGTGTTCTCATTTCATCGAATGTTCTCACTAGAAATATTTGTTGCTAGCTACATATTTCAAATGCTTTTCAAGTAGATACTCAATTTCATAACTAACTTAACAATAAGACAATGACTCTCTTTTTTTTCAGCAAGATGTAATTTCATCTTGCATATTTTTTCCATAATAAAATATTTCAATGATCTTTTTCCTTGTGCACTAAAACAAATTTAACAATGCTTCTATGTGGGATATGTCTTTAATTTTACTGCCTAAGAGCTTATAGGAGCCATTGTAGTGTTGTCATTTGCGTATTGTGTTTGAAATTCTTCAATATGTGTTTGAGTTTCACTACAACTACGTCGATGCCATGTTTAAATAAGTATTAAATATATAAAACATCAATTAGGAAATTTTTTATTACTCAAATTGGTGTTTGAGTTTTATTAGTGTTGTCATCCATTCGTACTCAAATGAGTCCTGCAAGCTCCTTGGCCGGCCAACGCACCCTTGGATGGCCAACAACCAAGGTCACAAACCTAGTCATGTGATCGACCTTTGCCGAGCCTAAGGCATCACCGGGGCACACTGTTAGCCCTCCAAAGGTGTCATCAAGGTGCGGCCTTGGCCGACCAACAATTGCATCGGCAGATCGCGAGCTAACCAACAATCACATTGGTAGAGCATGGCCTTTACCAATAGCCACACCACCATAGTTCGATTGTTGTTGACAAATAGAGGAGTATGAAATACGAATGACGATTGAGGAGTAAGAACCGAGTGACAAAGGAGGGTTGTCAGTGTCAATCATTGCAAGATTAGTGTCGAATTGCCACTCTTTGGGATTTTGCTTACGTGTGATTGTCGCAAGATCAAAGGTCGCTTGAGTGCAGATTAGTGAAAGTCGAATGTCGAAGGGCTTTATCACCTTCACTTGGCTGGCAGATCACCGCTAGATTGTCACTAAAGCATTGCCAGAATGCGCCTTTGGGATCTATGGTACGTGCGGCGGTTGTCCACGCGTGAGTCGATGTTTGCACTTTGCACTACAACGAGTTGAGCACAATGGTTAATCAAACCAAACTAGACTTTTTTTAAACAAATGCTCAAATCATGAGAATCTGATGGGTTAGCCGGTCAAACCTAGGTTTTTATCATATTTGATCGGTTCAATATGGGTTAAAAGTCGGTCTGAGTTTATGCTGACCCATGAGCCATTTTTCTCACTAGAGGACATTCTGTCAGCCCGTCCGAGTTTTAAATCACTGTTCAAAATGTGACCTTTTGAGGATTGTAATAAGGCTCAACCCTCCACATTTTAAGAAAAAAAACATTTGAAAACAATTATATAATCAAAATATTTAACCTTTTTTAATATATATATATATATATATATTGACAAGTACATGTATAGAAAGTTGGGCACCTTTAAATTAATCTTTAAACTATCTAAGTTGTATATAATCAATTTTAGTATTATACATCTTTTTTTATTATGTTTTATTTGCTAGTATAATTTTAATACTCTTTTGGACATACAAGTTCATCTCTCCTCGGTGATTTCGACCATACACAGTGATGATCAAATTATGTCAAATATTCCTTTATTCATCATCGGTTTGATTTGGTAACCTCAGATGGTCCAAAATATTGGATGATCCCAATTAACAAATGCATTAATCATTACTTGCGTTTACAAAAATTGATGTTTTCAAAATTGGACCGGAGATAGATCGGTCAGTCAACTAGATCAAAAGTTTGATCGACTTAACCGGGTTCGATCGGATTTAATTAGATTTTTGATAAAATAATATTAATTGTATTACTTCTTCAAATATACTACAAACAAAAAAATATAAATGGTAAAAGGTAATAGAATTAAATCATATATATTAATCATCATTTTAAATTGATCAAATAAGAATAAAATATTTTTATGTTTTCAATGTCATTATTTATTGTAATTTTAATTTTATAATATTTTTTTATTTCATGAATAATTTCTCTTTTATTTATATCCCTTAAAATATATTTCATTAATTATTTCTCTATCTCATATTCGCGCACATTCTTACCAAAATCAACTTTTATTATTTTTAATGTGTAATATTTTTGACAAAAACCTAAATTGAACTAATTTTTCGGTTCAATATAATTTTGATTGAATCAATCCGGTTCAATCCTTTTTTTTTGCAAAACTGATTTTCTTATTGACTCAAATCGGATTGACAATCGTTTCATGATCGAACCGGTCAAATCGGCTGTCTGGTTCAATTTTAAAAACATCCATAAAAAAATACTACTTGGTACTTTTCGGAACTTGGATCAAGTTCAATCCTGATGCATGCCATCATTCAGGTACACATGAGTAGAGTTCAATCCAACATCTTTCTGTCCGACATCTCCTTCTTTTTTTTTTCTTGTTTGTTATCTTTTCTTAACGTTTGACTCGTGCCAAGCCATTCCATGTTCCTTCACTAGATTTTCATGGTCCACAAGTGTTAAAGATTTCCAAGCACCTACTAACAAAATGTTGTCTAGGTACAATGATGCCCTGACAGGCAAAGCCAACTACATTTCTTGCTTGATTCCTCACAAACATTTCATTTTAATATGTGGTCTTTGTATTGATATTTCATTATATTTTATATCTTATAATAATACTTTTCTGACAACTCCGCCTATGTTTTATAGCCAGTCCCAAACTCGGATAAAGGAGGAGGGTTGTGTTAGGCCCTGACAGCGTAAAACTATGTCGAATCGCATGAATATGGATCAACGAATAGCGTCGTATAATTCATGTAGCCGACCCCACCTAGTGGAATAAGACTTTGTTGTTGTTGTAATAATACTTTTCTGGCCCCTCATTTTCGTTGGACCGTTCTTCATGATTCTTGTCCAACCACGGCCTTACTTCGTGTGACGATTATATATGAGCCACAAGTTCATTATTGATGAACAAGTTCATTTGTGATGAACAGTTAGTCGAGCTACAGAATGACTGCAACTTATAGATTAACTCAAATTTTGGAAACTAGGACAAAACAATGGAACATATACCACCTCATTATTGATGAGAAACTAGTTGATCTCTGAGCAAGTAGAGTTGCTCCAAAACATAAGCATGGATTAGCCGCATTGCCTCCCATTTCTCACCTCTGCCTTCATGAGGAACACAGATGCTGTTTTAGCGCAGTAAAGGTATCAATGCATCTTTTTCTGTAACTAAAGGGAAAAGTTTTCGATTTAAGTCAGATGGATGGTTCACAAGTTCAAAGTAAAGAAAAATAAATTAGTTGTGGTGCAGAAAGACTGCAATTTGTAAATAGAAGCTGCACAACACGACCCTGAATTGACCTCACAAACAGATCCCTGCCTTTTTCAGGAGAGCTGAGACAGATGTTTCCTACACGATTCAGTCAGTCAGTTTGTTTCAGATGTTATGAAATTCAGGTCCAACCGATCACCACAATTATCAGAAGAACATGATATTAAAACATTGTAAATTGAAGTGCACGTTTACGGGATCATATTACCTACAGATAGGTCGCTCATATTTCAAGAATCAGCAGTCGACTATCAACGAAAGAAAAGAATTCAGGAAGAGAAATTAACCAGAGGTCTCCTCTTTCTTGCTTACAGTCTTACAGACATGTTTTCCAAACAGCAAAAGAGAAGAAAAAAAAAAAGTAACAAATTACAGTCGTGAAATTTGTTATGATATTATCCTCGGCAGTTGCTCATTCCGGCGCCGCACATCCGGTCGTTGTGAGGAGCATTAGTTTTGCCGGGGCCTGGCGCCGGTGGATTCTTGCCCATCGCGGGGTAGGTTATGGTAGCATCTGACTGGAGGAACATCCTGGCCGTCTCCGACGGCATCGCCCACTCGTCCTCCTCCTCCTCTATTAATATTCCACCAGGAGACGGCGATTGTTGTCCCGTGGAGCCTTTGAGCTCTCCTTGTTCTACTTCGCTCCCCAGAGCTCCGCCATATTCGTCATCATCAGCTGCATCAGCAGCACACAAAGCAACAGAGAAAACTGCAGTCATGACCACGAGAGCAAGGCAGAGCCTGAACGCCATTGCATGCACTTGCACTCCGCCGCCGCTTTCTCTCACCTCTTCTCTAGTTTTGTTGTGCTTTCTCACAGCTGAGCTCAACACCTATATATAACAAATCTAGTCTAAGTTCTCCGTGACCAGTCAAATGATCACGATGCAGGGAACAGGTCAACTCTCCGTGTGTAGAGATGACTTTGACGAAAAATAAAATGGTACAATATGAAAGGAGAATATGGAGATTGTGTCAACTTAAAACTATTTTAAATAATAATATAATCTTATAGAGCAAAATTAATTAATAATTTAAAGTTAGCATGCAGTGTTAAATAAATGGTCCATTGGATATCTTAACTCTTTTTATACATGAGTATTAAATATTTTATTTTAACATCATAACAAAAATATTATTTGATATTATCGAGTTCAATTTGTTAGAATGTTTTTTTACAAATAATATTATTTATACATTTGTTCGATTAGCAAGTTATTTTAATTCGTCCTCGCTGCTGTATTTCTATTAATAAATTTTATGTATTTGCTACTAAGCTTGAAAGCATTTGAGGATATAAGTAAAGAATACTAAACTTTATAGGTGAACTTAAAATATGTCATGCTTTAGAAGAGAAATGTGAAATTAGTTTAATGCAATAATATCAATTGGTTAAATATTTATTCAATATTGTGATGAGCATCAAAACAGTGCTGAATATGCGAACAAATGTGAAAAGAAAAGTGTTAATTCTAGATCATTGATGTGTTACGTTTTTAATTCATTAATTAGTTTTGACTCCTTAAACTTAGTTTTTTTTTTCTTCCTACCAATCAGAATCGCATATTCTGAGCATACATGCATATATGCATTCAAAATATGACTTTTATTCAATTTAAATTTACCATACAACATTTTTTTTATTATGCTTATTTTCTAATTATATTTTTTTTTGTTGGAACCTCATTTTTTCTCTTGATTCGTCCTTGATTTCGACCACGGACGGTTCCTGATTGGATTATGTCAAGTCTTCCCAATGATTTGATTTGGGCTCTGTTTGGCAATGTTAAAAATGGTATTTCAAATAACGTTTAGCGATTGAAATGTTATTTTATTTGTTTGGTTGCACACATAATCAAGTAGAGTTTAGCATTTAATTTTTAGCGTTTAGATATTCATATTTTTTTTTAATTTTATCCTTATTCAAATGTACTATTTCCTTTTTAATTTATCTTACTATTTTATAATTTTTATTTTATCACCATTCAACATTATTCCTTTTATATTCATATTTAATTAATTACAAAATATTTATTTATAAATAATGGATATAAAAATTAATTTAATAATTAATATTTTTAGATCATGTATGAACTATATAAAATGTATTATAAATATATTTTAATAAAAAATTTACTTGTGAAAATTTATTTTATTTAATTGAGATATTAGTTAGTTATTTCTTAAATTTTAATAAAATTTATATAGCGATTGAATTGAATAATTTATTATATGTTTAATTATGTCATTTTATATTCATCCGTTAATTTCATCGCTAAATTTATAAAATGCTTATTTATTAATATCCTAAATGAATCGTTAACCGTTAATCATCAACCGTTCTCCCTGCCGAACATATGGTACGGAATATTTGGACGATCCAAATTAACAAATGCATTAATCATTTAGCTACTTCGATAATATAGAGCTTAATCCAACATATAGCTTTCTGTACGATTTATGGTTTTTGTTATCTTTTCTTAACGTTTAATAAAAATTAATCAAATGCCAAGTCGTGCCATGTGCCTTGACTATACTTTCTCGGTCAACAACTGTTAAGATTTCCAAGTACCTACTAATTAAATTGTTGTCTGGATTAATCCGAATAATGCTGTGGTCAACGTCCGCGTGAGCTAGAAATGTTGTCTGCATTCACACCTTCCATTCGACATTAATGTTCTCACAGGCGAAACCTTCTTGGTGCATTAAAAATATTTCATTTTTTTAAATTATGTTCTAAATTATCGATGTTATTATTAATATATGATGTTTATATTAACATTTTATTATATTTTAGATCTTATCATAATACTTTCTGGACCCCTCTTTTTTCGTTGGTCATGATCTCCATTTAATTGTGATTCATTTTTGGCAATTGAGTTAAATTATTCAATTAATTTAATTGCATAAATTTCATCATATGCAAAATTATACAAATATTTTCACGTGTAACTAAAACATATATGCACATATTTTTTTTCTTCCTAAAGAAATTTAATTTATAATAATTGGTGTGCACATTTCGCATGAAAAATTTAATAAATGTGTCAAAATATTATGTACATTCATGTGAATTAATTTTTTTAAGATTAACAGAAACATATTATGTTTAAGATGTAACATAATTTTATATATGCACATATTCTTTAATGAAGAAAATAAATTCTTATTACATAGCCTAATTTACATAATGAACCAATTATGTGCATATTTCAATTATCATGCCAATTTACATAATTGTCATACTTAAATAGATTTTAAGTAAATATCACATAATTATGCCCATGAATATCAAATTCATATGAAAATCTAATTTAAGACTCACATACTACACATAAAATATATAACATGTAATAATATATGTCAATGATTTTTTTACTCTAAATTCATAATTACATATTATATATGACAATTAATATGACACTTTCATGTAAATTATATGTAAGGATAATGACACTAATATGCATAAATCATGTCGTACAATTTTTTTTTAAAAAAAAATCTAAGTGGCATTACATGATTATTTTGCAACCAAGATTTTCATTTCCATATAAACTCATCAAAAAATTATCGAAACATACACAAATGCATAATAGGTCACAATATTCTCATTTCTGTATTTATTTTAATTTAAGTACGTTTCTTATACTTAAATAAATGTGACATGATAATTTATATGAATATCAATTACTTCCACTTATACATAATAATATGGAATAATACGTGAAATTAATATGCATGAATACTAAAAAATGCTTATTGAATATTTTGGATATTGCAAAAAATTATTCATATTTTTCTAAATCAATAATGTGCATATATAAATTAGAAATAATCTAATTTTCCATACATATTTATCATGACATAATAACACAATAAAATGCTAAAATGCATAAATTAATATCAAAACTAAAACACGCATTATTCAGAAAATTTTCTGAGTCCAAAAACGTATTATTCTCATTTTTCAACTATTTTTCTAGTCTTTTAAAATCTGATTTAAAAAAACTGTCACTGGGCGGGGCCCAAATCCCGAAACGGGCCATCGGCCCGCGGGCGTTGCACCACGCGACGCCGCATAGCAGGCCGAGGCCTGCGCACGGGTCACACCATGCCGCGCCTCGCTGCGGGCCGTGGCCCGCGCACACTGTAGCGTGCTACAGTGCCGAATGTCACTGTACCACTGTTTTTTTTAACAGGAAATTGATTTTGTTTTGAAATTTGGGAAAATAAAATTAAATGAGTATACCAAAATTCCGGGTGAATTTTTTACGAAAGTGACAATGAAAAAAAATTCTCTCTTCAATTATGATTTTATAATCGAAAACGTAAAGAAAAAAGTCATTTCGATTCTCATATCGATAAATATAAGAATATTATCAAAATATCTAGCAGCGGAAGAAGATTCAACAAAGACTTGAACTGATTTTTGGCATCTTATTCACGCACAGGAAAAAAATCACGTATTCACAATCCATATGCTTCTTTGATGTTTTCGAATATATTTTAGGGACGTTTCAATTGATCTAAACTTCTAAAGGAATAATCTCAATTTTTTGCTAAAAGATTTCAGAAAAAACTATAGTAATTAAATTCCACAAAAGAAATGGAAAATCAGAGCCACAGGTACATGTGAGCAACTCGTATTAGGTAAAATCTTTATTTGTTTTAGAAAAAAATGTATCTAATTAACCAAAGAGTAAAAATTATTGAACATTAATTTGTTTTAATATTTCACGAAGAGCATATAATTATTGAATCAACAGTTATATCAATCCATCAACGAAAGAAACGAATCCAATAAGAGAAATTAACCAGAGGTCTCCTGATCTTTATTGGTTACAGTCTTACAGACATGTTTTCCAAACAGCAAAAGAGAAAAAAAAAAAAGAAAAAAAGTAACAAATTACGGTCGTGAAATTTGTTATGATATTATCCTCGGCAGTTGTTATTTCCGGCGCCGCACTGCCGAGTGTAAGGGTCACCAGCTTTGCCGGAGCCTGCCGCCGGTTTATTCGGCTCCAGCGCGCGGCTGGTTATGGTGGAACCTGACTGGAGGAACCTCCTGGCCGTCTCCGACGGCAGCGCCCACTCTTCTTCCTCCTCCAATCCACCGGGAGACGACGGCCATTGTTGTCCCATGGAGCCATTGAGCTGTCCTCGTTCTACTTCCCTCCCCAGAGCTCCGCCATATGATCCAACATCATCATAAGCAGCAGCAGCAGCACACAAAGCAACAGAGAAAACTGCAGTCATGACCATGAGAGCAAGGAGGAGCCTGTACCCCATTGCATGCACTTGCACTCCTCGTCCGCTTTCTCTCACCTCTTCTCTGGTTCGATCCCAAGTTGTGCTTTCTCACAGCTGATCTCAACACCTATATATAACGAATCTAGTCTAAATTCTCAGTGACCAGGCAAATGATCACGATGCAGCACCCACTGCCGAATACTATACGTATACGAATAGATAATCTGTGGTGCGTAGAGATGACTTTAATGGAAAATAAAATGGTAGAATGAAAGGAGAATATATACTATTTTAAATAATAGTATATAATCTTTATAGAGTTAAATTAATTAATAATTTAAAGTTAGTATGCAGTGTTAAATAAATGATCCATTGGATATCTTAATTTTTTGTATACAGGAGTATTAAATATTTGATTTTAACGTCATGACAAATAATATTATTTAATATTATCTAGTTCGATTAGTTAGAATGTTTTTTTTTTTGCATAGTGATCTAGTTGACACATTAATTTGATGTCTTACGCAATTAATTTGAAAAGATTAACAAGTAGGCCGACGTCAGTATACCTTCTTTGTAATTAAGAAAGGAGGATAATTGTTAAAATTTTAAAATTCAATTTATCTGATTTATTTGTTTAGTTAGAAAAAATTAAAATCCAAATTAATCTAAACGGCGAAAATTATCTGTTGTAAATAGAAATTCATTATATATGAAACAATTAGAAATATTGTCTATTGTAATTTTTATTAGATCATTTTTGCAGTGCAGTCACAAAATTTCATATGACCTACAATTTAAATATTTAAAAATCATCATAAAAAATGGAATAAGTTACTATGTCAATATCAACGAAGTTGAAACAAATCTAAAAAGATAAAAGTAGAGTAGATGACTGACGTATATTTTGTTGGAGATAATGGAGTACGAAAAACATTACGTAAACCTAGAATAGTGAAATAAAAAAAATTGTTAAAAATCATATAAGGCAAGTTTTAATTTATTTTTAAAAATTAATTTATCACAACTATTTTATTGTAATCAGTATTAACTAAGAAAAATGGAAATCAACTCCTACACACATAAGAAGAAAAAAAGAGAAAAAAATTGTTCTATTTTTTATTTATTACATGCGGATAGCATTTTTGTTATTTGTTTGCCTCTTTCTCTAAAATAGTTCATGAACACATTTTTTCTTAATAATCATCATCATCATCATCATCATCATCAATCAATAACAGTTATTTAGATTACTTTTTATTTTAAAATCCACATAAAAGAGTCTTTTTGAACTAAGGATTACAGTTAATTAATAACTTTGAGTTTGTTAAATAGTTTACGAGTTGTTCTCCAAGTCCGACTCTGATGCGTATTAATTATCTCTTTCGATCTTATATTTCTGTTTCCTCCGTTTCCTTCTTCTTCGTCTGCTCAACAAGGTTACATCTTTGCCTTTGATCAATCCAATGGCTGCTGAAAACGTCGACGCCAAGACCCCCGGGGAAGAGCAGCAACAGCAGCAGCAGGTCAAGTCCATGGCGGAGAGGTTTGAGGAATGGATGGTGGAGTTCGAGCGCGTGTACAAGGACGCAGAAGAGAAGGATCGCGCCGCTTCAACATCTTCAAGGAGCGGGCGGAGAGAATCGACGCCTTCAATGCCTCCGGGGAGCACTCCCACACTGCGGGCCTGAACTATTTCTCCGACCTGACGCCGGAGGAGTTCTATGCGCGGTACTGTTTCGACGTTGCCGCAGTTGAAGACGAGAACGACGAGAAAGAAGAAAAATTGAGAAGGCAAAATGATCGCCTTCGTTCGTCCTTTTTAAAGTTTAAGTTTCCGACTCTTTTGTTGCGGGTATATGATAAATTCATGAATTATAAGTAAAGCAATATTATATTTATGATCCCTCCACCATTATCAGTCAATTAATATTTTTCTTTGTGCTTAATGCTTTGTTAATTCTAAGTATATCTTATAAACAAAATCAACCAACAACAACAAGAAAAAAAATAATATAAAGGTGAACCTGCTGACAGTTGCAAGGAAAAAAAAATGAAACAGAAATGTGAGATTTAGTCTGTCATGGAAAAGCATTACAATTGGTATTCAGAACGAAAACAAGGGATGAAAATGAAATCATGATGAGAATGATTAAATCATGCCACAAAATAATTAATTAATTTCATTCATCATGATTATTCATAACACTCATTCCAACATTTTTTGAATTTTATTCTTTTAATATTCTAGTATTATTTTATAACACCATTAATATATATTATTTATTATTTCTTTTCTTTCACTTAAATTTTCTTATAATTACTTTATAAATTTTTTTGCCTTTATTCTTCTTTTATTATTAATTATATGATATTTTTGAAGATCACTATGACTTTACGTCTTTTAACTTTATCACATGATCTGTTGTCTTGACTTAATCAATACATTAACTTGTGGGTGAATGGCACCTTTTTTTAGAAGTTATAAGATGAAAGGCATTACTTCTAATCTTTGTTTTCAATGAAGTGACGAGACAATTAACTCAATTGGGACTTTTATAATGGTCATCAATACATCCAACATTTTGTTCAATAATTCTTCATCTTTAAAACCTAATTACAAGACAATTTGGATACAAAAGTAAAAATATTCTTTTATTCTTGTGAGATGAACAAAAGTAAAAATATTCTTTCAAAAAAAAAATGTTTGGATACAATAAAAAGTAAGATCAAAATATTTGATTGGCAGGAACATTTTGTTCTCGTACTAGAACAAAATAGAATGCTTTTTGTTCTCGTACTAGAACAAAATAGAATGCTTTTGCATTTTTCAAAGTAATTTTAAAAATTTGAAAAAGTTTGATCGAAATATATTATTCTAGAAATATTTGAATGCAAAAATAAGAATAAGCCTCTTCTTCTCCTACCACACACCACAGAATTTTTCAACTATTCCTGGTCACATTCACAGCAAAACAAAAAAACCAAAACAATTTATTTATTTGCAGTTGTCACCTTTCTGCATCTTTTATTAACGTTTGATTCATATCAAGTCGGCATCCCAAGCCATGTCTTCTTCCTGGTCAACAACTGTTAAGATTCCTAAGTACCTACTTGTAAAATGTTGTCTGCATTCACTTATCCAAGAAACAACTTGTTGTCTGTAATCTGTATCCAAATCTTCAAGTACATTGCTCTGACAGGCAAAGACTGCTTGATTCCTAAAAAAAAAATTTATTTTAAATTAAGCTCAAGTTATTATATATATAGTAAATATCTGATTTTTACATTAATGTTTCATTATATTTTATATCTTACATTTCTGGGCCCTCTTTTTTGTTGATCCGTTGTTCATGATCATCGAAAAAAGTGTCTTGTACGAAATCGTTGTTGTATCTCTCTGAACGCCACATGGAAGATGTTGCGAGAAGGGAGAGAGAGGGATCACACGAAATACAGAAGAACACGAAGAGGAAAAACGGCGACGGCTCTTTGTTATGGAATAATGATGATTACAAGGATAGATTTCGGTCTAGATCCTTAGGGAGTTTATATAGGCACTCCCATTGACAGATGATAGGAATTATATACGGACTGAGACTCTAAATAAATTTCCTGAAAATAGGACACCTATCTCGTGATAAGGAAATAAATCAAATTCAAATCACAAACAGAATACCCCTAAAAATTTTCGCGAGACCCCCGTAGGGGAATTCTGCTGAAGCGCCTGACTATGTAGGGGGACCAACTGGGTTCAGATTCAAGGCATTATTAACAAATCTCCACCTTGACTTGAATCATCTTCAGAGCACAAAAGCACGCTACGCCGCCGCCAGTCCCATCTTGAAGCTATTACCAAGTATTTATGTTAAGCAAGTCCAAACAATGTTGGAACTTGCCATAAGGAACAGATTTGGTGAACATATCAGCTGGATTGTCTTCAGTGCCAATCTTCTTCACATTGATCCTCTTCTCAGTGCGGATGAAGTGATATCTGACATTAATGTGTTTGGTACTTTCATGATGTACTTGATCCTTGGCTAAACATATTGCACTCAGACTGTCACAGTGCACTATAGTCTGCTCCTGATGTAATCCGAGATCTCCAACTAAGCCTTTTAACTAGATGTCTTCCTTGGTAGCTTCCGTCAGTGCCATGTATTCAGCCTCTGTGATGGACAATGTAACTGATGGCTGAAGTGTAGCCTTCCAACTAATAACTGAACTGCCCAAAGTGAAGACATAGCCTGTCATAGATCGTCTTCCATCAACATCTCCAGCATAATATGAATCTGAGTACCCTGCAACCAAACACTCTTTATCACTTCTGTAGATGAGACCAATATCAGATGTTCCTCTCAGATACCGAAAAATTTACTTCACTGCTTGCCAGTGCTCCTTTCTTGGATCGCTCATGAACCTGCTGACAACACTGACTGCATGAGCAATGTCTGGTCTTGTGCAAATCATAGCATACATCAGACTTCCAACTGCACTAGCATATGGAACCCGAGACATGTACTCCTTTTCTGCATCTGACTTTGGTGCGAAGGCAACAGAAAGATGAACATTTGCAGCTGATTGAGTATTCAAAAGCTTCGCTCCAGACATTCCAAACCTGGATAAAATCTTCTCAATATAAGTTTTCTGATATAAGAAGAGTTTACCCTGTGCGCGATTCCTTAGAATTTTCATCCCCAGAATCTTCTGTGCTGCACCAAGATCTTTCATGTCGAATTCTGCACTGAGGAGCTTCTTCAGATTTTGAATGTCTGCCATGTCTCTGGCAGCAATAAGCATATCATCAACATACAAGAGCAGATAGATGGTGGATCCGTCCTTCACCTTCTTGTGATATACACAGTAATCATAGGGACTTCGACTGAATCCCTTACTGATCATGAAACTGTCGAACCTCTTGTACCATTGTCTGGGAGACTGCTTCAAGCCATACAGAGATTTTTTCAGACTGCAAACTTGATTCTCCTTTCCAGAAATGGAGAATCCCTCTGGTTGGCTCATAAGAATATCTTCTTCAAGTTCTCCATGGAGAAAAGCAGTCTTCACATCTAGTTGCTCGAGCTCTAGATTCTGATGTGCTACAAGAGCAAGTAGCACCCTGATAGAAGTATGTCTGACAACAGGTGAGAATATCTCATTGTAGTCCACATCTTATTTCTGACTATAACCTTTAGCAACCAGTCGTTCTTTATATCTCGTGCCTTCAACTTCTGGAATTCCTGCTTTCTTCTTGAAGATTCATTTACAGCCAACAGTCTTCCTGCCTTTAGGCAACTTGACCAGCTCCCACGTCTGATTCTTGTGAAGAGATTTCATCTCCTCACCCATAGTAGCGATCCACTGTTCAGATTCGACACATGTGATGGCATCCCTATAAGAGGACGACTCTAGAGACTCCACCTCTTCAGCTACCTGTAGTGCATAAGCAATCATGTCCTCGAAATCATATCGCTTAGGAGGACCCACTTCTCTGCGAGGACGCCTAGCAGCAATTGACTCCTCTTCAGGTTGCTCATCAGATTCTTCACCTTCTGGTTCTGCTTCTTGATGTGATCCTTCAGCATCATCCTCAGTTGGAGTGATTTCAACCTCCACCTATTTACTGACACTCTCTTCAGCCTTCACCTTCAACTGAAGCATTGATGCTTCATCAAAGGTCACGCTTCTGCTGTGGATGACTTTGTGTTCTGAAGGAGACCAGATTCTGTAACCTTTCACTCCTGCACCATATCCTATGAACACCCCTTCTTTGGCCCTTGGCTCCAACTTCCCTTCACTGACGTGATAGTATGCTGGACAACCAAAAACTTTCATACAAGTATAATCAGCAGGATTTCCTGACCATACCTCAGTTGGAGTCTTGAGATCAATTGCAGTCGTCGGACTTCGATTCACCAAGTAACAAGCTGTGTTAACAGCTTCAGCCCAGAATGTCCTATTCAGGCCAGCGTTAGAGAGCATGCACCTTGCCCTCTCCAAAAGTGTCATGTTCATTCGTTCTGCAACTCCATTCTGCTGTGGAGTATCCCTGACTGTGCGATGTCTGACAATGCCTTCATCTTTGCAGAACTAGTCAAATTCAGCAGAACAGAACTCCAAACCATTGTCAGTGCGAAGACGCTTCACTTTCTTTGACGTCTGATTTTTCACCAGAACCTTCCACTGCTTGAAGGCCTTGAAAGACTCACTCTTGTGTTTCATCATGAATACCCAAGTCATCCTCGAGTAATCATCAATCACATATAGGAAGTACCTCGCACCTCCTAATGATGGAACACGAGAGGGACCCCAACAATCGGCGTGGATGTAGTCAAGTGTCGTCTTCGTCCTGTGCACTGCCTTGTCAAACTGAGACCTTCGCTGTTTGCCGAATACGCAGTGCTTGCAGAAGTTTATTTCAGATATCTTCTTCTCCCCTAGAAGACCTCGTTTGCTGAGGATATTCATCCCGTTCTGACTCATATGCCAAAGCCGCATGTGCCACAGCCTGGACCTATCTAATTCGGATGAACTAGCCACTGCAGCAACGCTAGAAACTGTCTTGCCTTGTAATACATACAAGGACTTCTGTCTGACTCCCTTCAGAACCGTAGCTTAAAAGACTATACTCGTTTATAAGGTCAGTGTCGCAAATGAAATGGCATGCACAACATAATACTTCTGAAGGTGTCATCCTTCACACATCAGATGGAGAAGCGTGAAAACATTTTGATCGTAAGCATCCTGATTTTGCTAGGGATGAAAGGAACATAAGGTTCAAATTATGCGCGGATGGTTTTACACCATGGTCAGACTTCAGTTCCTTATTCTTGTTGGCCGATCATAGTAACACCTTATAATTTGCCACCTGGGATTTGTATGTACGCACCTTATATATTTTTGGCATACATTATTCCTAGTCCTCACAATGCTAAATAAAGGATAGACGTGTATTTATAGCCTCTAATAGATGAGTTAAAAGAACTATGGGATGATGTCGTCGCTTATGATGTGTCGACCAAACAAAACTTCACCTTGAAAGTTGCCTTATTGTGGACCATTAATGATTTTCCTACTTATGGGATGTTGTCTGGTTGGATGACTGCAGGAAAACTAGCTTGTCTATGTTGCATGGAACACTCAGATGCGTTCACTTTGAGAAATGGGGGTAAAAATAGTTGGTTTGATTACCATAGAAGACTTCTTACAATTGATCATCCGTACAGAAATAACCGAATTGCATTTCGACAGAATATGGTTGTAGAAGACATGGCTTCGGTCAGACGCTCAAGAGCTCAGTTAAGTCGCATTGTCAATGCTTTATACAGAATTGTCGACGACCCAAATGTCATACAATGAGTATGATGTTTATCATAACTGGACCAAACGAAGTATATTCTTGTATTTACCTTATTGGTCTGATTGTTTGATACATCACAATTTGGATATCATGCACATTGAGAAAAATGTGTTTGAAAATGTATTCAACACCGTAATGGACATTAAGGACAAAATAAAGGAAAATCTAAAGGCGAGATTGGATTTGAAGGAGTACTGCCGAAGGACAGAGTTGCACTTAGCTACTTTACCTAACGGTAGATTATCTAAGCCAAAAACAAGTTATGTTCTCACTAAAGAGCAGAAAACTCAAGTGTGTCGATGGATCCAAGAGTTGAGAATGCCGGATGGTTATGCATCAAATCTGACCCGATGTGTGAACATGAATAACTTGCATTTGTTTGGCATGAAAAGTCATGACTGACACATATTCATGAAAACTTTGTTTCCTACTGCATTTTCTTCACTGCCGGACAAGATTTGGAAGTCGATAATGGAGTTGAGTCAATTCTTCAAAGAACTGTGTTCTACAACACTAACGATGGAAAATATGACCCAATTGGAACGTAATATTCTGATAATATTATGTAAGTTGGAACGAATATTTTCACCTGAATTCTTTGATTTCATGGAACACTTACATATTCATCTGCCATATGAGGCAAGGGTAGGTGGAACAGTACAATATAGGTGGATGTATCCCTTTGAATGATATCTTAATCGAATTAAAAGGACGATTAAGAATAAAAGCACATGTCGAAGGATCCATATGTGAAGCATATATGATTCAAGAGATTTTGTACTTCTATTCTTAATACTTTCAGTCCCATATTAAGTGTACGAGGACCAGAGTTCACCGAAATGATGAAGTTCTAGAAGAATAGTCTATTGTGGCATCTTTGTCGATCTTCAATCAATTAGGACAACATTTTGGGAAGTCAAGAAGTAGATGGTTGAGTGATGCAGAATTCAAGTCTGCCACGAATCATGTCTTTCTAAACACGCAGGAGGTGCAATGCTACATTAAGTAAGTTTATTCTCCATATGTTATTTTCTTTTTTGTCTTCCCAAGCAACATTTTGATTTAGCAATCACTTTATATGTAGTATTTTCTTGCAGTACTACAATGTCTCTGAAGAACATGTTCAAGATAGAATCGAGAATGACTTCGCATCGTGGTTTAAGGATCAGGTAACTCTTACGATACGAAAATCAATTTGAAGTCTTCAGCATCTACTCTTGACATTCGTTTTGATTTTAGATTCTCAATACCGGCACGACGTCTGGTCTCCATAATTTAGCATGGGGACCGGCTCGAGAGGTGAAAAGTTGGCCGGTGTATTTTGTGAACGGTTATAAGTTTCACACGGAAACTTGGTCGATCGGGAAGAAAATCATGATCAGTGGAGTATGTGTCGTAGGATCCACGGACGGAGAAAATGAGCGTGACTACTACGGTATTCTCAAAAACATAATTCAGCTGCAATACACTGGAGGTAATAAAGTCGCATTGTTTGAGTGTAATTGATTTGATTCAAAGGAAACGAGAGGGATGCGAGTTCACAAAGATTTCAAAATATTTAAAATACGTCACAATAGGTGTTATGATCATTTTGATCCTTTCATTATTCCGTCTTCTACAAGACAGGTATATTATATGCCATATCCGAAGAAGACCAGGGACAAAGCACAATGATGGATTGTAACGAAGACGAAGGCAAGAAGCATGATAGAAATTGATAGTGTGTTGCAATGTGCATATCAAGATGATTCGTATACTTCTATGGCCCCTATTGCAGATACCAAATTAGTTGACGATCTACAAGATTCAGAACAAGTTTTTGAAGACTTTGATAACGTCGATATACAAAATGATGAGAACGGTTCGGACGAAGATGAATTTGAAACTACGTCATCTTCAGACGATGATGATGATGATGAGTACCAGTCATGTGGTAACTCAGATGATGACTAATGTCACTAGGGGTGTTCACGGGTCGGGTTTGACCCGACCCGACCCCGGATCCGATCCGACCCGCCCGATTTTGATCGGGTCGGGTCGGGTCGGGTCACCCCATTTTTTAAGGGCAGATCCGATCCAACCCGACCCGGTTTGGGTTGGGTTGGATCGGGTCGGGTGGTCGGGTTACCCGACCACCATTTTTTCTTTTTTTTTTAATTTTTTTTCTTACTTTTATCTATTATTTAATATAAAAATATTATATAATATTTATTTTAAAAGCATAAAATAATCAACATTTAAACATCATTTTACACATTTAAAATATTTTATTTTAATATTTTTATACTTTTTTATACATAATATAAGCTTAAAACTAAAAAAAATTAAAAAATAAATAAAAAACCCGGGTCTTCGGGTCGGGTCGGGTTGACTCGGGTCGGAATTTTCCGACCCGTACCTGACCCGACCCATGGTCGGGTCGAGGTCGGGTCGGGTCGGGTCCGACCCGACCACGGATCCGACCCAAACCAAACTGGTTTGGGTCGGGTCGGGTCGTCGGGTTCGCGGGTCGACCCGACCCGCTGAACACCCCTAAATGTCACGCTCATGTTGTATTTTTATCTTACGACTATCAGGAGTATGTATTACGACAATTATTATCTTATGGATTGTTCGTTTACGACTAATATTGATGTTGTATCATATTGGTATTGTCAAATTATCATTTTGACATATTATTTTATGCATTAACGATGCATGTTGACAATCAATCGAAACGACGGATGCCTGACGAGGATGGTGCATTTTCATATTCGCTTCCATCTCGTGAGTGTTTGATATAATGATCACAATTTCACGCATAAACTTATTCGAATTAATTTGTTTATTTTTTATAAGCGCCTCCGGATATTAGGAATTGGTTCTCGAGTTATACGTACAATTTCGTTCCTGAAGATGTGACACAAGGCGTAGCCGAACATAGTCAGGTCGAGACGTTGTGACATTAGAGTTTTGTATCAATTGTAAATTTGGCTTAGATTAAATTTTGTATTATGCAGATGTTTCGTTTTGCCAAAAGAAAAAATAAGGGAAAGGAGCCGATCGTCCCTAGAGCTGTGACTACTCCGTCGGCTCATAGATCACTCACGGGTATTCGCATAATAGAACGTTCATCTCCTCCGCCGGCTCCTGCCTCTCACGCTGGTATTGCAAAACTGGAGACACAATTGTCGGAAGAACCTGTTAGAGCTCCTTGTTCCGTGGAAGACTCAGACCAGGCTTCGTCAAATTGTGTGCACAAAGCATACGTGCAGCCAGATGGGAATCTAGGATAAGTGTTATTTTATGTATTTCGAATCCTTATTCATTTTCTGATTCACCCATCGCATTTTATAATTTTGTATTCTTTCAGATTTGTATCGTCAAAATTCGCGACTGCGGCAGTTACTAAAGTGTTGCGACATAGGTATACTGAAGCGTGACTTACATAGAGGGAAGTTCCTTATGACACGAGACAGATGCTATTTAATGAATTTCAGGTGTCCTTAGAAGCCAACATGGTCATTAAAATTTATCTTCGTAATACTTTAATTATTTTTATACACATGCAGGCTGATGTGTGGTGGGAGCCCGAGAATATTCCGAAAATATGGAACAAATGTGGAAGGCTTTTAATTCCCGATGCTCGAAGAGATTGTCCGCGATGCTTTTAGAACCTCGAGCTGCTGGGGCACGACCTAATTGGATCCCCGAGGCCGTTTGGATCGATTTGCTACAAAAGTGGTCCACTGAAGAGTGCAAATTGAAATGCGAAAAAGCAAAAACAAGTCGAGAGTCTGACCAGGGAGCATGCTTGCATTCGGGCGGATGTGTATCCACGAGCACGATTGCTAAGAAAATGATAAGATCTTTCAATATTGTGTCGAGAAAATATTATACTTTATTCGAAAAATTATTATCCTATTGCAGGAGAAAGAGATGGGTAGACCACCTACTCAGAACGAAGTATTTCTCCGAACTCATCAGAAAAAGAAAATGAGTTTCAGATTACGCTCGGGAGACATATGTATGTAAAATTATGTGCCACTTTTTTCCTAAATTTCAAGTAAATCTATAAGATAGTAAAATCGTCGTTTATAGTTAATTATTTTTTTGGCTCGTTGATTTATTTTTTCTTATTTCCAGGAGTCTTTCAAAACAAAAGAAGTCGATCACATTACGCAAGCCACGCAGGAGGGGAGCACACCGCTAACCCCAAAACAACTTTGGACGGACCACGTCGACGTGAAGAAGGGTCGCATTTACGGTCTCGGATCTTCTGTGAGTACAACAGATATTGGATATGGTCGTAAATCTACTTCTTCCTCTGGTCAAGGTATGCAACAAATGATGAATGAGATGAGGCAATCGATTAGGGAAGGGGTCAAACAAGAAGTTACGCAAGAGCTCAGAAAGGAGTTCAAAGAACATGAACGTCGTACCAAGTCTGAATGAAGAAAATGGTGCATGCCATCATGCATGGAGAATTCAACGCCGAGGACGCCGAAGTAGATTCATTTGGTTTAATTTTTGTGGAATTTTCTTTAATCTGTACTTTAATATATGTGATGTAGAAGATGCATTAATAGTTTGCATTTTTCATATTCGCTTCCATGCTCATATATGTAAATATGTATTGTCCTTTTTTGCTATTCTCAAATGTCAATTGATGGGGTAGTTTCCTTTTATTAAAAAATATGCTTGAGCTTCTACATTGCCACAAGAAGAATCTATGGCATGTCGCTTTTATTTCTTTGTCTTCTTAGTTTCAAAACTATTGGCCTCTGGGCATTCTCTAATACAATGCCAAAATCAACTCAAGGAACTATTCTCTTTTAGCTTAAACTTGTAGGAATGTCATTATCTTTTATATTTATGATATTTGAGAATCATTTTAGCATGTAGTCAAAAAAATTAATTACGTTAACTGCAACTGATGTATTAGAGAATCCATAATCATGTTTCTTTGTCTTTTTATCATTGTTCCAGATTTTGAATCCTTAATCATGTTTTTATCATTGTTCCAGATTTCGAATCCTTAATCATGCTTTCTCAATTCTTTTTGCAGGTTCATGTTCGAATTGTCTTGTGAAAAGCTCTTCAGATCCGACGGGAAAGGCGAGACTCATCTTTTCTTTGTAATGGTGTTTGGAATGGTGTTTGGAATGTTTGGATATTTGGTTTGGACAATTTTATGTGATGGTTGGACAATTATGTTATTGCTTATGTTGCTTATGTTTTGGAATGGTGATATGTGTTTGGAATGATGATATGTTTGGACATTTATGTTGCTTATGTTTGGAATGGTGACATTATGTTATTGCTTCTGTTGTATTATATGTTCTGACATTAAATTTCAGCATTTTTTTAATATTTTTTTAGTTTCCGATGGTCAGAACCGTCGGAAACAGCTAAAAATTAATTATCGACCAAATTTTTTGATACTTATCGACGGTTCTGACCGTCCGTAAAATCTTTTCGACAGTTTGAGCCGTCGAAAATCAGCTGTGGAGTCGACGGGTGAAACCGTCGATATGAGTGTTTCGATGGTTTCAACCGTCGATACATATCGATAGTTCTAACCGTTGATGGCGTATCGACGGTTTGAACCGTCGATAGTATGGACGGTTACAATCGTCGATATGTATGACGGTTTAAACCGCCGATAGTATCGATGGTTAGATATCGACGGTTAGAACCGTCGATACATATCGATAGTTCTAACCGTCGATACTCAACCTTCGACGGCCGAGCCCTCCAGCTGGACCGAATGTTTTACAGCCGTCGCAAATCATTTGCGACGAACGTTTTTTCGACAGATCAATTTCGTCTGAAAAACCGTCGGTAATATAGTTACCGACGACTTTTGGGCTGATTACAGAGTTTTTCTTGTAGTGATTTCACCCAATTGATTTACTAATTGCTAAAATTTACTCAAGTATTCAACAATAAAATTTTCATTTTTAAATTTTAAGTTCACCAATTTCCTCATAATAAGAGTTTTCTTTTAAGTAGTATTTCTTTCATATGATCCTTGTAACTTATCAACAAAACTTGTGTATATGAAAAATACTAAAATAAATAAATTGTCTAACCATTCAGACATTTTTTCTTTAATTTTCATTAATTTTTGTTGTTGACTTTTTATCTCCTAATTTAATCGGGTCAAATAAGTTCTTGCAGTAAAAAAATGACCTCCTTCTTGAATTTTTAAACTAAATAATCATTCAATGTTAGTTTGATTATCCCGTTAAAATATATTTCCTCCATTAATACCACTTGTTGAAAATTTAAACCCTCTTTTGATACATAAACTAAATGATATAAGCATGATATACAAAAATAATAATAGTTAAAAAAAGGCTCAACAAATTTACGTAAAAAAATCAAAATCACGAGATAATAAAAAAATAATATCACTAATAAAATAATAGAGTATAATGTCTTTCATATTTCGTCCAAACATGAACAGTAATTTAATGGAATAAAGAATTCTTCTATGAAAATATTAAATAATTAATATGAATAATATTACATGATTACTATAATTATTTATTATTGTAGAAACAAGAAATTCTTCGTGATTTTCTTAATTCTTTGTTATTCCACAAAGAGTTTTCTTTTGACCCCTCTTTTCTCTCTATGCGTGTTGACCAATTCAATCAACTCTTGGTAGTCTTGAAGGGGAAAAATAACATCTTTTTTCCTCCAAAGGATTATTTGACTAGATTTAAACTAATTAAATCTTTGAATCCTCTGACGGGTTGGATTGATCATAGAAGTCAACATATATATATTCTTGAAAATTCTACTAATAATCGCTACATATTATTTATGACAATAATATTTTCTAGTAGCCACGAGTATAACTAATTGGTCACCAGAATCAATCAATAACACCCTAAAACTTTCACTATAAATATTTATTATATCACAAATGTTTATGAGATATTTATTATGAATGATATCATTATTCATATTGTTAATATTTAATACTTGCATAAATAATTATAGTTACTAAAATATTTGTTATCATAAAAATCATATTTGTAACTATTGATCAATTGTAATAACACTGATATTATGAGTTGGCACGATTTATTCGTGATTAATGTCTTAATTATAATATTTAGCAATGTTATTAAAATCGGATCGGCCACCCGACCGGATGATCAACTGGATCGTGGTTGGATTGGTTTGATCAAATTCAATCGGATTTTATTAAATTAATATTATCTAAAATAATTATATATAATAAATATTATATAATGCTTATACTTCATAATAAAATATAATAAACAAATATTTAATTAAATATTAATGTTCATAAAAAGAGTTTGAATTTTTATTATTAATATATTATATTAATTCTTTTATTTATTCTTCAATACTATTTCAGGGTGATAATATATTAATTAATTTTGACATATATCACTCTCATGTTTATTTTTTTTCTTTACTTTCATTTTAATATTTTTATTTTTCTATTTCCATTAATTCCTCTCTCCCCATTAATTCCCATATTTATTTACTTTTTATAATAAAAAGATATTAAAATTTTTAATATTCATAAAAAACTATGAGTTATTATTATTGATATACTATATTAATTATTTTATACTATTTTGTGATGATAATAAATTAATTTAATTTTCCATACATCACACTTACTTCCTTTTATTTTCTTCTTTATTTTCATTATAATACTTTCATTTTTATTTCCATTAATTCCTTTCCCACATTGATTTCCCACATTTATTTTCTTTTTAATTTTTACCTATTCTTAATTCAAATACTTTCTCATTTTCACCTTCCTTTCTAACATTTTATTTCCTATTTTTACTTTTCTTTTTTATTTTTTTCACTTTAAATATTGAACCGGATTTTTTCGATTTAGTTGTTGAACCGGTTTTTACCGGTTGAACCGGTTTTTACCGATTGAATCGGTTTTTGGCCGGTTCAATTTCAATTCCATTTTTAAATTAAATCGGACCGGACCAGCCGCCGGTTCGTGGTTGAATCAGCCGGTCCGCTCCGGTTTTAATAATCATGATATTTAGACTTATATTCACGAAATAATTTGCAACTAGGTACAAATCAATATTTTTATAGTTAATTAATATTAGTTGCATTTGACGAGTTAACAGAATGATCATCGTTATTAATCTTTTGAGCGAAAATTTCCATTCATGCAAAATGATTAAATAATTATAGAATATATATACAACCAAAATATTTATGATATATAATATGACGATCATGATACGTCCAAAGAAAAAAAAATGAATGAAAGGAATTCAAGTTTAAACGTAGCTATCTTTTGTGAACATCTTTCATTCTTGAAACCATCTATCACCCAAAAAAATTAGAAAAAAAAACTTAATTAGGCAAAAGCAACAGTAATATTTATTTCATGTTGTTCATAAGATTTGGGCTTCTTCTTCTTCAACAGTGGTGAGAGAGCTCTTCGTCGGTGAAATCGGCGAACTGGTTGAGGCCCTGGGTGTAGGAGTGCTTCCCGGAGGCGTCGAAGGCGTCGATGGCCTCCGCTCTCCTCTTGAAGATGTTGAAGCGTCGCTCCTTCTCTTCTGCGTTCTTGTACACCCGCTCGAACTTCACCATCCACTCCTCGAACCTCTCCGCCATGGACTGCATCGGCGACGGCGACGGCTGCTGCTGTTGATGCTTCTCCAGGGCGGTGGCAGCTATCTTTTTGAGCCTCGATTGAATTGTTCTTTAGATGCTACCACAAGTTTTAAGGTTCGGAGGAGGAGCACACGGTTTGAAGCTATATAAGGCGTCATGGTTGGTGTGCAATAAACACACTATCCATAATTAATATTATAATTAAAATTTGCAAACAATTAATTATATGGATGAGTGGGATTAGGAATATAGCATTCATAATAATAATAATAATAATATCATATTTATTGGGATGATTATTGTTAGTTGCTCATAATCAATATTAATTACATAAAAATATTATGTATTATGAATGCCATAATTATTATTAATTACAATTTGCAGAGTAATTTAGTCTCCGAATTTTACTTGGTAATAAATTAATCCTCCAATTTATAAATTTGTAATGAAAAGAACTCCTTAACTTGCAATAACAAATTTTAAGTTTAATTTGTTGATTAATTAAGATGCTGATGACGTGGCACTGAATTCAATTAAAATAATATATAATTATTTGTTTTAAAATAAGAAAAATTAAGAAAAGAGAGAGGGTAAAAGAATGTTGAAATTAATTATAACTTGAGTTGAAATAAAACTATTAAAATGTATATAAATAATATGAAAAAAGTTAGCGCCTTATATATAAATGATATATATATATATAGATATAAATGCACTATCCATAATTAATATTACGATTACAATTTGCAAACAAAACTTATGTGGTTGGTCACTTCCTATTTCGTTGACCTCAATTATGACTTATGGTTGGTCACTTCCTGGCTTGGCAAGAATATAAATAATTATGTGTGTGCATCTTTTAGGCTTTGCTAAGAATATATGATTTAATTACTTTCACCCATAAAAAGCAACATTTAAGATCAAATTTTAATTATGACACGTAAATATAGAACAAGTTTCAAAGCCATGATCCAATGACATATTAAAATATTTAAAGGGTTGATTTCATTTTTTAAAATCCTAAAATTACATACAAATAATAATAGGTAAGAAAATATTAAAATGCTTGGGGAGAGGTGGCTAACAAAATCTGAAACATGTAACTATGCATTAGATCTCTTGCAATTTTTTTATTTTATATATAATATATTTATATTATATATTTTCATAATTCAATGGAGTATTGGAAAAAATTCAATATGTAGCCAAACACCTAAAAATTAGAATAGCTTTATTACATGGATTTATTAACCTATGGATTTCAAAAAAAATGTGGGAAGAATTTTCTAATATCTTTTGGTACTTTTGGTCTACACGATCACATGGTCTCGATGCATATTTCATAATCTATTCTTAGTGTGTACAAGAAAATATTATGAAAAGAAACCCATATTTTATATCATCGTGCTTGACAGTAGTTATAAGTATATTATCCACAAAAAAAAAATATTGAATTTAATTGTATAATTTATAAGTGCCATCTGTTAGCAGATGTAATATTTTCAAAACTTTTTCAGAATTTTCTTTCCTTTCCTTTCGTGTATTGCTAGTTTTTTGTTCATTTTACCTTAACAAAGTAAGAATTAAAGAAAGCTTTTCCAAATCATACATAAAATGGCTAGCCAGAAAGACTAAATATAATTTAAATTAATTGAGACAAAGTATAATTATTAAAGATATCATGCTATAATAAAATAAATTGTATTTATTATAAAATCAAATACAAGAGAAAAAAAAAGCTTACAAAGTTAAATTTGATGACTCGAACCTTCATCTTTCGATTGGCCGTCATTGTGCTCAAACCAACCAGGTAAGCGGTCTTTGGGTGATTAAAGCACTACTAATATTATAGTTATCCACTTAACACACGTGCAGATCTCCCCCACCAAAAGATGTCCAGGTCCTGATAAAACAAATGATTCCTGTATATGAGGTTTGAAACTTTTCTTTTACATTTCTTAATTAGGAACTAATTTTGTCAAGAACAAGCAGTATGTTCTGCATTAGGATATGATTTAATTTAATCACAACAACTAATTAATCAAAAACAAGATATATCAGATAAACTTGATTCCTTATTTATTTTTGCAGAAGGAAAGACATACATGAGGAACTCTGGACGTGCATTACATATCAAGCGCATGGAAGGTTTCCTGAGACCTGCAGTCGTCACTGCCGGCGCCACAGGGCCGTAAGCGTGGGTGGCCGGATTTTCCGGGCACTCCAGCCGGAGGCTTATTGTTGCTCAAAGGAGGGTACAGGAGCAAACTCCTCGCCGTCGCTGATGGCAACGCCCACTCCTCCCCTTCCTCCTCTGCATGGATGTGCCGTCCAAGGTCATCCATGACCTTCGCAGCTTCATGATGATCTCCATGTACGGCGGCGGCAGCAGCGACGGTGACGACGACGGCAGTGGCGGAGAAGGCTGCAATTATAAGTAGGAGAGCACAACACAGCTTCATGATCTCCCTTCTTTCAGCTCTTCTCGTGCTCAGAAGATGATTCAGAACTGAACAGCTTGAGGATGTTCTCTGAATCAATGGAACTGATTAATTCACTGAAGTTGTCTTGTGGCTCGGCAATATAAATTCAATTGGAGATGATGATAGATCGAAGTCGTCTTCGTAATTATCAACATCATTTGTTGTAAAGCCTCTTGTTCCAAAGTTAAATGCGTGGACTACAATAGTTTAAATTACACATATTCTTTGCATTAACAAAATATCTTTTCATCCGATAAAGTCATGTCTTCCTATAATTAATTTGAACTCCAAATTCGATAATGTGAGACAAGAGGATGTTTATTCCAAAAAAATAAGATTTAAAGTACGACCTTAGAACAAGTCTAGTAAGACTCATTCATATTATATAAATTAAATATGCTTAATAATAATTCTTCATCCAATTCCCAGGGACATGTCATAGTGACGCCGAATTACTAACAAGTGAACATTGGATTTATGTTTAAGATCGAGACGAAGATTTTTTTTCCTTTTCCTTTTTTTTTTTGAGGAATTAAAATGATAAAACAAATTGGGTCAGCTTCACTCAATTATATATATATATATATATATATATATATATATAACCTCACGGGACAAAATAAAAATAAGTACATTACTCAATATACCCATATGTTGAAGTCTTGGCCCACCATCAAATTCGACTAATTTAGTGTCGTCCTAGGCAATATACTATAGCGGATGAGATTTTTTTAAAAAAAAATTAATGTGTTTACAAAAGTTTGAATTTGATATCTTTGCTCGGGGAGTTCTATCCACTTCACTCCAAAGTCCTTGTCATTTAAAATTCATTTTTCTTGAAGTAAACTCTTCATACTTAAATAATTAAAAAATATTGTAATTAATAGGTTATAATAAAAAAATATTACAAATTGTATATTTAATTATTTTAGTCAATAATTTCATTGCATCGGTACTTATCAAGCTCAAACCACTTAGGCGAGTAGATCATGCTCTGACCCTGACTATGTTGAATTCTTTCGTACAACGTGCTTCTATTTGCTTAAGTAAGATCATGAGTTCAATTTTTTTATGAACATAAAATTTTTTTGTCGAGAGCTTCACTTGCCAATTTCAGATATTCGACATGAGGTGACCTAATCAGATTAGTTGAGCTCAATAATGAAATAATCTTCAATATGTAAAATGTTTTTTTACTATCGTACGAATTGAGTCATCGACTTTTCATATTGAAAACTAAAAGGAAGATGTTATATCATCCTAAATTAGGAGGATTAATCCTCCTAATTCTCTCACTGTGACTTGAAGTGTAATTTTAAGAACTTTTGGGGGCAAATGAAGAATGTGAATATTAGGATGATTTTTAAGTTAAACTTTTAGGAGGATTTAGCAATTTTCAAATTGAAGACCAAAAAAAAAAGTCTTTATGAAGATGTGGCAAAAATAATCGACATCAATCAAACTATCAAAGCCAAAATGGGCTCATCGAAAAAAGGAAAGGAAGCCAAAGGGGCAACTTTTTGTGTAATGACGTTGTTGGCTAATCTAATCTTATCTTTTTTTCAAAAAAAAAAAGGGGCAACTTTTTTGTTTCTGATGTGAACCAGAGCAATTATTAGCATGTGATGGGCTCTTTTTTTGTTGCTGCACCAGTGGCTTACATTAATTTGCATAACTATATCCTAATAAAATCAACTTTTATTACGAAGTCCCCACCATTTTGCAAATACACAAGTATATTTTTATCTAGTTTATTTTCCTTTATATTTGATGATGTTTGGGAAATGAGAAGAAGGAAAAATTGGACAAGAAGGAGAAGAAATATGAAGAGAGGATAAAGGAGACTCAATCATTGTTTTCCTTTTTCAAGGTTTGCTTACTTATTATAGCAATAAGAACGAATTATTCTCAAGTGAAATTGATGAGGATAGATAAAAATCTATAAAGAATTTACACATGTAGTTCAATCGTTGAATTAAAATTTAATGATGGATCTTAAATATATAGAAAAGTAGAATAATTTTACTTATTTTGTTGTTATAATGATATAATCAACTAAATTAAATGGACATATTCCTTTAAATATTGCTCGAGCAATGAATTTACATTGTAAACTCCTTTTTTTGAATTTATACCTCCGTATTGTATATGCATATTGTGTTAAGCTTTGTATAATTCACTACTTGGAGATAATCTCTAATGTTTTTTATGATAAATATTATTAATTATAATTCTTGGATCTTTTACAATGTTCTTATGATGTAATTATCCATGTATCAGTGTGAGATGATTACAATGTTATGTAGGATGGATACGGGTGAACTGTAGAAATGTCGATGCGATTGTCATTATTTTTTAAGTTCCTTTAATTTTTTTGTACCAATGTTTAATTGTGGACTAATGAGAATTATATTATAAATGTTGTGTTCATTATTAATTTTAAAATCTTGTTTGTTGTTTGTTAATTTCATTACTGAACCCCTTAAATTTTCATGTGAAATCTGTTTATTTTGCACAACTATATCCTAGCAAAAGCAAATTTGCATGAACTATATATAACTTTGTCATTGGTATGTTAAGATATATTTTGATGTGGAGTCAAAATGTGAAGTATGACTATAATTATGTCATGTGATCATAATGTATAAATGAATCATGCAAATGTACACAATTATAATTTTTTTTCTTAATTTATTTTTTTATACATAATGCTTTGACCTTCTCAAACATAATCTAACTATGCAACCTTAAAAAAAAAAAAGAAGTGAACTTTAGTTACATGGGCCAAGATCAAGCCCATACCGACCCACCTACAGCCCAAGTGGGCTCGCGACCAAAATAGTGATTAGAGCAACCACAACAAGAGTTGGAACATTAATCCCCGGTGCTAAGTGCTAACTACTAAACAATATTGATTAGCAAGTTATTAATTTTTCGGTTTAAAATTTTTTATATGTCCAATACAAATTATCTTTTACTATCATTTGGGAGAAAATATAGTTGGCCATTCAAAGTAAAAGAAAAGAAGAAGATGCATTGTTTTTATTTTAATTTTGTTTTTTACTTTTCAAACGATAACAGAGGATAAAATAAAATTCTAGTCACATAAATTAAAAAAAAGTTTACATGAAAAATTGATATTAAATTTTAATATTCCTCATTTCAAAATTAAATTCAGACCTTCGTTTATTAAAATATTAACTAGACTAATCATGCATATTTATCAATTAATTATTTTTCCTTCATTTGTTTTTATTTTGTTCCAAAAGGACATTGTTTTTATTTTTAATTGCCAGAGAACACACGTTTTACTTTGACAGGTGATTTTTCGAACGAATTTATTTTAACTCGTTTTTTTAAAATAATTATCCTACTTATTAAATAAAACCAATCCTCAAATTAATTTGTTTGAAATTTGAATGATAGTTCAGTCCGGTCCAATTTGCCTCAAGTTGGATTACGCGTGATTTTTTTTTTCCTTTTCTTCATATTTAATTTAATATTAACTGTACATATAGACACAATGGAATTGAAATAAATAAGAAAACATCAAAAGGCACGCTACCATTTATTAAATAAAAAATGTGTTGGTATCATATCATATGACTTTAAATTATTATTATTATTATTCCCATCCATTAAATATGACTCATATGAGCAAACGACAATGACTCATAAAAAAAATAATAGAAGAACACTTCATTATTATTATCTTAATAAAATATGACCACGATATAATACTATAGTGCAATATAAGAGCAAGAAATATGTTTTGAATAAGGGTTATTTTCATAAACCTCTTTTAAACTATCAAAATTTTTCATATCTAATCTCAAATTACGAATTTATTTTTTTCGATCTCTAAACTATCGAGACTTTTTCACTTTAATTCTCCCGTTCACTTTTGTTATATTTTCGATTAATTTTACTTTTTTTATTTATGAAAAGATTAAATTACCCTACCCTTTAGAAAAATATGAAATAACAAATATAAAAAAAATCATTAGAATGATTAAAGTGGTAAACAAAAATATTATCATTTATGAAAAAGACTAAATTACCCTCTCCCAATTTTTTTTTCCTTTTTTATATTTATTATTTGATGTGTTATAGAGGGAAAGGTAATTTTCATAAATAAAAAAAATCAAAAGTAACACAAAACGTAACAAAAGAATAGAGGAGGACTAAAGTGAAAAAATCGTGAAAACTTAAGAATAATTTGAGGTTAAATACAAAAAATCACGATAATTTAGGGGGGTTTATGGAAATTACCCCTTGAATAAATATATCATTATATGTTTGGAAGGTTTATTGAAAGTATTCGATGGATTAAGGATCAATTTCTACTTATTTTTTTAAGACAGTAGGCACATCTTTTTTCCCATTTTTATTCAGAAGTTTGAGTTTAACTTATTATTATCTAAGAAATTGAATATATATATAAATATGAAAATTCATTTTCACTTTTTTGGCTGTTTAGCAACTTCAAGAAAGGTTAATCTGATCCTTTATTTAATTGCAATTTTGTTTAGCAACTTCCTCTATAATGACACATGACCTAAAGTTGTTGAGTTGCAATCTTTTTTCCTCTTTTTATATTAAAAAATGAAAATAAGGAAAATGTACAAAATTTTCCTTTCCCCTTTCTTTTTATATTTCCACCTCAAAACGCACGCTACCATTTATTATTTAACATGTAGCATTATATATATATATATATACACATATCATATGACTTTAAATTATTATTATTATTGCCATCCATTAAATATGACTCAAATGAGCAAACGACAATGACTCATGTCTTCTATAGATGAGAAAGTGAAGGGGAAAAAAATAATAGAAGAACACTTCATTATTATTATCTTAATAAAATATGACCTCAATATAATACTATAGTATAATATAAGAAAAAGAAATATGTTTTGAATAAAGATATATATATATATATATATATAAAGAAATATTTTATTGATTAAATAATGAGGTTTATTGTAAGTATTCATATCTAAGAAGTACGCACATATTTTTTTCTATTTTTATTTTGAAGTTTGGGTTTAACTTATTATTATCTTAAAAAAATTTAAATATATATATATATGCTTATTTGTTTCAATGAAATCGCTGTTATGAAAAAAAAATATATTTTCGCTTTTTTGGCTGTTTAGCAACTTCAAGAATGGTTAATCTAATCCTTTATTTAATTGCAGTTTTGATTTCTTTACCACGTCTTGTATGCATTTACTTGGAGTTTTGTTTTCGTTATAATGACACATGACTTTAGGTGAGAAACTAGTTCGGATTTTTTATTTTAAAAAAAATCTTAATTTTCGGATCAGTTTTTAAAATTAAAGAAATAATTCTAAAATTATTTTGAAAAAATAAAAATCACTCTCTAACGGGTCAATTTTTTAGGGACCCTATTTTTATATAATTATATTTTAAAAATATATTTAATAACTTAAAAATAATATAAAAAAATTTAATTTTAAAGTTATTAAATTAGAATTTGATAATGTGATAGAAAAGTATGAACTTTTATACAAAAAATATTATATCTATAATAAAAAAATTAATAACATATGTATTAATTATATAAATAAAAAATGTACTCTACGAGCCCCCATGATTTTTTCGGATGGGCCCCTAATTTTAGTGAATATATTTTAATTTATTAAAAATCATCCTAAATTATATTCAGACTCCAAACTTTCAATTTTTTTTATTCAAATTTTTTCGGATCCAATGAGTTTCTCGAGTTGGTCAGATTTTTCTTACATCCCAAGTTCGTTTGAGTTGCAATTTTTTCCCTTTTTTATATTAAAATTAAAATAGGGAAAATATATGAAAATTTTCCTTTCCCCTTTCTTTTTTTATTTTTAGCGAGGAAATAGAAAATATCATTTAATAAAATAAACTGGAATTTTTTTAATTAATTTAATAATAATCCATGTGAAGAATAAGAAAAAGTTGGCTCCTTTAGTGTGTTTTCTCTGTCATCGTTATAATTTAATTAGCATAATTAAATTATAATATTTTTTAGAGTAAATTGAATTTCAGTTGCATTCGGTTAATGCGTAATAGATATATACAGATATAATATTACCTAATAAATTCAGAAACCAATAATATATTTCCTGGAATTTATTAAAAATATAATTATCTAATTAATATTATTGCCTAATTAATCTTAATTTTACCTTTAGGCTTTATTATCTTGTATAACTAACTTTTATTGTAATAGGATACGTTAACAGATATACGTTTATATATAGCATTAATTTATTTAAGCTTATGAATGAATTTTATTATTTAAATAAATTGTTATTATTACCTTAAATATTATTACTTTATTATTAAATAACACGTGTCATTTAGTAGTGAGGCCACTTGTCATCACCTCATGCATTTACCTTATTATATATATAGAGAGAGAGAAAAAATTTCAGGAAATTAAAAATATCTTATAATAATATGTCATAAAATGTAATAAAAAAGAAAATTAAATTGAAAGATAATCTAATTTGATTATATGTAGATCTTTTTTGTTTGGCAAATTTAATTTAAAATTTACATAGAGGATTACGACGTATCCCATAATAATAATAATAATGAGTAACTTAATTACATTTTTTTAAAAGAACTTTTTTTGTTATGCTAACTCCTATATTAAACATTACCTTGATAATTAAATTACAATATGAAAAAAATTAATCTTTGGAATTAATAAAGTATCTATGTTTCTTTTATTGTTTTAATAATTTTAGATCTAACATTTGTATAATAGGTAAAAAAATAAACATGGATTTCCTTCTAGTGAATAACAGAATATCTATTAACTATTTAATATGACATGATATATATATATATATATATATATATATATATATATAAGTTTTAATATTTGAGCAGAAGCTAATATATATATATATATATATATGCTTTAATATTTGAGCAGAAGCTAATTATAAAAATAACTAAAGTTGCGATGACAATAATAAATCATATATATTATTTAATATTAAATTACAATAGTTAATTTAATAAATATAAATGATCTTTGTTAAAAAAAAAGAGTTTTAACATTTTTAAAAATATACCTGTGAAAAATAAATTGAAGTCGTGATGTTAATTGTTCTGGTTTATTCATCTCATAATAAAAGTTAAATTCTGTTCTTTTAATAATAATTTAATTCTTATGTATTGACTCAAAGTTAACATATACGGTATGTATTTATATATAAGGATTACATTATCAATGCTAATATGATTAGAATTTAGAACACAAAGTTAACATATATAAAATCTTATAAATAATATTAATTTTTTATTAGGATGACATGTGTCATTATGGTACACTACCACTTGTCTTGCTCTCATACTCCCGTATTGTTACCTTTTCTTACACACACATACATATATATATTTATTTCTTCTTTTCTTCTTCTTCTTCTTCAATAACGAACACCACAGAGGTAAGAGAACTCTTCGTCGGTGTAATCGGCGAACTGGTTGAGGCCTTGGGTGTACGAGTGCTTCCCGGCGTTGAAGGCGTCGATGTCCTCCGCTCTCTTCTTGAAGATGTCGAAGCGGCGTTCCTTCTCTCCTTCGTTCTCGTACACGCGCTCGAACTTCACCATCCACTCCTCGAACCTCTCCTCCATGGACTGCGGCGGCGGCGGCTGTTCTTCGGTGGAGGTGGCAGCTTCTTTTTGAGCCTCCATTGAATTGCTCTTTAGATGCCACTACTACAAGTTTTAAGGTTGGGAGGAGGAGCACACGGTTTGAAGTTATATAGGGCGTCATGGTTGGTTACTATCCATAATTAATATTATCATAATTAATACATGATTTTATTAACTCATGACGCACGAAAGAGTTTATGAATATAAATAATGACCGCCATTATGTCATATGGTTGGTCATTTCCTCGCTTGCCAAGAATATAAATAATGCATGGTGCCGCAGTTATATATACTTATTATATGTGTGCATCTTTTAGGCTTTGCCAAGAATATATGATTTAATTACTTTCACCACCCATAAAAAGCAAGATTTAAGATCAAATTTTAATTATGACGTCTATATATAGAACAAGTTTCAAAGCTATGATCCAATGACATATTCAAAATATTTAAGGGGTTGATTTCATTTTTCAAAATCCTAAAATTTACATACAAATAAAAAAAATAGATAACAAAATCTTAAAATGTTTGGGGAGAGGTGGCCGGCTAACAAAATCTGAAAGATGTAACTAAACATTAGATCTCTTGCAATTTTTTATTTTATATCTTTCATTGATTTAGAGAAGGCGTATGATCGGGTATCAAGGGATGTACTTTGAAAAGCCTTGCAAAAGAAGAGGATGAATGTTGCCTACATTAAGGTAATACAAGATATGTACGACGGGGCATTGACTAGGGTTAGGATACCCGGAGGTCAGACAAATGAATTTCTTATAGGAATTGGCCTACATCAAGGATCAGCTTTAAGTCCGTATCTATTTAACTTAGTTATCGATGCTATAACCGAGAGTATCACAGAGGAGGTACCTAAGTGCATGCTATTTGCGGATGATATAGTACTTTTAGCGGATTCAAGAGAAGAGATTAATACAAAATTGGAAATATGGAGAAATACGTTGGAGTCAAAGGGTTTTCGTTTAAGTAGAAATAAAACAGAATATATGCATAGCAATTTCACAAATAAACAACTTAGAGACGATTTGAAAGTTAGGCTAGGGGAGGATATAATTCCTCAAGTGACAAAGTTTAAATATTTATGATCAATTGTAAGACAAGATGGTGAGATTGATGACGATGTTAATCATAAAATTCAAGCTGGTTGGTGTAAGTGGACGAAAACCACTGGAGTTCTTTGTGATAGAAAAGTACCCAATAAAGTTAAAGGAAAATTTTATCGTACTGCTATAAGGCCAGCAGTGTTATATGGTAGTGAATGTTGGGCTATGAAGGGACAACATGAACGTAAAGTGGGGGTAGCCGAAATGAGAATGTTGAGATGGATGTGTTGTCATACAAGATTAGATAAGATTAGGAATGACCATATGCGTGAACGAGTCGGAGTGGCTCCTATTAGTGAGAAAATGGTAGAGAATCGTTTGAGATGGTCATGTTCAGAGAAAACCATTAGATGCGCCAGTAAGAAAAGTAGATCAAATAATCTGGAGTCCGATTAAAAGAGGGAGAGGGAGGCCAAGGCGGACACTTGACGAACTAATAGAGCAAGATCTATTGGTGAATAATATACCGAAAGGTTTGGTTACTAATAGAGCGGAATGACGTCGTATGATCCATTTAGCCGACCCCACCTAGTGGGATAAGACTTTGTTGTTGTTGTTGTATATATAATATATTTATATTATTCTCATAATTTAATCGAGTACTGAAAAAAAAATTCAATATGTAGCCAATCACCTAGAAATTAGAATAGCTCTATTTCATGGATTTATTAACCTATGGATTTTAAAAAAAACTTTGGGAAGAATATTTTTAAAGTAGCCAAAGTGAAAGTACTTTTGGTATACACGATCACATGGACTCATGCATATTTGATAAGGTAATTAATTTCTATTCTTTGGAGCCGTTTGATCGCAAAATAAACACTAGAATATATTATTATTATGAGAATATAGCTAAACACATCTTAGAATAGAAATACGTCGGTCAAACTTAAAAAAATATGAAACCATTTTGAAAAAAAGGAAAATCGTCATTTTTAACCTCGTAAGAAGAACATATCTATCTCCTAAAACACAAGAATATGCATATTACGAGAATATATCATTATTATGAGAATATAGCTAAACACCTCTTAGAGCAGATATGTGAGTCAAACTTAAAAAATTATGAAACTGTTTTGAAAAAAGGAAAAACCTCATTTTTAACCTTGCAAGAAGAATATATCTCTCTTCTAAAACACAAGAATATATATATATATATATATTCTCAACTTTTTCAAAATTTTCAACCATATTTTATTTTTTTAAAATTCAATCATATATTATTATATTTTTTTGTTATTATAATATTAAACACTACCTATGCATGACAAAATATTATATTTTTAAATTTTATTCTCTCCGAACCAAACGATGAATAGAATAAGAATCTATTGACCTTTTTTTGAGAATATATTGTAGTTTCTACAGGAAAGTATTATGAAAAGAAACCCATATTTTATACCATCGTGCTTGACAGAAGTTATAAGTATATTATCCACAAAAAAACATTGAATTTAATTGTATATTTTATAAGTGCCATCTGTCAACAGATGTAATATTTTCAAAACTTTTTCAGAATTTTCTTTCCTTTCGTGTATTGCTATTTTCTGTTTTACCTTTACAAAGTAAGAATTAAAGAAAGTTTTTCCAAATCAGACATAAAATGACTAGCCAGAAAGAATAAATATAATTTAAATTAATTGAGACAAAGTATACTTATTAAAAATATCACGCTATAATCAAATAAATTGTATTTATTATAAAATCACAAGAGAAAAAAGCCTACAAAGTTGATTTGAGAACTCGAAGCTTCATCTTTCGATTGGTTGTCATTGTGCTCAAACCAACAAGGTAAGCGGTCTTTGGGTGAATGAAGCGATACTAATATTACATTTAACCACTAAAAGCACGTTGATAAAACAAGTGATTCCTGTATATGCTGTTTGAAACTTTTCTTTTATATTTCTTAATTAGGAACTAATTTTGTCAAGAACAAGCAGTATGTTCTGCATTAGGATATGATTTAATTTAATTTTCATGTGAAATCCATTTACATTGCACAACTACATCCTAGCAAAAGCAAATTTGCATGAACTATAACTTTGTCATTGGTACATTAAGATATAGTTTGATGTGGAGTTAAATATGAAGTATGTTCTTTCCTTCCACAAGTCAGCATGTCCTGTGATCATAATGCATAAATGAATCATGCAAATATACACAATTATATTTTTTTTAATTTATTAATTTTATACATAATGCTTTGACCTTCTCAAACATGATCTAACTATGTAACCTAAAAGAAAAAAAAAATCAGAAGTGAACTTTAATTACATGGGCCAAGATCGAGCCCATGACCCACTTACAGCCCAAGAGGCGTCGAGACCAAAATAATGATCAGACCAACAACAACAAGAGCTAGAACATTAATCTCCGGTGCTTACTACTAAACAATATTTATTAACATGTTAGGAAAAATAGGACAAAAAATAATTACCAATATTAGTGTTTCGGTTTAAAATTTTTTATATATCCAATAGAAATTATATTTTACTATAATTTAGGAAAAATATGGTTTACCATTCAAAGTAAAAGAAAATAAGAAAATGTATTCTTTTATTAATTTTTTTGTTTCTTTTGCTTTTAAAACGATGACAGAGGATAAAATTATAAACACAAATTAAAAAAAAATTACATGAAATTGTGATATTAATATTTCTAATTTCAAAATTAAATTCATACCTTCATCTATTAAATTATTATCTAGACTAATCATGCATATTTATCAATTAATTATTTTTTCCTTGATTTTTTTTGTGCCAAAAGACATTGTTTTTTTAATTGCTAGAGAACACACATTTTACTTTGACAGGTGACTTGTCGAACAAATTTCTTTTAACTCAATTTTTTATTTAAATAAAATGATCCTATTTATTAAATCAAACCAATCCTCAAATAAATTTGTTTGAAATTTGAACGATTATTCAATCCGGTCCAATTTGCCTCAAGTTGGATTTCCTAGGATTCTTCCCTTATATTCTTATTTAATTTCATATTAACCATACATATAAGCATTTGAGAACAAGAATATTAGTATAGTTTTTATATTTAAACTATTATTTTTTAGTTACAATGTTTTATACTTTAATATATTGTGATATTGAAGTAATTTTAACTTAAACTAACTCCATTTAATCTTTCATTAAAATAATATAAAAAGGGTTGTCGGGATCGAGTTAAGTTAATCAAGTTCATGAAATCAGCACACTTTTCCAAATTTTTAATCTTTAAAGATTTGAGTAGTTCGATTTTGCTTCAACTAAACAAAGAATTCAAATTGGAGAATATAATATTTTTTGGGGGGGACATGAAAACCGCTGCTTTGGTTCTTTGACAATGGAAAGCTATAATTAATTTCCAATTTTAAAGTGTGAAAATGACAACTTATTATTTTTATATTATATTATCATAATATAAATATTTGTGGTATTAAATTAGTTTGAAATTTAATTTAAAAGTTATTTTCTTAACACTCTCTGAAAATATGTACATATGTATTCACATTTAAATTTAAAACTATAAATTCATAAATTTAATCCTAACCTTTTGCAAATTTAATATTTAAATCTTTCCATTAAGTTTCCTTCACCAGCCTATCAAGTTTTTTCTTGACATCAGAAAAATTATAAAAAAAAAATATTAACACGAGACATAAACATTGCATACAATATAATTATTAAACAACATATTTGTCTATATTAATTATTTTTATTGTAATAAAAAAGAAAAGACAAAAATGATATTTCATCATTGTTAAAATATATTATAAAAAAATTGGATGAAATTTGTGAAATAATTTCAGCATTAAATTTTCGGATACTAAAAATTATAAATTTATGAATTAAAACTTCATATGAAAAAAAAAGTTAAATTTGAGGTGTATTAATTCTAAATTTTAGGTGTGTTAACTCTAAATTTAATCTCACTATATATTATGGAAAAATATTTGTATTATCTCTTTTAAAAGTTAATATCGCTATTATTCATCATCATTCGATTTATGATAAATAATGAATTTAAAATTTTAATTAAACATAATTATAATTAATAGTTGTATGATTGTGATGTTTAAAAAAACAAACACAAGCGTTAAGCTAATATATTATATTATTAAAAATAAAGAGGACCAGATCCCAAAGTGCAGATTCGATTGAATCCGAGTACGACCGTCCCCAGAAAAAGGTAGCGAATCGATCGTACACAAATGCCACCTCAAAAGACACGCTACCATTTATTAATTTAACATGTAGCATATATATCTATATGTGTTGGTATCATATCATATGACTTTAAATTATTATTATTATTATTATTATTATTCCCATCCATTAAATATGACTTATATGAGTGGATGCTCGTAGCAAACGACAATGACTCATGTCGAAAGTGAAGAAAAAAAAAGGAAAATAGAAGAACACTTCATTATTATTATTACATAATAAAATATGACCTCAATATAATACTATAGTATAATATAAGAGAAAGAAATATGTTTTCAATAAAGATATCATTATATATTTCAAAAAAAATTATTAATGAGGTTTAGTGTAAGTATTCGATGGGGAAAAAGGATCATTTTTTTAGTTTATTTTTTTAAGACAATAGACACATCTTTTTTTTCTATTTTTATTTATAAGTTTTTGAGTTTAACTTATTATTCTCTTAAAAAATGGAATATATATATATATTCTTATTTGTTTCGATGAAATTGCTGTTTTGAAAAAAAAAAGCATTTTCACTTTTTTTTGGCTGTTTAGCAACTTCAAGAAAGGTTAATCTAATCCTTTATTTAATTGCGGTGTTGATTTCTTTACCAAGTCTTGTATGCATTTACTTGGAGTTTTGTTTTCGTTATAATGACACATGACCTAAAGTTGTTGAGTTGCGATTTTTCCTCTTTTTATATTAAAATGAAAAATTTCCTTTCCCCTTTCTTTTTTTTATTTTTAGCAAGAAAATAGAAAATATCATTTAAAAATAAACTGGAAAATTGTTAATTAATTTAATAATAATCCATGTGAAGAATAAGAAAAAGTTGGTTCCTTTTGTGTGTTTTCTGTGTCATCTTTCCACCTGAGTGGTTGGAGTGCTGGATTCGCCCCATTCTCCCAGACGCTTGCGTTACCGACCTCTTCCATCGTTCTGGTTTCCCGCTGCAGGAACTACAATCCTCAGTTCCGAAAAGAGAGGTTTTGATTCAAGAATACGGCTGAATTTCATATAGATAGATATATATTCACAGAGAGACTGAAGAGAGAACGATTCGATGGGGAAGCATATAAAGATGAAGACTGCACCGAGCTACAAACGCCCCCTGCTGGGCGATGAGGTATCCCACATCAAGTACCATCTCTTGGTCTTCTCTATTTCTTTTGAGGTGCTGTAAATTTGTTGAGAAAAGATCCTTTCTTGGGTCGCCTTATCGTTGGATTTGGCTTCGACTTCAGATAATAAATAAAAAAGGTCCCTTTTTGGCTGTACTTTGCCTAAAATTTGCCTCATAGTTATGAAGTCAAGGCGTTTGATTAGTCCGCATGGGTCAGTCAATGATCAGAAATAAGATCCTATTTTGGCCTTACTTTGTCGTGGTTTATTATTTATTTTTCTTTTCTTCATCCTGATGAGCTGCCCTCTAATCACTCCTGCTGAGAATTTAGTCCGGTTTAATTGAGGAATTTGAATAGTAGTCATTTGAACTTTTCGTAACACTCGTTTCTGTAAGGATCTTGTTCTGAGGTATCCTGTCCAAAAAGAAAGTACTTCCGAGTTCTGATCTTGCTGATATGTTTGATTGTCAAAATCCCCTGAAATATGTTAGATGTTTTCCGTAATTTTCTAGAACAGAAAATTTGAGTGATACATCAAATGAATAATGATGTACTTTTCTCTCCTGAAGAACGTGGAGGAAAGTTATTTTTGGTTTAATTGTTAATTCATATTCTTCTATAGGAATCCAGCCGTGGCTTGTCGGACCTTGAACATGGTGATGCAGTTCAGGTATTTTGGTTTTGGTGTCATTGTCAACGCTTCACTCTTCCACTTCTTAACTATTTGATGAATGACACTGACAGTGTATAAATCTATATCTCAGCCAGCCAATGTCAGCATCCTTAGAGTCTTGAAATTGGTATGTAATAAGACTGTTGCTGCTTTTTCCTATGGTTAGATGCCCATGATTGTTTGCTAACTGCTTTCTTGCAGGCGAAACCTGAAGCTGGAAAACTGGTTATCGCCACAATAGCATTGCTGATTGCATCTACATCAAATATTCTAATTGTAAGTTCTCCTTCACCCTTTCTTTCTTTTCTTATCTCCATATCTATGCATGATGCATCCGTGGATTTTAAAAAATAAGGAAAAGTACCACATTAGTTTTTGGGCTCTCTGATGGTTAGACAAATATGCAAAATTCCAACATTTTTGAAAGTTTGTATCCATCAACTGACTTGTTTTTTGCATTCAAAACAATTAAGAAAAGTATCATGGGGAAGCAAACTAAACTAGTTTTTTTAGGTGTTTCTCTTGCTGTATCGATTTCAACATCTGGGATCCTGGTTGAGAAAAAATTGATTTGGATCTGTATGTTAAGACTTAAGTCTCTGCTCTCTATATAGTACTAATTTATGCTGGTTTTACTTAGCACATTGCACACATTAGCTCAAGGACCAGAATCATAAACAACATGTTTCACCTAAATCAATAAAACTTTAGATCCTCAGCCATTCTTCAATGCTCCAAATATTCCAGCACATTTCTGAAATCGATTGATAATTGACAAGTGAAACTCAAATATCTGTCCCTTTTCTCATAGGCCTGTTATCACTGTCCTAGACCAATGCAATTAAACAGTTCCTATTCTTCAGTATCAACTTTGTTTATTGTAATCTTGTACAGATAATTACTTCCTTGTCTGGTTTATGTTATCTTACTTTTTTTCTTGCATATTGCAGCCAAAATATGGAGGGAGCATTATAGATATAGTCTCCGCAGAAGTTCAAGATCCTGAACAAAAAGCTGCTGCTTTGAGTGCTGTCAATGCTACCATATTTGATATTGTGCTGATTGTTGTCATAGGGTTTGTTTTTTTATTTCAAATTCACGTATTAATATTTTATTTTTGATTCTAATTACATATATCATGCCAATAATTGATGTTCATGCTTGATAGTGATTCTACCGCATTAGTTTTTATCGAGAAATTAAACATGTTACTTGAATTATTCTGCTTATTCAGCTGACTGCAATCTAACTTAGAATGATAATACAGTGCGAAATACTATGATAAGCAATGATGACTGATATCCTTTATCTATGCTTGCAGTTCAATTTGTACTACAGTGCGAGCATGGTTGTTCAGTGCTGCCAGTGAAAGGGTAGTGGCTAGGTTGAGAAAGGACTTGTTTAGTCATCTCGTAAATCAAGTGAGTAATTCTTGTTAAATAATGTAAGCCTCAAGCTAAAGTATTCATGTGGGTATATGGTTTCTTGATAGATGTGTAAAACAATTGTTCTAGGAAATAGCATTCTATGACGTGACACGCACTGGAGAGCTTCTAAGCAGATTATCTGAAGACACACAAGTCATCAAAAATGCAGCTACAACTAATCTGTCAGAGGCATTACGCAATCTCACAACCATATTAATTGGCATTGGTTTTATGTTCACAACATCCTGGAAGTTAACATGTGAGCCTTGCGATGTTTGAGAATTTCGTTAATACAAAAAGAAGTTTTAATTCACTTGTGCATGTCTTCCTAATTTAATTTCACAATAGTCGAATTGGCTGCCTTCTAATATTTTTTGCAGCCTAAAATGAGACATTAATAACACTTTTTAGAGGCATAAAAAGCATATATCCCAATGGTATATTTAAGATGTACTTATCATATTCTAAGTTCAACATTTTTTTTCATCTATTTTACAAGCTCCAAATAAAATCATATTGTCTTTTTTTTGAGAGAATTGTCTGATCACTTGAATGAAGCTGTTTTGTGCATGTAAGATATTAATATGAATGACAGAATACCTTTCAAAAAATATGAATGACAGAATAAAGTTTATTTGCATACTGTACTGATAGTATCAGAAAAATAATTTATTTAAATAGTTCACGATCGGTAGGTGAAATTACAAGCTAACATATAGCTTATGGATATAGAGGAATATAAATATTAATTTTATTTTCTCTGATTGACATATGATAGTGGTGAATGCCATGAATCGGCTGCATACCTTTACAAAGGTATTTACAATCAAATATCTTTTTCATGCCTACAATAAATCACAACTTTTCCTACTTCAGTTTTGTTAGTCTATTACCTTAATTGTAAGTTTTTTATGAATACTAACTCTAGGAACATTCTCTTTTCTATACATTTGTTTATGTTATTGTTGATAATAAGCTTACTGTTCAACACATGAATCTATATTGTCGACTACTGTTGAGAGAAATATTTTAGTTGCTTAAGGGTAGCTAAATATGGTGTTATATTGTAACAGTGTTGGCACTACTTATTGTTCCTGCTATATCTATTGCTGTCCGTCAATTTGGACGCTATCTTCGTGAACTCTCCCACAAGACACAAGCTGCGGCAGCTGTAGCTGCATCAATTGCTGAGGTGCGTTCAATTCATGCTATTTTGCTGGATCTATTGAATAGTGTTCTAAATCTTGTTTCTTTAAGAACACATCTGATTCGCATTTAAGGGGATGTTTCATTTGAAAATGTTTAAGTGTATACTTATTTACCAGCTATCTAATTTTATTTTTTAAAGTTATGGGGTGCTATGCTAGTGGCTATTGATTGAACTGATATTGCAAAGAGTACCCTACCTTGTTAGTTTGACTGTGGCAATAGTTGAAAATATAGTGTGTAGATGTTGTGAGAAGGGGCTATGAAGAAACATCCTAAAATTAAATTTTGAAAGAGCAAAACATTATCCCATTGCTTTATATGGATCAAGTATTGAAACTATTCTCTTTTCACGGGGCTTCTCTGTTTTCTGTTTCCTCTTTGTTCTCCTAAAGCGTGTCTGTCACTGTTTATTCTTCACATGCATAAGCTTGTCCATTGCAATTTTTTTCTGCATGAAATTTCCTAATAAAGTATATGCAACCAGGAATCTTTTGGAGCCATTCGCACAGTGCGATCCTTTGCTCAAGAGCGTTATGAAATAGAACGCTATTCTGAGAAAGTAGATGAAACTTTGAAGCTTGGACTCAAGCAAGCTGTGTGGTTCTCTCTTGGGTCTTTGTTTCTTGTATGTATTGTAGGAATTTGTTAACAAGTGGCTCAAATTGTGTTGGCAGAAAGTGGTTGGTTTCTTCTCTGGAGGACTAAGTGCAGCGTCAACATTGTCTGTGATCACTGTAGTGATATACGGGGCGAATCTAACTATTAATGGTTTCATGTCAGCTGGTGATCTTACATCTTTCATATTGTACAGCCTGACAGGTATAGAAAAATTCTATCTGTCATATCGTGTACTATCTTTTGTATCATGCTTCAAATTGAAAAGACAAATCCATTCATTGTGTCTTTCACATCACGTACTAGCTATTGTATCTGTTCTATACATCATGCTTCAAAAGGAAAATACAAATCCATTCATACTGTTTTTCATACCATGTGCTAGCTTTTGTATCGTTTCTATATATCATGCATCAAATATAGAAAGACAAATCCAAATTTCTCACTTCCAAGAAAAGAAAATCCAAGTGCTATGGAAAAAGACCACACTTTCATGAGAACTATTCTTATGATGTTTTGTTCTAGTCATGTAAACATTTTCAAGAAATTTATGTTATATGATCCTTTGGCTACCTATAGTTGGTTCCTCGGTGTCCGGACTATCAGGATTGTACACAACAGCGATGAAAGCTGCAGGTGCAAGTAGAAGAGTTTTTCAACTTTTGGATCGTGCCTCCTCCATGCCAAAGGCAGGAGATCAATGCCCAATAAGGTTGGTGCACAAAAGTTAGCTTGCATTATCTTAAGCAATCATTAGCATTTGCTGTAGATTAAAGTGCAATTGGTAATAATGATGTTGACTTGTTTTAGTGTTCAAGATGGAGATGTGGAGTTGGATGATGTGTGGTTTGCTTATCCTTCTCGACCTACTCATATGGTGCTTAAAGTGAGTTATCTTACTTTATTAGGTCTACTAACTTGATTTCATTGAATAAAAGGAAGCCAAATTAATTTGTCTGTTGTACTTATGATTTTGAGACATTTCTTTATTTTCTACTTTCCCTTCGGTGGATGCATTTGGCTGCAAGGAGCCAAACCAGTATCCTAGATCTCCATTGGAAAGATAGTCTTTTTATAATGAATGATTGTTCATTTTCTATCCAAGCATACATAAACTTGTGACTTTAATAAGCTTGCTCGGCAAAACTGTACTGGGAAAGAACTTGCATGGGGTAATATAAAATATTGATACTTATCTCCTGCATTTCTTTGTGAATGTATACATCTAGTTAAATTGATTAAGTGAAAACCTATAAAATGAAAAACCACTGCACCATCTTATATGTTCTTTCTTGTCTACTTAAAGAGCAAGTAAGATGCAAATGTGGTTTCACAAATGTTCCATTACATTATCCACAACGGTCTAATGTTAATGAAAGTGATAATTTCTCAGGGAATCACATTGAAGTTGCATCCAGGCACAAAGGTTGCACTTGTTGGACCAAGCGGCGGAGGAAAAGTACTTATCTATTAGAAGCTAATGTTGTTATTTCTTTGTATCGTAGTATGAACCTACCAATTATTGCATTCTATTCAATAGTTTCAGACTTTCTTCCTTGTTTCTATAAATTCATGGATATTACATTATTGATGCAGACTACTATAGCCAATTTGATTGAGCGTTTTTATGATCCACTGAAAGGGAAGATTTTACTAAATGGAGTTTCCTTGGTAGATATTTCACATCGTTATCTTCACAGACAGGTATTCTCCAATTTCTTAGAAGTTGAAACTTATACATAACTTGCAGTGCCTGACAGATGGTGATAGTGTTCTGCATTAAAGAATAGGAAAAACATTAAAATTAAGATCGCATTTGCATTATATTAAGCATTAGACTGGAATTTGTGAAATAGGAATTATGTACTTTTAGCTAGTTCAACTGGAAAAGTTTCCTTTAACGAGAAAAACAGCATAGACAAACAAGTCCATGGAGAACATGCCTTTTATATACATAAGTAGTCTTTCCAATCACCATCAAGCTGTATTCACTCATCAGGAGAGAGAAGTGATTGAGAAGGTAGGTGTGATAACTGTGGATAAGGATAACTTTTGTGCCTGTAGTTTGTTCGTCGCTATCTGTAATATTAACTTACAAAAAAATGATCAACTAAATTTATTTTGCGACATCTCACGTTGTGGTTTTAATTAGCTGTGAAATATGAGCATAAAAATTGGACTAGAATTGTACAAAGCATTTATCCATCTTCTGATGGTAATATTGCTCAGTATTAGTTTACACCTTGCAGGTTAGCATAGTAAGCCAGGAGCCTGTCCTTTTCAATTGCTCTATCGGAGAGAATATTGCTTATGGATACGATGGCAAGGCCACAGATGAGGAAATTGAAAATGCTGCTGTAAGTTTAAACTTCCTTCTTATGGATATCATATTAATTAAAGAATTGTCAATCAAAGCATTCATGGAATAATTGCAGAAAATGGCAAATGCACATGACTTTATCTCCAACTTCCCAGAGAAATATATGACCATAGTTGGGGAACGCGGGATAAGGCTTTCTGGTGGACAGAAGCAAAGGGTAGCCATTGCAAGAGCCTTGCTTATGAACCCTCGTGTTCTTCTGTTGGACGAGGCTACAAGTGCACTGGATGCTGAAAGTGAATACCTAGTCCAGGTAGGACACCAACCCATGAATTCCAGTAAATAGTAGAAAGGACACTACATTGGAGGTGTTCATCCTTTGATCTACTCAGTGTTAGAAACTATGAGTCCAAGAAGCTGTTCACCTGTGCAGGATGCAATGGATTCTGCAATGAAAGGAAGGACAGTACTAGTGATTGCTCACAGATTGTCGACTGTTAAAAGTGCTGACATTGTCGCAGTCGTATCGGACGGGAAGATAGCCGAGAGTGGTTCCCATGACGAGCTCCTTAGCAGCGATGGTATTTATACTGCACTTGTGAAGAGGCAGCTGCAGGGATCCAGATATGAATCTAGTGGGACAAATGGCAATGAACCTTACGAAGATGAAATAAACAGAACTGATGGTTAACATCATCAGTTTTCTGGTTTTTGGCAGTAGAGTAGCCTTCCATGTGAAGTCATTGCCCCAATAAGCATCCTTGGGAGAACAGCCAAAAGTTACTTTCTGCAATAGTGCAATCTGATATCTGGGCATCAGAGAGTACTCAGCAAGTTGACATCTGATTTTTGCATATCTATGACCACTTTACACTATTGTTGATATCAATGTTGTTTCAGAATAAATCATCCATTTCCTTCATAGATTGTAGATGTCTAAACTATTTTCTACTGTCTCAAATATGACTCTTGCTGTAGTGCATATAAATTATTGTACTACATTCACTTTCTTATTGAAACCAAACATACAAGTCACTTACCGTCCTACGACTTAGTAATTACAGTTGAATATATAGTCGTTATTCATCTTACCATTAATATTCTTTGACATAATTTGTATTCAAGTTCTTATTCTCCCTAATCACTATGGCACAATGATATTTTCTGGATTTTTCAGATAAATTTTCAAACTTACAATTTACAAGTTATTGTTAAACCATTTGAAGGAAATAAAACCCATTAATGAATAGTATTTTTCATCAATTGTCTATTTTATTATATGTTTACAATAATGTGTAATAAAATCAAAATGTGTCATTAGACATAAGTCCGATGTAATTTGGCTAAAGTGTAGTGTTCAATTTATCCGTTTTTATCATGGAGGGTTTAGGTTTAGGCAAGAGGTAGAATATCTAGAAGCGACAACTTGAGGTTGTTTATTTGTATGAGTCAGGAACTCAAGTGGATCATTTTTTTATCAAAAAAATTATCTCCAAAGTTTAAACGTTCATCTGACTTTAGGTTTCTTGGATCAAGTTAAATTTTTTAAAATATAAATAACTAGTTGTCTTTATGATGGTGGCTAGAGGAATAAGATATATATATATATATATATATATATATGCATATATTTATATTTTCAACAACTTATCATATATAAACCCTTATCATATCATAAGATGTAGTAGAATAAGATGTATACTTCCTCTTTTCCTATCTCTTCTCTAATTATACTTTTGTTTTCTTTTCAAACATTAATTATCCTTAATAAGCCCTTAATTTCGAATTTATTTATAAAAAATTAAATTTTATTTAATGAGTTAACTTTTAACCAACTTATTACAGGATTGTTCATACTAGCTTTTTCACAATTTTCAGATGACTGTTTTTTTCCCATTGAAAACCTTAATATGCATGCCCAAGCATAAAGTCCAGTGGATCTTTATTAATCCATCTCAGAAGTTATACTTGCTGTCAATCCAACTCCTCATGCCAACATTATTATAGACAAGGGAAGATTGCACATTCCAATGCTCAGTAATCCGCACTGTGTTCTTCACATTATGTTTACTGAAGCTGGTTTCCCATTTGTGGACCAAAAGTTTCAGACTATTAGCTCAGAGAAATCACGATCGACAAGTCGTAATCCTTTCGGACAATGTCACATGGTTCTCCTTCCCCCCTTTGTTTCCACTCCCCGAACATTAGCTGAGAGCATGACGATATATTTCTATCCCAAGTTTCTGTCAATGATGCCATGCAAGGCACTGATCAGTGACCCCCTTGTTGCGGACGGCAGCACGAAGCCTTGCCGTCTTCTGAATCGCACTCAATTATTGATGATGCTCTCATCAACACCGATGTGGAAAACAAGGAGAGATGGGCCTTTGTGGTTTGCAAGTTTCCACACACCATCTCATGGACCACCCACCTCTCATGTTTCAGGGTGTCTGTTTTTAATGGATAGCATGAGGCAGCCATTGAGACCTCTCATGGTTTTTTGGGGGGGAGATAACTGAGTTCTCCCTTTTGGAAGCAACAGCTCTGCATTATTTCCTGACATGCTACAATGGTGCTCCATATGACTTATCCACAGTCTGCGAGTGGAGCTGCTCCCTTGCACCATCACTCTCATGCATTGCCCACCAACAAAGGAGTAGTTAAGAAACATGTTAAGCATTGGCAGCACTTACAGGGCCTTGGACACATGGGTTTCACTTTCAGCTCTGGTCACTAACTTCCCTCAAGTCTAAAAAGTCTGCAACCATGGAAAAAAGTTAAGACCACTGCAAGTGTACGAGTTGGAGAATGCCTGTTTTCTGGTGTAGACATTCTAGATTTGTGTGCTCATGGACATCTTGCCTTGAAGCCTTCAAGGACGATATCTTATGGAACATATTATATTACAAGGAGAGTAGTCCACCTCCTCTTAATTCATAATTCCCAAGAGAAGAATTATTAATACAGTCAATAAGTCAGAAGGTGTGATCATGTATCAGAGAGAGAGAGATAGAGGGGAGAGAGAGAGATTGAGCAGTGCTGTAAAAAAATGTTCTACCCTTTGGATTCATTTTGAAGTCAAGTCTTCGCCAAGAAATTGCAAATCAGATCTAAGCAATTACTGGGTCAAACTCAATGCAAGACTCTCGAACTATTATTATATGATTCTGGTTCTTCCTCGCTGTTTGCAGAAGCAACTGGACGTCAAGTCCATGCACGAAACGTCAAAATGACTGCTCTCGTGATGACATCTCTCTCCGGGATTCACAGCAGTCTTATGATTGAAAAGGGGCCTCCCTCCCTCTTCCTTTGCTGGCCGCAGGACGCCACCAAGAGCACTCTGACACAGCATGGGGCACATGCATCTGGTGCAGATGAAGCTTCTGATCAGATAGCCAAAAAATAAGAAGGAATAAAAGGGAAAAAAATTAGGGGGCTTTCATGTGCCGGTCTTAGTTGTGCAAATGGTGGTTGTACCTTGGAACATGCTTTGTGAAGTATTTGTGTTTGATTTTGTCCTGCTGCAGAGGGCAGGTAGCCTTTGCCTCCCCCACCTACACACTCCCATGTGATCCCCTCCACTTTATCCATGTGGTCATGCATTCCTCTCTCCCTCTCTCTCTCTCTCTCTCTCTCTCTCTCATCACATGCATGAATTCACCTATACATAAATGACTGGGAGATAAACAAAGTCATTAGTCCAAGTCCTATGATCAACGGTCATGTAACGTATAATTCCCTCTTATGATCATGATCATGTAAAATATTTAGATTTATATGAAGAGTTTATTGAATTTGTAACAGGCCACGTCAAGTAATATGGGAATAGCTATTCATCCTAGGAATATATGAGTGATCTAGAAATGTGACATGCCATATTATCATCTCTTATCATCCCGAAAGTCACAACAACGAATCCAAAAAAGACAAAAGCTTATGCCCAGATGAAGAGGATCTGACTGGAGTCATTTTTTTTTAATGTTCCTGTGGGTGTCTTTGATTAGTTTACTCCCTTCAAAATCTAACTGCAGTTGCAGAGAATTTTATTTCCGTAGCAGGGAAGACCGAAGGCCTCCTGGATACAACTGTGGATGCAGTCTGAACAGCTGCCCGGATTCTGGAAATAGCATGTGGAAATCTGTCAGGAAGATGATGATGTGTAGGGGGGATTGGAAGGTGTGAAATTTCGTGCTGTCTGCAAAAGAAACGACCCTCAAGTTTCGACAGATCTTTTTTTCCAGTACTGTCTCTCTCACCCCCTTCCTGACTCAGCTCAGAGCTCCCATCACATTGCCACGAATTCATGATACATCCCTCAAACGCCAGCAGATATTTCAGACCCCCAGTTCAGTTTTGGATAACAATGGTTCAGTCCTGGACACGTCAAAGGGAGGTCAAGTTCAGATGATATTGTTTCTGAAACTTCATCATATGTACGTGTGTTTATAGATAAGCATGTTAATATTTATGAGACAGAGAGAAAGAAGAGAGATCAAGCGGCACAAGCTTCATTTCTGGTTCCATGCCAAATGGAACTACGCATGTACATTTGCTGTATGCCATATTCTGCAATGCATCATTGATGGTAACCTCATCAGTTGCGAAAAAAAAAGTTTCATGTGATGAATGGAGAAGAACAACTGAGGAGATGGTGGTCCAAACGAGAACAGAAACTTCTAACAATGTGGTCCATCTAACAACATCATGAGTTGGGACTTGGAACATGATGAATGCTGCATTGTTCTCCTTGATAAGCTCATGACGGCAAGTCTGTGACCCCATTGCAAAAACGCAAAGCTCATGGGATTAACGAAGAGAAAACGCAATTAAAACTCACGCATAATGTGCATAGCAGCAATGTGGACATGATTGGATTTCTTTACAAATATAAACAACCACCAAATCATGTCACAAACAAAACACCATGGCGAAGAAAAAACAGTAGCTGTTTTGAGTTATTATTGCAGATTCTGTTCTGTTTTAGGAGAAAGAAAACAGAACAGTGGAGGCTCCGAAAGATCCCAAAATCAAATTGCTAAAGGTTTACGAATTATTTAAACTCACGTATAGTTTTGTCTGCACTGAAAAAAATAATAATGACACTGTACAAATGCATCTAATACTCCAGAAAACAGACTGAGGTTTACCGAAATTGCCATATAGACAGTGGATTTGGAGGTTTCTTTGAAGTAATTAATGCGAAACTGCAAAAGAACAAGAGAAGAGCCAAAATGTAATTTTTGCTGATATATCTCTGCCAAGATCTGCTCAACATTTTTTTAACATTTCAGAAGGGGTGGGAGGAATTAAGGAGGGTTCTAATACTTTGGATGGAAGCTGCCTCAGATTCTTTTTTTGCTACGTGATCTCTCTCGCTCTCATCTCTCTCTCTCTCTCTGCGCTCAATGTTCTGCCAAGGCAACTAGAAGTTCTTAACAGTACTGTTTATGGTTGTACATGACAGCTTATCGTATGCATGTGAGGCTTCTTTCCGGCCATTAATTGCACCAACATGTGGTTGCATGAGGACATGACACAAAAAAGTTGTTGTTTTTAACCACTAGATCTCTTCTTTTTCTAATAAATTGGATCTTACCTATCAGATTTTGACTAAGCAAGATTTGTCTGTCCACAAGGAGATCTCTTTAGGGGTGCTGTTTTATTTTTTTAACCATAAAAGATATGGCGCTCCTGCTGCTGCCCCACTGTCGAGGTTATCCTTAAAGTCCATGGCTGCTTTGTCCACTGGCAAAGTCCAGTTGAAATGTACCAACGGAGGTTGGGTGGAGCGGATAGTAGCTCCATATCGCTTCGCAGAGGTCTCGAGTTCGAATCTTTACGAGTGCAAAAAATCTTCGTTGGGAGCTTCACCTATCACAGTCAAGCATGTTGTCCGAGGCGACATTAGATTAGTCGGAATCATGGTGGGCCGAGAACTCGATTCGCGATGATGTACACAACTGTTAGAGCCGCACTGAGTTGAGAGATCGGTTCCGCTTTCCGAATACTGAGGTGGCCATAAAAAAAAATTCAGTTGAAATGAGGTGTGGAGATGTAGTAAATGGTCTCCCGGTGTGGCACATGGGAGAGGAAGCTGAAGAAGTGGGGCGGTGCCATGTCCAACAAGTTGCAAGAACCTCTTAAAAATTTGATCTCGATTGATCAACGAGTCTTGGTTAATTTACTCGAAAGCAGCACTTGTAAAAAAATTGAATCTTGCCTCAAGAATCAAAAGTTCCACTCACAACTTTTACTGCTGGAATCTTTCACCATCCTTGAGGATAAAACAGCTTTCTTCTACGGTTCTACCCCCAAGTTTCTTACATCTCACATTCTTCTCAATATTATAAACGTCATAGATAATACGTATCATTAATTTTTTTTTTGGATTCAGTATTCCCCAAGACAAAGCCTCTTGTACTGTTTAATGCTGTGTGGTGGTGGCCTGGGTACAAATGTGACCAAGGTGTTAAATTTCCCGTCCTTCCGTGTGTTCCCTCCCTCCCTCCCTCTGTTTCTCCCCCTTCCTCTCTCTGTCTCTCTCTCTTCTCTCTCTCTCTCTCACACACACACATCCCCCCCTGCTTCCTGTTTTTCAGCCTGATTGGGAGCCATTGTTGCTGCAGTAGTTGTCGTGGGGCTTGCGAGGAGAGGTAATGAGGTTTAGGTACGTTTAAGGGGATGTGCTCTGGTTGCCGAGGGATTTGGAAAGGGAACCCGAAGTTGGTGCCGTGTCTCAAAGCATTCATGTCTATTTTAAGCAACGTGACAGGTGAAAATCCTACAAGGGAAGGAGTTTCAGTGACACAACTCTCTGTAGAATCTTTCCTTCACTGTTGATGGTACCGATTGGTCCTGGCAGCTATTCAACTCAGCAATTTAGGACCAGGATAAATGTCTCTGTTGGCCTATTTGAAGGCACTCCAATTGTAATCTGGAGGTGAAACAACTGCGAAAGAGGCTCGCTTGGCCTGAGACCCAGAGAAAAACAATTTCGAGAGCTCTGTTCAGTTATATTGGCAAAGAGACACCCAACAATGTCTGCAAAGTTTCTGAACAGTTTTACCGATGAGAATCCGGAGTTGCAGAGGCAGATTGGCTGCATGACTGGAATCTTTCAGATGTTCGACCGCCAACATCTGCTGACGGGGAGGCGCCTCAATGCGCAGAGCAACAAGAGGTTTCCATCTGGTATAACTCCTGTCTCAGCTCATTCTTTTCCTGCAAAATGTATCACTAAATTCTCAGTCATTTGCTTATTTGGTTATTGTCCGTGTCCTTAGAAAATGGTGAATCTTTGAAGTAGTTGCTTATCTTTGGATCTTTCCGACAATGAATGGCAGGTCGCCCCATGATTTTGAAATTTTTTTTCTACTTATCAAAGGTTTATGTAGAACGGATGTTTAACAATCTTCTCTGACATCAAATTAGGATACATAATTAGCCAATTTTTTTTACGTTTACTGTTCATAATGAAATGATAAGGCTGCTTCATTTGTTGGTCAATTATCCAGGAGCTCAAATGGTGGTTCTTTCTGTCAAAATTCCTGGTTGCTAAAAGAAATAAAATTATATGATCTATTTGATGCCTCAAAGAAAAAAAAATAAGAGCAACGTTTTCCTTTTTGTGATATTTCAGAATCACTTTCAATTAAGAAGATATCAACATTTTTTTCTTTCTTTCCAAATTCTGAATTCTCTGTGTGATCAATTTGCAGGGCATTCTCTTTTAACTCGCAACGAACTCAGAGCTGAGAATAGCTCATGTCAGCCACATAGTATTCTGGTATGATTCCATTATAATGTCGTTGCAATTATCCTTTCTTTTTAAATCACTTTCAATTACAAAAACTCGTTTCCTTTTCCATCAGGCGAAAAATGTTAACAAGAGCGTAAATGAGGATCGAAGAGTGTCCATGGAGTCATCAAGAACTTCCTTTTCTTCTTCATCCTACTCATCATTTTCATCTATGGATGGAAGTAAATCAACTCAACAAGAGCCATCCTCCAATGACCACAGTTTCTATTCAGACAAGTCTCTGAATCATCCACCAAAGTCAAGGACATCAGAAAATGAAGGCAAACTTATTCGTCATGATCCAAAATGTGACCCAGTGAGATTATCGATCCAGTCTGGACGTCAGTCTCTTGATTTTCGAGATGTTGTGAAAGAGTCAATCTACAGGGATAATCAGGCTTTATCAGTGAAAACCTCAATCAAGGAGGAGAAGAAGAGACAAACAATGAAGCACAAGGATTCTCCAAGGCCCTTACAACTGTCAAAGTCAATTGATGGATCATACATGAACAAATCTAGAACTGTGGTTGATGTTGATGAATCCCTTAGGGTTCTTGTCAAGCTAAGAGAACCACCTCCCTTTTTGTCAGATGCAAATGAACCAACAAGGAAATTATGTGATGTTAAAGATGGTTCTTTTTATCCATTACCAAAAGAAACTCCTAGATTCTCCTATGATGGTAGGGAGTCTCACCCTTCTCTGAACTCGCAGGATAATGGTAAACCTTCTTCAAAGCTCAGAGAGCTTCCAAGGTTATCTTTGGATAGCAGGTCAACCTCAATAAAGAGCTCCAGTTTTGATTTGAAGCCAAATTCAGTATTTAAGGGTCTAGACAGAACCAATATGCACAGGAGAATTTCTGTGTCTTCAGATGATCAGCCAGCACTAAGAAGTAATGCATGTTCTCCAAGTGTTGTTGTGAAGCTCATGGGCTTAGACGCAATGCCGAACTTACGGTTGGGCAGTCAGGAACAGGCACATTCAAAAGGAAACCACAAGGACAAAGACCAAGAGAATTTGGGTACAAGCAACCTGGATGGAAAATTTGATCAGATGGCAACTTTGCATGGGAATTCTACAAAGTTTTCCGTAGCTCCAAGGCAGAAAAATACTGATCTGATTATGAAACCGATATGTAATGCAAGGGTTCCAATTGATGTAGCTCCTTGGAAACAGCAGGGTAAGATCCGCATCCCTCAGAAGACAACATATGGATATGGTGAAAGCCACATGAAGCAACAACCAGAATCAGTTAATAGCGAGAAGAGAATGAAAGAAGTAGAATTCCCGAAAGCTAATAAGGGTTTCAGGGCACTTGAACAGATACTGGATTCCATTCAAGCGAAGGGACTGTTGGAGAATAAAAGAGGTGAAGATCAGCCTTCTGAAGCATTGGTTTATGACCCTCCACCTGGTAAATCAAAGAGTTTCATGCCAGTGAATGCAGATGAACTTAGTTCTCAAATTGTCTCGACAGTTAAGAAAGGAGACGAGGCCCCAAAAGCTTTCAACTCTCCAATTGTAATAATGAAGCCTGCAAAATCTGTTAACAATGCAAGCATACCTCCTCCAGTCACTATAGAAGGTTTCTCAAGTCTTCAAAGGCTACGAACCAGTGATCCTGCAGATAGAAAGAAGACCTTATCTGGCAACAAAATGATTGAAGATCGGACTCCAAAAGCAAGTTCTGTGGTGCATCTATCTCAGCCTATTATCTCTAAAGATAGGAAAATAAGGAAGGGAGAAAATGGTTTGCAGAAAACCAATTCACGATCATCACAAATGTCACCAAGAATGCAAGAATTGCCCAGAGAAAATATTGGACTCTCGATGAAAACATCAAGTTCATCTGGGCCTCAGAGTTTATCAAGAGAAAATGGTGGACATGCAATAAGAAGTTCAAATTCTCTCAGCCCTAGGATACAGCAAAGAAAGCTGGATTCGGATAAGAGGTCTCGACCTCCACTTCCTTCTGCAGAGTCAAATAAGCTGCAAAAGCAGATACCCAGTAGACATTCTTTCGACTCTGTCTCTCCTAGAGCCAGAGCAATACTGAAAGCAACTCAAGCACAACAAAATGATGACCAATTGAGTGACATAGGCAGTGAAACAGTTAGTCTAAGCCACCAAGGTGATGAGATCTCTCAAAGGTCAGAAAGTAATATTAGCTTGACATCTCAGGTGGATATAGAAGTAACTAGTGTTGATTCCATGGAAGTGAAACCCACAATCTTACAGCAAGGTTGTGAAAGTCCAGTCAGAATGGCTGAACGAAATGTAGGTTCAGTCTTAAAAACAAAGGTAGTTTATTTCATAATATGATTATCATTTATCATAATAGTTCTTAACTCTTCAAGATGACTAAAATTAACTTTTAGGAGTCTAAAGTTAATGCTCATATTTCGTATCGTATTTGAACACAGTGTTGTAGTTAAATTAAGTATCGACCTTTTTGTTGCTTCAAATGGCTGAATTTATGGACATTCTAGTTCAGAAGTTCAATGTATCAATTCATGATTTTTTTCTCTTCCTAAAATCTCATGATTTTTCTTTAACTTAATGGTTTGTTTTATATTGGTATCTATTGTGTATTGATACTTTTTCTTTATTCTCTTGTCTCCCACAGAAGTCTTTACATAGTTCAAACAAAAATGCCTCAGTCATGGAACCAGCAACAATTGCCCAAGAACAACCCAGTCCAATCTCTGTTCTAGATGCTCCATTTCATCAGGATTCCCTTTCTCCTCCTGTGAAGAAACATCATCGTGGATTGAAAGGCAAGTATTCATTGTATGCCAATGGTTTGTTTCTTAGTTTGTGCTATGATACAAAACTTCGTAAGGGACTATCTTGTCCACCAAATCAATTGGTATATGTTGCACCATGCCAAAAGAAAAAAGGTTTCTGAATTCATATTTTCTGATTAGGTGCATTTGGAATAGTTAGATCTGGCAAAAACAAAAGCAACATGAATACACTTATCATATACCATGCTTAAGTTAATCAGATGCGATTGTGAAGATGGTTACAACAACAACAAAGCTTTATCCCACTAGGTGGGGTCGGCTACATGGATCATACGACGTCATTCCGCTCTATTAGTAACCAAATCTTTCGGTATATTATTCACCAATAGATCTTGCTCTATTAGTTCGCCAAGTGTCCGCCTTGGCCTCCCTCTCCCTCTTTTAATCGGACTCCAGATTATTTGATCTACTTTTCTTACTGGCGCATCTAATGATCTTCTCTGAACATGACCAAACAATCTCAAACGATTCTCTACCATTTTCTCACTAATAGGAGCCACTCCGACTCGTTCACGTATATGGTCATTCCTAATCTTATCTAATCTTGTATGACCACACATCCATCTCAACATTCTCATTTCGGCTACCCCCACTTTACGTTCATGTTGTCCTTTCATAGCCCAACATTCACTACCATATAACACTGCTGGCCTTATAGCAGTACGATAGAATTTTCCTTTAACTTTATTGGGTACTTTTCTATCACAAAGAACTCCAGTGGCTTTCCTCCACTTACACCAACCAGCTTGAATTCTATGATTAACATCGTCATCAATCTCACCATCTTGTCTTACAATTGATCCTAAATATTTAAACTTTGCCACTTGAGAAATTATATCCTCCCCTAGCCTAACTTTCAAATCGTCTCTAAGTTGTTTATTTGTGAAATTGCTATGCATATATTTTGTTTTATTCCTACTTAAACGAAAACCCTTTGACTCCAACGTATTTCTCCATATTTCCAATTTTGTATTAATCTCTTCTCTTGAATCCGCTAAAAGTACTATATCATCCGCAAATAGCATGCACTTAGGTACCTCCTCTGTGATACTCTCGGTTATAGCATCGATAACTAAGTTCAATAGATACGGGCTTAAAGCTGATCCTTGATGTAGGCCAATTCCTATAGGAAATTCATTTGTATATATTCGTTGATCCATGTTCATAAGATTCGACATGATTTTATGCTGGCTGTCGGGGCCTAACACAACCCTCCTCCTTTATCCGGGCTTGGGACCGGCTATAAAATATAGGCGGAGTTAAAGATGGTTACATGGAACAATTATCTATATTTGCAATGAACCACAAATATCACCTCTTTCATGCCACTGTAGAAGGATGACATAGTAGATAACCATGTCCCTGCAAATATGATCATTAGTTTGCAAATTAAAATTTTGGCCACAGAAAAAAGATGCGACATGAATTCAATACAAATAAACAAAATCGAAAGTAAACAAGTTCTTCAACAAGATCTCTGTCGTGTGTCCTCGTGTTGTCACTATGACCTGCGCTTGTCAGTGCAACAAAAAAAGAATAGTAATACAAGAAATGCTGATTCAGATGAAGACAGTTGAAGGTATAATGATCCAGATGCATAAGAGTTACTAACCATCATAATCTGCAGATAATAAGTTCAAATAAAAAAAAGGATTTGCAACCTTGGTTACTAACCATCGTAATCCAATATTCTTGACTTCTTACATTTAGCCTACTCATAAAGAAAAAAAGAACTCATGATATAGCGAATGAATTGTTTTTCTAAGACATCAATTTGCAAAGTCTACTTTTTTCTCCTAAACTGTTGGTCAATGATCTATGTTAACCAAATTCTGATCATTGGACAGGTAACGAGAACCAAACTTCAAATGGCAACAAGTCAACCGGCGCGCCTGCAATTTCGTCATCTCAGTTGAGCTCCAGATTTAACCAGAAGAAGCTTGCAAACATCGAGAATCTGCTTGAGAAGCTGAGGCAATTGAGCGAACATAATGATGAAGCTCCTGCAACTGATCACATAGCCTCCTTGTGCAAAACCCAGAACCCTGACGATCGCTACGTTTCTGAAATTCTCCTGGCCTCAGGCCTTCTCATGAAAGACTTGACTTCTGAGCAACTGGATCCTACACAAATTCAGCTCCACCATTTGGGTCATCCCATAAATCCTGACTTGTTTCTGGTTCTGGAACAAAGAAAATCTGGCTGGCTCGTCAAATCCGAATCAACAAAAGGAAGGTCTCTCAAGTTCAAGTCTGATCCAGAGAAGCTTCACCGCAAACTTGTCTTCGATATGGTGAACGAGCTTTTGATACAAAAGTTAGATCTGGCTACTCCAGCAATGCAAATCAACTCTCTGATAAAGACTAGGAACATCAGGTTTCCCAGTGGCCAGCGCCTGCTGGAAGAGCTGTGCTCGGACATTGAAAAACTTAGAACACAGAACTCAGTTTCCGACAGCAATTCGACGTCGACTGCGGATATGCTGCGGCAATCAGAAGGATGGACCGATTTTGTCATGGAACTGCCTGTGGTAGTCTTAGAAATAGAAAGGTTGGTATTCAAAGACCTGATCGATGAGGTTGTCAATGGTGAGGCTGCAACAAGCTTCCAAGGCAAAGCAAACGGAAGGCGCAGAAAATTATTTGCCAAGTAGAAGGTAGATCACAGTCCTCCCCCTATTAACAAAATAACCAAGTGTAACAAATTGTACAGATCATCCAGCGCAGACCGAGAATATATGAAACACAATAAGATATTTTCAATTAAACTTTTTCATGCACGATGTAATTTTGTGACTTTGTTTCATGGTGAAGATGTTCATAATCATAATAATTCAAGGATCAGAAACATGTGCCAGGAAAGCCTAGTTGCGAATGTTTTCAATGAAAATAAACTACTTTAAGAAATATATTATTCTTACCATTCATTCTCGTAAATTTATTTGCATTTGGATCATTTCATTCAAATATATTTCCAGCAAAACAAACAAGCCAAAAAAATTAAAAAGAAAAATCAGATGCTTCGCTTATCAATAAAATGTGGTTCCAGACTTCGAGACGGATACTCCAACATAATTACATAATGTATCCTTTAGCTCATAGATATAAAAAGAATTGTAGTACAACCCAACCATCTTCTATGAGATTCCTAATGCTCCATGAATAGCAAGCTTTCTTATGTAAAATCCGAACATCTTCAATTTTGATGTGTCTGTCAATTTTGATGCATTAATGTCCAAATATCTTCAATCTTTGTTGCCCTTCCGATAGTTCTCTAGCTTCTGCTCAGAATATGAATTGTCTCTGGAAGAAATGGTGGCTGCATAAAATAAAGTTTCATCTCTAGCCCTAAAGGCAGTGCTTCTTCTGTCCAAAGAATGCTTGAATCATCCATCAGAAAGACATGAAAATTAAAGCATTGTTCTCCGATCAGACCTTATGGAACTACTTCCAGAGCTTCTGAATATCAGTTCATATTAATAAGAGATAACAGTATTAAATTTATTCCAAGACTTCAAAGACAATACCATTTGAAAAATATAGGACGCAACTGAGGAACCACTTAAACAAGCTGTCAGTTTTGTGCTCTGCAGTCTTGATGTTCAAAAACTGCACCTGCACCTGCACCTGCAAATCAATGAAAGAGAACTAGGGCACACTTGTTGGACATAATTTTGTAACTTCTTTTATGAAGAATTTCGAAATGTAAATACGAAAATCAGAGACACAATAATAAAACAAACATAAATGTTCAAGAAAACAAAAAAAGAGAAGAAAAACGTTTGCCAAAAACAAAAACTAAAAAAAAATACATGTAAATAAACGGGAGCTGACAACTGAACTTGTGGAATGTTCACTTGACCATAGAAAGCATTTAATTCGAAGCCTAGCACTGTTGCCTCAAATGAAATCATTACCAAAACATCATGAAGAAAGAAAATGGCAATGGTTGAAGGTGTTCGTTTGCATTGGACTCAATTATTAAGACAATCAAAAGGATGCAAACCCACTGAATAGCATGTTCTGAGCAACAATGTCACTTTTCTGTTTATATAATACTAGGAAAAGTCAGGTTAAACTTTCTTGGGACACCAGGTCTAAAATAATAGGAACATCGCTCCAAAAAATATGCCACCAGCTGTTCAAGCAGGGAAGGCATGTTGCAAGTGGAGATACTTTTTATTAAAGACACCATAATTATGGCTCAACGTCAACTTCATCTTTCTTGTTCAAAGAAAGGAAAATATCCAGTTCCCTCACCATGTCAAAAGCAGAACGCTTTCGGAGGCAATAAAGCTCTGAAGAATACCCAATCCTACTCGATCAGAAAAAGAATACCCAACACTGACAAATATGGATATCCGGGTAAAAAATTTCCAAGCAAATACAAGTTTTAACCGTTAAACTTTTAAAAGCACACAAGTCCTGATGGTATCAATTTCCACAAGAAACATCTTTTTTGAAAAAAAAAAACTAAGCATCAGCAGAAACATTCAAACCACACAAGAAACATCATTAATAATCAGTACAACAACAATTTGTAAAAGGATCAGAAAATGCCAATATCAAGTCACAAGTTATCCCACAATATCACATTATTAGTGATCAGTACAACAACAATTTGTAAAAGGAAAAAAATTGTCAATATCAAGTCACAAACTATTCAACAATATATCACTATTCTTGCTACGACTCACTAAACAAGAGGGTGACGCCATATCAGCATGTGGTTACAAGATCCTTCATTAACAAATTGAAGAAGTACAATACAACATTTTTAAGTACACAATAACTCAAAAAATGATCACAGAATAGTCACAATTTCTGTAGTACATAAGTAACAAAACCACATAGAAGTCTATAAGCAAAATGCAGTTATCATAAAAATGTCTTCTTCCATAGAACTGACAATCCCAGTGGCACCATTATCATTAAGGTTTGTGGTTTACTTGTAGAAGTAGGAAAATCTGGAGTATATATTTTCTATAACTATGAAAAAAAACAGAAGTGCGCTGTGACATATATAGTCAGGATAGAATATAAAAGGAAAATCAAACTGCTCCTAACTGTCTGCAGCGTGGTCATCAAAGTGACATAGATCAGTAAATAAGAACTCATTGAATCCATCTAAGTTCATCGAAAACTAAACTATATAATGGCTTCACAATATAATTTCCATTTAAGTATTAAATAAGCACAAATTAAAATAGAAAATAATTTTCGATGACTTTAGCTTGGCCTAAAATTTGTCTACAGACCGTACCATGTTAGTAGCTACAAGAAGGCCACTGAAAGTAGAACAAAACCAGGAGAAAGATGGAAAGATAAATGGCAAAATAGTAATCCATGACCTAATCTATTTATATGATTATGCAGATCATCTGCATTGTATGTTTTCTACTAGAGAATGGTATCAACAAAAGAAAACGAAAATTAGTTGAAATTTTGGCAATAGAACATTGCAGAGCATAATGAAGAAACCAACTTTATTATGTCAAGCACAATAAAGTCATAAAAGTAAGGCTTTATTTATCTCTCAGATGGACGTGGTTTTGACCCCTTGGGTGTAAGGTTTCTCTCCTGTGCACGTGCGCCTTGTTCTATGGAATGTAATTAGATAGTTTCCTGAGGAAAAGAGAACAAGGACAAGCTTATGCATGATTTGACTGCTAAAAAGTATGTACAATTTGAGCCATCATTGAAATAAAATCTGACATAGGATGAAAGAGAAATGATGACCTATAATACTCAGTTGATTCATACATATATATTTGCAAATTTTCAGCCAATTCCCTCACAATTTTTTTCTTGAGAGAGCAAAGGATGATAACCATTTGTAATCATCCATTTCATTAAAGGTTGTTATTCCAAAAATGTACAGACAAAGTTAGCCCTTCATACAGTCCATACACACACCACCATCTTCTCAAGCATTGCTACAACGTTCTGAGCATATAACCTCTCACCCTTAAAAATACAATCATTACACTGGATCCAAATTGCCCATAAAGCAAAAGGGGCCACCTGATGTCTCCTTGCACTGTACACTTGGATTCCATTTTGGTTCACACAATTTGTTTGGAAGGAGCTCCGAAACTGGGTTAATGACCAAGGGGCAGCCCTGTACACTTGGATTCCATTTTGATTCCCACATTTTGTTTGGAAGGAACTCCGAAACTGGGTTAATCATCGAGGGGCGGACCATGAGGCTCCAAATCTTTGCCACAGTTCCCTCACAATTACGTGGCAAAGTTAGTCTCGACGGTGTTTCAGTGTTTTTTTTGGAAACGCTGTGTTTCAATGATTGATAACTACAATCCATTAGGAGTATCCTTTAGCTGCTTACCACAAAACAAAAAAGTTCATAATCAATAATGGCACAATAAACAGTTAAGTACATATTGGAGCTTAGTCAGCCCATAATTGGATCACCAAATGAAGAAGTCTTAAGGTTAAAATTAAAATTGTCATTAATGGGATATTATATTGAATCACATCAGAAGCAAGATACAAAATACATACAAAAAAATGATTGATTATCTTTATTTATTCCTTATGAATAGATGTGAACCCCAAATCTAAAATTCGTACCAGGATATCATAATGTTGGCTAATTGCTTAGTTGGTGTTACATGTATCTTATCATGTGCAAATTTATGATCAAAATCGTTGAGATTAACAACCCATATTGTCATAAAATTCACACAATCCAGAGGTTCAGTAAGGGCAGTGTCTGCACATAAGTACATAGACTAATATGCAACAGAACATAGGATTGAACATGAAATCGATGGCAATTCACCCTTCTAAACGAGACCAAAACATGCCCACCTAGGTAAGAACTAATGAAAACTCATTAGTTTCTTCAAAAGAAGCTGGTCATGCGCACGCCCGTGTGTATACATGTAGATGTATAAAGACTTGAAAGCCTCTCAAAGAAAAACATAAATATTTTAAAACATATAGATGTGATCAGAAAGCATAAATATACCTCAAAACAGAACCATGTGCATTTCACTGAAACTATGATATATATATATATTGGTTTTGAAAGTGGAAAGGATGGTCCTCTATCTGAAACTACTATATTATCCATGTAACAAAGTTGATAAGATGATGCAGCCACAAGATTTTTACAAAAATAAAGAAAGAGAAACATGGAAACATCTAAAACCGCTAGATACAAGCATAATAAGGATATCTTGGGCCCATTTGTTTCGAGAACATGGATAAGAATAAAACTCTATTCTGCTAAACAGGTGAGTTATTCTGCAATATCGACAAAGGGTGCAGTAATTTTCTTAAGAGAGAAACAATTCTTTCTTTTAGCTAGAATTGCTTACTCTTGGCTCATATTCGAAAAGAATCTAGTAGAACAAGCACTCGTAATCTTGGAATAATTATCTTTGAACAAACACTCTGTATTCAAGGCCACTGTTGATCATTGTCATAATCTTATTCAGTCTGTACCAATCATATCTAGAAGTAAAAGATTCCTATAATAGGAAAGATAATAGCATCGGCAACAGATCAAGCCTTCCACAAACTTTTTAAACCTTTTTAAGGGTAGTCTTTGAAGTTCTATTGATATGTTTTTGTGAAAAGACTAAACCTATCCGCAAGTAGCATAACCATTAACATGACTTAACATTTACTTCCAACTTCAGACAAAATAAACAAAGGAAAAAACACTACTTAAACTATACGGAAAAAAGAAATTGTTTAAACCTATTGATTGAAAAGATCAGGAGAAATGTTTCAGAAGCTCTATCTGCTTCGTACAGCTTTTCTTTATTGGCATTTTTTCCCATATCTCAATGGGTGTTTGATGAGGATTTGATTGAAAGAGAAATAAAGGACAAAAGGAACGGTGTTTGAAAGATCAAGCTCCTTTTGTTAAAAATCATGGTCTACTTTTACCTTATCAATCTCTTTAACTACCTTAAAGAAATTAAAAAATAGTAGAACGCCAAGAAAAAGTCCTTCGCCCAGAGGTCTGTTGGATAAAATGTTTTGACATACCTCAATATCATACAAGGCTTGACTCCATTGGGAACATATCGTAGAATTTTCCACAAAATTCAGCACATCATGAAAAAATTACATTACAATTGCACATCAGAAAGGATGTCCAAATGTACTTTACAGCTGAGTAAGATCATGAGGTTTTTCCATTGATTCCCTGAGTATCAGCTCCGCTCTGCGCTTTCTATCATCTTTTTCATCATTCCTTAAGGACCACAAATCTTTCTTCTCACTAGGAGCATCACAACGCAATGATGTTGCTATGGATTTCTTGTCAATTCCAATCTTAAAATGTATTTTGGGCCTGTCTCCAGGAAGAAACTTCTTCTCACTATTGTTATCATCAAGAGATACAGCCCTTGCTGACTCAATAGCAGGCGCAAAAATTTCAAGAATTGACAGTCTTTTCTTTGCAGGAGCCTCATCTAGGGGCAAGATTTGTGATACGTCCTTCTCCCCATATGAAAAAGGTGGGGCAAGAAAAGAATTGACACCAACTACCTGCTTTCCTTTGTCCTCGGCACCGTCAACAACTGGCCTGGACCAAGCAGAACTCCCATAGGCAAGCCGCTGCTGCAAACTCAACAAGGAGCTTTCAGCCTTCCTGCGCTGCTTGGCCCGCTCAACCTTATCAGCTCTGGGGTCAACGTCTCTCTCATTCCAAACTGCCGTTCTGACGTATGTGTGAGGATCAGGAAACTTGGGAAGCCAGTCAGGTATGTGCTTTCCAGGTGGCGCCTCACCAACCTGTACAAAGCTAGGAACAGGTTTGATCATCCGCGCAACAGGAAATCTAGGAATTGACTGTGAAAATGGAACTTCCTCTTCTGAACTAACAAACAGAATGATTTCCCTAATAACTCCGGAGTTTGCCAGGCAATGGTGCGCATCTGTGGCACCTGAAAACCCCTGGAATGAACTTAAATCTTCTAACGCCTGTACTATATCAAACACATTGCAACTACTCCTACCAGCCAAATTAGCATAGAACTTCGCATTTTTTCCCAGATCACTTATATACCTCTCGGTTAGGTCAGTCAGGGCATCAAGCACTGATCGTTGTACACTATGGAATCCAGCTGACTCACAAATCTGGGCAACTGCTATCTTGATGGCTGCACGACCAAACTCACTGCTGTTGGACCGATGCTTCTGCTGTTGTAGTTGCTGCTCCTCCTGCTTCTGCTGCTGCTGTGGCAAGCTCTTCTTGGAGCTCATTTGGTTATCCCTTCCACTCTCCTCGCCACCATCGTTCATGTTCAACACGGATCATATCATCAGGATACCAAGATCAAGATCATGCCTTTCGACCTGTCTCTACCACCTCGGCTTCGATCTGCAAACATTTTTGAGCTCATACAGCAAAATTTGAAGCCAAGAATCCAAGAATCTCCACAAATTAAGAATTTGAGCCCGTTGCAACAGGAACTACTCCCAATCAATTCTGGAGCTAGCGGGAGGCCCACGGAAGGCTGCGATGTCTGCCAAGAAGCGCTTCCATGATTACAAAACCAAAGCAGCACCAAGACAAGCCGTCATCGCTCTTTAATTCGAACCGGGCGTCGCAGCAGACAAATCTAGGGTTCCTCGTGCGAGCAAGAGATCGGGGAATTGACCAATGTGCAGAGAAATCATAAAAGAAAAGAAAAATCTTTGGGTTCTGGGAGAGGTGGGAAGATGAAGGTTTACGAAGAGGTAGAATTTCAATTTAGAAAAGCCCTCGATAAACCCTAAAAATTTGAAAAATAAAAATCGAGGGCGAAATCGAAAGAGACCAACAAGAAATGAATTGGGGATTTTTAGGGGGGGCTTTCCTATTTATAGGCCACAGAGATCTGATAGCGGAGGATGAATCATGACGTAGCCTTGCTTGCCCACGTGGGGATCTACGGTTGGTGGACAGCAAAGGGCGTGGCCAATTAAACGCGAGACTTAACGTGGTCCGGCGCTCATCGTATGGGACTCCAATCTAAAGGGACCAGAGCACGTGGTTCCTTGTAAGATGGCCACGTGGCATGAGGTTTTGATCGAGCTGACAGGGGCAGCAAGACGTCAATTAAAATTAATATTAAATGTGCTGATATTAATATGTTGTAAGAATTAGGTCTTTTTCAAACTAAAATTGTCTTGTTTTATGAATTAATTAATATTAATATGTTGACTCGGATTGCTATTTAGTTCAGATGTTGTGAATAATAGATTTATCTCGCTTAATTAATGTGTGAGGTGGCCAAAAATTAGCACAATAAACATGTCAGCATTTGACGTGGCAAAGTACACGCACTTTTCAGATGACTATATATATTATGCTCAGGCCGTCTCAAGAGATAGGAAGGCCTAAAACAAATTATAATTTTTTTACATAAATTAAAAATAACAATAAATTGAGGTCTTTTAACTTTTGATATGAAAACTTACAATTATATCTTTTAAAAAATATTTACGAAGATAATAAATTAAAATCAATGTTAATCATGAACACAATTAATAACAAATTTATAATTAATTATGAGGAACATTAATTGAAGTATTATTGATTGTTGAGAATGAATGAAATATGAAATGAATTATTATGTATTGCTATAAAATAATTATGATTTAGGTGAATGATATTAGAAATGAAACATAATGTACATATTTATTGATGATTTAAAATTAATAATGATTTTAAATTATTAAATCTTAATATTAATTTAACGTAATTGATGTTAATTAATATGTATAATTAAAGAGCCTTTGTATAGAGGTGAGGCTATCAAGCAATTATTTGAGAAATGCTTGTATCAAAAGCATCTAAAATATTTTTTCCCCTAGTCATTTTAGCATGTCTAGGTCAAAAGTTCTTGGTGCAAGTGTTTTAGCCCAGATAAATGCAAATAAGATAACAATCATCTCATGCTTTTTGGACAATGTTGAGGAGGCTTGGACTTTTTTTTTTAGTTGTCATTTTAGTATTCGGAAAGCAGCGTCGGTCGTTCAACTCAGCTGGCGCTAAGAGTTATGCGTACCGGAGTCTCGGCCCATCAGAAGCTCGACTATTCTAGTATCGTCCGGGACAGTATGTCTCGCTATGGGCTCCTAACGAAAATTTTCTATATCCACAAAGTTCGAACTCGAGATCTTTGCTTAAACGACGAGATACTACTATCCACTGCACCCCAACTCTCGTTGGTAGGAGACTTGGACTTTGGAGTCATCTGTCTCTTTCTGGCGACATCTGAACTATATTAAATTATTAATTATATATAAGAGAAAATAAAATAAAATTCCCTACATATATTTTTTATGCATATACTTGCATAATTTATATGGGCCCACAGCCCATGTAACCTTTAAAAGGTTTATTCGTGGAAAAGGGAGAAATGTGATGGGTTGAGCTTAGAAATTTATTTTCAAGAAAAGAAGGTGAAATAATTGAAAGCATTTTTCATATTACGGAGGGTGAATTAGAAAAAAGAAAATTGGCAAAAGGGTATTATCATTTGTATTATCATTTTTTATATGAGTATTGAACATTTTTTTCTCCTACCTAATAAAATAGAGTGACAATAATATTTTTGAAATGACAAAAAATTTCACCCTTAAAAAAAAGAAAAGAACAAAAGGGAACGAAATTATTATTAGAGAGAAAAGAGCAAAGTAGGAGAATCGTCTCACAATATTTATTTTTAAACAAAGAAAATGATAAATCTAAATTATTCTGAATACTACATATTTCAAAATAAGGGAAAAAAGACTAATGTAATTTGATTATTTTATATTGATAGTAATTAAATAAGAAAAATATGAATTTAATCATTGAACCGAGTTAGTTTGATTTTAAGTTTAAAATGAATATTTTTTCTAACCCCGAAGTAGCGCCAACTATTCAATTTGCACGACGATATTGAACGCACTGATCATAAATTAAAAGATCGATTCATCGTTAAACTCAATTAATTTGATAAAATTATTTCATTAAGTATCTACGAGCGATAGACGAGACTTCCAATATCCTTTTTCCATTTACATGTAAGAGAAAACCGTTGTTGTATCATAATTTTCATGTTATTCATCAATGGGAAGGAGACGGAAGAGAAAAAGAAAAGTCCAGGAGATAGAAAGAGAGAGGTGAGAGAGGAAATGATATTTAAAGGATTAAAGGACGAGATGAATAACTTAGGTGGAAAAAAGAAGATAGAGAATGGTGGGAAAAGCTAAAAAAAATAAATATTTAAAAAAAAAAGGATGCAATAGAGGAGTAGAGTGTGAAAAAAAAAACAGGAAACTGGTCAAGAGAAAAAAAAAATGAAAAAGTGGAATCAAAGGGGTGTGTAGGGAAAGTTGAGAGGGAACAAAAAGTGAAATATTTTACACGCTAATTTTAAATAAGGGAAACAAAGTCTTAAATTATCACAAGAAATTTTGAAAAAAAAAATTAAGATTGACGATCTCAAGTATGAAATTGTATGAGACTCCATTCAAAGTATATATATATATATATATTACAGATATTATATATATGAGTAAAATGAATATAAAAGCACACAAAAAAATTCACATACACAAAAAAATTCACATTTTCCTTGAAAGTCCCTCGAAAAATAAACTTTCTAATGGAAAAGAACTGCTCGCTGCAAAGATTCAGAACTTTTGACGAATAGTTCTGTAGGAAGTTCCAACGGAAAGAAGTATGTCGAAAATTCTGACGAAACATAATCGTCAAAAATAAAAAATAAAAAATGGTGGGTATGCTCGTCGAAAACTTCATTAAGAAAATAAAAAATGGCCCGTGGCCGCAGCCATAACAAATCTGATTGGCATGATCTGGGCGGCGCAAGCTAGATTTGCCCGGCACAAGCCAATCTCACCGGTGTGACTCGATCTGACCCTCGCAGGCCAGAATCTACCCAGTACAGCCCGATATGGAAAATAGATATGACTGCAGTTGGATCTAGCTAGTGTGGGCCGAATTCGGCTGGCGCACAGGAAGGATTCGGAGTTGTGGCCACATCTAACCGCAGCCGGTCGAATTTGACGAGAAAGTGAGATGAAGACGGTGGTCATCACAATCGGTGGTCGTCGGATGTCGTTGGAGTCGGTAGTCACCGACGTCGAAAGGGGGAAAGAGAGATAGAGAAAGAGAGAAAGAGAGAGTGAGAGAGAGAATGAAGGAGAAAGTTAGGGAAAGAGAGGCACATAATTTATTATCATGTTCTGATGGCCTAAGAAATATCGACAAATTAACTTCCATCACCGTCAGAAAAATTAATATTAAAATATTAGCAGTTATATTTTTTATTATAATAAATTTAAATTTTTGTAGCTGTTGGAACTTGGAAGTTCTAACGAAAGATTGTCCGTCGATAATTCTGAAGGTTCTAGTCGTCGAAAATTCTGACGGTCTATAATCGGTCGCTATTGGAGAAAGCAACTGAGCCAGCTATTTATTTCCGACGAATTTCATTTCCAAAGGTTTTATTGTTCAGTAGCAAAATTCTTTTAAAATTGCGAAGGATACAAATCGGTCGGAAACGTTCCCAGAAAATTCCCATTTGGTAATCACCTCTTCATACGTGACCCGAGGCAGCGTCCATCAATGAATCAACGGCAGACGGCAGCGGGCGCTTTTTTCTCACGAGAAGTTGGCTCACCCTGTCGTTCGCATCTCTCCGACGGGTGCAGGGGCGACGGCTGCCGGCTCTCTCTCTTTCTCTCTCTCTCTTTCCATTTCTCTTCTTACCATTCGCCAGCGGGTGCAAGACGAGAGAGACATTCTTGAGGACACGGCTGCTCCTCCCACACGTTTCTCTCCCACACGTTCTCTCTCTCCCTTCCCTGCCTCCTCCTCCCCCGCCGGGACCCCTCCTCCCTCGTCGTACCCTCCGCTACCCCATCCCTCCGACCCGTTCTCCATCAGCGCCGGAGAAAGCCTACCAAGACCCCTACCCCGTCGCCGGCGATCGTGAACGTAGAGTTGTCGGGGCGCCGCCGCCCCAACCCCAAGCAGAGAGAGAGAGAGAGAGAGAGAGAGAGAGAGAGAGAGAGAGGATGCTCTTCGCGTGGGCGAAAACAGAGAGTGAGAGTGAGAGACAGAGAGAGGATGAGAAAAGGCCGTCCATGTTTCTCGCGAGAGACAGAGATGTACGACAATCGGCGAAGAAGAGAAAGGGAAGAGAGAGACGACAGCCCGGGAAGAACATCGGCATATTTCTCGCATGAGAAGAGCATCGACGTCCATCTGCCGTCGTTGATGACAGGATGAGCGGCTCATCACGTGCGTCGCACCGTGTGAACATATATACCTAATATTTATATCTATATATATGTGTTATATGCAAAAGCAAACCTCGAGAACAAAGAAAAGAAGCGATTCCGGCGGGCGAGAGAGAAGTTGAGAGCGCCAGCTTCCGACGAGAGAGAGAGAGAGAGAAAGAGAGAGGAGGCGATCGATGGATCCACGAGATATATTTCGACGGGTGTACCGGGGAGACCCCGGGGTGCCACACACGAATCCCGGACGATACTTGCAGGCGTGGGTCGGCGCGTTCGCCTTCTCCGCCGTCGCCTGCGTCTCCCCGCACTTCCGGAACATCCCTTCCCACTTCAAGTACGTGACTTTTCGTGGCCCTCTCTCGTTCACGATCGTTCTCCGTCTTCGTCATCATCATCATCATCTTCGCCGCTAACATCAAAGTTTCTTCCTTTTCCCCGTTTTCTCTTGCCTGTCAAGATGTGTATTCTTCGGCAGATGTATAAATTTCGTATCTTTATGTTGCATTGTTTATGATCGAAGTGAAATCTTAGCTTCAAACATAGAATATAAGTAGGCCAAATGATTACAATCTGGCAGAAATTGTAGCATATATGGATACTGAGAAAATAGGGGATATGAAGAGAACTTTGCCGGCGATTTCTTTGAAGAATCGTCGACGAGGACAAGTCCGCTGGACCATTTCCTGCGCGGCGTTCTCTCTTTCTTTTGGTGATTTCGACATCGATCTGCATTCTGCTTTTCACGGATCTCTCTTCAGGGTTCCCTCATATGTCGATTATACTGGCTAGTGCAGCTTGTGTTTACAAAAGCAAAGAAATGCTAAGAATGACTGGTTGTGAACAATGAAGGTTTCTTGAGTTGTTTTCTCAGAGGAGGTTGATTTGCCTAGTACAAGAGAACTCCTGCCATAATACAATAAAAAGCACAATTTTTCTTGAACTGATTAGCTGTTTTAATAGTCTTTAGGACATGACTCAGTAAGGATCTGACTTAGTAAGGACATGACTCAGTAAGAAAAATATTCTGGAGTTTCTCTATAATAGTGGTGGCAAAGGTAGTTTGGCACGCCATTCTCCTAGAAGATGGAAAATATAAAAGGTTGTAACGAAAAACACTAGACAAGGGAATTGATTATCAACTTTCTAGAGATGATTCATGATTTAATTTAATAAATTTCACAATCATGAGAATTTCTTATTAACAGGGATAATTTCCAACGAAAATAAGTAGACATGTGATCTACCTATGAATATATGCTGAAATAGCTGCCGTCTTGATGCCCATAGCCTTTTTTGTGCTTTTTTCTAGTGGGCCTGCTTTCGGTTATTCTTGTTCTTGAATTTAGATTTGGTTGTCCTTGTACATTCAAGCATCTTTCAGAAGTTTGGATACCTATGCAAATTGTATGTAGACATGGGAAGATCAGTCTCAAATTATTGGGTAGGAACCATATGTTGAACAACTTTACGAGGGTGTTCCTTTTCTTATTAAGCTTTTGATTTTTCCAACGCAGCTGGCAGGACAAAGCTTTAACTTTTGAGAACAACCAGTGGAGGAAAATCTTGCAGAAGAAACAACAAAAGAGTAGCTCAAGGTGAGATTCCTGGCGTTCTTCTTGCTGCCTGTCTTTATATCACTTGTTCTGTTCTTTCTGATGCACATTTGTTCTTTAAACTTGAGTTGCTACAGCTTAATTAGCTAATAGGAGCTATCATGCTGATTGAGTTTGCTATCCCTTATTTTGAGTTAGATGTTTAACTTGGCATTTCTTGTGCATCTTTATGAGCTAGATGTTGTGGTATTTCTTGTGTCTTCATTTTCCCAACTAAAAAATGTCTCATGCTTTGCTTCAAATTGAGCCAATTCGTTCTTCTTTTTGTTTTCAGTATAAGCACAAGCAAATGATAGCGCCATTGCCTGAGACTACTTTGGCGGTGATCAATCCTCAAATAATGCTGATGCTTTATTACTTCAAACTCTGTACTGGTCATGGCTGTCAACTGCAATCATTCATAGTTTATAGTACTTTCAAGACTTCAAACAGTAGACATTTTGGATTATTGAGCTGGCCTTATTTTACTTGATATTTCAGATTCTTTTTTTTCTTAAGGATATTTCAATAATAGATTCATATTGCTAGCTTTGGTGCAAAAAGAAATGGTCAATATCACCTTCTTTTCTACTATTCCTTCTTTTCTACACAAACATTTTAAAAAAAAAACATAACGAGTTGAATAATGTCTCGATATCTGAAATATACAAAATGTTCTAATGAGCTGATTTTTATCCTTAATACATCAAGATTCAAATCCATACTTATGAGGCAAAATTTGTTATATATGGGTTTAAATGCAACAGATACAATGTGTTTCATTTAATTTTGCTTCTTACTTATGAGTTTTATTGAATTTTTTTAGCTAGATTAACTCTATTTTTTTCTATTTCAAACGGGTTTATTTATATTTTAATCCTTAATTTCCTATTAACTTTTCAAATATTTTCACTAAATCTTAAATGCTTAACACCATGACGTCCAGAGGATGAGCCTCATCTATTTTATAGATTAAAAAACTTTTAATCTCATCATCATAAAAAAATGAAATAGTGATTTGATAGGCCAAGATCGCAAAGACTAGGACTATTAGTCAATTCAAATTTTTATTCCTAAAGTTTTCTGCTTATTTTTTTTAAAAAACCCAGGTTTGATAATTAATCTACTCAACACATTTTCGAGTGAAATTCGATCATTCATCTTTTATTTATTGTTTCTTTTAATTTGACATGGCATGACTTTAAGTTGTTGCTCTTATTTCTCAAGCCTTTTCTTTTGCCAAAAAAGCCAACTCCCACCTATTTATTCGAATAATATTGTCTTGTCTCTGCAGCTATAAAGAAATGGAGGTGAAAGTAAACACTAAAATAAAAGGGCAGCATATTTCACTGGTGAAATTTGTTTTTGAGTACTCAGAACTACCTGAGAATTTTGATATCCAAGTAACATCTGATCTGTGGTAGTTCGGAAATAAGGCCTCCAACTCTATGTTATAGCCTTCATGTCCTCGACTCCCGTCTTGCCATCATAGTTGTTTGACCTTGAAGCAAGCATTTCGGGAACCTACAAGACCTTATTGAGGTAGAAAAATTGTTCCCTCTCTGAACATGGATGGCGCTCTATCTGTTCCTTCAACCCATCTAAAAGGATCCATCCATAAGAAGCATACCATAGAAGAAGGTCGGAAAGTTTGTCAAAAAAAAAAAATAGTAGTTCATGAGACATAGAATTCCCATGTTCCCGCGTGCATTATGCCAGCAAGTCCCACCCCAATTGATTGAGTCACTCTTATATTTTTCTATATAAATAAGGACAGAGTCTATATCCTCAATATAGATCATAGGAAACAGCGTACGAGGTTTTCTCAAACCTCTGGAGTTTTCCTCCAAGAAATGGCGTAGGAGGTTTTCTCAAACCTCCGGAGTTTTCTCCAAATCGGAGGGTCACAGGGGATGTCCCAAGCTCATATATATATGAAGTGGCAAAAAATTTAAATTGACAAATATATTCTTGTGCATTAGGGTACATTACAAGAAAATAGGCGATTAGCGATGCAAAATAGCATCTCGAAACATGGTGACACTAAATCGACGTCACGAGCGCCATTATGGCATCGCAGTTGAGTCCCAAATAAGTGACGCTACTTGCATCTCAATAGCGTCGCATTAGCGTTGTCTTAGCGTTTCGAGAAATAGACGCTAACGAAGGTGCCATAGCGATACTAGCTAGTCGCTATTATTGCGTGCCATGAAGCGAAAGTGTGCGGGAGAACTTAGCGCTGTTCTCGTGTCGAAAAGAGTTCGACACGATGCTAGCGTCGCATCTTCTGCGACGCTATGAAGATGCTATTTGGCGTCACATTTAAGACGACGCTTTGTAGATGCCAATATGAAGAAGCACTATTTTAACATTTGTCATCTCATAACTATATATGTTAATTAAGAAATAGATAACTATATATAGGCTATTTATATTTATATCGCTATATGTTATCTATTTTGACGTAACCCTATATATTATCTATACTATACTTTAATCAATAAATAAATTAAATATTGTATATGTACCTTCAAAATATATATGTATTTCTTTTTTAATTACTTATATATGTCTACATCATAGGAGTGCTCCTAAATATATAATTTGTTACCTATATTATATATGTTACTTATCCATACAATATATATCATATCTTAATTATACATATATTATTTTTATATTCTTAATCATGAAATTATGATGGTTGAATTAAGAGACATGATTTGTTACGAATTATCCCATTTTAGCGACTCCGTTGAAGCTCAATAGCATCTACGTAGCGCCACACTAGAGTCGCAATTATGGTCGACGTTAGAGAGACACTATTGGCGTCTCTCTGGCGCCTCCTTATTGGGACGCGAACACATATGAGACGCTACATCGACGCTAGTCTGTGACTAATATGGTTTAGCGACTCGATAGCATCTCTATAACACCGTAGTAGCCAACTTTTTATTACACTCACTTAACCGAGCACATATAGACATATAAATATATGTTTATACTTATACTTATATATAATAAGTACACATATACATATTATTATCACTTAATCTCGCATATATAAATATATACATACATGTATATACTTATAATACATATACATATACATGTTATTATCACTTAATCTCGCACATATATAGACATATACGTACATGTATATACTTATAATACATATAGATATACACATTGTTGTGACTTAATCTCTCACACGTAGACATATACATACACATATTATATATATATATATTTTTGTTATATACATATATACATATAGACTTATAATTTTATAATACATACATGAATAATTATATATGCATTCTATAATTTTTTAATTGTGGGAAGGGAACAAAACGACTAGAAAGGGGCACAATGCCATGAGATGCTATCTTGATAAAGAAAATTACATACATAGAAAATTAGACTATAGAAAATATATTAGCGCCACCCTGGCATCTCCAATGTGAGACGCTACTATGACGCTATTGTGTTGCTAATATATCTTAGTGACGTATTAGCTTCTCTCTAGCGTCGCATTAGACGATTTTTTATTACCATCACTTAATCGGGCACATATTGACATATAAATAGACATTTATAAGTCGTGCGCATATACATATTATTATGACTTAATCTCGCACATATAATCTTAAATTAGGAAGAAAATTTGATATAACGTCCCTACAGTCTCGAAGTAGCGTCTCGATTATGGCGCCCCCGTAGCGTCTAAGTAGCATCGCGTTAATGGAGGCACTAAATACTTAACTTAAATCCCTAACCCCTCTTCTGTGTTTTCACTTTTTACTGTTACACCCACTCGTTGATTTTCACCGCGATCGATGACGCCCGCTGCTCTGACGCCCGACGGTCAATGCTCACTGCTCCGACGCCCGACCCTGCCCTCGTCTAACTCACCATCGTCGAACTCGCCCGACCCCACTGCTTCGATGGTCGAACGCACCCATGCCGAACTCGCCCGACCCCGCTGCTCCGACAATCGACGCCCACTGCTCCGACGGTCAAACTCGCTCGCCCATTGCTTCGATGCTCGTTGCTCCTTCAATTCGCCCTGCGCTGACCTCCTCCATGGCCCGCCTTCCTCCGCTCTCTGCCTCTGCGGCCCGCCGCCCTCCGCCTCCTCCGCCGCCATCTATCTTCGCCGCCCACCGGCTGCCATCCGCCTCCGCCGCCCTCCGCCTCCTCCACAGCCCACCCTCCGCCTCGCCCTCCGCCCGCCGTCTATGCTCCTTCGTCCTGTGACGATCGTCGCCCGCCGCCTTCCTCCTCCACTTACCATCCTCCGTTGCTCGCCGCCATCCTTCTCCGCTTAAGAAGGTACGAGCCTGCCACCATCCATTATGTAATCCTTAGTTAATTTGCTATTTTTTAATCTAATTGATGCATGCAAAATACAACATAAAATTAGCCATGCATTTAATCACATTTCGATTCATTTTCATATAACATACATAATTTTCTAACCTTATTTCCTTAATTTTATAAAAATAAAAATCTACCCAAATTATATGTTTTATTGCAGAAAAAGAGAATTGAGTCAGGAATTCACATAAATAAACAACACTCAAATCGGAGTTAAAACTAGTCGAAAAGTAGAAATTAGTGAGAGTTGTCAGGGCTGAATAGAATATAACGGGCCGTTATATGACCGTAACGGCCATAACAGTAGGGGCGATCGTTACGGCCTGTTAAAAGGAGTCAGAATCTGATTTGGACACTGTAAGGGCCGTTAAATCCATGTTATGGGCTATTACGAAGGTTGTTTTCAAGATTTCTTCGACTTTTCTTGAGGATTTCAAGTCTAGATCGAACCCAAACTTTATCCTAAGTCTCAGGGATGATTAGAAAATATATTTACTCAGATTTGAAGGAGTTTTGGATGATTTTAAAGATCTATCAAAATATATTTCTTATTTTAACATGAAATGACTTTAAATCAAACCGAAACTCTACGAAAACTCTTGGGATCCCTGGAGACTATAAATAAAGGCCCTAGAAGACAAAATAATGTGTGCTTGGTGGTTCTTGGACTGCTTGGAGGTGCTTGAGATCTGGGAGCCGTGCTACATTGCAGAGACGAATTTCAGAGTTTTTTCGGTGTTTGTTCGGGAGAAACTGCGGAGCAACTCAGCGCGTGTACTTTTCAACGATCCAGATAACATCGAAGGTGAAGAATTGTGTCTTATAATCATTGTTTGGATGCTCTTTACTCAGATTTCAATATTTCTATCTTTTATGTAATAGGAGATATTTAGTTTATTGAGAAAACTGCATGAACCATTGTTAAATTTGAATTAATTTAGTATTTCAGTTTCTTTTGATTATAATTGTTGTGCTTAATGATTTTTACTGATATTATTATATTATGAGATAAGACTATAAACCAGATTTGGGGAGGTTAGTTTTATGATTTAATAATTTTAGCGAATCATTCTTTAACTTGAAAGTTGAAACAATCATAATACAAATCTAGTAACTCATCGTTTGTGCTAGATTCTGTGTTGTCTATCAATTTTTACCCAGCGAGGATAATTGTTGGTTTAGGTGTTACAACTTAATGCATCTTAATATATTTCTTAACTGATGATTAACTCATCATTTGTTGTCTTAAGTTTTGCAAAAATTAAGATAGTTTGATTTACTCAGCATAGAGATCATTAATTTAGGTAATCCTAATCCGTATTAAGAACTGGATATATTCATCATTGTTATAATTCAATCTTCATAGTTGTTCATGTTAATTAATCATCATCATTAATCATTCAGAATCCTTTGGCTCAACACAATTTATTTTATTTGCTATTATTTAATTTCTGCACATTATTTTCTATTTTCATATCACAATACCATTTTCTTCTCTTAGTGGATTATTAAAATAGATTAAATTTAATTAGTTCCTCGTGGGTTCGACACTCTACTCTTCACTTTATTACTTAATACGACTAGTGCACTTGCTAGCAAATTTATTTGTTACAAATCCAATCCATCAAGTTTTTGGCGCCGTTGCTGAGGAATATTATTCATAACTCAGCCTATCTCGTATAAACTATTTTGAGAATTTTTATTTTCTATTTTACTTTACTTTTTTCTTCTAGTGTTGTGTAAGCTTTCCAGTTAGTATCTTTTGTACACAATTGGATCATCACGAGCACATCTACGCACCTCAATGAAGACGAACAAAATGACCACAAACCAACAAGTTGAGGAAAATATTCTTGCTGTCCAGCAAGATGGAATTCAATTTGAGGCATCATCATCAAAACAATGCACAAAGAAGAGGCCTCAACAAGAAAAGAAGGAAGATACATTTTGAGATCCATCTGAAGAAGCTCTCCACATAAAATTATCAAATCGAAAATTTGGAGAGACAAATTCACAACATGAGGCAGAACAACAAGAAGTCAGATGAGGATGTGGTATCAATTCTTAAATTTAAATCATAAACTTCTGACTTCATAAAGATGATTGATTAATTTGCCACAACAATTGAAAGAAGATTGACAATGCAAGACCAACATGTTCAGAATTTGGAGTTTGAGTTATCAAAACTTCAAAAGCAAATTGAAGTCGACAATTCTCTTTGACTATTCGACAACAATCTCAAGTTTGAGACTTTGGAATCAAAATTTCATGCACTGGAGAATGAAGTTGCAAAACTGAATTCTCTAATTTCTAAATGTCAAAAGCACAACAAAGAGAATCTGAATGTCATCTTATGCCCGTGCCATTATCAATATCCATGGCATACATAAATAAATATTTCAGCAAGGATTGCAACAACTCAGTGGCGTGTTAAAGAGACGGACAAATATATCATTAAAGATGGGAAGGTTCAAAGGAGAGGCCTGCCCTTGAAAATTCCTATCGCCGCCTCTAATTCAGCCACTACCGAAAGAGAACAAATCACCAACTTTTGCCTGCACATCAACGTACATCTCCTCAAATCCATTAGTGCAGTCGCCAAAACCTTTTAAAGGGAAAAGTTCTCCACCTACACTAGTATGATCTTCTCCAACTACAACATAATATTACAATGGCGACCTAAGAGCGACAATCCAAGTTCAGCAGCAACACACCACTCAGCTTCAACTTCGAACGGTTGCTGTTCATGAAGAGCCGCCACCGCCTAATGACGACGTCAAATTGATAACATAGGCATCACCTAACATCGAATGTGCTGAGCCTCACCACGACAAGCGTTCCTGATCACATTAATTAAACCCGGTGAGATCGTTCCTTAATTTCATATCTACTTATATTACTCCTATTGATAATTTCTGATTAGTTTCAGCATATGTCATATTAAAGACAAGCTAATGACTATAACTTAGAACTATCCTACCTAAACCCTTATCTCTAGTTAGATTTGCACTTTTAACTTAGTTAGATCTTTGTTTTATTTCAGATTTTTAATTTCTACTTAGCCTTATTTTTAATCTAATGAGTGTCCATTGACAACACCCAGTCTCAAGAATCAAAACCCAATTTTTCAAGATTTAACGGGTCGCGACGAGCTCTTCACGGGGCCTATGGACCATTTCACAGGTCGTCCTGATCGTTTCATGGACTTCATAGTGGGCAATTTCAAGTTTTGGACACTTCACGGGCCGTAACATCTATCTTATGACCCGTAACTTATTAAATCCCACCTATCATCGATTCAAGTCACGACCCTTCACCTCATATTACGACCCGTCACACACAATATGTTAGCGCATAGGTCACATAATGAGCTGTAACATTTGTCTTTATGACCCGTTACCATCCACATCAACTAGTAAGCAGTAGTATTCATGAGCCGTAGGAAGACCATCACGCACCTCACAGTGATTGTATTTTGAACTTTTGATACCTCACATGTCGTTATATACTTTTCACGAGTCTCACAATGCTAGTCTTTTATGCTCTTGATTTTTACGAGGCATCACGACTCGTTAGAATCATAGTGTGCCCCTACGCCAAAGCCATCTGACCCATTACACTTTCATAGTACGACCCTCACATCAAAACCAAATGATATCACGACCCGTAAAGTTCATGTAACAACCCTTATTTTTATTAATCTCTCATGTTTATTCTTTGCTGGTCCGTTACCCCCTGGCGACATTGATTACGTGGAGAAGACAACCTTTTTATGGGCCGTGAGTTCCATATCACGACCCATGATTTGCCAGAGTCCAGTCGCACAGCTACTGTCAAGGGCGTCAACAGCTTCTCATGACCCGGGTCTATGCCTAATATTCATCGCCACTGCAAGGGTCGTGATTTCTCGATCACGACCCATTATATCGTACAGAAGGGTTGTGACCCCTCCATAACGATCTGTTAAATCACGTAGAAGGCCCGTGAGCTCTTCAATACGACCCGATAACATTACCTCATGGGCCGTAACTTACCTATCATGACTCGTTAAATTAGATAAGCCATTAACTCTTCATGACCTGTAACAACAAAAACAAAAAGAAGAAGAAAAGAAGAGGAAGAAAGAAAGATAAAACAAAATTGCCTCCTCGAAATTGAAGAAAATAGGAAATCGAGACGCCCAAATTTTTTTATCGGCCAAGGACCCTATGGATTCTTCATGGATTCTTCCTATAACTTTCGAATTAGGTTGTTTCGTTTCCTCTTCTACATATATATTTTTCATTATCATATATTTGAAGTCCTACAAGTTTGATTTCCAACATTGAGGTCAGTATTGAGTTCAAGCTTGGGGGAGTTTGCAATTTCATGCATCATGCCTATTTTTTATATTGCATTGCAAGCATACATTCTCTTCATGTTTTATTTGCATATTTTCTTGCATCTCATATTAAAAAAAAATCAGAATGTTAAACTGTTTATCATAATTGAAAATTGCATCTTAATTTCACATGTCTTAGTATTTACTTATTTTTCAAGCATTATCCAAAGACATTATATTAATTAATGAAATTTGAAGCATTACTATTTTATCATTTATCGCTTTCGTGTTAGGTAATTGGTTTGAAGAAAGTCGCTTAGTGAAACTATGGATGTTTGACGACAAGTCCTGTTCATGCTCTTATTTTTTTATATATTAGCTTGATAATAATTATATCACTTGAACATTTAAGTGTACCTAAGCCTACTAATAAATAAATACATATAAAATTGTCATCATATATAAAAGAGGGCTAATGGAGTCCCAAAAAGTATGAGGTACAAAAATGTATTATCCGGAACCCTGGTGAGTTCGGGTAATTAGATCCGTAGGGAATTCTTGCCTGATGACCTAAGGGCAACTGCTCTAGGATCCATAGATCAAAAGCCCGTTACATGGATCACCTTGCGCAATATGGAGAAGCACATGGGTACCAAATAAATAAAAGGAAGATGCAAATAAAAAAAAGGTGAAAGAAAAAAAATATGATGATGAAAAGTTTATAAGTGAAGAAATATAAAAGTAATAAATGAATAAAAGCTCATATTACACTTGTGTATTCAACATTGACATTTTTATTTTCAAGAATTATTTTCTTATTATTCAGAGCTGAATTTGGAGGAGTTTAAAAATATTTTTCATTCATAAATTTCACAAAGCTGGGTTATTATGGAAAGTGGTGAAACGCGTAGGCGATGGATGTAAAAAATTTAGTGCTAAGAAGATTAGTTGAGTGACAGGGTGGAAGCGATGATTGGCCATTTTGGTTAGAGTTTTGCTTTGAACATTGCTTGAGGACAAGCAAGTATCTAAGTTTGGGGAGTTTGATGCATGCAAAATACAACATAAAATTAGCCATGCATTTAATCACATTTCAATTCATTTTGATATAGCATGCATCATTTTCTGACCTTATTTGTTTTAATTTTATAAAAATATAAATGTACCCAAATTATATGTTTTATTACAGAAAAATCATTAGTCAGAAATTTAGAGAAACAAATGACGCTCAAATCAGAATTAAAATGGAGCAGGAAAGTGGAAATCAGTGAACGCTGCCAGGGCTGAATCGAATATAACAGGCCATTATATGATCATAACGGCCGTAACAGCAGGAGTGACCATTAGGGCCTGCTAAAGGAGTCAGAATCTAATAGGTCGTTAAATCCATGTTATGGGCCGTTACGAAGGCTATTTTCGAAATTTCTTCAACTTTTTTTAGGGATTTCAAGTCCAGATCGAACCCAAACTTTATCCTAAGCGTCAGGGATGATTAGAAAACATATTTACTCATATTTGAAAGAGTTTTGGATGATTTTAAATACATATCAAAGTATATTACAAATTTATTTGTTTTAACATGAAAAGACTTCGAATCAAACCAAAACTCTACGAAAACTCTTGGGACCTCTGGAGGCTATAAATAAAGGCCCTAGAAAACAGAATAAGGTGTGCTTGATGGTGCTTGGAGGTGCTTGAGATCTGGGAGCCGTGCTACATTGCAGAGACAAATTTTAGAATTTTTTCAGTGTTTGTTTGGGAGAAACTGCGGAGCAACTCAGCGCGTGTACTTAGCAGCGATCCAGAGACCATCGAAGGCGAAGAATTCTATCTTCTAATCATTGTTTGGATGCTCTTTACTCAGATTTCATTATTTCTATCTTTTATGTAATAGAGATATTTAGTTTATTGAGAAAATTGCATGAGTCATTGTTACATTTGAATTAATATAGTATTTCAATTTCTTTTGATTATAATTGTTGTGCTTAATGCTTTTTACTGATATTATCATATTATGAGATAAGGCTATAAACCAGATTTGGGGTGATTAGTTTTAGGATTTAATAATTTCAACTAATCGTTCTTTATTGAAAGTTGAAATAATCATAACACAAATCTAGTAACTAATCATTTGTGCTAGATTCTATGTTGTTTATCACTTTTTACCCAACGAGGATAACTGTTTGTTTATGTGTTACAACTTAATGCATCTTAAAATCTTCCTAAACTAAAGATTAACTCATCGTTTGTGGTATTAAGTTTTGCGGGAATTAAGATAGTTTGATTTACTCAGCGTAGATATAATTAATTTAGGTAATCATAATCCGTCTTAAGAATTGAATATATTCATCATCGTTATAATTCAATCTTCATAGTTGTTCATGTTAATTAATCATCATCATTAATCATCCAGAATCCTTAGGCTCAACACAATTTATTTTATTTTTTATTTTTTAATTTCTGCACATTATTTTCTATTTTCATATCACAATACCATTTTCTTCTCTTAGTGGATTATTGAGATAGATTAGATTTAACTAGTTCCTCGTGGGTTCGACATTCTACTTTTTACTTTATTACTTGATACGACTAGTGCACTTGATAGCAAATTTATTTGTTACAAATCTAATCCATCACTAATGCATGTTAAGTTAATTACTTGAAACTAATCTAAGGACTAGTTAATTTGTTATTTTTTAATCTAATACCATGTCAAATTAATCATAACGTTCGACATTTATGATTGATTCTTGGCTGCATGCTACTTTGTTCGCCACATCTCTTATAGTAAATGCATGAGCAGAACAAATTTATTCTACGATTACGAGTTATTAGATTATAGATTCCCTTAAGATGAGTGAACTCAATTTGAAATCAAATACTGATAATTTTTTTTCATAATTCTAGTACCTCTTTTTTTTCATAATACAAGCGCGCGAAGACGTAGAGCTAAATATCATTCATCTTTAAAATGGTAAATTTAAAAAAATAAAAGCTACTTATGTCTTGAGTAGTGATCAAAGAAAAGTGATTTTCGAATGGGTCAAGCAATTGAAATTTCCCAACGGATATGTATCAAACATATCTCGTTGTTTTAACTTGGACAATGGGAGGATACATGGGATGAAGAGTCATGATTGTCTTATTTTTATACAAAAACTACTTCCAATTGCCTTTAAAGTACTTTTGCCAAAGGCCATCTAGGAAGTTTTAATAGAGTTATCTATGTTCTTTAAAGAGCTTTGCACATCCATCGTTCGAAAAGAAGACATATCTCGATTAGAGGCTTTTATTGTGATTACCGTGTGCAAGGCTGAGAAGATATTTTTACCTTCTTTCTTTGATGTGATGGAGCACTTGATTGTACATCTTTCATATGAAATAAAAGTTGCGGGTCCAATTTAGTATTGGATGTATCATTTTGAAATGTGCATATTATATTTGAAAAGGAAGGTGAAGAATAAGGCGAAAATTGAAAGCTTCATATGCGAAGCATATTTCATTGAGGAGATGTCAAACTTCACTTCAGGTTCCTTATTTCTAGTTGATTATAATAGTTAAATTCATTTTTTAATAATGTCAGTTGCTCCGCTGCTGACGAGGCACGTAGCTGGATCATCACATAGTAGACGATCTATTGGTGTGTCGGCCCCATGTATCACTCCAGGCATGTGTCACATAGTAAGTGATGCATAGTAGATGATAGAGTTTTCTAAATGTTTTGTTCTTGTGACAGTTGCTCCACCGTCGATGGGGCACATAGTCGGGACGTCTCGATCGCACGACGATGATCGACAAGTCACACCAGGTTATTTTCTATATATTCCATAAATTTAAATAGGAGGTAAATTTTATGTATTTTCTTATGATGACTGTTGCTAGGCAACTGCCACCGTCGAGATTACTGGACACTTCACTACATTCTAGCATTGGTGAGCGACATCTTACCCCAGGTGATATATTTATTATTATTGATATTATATTTCTCAATTAATTACATTAATAATTTTTCAATAATATCTTGCTACGCTACCGATAGCACAAGCACCCGGCTTGTCACATTCTGACGAACGGACTGCCACGGATCATGCAGCGACAAGCATCACTCGAGGTGAGAACATTACTGTACAAATATCAATTTCACTAGTTTGATTTGATATGACACTAATGATTTACTTTATATTAGGGCCCGTAGATGATGTCAGATCTTCTCAGTCTACCCCAGCTGTATCGAATGATGATTACTCTTTGACAGATGATGAGGGATTACACGATAATGGGGTGATCACCGTTAATAATATTGCTCGATCGTAAGTTAAATAAAAAAAATTTGTTATAGTTTTTATTATCATTGAAAATGAATTCTTCTTTGTAATTGGTAGGACTACTTTCATACCCACTAGTACTGTGTGGGATATTGCTCTCGTTCTTTCCCACTTGCCGGAAGGGGCAAGATCCTGGAAACATGTCCCATAAGGAATTCATACTTTTAATTTATGTGTTTTTTGATATATTATTTATATATTATATGATTGTATAATTTTTTTTGATTCGTAGAGGATCTTGTTGTTTGGGAGGAGGTGGCCGGCACGACACGAGGAGGATACTTGTGTGGCCTCGGCACAACCGCTCAGGTAGCTAGGAGGAGCAGAGGATATGTAGGCGGTCCATCTGCTCCAAGCTCATCCACTGCACCTGATATCATGCAGCTATCCCAATAGTTATCGGAGCAGATATCGCAGCAGGTGTCACAGCAGTTGTCGTAGCAGTTGGCTCCACTACTGCAGGCGATTAGGGATTGATCCCGACGCAGAATCACTTCCCGCAAGACCATGGACCGAGCACGTTGGGATCGAACGTCCGGGACGATAACAATAATTCCCAAACCTAAGATAGAAACAAACCATGAATAGAAACTATACTTTTGTTACTTATAGACTTATTATTAGATATACGTATAGTTTGTTAGTTCAGTTTATTATTTTCATATTCTTATCTTAAATATTGTACTTGTGATGCTTTCATATTATGCATGTGATGACTATCAATGCATTTATATGCATTATATAATTGTATGATGTGGGAAGGGAAAAAATATGATTGTAACGAGTAAAAAAATGCAGTTAGCGCCTCCATAACGTCACCCTAGCGTCGACCATATAGTCGACTCTATATTAAATGTATCATCGTTAGCGTCACTTTAACGTCTCCTTCGCGTCGACATACCGCTTCACCTTAGCGTCTCATTGGCGACGCAACAAACATGATATTTGGCCTCACAGAAGCACAGAAATAGCTTTAACTAACGCATAATATTAGCATCTCTTGAGCACCGGAGTAGCGCCTCCTAAGTCGCGCCACGTTAGCATCTCTTTAGCGACGTCTGACTACTGCTCCCAATTATACATCACACGTCTTCGTAACGTCGAGATAGCGTCAACCGTTGGCGCTAGTAGCGTCCCCTCTTTTGTTGGCTCTATTGCGATACCATTAACCACCGATTAACAATGTCACATTTTAATGGCGCTATTTGGACGCTAAGGTGACACTATATGTTCTAGAGAGTCAATAGCGCCGCAGTAGCGTCTCGTACATTGGGTCGCTATTTTTCGATTTTCTTGTATGATATTTGACAATTTTGATTTATACTCTAGTATTGACGCACATATACAAATTAAGTTGTAACATGCCATGTTATCTTTTTGTAAAAGTAAATTATTATCAAAATGCGATTGCTACACAATAAATTATGACCGAAATATTATAGTTATGTTACAAAAAAATGAATCAACATTTGGTGAACTTTAATTCAATAAAAGTTTATATTTCCATTAGATTTGAGTGGAGTCCTGAATAAATTATTTATAGATAATTTTTTAATGGCTTTCTACAATTTCAAGAATAATCTCATTTCAAAGCAGGTGAAAAAAGTTATAAACAAAATATTGAATGCATCTCATGTTTCCAAAGTCAAATTATATGTATTAAATTTATATCAATATTTTACTATGTTGTCATTAGATTGGATCAATACGCAAAAAAAAAAAAAATATGAAAGTACGTAATCTTGTTAGCTTTTTGCTTATCAAAATTATCTCAATCAAATATTTATTCTTAAAGTTATTGTAAAAAGAGTGTAGCAATATTAAGTTGAAAAAAAATTATAAGGATTAATCTTGAACATATAAAACTTACAAAAAAAGTATTTGAAAATATTTTCATTAAATTTGGATTAATATATGAATACAAAAGTTGTATATGATTTTAGGGATTGAGGATTGTGTGGACCCAAGATGGATCCACATATATGGACTACCATTGATTTACAAATCAATGGTGGTCTTAAATCTATTTTAAATTCACTCAAAAAAAATATTTATCAAGGATCACCATTGATTTCAATCAAGGATGAGTCCATATATGTGAACCTATTTTGGATCCACATATTCCTTTTTTCCATGATTTTATTAGTTTTTCCACTAAATTTTGACACCTATGCAAAATGGTATTATCAAAATACTGCAATGGGTAATTTTTATCTCAAGAGTCATTGGAGTTTGAAAGATATAGAAAACTTCCAAAGTTCTAGATTGAAGTGAGATTTCTAGTAAAACATCACATTAAATGCGTAATTTATTTTAAAATTTCTTCTCTTTAAATGTATAAATCATAGAACTAACTAATCCTAAGGCAAAGGGTCGAGAAAGTCAAAGCCACTTCTTTTGATGTGGATGTGTGATCAGGTAATATTGTAAAAAGAGTGTTTCAAAGAAATTGTTATAACTTTTATAATATTGAGAACTCTTTGTTGAGATATTATTATATTGCCACTTGAAATGAAAAAAAAAGAAAGAAGAGTGCGAGTTAGGTTATTGTAGGAGAGCTTACATCTTGAGAAAAAAATGTGCTCGATAAGGATTATGTTCCCTGATTTCAAAAAGGAAAAAGCGACTGGACGCGAAAATTTCAACAATTTTGTGGTAAAAAAGTTGAATCAAGGACTTAAGAAATTTATCTTTTTTTTCTCTTTTGCTTAAGCAATTAATAAAAAAATGTGTTCATTAGTATTTCATATTTTTCGAATTCGTATGTCGATTCTTTGATGAAACTAGTTTAAAATTTTTAACACACCAATTCAACTCGTCCCTTCTTAATGCAAAAGTGATCCAATAATTGTAGAGATTAGTCGCTCTTTTTTTACATTTAACAATCTTTAGTTGGTATTATTTTTAGAGAATGTCAATTAATTTTTGAAACTTCGACTTTCAGTATTTTAAATTTCTTTTGTTGCAAACTTATATACATTTTCTTGACCTTGATATTTGAAAGGGTGCCTCTATTGCCACTCTAAAAATCACTATTACCACTTTAAATATATTTTTTTGGACATTTTTACACTTCGTTGTTACTTTCCTCTATTACTGTCAATCAAATAATATTTTAATTATTTTCAATTTGATGTTGTCTCTCTCCAATGGATTTTTTCTTTTATTGTTTCTCTCATATGCACCCCTTTTGGCATAGTAGAAGGCAGGAACATAAGATGAAGTTGTTAGTGTTTTAAAAGCTTTGGATGAATGTCATTGCTGTCAACTACTTCATTTAGAAATTTTTAACACAAAAATTTCATATGCTTAATTTCTTGCTAACACTTGTTCATTAAAGTGATTCTTAATTCATCTTGTATTAATATTAAGTTGTTATTATGATAATTAAAGGGGGTTTCACTCCTATAAAAAAGCTTGATATTGCGAAAGTATCCAAGTTAATTTTTCCTCCAGTAAAAGAATAAGCAACCATTGTCCTTTGTTCCTTAGCAATTGAAAATTGGATCATGTGTTTAGAGTAAGCATGCTCACATGCAAACAAAAAATGAATCATGCCATAAAAGGAACCTTGGGTGGGTTTTGAATCTATGCATATTCTAAAACTCATGGGCCCTCATAAAAAAATTAGTTGGCAAAGTTGTTCATGAAGATACAAAGAGAAATATATGTCTTAAATAGTATTGAGACCAGCACACTAAAATCTAACACAATAGCTTATAGCCTACTTTGTACTTTCCAAAAAATAGCATTGTCTGAGACACCACATTAGCTAAAATGATATTACATAACCAGCTCATCATCACACCATCTCAAAATCCCCTGCAAGATGACAAAAATAAAATAGTTAGTGTCATGGCTAGTTTATGAATATATTTTTTTACATTTAAACTAACAGTTCAGTATAAAAAAATTAAATTAATATGAAAAGAAAACTTTCAAGGCCAAAATTATTAGAAGATGTCAGTAAATGAATATGGTGTTGAATTTAAGTCTAAGACATTTGATATCCTTGAGTCTTCAACTTGACTTTCTGCACTCAAGTTCAAATTTCTTCTACTGTCTATTCTTGGACAAGTGTTTTTATTATGTCCTTCACTTTTACAAACACTATATTTTCGTACCTTTTCAATCATTTCAAATGTATAAGGATCACGCCTTGTAGAACTGGAACTTTTTTTCTTCTTTGAATTTGTTGGGCGCCCTCCATGAGGTTGAACATTCAGCTCAAGAAGCAAACATATTGATCCATTTATATATTGAGAATTTTGCTTTTGCATATGTTCCCTTTCACAAGCAATTGAAGATTGATACTTTTCCTTTAAGCCTTGGAGAAGATTTGTGAATTGCACTCCTTGATCACTATCATTAACATTAGTAAAAGTTTTGTCAATTCTCCAATGAGGATGTATGTGGCTAAGTTGTAGGGCTCATTCCTCATCATTCTCATCATGTGTGTACAAGGAAGACCCATAGTTATTGAAAAGTGATCCTTTCACATTGGTAATGGAGAAGTAGAGAAAGCTATGTTTGAGTAGCATATTTAATGCAGATATATAAGTCACAATATATTTGAAAAAAGGAATACGAAATTGATGAGTGGATCCTTTCACTAGAAAGTTTTGCCTTAATTTCTTGAAATTGATTTTCTATAGCAAGACATTTTATTTTTGACATCTCAAAAGTTTCCAATTGATACATGGAGATAACTTTTTAACACAGCATATGCACCCTCAACTCTTGAAGTAACATGATTGATTATCCAAATGTGTAAACTTTTCAGTCCATGCATAAATAAAGTATTCTTTAAATGGAAGCCATGTGTCTCTACAACAATTGAGAACTTGTGTTTTTTCATTATATTGTACCTTAAAGTTGTGCCATGCTTGATTAAATGAATTCTCATCACATGATTGTATCAAGTTATTCCAAGTAGACATAAATACAATCCATTCTTCTTCCTTTTCGATGTGACGCTTGCAATTTGCTAAAATATTTTTCTCAATGTGCTATATGCATAAGAGATTGGTCGTTCTTGGAAAGACAACTCGAATAACATTCATCAGAGCCAACTCTATCTCATACAATAACTCCATAATAAATTTCAGTTCCTAACATTTTGTTGAATATTTCCAAAGCCCATATGTAATCATCTTCCTCCTTTTTTTGCAAAAAGACAAATCAAGAAAAAAATGATGTATTGAAACTTGTGATCCCTATAATATCAAGTAATGGCATCTTATATTTGTTGGTCTTGTAAGTGCAATCCATCACACACACAGTTGAATAGCTTCTAGCTAACATAATTGAGCAAAGAATAAATGAGTCAAATGACTCTTTTCATCATACCTCACATTATAGAAGAAACCTTCATGTCCTAACTCATCAAATAATGCTTGAATCATTGTACATCATGCCAAGCTATCTTTTATAATTTTAGCTCTTGCATTATAAACTAAAATTGATATAGCTTGAAGACTTGGATTCTCTTATCAAAGATTAGAAAGTACTTGACATGAAAAACTACAGGCCATTGTCATTTCCTTGATGTGTGATCTCTTCTTTTGTAAAACGACAACAAATCAGATGCCAGCTATGTCTTCTGATGGCTCATGATTATGCGATGTACTTTTTTATTTCGATAATACAAAAGTTATCTTTTTTCCTTCTCCCACAAATTTCAAATGGACAATTTATAAGTTGGGATGTTGTTTTCCTCTTCCTTTGATTTATCGAAACATTATTATTTTGATTGCGATAATTTTCCTCTATCACAACCAATTACAACATACATGTCTTTCTTTGATCTTCTAATTTTTGTTGCATATCCTAGTGATACAAAAATATTTCGAACATGAGTAATGAACTCTTCACGACTTTGATATTTTTCCTTGCGCAAATGATACAAGTCATCATTGCAATCTTGATCAAGTTGGGTTTGTGCATATGCATCCATGTTATAAAACTTTAATCTGCAAAAGGAATAACAAATCATGGCATCAAACTAATTTTCTAAAGGAAAAAAAGATTAATTAATAATCGTCCAACACAGTATTGCGATTATGTAGAAATATGTTAAAGAATCTAATGTTCTATAATTATGCATTCTAGCACTTGAGTGATCAAACTAAGCATAAAAACAAAAAGGTATGCTTGCAAGAATTGATGCTCAATGTCATAATCAAATGGAACAATTAAAGTAATTAAGGTAGCTGGTGTAGGAGAGTATACACTCATTTTAACAAACATATAAAATGCCATATTTAGTTGATAAAATATTTATCAAGTAGAAATTGGCAAAATAGTCTCCAAACTACAAGCACGATTGTGCTATTATTTAGTTACAAGAGGAAAATAAATAGATTATGATCAGTCTCCCTTTTGGAAAGTTAAAGGACAAACACACAATAATAAAATCAAAGTTAAAGGATCCGCCTCTAATAAAATTTGTAATAAAACTTTTTATCCTAAAAAATATGTCATGGTCTTCATTTAAATATTTCCAATGGAGAAGAGCAAAAGAAAGAGATACGGTGAAAAAATATAAATAATACTAAGCAGCATCATGTATGAGGAATAAGAGGCGAAATGTATTGAGTAAAAATCAATGTTTTTAAAATCGGACCGGTGACCGAATCAGACTCCTTACTGAAACGCAGTTGGGCCACGTTGGATTGAACATGATTTTATTAAAATAATATTATTTATAATAGTTATAAAGATATAATATAAGTTATATGATATAATATATGAACATTGTACTAATAACCTATTAAAAATATTAAAAACTAATATAACATAATTTTATTTATTAAAAGTTTTAATAATGACAAATAATAATGATTAAAATATAATATAATATAAATTATTATTAATTTAGTATCTATTATTTATTGATGATGGATTCTATATTAATAAATTTTATCCTAAATTATTCTTATTCCTTTTTTTCTTTAACTTTCCTTTTTATTTCCTTTATTTATGCCCTTTAATAATTTTTCATTTTAATGTTAATCAATTTTGAATACTTAAATTTTTTATTTCAATTCATATTTAATTTTATACATATCATATTCCCTTCTTTTTTACCTTTCTTATATTCCTTTCCTTTTTCCTTTTTTTTATCATTTTTTTAAATTTTATTACTTGAATTGAACAGGGTTGAACCGGTTCAACCGATTTTGACTGGTTCAATATAAAAAATAATTTTGATATCAAACCAAATTAGATTACCGATTCGCGATTGAACGGATCAGTTCGGTTTTGGTAACATTGAAAACACTTAGATCTGCAAAGTAGAGGGAAAAAGAAGACTTACCTCAGCAAAGAAAATGACGGAAGTGCCGGAAAGATAGCAACATCAGGGGTAAATTAGCAGATCATCGTCCAACTTTAGGTCAATATTTCAATGGTCCCTTAACTTTAATTTGTAATTGGATTGTCTCTGAATTTTATTTTTCTTGCTTCGTCCACTTGACCGATAATAGCATATTTCCCAATTATATTATTGATGTGACATAATAAAAAATAAAATATTATAAAAGAAAAAATGGAGACCACGCCGAATCACGACCTTTGTATGCGGCCTGCAATATGTTACATCATTTATAAGTTGTATCTATCTTCTTGATATGATCAACTTTTCTCTCACTTTCTCATAACTTTTGAATCTTACAAGATGGGTATACATTTCCAATCAAATAATAATTTAGTGATAAAGAAGTGAATTACCTAATATTTAGGGATAAACTTTTCAAATCTAAATGATCTAGTCAGTTGATTTCTTTCAAGACGCAAGCAAAAAGGCATGAAAAGTTGACCAATCACAAATTGAATCTTGGTCATGTCATTTTATTATTAGAGGTAAATCTTACACATAAATAACTGGGTCCCTAATATTCTAAAAACGTAAAATTTAATTTCCCCAATAGGACCTTAATACCCATCGATCCTCGTTTTGGTTGTAACAATAGACTGCATCTTGCCGCAAGCTAATCCCTGTTAGAGAAGATATCACATAGATATTACTTAGAATCTTAACCACACAATTAGCACTTAGTTATAGATTTGATCTTATGTTTACAATTTGTTACACCTTATTCATATCTTGTTATGTATAACTACCGCTGCCATGTATATAAAAACATATCATACAAGAGATGATCAAGGAAAAATATTGTTGTAACAAGGTATCATAGCTTTCTCTTGGAAAAATTTGAAATCACCATGATGTCTGAGTCCTCCAGCATTCAGCCCTATGGAACATTAAGTCCTACACAAATGCCCTTTCCCTCTCTTAATCAAGTGCATCATTTTCTCTCCATCAAACTAACATCCACAAATTACTGTGGAAAACTCAATTTCAACCTATTCTAAAGTGTTTCAATCTTAAAAAATTACTTGATGGCACATATCCTTGTCCGTCAATGACTACAACACCCTCGTCTTCTTCAGACCCATCTGTTGCATCATCATCCATTATTTACACTACTTATCTAGATTGGATCCGTCGAGATCAACTCTTGCTAAGTTGGATTATTGCAGCAATGTGTGGCAAACCTTATTTCAAACCTTCGGCAGCCCCTCTCACACTCATCTTCTACAGTTGGTGATGCAACTTCATAGCCTAAAAAAGGGATCTCTCTATTGTTGCTTACCTTCGTCAGGTGAAATATATTGCTGACGAACTTTCTATTGTCGGACAACCACTTCCTCCATCTAGTTTCAACGCTATTATATTTAACAATCTTGTGCAACATTCACGACATTGTTGCCTCCTTGGCATCTCGGCCAACTCCGATTTCTTATTCAGAACTCCACAACATTCTGTCAAGTCATGAGATCCGCCTGCAAGTGCATCAATCATCAGATGCCATTACCACTATTCCTATGGCAAACTATGCTCATCCACAAAGCAATGTGGATCATTATTCTTTATGTGGACAAAATGACGTATGGGGACGTGGTCATGGTCGAGCTCGACCTCCAACGCCAAGGAGGTACTCCTGCCCTGTATGTGGGATCTATGGACACTCGCCATATAAGTGTCTCTTTGGCTCTGGATTCTCAGCAGACCTCTCATCCTCTTCCATAGGCTTATAAGAGCACTCATGTTGCTCCTCCCGATGCCTCGCCTACTACAATTCCAGCATTACGTGAGTACACTAAATGGATCCCGAACACTGGGGCCACTCATTATGTCACACCAGGTATTCAGTCTCTAAGCGCAGTGGACACCTACAGTGGATCTGATCAGTGCATGTTGGTAATGGTAATAACATTCCTATATTACATTCTGATTCCTCTATTATCTCTTCTGGAACTCGTCCTTTCACCCTTCGGTTTGTGTTACATGTCCCAAGTTTGTCCAAATCCTTTGTTTCTATTTGTCAATTCGCTCATGACAATTCTTGCTACTTTGAGTTGAACCCCTCTTATTTTCTTTTGAAGGACCGTCACACACATCAGGTACTACTACACGATACAACTAAGACGGGACTCTACCTCTTTCCTGCCTCCTCATCGTCATCGTCATCACCATCAACTTTCTTTGTTCAGCACCTTAGTGATCCCATTTGGCATGCTAACCTCGGACATCCCTCTGCCTCAGTTATGCAGTCTTCCTTAGTTGTCTACATCCATTTCAAGTTGTTCTAGCTGTCTCCTGAGCAAGTCTATGCGGTTGCCACTTCCTACGATTGCAACTAGAAGATTTGCTCCCTTAGATTTAGTTTTTGTTGATGTGTGGGGTCCTGCACCTTTTTTGTCTTGTTCTGGTCATAAATACTTTGTCATTTTTCTAGATGATTTCTCAAAGTTCATATAATTGTATCCCCTTTATAAAAAAAATCCAATGTTCATTAGGTTTTGATTCAATTTCAATTGCTAGTTGAACGCCAATTTTCATCTAAAATTCATACATTTCACTCTGACTCTGGTGGTGACTTGAGTCTCATTTCGCAGAGTGTGGCATATTGCATCAAAAAATCTGCCCTTACACACACGAGCAGAATGGTGCAGTTGAACAAAAAATTCGACACGTTGTCGAAACTGGCCTTACACATCTTGCTCATTCCTCTGTCCCTTTTTGTTTTTGGAATTTTGCCTTTGAATCTGCTATATATCTTATAAATAATTTACCATCTCCCCTTCTATCCGACCTTTAATTTACTCTTTCATCAACCACCAGACTACCGATCCCTTCGTGTCTTCGGGTGCACTATTTTCCCATATATTCATCCATATAACAAACACAAATTTGAGTGAAATGTGTTTTTCTAAGATATCCTTCTTCCTATCATGGTTACCGGTGCCTTGATCAAGTCTTTGGTCAGATTTATGTAGCTCGACATGCTTGATTCGATGAGTCCTCATTTCCCTTTGCTCAACCTCCAATGTCCTCTCATGCACCTTCTCCAATGTCCTCTACTATGTGGCTTGCTATTGCTTGTACTCCACTCTCTATTGCTTGCACTCCTCCACCACAATCGATTTCTTTGCCACTCGTGGAGATGCCCTCGTTGATTTCTGCTCTATCAAAGGGACGCTAATTGAGGAATAGACCTCGAGTTGATTATAGATCCCCCACTGACATGCAGCACTTGTTTCCACTACTACATTCATGACTCCTCCTATGTCCACTTTGCCTCTGCCTGCTCCCACTTGCCACTCCAAAGCAATCAAATTGCCACATTGGCATGCAGCCATGATCAATGAATTGAATGCCCTGCTATCAAATGGTACCTGGTGTCTCACTCCACGACATCGTGACATGAATGTGATAGGCTGCAAGTGGATATTTCGCACCAAACATAACCCTGATGGCGCCATTGATCGTTACAAGGCATGACTAGTTGCAAAGGATTTTCATCAACAGACAAGTGTTGATTATGGTGATACATTCAGTCCTGTCGTCAAGCCTCTCTATTGTAGTTTCCAAAAATTGGCCAATCTTTCTTGTAGTTTCCAAAAATTGTACGTCAATTGGATGCCAGCAATGCATTTTGCATGGAGATCTCAAATGTTTTCATAGAGCAACCACCAGGGTTTCGTGATGAAAACATCCCAACTTTGTGTGTCATGTAAGAAAATCCATATATGGTCTCAAGCAAGCCCCACGCGCTTGGTTTCAACTTCTCCATGCGGAGCTTACTTCTTTTGATTTTTCAGCATCCAAAAGTGATGTCTCTCTTTTCATTTTGCAGAAAGGCACCTCAGACATGTATGCTTTAGTATACGTTGATGAAATCATCATCACCAGATCCAATGTTTCTCTCATGTAATGCTTGATATCTCATCTTCAGTCTAGGGTAGCTCCCAAGGATTTTGGACTGCTCAGCTTCTTCTTGGGGATCAAAGTTATACCTCAGAATGGTGATCTCCTATTGTCTCAGTGCAAGTATATCAAGGACATCTTGAGTCGAGCCAACATGAACAATGCTAAACCTGTGTCCTCTCCAGTAGCTCTACGACAACAAACCTCATTTATCTCGGTGACATCTTTTAAAGACAAATTGATGGTTCCTTACAGTACTTGGCGTTCGCCCGTCCCAATAATTCATATGTTGTCGATGTCCTAACTAAGCCAATCACCGGGCGTCAATTCTATTTTTTCAGAGACAAGCTTTGCCTCCTCCCTCGTCAGTGGGTTGTGCTTCTGGGGGCATGTTAGAGAACATATCAGATAATATCACTTAGAATTTTAACTACACAATTAGCACTTAGTTATAGATTTGATCTTCTGATTACAATTTGTACACCTTATTCATATCTTGTTATGGATAACTACTGCTGCCATGTATATAAAAAACATATCAATATACAAGAGATGATAAAGGGAAAATGTAGTAACAATCCCACACTTGTCGGTGCACACATCATCATCGTAGTTGCCAACATAAGCGTTGAAGGCTCCTGTGATGGTGTTCCAGCTTGCCTTGCACCAATACATTGTAGAGTGAAAGATGTTTGACTTGAACTTCCAATCGAAGTTGTCATGGAATTTGTACTGACAATGAGCTGTCCCGAGGATTGTCTCACCCAAATCATTGGTAACTATGACATGCCTCGTAGGGATCAACGAAGCATCACCGTGACCAATAATGAGCAAAAAAAAAAAAAAAAGAGGACGACGATGGAGAATGTGGTGAACAATTGACTGGTGCTAGTAAAGATCGTCATTTTATAATTCTAATTTCTATGTTCTCCTATAGGTATTAGTTATGTTAAAGCTTCATCTCGTATCATCTATATATACACACATAATCATTATTTTTATACTATAATAATATCAACTAATTATAATAATCTATATATACACACAAATTTTTGCTTATTTTCTTAAATTTTGCTCGTACTCTTTTTTGTAATATGGCATTGGTGCGAAAATTGATAACAATAGCTAGCAAGTGCACTAATCGCTCAAGTAATAAAATGAAAAGTATAGGTTATCGATCCCACGAGGAATTAGAGATGACATAAGATTTTGTGGTAAAAGTTATGCAGAAAGTAAAAATTATAGAAAAGTAAATCTAAAACTAATGATGCATAGGTCCTTAGGAAGATATATAATGATAGGAACAATATGTAATTTCTGTAAAATCAATAATAAATATAAAGTTCAGATTTAGTTTTTAGACGGATTAAGGACACTGAAAAATATGATATCTCGCACGGGTAAATCAACTATCTTAAGACAATAATAATATGAAAGTATTCCGCACGAATATGCCTTCAATTATTATGAACTTAAGATACAATATGCTGTAATCCCTAAACTACAGAATCGTCCGCAGAGGTCAATTCATGCAGATCGCATAATCTAATACGCCGCATGGTTTCTACTAGATTACGACACGAATGGCTTTGACAGAAAGTTAAAAATCAATTCATACAATACAATGAATTAAAGATTGATACACTACACAGTTAATAGTCATCCTAGAAATCATTAAATTATGAAGAAAAGCATTACACACAACAATCATGTTAAAAAAAATTAAACTAATTATTCGATTAATCATAAATAAGAAGTTGTTCTTACAATAGAATTCTTATAAATAAAATAGAAAAGTAAAACTATAACTAATAATCTATAAACTGCATAAAATAGATAAAACATAATAATCCAAAATATCATCACAATATAATGTGGAACAAGAAGTACTCAGCAGAAATGATGACAAGCCGTTGCACAATCCTCGCACGAGTCTACAGCGCAGAAGTCTTCTCCTTCGTTCTTCAGAAGTGCTCCTTCGTTCCTGGCTTGAAAGATTCGGTTGCAGGCCCTAGCATGCTCAACTTTGACTGCCAGACGTCTCTTTTTATAGGGTCTCCGATTTCCAAGTGGCTTAGGAATAAACAAAATTATTTTCAATCTAAAAGAAGGTAAATTCATAGTCCCATTGATTTTGAAAGTTTGGCCTTGTAAAATTTTGAGATTTTTGGCTTAATTAGTTTTCAATTGATCCTTAGGACACATGGTAGGAGTTGAAATCCTTGTGCATTGAGAATTCTTTTGAAAATACGTTTTTGTGTTGAAAACAATGTCTGTCACGCCCCCTATATTGATTTAATGGCTCAATCAGAGTCGAAGTAGGAATTTCAATGCCTTCACGGGGCATGAAACAGACTTCACGGCCCATGAATCAGTCAATTTTTCCTTCAATCACACGACTTATGTCTTTCACGGCCCGTAACACAATATTAACGGCTTGTGAATCATTTATTCTGAAATGCTAGTTGTTCTGTGATATCGGTGAAGCATTTGTGACGACCCGTTAAATAGTCCTTCAGCGTTTAACGGTCCGTTAATACTCATTCATGGCCTGTTAATTTTTGGTAGTTGATTCCGAGCTTCTTGTGATGTCCGTGAGGCAAATTTAATGCCCGGTAATCGTATTTGTTTTGGATGAGCTTGTATACTTCACGGTCTGTTAGCAACATCTCACGACCTGTTAAACTTCAAGATCCAATTCCTGTAGGAGCGTGAGACTTTATGTGATCCGTGAGATTTTGCAATAACGGCCATGAGAATTCCTTCATGGCCCGTAAGTATCTTTCGTTTGCCTCAGTCCATGGAGTAATGCGATCGGCGTGAGGCTTAGTCTTCACGGTCGTGAGGCATGTTTCATGATCCGTGAAATCTTTATTCTGCTTCTGCTAGAGCCGTGAAGTCAGGTATTTGAGGCGTGAGTTTGTGTCTCATGGCCCGTGAGATATGATTCACGGCCGTTCTTCTATGCAGCTTCTTCTATGAGCGTCGTGAGCGGCAGAGTGCGGGGTGTGAGCGAACCTCTCACGGCCGTGATAGGTCCATAATGGCCCATGAAGAAGGTTGATTCATATTTCCAGAAGCTGTTTGGACTCCGCTTTGCGTTATTCTTCTTTTCTTTCGTTGCTCCGTCATTTTTATTCATAATTCCTACAAAATCAAACCAACTAAAGGTAGATGGATACTTCAAAGAATTCATATGAATAAATGTAAAAAGAGATGTATGCTATGAGCAAATTACATGAAATAAGTCTAAATACAAGTCTAATTATACGCTGTAAAATGCATGCATCAAACTCCCTCAAGCTTAAATCTTTGCTTGTTCTCAAGCGATGTTCAAGGCAAAACTCATGAAGTGATCATCTAATAATCATTTCCACCATGTATCTTAGCTATCTTCTTAGCGCTTTGTTTATTCATCCATCGCCAAAGTGTCTTTCCACGTTCCAAAATTTCCCGACCTTGCGAAATTTCTGAATAAAAGACATTTTCAAACTCCTCTAGATTCAAGTGATATGAAAATGAGCCTTGATAATAAAAATATCAATATTGAATAAACAAGTGCGGGATGAGCTTTTATGTATTTATATATTTTTCTATGCTTTTTTTTTGCGTTCATGATTTCGTGCTTCTCCATTTTGCATAAAGTGATTCATGTAACGGGCTTTCGATCGACGGATCCTATAGTAGATGCCTTTAGGTCGTCATGCAAGAATCCCCTACGAATCTAATCACCCGGACTCACTAAGGTCACGGATAGCACATTTATACTTTTCTTATTTCATTTGATACTTTACTTTGGTGTTTCTTCATATTGCACAAAGTGGTCCATGTAACAAGCTTTTGATCGACGGATCCCAGAGATTGTCCTTAGGTGATCAGACAAGAATTCTCTATGGATCTAATCACCCGAACACACCCAGATTCTGGATAGCACCTTTTATAACTTTTCTTTGGAGTTCCACTAACCCTTCTTTTTTTTTGCTTTCTTTCTATTAAGCTCATCCAACACTTGATCATTCAATAGGGATATACTTGTTAGCAAAATGGCATATATACAACAACAACAACAACAAAGCCTTATCCCACTAAAATGGCATATATATATAGATATATTTAAAGTAATTAAAACAAGAGTTAGTCATCAACATATTCATGCCCTACACTAAGGCGATAAATGATAAACATGGAATACTTTGAATTTAGATAGTGCACATGATGTCCTTGAAGATAGATTGAATATCAACAAATTTTAAGACAGAAGGAAATCTGATTTTTTTTAAAAAAAATATTTTTTTGAAGATTATGCAAGTGATAAAGAGGTAACTAAATGTAGAGAAGATACTTAGATGAAATTTTACTGAAGATAACTAGATGCAATTTTACTGATATGATGCATGAAAATGCAACTCCCCCAAGCCTGAGCTCAACATTGTCTTCAGTGTTTAAGGTCGGACTCGTAAAAGGACACAAGCATGCTTGAAGATAAAAGGACAGAATAGAAAGAAATGGAAGGGAAACAACTGTCTAATCCATAGGTGGCGGCGGCAGTGGAGGATAGAGAAGATGCCCGAATGTCCCTGGCCGACGTGGTAATCGTGCATGTGTCGTATCATAGTATCTGTCTGTGCCTGGTTCTCAGTCAGAGAAAGTACGTCGGCTCGAATCTAGCGAAGCTCGTCGGCCTGTTGCAGCTGCTCGGTGTGCATCATAGTCAACAACTGATGCATGGCAAAGAAATCCGTGAGGTGAGAGGCACTTGCATCAGGCTGCCCCTGAAAAGGCCTTGGGTCCTCCAGGTGGCGTCGTCGAGGAACAAAGGGTGCTCCGGTGGGACAAGGAGCCAATAGGGCTGAGAAAACTAGGAACCCGGATCTAATCTGGGTCGGGTCCGGGTCCAAATAATGAAAAACCTGTCGGTATCGGGTCAGGACCGGGTTCAGAGTCCAAATACCTGACCCGAACCCGGCCCGGGTTAATAATATATAAACCCATCACACGTTGGCTATTTCATTTCACACCTTCCTTTTCCCTCTCCCATCTCTCTCCGTCTCTCACCCTCTCACCCTCTCCGGCTCTCGCTCTCCCCCTCTCTCTCATGGCGGCGATGACGATGGCGACTCCGACTACCCTCCCCTCTCCTGACTCCCTTTCTCTCTCCCAGGATCCGGAACATGGCGGTCGATCCGGCCGCCATGTGCCGAGTCGCGGCGCCTGGCGGCCGGATCGGCCGTCAGGCGCCAGATCGCGGCGCCTAGCGGACGATCCGGCCGCCATGTGCCAGATCTTGGCGCCTGGTGGCCGGATCCGGCCGCCATGTGTCAGATCTCGGTGCCTGGCGGGCGGATCCCGGTGCTTAGTGGCCGGATCGATCGTCAGGCGCCACGATCCGGCACTTGGCGGCCGGATTGGCCGTCAGGCGCCACTAACCGGCACCTGGCGATCAGATCGGCCGTCAGGCACTACGATTCTGCCGCCAGGCGCCGGATCTAGCCATTGGCGATCGATTCGGCTGCTAGCCCTCCCTCTTGTCCCCTCGGTTCCAAATCGATTTTCGACACTGGCTGATCGACCGCCAAAACTATTCTCTGCCGCAAAACCCGACCAATTCTCGGATTGTCGGGTCTGACCTGGTACCGAACCCGGCCGGGTTCGGGTCCGGTACCGGGTCAAAAAATTTTGGACCCAACGTAATTCGGGTCGGGACCAGGTCTGCGTAGACCTGGACCCGGTCCAGGTTTTGCTCAGGCCTAGGAGCCAATTAGCTTCGTTGGAGGGGTTGAAGCACCCAATCCTTTCCTGACCAGAAGTAACGGTCGTCCCCTGTCCGGACCCTAACTTCATAGCTCAGATGACATAGTCATCCAGGGATGAGGTTCCTTCAAGTTGTTGCAATTCGTCCAGGTCGAGGTTGAGTGGATAGCGATGGGTGTGATCATCTTGCCGAAGACGATGTGGCCCTTATCTTTGTTGGCAGCTTTGAGGAGAGTGCGGGCTAGAAATTCGCAACATTAACTGGGGTGGAGGTCAGAATGCAATACAAGATAAAGAGTTCCTGAGCGTTGACACCTCCACTACAGTCGCCACGGCCAAACAATGTGTTGGAGAGGATCCGATGTGCAAATCTGATGACGGGGTTTTGGATATATGTGGACTTGGCATGCTAATAGTCCAAATGTCCTTGGCACGCTAAGAGTCCAAATGTCCTTCGCCTGTAATGCATGACCAAAACTCTAAGGCGCTGAACTCCTTAGGGATGAGTAGGTGGCCGCTGTTAGGAAAGTTGAAGATGGCGTTGAAATCGGCCAGCAATAATTTGAACTCGCGATTGTAGAGTTGGAAGAGATGGCGGCCTGCCGACGTCCAGCAGCCTCTAGGTGCTCCACCTTGAGGGAACATAAAAATTCCATTGTGATGTCCTCGTAGGTGGGCCATCACTACCTCACGAACTAACCCATGCTGATGTTAGAAAATAGAGACATGATAAATGGCCAGAGATTCCATATGTTCACTGCAGCCTGGTTCGGGAATTGAGTGGAGTAGACGCGGAGGAAATCCAACGTCTCTTATCGGGTTCGTGCTTCGGCGGAAATCTAGTCTCTGGTGGTGGGGCAAAGAATTCGAGACGTCGAGCCCTCTGTAGTGATGGCGTTGTTGTCTATGTGTTGGCGGCGATGAACAAGGGCTTTCACCCACAGAGCCATGACGATCACGGCATGTAAGAATGAAATAACGACGTGGAAGCCTTTGTTCACGGGTCGTGAAACAAAAATAATGGCCCTCACAGTGGGCAAACACCAATCCTAACGGGTCATTTATATCCTTTCATGACCTTTACAGAATGTTAACACGAACAGAAAAATAAAAGCATGGCATATGATCCTCCGTTTATGGTCCTGTTGTCTTTCGATCGCCGACAAAAGGGGTGGCGGCACAGGTTGTTGTCAGAGAGGTAGAATGACGGTGTTGGCGATGAAGGTCGACGGTGCGATGAATGGCCAACCGTTGAGATGGAAGAAGGATGGTGCTTCTGCTAATGTTGGAATAGGGCGGCGGCACTGATGCTTGTCATCGATCGAATGAGTGGCGGTGCAAGGCGTCGTCAGAGCGGGGGATCATGACAATCGATGTCGAAGCGACAGAAGAACGTTGATGAAGGGCGATGTCCGTTAGAGGACCGACGGGGAGGAAGATCCAAAAGCTATCGCAATAGGGCGGGCGGTGCTGAATCAATGTCGCGGAGGTCGCCGAAGTTCACTAGAGTTCTCAGTTGCCGATCGACAGGGGTGCAATCCGGCCGGAGTTGGCGACAATGATCAAGGGCCGACGTTTGGATGAGGGCCGGCGTGAGACACAGTGTCACGGACCTGCACTATAAATAACTAGACAAAGGGGCTGTGAAAAGTGTGTAACGCCCCGTTAAAGAATTAATGCCAGTGGGTGGTTGTTGAATAGTTCACGGGTCGAGGGGTGCGGGTTACGAGACATTATGTGTGTTTTCTGTGTGCGATCTGTGTGGCTCGATCCAGGTTGAAAAGGTTTGGCCTATCGAATAACGCCACATGGTCTCCTATAAAGTGCAGACTGTATTACTTACGTCCCATAAGAAGAAAGTGATGCCCCGTGAAATGGAGTGACGACGTGTGAATAGTGATGATGGGCCGTGAGTCGGGAAAAAAATAGAAGCTAGTGGAGCGGACCAGGATACTTACGACCCGTGTGTAAAATCTAACGGCCCATGTAAAATTGTGTGCGTAACGAGCTGGGATCTGAGAGACCCGTGAAAGTTGTCTAACGACCCGTGAACAATTGGTGGTGACCCGTTAAGAAAATAGGTAGGGTCGTGACTCGGGAGCTACAGAAGTCTACGGGGTGGACAGAGTCACTTATGGCCCGTGAGAGACTTGTAACGACTCGTGAGATTCAATGCATAGATTGCAAGAACCTCCGGTGAGTCCCGTGAAATGCTTCTAACGAACCGTGACTCTTTTGGGAAGACCTGTGAAAGGGGCCTAACGAGGCGTGTGAAATAGGGATAATGCGACAGGCATTCTGTGAGACCCGTGATATGCTAAAGATGGCCCGTGACGAGCAGTGAAATTTGTAAGTATGTTATGTGAGACTCGTGGGGTATGAATAACGGCTCGTAGTTGTGTGTGATGGTGACTGACATTATTTCACGGGCCGTGACGAAATAGTCACACCCCGTGAAGGGCTCGTGAAGTGTATATCATGGCCTGCGGAGGTCAACACATGTCCGAGCTTCAATTATAATGATATGTGAGAAGTCTAATATGTAGTGAGCCTGAGCAGAAATTTATTAAAATATAAAGAAACTAGCGAGTATAAAGAAATGATGCTTAAAAGAGAAATGTAGGCTAAACTAGAAATTAAAAGACCATGGATAGAGCTGAGGAAGTAGAGTTATAAATTTATAGACTCTATCTTGACTGTCCCTTTAGCATCAAGTTTGGTCCATTCTTTATAAAGCTCGTTGTTTGCATATGCCTGTTGTCTAAATTCATCAAGTTTGTTTAAAGTTAACAACCTTTCATTCCCAACAGTATCTAATTTAAAATTTAGAAACTTTGTGGCCCAATGTGCTTTATGTTCTAACTTGATAGGAAGGTGACAGGCTTTACCAAAGACAAGTCGATAGGATGATGCACCAATAGGAGTTTTGAAGGCTCAAAGGACATCATTGAACTTGAGTGTCCAATCCTTCCTAGAAGCATTAACAATCTTTTCCAGAATTCGCTTAAGTTCCCTATTGGACACTTCTACTTGTCCACAAGTTTGTGCATGATAAGGCGTACTAAGTCTATGGTGAATCTTAAATCAGTGCATGAGACTAGCTACAGTTTTTTTGCAGAAATGTGTGCCATTGTTACATATCTGGTGTACCATATCTGGTGAAAATATTGGTCCGTAGAATCTTAACCACCACCTTAACATCATTGGTGGGAGAGGCAATGGCTTCTACCCACTTGGAAACATAGTCGATGGCAACTAATATATATTCATGACCCATGAAATTGATACCCTAAACATCAAACAAATCACATTGCAAAATACTATTTAAGGGCATTTCATTTTGTCGTGAGATGTTACCTGCCCGTTGACAATGATCTCAAGACTTACAGTATTCTTTGGCATCCTTATAGAGTGTGGGCCAGTAAAATCCACATTCTAAGACTTTGACAGCAGTTCGGTTGGGCCCAAAGTGTCCTCCTTGTGACAATGTTGTAGAATGTTTGGCATCTCATATTCTCGTACACATCTTTGAATCACCTGATCTGCACACACTTTAAACAAATAAGGATCTTCCCAATGATAACATTTAACGTCATAGACAAATTTATTTCTTTGATGCATAGTCCATCCTTTGGGGATCCATTTGCTGGCAAGATAGTTGGCGAAATCTGCAAACAAATGTTAGTTCAGACTTATGGGTTACTGCAAACACGGCCAGAATTTTCTCATCGGGGAACTCTTACCAGATGTCAATGTCTTCTTCAGGGGCAGGGTTCAAATGAGAGATGGTCTGCAACTAGATTCTTATCCCCTTTTTGTCCTTGATTTCGAGTCAAATTCCTATAGCAATAATATCCATCGATTTAATCTTGGCTTGGCATCATTCTTCATCATAAGAAGTCTGATGGCTGCATGATCGGTATAGACAATAACTTTAGAGCATATAAGATAAGGTCTAAATTTGTCGAATGCATAAATCACAACAAGGAACTCTTTTTCCGTGGTCGCATAGTTGATCTGTGCTGAAGTGAGTGTGCGACTGGTATAATAGATGACATGAAAAATTTTATCGTGTTGCTGTCCCAATACTGCTCCAATCGCTCCATCTCTTGCGTCGCACATTAGTTCGAAAGGGAGACTCCAATTCAGTGCGACAACAATAGGAGCAGATATTAGTTTCTCCTTTAACATGTTATATGCCTCTAAGCAATCCAAATTGAAATCAAATTTGGCATCTTTAGTAAGGAGGGCAATGAGTGGTTTTGAGATCTTCGAGAAATCTTTTATGAAACGACGGTAAAAACCAGCATGGCCGAGGAAACTTCTGATAGCTTTGATATTTGTATAAGGAAGGAGATTGGCAATGACGTCAATTTTGGCCTTGTCTACTTCGATCCTTTTCTCTAAAATCTTGTGACCAAGAACTATAACTTCCTTTACCATAAAATAACATTTTTCTCGATTCAGGATGAGATTAATTTCCTCACATCTCCGCAGAACTAATGACATATTGTATAAGCAGTTATCAAAAGAGCTTTCGAAAATAGTGAAATCGTCCATGAAGATTTCAAGAATTTGTTCGTTCATATCGGCGAAAATCAACAACATGCAACATTGAAAGGTTGCTGGAGCATTGTAGAGTCTGAATGACATCCTTCGGTAGGAAAAGATTCCATAGAGGCATGTAAAAGTCATTTTCTCGTGGTCTTCGGGTGCAACCGCAATTTGATTATATCCTAAATATCCATCTAAAAAGTAATAAAAGCTGTGACCTGAGATACACTCTAACATTTCATCAATAAAGGGCAAAGGAAAGTGATCCTTGCGTGTGGTGTCATTCAACTTATGATAGTGCATACATGCCAACCAGCCACGGTTCTCTATGGGATAAGTTTATTATTCTTATTCTTAACTACCGTCATACCTCCTTTCTTTGGTACTACCTGAACTGGACTTACCCAGTGGCTGTCTGAGATAGCGTAGATGATCCCGGTATCAAGGAGTTTGATAATTTCCTTTCTGACAACTTCCTTTAATGCGGGGTTAATCCTCCGTGAAACTGGGCGGCCGGATGTCCATCTTCCTCTGTTAAGATTTTATGCAGACAAATAGTGGGGGAGATACCTTTAGTGTATGAAATAGACCATGCTATGACATTCTTGTGAGTTTATAGCACCTCCAAAAGTTGTCATGCCAAATCATTTGTAAACAGGATCTCAGCTTTGACATGAAAACCTCACTTCAGAATTCCATGGACTACCTCATGTTCCTAGTGTTTCACTATAGAGAGTTTAGAAGATGAGCATCATGATGAAATTGATGACATGGTCTCTAAAGTTGTTAATGATCCTTATATAGGTGTCGAGGATATGGATGTTGAAGACACCACAACCGAGAAATAGATTTCAAATAAGGAAGAACTTGCAATACAGTAGGAGGAAGCTACGTTTTCATCACCAAATTTGGAACTTAAAGAATTACCTCCACATCTGAAATATGCTTTTCTTCATAAATATGCATATCCTATTATTATCTCCTCTGCAAGCTGAGAGATTAATTAATTTATTTATTTATAAACAAAAAAAATCCTTATATCTGATTTTTTGATTCATTTATTTCATCACAAATTTACCTTTTTCTTGTACTTGAACTCCAAACATATATGGATCTTCATTTTTAATTTATTCGACGTCGTCGAATTTGGACCACATTATTGGTGCAACCCAATTGGACTTCAAGTGTTGGTGCTCCGATTTGACCGTAATTTTTAATCCATTTTAATCGAAAACCTGCCATTCCCATAGTAAAAATATGCATTTAAGCAAATGCTTGACAAATTGGATGAGCTCAAACTTGCCGCCAATTTTCCTATTTTTTCAACAAAAAAAGAAGTGTATTAAGGAATATTTTTAACTTAGGTGGAGGCAATTAAACCAGATAAATCTGCCACTAAGTAATATTATTAATATATTTGTCGTATGAGAATTTTTATATTTATCCAAAAATTTCGTAGTTTCATAGCTAATATCGATCATGCTGACGTGTTGATCAATTCATGATTTATGGAATGTATCTAAGATATTTTATTATAAGGCATCGAGACTATAAAAATGTTACATAGTATTTTAAAAAACCAATATTTGCTTTATAGCTAAAATAAGCATACAACTCAATTTTGAGCCAAAAGTAACAACACACCTGCTAGGTCAATTGTCCTATTGCCAATGGTGAATTTTTATTTTACAATAATATTTAATAGTATTGTTGTTGGACAAATTTTTTCTGCCATCATTTTTCAAATATTATTACCCTCTTCATTTGTACTATAATTAAAAAAATTAAACACTTTGTATAGCATATTTGTATAATTGAAATTTTTTTCAACAAAAAAATTCAAATTATGTGTTTGTTAATACTGAATTGATTATTTGTTTGAAGTTTGTTTTAAATATTTAATTCATATTTCAAATTAAAACTCTTTAATTTATATTCTTTTAGCAATGCAAATTGAAATATTTTTTTTAATTTGAATTTCAAAGTTTGAAGTTTCAAACTTGAGTCAAAAAATTGTAGTCTCAAATTAAAAATATCAAATTAAAGTATTTATTTATTTTGATTCTAGACTTTGTCCGCATGCTTTGTTGATATGATGAAGTATATCACCCATATACAAGTCAATCATATATGCATAATTAAAATTTTGAATGCAATAATATATTTAAGATTTTATGTTTAATATTAAAATTTGTATATTTTGATTCATTTATTGGTTCACATAAATATTCAACCAATAATAGATTTAATATTGTACAACGATCGGTTACTCCGAAAAAAAGGATGATGATTTAAGGATAAAATTAATTATCAATAAAGTATTAATCTTTCCTAGCATTCAACGAGGATAGGATGATGGTTTGCTTTAGAATATGGGTAGAAGCAATTGCTCATTATTACCCCGATATTACTTTCTACGGTTGCTATGTGGGAAAGAATGTTTTCGTAATCCACGCAATACGAGAGTGCATTGATGGCTACAATAATTTTATAGTACGGTGACATTGTTGACACTTTAGAAAATACTATTCTCACTATATTAGATAAATTTAACAATATTCATGATGGATGACAGTAACAACTTCTGAGATAGCAATAATCACGACATTTGTATGTAGCCTGCAATAAGTTACATCGACTATATGTTGCAGGATTCAATGTATCTATCTTCTTATATGATCAGCTTTTCTCTCACTTTCTCATAACTTTTGAAATCTTACAAGATCGGTATACATTTCCAATCAAATAATAATATAGCGATAAAGAAGTGAGTTAACAAATATCTTAGGGATAAACTTTTCAAATCTAAATGATCTAGTCAGTTGATTTCTTTCGAGACGCAAGATAAAAGACATGAAAAGTTGACCAATCACAAATTGGATCTTGGTCATGTCATTTTATTATTAGAGGTACATCTTACACATAAATAATTGGATCCCTAATATTTCGAAAACATAAAATCTAATTTCCCCAGTTGGATCTTAATACCCATTGGTCCTCGTTTTGGTTGTAGTAGTAGACTGCATCTTGCCGCAAGCTAATCCCACACTTGTCGGTGCACACATCATCATCATAGAAGGCATTGTAAGCGTCGAAGGCTCCTGTGATGTTGTTCCAGTTTGCCCTGCACCAATACAACGTAGTGTGAAAGACGTTTGACTTGAACTCCCATTCGAAGTAGTCATGGAAGTTCAATGTTTTCTCTCCGAGATCATCATCTTTGGATTGACAATGAGCCATCGCAGTGATTCCCTCGCCCAAATCATTGGTAACTGTGACATGCCTCGTAGGGATCATCGAAGCATTGCCATGACCAATCATGAGCGAAGAAAAGAGGACGACGATGGAGAATGTGGTGAACAATCGACTGGTGTTAGTAAAGACCGCCATTTTATAATTCTAATTTCTATCGTTGTCCTACAGGTATTAGTTATGCCAAAGCTTCACCTCTTATCATCTATATATACACACGCATAATCATTATTTTTTTACTATAATCATATCAACTAATTATGTGTATTTTAATTTATTTAGCCAACTAAGCACACTTTTTCGATATAGTTCATAATTTGACAGCTATTTCTTGCATATGGAAGGATAAAAATGGACTTAAAGTCTCATTCCTAAAAAAGGCAGAACAACTGTAAACAAATCCTTTGGTCCAACATGTATTGATCAGGTTAAAGCATCGTTCAATTAATCTTTTTAGAATGGATGAATAAGTAACTTGGCAATTTTGTGATCGAAAAAAAAAAAACAATTAACCTTTTATTATAAGTGGTCCGACATGACCACAGACCCGAATCGAATCGTGGACAACCCTATTTTCTTTAGTCTTTTTCTCCCTCTTAAATAAGGTACTTATTAATATTTTTATATCACGTGACATTAAAAAATAGATCTAGGGTCATAGAACATTCAACAAAAAAATACAAATTTCTTTAAAGGATCCAAGTCTCTTGATTTAAGTGTGTACACACACATAGATATATATATATATATATATATATATATATATATATATATATATATATATACACATTATACCACATTAATGGAGCAACCCAATTGGACTTTCAGTGTTGGTGCTCCGATTTGACCATTATTTTTAATCCATTTTAATAAAAAATATGTCATTCCAATTCGTAGTAAAATTACTCATTTAAGCAAGTGCTTGAGAAATTGGACGAGCTCAAACTTGCCGCCAATTTTCTTGTTTTTTCAATCATAAAAATGTATTAAGAAATATTTTTAACTTAGGCGGAGTCAATTAAACCAGATAAATATGTCACTAAGAAATATTATTAATATATTTGCGGTATGAGAATTTTTATATTTATCCAAAATTTCGTAGTTTCGTAGCCAATATCAATCATCCTGACATGTTTTTGTACATTTGTGTTGATCAATTCATGATTTATGGAATGTATGTAAGACATTTTATTATAAGGCATCGAGACTATAAAAATGTTACATAGTATTTTGAAAAACAAATATTTACTTTGTAGCTAAAATAAGCATACAACTTAATTTTGATCTAAAAGTACCAACACACCTGCTAGGTCAATTGTCCTATTGCCAATGGTGAATTTTTATTGTACAACAATATTTAAGAGCTATCGTTCTCGGAGAAATTTTTTCTGGCATCATTTTTCAAAGATTATTACTCCCTTGATTTTTACTATAATTAAAAATTTTAAACTCTTAATATAATATATGTGTATAATTGGATTTTTGTCGTACAAAAAAATCAAATTCTATGTTTTTAATACGAATTAATTATTTGATTGAAGTTTGTTTTAAATATTTAATTCATATTTCAACTTAAAACTCTTTAATTTATATTCTTTTAACAATGCGAATTCAAATATATATATATATATATATTAATTTAAATTTCAAAGTTTGAAGTTTCAAATTTGAGTTAAAAAATTCTAGCCTCAAACTAAGAATCGTAAATTAAGGTTTTTATTTATTTTGATCCTAGACTTTGTCACAAGCTTTGTTGATATAATGAATTATATCACCCATATACAAGTCAATCATATAGGCACTATTCAAATTATGAATGCAATAATAGAAATAATATTTTATGTTTAATATTAAAATTTGTATATTGTCAATCCTAATTGGTTCACATAAATATTCAACAAATAACAGATTTCATATATTATAACGATCGGCCACTCCGAAAAAAGGATGATGATTTAAACATAAAATTAATTATCAATAAAGTATTAATCTTTCTTGGCATTTAGTGAGGATAAGACCATGGTTTGAATTAGAATATGGATAGAAGCAGTTGCTCATTATTACCCCCATATTACTTTCCATGGTTGCTAAGTGGGCAAAAATGTATTTGTAATCCATGAAATATCATAATGCATCGATGGCAACAATAATTTTATAGTACCGTGACATTGTTGACACTTTAAAAAAATACTATTCTCACTATATTGTATAAATTTAACAATATTCATGTAGATTACAATAACAACTTTTGAGATAGCAATAATCACGACCTTTGTACGCGGCCTGCAATAAGTTACATTCTCTATAAGTTGCAGGATTCAATGTATCTATCTTCTTGATATGATTAGCTTCTCTCTCGCTTTCTCATAACTTTTGAAATCTTATAAGATCGATATACATTTTTGATCAAAAAATAATATAGCTATAAATAAGTGAGTTAACTAATGTCTTAGGGATAAACTTTTCAAATCTAAATGATCTAGTCAGTTGATTTCTTTCGAGACGCAAGATAAAAGACATGAAAAGTTGACCAATCACAAATTGGATCTTGGTCATGTCATTTTATTATTAGAGGTACATCTTACACATAAATAATTGGATCCCTAATATTTCGAAAACATAAAATCTAATTTCCCCAGTTGGATCTTAATACCCATTGGTCCTCGTTTTGGTTGTAGTAGTAGACTGCATCTTGCCGCAAGCTAATCCCACACTTGTCGGTGCACACATCATCATCATAGAAGGCATTGTAAGCGTCGAAGGCTCCTGTGATGTTGTTCCAGTTTGCCCTGCACCAATACAACGTAGTGTGAAAGACGTTTGACTTGAACTCCCATTCGAAGTAGTCATGGAAGTTCAATGTTTTCTCTCCGAGATCATCATTTTTGGATTGACAATGAGCCGTCGCAGTGATTCCCTCGCCCAAATCATTGGTAACTGTGACATGCCTCGTAGGGATCATCGAAGCATTGCCATGACCAATCATGAGCGAAGAAAAGAGGACGACGATGGAGAATGTGGTGAACAATCTACTGGTGTTAGTAAAGACCGCCATTTTATAATTCTAATTTCTATCGTTGTCCTACAGGTATTAGTTATGCCAAAGCTTCACCTCTTATCATCTATATATACACACGCATAATCATTATTTTTTTACTATAATCATATCAACTAATTATGTGTATTTTAATTTATTTAGCCAACTAAGCACACTTTTTCGATATAGTTCATAATTTGACAGCTATTTCTTGCATATGGAAGGATAAAAATGGACTTAAAGTCTCATTCCTAAAAAAGGCAGAACAGCTGTAAACAAATCCTTTGGTCCAACATGTATTGATCAGGTTAAAGCATCGTTCAATTAAACTTTTTAGAATGGATGAATAAGTAACTTGGCAATTTTGTGATCGAAAAAAAAAAACAATTAACCTTTTATTATAAGTGGTCCGACATGACCACAGACCCGAATCGAATCGTGGACAACCCTATTTTCTTTAGTCTTTTTCTCCCTCTTAAATAAGGTACTTATTAATATTTTTATATCACGTGACATTAAAAAATAGATCTAGGGTCATAGAACATTCAACAAAAAATACAAATTTCTTTAAAGGATCCAAGTCTCTTGATTTAAAAGTGTGTATATATATATATATATATATTACCACATTATTGGTGCAACCCAATTGGACTTCCGGTGTTGGTGCTCCGATTTGATCATTATTTTTAATCCATTTTAATCGAAAACATTTCATTCCAATTCGTAGTAAAAATACTCATTTAAGCAAGTGCTTGACAAATTGGACGAGCTCAAACTTGCCGCCAATTTTCTTGTTTTTTCAATCATAAAAATGTATTAAGAAATATTTTTAACTTAGGCGGAGGCGATTAAACCAGCATCCTGACATGATTTTGTACATTTGTGTTGATCAATTCTTGATTTATGGAATGTATGTAAAACGTTTTATTATAAGGCATCGAGACTATAAAAATGTAACATAGTATTTTAAAAAACAAAATATTTGCTTTGTAGCTAAAATAAGCATACAACTTAATTTTGATCTAAAAGTACCAACACACCTGTAGGTCAATTGTCCTATTGCCAATGGTGAATTTTTATTGTACAATAATATTTAAGAGCTATCATTCTCGGAGAAATTTTTTCTGGCATCATTTTTCAAAGATTATTACTCCCTTGATTTTTATTATAATTAAAAATTTTAAACTCTTAATATAATATATATGTATAATTGGATTTTTGTCCTACAAAAAAAAATCAAATTATGTGTTTTTTAATACGAATTAATTATTTGAATGAAGTTTGTTTTAAATATTAAATTAATATTTCAAATTAAAACTCTTTAATTTATATTCTTTTAATAGTGTGAATTGAAATATATATATATATTTTTAATTTGAATTTCAAAGATTGAAGTTTCAAATTTGAGTTAAAAAATTCTAGCCTCAAACTAAGAATCGCAAATTAAGGTTTTTATTTATTTTGATCCCAGACTTTGTCACAAGCTTTGTTGATATAATGAATTATATCACCCATATACAAGTCAATCATATAGGCACTATTCAAATTATGAATGCAATAATATATTTAATATTTTATGTTTAATATTAAAATTTGTATATTGTAAATCAGTAATTGGTTCACATAAATATCCAACAAATAATAGATTTCATATTTTATAACGATCGGCCACTCCGATAAAAGGATGATGATTTAAACATAAAATTAATTATCAATAAAGTATTAATCTTTCTTGGCATTCAGCGAGGATAAGACCATGGTTTGCATTAGAACATGGGTAGAAGCAGTTGCTCATTATTACCCCCATATTACTTTCCATGGTTGCTAAGTGGGAAAGAATGTATTCGTAATCCATGCAATATCATAATGCGTCGATGGAAAAATTAATTTTACAGTACGGTGACATTGTTGACACTTTAAAAAATACTATTCTCACTATATTGTATAAATGTAACAATATTCATGATAGATTACAATAACAACTTTTGAGATAGTAATAATCATGACCTTTGTACGCGGCCTGCAATAAGTTTACATTATGTATAAGTTGCAGGATTCAATGTATCTATCTTCTTGATATGATCAGCTTCTCTCTCGCTTTCTCATAACTTTTGAAATCTTATAAGACTGATATACATTTTCGATCAAAATAATAATATAGCTATAAATAAGTGAGTTAACTAATGTCTTAGGGATAAACTTTTCAAATCTAAATGATCTAGTCAGTTGATTTCTTTCGAGACGCAAGCAAAAAGACATGAAAGTTGACCAATCACAAATTGGATCTTGGTCATGTCATTTTATTATTAGAGGCACATCTTACACATAAATAATTGGATCCCTAATATTCTGAAAACATAAAATCTAATTTCCCCAATAGGATCTTAATACCCATTAGTCCTCATTTTGGTTGTAGTAGTAGATTGCATCTTGCCGCAAGCTAATCCCACACTTGTCGGTGCACACATCATCATCAAAGTTGTTATCGTAAGCTTTGAAGGCTCCAGTGATGTTGTTCCAGTTTGCCTTGGACCAATACAACGTAGTGTGAAAGATGTTTGACTTGAACTCCCACTCGAAGTAGTCATGGAAGTTCAAGGTTTTCTCTCCAAGATCATCGTCTTTGGATTGACAATGAGCCGTCGCAGTAATTCCCTCGCCCAAATCATTGGTAAGTGTGACATGCCTCGTAGGGATCGCGAAGAAAAGTGGACGACGATGGAGAATGTGGTGAACAATCGACTGGTGCTAGTAAAGACCGCCATTGTCTAATTCTAATTTTTATCGTTCTCCTACAGGTATTACTTATGCCAAAGCTTCATCTCATATCATCTATATATACACACGTAATCATTATTTTTATACTATAATCATATCAACTAATTATGTGTATTTTAATTTATCTAGCCAACTAAGCACACTTTTTCGAACATGTATTGATCAGGTAAACAAATCCTTAGGTCCAACGTGTATTGATCAGGTTAAAGCATCGTTCAATTAATCTTTTTAGGATGGATGAATAAGTAACTTGGCAATTTTGTGATCGAAAAAAATCAGTTAACCTTTTATTATAAGTGGTCCGACATGACCACAGACCTGAATCGAATCTAGTTCATCTAACTTGGTGGACATCCCTATTTTCTTTAGTCTTTTTCTCCCTCTTAAATAAGGTACTTATTAATCTTTTTATATCACGTGACCATTAAAAAATAGGTCTAGGATCATAGAACATTCCACAAAAAAAATACAAATTTCTTTAGAGGATCCAAGTCTCTTGATTTAAAAGTGTATGTATTATAAATATATATATGTATGCGTAATTAGATAAAAAAATCCTCAGATGCCATATTACAAAATAGAGTACGAGCAGAACTTAAGAAAATAAACAAAATTTTGTCGCATAAAATGGTTAGTGCATATGAATTAGAGGTTGAAAGGCTTTGAGATTAATTTATTTATTTATAAACAAAATAAAAAAATCCTGATATCTGTTTTGCGGATTCATTTATTTCATCACAAATTTACCTTTTTCTTGTACTTGACACCAAACATCCATGGATCTTCATTTTTAATTTATTCGATGTCGCCAAATTTGCACCACATTATTGGTGCAACCCATTTGGAATTCAAGTGTTGGTGCTCCGATTTGACAGTAATTTTTAATCCATTTTAATCGAAAGCATGTCATTCTAATTCATAGTAAAAATATTCATTTAAGCAAATGCTTGACAAATTGGACGAGCTCAAACTTGCCGCCAATTTTTCTGTTTTTTCAATAATAAAAGAAGTGTATTAAGGAATATTTTTAACTTAGGTGGAGGCAATTAAACCAGATAAATCTGCCAATAAGTAATATTATTAATATATTTGTCGTATGAGAATTTTTATATTTATCCAAAAATTTCGTAGTTTCATAGCCAATATCGATCATGCTGACGTGTTGATCAATTCATGATTTATGGAATGTATCTAAGATATTATATTATAAGACATCGAGACTATAAAAATGTTACATAGTATTTTAAAATACAAATATTTGCTTTATAGCTAAAATAAGCATACAACTCAATTTTGAGCCAAAAGTAACAACACACCTGATAGGTCAATTGTCCTATTGCCAATGGTGAATTTTTATTGTACAATAATATTTAAGAGTATCGTTGTTGGTCAATTTTTTTCTGCCATCATTTTTCAAATATTATTACCCTCTTCATTTGTACTATAATTAAAAAAATTAAACACTTTGTATAACATATGTGTATAATTGAATTTTTTTTCAACAAAAAAATTCAAATTATGTGTTTGTTAATACTGAATTGATTATTTGTTAGAAGTTTGTCTTAAATATTTAATTCAAATTTCAAATTAAAACTCTTTAATTTATATTCTTTTATCAATGCAAATTGAAATATTTTTTTAATTTGAATTTCAAAGTTTGAAGTTTCAAACTTGAGTCAAAAAATTATAGTCTCAAACTAAAAATATCAAATTAAAGTATTTATTTATTTTGATTCTAGACTTTGTCCGCATGCTTTGTTGATATGATGAAGTATACCACCCATATACAAGTCAATCATATATGCATAATTAAATTTTTGAATGCAATAATAGATTTAAGATTTTATGTTTAATATTAAAATTTGTATGTTGTCATTCATTTATTGGCTCACATAAATATTCAACCAATAATGGATTTAATATTGTATAACGATCGGTCACTCCGAAAAAAAGGATGATGATTTAAGGATAAAATTAATTATCAATAAATTATTAATCTCTCTTAGCATTCAATGAGGATAGGACAATGGTTTGCTTTATAATATGGGTAGAAGCAATTGCTCATTATTACCCCGATATTACTTGCCGTGGTTGCTATGTGGGCAAGAATGTTTTCGTAATCCACGCAATACGAGAGTGCATTGATGGCTACAATAATTTTATAGTACGGTGACACTGTTGACACTTTAGAAAATATTATTCTCACTATATTAGATAAATTTAACAATATTCATGATAGATGACAATAACAACTTCTGTGATAGCAATAATCACGACATTTGTATGTGGCCTGCAATAAGTTACATCGACTATATGTTGCAGGATTCAATGTATCTATCTTCTTGATATGATCAGCTTTTCTCTCACTTTCTCATAACTTTTGAAATCTTACAAGATAGGTATACATTTCCAATCAAATAATAATATAGCGATGAGGAATTGAGTTAACAAATATCTTAGGGTTAAACTTTTCAAATCTAAATGATCTAGTCAGTTGATTTTTTCGAGACGCAAGATAAAAGATATGAAAAGTTGACCAATCACAAATTGGATCTTGGTCTTGTCATTTTATTATTAGAGGTACATCTTACACATAAATAATTGGATCCCTAATATTTCGAAAAAATAAAATCTAATTTCCCCAGTTGGATCTTAATACCCATTGGTCCTCGTTTTGGTTGTAGTAGTAGACTGCATCTTGCCGCAAGCTAATCCCACACTTGTCGGTGCACACATCATCATCATAGAAGGCATTGTAAGCGTCGAAGGCTCCTGTGATGTTGTTCCAGTTTGCCCTGCACCAATACAACGTAGTGTGAAAGACGTTTGACTTGAACTCCCATTCGAAGTAGTCATGGAAGTTCAATGTTTTCTCTCCGAGATCATCATCTTTGGATTGACAATGAGCCATCGCAGTGATTCCCTCGCCCAAATCATTGGTAACTGTGACATGCCTCGTAGGGATCATCGAAGCATTGCCATGACCAATCATGAGCGAAGAAAAGAGGACGACGATGGAGAATGTGGTGAACAATCGACTGGTGTTAGTAAAGACCGCCATTTTATAATTCTAATTTCTATCGTTGTCCTACAGGTATTAGTTATGCCAAAGCTTCACCTCTTATCATCTATATATACACACGCATAATCATTATTTTTTTACTATAATCATATCAACTAATTATGTGTATTTTAATTTATTTAGCCAACTAAGCACACTTTTTCGATATAGTTCATAATTTGACAGCTATTTCTTGCATATGGAAGGACAAAAATGGGCTTAAAGTCTCATTCCTAAAAAAGGCAGAAATGCTGTAAACAAATCCTTTGGTCCAACATGTATTGATCAGGTTAAACCATCATTCAATTAATCTTTTCAGAATTGATGAATAAGCAACTTGGCAATTTTGTGATCGAAAAAAAATCAATTAACCTTTTATTATAAGTGGTCCGACATGACCACAGACCCGAATCGAATCGTGGACAACCCCATTTTCTTTAGACTTTTTCTCCCTCTTAAATAAGGTACTTATTAATATTTTTATATCACGTGACCATTAAAAAATAGATCTAGGGTCATAGAACATTCAACAAAAAAAATACAAATTTCTTTAAAGTGTGTATTAAAAAAATACAATTAAACCAGATAAATATGCCACTAAGAAATATTATTAATATATTTGCCGTATGAGAATTTTTATATTTATCCAAAATTTCGTAGTTTCATAGCCAATATCGATCATCCTGACTTGTTTGTGTACATTTGTGTTGATCAATTCATGATTTATGGAATGTATGTAAGACATTTATTATAAGGCATAGAAACTATAAAAATGTTACATAGTATTTTAAAAAATAAATATTTACTTTGTAGCTAAAATAAGCATACAACTCAATTTTGATCCAAAAGTACCAACACACCTGCTAGGTCAATTGTCCTATTGCCAATGGTAAATTTTTATTGTACAATAATATTTAAGAGCTATAATTCTCGGAGAAATTTTTTCTGGCATAATTTTTCAAAGATTATTACTCCCTTGATTTTTACTATAATTAAAAATTTTAAACTCTTAGTATAATATATGTGTATAATTGGATTTTGTCGTACAAAAAAATCAAATTCTGTGTTTTTTAATACGAATTAATTATTTGATTGAAGTTTGTTTAAAATATTTAATTCATATTTCAAATTAAAACTCTTTAATTTATATTCTTTTAATAGTTTGAATTGAAATATATATATATATATATATATTTTAATTTGAATTTCAAAGATTGAAGTTTCAAATTTGAGTTAAAAAATTCTAGCCTCAAACTAAGAATCTCAAATTAAGGTTTTTATTTATTTTGATCCCAGACTTTGTCACAAGCTTTGTTGATATAATGAATTATATCACCCATATACAAGTCAATCATATAGGCACTATTCAAATTATGAATGCAATAGTATATTTAATATTTTATGTTTAATATTAAAATTTGTATATTGTAAATCAGTAATTGGTTCACATAAATATCCAACAAATAATAGATTTCATATATTATAACGATCGGCCACTCCGATAAAAGGATGATGATTTAAACATAAAATTAATTATCAATAAAGTATTAATCTTTCTTGGCATTCAGCGAGGATAAGACCATGGTTTGCATTAGAACATGGGTAGAAGCAGTTGCTCATTATTACCCCCATATTACTTTCCATGGTTACTAAGTGGGAAAGAATGTATTCGTAATCCATGCAATATCATAATGCGTCGATGGAAAAATTAATTTTATAGTACGGTGACATTGTTGACACTTTAAAAAATACTATTCTCACTATATTGTATAAATGTAACAATATTCATGATAGATTACAATAACAACTTTTGAGATAGTAATAATCATGACCTTTGTACGCGGCCTGCAATAAGTTACATTATGTATAAGTTGCAGGATTCAATGTATCTATCTTCTTGATATGATCAGCTTCTCTCTCGCTTTCTCATAACTTTTGAAATCTTATAAGATCGATATACATTTTCGATCAAAATAATAATATAGCTATAAATAAGTGAGTTAACTAATGTCTTAGGGATAAACTTTTCAAATCTAAATGATCTAGTCAGTTGATTTCTTTCGAGACGCAAGCAAAAAGACATGAAAAGTTGACCAATCGCAAATTGGATCTTGGTCGTCATTTTATTATTAGAGGTACATCTTACACATAAAATAGTTGGATCCCTAATATTCTGAAAACATAAAATCTAATTTCCCCAATAGGATCTTAATACCCATTGGTCCTCATTTTGGTTGTAGTAGTAGATTGCATCTTGCCGCAAGCTAATCCCACACTTGTCGGTGCACACATCATCATCAAAGTTGCCATCGTAAGCTTTGAAGGCTCCAGTGATGTTGTTCCAGTTTGCCCTGCACCAATACAACGTTGTGTGAAAGATGTTTGACTTGAACTCCCACTCGAAGTAGTCATGGAAGTTCAAGGTTTTCTCTCCGAGATCATCGTCTTTGGATTGACAATGAGCCGTCGTGATAATTCCCTCTCCCAAATCATTGGTAAGTGTGACATGCCTCGTAGGGATCAACGAAGCCTCGCCATGACAAATCATGAGCGAAGAAAAGAGGACGACAATGGAGAATGTGGTGAACAATGTGCTAGTAATGACACTTTTTCGATATACTTCATAATTTGACGGCAATTTCTTGCATATGGAAGGATAAATATGGACTTAAAGTCTCATTCCCATAAAGGCAGAATAGCTATAAACAAATCTTTAGGTCCAACATGTATTGATCAGGTGAAAGCATCGTTCAATTAATCTTTTTAGAATGGATGGATAAGTAAATTGGCAATTTCATGATCGAAAAAAACCAGTTACCATTTTATTATAAGTTGTCCAACCTGACCCGATTCGAATCGGTTTCATCTGACGTGGTGGACATCCCTATTTTATTTAATCCTTTTCTCCCTCTTAAATAAGGTGCTTATTAATATTATTAGATCACATGACTATTAAAAAATAGATCTTGGATTATAGAACATTCCACAAAACAAATACAAATTTCTTTAAAAGATCCAAGTCACTAGATTTAAAAGTGTATACACACACACACACACACACATATATATATACACATATATATTATAAATATACACACGCACATATATACATATATATTTATATGTATGTGTAATTAGATAAAGCAATCCTTAGATGCCATATTTATATATATGTAACTCCCCCAAATCGACCCCCGCCATGTGGCGAAGACCAACTCAGAGACGCTACAACATGCTATGACTTTGATCATAATATTGACCGTATCTCAGTCAAGAATCGAGACACGTCAGCAGAAGAAAGAAAATAACGATAAAAGATAACTTAAATATGCGAAAGTCTAAAAAGTGACTATATCATTGCTAAGAAATAAAATAAGTTTTACATCATGAATCTAAAAGGTGGAAGATAAATAAAAACTAATAAACACTCTAAAAGCCCTATGGTTCATGTGATGTCCTATCGCCAGAACTTCATCACCACACGCCTACGCCACCACGTCACTGACCTGGTCCTGTGAAAATCAGACACAAGGGAGGATGTCTTCCCGTAAGCTTTAAAGCCTAGTAAGGAACCACATGATATACAATACATTATATGGATATAATAATCAACGGTAAATAATCATGCTTAACTTGAACGTGAAAGGGATAACATGTCAGTATCGTGGACCATAATAGGAATAATAATAAGAATCAAAATAGAACATGAATCATGAGAATCAATAATGCTTATTAAACTTGGAAAAATGGCATACTTGACTTGACTTGAACATGCTTCTTGATCTTGGATTATTATTAAAATCAGGGTGACTTTATGTGCATTTAATTCTTGGAGTATGCCGAGCAAATGATACGACCTTGTGCGGGTCAGTGGGTGATCAAACCATGACCAAGGGAACTACCATTATCTTGCTGCACTTGGCTTGAACTGGCAACCCATTATTAATCTTTCATCTGAACTTATTAATCACTTTTAGTAACTTGTCATTCTTTGTATCATATGATAAGGGTGATAAGATTGGTATGAGATAAATCAGGACAAAGAATTCATGTTGGAAACATAAAACAATCGATAACGTTCAAACCAAAATGAAGGAAGACTGAAGGGAAGACTGAATGGTGAAATCAAGGGCGGTTTGGTAGACCGGCACGGCCACGACAACATAGTGGCACGGTTGTGCTGATCTGGATCTGTCGGGTTCTACATAGGAGGTGGCACGGGCGTGCCATAAGAGGGCACGGCCGTGACAGAGGGTGAGATCGATCGACCGATTCAAGTCGGTCGACCGATTATCCTGCGTGCGGCTAGGCTAGTCATGGCACGGCCGTGCCGGAAAGGTGGCATGGCCATGACTGGTTGAGCGCTCGGTCGACCAGCATCGGCCGACCTTTTACTTAGGTTCTGTCGAGTGATGACACGGGCGTGCACATGGCGTGGAAACGACCGTAACCATAATGGCATGGGCGTGCCAGAGAGTGGCACGGCCGTGACGGCGGTCGGTTCCAGTCGATTTCAATCCAAAAATTACATGGATCCTTAACGTATTTTCTCCCTACTCTAAATACTACATCCTAGCAATCAATAATACAAGAATAGAACAAACAGAAATAACTATGCATGTAAACAATCAACCAATCAAAGAATTCAAGAAATCAAACAATTAAAAATGATAACTTGAACCCTATTCATATTCTTTTCTTTTCATAACGATTAGGGCATGAATTGGGATAATTCAGAGGTATGCAAGGTGATTTCGATTCACCCACCTGTTGCGATGGATCCTACCCTTGATTCGTTAAAAATCCGCTCGAATCGCCCCTATTTCTTCCCTGATTTCCTCTCGGCCACCTTCTGCAGCAAGGGTCATGACAAGGACAACACTCGAAAGACAATGAGAGAAGGAAGAGATCTTAGCACAACTTGCAGTCCAGATGATGGAGGAAATTCTGCTCCTGTCGTGCACAAGCAGCAGTATGGGGAGAAAAGAAAAGGTCGTGGGGTTCTTTGGGGAAGAGGGGTTAATGCAGAAAATTTGTTTTTATCTTAACTATGTCTCCTCTTCTAATTAAATCTGATGAGATCAGATTTAATTCCTTTCCTTTCAAACTTTGAATAGGATTGGATATTTCGCTTTTTTTTATCTTGTCTGGTTGTCAGTTGTTACATTCTTACCCCCTTAAAAGAAAATTCATCCTCGAATTTTGCACTAGGTAGAGGGCTTACCATAAAAATGAGGAAATTCTTGGCGCATTTCCGACTCGAGTTCCCATGTTGCATCATCTCCGCTATGGTGACGCCAAGCTACTCTGACCATGGGGACATCCTTGTTCTTCTGTCGTTGCACCTTATGATCCACTATATGCGTTGGATACTCAGTGAAGGACAAGTCTTCAGCTATATCTGGCTCTTCTATCCTTAGAACATTTGCAGCATCGTGCTTGTACTTCTTGAGCATAGACACACGTTATGCACTCTCCAATAAGATGGGGGTAGAGCCAGTCTGCATGCTGCCTCACCTACCAGCTCGTGTATCTCGAAGGGACCTACATAGTGAGGACTGAGCTTTTCTCGCTTGCTGAATCTCATGACTCCGTTCATAGGAGATACCTTCAGAAGAAATTGGTCACCCGCTTGGAAGATCTGCTCTCGTCTGCCTTTGTCAGTATAACTCTTTTGCCTTCCTTGAGCAGTCTTCATCCTTTGCTTAATCAATTCTATCTTTTCTGCATACTCCATTGCCTCTTTTACTTCTTCCTTACTCGTGATCTTTTCCTCGTCTACTTCACTCCAGTGGGCAGGTGAACGACAATGTCGTCCATACAGGGCATCAAATGGTGCCATATCAATACTAGAATGATAGTTGTTGTTATAAGTAAACTCAATCAAATGAATGTGCTCATCCCAGCTACCTTGCCAATCTAGTGTGCAGGCCCTTAATATGTCCTCTAGTGTCTAAATGGTCCTCTCAGACTACCCATCCATCTGAGGGTGGAATGCGGTACTAAAATTTAGCCTTGTACCAAAGGCTTCCTGCATGCTCCTCCAAAATCTGGAAGTGAATCTGGGATCTCGATCAGACACTATGGACTCTGGGATACCATGGAGTCTGATTATTTCTCTCACATACAAGTCTAGCAGACTCTCCACTGATTGTTTCCATCGGATTGGAATAAAGTGTGCCGCCTTCGTGAAATGATCCACGACCACCCATATGGCATCATGCCCCTTCTTAGTCCTAGGCAAGTTGGACACAAAGTCCATAGTAATCTTATCTCACTTCCATTGTGGAATTTCCAACGGCTTCAACTTGTCATATGGTCGTTGATGCTCAATCTTGACTTGCTGGCACACTAGGCATCGGGACACATATTCCGCTATCTCTCTTTTCATGTCCGGCCACCAGTAGTTGCGCTGGACATCCTTATACATTTTGGTGCTACCGGAGTGGATAGCGAACTCCGACTTATGGCACTCATCTAGTACCTCTCGTCGGACATCAGCGTCAGTGGAAATCCACAAACTGTCCCGATATCTAATCCCTCCATCTGCAGAGATCTGAAAATCTGCTGGTTCATTCTGGCATCTCTTCAGAACCTTCTGTTACTCAGGATCCAATTTCTGAGCTGCGATGATTCTGTCGATTAGGTTGGGTTTCATCTGATGCATCATCCATAGAGCTCCATTAGTTCCCATCTTGGGACACCATTGCTCAATCTCATTAAGCATCTCGTACTCGCATAGTCTCATATAAGCTAGCGAGCCTTCCCATTTCCTACTAAATGCATCGTCGACTAGATTTGCTTTACCAGTGTGGTAATTAATAGCAAATTCATAATCTTTGAGGAGCTCAAGCCATCGACGTTGTCTCATATTCAGATCGCTCTGCTCGAAGATGTACTTGAGGCTCTTGTGGTCATTGAAGATCTCGAATGTCTCTCCATACAAATAGTGCCTCAAGATCTTCAAAACAAAGACCACAACCGCCAATTCCAAGTCATGTGTGGGATAGTTCACCTCATGCTTCTTCAATTGCCGAGAAGCATAGGCTACCACTTTGTCGTGTTGCATCAGCACACATCCCAATCCTGTCCCACACGCATCACTGTAGACCACGATGCCTCCACTGCCTGTCGGTATGGTGAGAATTGGTGCCGAAGTCAGACGGTCCTTTAGAGTCTAAAAACTTTGCTCATATTTGTCTGTCCATATAAACTTTTCTGCCTTCTTTGTGAGATTCGTGAGGGGTGCAACAATCTTGGAAAAGTTCCTGATAAACCTTCTGTAATAGCTCATTAAACCAAAGAAGCTGCGAATCTTAGAAGCATTCTTCGGTCTTGTCCAATTCGTCATCGCCTCCACTTTCGTAGGGTCTACTGCAATGCCCTTCTTAGAGACTATGTGCCCCAAGAACATGATCTTCTTCAGCCAGAATTCACATTTTAAAAGCTTGCCATAAAGCTTGTGCTGCCTCATGGTCTCCAATACTATCTTAAGGTGCTCTCGGTGTTGCTCTAGACTGGAAGAATAGATCAGAATGTCATCCATGAACACGATGACAAACTGATCTAGATATGGTCGGAAGATCCTGTTCATTAAGTCCATGAACGTGGTAGGAGCGTTCGTCAGTCCAAATGGCATGACCAAGAACTCGTAGTGGCCATATCTTGATCGAAAGGCAGTCTTCAATATGTCCTCTTCAGCCACTCTCAACTGGTGGTAGCCACTACGCAGGTCGATCTTTGAGAACACCGATGCCTTTGACAACTGATAAAAAAGGTCATCTATCCATGGCAGGGGGTACTTATTCTTCACTGTCACTTTATTGAGCATCCTATAGTCAATGCAGAGCCGCATGGAGCCGTCCTTCTTTTTGACAAACAAGACCGGTGCGCCCCAGAGTGAGACGCTCGGTTTGATAAATTCTTTGTCTAGTAGGTCCTATATCTGCTTCTTCAGCTCTTGCATCTCAGCAGGTGCCATGCGGTAGGGTTCTTTAGAGATGGGTACTGTCCCATGGAGGAGCTCTATCTTAAAGTCGATTTCCTATTTTAGTAGTAGTCCAGATGTGTCCTCAGGAAACACATCTGGAAACTCCCGCACCACATCTATCTGTTGGAGCTCAGTGACAGGTGCATCCGTCTTAACCACACTAGCTAAGTACCCACATCATCCTTTCTGCAACAACTTCTGTGCCTTGATCACTGAGACAATGACCTTGTTCTTTGTTGATGGAGTGCCTCTAATCACTGCCTTAGGCTTTCCTTGCGTCCCTATAATGATCTTATTCTGTTTACAGTGCATGGTTACGTCATGATATGAAAGCCAGTCCATCCCCAAGATAACATCGTGATCCACCATGGGAATAACTATGAGGTCTGCAGAAAAGTTCTTCTTTTCCACATTAACAGGTACATTTAGAATGTACCTAGCAGCATAGAGAGTACCCATAGGTGTACTCACACGCATAGCATGGGGCATCTGCTTAAGAGGTAAACCAAGTGTTTGGGCACATGACTCCAAAATAAACGAGTGTGTAGCCCCAGAGTCAAATAGAATAGTAGCAGACAAATTGGTGATAGGGAGAGTACCTCTAATGACATCATTGTCATTCTAGGCTGCTTCTGCTTCTAAGTTGTGCACACGACCTTGCACAACGGGGTTCGCACCTCCTGCTGCCCGATTCTCTCGACCTCCTCTAGCAGCCTGTGGGCAATTTCGGATAAAGTGTTCGAACTATCCACACTGAATGCAGGAGCCGTTCAGCCTACGGCACTCTCCATCGTGGTGACAGCCACAGTGAGGACATAAAGGCTTCTGTGGCACTTGTGGCTTGCGCGGTGGTGGTGGTAGTTGTCTCAGTGGCTGTGCTTGAAGTGGCGTAGGGCGTGGCTGAGCTTGAGCCTGCCGGAGCTTCTCTCTGTCAGTATAGCCTGAAACGGCGATCACGGCGGTCGTTCCTCCTAAATGGTCGTTGGTCTTCCATTCGAGGCCTAGGCTGCTCTATTGCTTTGGCCTTGCGTTCAGCTTGATCCTTCTCCATGCGTGTGACCAACCTCGCAGCCTTCTCCAGATCCTCACAGTCCCAAGACATGACTTCAGTCTTCAGTGCTTGCTGCAGCCCATTGATGAACTTGTTAGTCCGAATGCGCCCTTCAAATGGCATCGGGCAATATTGCTCCAACTAGATGAACTGGGTGTGGTAATCCGCCACAGACATAGACCCCTGCTGCAGTTGCAGGAACTCCTATTGCTTGTTGATGCGATCATGCTCAGGAGTGTAGCGAGTTACAAAGGCATTCTTGAATTCATTCCAAGTGATATCCTATTCCTCCTGTCCTCTGAACCAGGTGGCCTTTGTAGTCTTCCACCAGCCCATTGCAGTATCGGTAAGCATTTAAGTGACATACAAGACCTTGCGTCCATCGGCGCACCTCATCAGTTTGAAGATGCATAATTCATATTATGAATGCAATAATAGATTTAATATTTTATGTTTAATATTAACATTTGTATATTGTAAATCAGTAATTGGTTCACATAAATATTCAACAAATAATAGATTTCATATTTTATAATGATTGGCCACTCCGAAAAAAGGATGATGATTTAAACATAAAATTAATTATCAATAAAGTATTAATCTTTCTTGGCATTCAGTGAGGATAAGACCATGGTTTGCATTAGAATATGGGTAGAAGCAGTTGCTCATTATTACCCCCATATTACTTTCCATGGTTGCTAAGTGGACAAGAATGTATTCGTAATCCATGCAATATCATAATGCGTCGATGGAAACAATAATTTTATAGTACGGTGACATTGTTGACACTTTAAAAAATACTATTCACACTATATTGTATATATGTAACAATATTCATGATAGATTACAATAACAACTTTTGAGATAGCAATAATCATGACTTTGTACGCGGCCTGCAATAAGTTACATTATGTATAAGTTGCAGGATTCAATGTATCTATCTTCTTGATATGATCAGCTTCTCTCTCGCTTTCTCATAACTTTTGAAATCTTATAAGATCGATATACATTTTCGATCAAAATAATAATGTAGCTATAAATAAGTGAGTTAACTAATGTCTTAGGGATAAACTTTTCAAATCTAAATGATCTAGTCAGTTGATTTCTTTCCAGACGCAAGCAAAAAGACATGAAAAGTTGACCAATCACAAATTGGTCTTGGTCATGTCATTTTATTATTAGAGGTACATCTTACACATAAAATAGTTGGATCCCTAATATTCTGAAAACATAAAATCTAATTTCCCCAATAGGATCTTAATACCCATTGGTCCTAGTTTTGGTTGTAGTAGTAGATTGCATCTTGCCGCAAGCTAATCCCACACTTGTCGGTGCACACATCATCATCAAAGTTGCCATCGTAAGCTTTGAAGGCTCCAGTGATGTTGTTCCAGTTTGCCCTGCACCAATACAACGTAGTGTGAAAGATGTTTGACTTGAACTCCCACTCGAAGTAGTCATGGAAGTTCAAGGTTTTCTATCCGAGATCACCGTCTTTGGATTGACAATGAGCCATCACGATAATTCCCTCGCCCAAATCATTGGTAAGTGTGACATGCCTCGTAGGGATCAACGATGCCTCGCCATGACAAATCATGAGCGAAGAAAAGAGGACGACGATGGAGAATGTGGTGAACAATGTGCTAGTAAAGACTGCCATTGTCTAATTCTAATTTCTATCATTCTCCTAAAGGTATTAGTTATGCCAAAGCTTCATCTCATATCATCTATATATACACACACATAATCATTATTTTTATACTATAATCATATCAACTAATTATGTGTATTTTAATTTATCTAGCCAACTAAGCACACTTTTTTATATACTTCATAATTTGACATCTATTTCTTTCATATGGAAGGATAAATATGGACTTAAAGTCTCATTCCCATAAAGGCAGAATAGTTGTAAACAAATCCTTAGGTCCAACATGTATTGATCAGGTGAAAGCATCGTTCAATTAATCTTTTTAGAATGGATGAATAAGTAAATTGGCAATTTCGTGATCGAAAAAAAAAATCAGTTACCATTTTATTATAAGTGGTCCAACCTGACCTGATTCGAATCGACTTTATCTGACGTGGTGGACATCCCTATTTTATTTAATCATTTTCTCCCTCTTAAATAAGGTGCTTATTAATATTATTAGATCACATGACTATTAAAAAAATAGATCTAGGATTATAGAACATTCCACAAAAAAAATACAAAATTCTTTAAAAGATCCAAGTCACTAGATTTAAAAGTGTATACACACACGCACATATATATATTATAAATACACACACGCACATATATATATTTATATGTATGTGTAATTAGATAAAGCAATCCTTAGATGCCATATTTATATGTATGTAACGCCCCCAAATCGACCCCTGCCACGTGGCGAAGACCAACTCAGAGACGCTACGACATGTTATGATTTTGACCATAATATTGACCGTATCTCAATCAAGAACCGAGACACACCAGCAGAAGAAAGAAAATAAAGATAAAAGATAACTTAAATATGCAGAAGTCTAAAAAGTGACTATATCTTTGCTAAGAAATAAAATAAATTTTACATCATGAATCTAAAAGGCGGAAGATAAATAAAAACTAATAAACACTCTACAAGCCCTATGGTTAGTGTGCTGTCCTATCGCCAGAGCTTCATCACCACACGCCTACTCCACCACGTCACTGACCTGGTCCTGTGAAAATCAGACATAGGGGAGGAGGTCCTCCCGTAAGCTTTACAGCCTAGTGGGGAACCACATGATATACAATGCATGACATGAATATAGTAATCAACGGTAAATAATCATGCTTAACTTGAACGTGAAAGGGATAACATGTCAGTATCATGAATCATAATAGGAATAATAATAAGAATCAGAATAGAACATGAATCATGAGAATCAATAATACTTAGTAAACTTGGAAACATGGCATACTTGACTTGACTTGAACATGCTTCTTGATCTTGGATTATTATTAAAATCAGGGTGACTTTATGTGCCTTTAATTTTTGGGGTATGCTGAGCAAACGATACGGCCTTGCGCGGATCAGTGGGTGATCAAACCATGACCAAGGGAGCTACCCTTATCTTGCTGCACTTGGCTTGGACTGACAACTTATTGTTAATCTTTCATCTAAACTTATTAATCACTTTTAGTAACTTGTTATTCTTTGTATCATATGATAAGGGTGATAAAATGGGTATGAGATAAATCAGGACAAAGAATTCATGTTGGAAACATAAAATAATCGATAACGTTCAAATCAAAATAAAGGAAGACTGAAGGGTGAAATCAAGGGCTGTTTGGTAGACCGGCGGTCGTGACAACATAGTGGCACGGCTGTGCCGACCTAGATCTGTCGGGTTCTACATAGGAGGTGGCACGGGCGTGCCATAAGAGGGCATAGCCGTGACAGAAGGTGAGATCAATCGACCGATTCAAGTTGGTCGACTGATTATCCTGCTTGCGGCTAGACTAGTCATGACACGACCGTGCCGAAAGGGTGGCACGGCCATGATCGGTTGAGCACTCGATCGACCGGCATCGGCCGACCTTTTACTTAGGTTCTGTCGAGTGATGACACGGGCGTGCATATGGCGTGGAAATGACCGTAACCATAATGGCACGGGCGTGCCAAAGAGTGGCACGGCCGTGACGACGGTCGGTTCCAGCCGATTTCAATCCGAAAATTACATGGATCCTTTTTCACCCTACTCTAAATCCTACATCCTAGCAATCAATAATACAAGAATAGAACAAACAAAAATAACTATGCATGCAAACAATCAACCAATCAAAGAATTCAAGAAATCAAACAATCAAAAATGATAATTTGAACCCTATTCATATTCTTTTCTTTTCGTAATGATTAGGGCATGAATTGGGATAATTCAGAGGTCATGCAAGGTGATTTCGATTCACCCACCTGTCATGATGGATCCTACCCTTGATTCATTAAAAATCTGCTCGAATCGCCCCTGTTTCTTCCCTGATTTCCTATCGGCCACCTTTTGCAGAATTCCAGTAAGGGTGTGAGAAGGACAGCACTCGAAAGACAATGAGAGAAGGAAGAGATCTCAGCACAACTTGCAGTCCAGACGATAGTGGAAATTCTGCTCCTGTCGTGCACAAGCAGTAGTACGGGGAGAAAACAAAAGGTCGTGGGGTTCTTTGGGGAAGAGGGGTTAATGCAGAAAATTTGTTTTTATCTTAACTATGTCTCCTCTTCTAATTAAATCTGATGAGATCAGATTTAATTCCTTTCCTTTCAAACTTCGAATATGATCGGATATTTGTTTCTCTCGTGCTCACCCCGGCCGTTCCTAATTCAACTCTGATTTCATTTCTTTTTTTTTATCTTGTCTGGTTGTCGGTTGTTACATGTATGTGTAATTAGATAAAGCAATCCTTAGATGCCATGTTACAAAAAAGAGTACGAGCAGAACTTAAGAAAATAAAACAAATTTTGGCGCATCAAATGGTTAGTGCATACGAATTAGAGGTTGAAAGGCTTAAAGATTAATTTATTTATTTGTAAACAAAATAAACAATCCTTAGATTTGATTTTTGGATTCATTTATTTCATCACAAATTTACCTTTTTCTTATACTTGAACACCAAACATCGATGGATCTTAATATTAATGTATTTGACGTCGCCTAATTTGCACCACATTATTGGCGCTACCTAATTGGACTTCCAGTGTTGGTGCTCCATTTGACCGTAATTTTTAATCCATTTTAATAGAAAACCTCTCTTTCCAATTCATAGTAAAAGTGTCATTTAAGAAAATTGTTGGCAAATTGGATGAGCCCAAATTTACCATCAATTTTCATGTTTTTTAATCATAAAAGAATAGTATTAATGAATATTTTTAGATTAGGTGGAAGCAATTAAGCCAGATAAATCTTCCACTAAGCAATATTATTAATATATTTGTTGTATGATAATTTTTAGATTTATCCAAAAATTTCTTAGTTTCGTAGCCAATAAAAATAATATTATTAATTTATCATAAAAATTGTTGTATGATCATCCCGAGATGTTTTTGTACATTTGTGTTAATCAATTCATGATTTACGGAATGTATGCAAGACATTTTATTATGAGGCATTGAGACTTAAAATTGTCACATAGTATTTTAAAAAACAAATATTTACTTTATAGCTAAAATGAGCATACAACTCAATTTTGAACTAAACATTACAACACACCTGCTAGGTCAATTGTCCTATTGCCAATAGTGAATTTTTATTGTACAATAATATTTAAGACCTATCATTCTCCGAGAAATTTTTTCTGGCATCATTTTTCAAAGATTATTACTCCCTTGATTTGTACTATGATTAAAAATTTTAAACTCTTGGTATAATATATGCGTATAATTGGATTTTTGTCCAACAAAAAATCAAATTCTATGTTTTTTAATACTGAAATAATTATTTGCTTGAAGTTTGTTTTAAAAATTTAATTCATATTTCAAATTAAAACACTTTAATTTATATTCTTTTAACAATGCAAATTGAAATATTTTTTTTAATTTGAACTTCAAAGTTTGTAGTTTCAAATTTGAGTTAAAAAATTGTAGCCTCAAACTAAGAATCGCAAATTAAACTTTTTATTCATTTTGATTCTAGACTTTGTCGCATGCTTTTGTTGATATAATGAATTATATCACCCATATACAAGTCAATCATATATGCATAATTCATATTATGAATGCAATAATAGATTTAATATTTTATGTTTAATATTAAAATTTCTATATTGTCAATCATTAATTGGTTCACATAAATATTCAACCAATAATAGATATAATATTTTATAACGATCGGCCACTCCAAAAAAAGGATGATGATTTGAGGATAAAATTATTATCAGTAAAGTATTAATCTTTCTTGGCATTAAGTGAGGATAGGACCATGGTTTTCATTAGAATATGGGTAGAAGCAATTGCTCACTATTACCCCCATATTACTTTCCATGGTTGCTAAGTGGGCAAGAAAGTATTCGTAATCCATGCAATATCATAATGTAACAACAATTTTATAGTATGGTGACATTGTTACACTTTAGAAAATACTATTCTCACTATATTGGATAAATTTAACAATATTCATGATAGATTACAATAACAACTTTTGAGATAGCAATAATCATGACCTTTGTATGCGGCCCGCAATAAGTTACATCATCTATAAGTTGCCGGATTCAATGTATCTATCTTCTTGATAGGATAGGCTTTTCTCTCACTTTCTCATAACTTTTGAAATCTTACAAGATCGGTATACATTTCCGATCAAATAATAATATGGTGATAAAGAAGTGAGTTAACAAATATCTTAGGGATAAACTTTTCAAATCTAAATGATCTAGTCAGTTGATTTCTTTCGAGATGCAAGCAAAAAGACATAAAAAGTTGACCAATCACAACATGGATCTTGGTCATGTCATTTTATTATTAGAGGCATGTCTTACACATAAATAATTGGATCCCTAATATTCTGAAAACATAAAATCTAATTTCCCCAATGAGATCTTAATACCCATTGGTCCTCGTTTTGGTTGTAGTAGTAGACTGCATCTTACCGCAAGCTAATCCCACACTTGTCGGTGCACACATCATCATCAAAGTTGCCATCGTAAGCATCGAAGGCTCCTGTGACGTTGTTCCAATTTGCCCTGCACCAATACAACGTAGTGTGAAAGACATTTGACTTGAACTCCCAATCGAAGTAGTCATGGAAGTTCAAGGTTTTCTCTCCGAGATCATCATCTTTGGATTGACAATGAGCCGTCGTGGTAATTCCCTCGCCCAAATCATTGGTAAGTGTGACATGCCTCGTAGGGATCAACGAAGCTTCGCCATGACCAATCATGAGCGAAGAAAATAGGACGACCATGGAGAATGTGGTGTACAATCGATCGGTGCTTGTAAAGACGGCCATTTTATAATTCTCCTACAAGTATTAGTTATGCCAAAGCTTCACCTCATATCATCTATATATACACACACGGATAATCATTATTTTTTTACTATAATCATATCAACTAATTATGTGTATTTTAATTTATCTAGCCAACTAAGCACACTTTTTCGATATACTTCATAATTTGACAGCTATTTCTTTCATATGGAAGGATAAATATGGACCTAAAGTCTCATTCCTATAAAGGCAGAACAGCCGTAAACAGATCCTTTGGTCCAACATGTATTGATCAGGTGAAAGCATCCTTCAATTAATCTTTTTAGAATGGATGAATAAATAACTTGGCAATTTCGTGATCGAAAAAAATCAGTTACCATTTTATTCTAAGTGGTCCGACCTGACCCGAATCGAATCGGGTGGACATTCCTATTTTCGTTAGTCCTTTTCTCCCTCTTAAATAAGGTACTTATTAATATTATTAGATCACATGACTTTTAAAAAATAGATCTAGGATTATAGAACATTCCACAAAAAAAAATTTCTTTAATAGATCCAGGTCACTAGATTTAAAAGTATATATATATATATATATATATATATATCGAGCAGAACTTAAGAAAATAAAACAAATTTTGGCGCATCAAATGGTTCGTGCATTCGAATTAGAGGTTGAAAGGTTTAGAGATTAATTAATTTATTTATAAACAAATTAAAACAATTCTTAGATCTGATTTTTGGATTCATTTATTTCATCACAAATTTACCTTTTTCTTGTACCTGAACACCAAACATCGATCGATCTTAATATTAATTTATTTGACGTCGCCTAATTTGCACCACAATATTGGCGCCACCTAATTGGACTTCCAGTGTTGGTGCTCCATTTGACCGTAATTTTTAATCCATTTTAATAGAAAACCACTCTTTCCAATTCATAGTAAAAATGTTCATTTAAGCAAATGCTTGGCAAATTGGATGAGCCCAAACTTACCACCAATTTTCATGCTTTTTTTAATCATAAAAGAATATTATTAATGAATATTTTTAGATTAGGTGGAAGCGCACTTAAACCAGATAAATCTTCCACTAAGCAATATTATTAATATATTTGTTTTATGATAATTTTTATATTTATCCAAAAATTTCGTAGCCAATATTGATCATCCTGAGATGTTTTTGTACATTTGTGTTGATCAATTCATGATTTACGGAATGTATGCAAGACATTTTATTATGTGGCATTGAGACTATAAAATTGTTACATAGTATTTTAAAAAACAAATATTTACTTTATAGCTAAAATGAGCATACAACTCAATTTTGAACTAAAAGTTACAACACATCTGCTAGGTCAATTGTCCTATTGCCAATAGTGAATTTTTATTGTACAATAATATTTAAGACCTATCATTCTCGGAGAAATTTTTTTTGGCATCATTTTTCAAAGATTATTACTCCCTTGATTTGTACTATAATTAAAAAAAAATTAAACTCTTGGTATAATATATGTGTATAATTGTATTTTTGTCCAACAAAAAATCAAATTCTGTGTTTTTTAATACTGAATTAATTATTTGCTTGAAGTTTGTTTTAAATATTTAATTCATATTTCAAATTAAAACTCTTTATTTATATTCTTTTAACAATGCAAATTGAAATATATTTTTTTAATTTGAACTTCAAAGTTTGAAGTTTCAAATTTGAGTTAAAAAATTGTAGCCTCAAACTAAGAATCGCAAATTAAAATTTATATTTATTTTGATTATAGACTTTGTCACACGCTTTGTTGATATGATGAATTTTATCACCCATATACAAGTCAATCATATATGCATAGTTGATATTATGAATGCAATAATAGATTTAATATTTTATGTTTAATATTAAAATTTGTATATTGTAAATCATTAATTGGTTCACATAAATATTCAACCAATAATACATTTAATATTTTGTAACATTTGACCACTCCAAAATAATGATGATGTTTTAAGGATAAAACTAATTATCAGTAAAATATTAATCTTTCTTGGCATTCAGTGAGGACAGGACCATGCTTTGCATTAGAATATGGGTAGAAGCAATTGCTCATTATTACCCCCATATTACTTTCCATGGTTGCTAATTGGGCAAGAAAGTATTCCTAATCCATGCAATATCATGATGCGTTGATGGCAACAATAATTTTATAGTACGGTGACATTGTTGACACTTTAAAAAATACTATTCTCATTGTATTGTATAAATTTAACAATATTCATGATAGATTACAAACAATATTCATGATAGATTACAATAACAACTTTAAAAAATACTATTCTCACTATATTGTAAATCATTAATTTGTTCACATAAATATTCAACCAATAATAGATTTAATATTTTATAACATTTGACCACTCCAAAAAAAGGATGATGTTTTAAGGATAAAACTAATTATCAGTAAAGTATTAATCTTTCTTGGCATTAAGTGAGGATAGGACCATGGTTAGCATTAGAATATGGGTAGAAGCAATTGCTCATTATTACCCCCATATTTCTTTTCGTGGTTGCTAAGTGGGCAAGAAAGTATTCGTAATCCATGCAATATCATAATGGAACAATAATTTTATAGTATGGTGACATTGTTGACACTTTAGAAAATTCTATTCTCACTATATTGGATAAATTTAACAATATTCATGATAGATTATAATAACAACTTTTGAGATAGCAATAACCAGGACCTTTGCATGCAGCCTGCAATAAGTTACATCATCTATAAGTTGCCGGATTCAATGTATCTATCTTCTTGACATGATCGGCTTTTCTCCCACTTCCTCATAACTTTTGAAATCTTACAAGATCAGTATACATTTCCAATCAAATAATAATACAATGATAAAGAAGTGAGTTAATAAATATCTTAGGGGTAAACTTTTCAAATCTAAATGATCTAGTCAGTTGATTTCTTTCGAGACGCAAACAAAAAGACATGAAAAGTTGACCAATCACAAATTGGATCTTGGTCATTTCATTTTATTATTAGAGGTACATCTTACACATAAATAATTGGATCCCTAATATTCTGAAAACATAAAATCTAATGTCCCCAATAGGATCTTAATACACATTGGTCCTCGTTTTGGTTGTAGTAGTAGACTGCATCTTGCCGCAAGCTAATCCACACTTGTCGATGCACACATCATCATCAAAGTTGCCATCGTAAGCGTCGAAGGTTCCTATGATGTTGTTCCAGTTTGCCCTGCACCAATACAACGTAGTGTGAAAGACATTTGACTTGAACTCCCAATCGAAGTAGTCATGGAAGTTCAAGATTTTCTCTCTGAGATCATCATCTTTGGACTGACAATGAGCCGTCGCAGTAATTCCCTTGCCCAAATCATTGGTAAGTGTGACATGCCTCGTAGGGATCAATGAAGCTTCGCCATGACCAATCATGAGCGAAGAAAAGAGGACGACGATGAAGAATGTGGTGAACAATCGATTGGTGCTAGTAAAGACGACCAATTTATAATTCTAATTTCTATTGTTCTCCTACAGGTATTAGTTATGCCAAAGCTTCACCCCATATCATCGATATATACACACACATAATCATTATGTTTATACTATAATCATATCAACTAATTATGTGTATTTTAATTTATCTAGCCAACTAAGCACACAATCTGCAGATTTGGTCTTCTTTATCTGGGATAGAGAAACCCTTTGACTGACTCATGAGGATGTCCTCTTCAAGTTTCCCATGTAGAAAAGTTATTTTCACGTCTAATTGTTCGAGCTTCGAATTCTGATGTGCTAACAACTAGAGAGAAGATCTCGTTGTAATCTACTCCCTCTTTATGACTGTAGCCTTTAGCAACTAGATGTGCTTTAAATCTAATGCCTTTAGCTTATGGACTTATAATCTTCTTCTTGAAAATCCATTTGCATCCAACGATTTTTCTACCTTTTGATAACTTGATTAGCTCCCAAGTCTGATTCTTGTGCAGAGAATCCATCTCTTCACTAATTGCCTCAATCCACTGTTCTGATTCTGCACATGTGATATCATCCTTGTAACTCGATGGCTCTGGCGACTCCACCTGTTCAGCTATTTGAAATGCATATGCAACAATGTCATCAATGTCATAATGCTTAGGAGGACCTACTTTCCTACGAGCACGTCCTACAGTTAGACTTGTCATTGCTTCTTCTGTTTGCTCCTCAAGTTCAGGTTGTTTAGCTTGATGAGATTCTTCTGCCTCATTCTGAATTGGAGTTAATCCAAACTCCACCTGTTTGTTGACACCCTCTTCTGCTAAGTCAACAACATCTGATTTCTACTTGAGCATAGACATCTCATCAAAAGATATGTTTCTGCTATGAACAACCTTGTGCTTTGAGGAAGACAAAATTCTGAAGCCTTTGACACTTGCACTATATCCCACAAAGACTTTTTCTTTGGCCCTTGATTTCAGCTTTTCTTTGCTGACATGATAATATGCTGGATAGTAAAAAGTTTTCATATTAGTATAATCAGTAGGATTACCTAACCATACCTCAATAGGAGTCTTCATATCGATCACGGTTACAGGACTCCGATTGATAAGATAACATACTGTGCTAATAGCCTTGGCCCAGAATGACTTGTTCAGATTAGAATTAGAGAGCATGCACCGTGCCCTGTTCAGAAGAGTTCTGTTCATGCATTCTGTGACACCATTTTCTTGTATCTCTGACGGTGTGATGTCTGAAAATGTCTTCATCCTTGCAAAATCGATCAAATTCAGACGAATAGAACTCCAAGCCGTTATCGGTACGAAGACATTTTACTTTTCTCGATGTCTGATTCTCCACCAGAGTCTTCCATTGCTTGAAAGCTTCGAATGTCTCGCTCTTGTGCTTCATCGTGAATACCCATGTCATCCTTGAGTAATCATCTATCATAGATAGAAAGTATCTAAAACCCTCTAGAGATGGAACACAAGAGAGGCTCCAACAGTCAGCATGGATGTAATCAAGTGTTGTCTTTGTTTTGTGCACGGCTTTGCTAAATTGATGTCGTTTTTGCTTGCCAAAGATGCAGTGTTTATAAAATTTGATTTCAGATATATTTTGACCATCCAGAAGATTGCACTTGCTGAGGATATTCATCCCTTTCTGACTCATATTTCGAAGTCGCGTGTGCCATAACTTGGATGCTTCTGATTCTGATTTGGATGAACTACCTACTGCAGCCACGTCAAAAATTATTGTGCCTTGTAAGATGTATAAGAACTTTTGCCTGACTCTTATCATGACTTCAACATCATCCTTGGTGACTATGAGAACATCTCATGAATCATCCATCCGACATCCTTTGGAGTCCAAAACTCCTAACGATATCAGATATTTTTTTAGTTGTGAAACATGACGGACCTCTGTTAATGTCTCACCTGATTGTCATGACTTTTGATCTGAATTGAGCCGATTTCAACTATTTTATAGGCTGCATCATTGCCCATGATGACTTTTCCGTCATCAATATTCTGATAAGTCGAGAACCACTCTCTGTGCAGAATTATATGATAGGAACATTTTGAATCGAGAACACAACTCTCCTCCAAACATCTCTGATCAGACATCATGAACGCCAAATCATCATCATCAGATTCTTTATTATGGTGTGCTACTACAGCAACCGTGTCCTTTTTCTTGGGGCAATGCTTCTTCCAGTAACTCAGTTCTTTGCAGTAGTTGCAGATGTCATTCGGATTGATGTTCTTCTTCTTTGACTTACCCATTTTAGGGTTTGTCTTCTCTACGATTGTTATCAACCCTGCGGCTTGAGTCTCCACAGTCTTGCCAAACGTCATATGATGAAGTTCATGAGTATGTAGACTCAATTTTACTTCTTCCAGAGTAATTGTATCTCTTCCAATGATAATAGACTGAATGAAATTTTCATATGACAGATGAAGAGACACCAAAAGAAGTAGGACGGCATCTTCATCCTTAATTTTCACATCTATATTTTGTAATTCCATCAAGATGATCTTTCAAAGGGGTACCTTCTTGCATGCGGAGGGCGCTTCAATAGCAAATTGGTGGTCAGAGACTTTGTCATGTAAAGACTCAACTTTCGACCACAGACCAGCTATTGTTTCTTGATCAACGACTTTAATAAAAACCTCATCCGTCAGACACAACAGGATCACGGAGTATGCCTTCTCTTCTTGTGCCGCCAAAGTTGCGAGGTTGAACTCCTTTTCTTTGTGTTTCGAGTCTTTCTCCTTTGGTTTATTATTCGACATGTTTGCGAGCGACGTCCAGACTCCTTGTTATTTCAGAAGTTCCCTCATCTTGATCTGCCATAGATTGAAACTATTTTATCCCATGAATTTCTCGATGTTCACGTTGTGCGATGTCATCTCTACGCCTGATGGAGGATCGATTTGATGCCTCGCTTTCATGCTAGTTTGTTAGGATTTTTGCACGAGAGAAATTATGCATCTTGAGAAAAACTCGAGAAATTTAAGGCGATGCAGAATTTTACTTGATGGAAAATAGAGGAGGATTACAAGATCATATTACTTTCTCTTTGGACCCCTTAGGGTGGTTATATAGGCACTCCCTTTAACAGATGATAAAAATTATAGACCGACTGCGATTTTGAATTAATGCCCCCAAAGTGGGACACCTATCTCGTGATAAGGAAATTTGCTGAAGCGCTTGATTAAGAAAGGGGACCATACAGGGTTATAAATGGGTTCAGATTTAAAGCATTATCAACTTTTATTTTATTTATAAAGAAATAAATTAATCTCTAAGCCTTTCGACCTCTAATTCATATGCACTAACCATTTGATGCGACAAAATTTTGTTTATTTTCTTAAGTTATGCTCGTACTCTTTTTTGTAATATGGCATTTAAGGATTGTTTTATCTAATTACACATAATTAAATATATATATATGTATGTATATTTATAATATATATATATATATATATATATACACACGCACACATATATATACACTTTTAAATCTAGTGACTTGGATCTTTTAAAGAAATTTGTATTTTTTTGTGGAATTTTCTATGATCCTGGATCTATTTTTTAATAGTCATGTAATATAATAATATTAATAAGTACCTTATTTAAGAGGAGAAAAGGACTAAATAAAATAGGAATGTCCACCACGTCAAATGAACCCAATTCGATTCGGGTTAGGTCGGACCACATAATAAAATGGTAACTAATTTTTTTCTATCACAAAATTGCCAAGTTACTTATTCATCCATTCTAAAAAGATTAATTGAATGATGCTTTAACCTGATCAATACATGTTGGACCAAAGGATTTGTTTACAACTGTTCTGCCTTTATAGGAATGAGACTTTAAGTCCATCTTTATCCTTCCATATGCAAGAAATAGCTATCAAATTATGAACTACGGTATGTCTGTAACGAAGACTTTAAGTACTCCGTCAGCTTCAAATGTGCACCTTTCTGCAACTTAATTTATGTCTGATGAAGAAAAGGAGTATATGTCTCGAGTTCCATATGTCAGTGCAGTCAGAAGCTTGATGTATGCTATGGTATGTACAAGACCTTCTATTGCGCATGTCGTTAGTGTGGTAAGCATATTCATGAGCAATCTAGGAAAGGAACATTGGTAGGAAGTAAAGCGTATCTTCCGATATTTGAGAGGAATGTCTGACATTGGCCTCATCTACAGAAGTGGTAAAGAATGTTTGGTTGTAGGATATTCAGACTTAGATTATGCTACAGATGTTGATAGAAGAAGATCAATGACAAGTTATATCTTCACTCTTAGTAGTTCTGTTATTAGTTGGAAAGCCACACTCCAGCCATCAGTTACATTATTTACCACAGAGGGAGAGTACATGGTATTGACAGAAGCTGCTAAGAAAGACATATGATTAAAAGGCCTTGTCGGAGATCTTGGACTACAACAAGATTAGGCTATAGTGTACTATGACAGTTAGGGTGAGCAAAATTGGGTTCGGGACCGGTCAAACTAGGTCCCAAATTTTGTCCGAGTTTTTTTTTTAAATGTCCCGATCAAACTAGGTCCCATTTTTTGTCCTGGTTCGACCATAATTAATAAAAAAGAAATATAATATTAAAAAAATGTTAATATTATTATATATAATAATTATCAATTAAAATATGTATATATATAATAATATAATAAGATGTATGTTCAATATATATAATAAGCTATAAATTTTAAATTAAAATAGATGTAAAAATTAACCCGACCCGGTACCAGCCAGTCTCAAAGAATGAGACCCGGTCCCGGCCCGGTAGGTAATCGGGCCGGGAAAACACTCAAAATTCTGGGCCGGTGCGGGCTAGGGTGACCGGGTCGCCTCAGCCCGTGCTCTCTCCTAGTAACAGTTTAAGTGCAATATGCTTAGTCAAGGATCAAGTGCATCATGAAAGAACCAAATACATCGATATCATATATCACTTCATCCGTACTGAGAAAAGGATCAAAGTGAAAAAGGTCAGCACAAAAGATAATTCAGCAGACATGATCATCAAGTCGGTTCCTACTAACAAGTTTCAACATTGTTTGGACTTACTAAATATTAATAGGTGGCAGTAGTCCCAAGTTGGGACTGGTTGCGGCAGAGAGTGTTAGATATCTGATTGGAGGATTCAAGTCATGATGGAGATTTGTTGATAATGCCTTGAATTTGAATCGATTTGTAACTTGTATAGTCCCCTTTCTTAATCAAGTGCTTCAGCAGATTTTTTCTACAGGGGTCTCGTTGTGATTCGGGGTATTCTGTATGGTCTCCTTTCTTAATCAATCTGAACCTATGAAAATATTTTTTATGAGTATTTTGTATGTGATTCGGAATTAATTTATTTTCTTATCACGGGATAGGTGTCATATTTTGGGGGATTAATTCAGAGTTTCAGTTGGCCTCAAATTCCTATCATCTATTAAACGGAGTGTCTATATAAACTCCTTGGGTCCAAAGAGAAAGTAATATGATCCTGTAATCCTCCTGTGTTTTTCATCAAATAAAATTCTACGTCGCCTTAAATTTCTCAGGTTTTTCTTGCGGTGCATAATTTCTCTTGTGCAGAAATCTTAACAATAAATAATACTTAGATCTGAGTGCATAATTTCTCTCGTGCAGAAATTCTAACAATAAACAATACTTAGATCTGATTTTTGGATACATTTATTTCATCACAAATTTACCTTTTTCTTGTACATGAACACCAAACATCGATGGATCTTAATTTTTAATTTATTTGACGTCGCTGAATTTGGACCACATTATTGGCGCAACCCAATTGGACTTCCAGTGTTGGTGCTCCTATTTGACCATAATTTTTAATCCATTTTAATAAAAAACCTCTCATTCCAATTCATAGTAAAAATGTTCATTTAAGCAAATGCTTGACAAATTGGATGAGCCCAAATTTACCATCAATTTTCATGTTGTTTTAATCATAAAAGAAGAGTATTAAGGAATATTTTTAACTTAGGTGGAGGCAATTAAACCAGATAAATTTGCCACTAATCAATATTATTAATATATTTGTTGTATGAGAATTTTTATATTTATCCAAAAATTTCGTAGTTTTGTAGCCAATATCGACCTGACTTGTTTTTTTTTTACCTTTGTGTTTATCAATTCATGATTTATGGAATGTATGTAAGATGTTTTATTATAAGACATTGAGACTACAAAAATGCTACGTAGTATTTTAAAAAATAAATATTTATTTTATCGCTGAATGGAGCATACATCTCAATTTTGAGCTACAAGTTACAACTCGCGTGCTAGGTCAATTGTCCTATTGTAAATGGTGAATTTTCATTGTACAATAAGTCGATCAACTTATTGTAATGTTCTTTGTATGTTTCTTGCCCCCTTATATTATCTATTATTTACTTAATGGTATGTAAGTCTATATATTATTATAAAGAGATTCTGATGCAGCGGAGAATCATAAAGTGGAGGAGATTATAATTTTGGGACAAATTTCGAAAGAGTTTGATGATTCAAAGCACCATCAATAGCTTGATAAACTCGAAATTCATCAAGAAACAAAACTATACAGATTTATGAAGTAATTGGATAATAATTAAACTACCAATAACAAAAGAACTTATGCCTATTTATAGGCATTTTACAATCAAATCTAAAATAATTCAAAATATAAAATAATAATAAATAATTGATCTACCAATAACAAAAGAACTCACACGCAGTCCGATGGCCGCCTCTCGTTGCCAAAATCTATCAGAGGGAAGAAGAAATGAGAGGGAGACGACATGTCACGTACCTTCTTCAGTGTCGTTCGTTGCCGAGATGAGGAATATGCTGTCGAGATGAGGAAGTCATCATCCGGTGGACGAAAATGATCCGCGCGTGAGAAGAGAAAAAGTAAAAAACACAGGTTAAAGTTTAATTAGTTATAGCCTAATGGCCTAATGATTATTAACAAAATTATGGGGGTAAAAATATTTTTTTATCTTTCATCTTAAAATAATAAATACTTTTTATTTTTGTTTTCATTATTATTTTAGAAAAAAATAATGTAATATATATATATATATATATTAAATCCTACTCAAAGTTAAAAAAGGGAAAAAGTTAAACATACATAAAAATAAAAAATACAATTAAATATTATTAATTATTATAAATAAAGAGACATCGATATTCTTTATTATATTAATAAAAATAAATATTAAAAATTAAGAGAGAAGATATTTTTTTATTTTCTATTAATGATATTAAAACTTGAAAAATAATATTAAAACATAAAAATAATTTAAAATTTTATTTTAAATTTAAAATAAGAACACAAAATAAAAAGGTATACCTTCTAAATATCAATAATATCATTTTAAGAGATATTTTTTTATTTGACTCATCATATTTTTAACGCCAAGATGATGAGGACCAAATTTTTTCTGGTCTGTATTGTTGACTTTTAACGGCCAGCCATAAGAATATTAAGGACCAGATTTTTTTTAGTCTTTATTGTTGACGATCAGAATTTTTTTTAACGATCATATTTGAATCTCTTCGTTAATTATGGTCATTAAAAGTCATTTTTCTTATAGTGATAGGTTGATAAACTCGAAATCCATCGAGAAGCAAACAACATAGGTTTGTGAAATAATTGGATAATAATTAAACTACCAATAACAAAAAAGCTCATGCCTATTTATAACATTTTACAATTAAATTTAAACTAATTTAAAATCTAAAAAATAAAATAATAATAAATAAGAATGCTAATCGATAGAATCTATGTAATTTAAAAAAATAAATATAACAATAATAACTAATAGAATATGACTTATCTATCCTACATCAGATTTATATATTTTAAATGAACCTAGTTGTGTAGGTAGGATGGTTCTCCTTACGTAACCTTTCTTCATATGAAAAATGACATGCGATAACAAATGCGCAGTTCGCGATAAGATTTGTAGGGTGACGAGGAAAAAATTTCAACTGTTCGCAGGGTAATGAGAAAAATTCTCCACCTCCGCAGATTCGCGCCGAACTCCTACTTGTAGCGGCACTGCTCAACCCTCACGAGGGATTCTCCACCTCTGCATATCCATTTAATTGCTAGTTATTTAGCCAAGATTTAATCGTTCAGGGTTTATTAATGATTCTTTTTATCTTTTCTTCTTTGGACAAAATGTTGAACTCCTGCGCAAGGTTTAATTTATGTAAGACAATATGTTATTTGGCATAATATTTTGTTGTCACCGTGTGATCTCTTAAAATGTCACAAAAAGCGTCTGCATTTGTGGACGAAGAAGATAATTCATGTAGCGCCTCACATAAGTACTTTTCCACTTTTTTAGGAGATACCTTCGGAGCTTTTCATGCAAAATGAGCATCAAGTGTACATTCATGTATTTGAAAGATAATTCTCTACAGTAGAAACTTGTTTAATCACACTTGCAACCCAAACTGTAGGTGAGAATATCTAGTTGTCTAGTTTGATGGCATTGGAACAACTAAAAGTTAAACTGAGTTTTTAGAATGGAGAAAAATGAATAAATTACTGAAAATACCCTTCAACTTTTAAGTTTGCTCAGCGATGCCCTCCAACTTTCCTCCAACTTCACTTTGTAACAGCGATGTCCTCCATCTTCAAACTTATTACATGGAATGCCCTCCCAACCGAGAATACCCAGTTTTTCGGTCGAACATGGCGATGCACTCTTTCCGCCACGCAGGAGAGGCATTCGATGTGGCACCGCCACATCAATAAATTAATAAATAATAATAATAAATATTAAAATAAAATAATAAAAAATTTTAAAAAATTTATTTCCTCTCCCTCTAGCGTCCTCGTCGGAGGGAGGAGAGGAGGCTGGCGACCTCCGACGAACAGCAAAAGGGGGTGGCCGACACTACAAGAAAATTAAAATTTTTCGACGGACAGTTTGCGATGGACGAAAATCCTTCGCAATTCACGACGGATTTTACGACGGATACTGTTCCGATAGAATTTTTGACGATTACAACCGTTGGAAACTAAAATAATAAATTAAGAAATCTATAATATTATTATTTTATTTTCTGACATTTATAAACGTTGAAACTTTCGATGGATATTTATCCATTGAAAGTTTCGACGATTCAAACCGTCGATAAGTCAAAAATAATATAATATAAGTGGTATTTTATTAATATAATTATCGATCGTTCAGACCGTCAAAATTTCAGACGGTCCGAACCGTCGGTAACATAAAATTAAATATTATATTATGTATGTATATTTACATTATATTTATCGACATGCTTAAGACCGTAAAAAATTTACTGACGGTCGGGACCATCGGAAATTTCGACGATCCGGACCGTCGATAAATGCTTTCGATGGTTCCGACCGTCGGTAATTATAAAAAAAATCTCCCGCACTTTTTTTTCATTTTCCCCCTTTCATCTTTAATTCATCCTTAAATCTCCTTCATTTTCGCGGGTATATATATGTCTCTATCTCTCATCTCTCTCTCCCTCTCCACGACTCTCTCCGCTGGCATGACGACTCGCCGGCGACCCTCCCTCCCTCTCTCTCTCTTTCTCCAACGACCCTCCCTCCCTCCCTCCCTCTCTCTCTCTCTACGGATCGGCCGCCAGGAGGCGGATCTAGCTATGGGCGGCGAATTGGCCGCTTGAGCTGGCTGCCTGCGGTCGGATCCGGCCGCGGACATCGGATTGGCCACCTGGCGGCCGGATGTGGCCATGGGCGGCCGGATCTAGTCGTCTCGCAGTCCGATCTGGCCGTCAGCGGCCAGATCGGCCGCCTGGTGGCTGGATTTGGTCGCGAGCGGCCAAATCCTACCGCTGACTTTCGGATCGGGCCGCTGGCGGCCGGATCCAATCGCTGGCGGTGGGCTATTTTTTCTTATACTATAAAAATTCTTTACAACGGTTATGACCGTCAAAAGTTTTGGCGGTCGTGATGACCGTCGAAAGTTTAGGTGGGTGCTATCGCCGAAACTTTCGGTGATTGCATCGACCGCCGAAAGTCGCGGTTGCAGCCGCTGAACATTTGCGACGGTCATAACCGTCGAAACTATCAACAAATTTTTTTCGACCGTCGAAAATAATTTACGACAACCATTTTTTCATTGAATCGGTTCCGTCGGAAATCGTAATTTTCAACGGCTTTTCGCAAATTATAGATGTTCAGAACCGTCTGTAATTTACATTTTTCTTGTAGTGCGAGCCCTCCCCCCTCCCTCCTCTTTGCTTTTCGCCGGCGAGGGCAAAGGAGGGGGCGAGGCCCCCACTTTGCCCATGCCGGCAAACAACAAAGCGGGGGGGGGGGGGAGGGGGGGGGCTCGTCCTCCTCTGCGACCTCGCCGACGAGGTCGTAGAGGAGGGGGGGGGGGGGGGGCGACGCCCCCCTTTGCCCGCGCCGGCGAACAGCAAACGGGGTGCCTCGCTGCCGAAGGTCGCAGAGAGGGGAGGGGGGAGGCCCCCACCCCTTGCTGTTCATTGGCGCGGGCTCGCCGGCCTCCTCTCCTCCCACGCCGGAGGGAGAGGAAGTAGTTTTTTTAATATTTATTATTATTATTTATTAATTTACTGACGTGGTGGTGCCACGTCGAATGCCTCTCATGCATGACGAAGAGAGTGCATCGCCACGTTAGTAGACTGACCGAAAAATCGGATATTCCCGGTCGGAAAGGCATTCCATGCAATAAGTTTCAAGATGATTACAAAGTGAAGTTGGAGGACATCGCTGAGCAATCTTGAAAGTTGGAGGACATTTGTAGTAATTTATTCGGAGAAAAACTAAAGTCGGAGTCATTGATAACATCATTATATAATTTAAATAATCATCCACTTTTAGATATCCCTTTATAATTCATGTAAAAGCGCCTCCAACCATGAATTTATACCTATAACTTATTTGAGTTTACACCGTCACATATCCCTTTATAATGTTATATAATGTTAAGTGTTTTACATGCTTAAATAAAGTGATTTAACACCCGTTAACTTAACATTGGCACCCACCTTCAGAAAGCACTTGACTAAACTAATGTTTGAGCGAAAATAGTACGAATGAATCCTTACTAAAGTGACGAGACTCGGCCCACTTTTGTTGACCCATCCACCCTCTTCGCACCTATCCAAAAAAAATTTCAATGTGCAAGTATTTAAATTTCTACGTTTTTTTTTTTTTCGGTTGCCACCCGAGTGTCCAAGAAGCGGCTCCGATCATCTAATTCAGCTGGTACTCACTGATCATGAGTTGGAGTCTCGGCCACTGACGAGCTCGACTACTTCTAGTGTCGCCCCGAGTAGCATGTGTAGGTGAAACTGTTAGCTAAAATTTTTTACATCTACAAATGTTCGAACTCGAAATTTTTACTTAAGTGATACCTTTATTTAAGTGACGAAGAATTACTATTCACTTCACCCCGAAGATTTTAATTCTCTACTCTTAGTCCCCGTAGATCTCGGAATCTTCATGGTATATATGCTAGTGTCACGGGGGAGGGGCAATCCTCCCCTAAGCGACCTAGGGAGTGTAAGGTCATATGGCCCTCCCTTTGCAAAAAGTTTGTGGAGTCAGCAAAGAGGGGGAGGGGAGCAACCCGTCAGGTGGAGTACACTGTGGTTGTTACCTTGCTCGGTGGAGGAGAGGGTATTCCTTTGAAGGCAGGCCGTGATTATTGCCAACTTTAATTAACTCCTTACAAAAATGAATAATATGATCATGAGAAAATGTGATGAGTTTTCTTCTTGCAACAGTTCAGTTACATCTACTGGACATACCCTAATAGATTATACATCCTGACCATGTTATGAGGGAATCATGAAGAAACCCTAAGGTGGTGGTGGAAGCATATACTGACTCGGTGCATGTTTAAGACTGTCATTTTGCGTAAGGGTGGTGGTGAATTTGATATCAACTTTGTAGTCCGTTAATTTGATATTCAATTCGATTAATCTGTTGAAGTTTTTAGAACGAACCACTAAGGGAAAAAGTAAAATTAGTACGCCCTCCTGGGGAACCATATGTGTCGAAATCTGACCTATGCGAAGGCTAAGTGGACCAATTTTACCCAACGATGAACTCTCCTACATGGGTGCATGCATCTTTTTCAGTTTTTCTTTCCCCTTCTCTCTTTCTCTCTCCTTGTTGGACCACACAAGATCTGGCCTACACCCCTACACTTCCATGCCACACTTAAACCCATCACTCACATCTGACACTGTCTGTGCTTTTGCTTCCTTCTGTTCTTAATCAGCTTTGACAGGGTCGTCGACACCGAAGATATATCCAACTCTCTTTTGCTTCATCATAACCAGCATCTCGGCCTACATTGTAGATGCAGGTTTAATCATAAGGGGTATCTAGCTATTTAAACACTTCCAGGGCATGATCACAGTGATATATATATATATATATATATATATATATATATAGATAGATAGATAGATAGATATATAGAGAGAGAGAATCAAAACCTAATGCTAGCACACAGGAAAGGTCAGGCAGCATGCAGCCTTATGATAGGAAAAGCTTCTGCTCGGTGCATGTGGAGAAAGAACAGCAAGTACGCTGAAGTAGCTGTTCGAAGAACAGTGACAAGCCGCTGATAGAGGAAAAATAACATAAGTAATTGCATGACAGCTGAATCAAAACTCTTCCATACTTTATCTAAGATTCATCATATATAGAATGAATCACAAAAGGACAGCACTCTGGATGCTACGGCATTAATTTCTTGTTATACTAACATGCATATTTTACTCAGATCAATTTAAACACGCCGGTGTTGAAACAATTGACGTGAACTTAGTGCAAGCATGATGCACGGCAGCTCTTCATATTTGGAGCAGCACGCTGACAGATCAGCAATCAGGATAATGGTGCCGGAAAGCGAAGCTTGCTGCCGGCGAAGGTCTTTCCACTGCACCACCACCAGCAGACTGATGGGAAGCCACAGAACCCAACTGGAGGTTTGGCGAAGCTGCAGCGGCCACTTGAATGTGGTACTGCTTCGAGCTCAGCTCAGCGTTGGCCAGAAAGGATGAGAACACTGGCATGCCTCCTGAGGCGCAGAAGACCAGCTGAGACGGCATGTAATTTGGATTGGAAGCTGCAGCTTCCAGTAATTTAGATGGACGGCTCCCGAAGTGATGTTGGTCGAGGGCGTTCGCTACAGTCTCCAGGTGGTAGAAAGAAGCAGCATATGGCAAGTTGCCCAGCGCTCCTGGAAGCGACGCGTGAGTGGTGAGCCTGGAGAAAGGTAAGTTGGCGAGAGCCGGCTGTGTGGAGTTTCCGCCATTAATGGGCCTCTCGAAGATCGAGTGATCTGTTGCTGGTGCCTCCCTAGCAGATTTAGGGAACCCCATTGCATCCTGGACTAGTTGATCGGTGCAGAGGTTTAATCTCCTAGCAGAAGATAACGGCGCCAACAGATGAGAAGCAGCTGCTGCACTCTGATTCGATCCGTTCTCAGCAATTTGGGCATTGCTCTCATCTTTCAGCTTCTCACCAACTTGCCATTGGGGTGGCGGCGGCGGCGGCACCTCAGAGGTGGCCAGCGTGTGAGCCAAGTGCATAAAATTAGGAGGCATCTGCAGCGGAGGGAGTTTGTCGATCTCATGCTGGGAGTGACTCAGCAGCCAGTCGACCACCTTGCTCGGCTGGCTCAGTCCCAGCTTCTCCTGCAGATCATACAGCTGAATGGCCGTCTGCACGGAGAGCCTCACGCGCCGGTCCCGGAGACCCTTGACGGTGGTCACTTTGCTGTGCCGATCTTTCCCCCCGAAGGCTCGTGAGACCCGTACGATTCTGGGATCCTTCAAGCCCAGCCAGTATCTCGATCTTGCTGTGATTTTATTATCAGCACCCGTGTGGCCATTTTTGGTCGTGAGATCTTTGTCTGCCGAGTTGCTTATCATCTTTAAGTCTGTCGGGGGAAGTAGAGCTAGCAGTGATTTGCCGCAAGTTGCTGCTCAACACATTCTTCTGCAATAAAACAACAGTTTAAAATAGGCAGGATGCATCTGTCATAATTAAACCAGTTTAAGAAGATGTCAACAGGCATAGAAGATCGATCCAAACATCAATTACGAAGAGTATCTAAGTACAACTCGAACGGAGAAGAATATGTTCCAGTACACGGTAGATTAAATTTCCCTCGGAAGGGGAGGTACTTGTGGACGTATTCACGAGTGACTTCTGGCAAGGATTTTGTTGTTAGGCACACGAAAACGTTAATTTCATTTAATGGCCATGTATAGATTAAATATAGCACACCGAAATACTGGTAAAAAGAATTCAAGAAAATCAGATCCGGAACATAAACTTGTAAACATGCTTGATGAATTACAACGACGACAGCAATTGTTATATATAGTAAAATTTACACAGTTCTCCTAGGTTTTGATTACTGTGTTGGAGGAAAAATATGTTAACAGAAGAGGAGACAACAATGGTTCGTACACTTTGCAGAATCTAAGTTGCTTGATCACCCAAGAACCCATTGAAGCACTTGAGCGTCGAACATATACTTACATGTTAATCAATGCTGTTGCAGTCATCCAGAAGCAGCACCGGATCGAAATCTCAACAAGCCTTCCAGGAGTTAACAAGAAGTCTCCTAGAAGAAATGAACAGGCTGCAGCAGGCTCTCTCCAAGCTCCCCTGCAGCTAGCTGAACTGTATACATATCCCTTGAATTGCTTATATGTGCAGTCGCATCTGATTTTTGGGAGTACGCAGTTGAGAACATGACTCCCAAGTGACCAGATGCACTTTGAGAAAGGGAGAAGATGCTTAAATTCTCCAATCCCAGAAAAGGAAATATAAAGCTGTGGAGCATTTCACAAACATGTGGCAAGTATAGGTGCCTGTCATAGATGGATACCCGTTATGTTTCATTCACACTTTCCCTATCATAGGCGACTCCAAAGCATATCTCTGCACAAGATAAACATGCATATAGTTCATGCTTTAAGCTTGCAACTTCTGTCTGGGACAACTGAGAGACACATCTAAAATATTACCATTGGTGGTGTAAGTAACATGTATATCCATAACTTTTCATAAACTTGTTGCCAAGATATAATTGTAGGGCATAGTTCATAACTGGGGCTGCTTCTTCCTGCCAGGAGCAATTGCTGGAAGTCCATATTATTAACATATACACTTAATAAAAAAAATGTTTTGTCAAAGACCACAGCTGCAAGTGCTATAACAATCCGTTTTCAGAAATTTCTTGATCAATTTCGGAAGGACTTCTTTTATGATTAATGGCAGTAATAATAAAACTACAGAAAGAGATGGCCCTCCTAATCCGAGAAAGGTTTAGATACGCAATCCTTGTGCTATACATGATCTTGTCAACATTATGACATGATGGGCAGATATGTGGATTTTGATGATGAAATATAATAATGAAGGAAAGACAAAGATCTCATGGTTAAAAAAAATAACATTATGCAGATGAGCATGATTATTGTAATTGAATATACTGCCTTATATAAATCCAAGAATGAAAACAAAGTTGATGACCCTATATTCTCTCTTCTCTCTGCCATTTGGCAGGTTCTTACATCTTAAACAATATGTACAATAACAAAGTACAACTTCCTTTAATTCTGATATATAGGTGAAGCTATACTAGTCAACACTACAATTGTAACATGTGTTATGAGTCTTATGACCAAATTCTTAAAGTAAATCACTAAAAATTTTGTGCTTGACGCAGTTTGATTCTTTCAGTAACTCGGGAGATAGCAAAGTATCTGTTAAATCATTTTTTTCTGTAAGTTTTGGTGAAAACTCGAGATTTAGCACAGTGTTGGGACCATTATGTGCAGGGACCAGAAGTATTGCAAGCATTTACTACCAATCTTGGAATTGAAATACTGTTCCTCCTCCACAAATGAACGGAAAGGTCAAAAGATGGCATGGATGTGCATAGGAGATGTAGATTGATATAGCTGTATGCAATTAAGATGTGGAGGGCTGGTGATGGGAAGTAAAGTGAATACATGTCAAATATCCACTCCATGGGCTCAGTGATGCACAAAAGTACTATGATAGATCTTTCAACTTCGGTTCCAATAACAATAAGGTGTTAAGGTTTAACACAGAACACCACTCCGAAAAAAGGATTCACATCGAACACCGCTCTAAAAAGTTCACATAGAACAGTTCACCCAAACACATAGTAAGCCAGTAGGAATCTGTGTTTGTTTATTGTTCTTCCATAAGGTTGTATCTACTCATCTACTCCTGTGACAAAGAAGTAAAAGAGGTATCAGACATGTACAGAAGTACCACTGTACCATCTAGCATATTTGGAGAATGCTAGACAGCATAAAGTATGCATGAAGAAAAAATAGATGAATTATTCTTCCACCAGATAAGTTGAGAAAATTAGCTAATGAAAGGCAGCCAGACACACCAGTTTCTTGGAAGCAAAGCTCACCAGAGGGAAGTATCACAATGCTGCAGCCGCATGCCCTGGTAGAGAATCATATGATCACATTGTATTGATGTATCATCATGAATGGTTCATCAGATTGCAATTAAAAAGGAAGTGATTTACTGAAGAATGTTAAGCACACATGAAAAATGATATACAACTTGTTAAAATGGAGAGTACTATAGTGTTATTCTTGTTATAATGACATACTTTACTCCTATCAAACAAGTATGACTAATGACCATGAAAGCAATATAAATCTGAATGGAACATCACTAAACCTACAAAATAAGAACCAAATGACCATTCGGATAAACATTATCTTCCTATAAGAAATATATATATTCAATATCAAGTGACTATACAAAAGGAATTTGATGCTGACAAGGAAAAGTCGTGTGAAATAAGAGCAAACTAGTAGATCTAACACCATGAGCTCAGCTATCACAATCATTACAATAATAACAGCAAGGGAAAATGAGTTGGATGAGAAGGCACAGAGTCACATCCTTCCAACACATTGTCGTACAAACAGAAAGAAAGAACAGATAGATCCGTGTGAAACATCCAATATTCGTTTTTTTACTTGCACACTACTCCCTATTGTGAGCTGTCAAAATAGCATAAATAGATCTTATATATTGTTCCAGAGCCGCATGTATTGAAAAATTTTCATTCTTCCAGCAACTTCGATGGCATCTTTTTTTTAAAGGAAAATATATCATTACGTTAGATTAAGGAGTCATTATATAAAATATGGGTGAGACCTCGAGGTGGCACCGATCGCCCCAAAAATACATGCCATGCAAGCGGACATAAGACGCAAGGAAATCCATGGCCACATTAGCGATGCGGGAGCAAAATACAACATTGGTGGGAGTTAAATCGTGTAGAGTGTTGTGAATGTCCGAAATGACAGTTCGAAGTCGACATGGGCAAAGGTGCGTCTCAGAGATGATGCGAACGAGCAACTGTAAATCGACTCAGATGGATAATCCCTACCGAGCACACTGGCAGAGACACATGAGTAAAGCCCAAGCCTATAAAGCATAGTGAAAATTACAGCAAATTACAGCTCCCAGCCCCTGCAAAAAGGAAAAACATCAGCATTACAGCACAAGATGAAGCCATATCCTCCACTCCCACCAGCGGTAGATGAGCCGCAGAACTTCAATGGCATCTTAACTTGTTAGTATAATGTATGTTGACATCAGTTTCTTTGTTTTACCCAATATATATTATCATTTCTTTGTTTCAACGACCTCTAAGTTATTAGTAAAGAAATATGTCAAAATAAATTAAAAAGTATGCGTAAAATCGCATAACGCGTGCATGACACGAAAAATACATGACACCCTCATTCTTTCACTCGCACACATATATAAATGTATCAACAATCAACAAAACTAATGAAATTCTACAAAAAAAGCAAAAGCTTGTAAACTTTAAAAAACATTTTAGTGAACAAAATCAACTATCATATGTAATGCAGGCGGTATAAATTTATTTTAAAATTGTAATTAACAAAATCAAAGTCAATATAAACATCATCAATAATAATAATAATAATAATAATAATAATAATAATAATAATAATAATAATAATAATAATAATAATAATTGCTTATGTTTTAGGAGTTCCATGTATTTAAAGAATTGTTCGACCTCCAAAATCTAATTCAAAAAATTTTCAATGGGTAGATGATTATTCAAGTGTGGCAATTCCATCTTCATCGTAAAATCAGGTTGACTATGTGCAAAATTTCTTTTTGGTTCAACAACTAACTTTTCTTCACTATCGTTGTCCAATGAAGGAGTGGTTGTTCATTGCCGTCGATTTTCTTGGGTTTCGTCAGGTTGGACACATGTATGAACAGGACCTAGATTCGTAAGCAATCTTTAAGGAGATCTACCTTTGCTTCTAATCCTTCAAACTCTTTTCTAGTTGGAATATTAGCCATGATCTCGTCCTCGCTCTGATACCACTTGACGAGGCGGGAAGGTTTAGTACAAAATTTTAAATAAGGCAAGAGCTAACCCTAGGCACGATGAATGGTGTCCAATTACATCATGCAAGTATGCCTTTGGTATGCTTGAGAGATGTACAGAAAACAAACGTCGATGTCGCCGGTTCAAGTGGATGATGATCGATAAATAAGTGAACATGAATCTACCAGCACCTTGGAAGGAATCCAAGGTCAAGAACATACACACATGAACTCAAAAATTTAAAAAACTCTGAACTAAAGTTTTGATTGAAGAGATAACAATGTTTTAACTTTTACAAGTCAGGCCAATATATAGGGATTCACAACTAGCAATACTATTAGTATTAGAACTCCTACAGCTAAAGGAAAACACAATCTCATCAGTATTAGGACTCTTATAATCTAACAAAAGTAAACTAAAAGGAAATAACACTCCTATCAGCATTAAGACTCCTAATAGAAATAAATTAAAAAGGAAATAAAAATCCTAACAACATTAGGACTCTCAACATATTCTTCAAATATGAAACTAGATCAAATTAGATTCTTGGCCACCAGAATTCTCTATAGAATTCTTGTGAGCAAGATCTACATCACTCCAGAAGTCGAAAATTGTAATAGTTAGGAATGTTCACGGGTGGAGTTTGACCCGATCCAACCCACGCACTCAATTTTGATCGGGTCAGGTCACTCCATTGGAGGGTTGGACTCAATCCAACTTGATCTGGTTCGAATCGAGTTAGATCGGGTAGGGTGGTCGGATTACTCGACCAACTTTTTTTTTCTTTTGAAATTTATTACTTTTTATTATTTAATATAAAAATATATAATATTTATTTAAAAATAGTAAGTATTTAAATATTATTTTATGCATTGAAAATATTTTATGTAATATTTTTAAATTTGTATATAAGTTATAAGCTAAAAATTAAATAAAATTTTAATTTTTTTTAAAAAAATCATATCTTCAAGTCATGTTGGGTCGACATAGGTCAAAATTTTCGTCTCATATCTGATCCGACCCAACTGATTCGGGTCAGATCAGATCGATTAGACTTGGTGAAACCCTTAGTATTAGTACCAACCATCATTGGTCAATGACATAACACTATTTATATAATTTATAGTAATTTATAATATTAATATTTTATGTAATATTTTAAATTTTTATATAAGGTATAAGCTGAAAATTAAATAATTTTTTTTAAAAAATTGAATCTTCAAGTCGGATCGCATCGACTCATGTCAAAAAAATTTTATCCCGTACCTGACCCAACCCAAACTGATTCAAGTCAGATCGGATCATTAGGTTCACCAGATGAATCTGACGAACACGCTTAGTAACAAATACCAATTATCATTAGTCAATAGTATATATAGTAAATGCTCGAGGTGTGGGGATGGTGTAAAATCAAAATCCATATCATAATAAAGAAATAAAACCATTTTTTATTTTAAATAAACGATCATTTTAAAATTTGAAAATAATTTTTAAATACATTTAAATAAAAAATACAATTTTATAAGAAATTCACAAACAAATTAAATAGGTATATATAATATTGGGTTAATTAATATTTAAAACCACATTTTGATTTATATATGTATACCCAAAGGCTTCGAAGGTTTAGATTATATCTAACAATAATTTTTAAATCAGTAATCATTCTCCTTTAAAATCTAATGTATAAGAGAGGTGTGCTACAAATAATGTTTTTTTATAACATCTCTCTCTCTCACACACACACACATCCATCTTGGGCATTAGAATGAAGAATGATAAGGCATGATAGCTAATACTAATGGAAATTAATAATTGTATTAGTAGTCATGACTATAATTTATAAATTTATAGTTTTTACATTCCAGTAATATAATTTTGAGCAATATAATTTAATATTACTTTCGATATATAACAACTTTGTTTCTATTTTCTATTATTTTGTTTGATGTCAACCATAAAAGTTGTGTAAAAAAAACAAATAAGTTAAAACATGAGTTGTGACGCAAATAACAAGGTATATTCTTCAATTGGAATGATCAATTAGATGGTTAGCATGATCCCTTAATAAATCATAGTTCTCTCTCTTACACACATACATGTGCAGTCTCTCTCTCTCTCATCCTACTCACTCACTCTATATGCACACATTTGTTGTCATTTTTCATGGCTTGGTTGTTGAATTTGTGAATTAGAAAAGTTTGCTTTGAACCAAATATTTTCCCATTACCTTCCTAATGTTGGCATTGGGTGTAGGGGCATGTAAAATATACTTTTGTTCATAACAAATAATAATCTATACCTGATATTTATAAGCATAAAATATATGTCTTTTCATGTTTAAGATAATTTCTAAATTATAATTCTTACATAGACAATGCTAAGAATAATTAATCAAGAAAAGTATTGGACAAATAGCATTGTCTAGCAGGTCGTTTAAGAATCTCTCATAAAAATCAGTTAAAAAGAAAAAAATATGACATTGAGGATGTACTGAGAAATGAAGTTAAATTAGTGAAACTAATTGAATAATCATAAGAGAATTAAAACAAATGATTGAGCTTTCACATAGCTCATTTTATTATAGGAGAATTGGTGAAATCCATGACAATCAACATAGTACTAGCGAGAGCCAATCAATAGAAGCCCCCTTACAGTCAACTTCATTTTTATTTTGGATTAAATTCAGCTGTATTTGTAGCATAAGCAAGCCAATGGAGCAACACATTTCCCTCCATAGTAGTTGAAACCTATGCATTTGTCATTGCATCTGTCGTTGCTGATGCAGATAAAATCTATTATGTCAAAACAATCCGCGTCCACGCGTGAGACTTCCTCTGTCAAAATATATAGTACATGTAACAACAACAAGGACGAATCAGTAATGCACGTATAATTAATGTGTTGACAACCATTTTAATTTTGTTCCTTGAAAGAGTCATGAAAGATGTTATATGGACCAATAATTAATAGCTTCTCTCATGACAAAGAGAAAGAAAAATAAGTATGAAAAAACATTATTATTATTATTATTATTATTATTATTATTATTATTATTATTATTATTATTATTATTATTATTATTATTATTATTATTATTATTATTATTATTATTATTATTATTATTGTGTTCTAATAGAGATACAAAACATCTCACAATAAGAGTTGGATTTGAATTATTTTAATTTCATAACAGCTATATCGGTTGCATCTGTGGGAAAAAATACATTTATGTTGGAAATAAATTGATTAAATTTATTTGTTTGTGTATAATAATTTTTTATGATTAATTATGTATAATAAATAGTCATATCAGTCAGTCGGAAAAATTATTCCTTCCTTCTATGAAAACATTTTCCTTTAACTTTAGGGAAAAAACATATTCATCAACTTGAGATTTATTTGTATCATAAGTTCAAATGTATGTTGAAGAATAAAATGAACTAAACTGAGTTTTGTTACCAAAAAAATCTAAATTCATTATTTATATTTATAAACATATTTATGGAAAGTTAAGGTGAACTCATAAATAATAAATTGGTGCCTATTCATTAAGAATAAATTTATGAGACAGATATGGAGATACTTATTCGAAAGGATTCTTACACAATTAATAAAGAAAGGGAATATTGCACAATATTTTAGAAGTCCAATCTATGTTATTGAATAAATTCTCAGTAATTACACAAGGATAGACCGATAGAAACCTCTAGTAAAATACTACATGGACATTATTAGAATTGGACATATCCAAATTCATCAAATAAATCATCTAACGATTCGAAAAACCATACAAAAAATGGTATATATATGTATAGCATATATGTGTAATGTGTATGTGGAGAGAGGTCAGACCTGAGGAAAAAATAAGTAGCATGACAAGCAAAGCACAAAGGACCGACTTCATGGTAATTCCAAATTCACCTAAGGAAAAGGGGAAAAGAAGAATTTTCTGTGTGTATTCTTAAAGATTTTTCGGTGAGTATTTGAAAGACTACAACAACCTTATTATATATGGAGATGCCTAGTGCAAAAAAGGAATAAAATATGACAGCATTAACATTCATCTTCTGTATAGTTTCTATACATATTCTGATTTTAATGATAATGCTATACATCCAGTTTATAGTTTCTATACATACACTCATATTAATAAATGAATTGATAGATCAATATGATGGGTAGATTAATTACTGTCTCTAATAAATATGTTATTTTAATTATGTGTTTCCTAATATTGAAGGCCCATGAATGATCATAAGTAAATTGAGGCGCAAATTATTTTATACTATTTACATGTTCATGCATTATTCTATGCCTTTAAAAGGCTAAATAATTTATTTTCATTGTGTTATTATTATTCATCAATATGAGAATTATGTATAGAAACTATAAATTGGATGTATAGCACTATCATTAGGATTAAATGGGTGTCCACCTCTTTTAAAGGAGGTGGACATCCCTGCCTAGGCTGGACACCATCCGATCTGGACTTGATGATGGCCTAGGCAGATTTTAGTGTTAAATCACGTCAGTTCGTGGCTGACTCAAGTTGCCTGTCCGGTTCATAAAATTAAGGGCATGGAGGAGTCGGCCGAGGCGGGCCGGGCGACGCTTGAAGAGGCGGCCATCACGGAGAAGGTCGGCCACAAAGGGGCGTCACCAGGCGTCACTCGAAGAGGCGGCCATCACGGATGAGGTCGACCGAGGTGGAGATTGGGTGTTCGAGTGGAAAAGAGTCACGGGTGGAGAGAGAAGAAACGAGTGGAGAGAGAAGAAAAAAGGGCTTTTGTACCTTAACCCTAAACTGGCGCCCATAATTTTATGAACCGAACCGGCGATTTGAGTCAGCCACGAACTGATGTGATTTAACACTAAAGTCTGCCTAGGCTGCTCAGCCTCGATATGGATCGTCGAGTCCAGATCAGACGGTGTCCTGCCTAAGCAAGGAGGTGGACTCCCGTTTAATCCTTCATTTATCTATATTTTTCGATGTGATTCATAGTTACCTATATTTTAATCATTTTTCATTTAAAGATGTTTAATTTAATGGAAAAGAAAGAACATGGTGTTTTTAAGAAGAAACACGGTATCCCTATTTTAAAAGAGGGACGTCCCATTAATTTTCCAGTATCATAATAAATGTTAGTTTAAGTCATTTTCATTTAATTTCATTTATTTCTATAAATTTTAGAATATTTTACATTTGTTAGAAATTCTTAACATATAACATCATTATGTAATCATCAAAGGCAGATTAGTGGATTCCTTTGACTGCACATGCACGCATTGGATAAACAAATTGAAGTAGGGCTTATTAGATATTGCACCCTTAGCTTAGTGGTTAGATGGCATTTTTAGCAACTCATGATTCAAATCCTCCTTCCACCATTTTTTCCCTTTCATTATCAAACTCCACCGTTTTCTTATATTCACAAACAAGTATTAAATATTATATATCTCAACTTTATTTATGTTATTTAATTATGAATTTTAATGAAGTTATATTTTTTTACCTCCTTTCACCATTTTTTTCTTCCATTATTTCAAATTCCACCTTTTTCTTATAATCACAAACAAGTATTAAATACAATATATCTCAACTTTATTTATTTCATTTAATTATCAATGTTTATAAAGTTATATTTTTTTAAACTTAACTTTTTATTTTTTTATTTAATATTGTTATATTTTTATTTTTTTAGCTAATTGAGTTTTTTATTATTTAACTTATAATTTACTCTTCATCTTGAATAATTAAGATTAAATTATTCTCCTATTTCAAATATATTAATATTGAAATAAATCAATTGATATATTTATTATCTTATTTGACATTGTGATTTTATAAAAAATTCTTGTATATTTTTATGCATGTTACTTGTGAAAATTTAAATTTATGAGTGCAAAGATTTATAAATAATATAAATTTAATTATAAAATTTATAAATAATCGATTTAATAATATAGGAATAATATAATGATACAGTTGATTGTTTAAAAAATTTAGCCAATAAAAACTTATATAACTATTTATTTAATATTATATCTATTTGTTGGAATTATATGATACATATAATTAGTGAACTCACTAAAATAATTTCTGCTTAGTGGTCATCATTGACCCATTTGATAATTTTAGTATAAAATAGAGAAAAATATATATAGAGAGTATTTGACGTAGAACATGTGTAGAGCACTAATTTTACTTATTAAATTAATAAAAAAATTATATATTAATTTAAAGTATATGTTAAATAGTAAAGGTTATTAAAATGAAGATCATCGGATCAAGACATGTTAATAAATATGACTATTCAACTGTTGTAACTTATTTAGCCTTAAACGATACATTTTTTGTTATCAAATTATCCAAATAAATATATATTATTTTATTTAAGAAGTATATAATAAATTTAATAATCAATTATAATCATTAAATTAATTAAATTATAAGAAATAAATACTCTATATGGAAGTTCTAGTGTAGAACTGTATGCTCTATATACTCATTAACCTCTATAAAATGTCTCCAGAAGCCGAAGTTGTAATATTACCGGTCAGCATTGGTTGAAATGATATAATTGTTATAACCACATATATATATATATATATATATAGGTGTGAAGCGTGTGGGAAATGGTTTTTAGCGTATATTTTTTTTATTTTTTATATCTTTCTTCATCAATAATTTGGAATATCATTGATAATAATAAAAATAGTTTTATAACATCAAAAGTTATAAAAAAATTGATATGCATATTATATAGAATAATAATGTGCTTAAGTTGATAATTTGAAAAATAATAAATATAATTATTATTGATAATTTGAATGATATTTTTGAGATCGCAAGCCCCTGCAAGAAAAGATTTCCTTCTTCCCTCTCAATATGGAGAGTCACTAGCTCCCTCTCCAATAATCTCACTCTTCTCCTCTCTCTTGATTCTACCCTATTTTTAAAATCACTTTTCTAAAGTTTATTATTTTTTCTGCATCGATGAATTGAGAGGAAAGGACATAATGCCACTAATTTTCTTTTTAGAAATGTGGTGGCATATCATATCCGACTCCTTATTTTAAGACACTGTTTGGTTTAAGCATAATTATTCAAGGATTAAAGGTACTTTCTTTTTATATTCATGCTTAATTAATTACAAATTATTTATATGTTAACAATGAATAAAAAATTATTTCACAATTAATACTTTTATATTACATAAAAATTATTGTCAATATAAATTTCTATATATTTTAACAAAAAAATTAGTTGTGAAATTTTATTTTATTTAATTAAGAAATAAATATTTAATTTATATGAATACAATGCCTATATTGCTTAAATTCAATAATTTGTTATATGTGTGATAATATCATTTTATATTCATCAGCTAATTCTACCGCTAATTTTACCAAACACTTATTTGTTACAACCTCCATCCGCTAATCATCATCCGCTATCTATTATCCACTAGTTCAATCGCTATCCGCTTGTCAAACTGCTAATAATACCAAACAGAACTTTATTCTAATAGAATAGATATTTTTTTGAAACTTGAACAAGTAATAAGTAATTCCAACAAAAAGGTGGAATAATTTATCTCTTAAAAATTACTATTCATTAGAATAATATTTTTATAAATGACAACATTGCCCTTTCATTATTATGATAAAATAACCATCTGTTTGGCAGAATAAAATAGAATTGCATCTTATTCTTGTCATTATTCTCAAAACAAACTGCGCCTTAATGTAATACGCAAGTTGGCATCTACAGTCAATCAGAAAAATGGACGCACAAAAAAAAGTTGAGGGGATCCGGTGACAACATTAAGAATCTACTAAACTCAGAAGGCCAAAGTTACAAAAAAAAAAAAAATGGAAACTTACGTGTTTTCATCCATCCCTGTCTGTTCGTCCGTTGTGGCCTTCTTCACACCTGAATGTCTGCCTTCCGCTCTTCTTCTATTGTCGTCCATTATAAAAGGATTTAACGAGAGTCATACGCCTTATAAAACGTATGACCCTCATATGCCACCTGCCCACCATCCGATCTACTCAGACGGTGGTTGCAAGGCGATGGCAGCGGTGAGGCGCGAGTGGCGAGGTGATGGTGGCGGTGAGGCGCAAGCAGGTAGGCGACGGCCACTGCGAAGCGATCCAATCTCTCTCCCTTTCTCTCTGATTCGGCAATGGCGACGTCGATGACGACAAGGCGAGGACGGCCGATTGCGAGGGATCCGGCGACAAGGCGAGGAGGGCCTCGATCTACTCCCCCCTTTCTCTCCGATCAATGGAGAGAGAAGCTACAACAATGACAGGGGCGGTTGCAACTCGATCGCGCACAAGAGAGAGATCCGTGACCTTTTGGGCGCGACTCTAGATCGATCGCGCACAAGAGAAAGAGATTGGAGATGGCGACTGCCGCTCAGGAGTATGATGGTCTGTCCTCCCCTGGCAAGCAAACATGAATCTCCTGTCTTCCCAGTGGCCCCGCCCTCAGCTACTCCTCCTTCTCTTCCTCTCCGCCGTTCGTCTCCCTCACGGCCAACATTCCCATCGACGAGGACTCCTCCAGCTTTCACTTCTATCCCTTCCACTGGTGCGCCGCCGCCGTCGACCGCTGCTCCGCCTCCATCGGATGACAAGAAGGGAATAGAAAAAATGGTGGCGCTAAAAAAAAAGTGAGCAGCGACCATCGTCAAATCCAGCACCCACCGTCTGATTAGATCTGGCGGTGGGTGTTGAGACGTATGGCCATTAAATTCATTATAAAAATAAAAAAAATGGAAATTAAATTAATAACAAACCAAAATTAAAATAAAAAATCTTCTTCAACAAATCTGGGGAGATGTTGTGAGATGTTGGTGTTAACACGTCGAAGTGTTTGAATTTATAGAGGAAGGAGTGGTAGAACACTTATCCATGTGTTAATTTCTTGTCTTTTCACTTTAGGAGGTCGACCTGCTCATCCATCCATTCCAATTCAACTCTGAATACAATTACTTCTTCCATTCACTTTTTTCAGACTTGCAGTCCGAGCACTGATCATTTAAAGTCTTCCTGTTACCAGAAACCACACCTCTTGCATCTTTGATTATTGCCATCCAAGTTGGCTGCCGGGTGCATTATCTTCTTCGATGGGGAAGAAGTCGATTACTGTGGCTGACCGTTGCATCAACTATTACCTTTGATCCTACCCACATATCTATTCAACAAGACACATTTATTTCTTTTTAATTATTGCCATTCTCCTTAAGAATATATATAGAGAGTGTGTGTAAAGTCCATAAATTTCACCTTCTTATCGCGTGACAATTGAACTTATTTTGAGTCGGCGTTAACTACTATTTATCTCTATCCATTGGACCTTCACAAATTCATTAAGAAATAATTAACAATTAACAATTAATAACCAATAATATAAAAGTGCGGAAGCTAATATATCTATTGTTCTCAAGTAGTTCTCCAGTCCATTCTCTTACATCAAAGTAGCAAGTAAAAGAAAATAAAATAACATAAGCTAAACATGTATCTCGTGTAATGGCATCATCATGAATACTCAGTACATAAGATAATACGAATGGATAAGAAGACTTAATAAAAATAGACAAAGTTTCAGAGAAAATACTTCTATTATTTCCTTTCTGTTCTTTCTCTTTTCTATTATGTTCTTTCCATTATTTTCTTTTCTATCCTTTCAATTCTATTCTTTTTCGTTCTTTTCACTACATCTTTTATTTTAACATATTCGCAAGCTCGACTTCTTTTATTATAGACACTTATGGGTGTGAGGTCAAGGTGGATCAAATCAGGACCAAAAGTGGGATAATGATGAGCTCACTAAAAAAATCATTTACTTTGATCTTAGGGGTTATGGGGCTATTAATACCCATCTTCAACATTTCTATTCCATTTTCATTCCATTGATCGTGCACATAAAGCCCCATTTTACATCTATTATCTATTAATAATCATAAAGAAAAATATTCAGAGTATAATAAAATAATTAAATATCATGGAACGAAACTAGAATCTATTAGTCAAAATTCGGGTCGAGTACTTCTAAACCTAGGCCAGGCTGCCATGGAACTCGGGCCGGCATAATAAGCTTGATTTGGGTCGCTCCTATTTCTTCTTTCTACTTTTCTAACATGAAAATCTGAGTCGGGTCGTTACAATCAAACATCGAATGAAATGGCTGAAGATTCCTTTTCTTATTTTGCTTCAGAACCTAGGCTGGGTTACATGAAAATTGGGCCGAGTTTACATCGAATCCGATCCGATTTAGTGTTGATAAAAATGTGTCAGAAAAATATTATAGAACTCGGGTCGGATTTGGAGCAACTCGGGTCAGATTATGCAGAACTCGGGTGATTTTTTTGTCAACTTTGTCCTATAATAACTTTTGGTACAATACTTCTTTCGACGTAAAAACTATATGAAACTATTCATGGGACATGGGAGAATCAATCCTAATTCATCTATCAATTTAACTATTTCATTAAGAAATCGTATCCAAAAGTGAATCTGAAATCTCATTATCAAACTCGACACTTTCATGCATGAGGCCGACGTCCTTAGACAGAAGGTAGATCCGAGATTGGATGGTCGATCGGAACTCTCACGCACATCCACCGAGGAAGAAAAAACATAGCCCGAAGATGGAGGAAAAAATCAGATAGAGAATGAGAGAAAGATGTGTTAGAGGAGACCCTTTGGCGTTTTATTTTCAGGGAAAAATCTAGTGAGTTTTAATTTAATTAGAACTCCTATTCATACTTCCTATACATAATTCATCTTTTACTTTTCATGAATTTTTGGTTAAATAATTAATAATACTATTTCTTGATTTTTGGAATTAAAATAATAAATTAATATTATTTTATTTAATAAATATTTTTATCTTTGAAATTCCTAATTTCAACCTTCATAGGAGTCCTAATTTAATCCTTCAATAAACTTTACTTTATCCCTAATCCTTCTCCAACTATCTTTTCTTTATTTTATCTCTCTCAAACATAATTATTCATGAATTTCATAATTAAATAAATAATTATTATTCTTATCTTTCAATTTTTGGAATAAAATAATATTATTTCATCTTCTAGATACTTTTGAACATACAACTCATATTAATTCTCATTAAGAGTCTTTTATACTTTTGCATATTTTTGTGGACTATTGGTTTGCAACATTGGGCTTTCACATATCCATATAAGTAAGAAACAACAAGAATAAACTACAAAAAGCCCATCCATAAAAATGTGAAAGCTAACATATCAAATGTTCTCAAATGATCCTCATATCCATCCAATTACATCATAGTAGCAACTAAAATAAAAGAAAATACGGTAGGCTAAATTACTATATCATGTGCGATTGCATCACCATGAACCGTTCTAGCTGCACATGCCTTCATCTTTGTTTGTTCAGTTATTTATGAAATTAAAACGCAGAAACATAAATATTCATGAGTATAAAAAATGGATAAATTATGTCAAATGTCCTTCCAATTTGACGTTTTCTCAATGATACCCTCAACTTCACAACACGAATGCCCTCCATCTTTGAACTCGTTTCACCCGATGCCTTTTTTATCTGTGATCGGTCATCTCTCGATTGTCCCGTCGACGTAGCATCCATGCGGTCTATTCTTTTTTGCTCTTTTCTCTTTTCGGTAAGGTTCAATTCAATTATATGTTCTATTATTTCTATTCTATTCACTATGTTTTTTTACCTTAATAAATTCCTAGAACATTTATATGTGTTGCCTAATGCGAGCTCGACATTCATGGAACTTTCATATATGGTCAAGGTGGATCAAATCAAGACCAAGAGTGTGATTAAGGGCCCAATAATATATTGGGCTATTATTACCCATGATTATGATTAAGGTGGTGGAGCTATGAATACCCACCTTCATTTTTTCTATTCGATTCAATTCAGTGACAATTAATATTAAGAAGCACTACAAGAAAATGGGCGCTTAGCGACACAAGGTAGCGCCGCCAAAAACCGTGACGCTATATAGACGCCACTAGCGCTTCCATAGCATCTACTTCGCGTCACACCAATCAGACACTACATGCCTCTCGATAGCATCTCATTCGCGTCTTCTTAGCTATTCAACGGGTTGACGTTAACTCTAGAACAATAAAGACGCTACGTAGACGCTATGATTTCGCGTCACGAACCGCAAATGCGCGGTAGAACCTAGCGCCGTTCTGGCATCGACGACGTTAGACGCGACACTAGCGTCTCATGTCTGAAGGCTCTAAAGCGACGCTATATGGCATCTCAAACAAAGGAGATGCTATTGTATATATTTAAACACTATATACTATATGTTAATCAATAAATTTATTAAATATTATATTAGTATTAATTACACGATTATCAACATATTATCAATAGTATATTATCAACATATATATGTATTAATTACACGATTACATATATATATATATATATGTATGTATGTATTTTTACATGATAAGAGTGTTCCTAAATATATAATTTGTTACCTATATTATTTATGTTATCTATACATATAATATATATAATATCTTAATGCATATATTATTATATACTTAATCATGAGATTACGATGGTTGATTAATTAAGTGAGTGATATTTTAGCGTCACAATAGACACTCAATAGCATCTACCTAGCGTTCAATGAGAGCCGCAGCTTGTGTCGACGCTATGGTGACACTATGGGCGTCTCTCTAGCGTCGTATGTTCGAGACGCCATGTGGTTTTAGAAGCTAGTTCGGCGCTATGATGTCGCTAAACGAAGCTAGCGACTCAATGGCGTTTGTATTGCACCTCCTAAGCTAATTTTTTACCCGTCGCTCAATCGGACACATATAGACATATAAATACGCGTATATGCTGATACTTATATATAATAAGTGCATATATACATATTATTATAACCTAATCTGACACATATAAACAAATACACATATATATATTCACTTCGAATACGTATACATATACACGTTATCTATATATATATTCAATCAATAAATTCATTAAATATTATATTAGTATTAATTACACGATTATCAACATATTATCAATAGCATATTATTAACATATATATGTATTAATTACACGATTATATATATATATATATATATATATATTATATATATATGTATGTATTTTTACATGATAAGAGTGTTCCTAAATATATAATTTGTTACCTATATTATTTATGTTATCTATACATATAATATATATAATATCTTTATTATGCAAATATTATTATTATATACTTAATCATGAGATTACGATGGTTGATTAATTGAGTGATATTTTAGCGTCACAGTAGACACTTAATAGCATCTACCTAGAGTTCAACGAGAGCCGCAGCTTGTGTCGACGCTATGGTGACACTATGGGCGTCTCTCTAGCATCGCATGTTCGAGACGTTATGTGATTTTAGATGCTAGTTTGGCGCTATGGTGTCGCTAAATGAAGCTAGCGACTCAACGGCGTCTGTATTGCGCCTCCTAAGCCGACTTTTTACCCATCGCTCAATCGAGCACATATAGACATATAAATACGCATATATGCTGATACTTATATATAATAAGTACATATATACATATTATTATGACCTAATTTGACACATATAAACAAATACACATATATATATTCATTTCGAATATGTATACATATACACGTTATCTATATATATATGACTCGAACATGTATAGACATATACATACACATATATATTTATAATACATATAGATAAACACATTATTGTAACTTAATCTCCCACACGTAGACATATATATACATACGCATATATTACATATGTATATATATACACACACAATTGTGTTATATACACATATACATACATATTTATAATTTTGTATACATACATGATAGATTATCGGAAGAAAATAAAATAATTGGAATGGGGTACAATGCGATGAGACGTTACATTGATAAATAAAATTTCATACATACTAAAAACATTTGAAAAAAACTTTCAATGAGCGTCTCAATGGCGTCGCGATCATGAGACGCTACACTATTCAGACGCCCCGATGACGCTATGGTGTCGCTACGTTGTCTTAGCGACGCATTAGCTTCTCTATAGCGCCACTCTAGTCGAATTTTGACAGTGTCAGCGCCTATATGGCGTCTACGTAGTGTCGCATTGTATTATGATGCTAAAAAATTACTTAAATCCCTAACCCCTCTTCTTCGTTTTCACTTTTACTGTTTACCTTCGTTTCATCCCGCCCGCCCGACGCCCGACCTCCGACGCCCTCCACTGCCGCCTCCACCCTTCGCCCGACATCCGACGCCCGACGACCGCCCTCCACCGTCGCCGCCACCCTTCGCCTCTACTGCCCTTCGCCTCCGCCGCCCTCCGCATTCGACCGCTGCCCTCCGCATTTGACCGCCGCCGCCCTTCGCCTTCGCATTCGCCCTCCACCCTTCGCCTTCGCCTTCGCATTCAACAGCTGCCGCCCTTCGCCTCCGCCGCCCTTCGCCTTCGCCTTCGCATTCGCCCTCCGCCCTTCGCCTTCGCATTCGACTGCCTCCGCGCTTCGCCTCCGCTGCCCTTCGCCTTCGCCTTCTCCTCCTCCTCCTCCCTCCGCCTCGTCCGCCCTCCACCGCCGCCGCCGCCCTCCTCATTCGACCACCGCCCTTCGCCTCCTCCTCCTCATTCCTCCAAATTTAGTTAATTATTAATGCATGAAGTTAAATTAAGTTAATTATTCATGTTAAGTTAAGTATTACTTATTCATGTTATGAATTAAGTTAAGTATTACTTAAGTTAAGTATCATCTCTTTGGATCAAGCTAGTCTTCGCGGAAGAACAAAAATTATAATATTAAGTATCATCTCTTAGGAATTAAGTTAAGTATTACTTATTCATATAGCAACGATGAAGTTAACTTATGAACTAATTCATGTACTTCCACATTCTTGGTGATAAAATGAGATTATGATTCGACGATGAAGTACTTGAAACATGTGATTTTGGACTTAATTCGTTAGTTCAAAATCACACGTTTCAAGTACACGAATTTGATTACTTGTCTTAGGAGTAGACTATTCTTAACAGAAACAATGGTAGATGACAATGAAACATCATTCGTACACAACGATGTGCCCATGGACGATTACTATCAAGAAGATAGAGTGAATGAGACAATTGATGTGGCCGATGGAGTTGAGAATTTTCAATTGGTCGATGACGCTGAGCCAATGGAAGAGTTCAATTCAAATGACCTCTTGAATGTGAACTTCGATAATTTCATTGATGATGACTCGAACCAAGATTATAGCGACGATGATGAAGATGATGAAAATGAATCAGAATATGAAATAAGCGAATGAATCCTGTAGTTATTCTAATGACAAGCTTTTTACTTTTTTAAAGTTATATATGGTTACCGATAATAAGAGAAGTTTCTTTCTTTTTTTCAGTCATGGTTACTAGGGGTAGAGCATATGGGTCATCTCGCTCTTCCAGGTGTTCACTCGAGATTAGTCAGTCATCACAACCATCAGGTAATATATTTATTGTGAGCTGCTTATTTATAGTTGATTACAATAGTTAAATTCCATTTATAATAATATCAGTTCCTCTGCCGCCGACGGGGCACGTAGTCGGATCGTCACATAGTAGGTGATCCATTGGTGGGTCTGCTCAGCGTATCACTCCAGGTACGTGACACATTGTAGGCAATAGACAGTAGGAGATAGAGTTTTTTAAATATTTTACTTTTGTGACAGTTGCTCCATCATCGACGGGGAACATAGTCGGTACGTCTCGATCGCACGATGATGATCGTCATGTCACACCAGGTTATTTTTTGTATATTACTTAATTTTATGTAGGAGCCAAATTTTATGTATTTTCTTATGATGGCAGTTGCTATCCCACCGTCACCGCCGAGAATATCAGACGCTTCATCACAATCTAGCGTTGGTGAGCAACATCTTATGCCAGGTGATATATTTATTGTTATTGACATTTCTCAATTAATTATATTAATTATTTTTTAATAATGTCAGTTGCTACGCCGCCGATAGCACAAGCACCTGACTCAATTCATTCAGACGAGCGCACTGCTATTGATCATGCGATACACATCAATCGAGGTGAGAACATTATTGTACATCTATCAATTATCATAATTTTAATTTGGTATGATACTAATGATTTATTATGTATTAGGGCCCATCGCTGATGTCGGACCTTCACAGCCTACCCAGCTGTACCAGATGATGATTCCTCTTCGAGTGATGAAGAGGGGTTACACGATAATGGGGTGGTCACTGTGAATAATATTGCTCGACCATAAGTTAAATAATTTGTATAGATTACTTGTTATAGTTTTGGTTATCATTAAAAATTAATTCTTCTTTGTAATTGGCAGGACCACTTTCATACCCGCTAGTACCATGCGGGATGACAGTGCTCTCGTTCTTTCCCACTTGCCGGAAGGGGCAGGATCCTGGAAAGATGTCCCAATTCAAGTGCGAGATGACATGTTTCGAGTCTTTACGGTACGATCTTCTATTTGGGTTACATAATTCGATTTATATTTATTTTAAAATTACTAAGTTTTAACGTTCTATTTGTAGAAGGCAAATCAGTTTCATCCGGATCTTAGTTTAGGGACGATCCGGGGAGCTTTTGAGGAGGTCGCTGCAAAATGCCTCCAAAATCGATTATACAAGTTTCGCAAGGTCATCACATCCGCCGGCCTCACTTTGGAGTAGGGCATACAAAGATGCCCAAGACATATTAGGCGCTCGGTTTGGGAGTCCCTTTGTAGGAAGTGGTAAGTATGTATACTTTTACATTATTTTTATGAAAATTATAGTTTTTTGAAAGTGTAAGTATTTGATGTATACCGAAGGCAAGAGTTAACCATCTTTCGAAGCCCGAGGCCCACATCCACACAGGGGGATCGATGCGATTTGACGAGCATCGACGACGCATGATAATTTACATATAAATTCAATTTATCAAACTTTTGACTTATACTTATGTTATCAAATTTGAAACTTTATTGTATGAGGAGAAAGAAGACGGTCACGTAGACTTTCGTGTGGTCTATGAGGCCACGCATAAGAACCAGAAGACAAACGACTTAGTCACGCTCACTGCTCGTAGGCTTCTGGTAAGTCTCATGATATGGTCATTTGGTTGTTGCACTATTTTTTAAATACATAATGTTTAAATTTTATAGGATGAGTATAATGCGAAAATGACTGAAAAGTATGGAGATGATCCGAGTACTCAGCCACCAGGTAATGTTTCTTCGTTGGTTTAGTCATGTTTTTAATTTATGTGTTTCTTGATATATAATTTATATATTATATGATTGTTTAATTTTTCTATTTCGTAGAAGACCCTTCTGTTTGGGAGGAGGTGGTTGGCACGACACGAGGGGAATACTTGCGTGACCTTGGCACAGCCGCTCAGATACCTAAGAGGATCGAAGGATATGCAGGAGGTGCATCTACTCCGAGCTCATACGCTGCACCTGATATGACGCAGCTATCACAGCAGCTATCGCAACAGTTATCGACGCAGATATCGCAGCAGGTGTCGCAATAGTTATCGCAGCAGTTGGCTCCTCTATTGCAGACGATTCAGGAATTGATCCCGACATAGAATCCATCCCCGCGAGGCCATGGACCGAGCACGTCTGGGTCGAACATCCGGAATGATAACAATAACTCCCAAACTTAGGATAGAAAAATAAACTATGCATTTGTTACTTATAGACTTACACATACATATAGTTTGTTAGTTCAGTTTAGTAGTTTTCGTATTCTTATATATTATGCCTTTGATGGTTTTATATTGCCTGTGATGCTTTTATATTGCCTGTGATGAATATCAATGCATTTTGAGATGCATTATAAATTGTATGAGTGTGGAAAGGGAAAACATGTGGCTGTGACGGGTAAAAAAAATGTGCAAGTAGCGACTCCATAGCGTCTCATTTGCGCCCTCCGAGCGTCTCATTGGCGACGCGTGAATGCATATTTGCATCAATTTGGCGCCCTCCTAGCGCCTATCGTAGCGACACGTGGGCGCCAGAATCGCGCCTCAAACCTAGCGCCCCTTGCGCGTCGACTTAACGGCGCGCTCCTGCTTCGCACAGCCGCAAACGTAGCGTCTTAATAACGTCGATATAGCATCAACAAGGGGCGCTAGTTGCGTCTCATTATCTTTGACTCTAGTGTGACGCCACTAGCCACCGATTTCTAGCGTCTCAATATTGCGGCGCTAGTTAGACGCGGAAGAGATGCTCTTCGCAACGGAGACGTAATAGCGTCTCCCTAGCGTCTCCTATGTTGAGTCGCTAATTGCCAATTTTCTTGTAGTGAAATCCCATTTTATATATTTTATCTGTTGGCTGGTTAGCATCCTTATTGTTCTTTATTAATCATTACTAATACAAGGGGTAAAATAGTCATTTTACACCTGAGCGGTTAACACATGTTTGTCTTAAAAATCCGAGTAGGGTACATCAAAACTTGGGCTAGGTACATCGAAACTCGGGTCGGATTTTGGTTGACTCAAGTTTGTGCTCACCGAGACTCAGATCAAGTTCTCGGTGCTACCTTCTTCTCATATCTTGGTAGAACCCGGGCCGGTTTCAAGGTGGCTCAGGTCGGGTTTGTCGACTTTACTGCGGGCTTTGTCTACCCCGTACGGGTGTATACCCAACTTGGACAGGTCATCGGAAGGGGATTTGAACACCCGAACTTGATTGTGGCATAGCCTCGGGCCGGGTTAACGAAAATTGGGGTAGGGTTCCCTCGAATTCGGGTCAGGTTCGGAGCGAATTACGTTGGGTTACAGCTTCTTAAAAGAATTTGGGCCGGAGCAAACTGTGTCGGGTTACAACTTCTTAAAAGAATCTGGGCCAAGTTTTCTTTACACAGGCCGAGTTCCGGCAGCCAAACTCTGGTGTTATTTTTTCTATACTTTGGGTCATAATAACTTTCGTTACACTACTCTTTTTTACATGAAAACTATATAAAACTATTCATGCAATATATGAGAAACAATCATAATTCATCCATCATATATCTTAACTATTTCATTAAAAAATTGTATCCAAAAGTGAATCTGAAATCTTATGTAAATTAATTGTTTCAAACTACTTGAAATTGAGACTTTGGACAAGTTTTTAGCGAGATCCAACGGCGACTTACCACGAGACCGGTGTCCTTTGACACAGCTTTGTACCACAATGCCGGGTCAAGCCATTGCACACATGCATCGAGGAGGGAGTTCTAGGGTTCTAAGGTTGGTGGAAAAACTCAATTTTCTAAATAAGTGGAGGCTGATATGGGAGAGGCTCTATTTATAAGAAATCAAACTAATTTCGGGATAACTATCCTAACCAATAGAAATTGAAGAAGAATCCATCCCTAATCAACTTCTTAACCTTATTATTAACCCCTTTGATTTATCTTTAATTAAAACAACTTTCTCTTTCCTCCTTTTTCTTTCTTTTCTTCAATTCAAATTCTCTCTCTTTTCCAACTTTTCTTATCCCTTTATTTAAAAAGGATTTTATAAAATAAATAAATATTTTATCTATTTGTTTAAAACAAAAAATTATGGGTTGTTACAACTATGGAGCTACTAACATGGGTTGGAGCGGAGTGGTAAGTAGTTTTTCTCGTTTAAACAATGTCACGAGTTCGCGTGGTTTTGCACGCAAATAAATTTTGTCAAGAGCATCATTTTTCATTATCAGGTACGCAACCCGGGATGACTTAACCAGTTCGATGATGGTGGGTGGACCCACATATAGTTTTGGGGGTTGGCCTCCCTAAGTCTTTAGAGTAAATTATGACAAATACCCTCTAAGTTTGGCATTTTTCCAAAATTATCCTTCAACTTCACTTTGTAACAAGACTACCCTCCATCTTTTAACTTATTTCACCAAATATCCTTTTCACATATTACAAGTGGTTACCCGATCATGCCGCCAACACGATATCTTCTCTCTCCCCCACATAATCATTTATATGTGGTAACATAAAAAAATAAAATAGTAATTAAAAAATGGGAAAATGTTTGAGAAAGAATGCGAAAACGTGATGTAAATATTTTTTAAAGTATAAGAAATAAAAATATATCATTAAATAAATTACACAATATGTGATGATCATTTCAGATCAAAATGATACTTAAGTCGTACATTTCACAAAATAACTTTATTTTTTATACAACTTATTTTGACATAAGTAATAAACATGACTAGCTCTCTCGACGGTCCACCGGCACCCTTTCCTTCCCTACGCCAACATGCGCAAGGAAAGATGGTGAGGGGGTCGCCCCCCGTGCAATTTTTGCCAGCCAAGGTCGCTAAGAGGGCGATCCCCCCCCCCCCCCTTTCCCTGCACGCGCCCAGCCTGGTCACAGGGAGGGGGGCCCTGTGCAACCTTTGTTGGCGCGAAGGTTTGGGGATTTTCATCCACCCCCTGCGACCTCCGCCGGCAAAGGACGGCGCGCGTAGGAAAAGGAAAGGGGGAATCCATCCACCTTTCCTTGTGCGTGCCGATGCAAGGAAAGACAACGAACATAAAGGAGAGAGAATATTATTTTATTTTTTAAATGATGTCACGTCAACTAAATGCTCATGTGGAGGAGAGAGAATATTTTGTGTGAGCGCCACATCATTTCAGCAATCGAAAAATAGACAATTAATAGTGAAAAGAGCATTCTGTGCAACGAGTTAAATGATGGAGAGCATTCGTGTTACAAATTAAAGTTTGAGGTATCTCTGAACAAACGTCAAAATTTAAGGACATTTGATGTAATTTACTAATTTTTTTAAAACTTAATTAGCTACATATACTTGTTTATAAATTTTAGAGCTAGAAATCAATTTGCCTCCCTCACCTTAAATGAGTTTAGTATGTTATTTGTAAGAGTCCTTGATGTAGTGGTTATGCTTCTTTGAATTTGTTTGTGAGGTTGTAGGTTCAAAACCTAGACCCTCCCTTATTTTTACTTCTGGGTTCGTCCCTTATTGTGAGGTGATCATTTATCTTATTCCCACTGTCCGCTAATGAATTTAGTCATTATTACACCTACATATCAATTAAATGGTTAACATGAGTGATTAATTAATAAATCATAGCTCTCTCTCTCATAAGACATTGAGGGGGATGTTTGGCTTCTTCCAATAACAAATTCATTTGCTCCCATTTTGTTTCTACAATGAGAACAAATGAAGAATCCATCTATTCTTAGGTGAAGTAGGAACATATGTATCCCTACTTTTTTTTGTTCTTAATGTGGGTCTACCGACATGTTTTATAATTATTTGGATGAAAAGTTGAGAACAAAAGAAATATTCTTATAATATTCCTCTATCAAACAGCCGTTGCACACCTTTTGCCATTATCTTTTCATCTTTAAGAATAATTAATCAAGAAAAGTATTGGACAAATAACATTGTCTACTAGGATGTTTATGCATCTCTCATAAAAATCAATTAAAAAGGAAAAAAAATATGACAATTGAGGGTGTACTGATCAAATGAAGTAAAATTAATGAAATTAATTGAATAACCATAAGAGAATTAAAACAGATGATTGATCTTTGAAATAACTCATTTTTATTATAGGAGAATTGGTAAAATCCATGGAAATCAACAAAATACTAGCGAGAGTCAATATATAGAAGCCCCCTTACAGTCAACTTCATTTTTATTTTGGCTAATTCAGCAATCCTTGTAGCAGAAGCAAGCCAATAGAGCAATACATTTCCCACTTTTGTAGTTTAATCCTATGCATTTGTCATTGCATTTGTGACTACTAATGCAGAAAAAATCTATTATGTCAAAACAGGCGTCCACACGTGAAACTTCCTCTGTCAAAATTTTCAATACATGCAGCAACAACAACAAGGACGAATTAATAATGCACATATAATTGACATCAATTTTAATTTGTTCCTTGAAAGAGTCATGAAAGATGTTATATGGCCCAATGATAGCTTCTCTCGTGACAAAGAGAAAGAAAAATATGAAAAACCATTTTTATTAAGATATTATTATTATTATAATGTTCTAACAAAGATACAAAACTTCTCAAGTTGGATTTGAATTATTTTAATTCATAGCAGCTATATCGGTGGCATATGTGGGAAAAAAATACATTTATGTTGGAAATAAATTGATTAAATTTGTTTTTTGTGTATAAAAATCAATATTTTTTATGCTTAATTATGTTTAATAAATAGTCATATCATTCATTCGGATAAAAATGCATTTTCCTTCTATGAAAACATTTTCTTTAACTTTAGAAAAAAAAACTCTTTCATTAACTTGAAATTTAGTTGTATAATAAGTTAACATGTGTGTTGAAGAATAAAATGAACTAAACTGAGCTTTGCTACCAAAAAATTAAAGAAAAATATGAATTCATTATTTAGATTAATAAAAGTATTTATAGAAAGTTACGGGAAACTCATAAATAACAAAGTTGGTGGTTATTCATTAAGAATAATTTTATGGAACGAACATGGAGATCATTAAAAATTTAAAATAAGTTGTAGACATATCCAAATTCATCAAATAAATCATCTAAAGATCGAAAAACAATACAAAATATGGCATACATGTAGGGTATATGATCTGCAATGTGCATGTGAGAGAGGTCAAACCTGAGGAAAATATAAGTAGCATCACAAACAAAGCACAAACGACTGACTTTGAAGCCTTCATGGTAATTCCAAAATCACCTGAGGAAAAGGGAAAAGAGAGAGTTTTCTGTGTGTATTTTTAAAGATTTCTACGTGTATTTGAAAGACTAGTGCAACCTATATATATGGAGATACCTAGTGCAAAAAATAAAATAACATATAAATCTAACATTTGATAGTATTAATATTCATCTATTTTTTTATAGTTTCTATACATATTCTCATCTTAATGAGTAAAGATGTGCAACCAATGTATAGTTTCTATACATATTCTCATCTTAAAAGTAATGATATACAACCAATTTATAGTTACCATACATAGTCTCATCTTAATGAATAATAATGACGCAATGAAAATAAATTATTAGCCTTTAAAAGACATAGAATCATGCATCAACATGTAAATGGTATAAAATAATTTGTGCCACACTGAATGATTTAGTTATGATCATTCATGCGCCTTCAATATAAGGAAACACATAATTGAAATAATTTATTTGTTTTTAGAGACAATAATTAATCTGTACATATATGAATCTATCAATCTATTTATCCATATTTTTCAATGTGATGATCATATTTATCTATATTTGAGTTTTTTTCATTTAAAGGTTTTTAATTAAATGGACAAGAAAGAAAGAACGTGGCGTCTTTTAAAAAGAAACATGGTATTCCTTCTTTAAAAGAGGGACGCCCCATTAAATTCTCAATATCTTTAAAAGAACACTAATTAGTTTAAATCACTTTCCATTAATTTCATTTTTTTTTCATTACGTCGTGATTGACCCATTTAATATATTATCATTTATCACTAACAAACGATCAAATGATATAGTTATTTAAGTGTTGTATAAATAATATTTTTACTATCTCCGAAGGCCGAGGTTGCAATAGTACCAACTGTCATTGGTTGAAATGATGTAGTAGTTAATAACATAACCTATGTTATATATATATATATATATATATATATATATATATATATATATATATATATATATACGAGTTTAACGTGCATAAAACCACAAGGTGTGGGAATAATGTAAAATCAAAATTCTTTAATGTACCGTAATAAAAAATTTAAAATCAATTTTTATTTCAAATAAATGATATTTTTTAATTGTAAAAATAGTTCAATTTATTTTAAATATAAACAAATAAATTTATTAGAAATTGGCATACAAATTAAATAGATATACATAATATTGGGTTAAATAATATTTTAAATCACATTTTGACTTAAATATGTAAACCAAAGACTTCGAACATTTAGATTATATTTACCATACATAACTAAAAAAATTATTTTAAAAATTAAAATAATTATTTATGTTAAATTTGATCTTAGTCATTGGATGTTTGATTAACACATGTATATGCGCGGCAAGATATCATAAAAAGAAAATTTATTTAAGAACTATTAAGACGAAAGATATGAAGTAACAAAAAACCTAAATTGTTTGGTGCCATCATGCAACGATCAAATATTATAAATTAAACAAATACAAACTTAAATATCAAGAGAGTTAAATATGATACTAAAGTTGATGAAGTCATATCTCGTTAACGATATAACCTTATTTAGTACATGTAACCAGGACTTAATGTGGGTGTGCCATGTCCAAACATGCAAGAAGATAATAAACCTAAGTACAAATCTACACGCCAATGCTACAACTCATGAAAAAGATGTGGTACGTAATTTATTATATAGGAAGCAGAAGCAAAAATTTGCATGATAGAAAACACTTATAATCAATTATCAAAATCATGCATCATTATTGGGAATTCATACATATCTCATACTCACCCTAGATATTCAATGCTTAAGCAACACCACTTTAAGTAGATTTTAAGAATAAATAAGGTGGTGAATAGTTATCATGAATAAATAATATAGTCCATAGATTTTACGAATAAAATCCATTGACAACCTGAAATGAGATCTCTACAAGAAAGTGGCCCTTTTCAGACGGGTGATTATCGATGGGCAAGAAACCGTCTAAAGTACTGAAGGCTTTTTCGATGGGTCTACTTCTCCGTCGTAATTAGAGGGAATATCTTTCGACGGTTACGACCGTCTTAAATTTCAACGGTTTTAAAATCGTCGAAACCTTCCGTCGTAAGTTTCGATGCTCGTAACCGTCGAAACATGTCAATGAGCGCATTTAGTTCTCGATAGCATATTTCGACGACTTAGACCATCTCAATTTTCGACGTTTCCCCACCCGTCGAAAATTTTGACGGTTCTAACCATCAGAATATTAGTTATATAAAATTTATATATGCAATGGTAATTATTTTTGTTAATATATTTTTTCTTTTTATTTACTGACGTTTTCGACCGTCTGAAGTTGCGACGATTCACGTAACCGTTGAAATTTTTAACGGTCAGAACCGTCTGAATTGCAAAGTTTTTCGACGATTCTGACCGTCGAAATGTCATTTATACCTCTTACGTAATATATACGTTTCGGCGGCTAGAACCATTACAAAACAAGAGAAGTCGAGCACATTATGTAAGTCACGCAGGAGGGGACCACACCGCTGACCTCTTGACAACTTTGGACGGATCACGTCGGAGTCAAGAAGGGTCGTATTTACGACCTCGGATCATCTGTTAGTAGTGCAGATATTGGATATGGTCGTAAATCGGTATCAGGTTCTCCGAGTCAAGATATGCAACAAATGTTTGACATGATCAGGCAAGAGGTTATGCAGGAACTCATAAAAGAGTTCGAAGAACGTGAGCATCGTAATTTATTATCTCAAAAGAAAGAGATGAAGAAAATGATGTGTGACATGATGCGTGGCGACTTCAACGACGACGATGTAGTACCGTAGCTTCTTTGTGTTGTATTTGACGTTTGGACATTTGACGATGTTGTATTGATATTTGACGTTATGCGTGACATTCAATTGCAATTTCGTTATATTTGGACATAAATTATTTATTTAATTTTCTTTTTTATTAAATTAATTTGCTTTAAAATTGTTTGTGTCAATTTTTTTTAAATTGTTCCGACAGTTCAAACCGTCGATAATATCATATTCGACGGTTAGAACCGTCGATAACCATCGACATTTTAAACCGTCCACATTTATAGACGGTCGGACCCGTCGATAAGAATCGACGATTTTAACCGTCGAAAGTTAATGACAATTTGAGCCGTCGAAACTCAACGGCGTTATCGACGGCTCAAACCGTCGATTAAATTTTTTTTACGATTGGAACCGTCGATAGTATCGACAGTTCAAACTGTCGATACATATCGACTGCTAAAACTATCTTAACTCTTCATTGATCGACAGTTGAGCCCGCCAACTCGACCGTCGAAGATTTCGACGGTTGTGAGATAATCGTCGAAAATAATTTGCGACACGTCATTTTTGCGCGGATGCTATCCGTCGAAAAACGTCATTTCTAACTTCTTGACAAATTACAGATAGTCAGAACCATCTGTAATTGACTTTTTTTCTCGTAGTGCTTGTCTTATATATATATATATATATATATATATATATATATATTTAATCTAATCTCATGATAGTTCTTTGTATCATAAACTTATTATTAGATTCAAATTAAGATTCTTAATATTAATCTAATCTCTAATCTTAGGAAAGGATATGCAATGTGAGGATTCACGTGAGATTGACATACGGCTAGCTGAAAGGTCCATCCACTCCATATATCATACATATAATCATAATAAATAATTAATAGTCTTAAATATTATCAGTATTATATAATTAAATATTAATATTATCAATATTAAGGATAAAATAGAAGTGTTCCTCTTTTAGTACGGGGACATCTTGTCACCTGTCTTTTTAATCGTTAAATTAAAATTTTGTGGATGATATTTGATTTGTTTTGAACTTTTAATTTTATTTATCTATTTTTTTATCCGATGAATAAAAAGATAAGGGACATGATACCCTTCTTATAAAAGATGGATAACGTCATTAAATTCCAATATTAAATATTAAAATTAATCCACTTTATATGGCCCATCGGATTGCATATAGAAACCAGCAATGTATGGACTCAAATCATGAATACAATCATAGATCTAATATTTTATGTTTTTTTATTATTTATATGTGGTCAATTAGTAATCGGTATACATAAATATTCAATCGATAATATACAATAGAAAATTTATTAAAAAATAACGAACTAAAGGTTTCGGTGCATATATTGCATCAATATATGCAGCCCATTTAGACCAAAATGTCGTTGCAATCTAATTGGGCTTCCAGTGTTAGTGCTGCCCAATAGGCTTGGTCCAATGGGCAGCCTACGGATTCTTAATTCTTTTATTTTTCTTTAATTTCTTGTATTTTATATTATGACTAGTCCTATGGCCATGAACAAAAATTAATAATTATGTGATCATTGATACTATGATTTTTATGAATTGCCAAGTATTTCATTTGAAACTAAAATTCTTAACTAAGTCTTAGAAAAAAAATTGTGTTTATAAATATAGACAATACGTTTTTATCATTAGATTTTTATTTATAAAGTATATATATTTAAAACACTAACTACATATAAAAAAAACTATGAACATTTCATGTGCCCTATATCGTATCATTTTTTTAAAGATATTTTTCAAATTTGGATCAATAAAAAACTCTATTTCTGCTCAAGATCAAAAACTTTTTTTTATAAAAATTAATTGTTATATAATCCTAATAGCAGGATATTTAAGAATGATCAAAATTAAGAATTATAAATGAACCTGCATGTGCGAGTGCATCCGTATGCACACGTATGTATATAAATAATAATTTATCATAACTGTAATTTTTTCTACGAAATATAGTTTTAATAAACCAACTAAATTTATCATTTATGAGCATATGCCACGTGACATATATTAACTATCTGTTTCTATTTTCTTTTTCAAAAGATACTTTCCTGATTTAATTCAACAAAACTTCTACTTTGCTCAAAATACTTATATAACTAAATACATTTTTATCATGATTAAAAATAAAAAATTGTAATTATATTTTTAGCAATTTTACAATGTTAAATTCACAATATATATATATATATATTCACCTTTTCAAAAATCTAAATTACAAGTAATATATAATACAAACAAAAAATTATATAATTTTATGTTTATGAACTTTATTAACTTATATAGAAAACATTTATCACAATATTTATTAATTCTGAAAAATCCAAAAAAAAAATGTGTTATGTTATTTATTTTCAGGTATACAAACTTTATTACTTAATGAAATTTTTTAAAAATATTAAATTTGTTTTTTAATCAAACAAAAAAATCGTGCTCGTAATCAAATTAATTTTACCTTTTAGTTTTAATCTTATTGTTATATTATTACTATAACTCTGTATCTTCCTTGAAATGCAATAAATAATAACATAAAAAATAACAAACGGAAGAATAATAACTGAGATAATAATAGTACGGGGTAGGGAGAAAATATAAGTAAAGATTAATAGATGAAAGAAGAATAATGCGTGTATACATATATATTTAAAATTAATAATAATTGTGATGTTATTATTTTTAAAAAACAAAGAACTAAAATATTTATGGCTCAAATGGCCTGCGTCCATGTACGGCCCATTTAATCCTCACCATTCGGGCAACTAATTAGCCCACTTTGTATGGCCCATCAGACTAACTAAGTTTCCTGTACTTTATTTTATTGTTAGTACTATTGATCTTTTAATAATATTTTTTTATATTATATTACTAGTAATAACAATTATTATGTGATGTAGCAGAGAAAATGCATGGTTTAATTTAGAGGAAGAAGAACGAGAAAAGCAATAGGAGAGAGACTTGAGAGAGAACTGGATAGAGAAATATTGTTATTGTTTCAAGACAGAATGGATATGTAGAATCCACGGGTGGGATTAAAAGTTTTATGTATGCACAAATTAGATTAATATAAATATATAAATTTTAAAAGCACAAGGCTTCATTTATTTTTTGCTCTTCAATGTTGCCCCCATCTGCCTACACCCAACCTTTTCAAAAGCCCAAGAAACCATTTTCGTTAAATCAATTTTTTAATCAAAAAACATTTTTTTTTCAAACGAAATGAATCATGAAAGACTAGATGACATGAGGCAGATACTAAATTTTCTTTTTCGAATTTTTCGAACTTCTTAAAAATTGATATGGGCAAAAGGCTAAATGTATAATAAATAAATTTAATACAAAAAGTTAACGGTGGTAGAAGTAAATGTTTGAAACGTTTAGGAAAGAATAAATGGGTAATAATTATTTTTTTCTTAATGAAGTGAATAATAATAATATAAAAAATAAAAAATGAAGCCAAAATGGATTGCATATTTCTGTGGGCTATTGGTGATACAACTCAAATTGATTAGTAATCGGCAGCTCGGTTTCATTGTGTATATTAGTAACTGATGTGTTTGTATAAAAAATGTAAAGGAAGCAAAAGTTTAAGAATTATTTTAAAAAATGAGAAGGAAGCACAAGTTAAACACGAAGGAAAATGGAAAAAGGGGACAATATTTCCCTCTCTCTTTATTTCCAATTATACAATTAATTAGATTCAGAAAAATTTTAAAATCTACCATAATTTTATTGTTACTGAAATGTCAAGTGGAAAAGGGACAGTGTTTCTCTCTCACCCTCTTCTTCTTATTCTTTTTTTTTTAATAAGAGGATGATGCATTCAACTAAGTAATAGGTTAAGTGTACAAAATATTGGGCCACCGGGAGGTGGAATGTCCACCCTTATTCTTATACATATATTTCAATTCTTTGTGTTATCTCCCTCTTTCTTCTTATACTTTCATATGGTTGATCACCCTGATGAAGCCTCGAAAGGGGATACATTTGTCAACAACATAAGCACTCATTGATCTTTCATGAAGCAGGATGCTATCTAAAACCTAAAAGATAATATTACGTTTAGCTGGATGATGACCTCATAATTCAATAAGAAACCCCTCACCTAATAATCCATCTAAGTTTTCCACTAACCCAAACCCACTTTAAGATACTATATCTTAAAACTCCTCACGCTCTCTCCTTCCACTAATTTCTGTTGGACTTCTTGTTGAATCCACTCAAGCTTCTTCGAGCTGTAATTTTAGGTTGTAGCAGCATATGGGGAGAAGGAGAAGGGCTCAAGGTTGAAGAAAGAGGAGGAGGAAGAAGATTGCTAGGATTAAATGAAGATGGAGTGACATGAAAAGAGAAAAGAAACATCCAAAGAAGTATGCAAAAAAGGATATATACCAATCTCTCTCATCTTGATTTTATTTGATCAGATGATTAATTGATGATTATGTCATTGTTTTGCATGTAAGAAGTTATAAACTTATGGTAATGAAAATAAGTTTTAATAATAAAAACAAAACTAACAAGCTATCCATATTTTGTAGTATATGTTCTTATAAGTTTTTAATAGGTTATATATGTCTAAAAACTTTTATATGATATATAAATAGAAAGTTGTTGAAGTCTAGTTTCTGTAAGGACAAGAATCACAATCCAAGTAGCTCACTATTCTGAATTGCAAGTTGATGCATCCACTTGTATTAGCGGTGATAAAAAAATCACAAATGATATATGGACACAACTATTGAAGTCTATTTTTCATAGGAACCGAAATCATCTCAATCCGAGATGTATACTTGGAGTTGTAGTTCAAAGATTGAGTTATTGTCAAACTGTTCCGCAAAGTAATTGAGCTGACTCGTAAATTGCACATAAAATTATAAAGATCATGTTAGTCCATGAAATTTTATATTTTTATATATGCTTAATATTTTAAATGAATATGGATGCACCAACTAAAGCATCTATCACTACAAGAAAATCGCGATTTTCCGACGGATAATTTCCGACGGTTCTAAATCTGTCGCAATTTGCGACGGATTTTTCGACGGTTCCATTTTCGACGGATTTTTCGACCGTTATGACCGTCAGAAATAATTTATATTATTATTTAATTTTTCGACAATTAGGAACGTTGATATTTTCGACGGATATCCATCCGTCGCAATTTCCGATGACTTTTCCGACGATTATGGCCGTCGGAAATAAAAAAATTAAATTATGTATTTTTTATATTATTATTAAATGTTTTCGACAGATTTTCCGACGGTCAAGACCGTCGGAAATAAAAAAATTAATTATATAATTTATTATATTATTATTTAATTTTTCGACGATTAGGAACATCGATATTTTCGACGGATATCCATCCGTCGCAATTTCCGACGACTTTTCCGACGGTTATGACCGTCGGAAATAAAAAAATAAATTATGTATTTTTTATATTATTATTAAATGTTTTCGATGGATTTTCCGACGGTCAAGACCGTCGGAAATAAAAAAACTTAATTATATAATTTATTATATTATTATTTAATTTTTTTACTATTAGGACCGTCGATATTTCCGACGGATATACAACCGTCGCAAAATCCGTCGCAATTACCGACGGTCAAAACCGTCGATAAAATAAAAAATAAATATTATATATAACTAAATATATTTTCAACGGTCACAACTGTCGATAATTATAAAAATATTTAATATTTACGTTTTCGACAGTCGCAACCGTCGGTAATTAAAATTTCGTTATCCCGCTTTCTTTTCCCTTTTCCCGCTTTCTTTCCACTTTTTCCCTTTATATATATTCCTCATCCATCTTCTCTCTCCCTCTTCCCTCTTCTCTCTCTCCCTCCTCCCTCCACTCCTCTCTCTCTCCCTCCTCTCCTCTCTCTCTCTCCCGGCCGCGAGCACCCCTCCCGCCCGTCGGACGCCGGCGACCATCCCACGCCGGACGCCGGCGACCCTCCCATGCCGGACGCCGGCGACCCTCCCAAACCGGACGCCGGCGACCCTCTCCCACGCCGGCGTATTTCTTTCTCTCCCGCTCCGCGCCGGCGTCTCTCTCTCTCTGCTGTCGGCCGCCAGGCGGCCGGATCCGGCCGCTAATTTTTTTATATTTAAAAAATTATTTGCGACAGTTGCGACCGTCTAAAGATCGACGGTTGCGACGTCCGTCCAAAGTTTCGACAGTTGCGACCATCGAAAAGTTGCGATGGCTCGAATCGCCGGTCTTTTCCGGCGGTTGCAACCGTCAGAAATATCGACGGTTCGAACTGCCGGCCTTTTCTGGCGGTTGCAACCGTCGGAAATATCGACGGTTCGAACCGCCGGGCACTTTTTCGGCGGTTGCAATCGTCGGAAAATTTCGACAGGTCGAACCGCCGGGGACTTTTCCGACGGACAGAACCGTCGATATTTGCGACGGATTTTTTTGTGTCGTCGCAAATCCATTTGCGACGGATTTTTTTGTGTCGTCGCAAATCCATTTGCGACGAGCGTTTTTCCGACGGATCGATTTCGACTGAAAAACCGTCGGTAATTGCGTTACCGACGGTTTTCGAGCTGATTACCGACGGTCCGGACCGTCGGTAATCCGCGTTTTTCTAGTAGTGTATGGCATCACATTCATGACGTGGCAACTTGTCATTCATTTATTTTGAAGTCCAAATAGGACTTTATTTGATATTATTAGCGATTTGTTAAACGGATAGCGATTTAATAGCGGATAGCAATATAAATAACGGATAACGAATGATGATTAGCGGTTTATTTAAATAAGTGGTTGGTATAGAATTAATTGATTAATACAAAATGACATAATTGGACATATAATAAATTATTTAATTCAATCTCCATAAAAATTTTATTATAATTTAATAAATTAATCATTAATATTTTAATAAATAAAATAAAAATTTACAATTAATATTTTTTTAAAAAAATATATTTACAACAAATAATTTGCAACTAATTAGATATTAAAATAAAAGAAATATAGTTGAATTTGTGATAAAATAAAAATGAGAAAATAATAAAATAAGTTGAGAAAAAAATGATGCATTTGAATAAGGATAAAATCAGAAATAATATTTCCATTCAAAACGTTAAATTCTATTTACTTATGTCTTTTATCAAACGGTTGAATTGTTAGACGCTACTTCAAACGCACTTCTTGAAATTGCAAAACTCCGATTGTGAGAATATTTATTTGTGTAATGACAAGCTCAGGTTTCCAATCGCAATCAACTTGATTCTTCGACGTGGTGATGAGTTTGTGATCCCAATGTCACAAAAAAAGAATATTGTGCTATGAACCCGAGGCTTTTCTACAAAGTTGGTGTCGGGGGGGTTCCGTAGGTCATGACCAAGACAGAGGTTTGTTTGATTGCTTGGGCACATGTTGAGGTGTTCGCGTCCTGCTTTTATGTTCTTTTCATTTGTCCTATACTAGTTTGTGACCGGATTAATTTTAGGGTGGGTTGATCGTTCTAGTTAATTGATTTTATTTGAGATTATTAATTGATACAATTTTAATATGAAGAACTAAATTCATATTGTCTATTAATTGGTACTGATTATGGAGCAATTAATAATATAAGGAATCTAATTTAATTTGGATTGATGGGATGTAGTACTTCAATTTTGTCATAATTTGGGCTAGTTTACTTTTGATCTACTTGTGTTAATTTTATTAATTTAATTTGATTGTTGCTGACAGCATCTTTTAATGCTTGGGATTAAAGCAAGCAGTGTCTCTTCTGTGTCATCCACGTAAAACGGGGAAAGGGAACCACACTTTTCTTACTCTCCAAATGCAAGTTTATATACAACACAGATTATTTTTTTTCCTAATTTACATATTGTAATTTAGAAAGTTCAAGTACACGATAAGACCGTGGCTCTTTGGTGTAGGGCATGCACCGTCCCGGAAGATTTTGTATTGTAACATCTTGAATCTGCTGGATGACGTCCCAATATGGACCGCTCTCGAGGCAGCCGCCTTCGAAGAGTTCTGCCGTGCAAACCATCCCGGAAGATTTACGAAACTTGGTTGCAGGACCAATCTTCGGAGCCATTGCGGAAAGTGATCAAGATCATTTGATGAAAAATACCAACTGCTCCACGGGAACAAGGCCATCCGTCGACTCCAACGAGGAACAACCATGGATTCTTCTCGAAATGCCTCAGTGACGGAAAGTTAGACAACCTCCCCAACTTCCCGCATAAACCTATGACGACCTTCGTCACCAGTGGGAGATTCTCGATTCTTCTCAACTCTGAAAGTTCTGCGATCACAAGAATCTTTAAGTTGGTGGCACGAGACAAGCATTGTGGAAGGGCTTTCAGCTTCGGGCAATCATGAAGTAACAGATAGCGCAAATTGGGAAGTAGCTGCAACCTGGCGTTTGTTGATCCATTTCTACCCATCTGATCCACGTACGTTTGTTGACGACCACTCTTCCCAGTCTCGCATATGTTTAAACCACACAGTTTCAAGCTTAGGAAATACGATGGCTCTTGAACTACATGAGAAGAATTGAGGTCCGATAGGTGGTGATAGCATTGACGCCTTCGATACGAAGGAACTTCAACTTCGGCAACTGGCTTAAGGCAGGAGGTGTTAGAGTTGGTGAATACTTCAGGACCCCTTGTTCTCACATCGAATTCGTCCACGTGAGCTTAAGGGAATTTGAGTATTATCCAATTAACAATATTACTGGCGTACGAACGAAAGGGGGGTTCGGGGGGCCCGCCCTCCGACGGCGGTCTCGGATTTTGGGCTTTTGTTTAGCCGGCCCGTGTGGTTCGGATTAGGTTTTTTTTCTCTGTTTGTTTGGGTTTTAAACCCGGTTTGGAGAGGCTATTAATAGCCTAATTTTATGGTGTAATCTGTGTGGCGGCTGTAAACCTAAACGATATAGTGGAACCTCTTTGCAGGACGTAGCCCTCATCTCAAGGGTGAACCTGGGTAAATTCGTGTGTCTCCTCTATTTTTCTGCAATTTCTCTGCGATCTTCTCTCCGTGTTCTCGGATTTTCCCATCAATTGGTATCAGAGCACAGGTTGTTCGAGGAATTAAGGTTTATTCGAGATGTCAGGAGGATCGCGAATCGAGATAGAAAAATTTGATGGAACACGGTTTGATCTCTGGAAGATGAAGATGGAGGATCTCCTCCGTGATCGAGATCTTTGGACGGCAATCGAGAAGGAGAGGTCAGGCAAAGAAGCGGCGACGGCTGCAGATGCGGCGAAGGCTTCAGATACGGCTTCCTCCAGTCAGGCAGATCCAAAGGCAATCGAAGAGTGGGATCGGATTGATAGAAAGGCGAAGGGTTTGATTCGGCTTTGTCTCGCAGATTCAATTCTTACGAATGTGATGAGCGAACCTACAGCTAGAGATCTGTGAAGGAAATTGGAATCCCTATATCAAAGTAAGTCGTTGGTTAACAAGTTATTTCTGAGGAAGAAATTGTACAATCTTCGGATGCAGGAGAGTGACTCGTTTTCTACCCATCTTTATAACTTTAACACGGTGATCAGTCAACTTGTATCAATCAGTGTTAAGTTTCAAGATGATGATAAGACAATAACATTGCTCTATTCGCTGCCGGATTCATGGGATAATCTGATTGTCGTGATTGGTGGCGGGGATAAAGAACTTTCGTATGAAAGTATATGTGCTGCCTTATTATCAGAGGAAATACGGAGAAAGGGATCGGCAAGTTCTGGTAAAGAAGCGCTGGCGGCCAGAGGAAGGCAACCAGAAAGGAATCAAAATCATAGAGGGAGATCCAAATCTCGTGGGCGTTCGAAGAGTAAAGATAAGAAGGTGCAATGCTGGAGATGTCAAGAGTGGGGCTATCTGAAGCGAGATTATAAAAACAAGCCGGTTCATAAGAAAGAAGCTGAGTCAACCTCGGACAAAAATGAGGTTGAGGCAGGAGATATGTATGTGGCTTCTGCATGTATGGTGCAGTCAGATAAGGATGTCTGACTCATCGATACTGGTGCTTCATACCACATGACACCTCATGGACACTGATTTTTATAAATAAACAACTAATTCAACAGAAATGAGACAATAATAAACAAAAATGACAAGAACATGATTATTCTCATAATACAGCAAAAATGGCGTCGTGGAATGCAGCAACAAGAAGAATCCGCCATGAATTAACATGCAATGAATGGAACTAACATGTTGACGCCACTACGCTTTCTTTCTTGATTTGTCTTTATCATCATTTGAGGTTGAGCCATTGCCACTACCTGCCTCAAGAAGAATCCGATGCCCAAAAGGTCTTCGGTCATCTTATACCGCACGTCTTTTGATCGAGAATTTCGGACACTCGAAACTCGACCAGTTGTCCGGTGGAACTAGTCGCCAGAGAAATTCTCTGGTCATCTTCTCCGATGTTGACTGTCCGGATCGGTTGACCGAATTGGAAGTAGAGCTCGATTAATACCCTCGCTAATTCGATCGTCCGAACTAGTTTCGATCTTTCGTTTTGATCCAAATCTGTCATCCGATCTAGTTTTGAATATTTAATTTGGTAGTCACTATACTCGTGTCGTGAAGAATCGGACGTTCGAAAGATTTTCGATCACCCATTTTAGTTGAAGATCATTGCGAAATTCTTATGTTTCCAATCAAATTTTTCATTCAAATATAATCCGAATTATAAATCATTCTATTAAGACAAATCTCAACGTGAATCTTATCAAAAATCAGATTCTTTTCGTCAAGTGCTTTTATATGAAAATAGCTTTGAAATTTCTATTCTACTTGGCTTCTTTGTTTAATATACCATGATCCGAATTCATGAATGAAAATATCTTGAATTTGATTTTGCTAAAATTATATGTCTCTTTATATTTTAATTAAGTTATGCTCTCTTACATGAGATCTTCCTTTCTAGTGAAAAAAATGCACGGTTTGAATTTTTTACCCGCAAGTTCATTATCGTAAGTGTTTTTTCAAATAAAATTGAGTTTAATTATACTATTACGCTCATTATTTATTAGTTAGTGAAATAATGGTTTTGTACGTTTGATTTATTTTATCAAATTCATATTTTAAAACATTTAGTTTTTCCATGATATTGGATATATCTATATAATTAATGTTCTTCTTTATTTTTTCAACTACTTCATTTTATATTAGTTTTAATTTAGTACATCTCAATCACACTTCAAATAAAATGTGACATGATAAAAAATCCCTGAATATAAAATGGCACCCTTATACACATCATGATTAAATTTATAAATAGTTATTTTGAGAGATTTTTTATATAAATATTAAATATTATCAATGTCACACAATTACATAGCATAATAAGAAAAATTATTAAACATATATTTATAATACTTGTAGAAATTCTTATAATTTACTTTAACATGATAATGCATAAAAAAATAAAAGTGATATAATTACTCATAATATCATATTATGACCTAAGAAAACATATAAGATGCATATATATTATGTCAAAGATAAATCACATATCATCCATGAAAAAAATCGAATTCGAAAATATATTTTTCTTATTTTTTTTACTTTCTAAAATGTGATTTTTCAATAAAGGAAACAAAATTCACACTATGCGGAGCCACAAGCTGAAGTAGAATAATAGTGTCATTTAGCATTGTGATGAAATGGCCAGACCAACTGATGAAGCGGTTTAACCACAAATTAGGGTTTCGAACTGATTTGGTCAAATATATGAAATTAAAATTGAGATTTAGGTTAACACATTGACTCTGCAGCTATCACATGAAGAAGATAAAGAGCAGAGAGGAAAAGGGAAAAAAAATAGAAGAAAATCAAGAAAAAAGTTGAAAAGGAAATTAGAGAACTGAATTATTAATGGGCTTTAGGCCGACGAAATTATGGGTGTTAAGAAAATTGTCCAACCTCGATGGCTCAGCCCAACAGACTTGAGCAATATCTTTTTTTTTTTCAAAAGATAAGTACAATGGGAGAATATTGATAATTATCCTGTTAAGAAAAAAATATCCTGTTATTTGTTTTTAATATTGGACGAATGATTAGGGATTAGTCTCAGAGCGGAGGACGACAGGAGAAAGAAGAGTAATTTTAATAATATCACTTTATCTTATTACTTTTGTTTTAAGAGAGAAAAGGATATTTTTATAGCTTCAATATTAAATCATATGAAAAATTCATATGGATAATAAGAGAGAGTGATAGTTTTAGTGACAGAGATAACACAACAAATAATCCAGCATATTTTAATTTACTTTAGTTTATAGTATTATTAGATCTACTAATGTTATTATTATTATTGTCGTTGTTCTTATTATTATGATATTTTGTACCAGATAATATAATAAGATAATTTGGTACGAGAGAGAATAATTATAGAGACTATAACAATAGTACGAGGGCCGATAATAGAAGAGATGAGATGAGAAAATAAAATTAATAATTTTTAATTTTATTATAATTTAATTATTATTGTTATTATTTTATACGTCACTATCTTTCTCTTACACATTCATCAATGACAGTAATTAAGGTAGTAGTAATGTAAAAATAGAAAAAAAATAACAAAATGAAAAAGAGAAAAAAGGGGATTTCAAATGGGCCGCGCCATAAAGACGGCCCATTTAGGCTGAACTCTGCATTTGAAATGGATCGTGCTATGACTAATGTTAATGTTATTTATTGTTATTATCAGTTTTTATTAATGTTATCATTTTTTGTTAATAAATAATGATGTAGAGAAATGGGTTAATAAAGACTAATGTTAATGTTATTTTTAATTTCATGATTCTTCATCCATGATAGGCCAATCTTCTATCAACAAGTGAAATTGTGGTGAGATAGTCAGGTGGTTATAAGAGTTCTCGTGGGATGATGGTGATGAAACTGGCTCAATATAATATTAGTTGCCAATTTGTCAAACAACTTTATAAATAATTTTATGTTTTATATTAATTTTTAAATATATATATTAAAATAAAATTTTCTCTATTCATGTTGTAATTTTTTAGAATTCAACATTATTACCTCTTCCCTCGTATTTAATGCAAAGTTAAGACGATTTTTGCACTTTATGTTAGTTTAATTTGACTCTTAATTATGAATCTATCACTCTAAGAATAATATATATATATATATATATATATATATATATATATATATATATATATATATACGCGCGCATATTACATAGCATGCAATCAATTTTGTACAACTAATATGCAATCAACTTTATTTTCCTTGGGTTGTGATTCATAGGGGCTGTTTCATTGTAGATTATAAGTTGGAATATCTCAAGTTCTCAACAATTCTCATAATACAGTCAACACACAAAAAGAATAGGAATAATTTGGTTAAAAATTCTTTTTTAAAAAAAATAATCTTGAAAAATGTGAAATTATCTTTTTTAATCCATTCAACAACATATTTTTATTCTTCTAAAATAGCAAAATAGACATATTATGATTTTTTGTCATTTTTGACATCATTTTTTTCATCATTTAATTATATGTTATTTTATTATAAATCTTATAATAGTAATAACAATTATAAATGTCAATTGTTTATTATAAAATATAAAATATATTCTTTTTCAATCGAACAAAAGGTAGAATAAGAATACTATATTTTTTAGAATAAAATTTTGTATTCCTTAAAAATCATTCTCCAACCAAACATTCCCATAGTTTCGTACATGTATTGAAAATTTAAATATGTTTTCAAGATTCAACTTCGTTAAATCTGGCATGTATGTGATGCCCAGACTCAATCATATGATACATGTGAACTACAATTTTCTTCTTCATGAATGCTATTTTCTATTGAAATCATAGCTGTCACTTTTAAGGCTATGAAAATAAAATGTAGATCAATGATTGTGGTTCGAAACCAGAATCATTATATTTTTAAATTTTTATGGTTCTTTATTTCTAGGTAATAAAGAAAAATAGTCGGTTATCTAATTATACACAAATTTAATTAGTTTCTTCAAATTATTTTTTTATCCATAAATAATGTTTTATTTATTTACAAAAGGAAAACAATTATCTATCTTAATTATACTCAAATCAAATTTACTTTTACTGAAAAAAATCTTATTCTGCTTGTATTTACTTATGGCTCTCTATCTTACTTAAGCTTCACATTTTAATTTAATTCGTAGAAAAAAAATAAGAGGAGGAAGATGAAGAGTAAAGAGGGAACATGAGAGAGGAGAGATGAAATACCAATAAAAAAAGAAAGAAGAATAAGATAAAAAAAAATAGTAGAGGAGAGAGGAGAGAGGAGAGAGAAATTCAAGATTAAAAATTTAGAGGAGGGAACCACTTTGGGCCGAGGGGTATTTACGGATGGAAAAATAAAATTGTCCGGCCCTGCTACTCTATTTGTTGTAGCCCATTGAGTTCGGCCCAGGAGACTTCACCAACATTTTTTTTCTTTTTTGAAAGATACAGACTTATCATTATAACATCCTTTTTTGAGTTAGGCTATTTTTTTTTTTTGAAAGAGTAAATAAAACGTATCATTATAATATCCTGTTATTTATTTTAATGTTATTATTTATTATTAGTATTATTATTTAATATCCTGTTATTTATTTTAATATTATTATTTAACATCCCTAATAGAAGGGATTAGGGATTAGTCTAAGAGCGCAAGACGACCGGACAATTCAGTCCCCCTCTCGTCACTCATTCTTCATTATTTACTCCTTCAAGTTTACCATTATGCAATTTAATTTCTATAAATGAAGAGAAATTACGTTAATGAAATGCATGAAAAATGAAAATAAAATAAAATGGTTATCGATAAAAATATGGAATGTTGATATCTATACGAGTAAAGACAAATATATAACTAAAGTCATTTTTATGCCAATTAAATACATAACTCAGTAATTTAAATCCTAGCAGTTTTACAATGTTAAACTCGAAATATATAATTTTAATTTTTAATTTATATATAACTAAAAAATCATATATTTTATTTTCTTTTGTTTTTTCAGGTCATTACATAATATACGATTTCATCGTAAAAATGAGACCTAAATAAGTTATGTAAAACTAAATACGATTTTTCCACAATTACAATATAAGTACGAAACCTAAATAAGATAATTTCCACAAAGTGATTTCGCGTAAGATATTAAAAAATCAATTGATTTAATGTATGCTCAAAATCACGGAAAAACTACATTGATTAAGTATTAAGGAACTATTTGTTGTGTTCTCAATTTAATTAATCGACCATCTGAATCATCACTAAAATATATTGTCAATTTTTTTAAGTTATCAATAATGTTACATTATAGTATTTGATAAGTATTTATTATACAAATCAGAATAAAATTATTGAAGAAAAATAATACTAAAGTATCCCCAAAAGTAGGAATGGGTAAAGTATGAGGAATTTAGTTATAAATTATTCATACATGAAATACAAAAGCCACATGAGATTACTTTTTTTATTAAATTTTGGAATTTTCTAAAATTTGAAATAAGATTTTTTACTGACCACTATATAATTCTTTTGTAATTTAGGAACTGTTTTAATATTAGTGTAGAATTAATATTAGAATTTGGTAATTATCAAAATATTACGAATCGTCTTATAGAAACAAAATACTTTTACTTTTTAAATCATTATAGCATTTTGGATTCAGAGTTATTTAAATATTTTTTTATTATGCACAATGAAATTTAATTAATTTAGACAAAATTAGTGATGATGAAGCATCTACAAATTTAGAACCATTTACAAAAAAAATCATTGATTCTATCACAAATCATCTTAGTGAATTAGTTTAGAGTTGGATGAAAATTATGCATGAACATTATTTTATCACAAATAAAAACTAGTTACTAATTTTTAAATGAATTTATGGGTTGATTTGGGCAGCCCAAAAAAATGGGTCAAATTGAGTTGGCTTTTTGAATCTTTAGTGAACATGGACTTAATTTTGTTTAATATTTTGATAACATTAAGTTAAACAATAAAATGTAAAATAAAAGTAATATTAACTGAATAAGATTTTGCTATGCACCCGAAACCGTCCATTTATCCAATATATATTTATTTTTATCAGCACAATTTCAATTCATTGCATAAAAAAAATTAGAATTAATTTATTCTTGGACCTTCACAATTCTGCAAGCCCATATGACTCTTGGTCATTTTTCTGTCAGCCCACTTCCTTTTAATTTATGAATTATTGTATAAAATTTGGAAATAATCTTTTTTTACTGGCCTCTATATAATTATTTTATTAATTTAGGAACTGCTTTCGTGTTGAATTAACATTAGAATTTGGTAATTATCAAAATATTATTTTTTCGAATAGTCTTATAGAAAAATGCTTTTAAAATTTAAAGAGTTATTTATACTATTTTTTGTAAATATCAATTTACATTCATTGCATAATTTTGAAATTATTATTATTGAACAAATACATATAATTTTTATTTGTTTGCGGATAAATATTTAGTAATAGAATATTGTTTATTAATGTTCAAAATTGATTACGTTAAACTTGATGTTAATGCTCTTTTTTAGCACTTAATTTATAAATGATAGTAATCTTAACTTAGAAATTCAGGAGAAAAATCATAAATGGCAATTTATTTTGTTAGTAACTAATAACTGTAAATTTAAACTCTTAATTAAAAAGTCCAAGCAAAAAATAATAAAATTAAGGCTCTATGGGCCGACCAATAACCAGAAATGTTTTTGGACTATTAATGACAATTCTGAAGGCCCAAACGGAATTTAAAATTTTCAACTAATTAAGCTATGAAAAAATGCAGATCAAACGTGATTTGAAACCGGAATAACATATATAAGATATTTTAAAACTCGTTTTTTCCATTTTTGCACACATTTCTTTGCTTCATATATAAGATATTTCCTTAATCGATATAGAAATTCAACTATTCTGTTTTTTTTTTCTTTCTTAATATAATTTTGCTTAAAGTAGAACTTCCTTCATGAGTTGCAGTCTAGAGTTTCAGAACTTGAATTTCCTTTATTTAATATCTTTCTTAATTTTCTAACTGGATTAGTTAGGAGAGTAATTTTCGAGGTTATCATATTAATTAAAGGGAAAAAAGAAACAAAAAAGGAAAGGTGATGGCTCAACCACAATTGAATTCAATTGACACGGCACCACGCATGTGTAATAACTATAACTATAACCGACACACAAAAAAAAGCACCATAACTACCTTTGTTCGGCTAAAATAAGCTCGTCAAAAGCAGCAGCAAACAAACATAATATTTTCTGTGATTCGAACTCGAAATAGTAGGAAAAAAAAGAACACAATGAAACATAATATTAATTTCCTTGCCTGCAAGCAAGCAGTAATCAATAAAATGCACCAGTAAGAAATTGATGGTTGTTGGCATTAATTCATCCCTAATCCCTGTGACTATGAATATGCACTAGTGGTTTGACGTTCTCTATAAAATGGCACGGCAACGCTCGCCCATCACATAAACACAATCTCTCTTGCACAGTGTCTATCTCTCTCTCTCTCTCTCTCTCTCCCCCCCTCCATCCCTCCCGACGAGAGTTCTTGCTTCTACGAGCTTCCGGCACGTCATCTCTCACACACAGGCTCTCTCTCTCTCTCTCTTTCTCTCTCTCTCTCTCTCTCTCTCTTTTAACTCAGTGTCACTGACCTGCATGCAGGATCGATGGACGTCCCGGTGGTGGCAGGACTCCTCGTCCTCGTCACTGTCGTAGCGGTTGTCATACTGACCATGAAGGTTATTAGCTTCTGCACCGTGGAGGAGGAGGAGCACAAGGAGAAGGAAATTATTAATAAATAATCAAAGTATTACACTTCACTTTTTTTCTGCATACTGCAATGGAGAATGTTGAGATTAGCTGAATAAATTATCTTATTTTCAGTTCACTTTTTCTGCGTCCTGTGATAATTCAAAAATCTTAAAGTTGATTAAATAATTTATTTTAAGTTTTCTTTTTCTTTATTAAACATAAAATTTATTTTTTTTAATATTATGAAATTAAAATAGAGACATTGTTCCATTTTAAACTCCAACCGTATATTTTATTAAAAAAATTAAACAATTTGATCTAACAAAAAGATTAAAATACATAACTCAATCTTTTATCCTAAACTCAAATTTCAAAAGAGAGCTGTTTCGGCGACAGACCTCGGCCCTGGGCTGGGCCTGGCATTCATTGCGGTGGCCGAATCCACAACTGAGAGCCCACCAAATAAAAGTATAAATTTGAATAGAATTAAAATTTAAACCTTATTAAAAAAAAAACTAAAACTAATATATCTTCACTCTTTTTATTTGCTGATGGGCCAAATCCACAACTGAGAGTCTGAGATCCTATCAAATTAAAGTTTAAATTTAAATTGAATTAAAATTTAAACCTTATTAAAAAATAAAGCTAATATATTTTCTTCCACCCATTTTATTATACTATTTTCCTTTATTTATTTCTGTGCGGCTAATTTAAATGGATCACTTACACTCATTTGTCAATTCTTTCTAATATAACTTTTTTCCTCTCTTTCCTCTTCGGCCTTGTTACTTTTCTTATTTGTTTATTATTTTTGTATCTTTTAAAAAAAACTTAGTGGATCAATGGTATTTATATATTTTCCCCACTTTTCAAATGGACAGCAATTTTTTAAATTTTTTATTTAGATTTTCAAATGATAATAATTGGTAAAGTTGAATTAGATACATAAAAAATAGTAAAAGAACAAAATAATCCTTTTCTGCAATGAAGATAATATAAAAAAAAGTTTCACAAGAATATTGGAAATGAATTTCTTTCGTATCGAAAAATAAATTATAGAAAAAATACTATTAATTTATTTATAGGCATTTATAATTTAAAAGATATTTTTGAATTTGATGAGCTATAAGTCGTTAGCCCCTCACATTATTTTCTTTTACCATGGCGTGATTGCGAGCTTGTTTGATCTATTTCTTCTACAAACGTTGGGGTGGTATTGCTCAAGCTGCTCTCCTCATTTCTTTCTCTTTACTTACCATATGTTTTATTTTTTTTAATTGCACCGAAAGATCTTTAGAAAAGAATTAAAAAGGAATAATGTTCCATTTTAAACTCGAACCTTATATTTAATAAAAAAATATTCATCAATCACAAACAATTTGATGGAATAAAAAAGTAAAATATATTTAACTCATCTTTTATAGTTTCTGGATCTTTTTTTCGTAAATTAAAGTTATTATTATTATTATTATTATTATTATTATTATTATTATTATTATTATTATTATTATTATTATTATTATTATTCGGTCGTCGTTTCTGCGCTTTATTGCGGTTTTGTTTTATTTGCCACCCAACGGGCCCAAGTTGATGGGCCTTTGCACGCATTTTAGCTTAATTAAAATAAAACCGAACGATAATTATTTATTTATTATTTTGGATTCTGAATTTCAGTTCTCTATATAATTATTAAAAAGGTAACAACAGAAATTCATAGATTGAACAGTTACTAAAATTAGATATTGGTAATAATGTACTTTAATTAGATATTCATAAATAGTATATGGGGATAATAACCATATATTGAACTGTTACTAAAATTCCCAAAAGAAAACGATAAAAAAAAGCCTAGGTTAAGTGGGCTGGATAAAAAGAAAATTGCACTTACTAAAATTGCTATTAAAATTCGAAAATGCTCGAACTAGTGAAATGTTCCATCTTCCATTCAAACAGTGGGCTGCGGATGTAGTAGGCCTTCAAATTAGTGGGCTTAAAATAAATCGAACAAATCAATCACAATTTTTTTTTGAAAAAAAAAACATTACGATTACATTATCATGGGCGTATATTTATTATATTTCTTTACCTAATAATTTATAAAATAGTGTCAAAATTAAAATACAATACATTTTAATTTTAATTTTAGTTTCTTGACCTAATAATTTTAGCTTAATCAAAAATCAATTCTGTGGTAAAACAAAACGATAATATAATATTTATTCGTCATTATGTTGACTTTTTATATTCTGAATTTCAGTTCTCTATATAATTATTGAATATATATATATATTAATTACAAAAAAAGGTAACAATAATAATTCATATCTTAAAATAATAACAATATACTTTAATTAGATATTCATAAATAGTATATGGGGATAATAACCATATATCGAACAATTACTAAAATTCGAAGTAGAAGAAACATAACGAAAACCGAGGTTAAGTGGGCTGACTAAAATTAAAAGTGCACTTGCAAAAACTGTTATAAAATTCGAAAATTCTCGAACTAGTGGGCCTCGGATGTAGTAGGCCTTGAAATTAGTAAAATAGTGTCAACATGAAACATACATAATACATAAAATTGTTTGCATATACTTCACATGAAACATACTTTCTACATTTATTAAATTCTCTATATGTATCTTTTGTTTAGGCATAAAAAACATAAGAGTTGCTTTAGCAATAAAGAACATGATAGGTTGAACTTACGATTCATATATGAAGCATTTATATAAATATTGAACTTAATATTTGTTTGAATATCAAATAGAATAATAAATATGTAAAACACATTTTGCAACCATATTACATGTACCTATATATTAAAAGTACAATTTCTGTTCAGATAACTAGATATAGATACATATTTTTAACCATATTATATATACGTACAAAAAATGTAATAGCACGTAGAGTTAAATTGCTAACTTCTTAATTGAATGAGAGCCAAAATAAGAAATTGTGTCAATAAAAAAAAAGGGGAAACATAAGTTATATTCTGTTAATCTTGTTCGAATTATATGATACTTTCATTTCAATTCTTAAATTGAGGAATTATTCTTTTGAGAGAACTGCTAAACATTTTATTTAATTTATTTATTTTTTAAAAAATAAATGGTGGCATATGTGATATACTTTTATTCACGGGTATTTACGACCTGTGAAAATTGGACATCATGAATGGGCCTTTCCATAATTCATATCTTCCCCAAATAAAAATCTCGACTGTGGATTTCTACAACTATTTGAATTCTTTCCTAATTCATGATTGAAAATATCTTGAATTCGATCTTTGCAAAAATTATATTTTGATTAAGTTACAAAGTGTTTCTTTAAATAAAATTGAGTTTACTTATACTATAGGCTCATTGTTTTTTTTTTCGACAAGGCTCATTGTTTTTTTAGTTATTGAAATAATGGTTTTGTACGATTGATATATTTTATCGAATTCATTTAAAATAAAAGTTTACTTTTAATGTTGGATATATTTATATAATGTTGTTTTATTTATTTTTTCTTCTACTTCATTTTATATTAGTTTTAACTTAGTACATCATCAATCACACTTCAAATAAATCATGATACTTTATATAAATATTGAATATTATCAATGTCACGCAATTTCATAGCATAATATGAAAAAAAATTAATAAACACACATTTATTATACCTGTATAAATCACTCATAATTTACTTTAACATGTTAGTGCAAAAAATTAAAAGTGATCTAACTCCTCATAATACGACATAGTATGACATAAAAAAACATATAAAATGCATGTATATATATATGTCAAATATAAATCACATATCATCCAAGAAAAATCGAAAATTGAATTCTAAAATATATTTGTCTTATGTTTTTTTACTATATTTGACCTTTTGAAAATGTGATTTTTCTAGAAGAGGAGGAAGAATATAAAGATGAGAGAAGAGATAGGAAGTATAAATAAAAAACGAAAAGGAAAAAGAATAGGAGAAAACTAAGAAAAAATTTGAATAGGAAATTAGAGAACTGAAATTTTAATGGTAAATAATACGTATCGTTATAATATCCTGTTATGTATTTTAATGTTATTATTTATTATTATTATTTAATATCCTGTTATTTATTTTAATATTATTATTTAACATCCCTAATAGAAGGGATTAGGGATTAGTCTAAAGAGCGTAGGACGACCGGACAATTCAGTCCCCCTCTCATCACTCATTCTTTATTATTTACTCCTCCGGATACAGACTTATGATTCCTATTTTTTCATAATTTTCACTCATCCGCACAAGTTTACCATTATGCAATTTAATTTCTATAAATGAAGAGAAATTACGTTAATGAAATGCATGAAAAATGAAAAAAAATAAAATGGTTATCGATAAAAATATGGAATTTTGATATATATACGAGTAAAGACAAATATATAACTAAAATCATTTTTATGCCAATTGAATACATAACTCGGTCATTTAAGTCTTAACACCTTTACAATGTTAAACTATGCAGCTTCGACTTCCTACGGCGCCTACGACTTCACTAGTCTTTCGCAGCAGGTGGATGCCATAGACTGTCGGGTGACTCATATAGATCGTCACATTCGACGGATGAAGCGCGACTCATGATATCTTGTTGGCTCGATGCGAGCTTACTATGTGTCATAGGGTTTCATTCTTCTCGTAGTTCATGATAATGATAGTTCTGATGAGATGTAGATGGTTTGTCTCCCTCTTTGATGATGTCAAAAAGGGGAGAGGTTTGTGACGATGTTGCGATATTCTTTAGTTGCTATGTGTTTGTACTAATGTCATGCACCATTTTATAGCGACTATAGTCATACATGGGTATATTGACTATGGATGTATTGTGATAACCATATATTGACTATGACGGTCCGGTCGACCGATTAGCTCAAAGATGAATTCTAAAAATGTCGAGACCATAACGGTCAAGAAACCCATCGATGAACCGATCGACCGGTCAGCCGCTATAACAGAGAAAAATGTGCAATGATCATATTAACCGATCGATAAACGCGATCGATCGGTCATAGGCTGAAATGAATATTAACGACTATTTTTCTTAGATAAGATTATGCAAGATTTCTTGAATGCAATCAACATTAGACGAAACCTATAAAAGAAGTGTCAAAGCTTGAAAGAAGATCATCCAAGCAAGCAAAATCACTCAAAAGGTACTTCTAAGTTCTTAAGTCCAATGTTGCAAATTCATCTTTTTCTCTTCTAAGTTTTAAGTGTGAGCATATTTTGTAAAAGAAGAGAGTTAGAGGAAATAATTGTATTATGATCTAATGAAGTTGATAGTTCTTTGTAAAAAGATGTATGCCTTGCCTCTTGAACAAAGAAGACGGCGTGTGGTGTAAAGAGGGTTGTTCTCTCCCTACAAGAAAAAAGAAAGCTAGTGAATCTCCGAGATTTAGAGGACGAAAAGTCAGAGCGGAGACATAGGCCAAAGAGTTGAGGCCGAACCTCGTCAACACATCATACTTCTTTTTTGTTTGCTCCTTATCTTTCATTTACTCTTTATCTTTATTTGTTTTTTCTTGATTTTATCGACTTTTCGAAATTAATTTCATGAAAAGTTTTTTATACACCAATTCACCCCTCTTGATGCTTTCGATCTTACACATTCAATGGTCATCTGAGAAGGAGCGGACGGTCATTTATCGATCTTCTTCGTTCGACCGTTCTGTATTCATTCATTACATAAGAATCATTGCTATTCTTTGTCAATGTTTCAATTTAAGAACATAATCACAATATCTAACAAACACTACAGAGATGTCCATGAGGAAGATCATAGGCATAATTAAACATGCATTATTATTGAAATAAGATCAGATATAGTACATGAATCAGGAGTTAAAAATCATGAAATCATAATTCTGGTGGTCGAACCCGAGCTAAGTACAGGTAGAAACTCCAGCCGAGTTCCAACAGAGTTCGTCTCGGAAAAACTAGAGCAGAACTTGGACTGGGTTATACCCGAGTTGGGACACGATCGGATCGGGAAGGTCGTTCCACCCGATCGTCTTCTTCGGTTCATACCTATGCTGGGTCAGGCTAAACTTGGGCCGAGTTTCTCCCGTGGCTGTAGTTCAGGGAGCATGGCCATGGCGGGTTCGGGCCGGGTTACTAGTAAAATTGGGCTGAGTTTTAGTTATATAGAAATAATGTTTTGATCATTTCGTCTTCTTAGTGATTTCAAGTGTCATGCATCGATGTTTCAAGTTCATAATTACAACATAGAGCATCATTTGATCATCTAAGTTGTCACGGACGTGCTCCACAAATATTATTTTAACATAATCTTGCTTTTAATTATTATTTTAAGTAAGTTTAAATTCTTATATAGTCATGGTTGCGTGTCAACTAACTCTTGGATTAAAGCATAATCAAAATTAAATTATCGATAAGCGTTATAAAGAAATTATATAAAATTATTAGGAATAAATTCTAATATTTGTAAATATTATAATAAACACATTTAATTATGATTAACTAATATTAATTAGAAGTTTAATATTAATTTTTAACCAAATAATATGATTGGACCTCCATTTCAACCAATAGGGTTTCAGAAGTACGCAGCTCACCAGCTGCTAAGTAATGAATTTTTCGAACCTCCGTACAACGTGTTAAAAATCTGAAAAAAATATATAAATCACTCCTCCAGCAGAAAAATTTGCAAGATGAAATCCCTAGCCGAACGTCCTCAAAAAATTCGACAAGTTTGCTGAGTTAAGGTCAATTTGTGAATTCGAAATCAACCCTCATCTTCATACGATTATATATTCCTGGTTATTTCTTCATAAATCATGAAATTTTATATGCTTCCTCCTATCGATGTTATCTTTCCATGACCATAAGAATCATATAAAAAGTACTTCGGTAGAGAAAGTTATGAACCGAGAACCATAGGTCGCTCACTCTATCCTGAGTCAGAGACAGGTCCGCCTTGTAGATTAGGATATGATTAGAATAAATAGAATTATGGTTTTAAATTTATGCATGTTAAATTATACTTCACAAGGGTTCGGTGAGAAGTAGAATCATCCAATTTGGATGTGTAGAGGTGGAGAAATGAAATTTTCATTTCGTAGTGAGTCTTCTGTCAAATTTCAGGACATTGACAGATTGCGACCCGAATTAACTATTTTTGTTGTAAGTTTATATAGCGAGTTAAATTCTCTAATTTTTATGATAAAATACTAATGAAGTCTAGTTTTAAGGAAAATTACTCCCTAGTTAAATGGACAAGTATGAAGAAACATATAAATCAATATTTCTGTGACATACAGTCTGCCAGAGCACAAACTCTAGGTCAGATTGTTTGGGATGTCCTGATTTACTCACTTGGTATTTGATAATGATACTTGGGGGTTGAAAATCTTAGTATGTCTAGTTTCTAATTAATCTAGAATCATAAGATTTGCCCATGTGGTTAAGAAGTTATGAATAATTTATTGATAGACACTCAGTCTGAAATTCTAAAACAACACCTAGTTAAGCTTTGGGGAATTGAAAAGTTCCAAGTATGGAATGGCTTATGAATATAAATGTCTGAGACTAGAAATTGGTATTAGCGGAGGTTATATGCATTTTAGGGTGCATAATTATTCATACATCATGAGCATGCATTGCATATTACCTTATTAGTGATTGGGAAGTAAAAAGACATTATTGTTTGTAGGAAAACATCAAGTTGCAAGTGAAAGAGATAAAATCTAATAAACCTCCTTGAAGTGATAAAGTACAAGGTGAGTGGGTAAATTTACAATATAGCAAAATGTTATATGCTAGTTCTTTTATTTATGGTATTACCTCAAGCAAAGCTTATTATTATTATTATTGAAACATATCTTGAGATATGAAAAGTATTTATGATATGTTTCAATGATTTCATATGAGATGGAATAACATTTTATACAAAAATGTTTTCAGGGAACAATGCTTGTGAAGTGAAAATAAGTTTTATTTGATAATGATATAAGATTATAACATGTGTATTTTGATATTGTTAAACTCAATGTGTTCATTAGCCATGCTATTTGAAAAAGGTCTTTGGGACCACATTCGATATACATAAAGCCTTTGGGGCGTATATCGAGTGTCTTTGTCCTTTGGGGGCTGCTCTGCGTGCACGTATTGACCCATGATCGCTCTGTGTATATAAGAATCATGATTGTGTGGCACACAATCATGATTGGGATACGTATTGACCCATGATTTGCTCTACGTATCTGAAACTCTTGATTGTGAAGCTCTGCTTAACTGTATGACACACAATTATAGAGGGATACGTATTGACTCATGATTTGCTCTGCGTATTTGTGACTCTTGATTATGAAGCTCTGCTTAACTGTATAACACATAATCATATAGGGATACGTATTGACCCATGATGAGTATGTGCAATGACACATGTGTGGAGTTTAATTATGAAAATGATGATATTTTGAGTCACTTTTACTTATATAAAAGTTCACATGATTTGACAAGTTGTGTTATATGTACTATGCTTTAAATGTTTTCCCTTATGAAAAAAATGTGATTATTTAAATGATATATGCACTCGTATTATTCTCCTATGTTGTACTTTTATTCCACTCACTGAGAAAATAATTGTTGCTCACAGTACCCATTTTAAATTTTTTCAGATACTCGTAAGTTCTTGAGTTGTGTCGACTCGGAGTTTGATTTTGCTGCATATAGAAGAGGTCGAGCCGTTGGAGCACTTTAATCCCCCTTCACTTTTATTTTTGGAAGCATGCATGTGCAATATATAGTCTTAGATATGTTGTAATTAAGTTTGTAAGAAACATTTTGTAAGATTGTATAAGACTTGATCATGTGAGGTGTTACATGTGAGATAGTTGTGAAACAATGATGATAATATGTGAATGTCAAGTCTTATAACTTTTATTTCAATTTTGATGAATAGATATATGCATCTTTTGTATGTATTGGCAAATACCACAAGATAAGTAAGGGAGGATGTTTTATCGATTTTATTTTCATAATTGCTAAACATAATTAAGGGATACAAAAATTGGGATTAGAACTTAGTCACGGAGTGGGGTGTAATATAAGTCATACGAAAATCACCTTAAACATACATCATCTAAACAAGTCTGAATTTTACGTACGTAGTATTCGAATAAGTTCTTGGAGTTTAAAGAATCCATCTATAGTTCTAAGAATTATATGCTACGACTTATACGCACATATGCAGGGATTTTCTTCTAACTAAATCCTTAGAACATGCATCCATTCTTCCAGAACTAATCTATGAAGAAGATCCCAAAAACAAACCTGGAGCCTACGATTTTTTTATTTCCATTCTTGCCCTCCGTCGCCTTCTACATCTGTGGGTGTCACCGGTGTCTTTCCTCCATCTTCTACCCGCACGCAGCGATGTAGAGAATAGAGGATGAAAGAGTGAAGAGGAAAAATCGGGAGAGAGGGAAAATAAGAGGGTTTTAAAGCGATGCTTTCGTCCCCTACTCTTTCCATTTCGTGACCAGACATAGCAATGAAGAGGGGAGAGGAAGAGGAAGAGAGACTTGGTTGTTGCTCTTCACTATCCATTTTTTCAAACGGTGCGTTACATGGGCACCATGATTATTCTCCCCGAATAGCCTTAGCGAGACGGATACTATGCCGCTGCCAATGCAACCTTGGGATTACAACATGAGGAGTTGTCCAAGGTGGGAGGACGAGGTGTCGAATGAGATCATAGTCGGGGATGGGGATGGCACTGAAGATGACGTGGGTGCTCCCAGAGATACTGCGGTCCCAATCCTCGATGGCCATCTTCTTTGCCGCCAAGGCTGACGACAGGATCTCGCATCCAACATCTCATGGCGTCGGTGCCAAGGCCAACAGTTGCAGTTTGTGACATCGAAGTAGTTGTTTGGGAAATTGTCCTGCGGAAGCATGGTGCATGTGCAGAGTGACCAGCCCAATCCCAAGTATGCATGCATGCAAATCGTTCCATTGGAGGAGATGAAGCTTAAGCCTCTTCTGTCGATTGTCAAAATAGTTATTTAGCTCTTAACTCTCCGAATGTTGTGGAAACAAACTAAGGTGTGAGGCTTTAAATAATATGTAGAACTTAATAAACATGATAATATGAAGGAGGTTCACGAAGTACCTCGATTGCGAAAGCGAATCGTCCACACGGTTCCTCCATGAACAAATTATGAGTTGCACTCATACGCGTGATCGGGTACCAAATCACATGAAAATGGAACACAATGCCATGACTCAAATGCAAGAGAATGAAAAAGAAGAGAGAGCAAAAAAGTGTCACCAAGTGGAAAAAGTGATTACGCTAGTCTTCTTTTTCCACATACAAAATACTCTACTCGCACACCACCATTCTCACTCTATCTAGCATATTATGAGTGTGTTCACCATAGCACAAGTATAGAGTGGAACTCGGCCATTTGGCCGAGCTGGTGGTGAAGCAAGGGGAAATAGCCCTCGCGCCATTAATGAAAAAAAACAAAGTTAATCACGTTAATGAAATATATTTTTCATAAGATAATTATGTTATGCGTGTGTTAAGTGTGTTCAGGCATAAGATTACTCACTCACATGAGTAATCGCCTCTAGTGGTTATGTGATTGCACGCGGGGAAGAAATATTTTAGAATTAAATATTTCTTATGAGAAATGACATAAACTACCTTGATGTATTCAAGATGATGCAAACAAGAGTTTGGTAACCAAGTATGCTAATGATGATAGTCAGATGTGAGACTCTAACTTTGACGCCAAGTAATGGCAAGCAATTAGGTGTCTCAGGTCAGACGCTAATGGAGGGTGACTGGACTTAAGTCTGTGTGGTGTTTGAGTTAGACACACACTTTCTTAGTGGAAGTCTATACCGCAATACTTGTGTTGTGTACCAAGTATGCTAAGTCGATCCTGAGAAATGATGAATCGATGTTGATCTTCGTCATTGTATGAGTCTCTTTAGACTTGACGGTCTAGTTGTTGCTCTTTGAACTTTAACTATATTTCAAAGTAATAATTTGTGTTGCTACTCTAGCATGATACTCCAAGACCCAAGTAGCCGAACTGAATTGAGAAATATGAGTGCAAAGGAAAAATTTGTTGAGTGCTGCATGAAAGTTCTGCATGCAATTGGCCAACTATTCTCCTTATGTAGGATAAATAGTTTGCATACAAAATTAATTATCACGGTGTCAAACACGAGGTGTCTAGATGATGCAGCAAGGCAAATCTAGGGCATAACGAGTACGCGATGTTTGAGCGATTATGTAAATTACGATTTGACTCGCAAGAGAAGAATCATGTAAGACGTGATCATAGCACACAACAGCTAGGTGAAATGTAGTTATGGCTCAAAGATCTATTGAGCAATTATAGATACATGCTCTGGAGATGGGTCGTGGGTCGCACCTTAACCGATTACAAATCAAAGCTCCCATACTAAAGTTGTTATTGTACTTGTGGGTCGCACAACTCACTTGTTTTCACGGGATAACAAAAATATTAAACATATATATTAAGCCCATCATGTGTGAGTGAGAAAATTGTTGGAGTCTCCCATGCGTGGGTCTCGTGGGATGGCAACCATGTTGTGGCATGATGCCATAGCCATGCCACAATGGCATGCATGAAGGCCTCACCCCCCCCCCCCCCCCCTCCCCACCTCCCCCCCCGCCCCCCTTTTTTTACTCTTGGGAGACTCTCATTGCTTGACTTTTTGTGGCCATGCGCCTCTCATTGCTTGACTTTTTGTGGCCATGAATTTCTATAAATCCTTGGTGCACTTGAGGAATGGTGTGGAGTATTCATGGTGTGGTACGAGGTGTTTTATTTTTGTGCTTGTGTAATCACTTCATCCACCTTAGTGCTTTTTCTTTTTTTTTCATTCCCTTGCATTTGAGCCATGTATTGCATTTCATTTTCACGTGATTTGATTTTCGACCACGTGTACGAGTGTAATTTATAATTTGCGTGGACAATTCGCTTTCGCAATCGACGTACTTCGTGAACCTCCATATTATGTTTTATTAATTTCTACAGATAAAATAAATTGAAATACCAAGTAATAGCAATGTTATCCTTAGTCTTATTTATTTCAGTTAATATTAGCTTTATTTTACTTTTTATTGTTTATCATAATTTTATTCAAATATTAAAAAATTAAGTCAAAGTTCACTAAAAGCTGGGCTCTCAATTTGACCCAAACTTTTTTGGGTGTCCGACGTCAACCCCTAAATTCATTTGTAATTAGTAATTAGTTTTATTAACGATGCCAATTGCATGCACAATTTCATTTAACTACGAAACAATTCACTACGATGATTTGTGATAGAATCAATGATTTTTGTGATTCAAAATTGTTTTAATTTCTGTAAATGATTTGTGATAAAAAAAAGGTGAGTAAATTTTTAGTGTTCTAACTAGTTGAGAAATTTGTTTATCTTATTTAATACAATACGATCAATATTTATGGGATTATATAACTATAGTTGATTATTTAAGTTCTCAAGAATATTTTTAGTAGGCAGTCCTAATATATTTATATATATTATACACATTGTATTCACGAGGAACATGCATAACGAGTCAACGATGGACCAAGTCTTCCCCGTTCTTATTTAGTTATTTTATTACTTTATGAGAAAGTTATTTATTTATTTTATTTAGTTTGACCATTGAGTTTATTTTTTAAAATTTCTCATAAATTATTTCGATCTTTCGCATTTAATCCTAAGATATTAGCTTACCTCATGACATTTTTAAACTTTATCGTACTTTTATTTTAATTCTTTCGTCCGATTCTCTTAATTTTTTTGCTATTTTTGTCATTTTTCATTTATGAAAATATTAAAATAACTTTTCACGAACTTTTTTCTATTTTAATGTTATAAAAGAATAAAAAATATAAAAAAATTTAATTTATTATTATATATTAATGCCTTCCATAGGAGTTTTTATATATATTTTTTAGTTTTAAATATTATTTTTTACATTAAAGGTGATAATTGTTCATTAAAGGACATTTTAGTTTGTTATAAATAAAAAAGCAAAAATAATATTAAAAATTAATAGGATTAGATGGAATGACTAAAGTATAAAATGTGATAAAATTTAGAAATAACGTAAAGTAAATTTATACTTTGATATTAGATGCGAAAAATCCTAAGTATTATAAATAGAATAAGGAACCTCTACACGGCTAGTGGTTACTTTTGTTATCCGCTTAGGGAAGAAAAACATATATAGGTAATACTCGTACTATGTTATATTTTAGGATATATTTACTGTTATCCATTTCTTGTTCATACAGAAAAAGTTGAACCAATTGGAATCACTTCTTGCCGTCCACTAAAAAAATTAGGAAGGTGGCGTGCTCCTTCCGGTCCATCGCATGATTGTAACACCCGGACAAAAAAATGTAAATATAAATTCAAATTTTAAAATCAACAACCATAGCTCATAATAAAATTCATTAACATAATAGACCCTAAATTTAAGCTATAAAAACTTTAGTGTCCTAAGCTTACTTAAACCTCTTCTTTCCTCTTCCTCACTTTTCTCTCTTTTTCCCCAAGCATCCTCCAGCCAGCAAGAGCAATGGAATTCCAGCAATCCCCTTATCATCAAAGATCATAAATTTCCTCATTTCCAATGACATTCTCTAACTTTCTTTTCCAATCGGATTGCTTCATAGGTGGAGAACGACAAGGGGAGGATAATCGCCGGTGATTGGACGAATTTCTTGCAAGAATCGACCAAGGGAACATGTGGGTGAATCTGAAATTCCTCTGCATAACTTAAATAGCATTAGGGTAGAATTAGGGATGTTCTTATCATGAAATGTGACCTTGTTTGATAAAAGGAAATGAAAAAAGGAATAAATTGATTGCATTCTTATTGTTTGATCCCTGATTTATGATTTTATGTGACTAGGGATGTGTTTGTATCATTACTCCATGTTTAGATGATTGCTTGTAAATTGTGATTGCATTTAGGATTAAAAATTCCTGACTTTTTTACTGCTGCTCAATTTCTATTTTCGCCGACCGGTCAATCGATCCAGAGATATCGGTCAATCGGTGATGTAAAAATCGGTCGACCGACCGATAGAGACCGGTCGATCGATCATTCCTTCAGTGCTGCATAGTTCGGCCGACCGATCGTCCGAGACTATTGCACAGACCCAGACCCATCGGTCGACCGATTCAGAGATATCGGTCGATCGGTGCCCAGAAGATAGCCGACCGAGACCCATCAGACACATCGGTCGATCGAGCCAGAGATATCGATCGACCGGTGCCCAAAGGTCGGTCGATCGATTAGGGAGAACCGGTCGACCAAATTTTATTTTATTTGCTGATTGATCTAGATTCTTTCCATGATTATGATATGCTATTCCCTACTGATTGAATTATTGTATGACTGAATCATTTGTCTTGTTATTCATCTTTCCAGTGATCCAATCCTCTTATAGAATGAAAGAAGGATGAATTGCTAAAGTTATTAAGTAAGAAAAATGAAAAGATAAAAGGAAGGGTGGCTAGCCCATGCTAAGTGCTATAGTGAAGGGTCGCTCCCCTGGTCATGGCTTGATCACCCATAGGCTGCACAAAATTATATTATTTTGCTCGGCATAAAACCCTCAAAAGTTAAAAGCACCTCAAGTCACTTAAGCTAAGGAAAAGTACAAGGATAAAGAGAATGAATGAATGATATGGTTATAATGGTAAATGATGCAAGATTGTTAATCCAGAATGATAACTGCATACTTTTTTTTATTATAAGATTGATATATGATTTCTATCTTCTTTTATCCATTAATATATCAAATTGAATGATCTTATGCTCTCTACCTGATCTTGATATAAGTGATTACTGATTCTGACTAATTCTATTTATTGTTATATATTGTGTACTATATTGATTTCCCACTAGGCTGTATAGCTTACGAGAGGACCTCCTCCTCTGTGTTGATTTTCACAGGGTCAGGTCAGTCATGGTGTTGAGATCGTGTGCCGCGAACAACTCGAGCGATAATAAAGCACATGAACTTACATAGGGCTTAGTTATCATTTTCTTTATTTTCCGCGTTTATGGACTTAAATGTAATTTAGATATTATGGTTATTATGAAGATTTTGTATTAATTCAGACTTCCGCTATTTTGATATTATATTTCTCTTTTTATTTTTATTGCTGACATATCACTATTTTAAATAAAGTTTTGGTTATTTCTTTAGTCAAAGTTATAGTTTTTCGTAGTGTCTTCAGAGATATCCTCGTCACGTGACGTTGATCGATTTGGGGGCGTCAATTTGGGGGCGTTACAATGACTCTTTATAACGAGTAATTGTGACCACTAAACAGGCAGCAGATTTGATCAATAAATCAAGGTTAAATTCACCTCAAAAGTACTTCTGAGAGATCATGAGATTATGAATTGTTGATCAATAAATTAATTATTCAAATAAATCACATTATTAGCGAGTTCGATTTATCATGTAAAGATCATCATTTCATTATAGAGTTCGCACATGTGCCCATCGGAGACCTCGGGACCGTTCGTGAACATAATGGATCCAACAACATCCTCTTGAGAGTGTTTTTAATCTTTTGTTCGATTTAACCTATTTAATGAATTAATCGATGCTTATTTATCTTACTTATATTAAACTCGACTTCTTAATTTATAAAAACATACTTGTTCAATCTTCTTAAACTCTAGCAAAGAAGTGTGATCAAGATTAATTTTTAAGTTATTATAAATTTATGGCTTAGCTCATTTATTATGCCTTTTAAGCAACCTAACTTATTTAAATGTTGACCTATATTAATTCATGGGACTAAAAATCTAATTCTCCAACCCTGAATGCTTGCAGAAATGTGTGATTGTTTGATTTTGACATAAACATATATTTTTAGAAAAGGAAAATATACAATGAAATTACAAATAGTTAATATTATAAAAAAGATATACATATTTCGTTTAAAAAATCTTATAATAATTATTTAATAATAAATATTTAATATTTAAATGTTATAAAATTGGTAGAATTAATTCTAAAATAAATTGGTATATTAGCTTTCAAAAAACTCCAAATAACTCAGGAAAAAAACATAAAAGGCATTGGTGGATGGAGAAGGCTCCGCAATCTATTGGAATGCATACGTGCAAACGGACAAAAAGTTATAACTCACAGGACACTCAATATGCATAAGTGCTATATTTGATTAACATAATTAAATCATACGGACTAAAAGTGCAAACGCTTTCTGTGCTCATAAAAATTAATAAAAATATTATTGAGAGTTAAAATGAATTGATTAAATCATTGAAGAAGAGTTACACAATAGGGTGGGATGAGGGACGTATTAAATAAAATGTGTAAAAAAATTCACATCACTTTGAAAAATAAAATAAAATAAAATCCTACATTATCAAGCATTTCAATGCATATAAATAGATTATGTACTAAAAAGAGCATTAACATAGAATATTTTTTTAATAAATATCTATTCGAAAATAAATAAAAATTAACATGCATTTGCCCAAAATAATAATGTCAAAATGATGCAATGAATGAAAACTGATATTTTTGCAAAGAAAATTAAAAATAACAACAGAAACTATATATATTTTGCTATGGTTGGCCCAATTCACAGGGCCCAATACAAAAATTGGGGCTCATAAAAATAAATAAGAATTATATGGGATAAAAAAATTAATGATACTACTTATTAAATCATAAGTGCTATATTTGATTAACATAATTAAATCATACGGACGAAAAGTGCAAATGCTTTCTGTACCCATAAAAATTAATAAGATGTTGTTGAGAGTTAAACAATAGATGGATTGATTAAATGATTGAAGATTTGAAGGGGAGTTACACGATAGGATGAGGGATGTATTAAATAATTGTAGGTTACACTATGCATGTTAAAATTCAAATGTGTACAAAATTCACAACACTTGAAAAAAAAAAGATAAAGTCAAATTTTACACTGTCAGTTATATATATATATATATATATATATATATATATATATATATATATATATATGTATGTATGTATGTATAACTCTGAATCAAATATGTTATAATGTTCAACCCAAAAAAATCTATAATGATTTAAAATATGAAAGTATTTTTTCTATAAGATGATTCAAAAAATAATATTTTGATAATTATCAAAGCTCAATGTTAATTCGACACTAATATGAAAACAGTTCCTAAAATAATAAAAACAACTATATAGAGGTCAGTAAAAAAAAATTATTTCCATTTTTTATAGATTAATCTTAAAATTAAAAGGAAGTGGCCTGATAGAAAAAGGTCCAAGAGTCATATGGGATTGCAGACTGCTGCAGGTCTAAGAATAAATTAATTCTGAAATAATTTTGATGCAATGAATTGAAATTGTGCTGATAAAAATAAATAAGAATTATAAAATTGGGGCTGATAAAAATAAAAAAGAATTATATATTAATGATACTACTTAATTTAGATAAAGTACATTTAATTACCAAGTAGTATTAATGCTATCCTTAGTCTTATTTATTTCAGTTAATATTAGCTTTATTTTACTTTTTATTGTTTATCTTAATTAATTTTATTCAAACATTAAAAAAATTAAGTCAAGGTTCACTTGAAGTCCAAAAACTAGGCTCAATTTGACCCCAAACCTTTTTGGGTGTCCCACGTCGACCCCTAAATTCATTTACAATTAGTAATTAGTTTTATTAACGATTCCAATTGCATGCACAATTTTCATTCAACTCCAAAGCAATTTACTACGATGATTTGTGATAGAATCAATGATTTTTGTAAATGATTCAAATTTTTTTAATTTTTGTAAATGATTTGCGATAAAAAAAAGGTGAGTAATTTTTTTTAGTGATCTGACTAGTTGAGAAATTTGTTTATCTTAATTATCTAATACAATACGATCAATATTTATGAGATTATATAACTATTATAAGTTCTCAAGAATATTTTTAGTAGGCAGTCCAATATATATTTATATATATATATATATATATATATATATATATATATTATACACATGCATGCATGCATACATGAGGAACATGCACAACGAGTCATCGATGGACCAAGTCTTTCCCCGTTCTTATTTTATTACTTTATTTGGGAATCTTCGAGCAATGTCGGCCAGATTAAATTGATGTTGAATAGTCCGAAAAGTTAGAACTTGACCACCTGTTCACTTGCGAACGAATCATTTAAAAGAGGCTGCTGACCAATATTGATCATATATATTTTTTAGTTTTTGATATTATTTTTTAACATTAAAAACGAGAAGAGTTCGTTAAAGGATATTTTAATCTTTTTATAAATAAAAAGTAAAAAAATTAGTAGAATTAGACAAAAAAAACTAAATTAAAAAATATGATAAATTTAGAAATGTCATTCATACTTTAAGGTTAGATGCGAAATAATATTTTAAAAAAATAATCCTACGTATTATAAATAGAATTAGTAACCTCTACACGGCTAGTGGCTACCTTTGTGATCCGCTTGGGGAAAAAAACATATATAGGTAATACTCGTACGATATATTTTAGGATATATTTACTATTATCCATTTCTTGTTCATACAGAAAAAAGTTGAACCAATTGGAATCACTTGTTGTCGTCCACTAAAAAAAAAAATTAGGAAGGTGGCGTGCTCCTTCCAATCCATCGCCATGACTCTTTATAATGAGTAATTGTGTCTTCAAGCTTCAGCTCAAATAGAAACTAATAAACAGGCAGCAGCAGAGTTGAAAGATCTGGAGATCGATCGGCGCCGATGGAGCCGTTCAACTACGTCTGCACTCACCTCGAGCGAGTCGACGAACTGCTCGCCTTCATCGCCCTCCTGCTCTTCACTCTCGTCGTCGAACTCTTCTTCCTGGCCCTGTACAGCCGCCGCAGTGCCGCCATTGCATCTCAGCGCTTGGGTACTCTCTCTCTCTCTCTCTCTCTCTCTCTCTCTCTCTCTCTCTCCTGCCGCCCCAAAGTTTCTAAGGTCATCTTGTTGTAACTTTCAGACCTCGAGAGAAGGAGATTGAACAATTTGGGTGCCCAGCCACTGGATACTGGTAAGTGGCCCTAATTCATGAGTTTATTATTATTATTATTATTATTATTATTATTATTATTATTATTATTATTATTATTATTATTATTATTATTATTATTCACTTATTTGTCATTAAAATATTTGAAATTTGAATTTGCTTACAAAAAGGGACATTTCTTATTGGTCAATTTTTCTTAGGATAAAAATGATCATGTAATTAATTTTGTGCAGGAAATCTCAACGAAGCACGAAATCCGCCGCAGCAGTATAACATACGTAAGTAGCAACATGTAAAATGTCGACTTAATTTTCCCCTTCTCTTTCTATTTATTTTCCTCGTGCAATTTTATTTTTTTATTTTCTAAAAATGCAATTAATAAGAAAATGTCTGAAAGAATTCTGTGTGATCAGCTTAGAAAGGGGTAAAAGTGAAAAAACTAAAACTAAAATAACATACTCGTTATTTACGTCATTAGAATATTGCTTCATGAGTTTATTAGTGAATAAAAATTAGGATTAATTCCTAGTTCTAAATTATAAATTTACAAAACGTTAGTCCTCAAACTTTTTTAAAATTTGACACTTAAATTCTTTCGTTAATTTTAATCTAAATTTTGTTAATTTTTTATTAATAACTATGAAATATATAGTGAAGTGATTTTTCTTGAGGCAGGCACAGGCAATGGCAATGGCAATGGCGGTGGCTCAGGCTCAAGTGGTGATAAAGACAAGTCAAAAAAGAAGGCTTAGTGGCATCAACCTGTTAAGTTCTGTTCATTGCATGTTAGTCTTGCTGAGTCTAATCATGTGCTTGCTATTTTTGTTTATTATTCTCCCATTTTGTTGAGTTATTAATAAGGCCACAAAAATAAATAATTGGAATATTACAGTTCCCAACGCAGCTATCGATTTATTTATTTGTAATTCTTTTGCATGACCAAGCTCTGTCTTCCTTTCACATTATAGGGAGTAATCTGCATAATTTAGAATTCTTCCCATTATCGCATTTGACTATAGTTGAATATTGTGTTTTCAAAGTTTTTTTTAATCATGTATGAATAATTGATAACCTAAATCCATCGTTACGTTTTTGGGGATATTTTAATTTTTTTTTTCTGCAAGAAATTTTATTATTATTTATATTATAAATAGTTATCAAATATTAAAATATGATATTATTGATGATAAAAAAAGGACAATGTATCTATATATTAAATCAATTTATTATTGAATAGTATTAGCCTAAGCTATCTTATTTATGTTTCATCCTTTTTTTGTAATTAAAAATGTATCATCTAACAATTATTTTTAATAAATGCATTCTTGGAGTTCTCTTCATTTACTTTGAAATTCCCGCACCATTTATATATTGTTGGGTTTGTTGTTGGGATCATACATAATGATTGATTGGATTAGCTACCCTTTTTCATCATTATGTATCCCTAACTATTGATTACTTTCATGCTTATTTGTACAAACTATAAAAATGCACCATTTAACTCTTCTAAACTATTTCACAATTTCTAATTAAACTTTTTATTTTTTGTTTGTTTAAAAAGTTATAATTTTAAAGGATTTTTTATATATAAATATTTCTAAATATTAATCGTAATATTATCTAATATTGAAGCACAAGCATGCATATTCCCCTCTATTATTATTCTCTCCTACAATTATTCTAACTATTTTCTCTTTCCTATTATCAACATTTCTTCAACTATCATTTCTTCAACATTACCAACGGGTTGGGATGAAATCATAAGCAACTATTTGGCACGATCTTACTGAATTAATTAAGTTTAAGAGTGAGTCGACCTTCAACATATGGATCATATGCATTAATCATTAGGCTCGTGCGGATTGGATCGTTAGCACCGCTTCCTCAATGTCGAAAGTAGATATTGAAATTGGGTAAGCCAAAAAATAATAATATTAAAATTTAGGTATTATTCATTCTTCTATCATCCCTCTTTCTCATAAATAATTTTATCTACACTATCATTTGTAAACAAAAACAAACAATAACATTAATAAATACTACTAATAATAATTATAACATGGTCCGACTTAACTATTATTTTATTTTCTATATTTCTTCTCTGATACTAAATTATGTTATTATCCTCTCTCGCACAAAATATCATTCTCTTCTTTTTCAAAATAACTACAATAACAATAACAACATTACTAATATATCTAATAGGGTATAATGGGGGTCCTCCCCCTGTAAGGGGGGTGGAATCCTCTCCCTCCATCCGCGCCAGTCAGATGGAGATCCGACGGGCGCAGTTTGTCTACTATTTTTTATTTTTTTTCCATTTTTTTGAGCTTTAGATACGAAATGGGCAGTTCGGTGTTCATCCGGTCTGGCCTAGAGTATAAAACTCACACGCGAATAAAATTCGTGTATTTATCCTATTTTTTCTCTCTCTCTCTCTGACGTCTGCCCTCCTCTTGCGACGAACGCCGCCGGATACCGCGTACGACCTCTGCCGGCCAGATTTGTGCGTCCTCTCGCCGCCGACGTCCCCCGCGCTCATCCCGATCAGATCTGGGCGTCCTCTCACCATCGATGATGGCGGCTTCGGCTTCGCCGAGCACCATGATGGCTTCATGACCGCCAAAGCACTAGTTCTCACCCTTCGTCGAACCCCTCGCCGACCTGGTGTTGCCTCCGGACCAGATATGTGCACCGGATCAAAGCCAAGGATGAACAAGATCTGTGCGATCTCCGGCCAGATCCGTCGAACCTCATGGATCTCTAGCTAGATCTGCCATTGCCGAGCTCGCCCGCCCCTCCCGTGCACCTCCCCTGTCAAGGTCGTGCACCGCCGCCGCCGGAGCTCCGCCGAGCTCGCCCGCACCGCCGTCGCCGATCTCCGCCGAGCTAGCACCACCTCTGCCGCCGAGCTCGCCTGCACCGTCGTAGCCGAGCTCGGGCACCGCCGCCGCCAAGCTCCGCCTTCGCCTCCGTTGTCGAGCTCGCGCACCCGCCGCCAAGCTTGCCCGCACCGCCGCCGCCGATCTTGGCCACACCGCCACGGCCGATCTTGCCCGCACCGCCACTGCCGAGCTCGCCTGCCCCACCGCCGCCTCGTGCACCGCCGTTTTGTAATTAATTATTAATCCATGTGTAAATATTCTAATGATCTTAGAATTATTACATGTTAAGTCAATAATTTGTATGTGTTTACATTGCCTGCTTCACCATCGAGCTCCTGCCACCAATATGTGGAGCGTTCGCCGAAGTATTGTATATTAAATTTGACGAAATTTAGTTCTAACTTCTAATTAATATAACAATTTATATGCATGCATGATATTGTCAAATGTGTTCAATATGTCCGAAAGTGAGATGAGATAAATGGTTGTCCGAAAGTGAGATGAGATAAAGTTGAAGGACGAGAATGTAGAAAGAAAGAGAAGCGTTTGAGAAGCATTTTCCGAAGCTTTTGAAGGCTTATCGGATGAGAAAATTGCCCCGATGTTTTTTAACTACTTTATAAGGATTGCCAACAAAAAAAATTTACAAAAGAGCAAAAGTTAAGGATAGACAACAAAAATTTTACAAAAATACAATCGATTAAACAACATGGAGATTGGCGGCCACGAGGTGGGGCGGGCGAACTCGATGGCGAACTTGGCAGCGGAGGTGCACGAGCTCGGCGGCGATGGCAGCGGGGTGGGCGAGCTCGGCGGTGGTAGTGTGCGAGATCGGCGACGGCGATGATGCAGCGTGCGAGGCTTGATCGACGGTCCTGCAGCCGTTGGTCGCAGATCCGGACAGCGAGGATTGGCGAGATTGATTGGCAGGGTCAGCAGCGCGAGATCGGTGAGCTGGTCAGCGGCGCGAGATCGGCGAGCTGGTCGGCGGGATCGGCGAGCTCTGCGCGAGGCCGCCGGGGGGTCGCCGCTGCGCGTGAGGGGGTCAGCGGGGTTGAGGTCGGTGATAGGTCGCGGATATGGTCGGCAAGGCTTGGCGGGGTTGATCGGCGGGGTCGGCGCGAGATCTAGTGCTCAGGGTCGGTGCCCAAGGTCGTGCGAAGGGCGAGATTTATCGTCGTGCTCGACGAAGGGCAAGATTTGTCGTCGTGTTCGGCGAAGGGTGAGGTCAGAGAATGGTGAGATCTGATGCTGGAGGTCGTGAAAGGCGAATTTGAGCACGCCGATCACCGCTACGCGTCGCCCCCATCGACGACGAGAGGGAAGTGTTGTGGATCTGAGCACGGGGGACGTCTGTGGCGAGAGGACGCGCAGATCTGGCCGGCCGAGGTCGTTCGCGGTCTCCGGCGGCTTTCATCACGAGAGGAGGGCAGACGTCGGAGAGAGAGAGAAAATAGGATAAATACGTGAATTTATTCGCGTGTGAGTTTTATACCCTAAGCCGGACCAGACGAACACGATATTTTCGATCTAAAGCTCAAAAAACCGAAAAAAATAAAAAAAATAAACAAACTGCGCCCGTCAGATCTCCATCCGATGGGCACAGATGGAGGGAGGGGGTTCTTCCCTCCTTAATAATATTAAAATTTAGGTATTATTATTCATTCTATTATCCTTCTTTCTCATAAATAATTTTCTCTACACTATCATTTGTTAACAAAAAAATAATAACATTAATAAATACTAATAATAATAATTATAACATTGTCCAATTTAAATGGAGAGTACAGCCTAAATGGGCCCCCATGTTGGTGTAGCTCATTTGAAATCTCTTTTTTTTTTCTCTTTTTCAATTTTTTTCTCTCCTATTATCCGCCATTTTCCTACTATTATTTTATTTTTTATATTTCTTCTCTGATACTAAATTATGTTATTATCCTCTCTCGCACAAAATATCATTCTCTTCTTTTTTCAAAATAACAACAATAATAACAACAACAACAACACTACTAATATATCTAATATAATGTTATAAAACAAAGAAAAAAATATACTGGAGTGGCCAGCTGGGCCTCACAGTGTGCTCCAACAGGCTATTTGGCCAGAAATCTTCATATCTTATTATTATTATTACTTCTTTTATTATTATTTTCTCTATTTCATTATTCTTCTATCCTGAAACTATTATAATATCCTTCACTCTGTTCAGACAAAAGTAACAAGATAAAGTAATATTTTTAATATTACTCTTTCATCTCAGACCAATCCCTAATCCCTTCTACTAGGAATGCTAATTAAAAACAACAACAGGAATCATTGGTCCAATATTAAATTAAATAACAGGATATTATAATTATACGTGTACTCTTCTCGTTCGCCAACAATTATCTTTCCTATTATCAATATTTCTCCCATTATCCCAATATTTCAAAAAAAAAAAGAAAAAAGAAAAAAAAAATGTTGGTGAAGTCTCCTGGGCCGAACTTAATGGGCTACAACAAAATGGCGTAGCAGGGCCGGACAATTTTACTTTACCATCAGTAAATATCCATAATTTCCTCGCCTTTAAATGTTTCCCTTCTCTAATTTTTTTAATGTTAAATTTCTTTATCCTCCCCTTTCTTAGACTTTTCTTCTGGGTGAATTAGATAATTAGTCCCTCAATTTTAAGTTGATTTCTAATCAGTTCCTCAATTTTAATTTATAATTAGAACGTTTCTCATCTTTGATTTTTTTTGCATGATTAATCCCCTTGACCGGTGATAGCGAGTTTTTCCGATTGTCTTGCATACGTGGTCACCACATGAGTCATTTTTCTTTCATCCACGTCATTCAAGTCATCCACATCATTTAACATTACTAAACTGGATAAATTACATGAATCGTTCTTTAACTTTGAGTCGATTTCTAAATGATCCCTCAATTTTAATTTCTAACTAGAACGTCCCCCGACTTTAATTTTATTGCATGATTCGTCCACTTGAGCGGTAATATTTCGATTACCTTACGAACGTTGAAAAACATAATAAAATATAATAAAAATTAACTTATTGATATAACTCAAAATAATAATATAATAATAAAAATTAACAATTTATAAAATAACAAGGGGCGCTGACAAGCTCGAGGGGGTCGGCACCCCTTGTGCTCCTCACCGCGCGCAAGGAAGAAAAGGGATGCCAGCCCCCCTTTTTCCTCCTCGTTGTATGCAAGGAAGAAATGGGGGTTGGCGTCCTCGTCCGCTAGCTTGTGGGCGCGCAAGCTGGCAGAGAGGAGCGTCAGCTCCTCTTTTCATTATATTATTTTATTATTATTTTTTATTGTGTCATATTAACAAGTTAAATTTTTTTATTATATATTATTATGTCATGTCTAGTTAGAAATTAAAATTGGGATACCATTTAAAAATTAACTTAAAGTTGGAGGATGATCCTTATAATTTATCCGATTTAGTAGCATTAAATGATGTTGATGACTTAAATGATGTGTATGAAAGAGAAATTACTCATGTAACGGCCATGTACGCAAGGCAATAGGGAAACCCACTATAGTCGGTCAAGGAAACTAATCATGTAAAAGAATCAAATATGAGGGACGTTTTAGTTACAAATTGAAAATTGAGGGATCGATTAAAAATCGATTCAAAGTTGAATGACTAATCATGTAATTTACCTTTTTTTCTTTTATTCTTGCCTTCTTCGTACTTTCTCTCTCTTCTATCCTCTTCTATTTTTTTTCTTTTATTCTTCTTTCTTTCTTTTTTCTATTGGTATTTCCCTCTTTGCTCTTTATCTTCCTCTTTTTTTTTTGTTTCTACGAATTAAATTAAAATGTGAAGCTTAAGTAAGATAGAGAGTCCTAAGTAAATATAAAGTAGAGTAAGATTTTTTTCAGTAAAAGTAAGATAGATAATTGTTTTTCTTTTGTAAATAAATAAATAAATAAATAAAGCTTTGATGGTGGGGGCCTTCTTCAAGCTTTGTTTGGACCAAGACAGGAAATAAAGATCAGGAAATAAATTGGAAAAAGATTTGGACGTCAAGTGAATTGGAAAAAAGATTTGGAAAATAAAGATAAATAAAAAATTTGAGAAACTGAAAGAGGGAGCAATTTGAAACTCCCTATTAAGCATGGCTTTATATAAAGATTTAATGTAGGCAGTACTCTATATATTACCTCTATTAAGCACGGTCGAATTTAATATCAATGGATCAGGATCTCTATTTTATTCAAAATTACGATTCACTTCATTTTCCACGTCCATCGTTGATTTTATATCTAGTGATACTTAACATAGGTAGCAATGTGCATTAAATCCTTTATATAGATACAAGATATCAAATATAAAAAAAGAATAAAGAAAAATAAGAATGAATACACAGTAGCCTGCTCCATGGAGCAAACAGCACCAACACTGGAAACTCCATTTATGTTGCATAACATTTTGGCCCAATAGGCTGCATACATTGATGCACGCTAAATATTTATCTATCGTATATTATCGGTTGAATATTTTTATGTGAACAAATTAATAAGGGTTTAATGGGGTTGCTCTCAGGAGCACCCTGGTCCATTTTTACAGTATTGGATCATGAATCAAGGGCTCAGATTCAAACATGTATTTCAACCGTTCGATTCACAGGCGATAAGCTCAACCGCTTGGTGGCATAGGGCTGACGGTGGAGTGGGGAAAAGCTTCGATCTCGCTCGAGGAGCCCTCGTCCCCCGTGGGTGCTTCGATCTCACTCGAGGATCCCTCACTGTCGGGCCAAGCTCCGATCTTGCTCGATAAGCTTCGATCCGACGCTTATGCCGTCACGCATGCATCGACCTCGCTCCTTGCCGATGCTTCGACCACATGTGCGCCGCTTCGACCTCGCAACTCTTCGTTGACACCGCCTCGCGACCATTCGCCGCGGCCTCCCTAAAAACTCTCATGGACACTCGCCGCTGCCGCTCGCTGCTGCTTCGACCACATGAATTATCTCAGCCGTCGCCTGTGAATTGGATGGCTGAGATACACGTGTGAATCTATGCCATTCACGATCCAAGGACCTTAAAATGGGAGCAAGCTTGGAGCACCCCATTAAACCCAATTAATAATTGACATGTTATCTACTTGGGCCACTTGATTGGTTTGTATATGGATGATATAATTCATTATGTGGATACTTCAGTATCCAATTATAACATTATTATTGAAATATGATATTTAGAGTTAAGATCCACACATTGGCAATAACTACCGATAAAAATATTAATCATTATATTATTACTTCTGTTAATACATAACTATTATTCTTATCTTATTTATCTTCCCTATCATATTCAATTATTCTCATTCAATATATACATCTCTCTCTTGAGTAATTAATTAATAATGATTTTCTACCAAGTTATCTTCCACTATCCAGATCTCCTGATAAGAATAATAAGTATAATAAGATAATAATAATACTATAGTTTGTGTTCATGTATCCTGATCAACGAATAGCGTAGCTAATTTTTTTAGTCCGACTTGAACGACACAATGTGATTTTTTTGGGGGAGATAATCCGCCTCATGATATCCTTGGATACTGTATTTCGTCTCACCTTTTAAACATGGTTATCTCATCAACATAAAATTTTATCACGTTAATGTCGATAAAGTTATTTATTTGCAACCCTAATTAAATGCTTAGAATATATTTAAGTTTAATGGGTTATCATTGACTTACCAAACTATAGAAGTTGCTGGCACAATTTTGATACTTTGAGAAATCGATTTAAAAGTTCGCAGCATTTGTTAGTACTATTGTTTACAGAACATGATTGAGATTCGTCATTAATGTAAGCATAAAGAATGAAAAAACACACACAAAAAAACTTGGCCTCAATTAATTTTTTTAAACATAATGGGAAAATAAATTAACTTGGCCTCCATTCACAACGGAAAATTAACTAATATTCGCACCAGTACCAAATTGAATAAGAAACAAAAGGACAAAATATATAGCATCTTATTATCATATATCCAATATAACATCTTATATAACATTTAACTTTAGACCGTGAACGTGACCTGCAACGGTCATCTCGTCAGCCTCGATCTCCATGTGCGCAGCTGGCTGGCATTGCTTTGGGGGCCACGTCAACGATCTAGGGTTGTCAGTCCATGTATCGTGATGATGACCACATGATCAACTCCTACGGTGAGGATGTGGTGGGCGAAAACACAATCTGTGTTTCTTCGCGCGTTGCCACATCACGGATCCTCGAGGCGCAGATTAATTTGACTACCGTGCACCACGTGGATGGCATCGACAATGTCGATCTCTCTACTGTTGATCCTGGCCATAAGTTCACCCACAAAAAACCCTCTCTTCCTCCCTCTATCACGCAAACCCCCATCTCTTCTTCCCCTCCTATCTAGCCCACTCCTCCGCCTCAGATCGCAACCCTTCCCCATCCTTTTCGCCGGTCTCTATGGTTGTTACTCCTGCTCAATCTACCCTTGGCCTCCCTAGCAGAGGCATCCCATCCACGGATCCATCTGCCTCCGACCCTCATGAGGCACTGGTGCTACAGGCTACTAACATGTTGCAGAGTTCGGCTGGGATCTCGGACGAGGACTCCTCGAAAACGGACGACGTGGTGGTTGCTGATGTCAACCTGCTACCCCCTACTCACTCGGATCGTAAAAAGTCGCGTCCTCAACGCCCCAAACCGTCGCTTCCGAGCCTCCATCTTCGGAAGAAGCCGCCGAAATCTTCAGGTAATTCTTTGCCCCCTTTTGCAGCTAAGACCTCACGTTGTGCTTACTCTGTGCAGGTGATCGCATCTCCAAGTGTCCAAAATGGCTCGAGCTCATTATCCGTCTGATGCACATTCTCTCATGGAACTATAGGGGCACTTTCCGAGCGAAAGTTCGCGATAGATTAGTTAGTTTAATTAAGTCTCATAAGCCAGATTTCGTATTATTATTACAAATCCATTCGGACTCTGTAAAAATAAAATAGGTGGTTCGGCACTTAGGTCCCCAATGGGATGGCATCTACTACGAAGCCGCTGGTGCTTCGGGTGGCATCGCCTTGGCCTGACACGGCCAAGGCGCTCAGGTGACTTCTATCCACGCTACCCCTCAAGTTATTCACGCGGCTATCACTTTTGATCACTTTACTTTTCTGCTCTCGTGCGTGTATGCTAGTTCTAATCCTTCTATTAGAAACCTTCTATGGCACGAACTTAACCGCATGCAAACCGTAATTTCCCGTGGGCCCTTATGGGCGATTTCAATTCCTTACTCGGCCCCGAGGACAAGCTCGACGGCCTTCCCTTTAGCCTTTCTAAATCTACCAGATTACTTAGGGGTTTAATTGATAAATATGAATTAGTCGACATAAAACTCAAAGGGCTTTCCTATACCTAGTGTAATAATAGGTCTGGCCTAGCACGTATTCACTGTCGTCTCGACAGACCATTGCTTAGTCACCACTGGCTACAGAAATTCCCATCCTTAACCCTCACATCTCTCCCGAGGTGTGTCTCTGATCATGCCCCATTACAATTTCAAACGGATAACCCTACCCCCGTGCTCGTTCGTTCAAATACAAACACTTCTGGTTCATGCACCAGGAGGCACGTAACATCGTCCTTCATAGTGTCTCTAACTCGGAGTCCTTAGGCTTGGCCCTTAAAAGAAAAAATTGGAGACCTTAAAATGGAACAAAAACACTCTCGGCAACTTAGAGTCTAGGGCGGGTAGTGTGCTTAAGTGTATCTCCGATCTTGAGAAGCTTGACACCACTAGGGGCCCCTCCGATCTGGAGCTTGGCCACCTTAGACCGCGTACCAACTCCACGCTGCCCTGCTCAGGAAAATTAGCCTCAAATGGTGGAGCAAGGCCAAAGCCCACTGGATCACTAAGGGTGATAGGAATACTCGATTTTTTCATCTCTCTACCATGATCAGGCATAGACAGAACATAATCTCTGAGATTCAGGACTCTGGTGGCAGAGTCCTTACGGATCCATGGGCCATCAGATCCTTATTTGTCGAGCATTATAAGAACCTATGGCGCCCTGAATCTAGACCTGACATCCCTCATGCTTGCTGGCCATCCCTCCCCACCCTCGACGAAATCATGATCAATCCTCTCATTAAGCCTTGCTCTGACAAGGAGATCCGTGATGCGCTCTGGAGCATGCCTCCTGGCAAGTCGCCTGGCCTAGACGGTTTCACTGTGGAGTTTTATAGAGAATATTGGGATATTGTTGGACCTACGGTTGCCTCCGTCATTAAGTCGTTTATGAATTACAATTCCTTCCCTATAGAATGGACCGCTACTTCCTTAATCTTTATCCTCAAGTAAAAGAACCCTAAATATGTCACTGATTACAGACCAATCTCGCTCTGCAATGTCCTATATAGATTGCTCACCAAGATCCTTGCTAATAGACTTAGACCCACTTTAGCGCACCTTATTGCCAGCAATCAGTCTGCTTTTGTGCCGGGTAGACAGATTCACGATAACATCATGGTCGCCTAGGAGCTGGCCCATTCTCTCAACATGGGTAGAAAGAAACATATGCTACTTAAGGTAGACATGGAGAAGGCATTTGATCGCATTTCCTAGACCTCCGTCTCCACAATCCTGACCCATATGATGTTCCCCCCTCAATTTATTACATGGATTGACGCTTACATTCAATCCCCCACTTTTATGTGCGTCATCAATGGACAGTGTTCAGAATCCTTCCTCTCACATCGTGGGATCCGCCAAGGCGACCCCATTTCGCCCTATATTTTCATTCTTGTCAATCAGGTCTTCTCTTCCCTCATGAGCTCCTATGAAGTCATTGGTAAAATTGCCCCACTCAGTTGTCATAATTTCACTATTACTCACCTACTCTTCGCTGACGATGTCTTGATCTATCTAAAAGCAACAAAAAAGAATTGTAAAAACATCAAGGAGGTTTTTCAAATCTATGAGTATCTCACTGGACAGAGAGTTAACTCTCAAAAATTTGAATTCTACCTTTCAAAACTAAGTACCAGAAGGAAAAACTTGCTTAAGGACACTCTTCACTTTAAGCTTGGGTACTTTCCTTTTCTCTACCTCGGGACTCTTGTTTCCCCTACAAAGTTATCTACCTGTGATCAGCAGGCCATTATCGATAAGACCACATCCAGGCATGCTGGATGGAGTCGCAAGATCCTTAACCAAGCAGGGCGTACCACCCTAATTAAATCCGTGCTATCAGCCATTCCGACCCATTGGCTTAATACCACTTACCTGGCTAAAGGTACCCTTGAGTCTCTTGAAAAGCACTCTCACACTTTTCTGTGGAACTCTAGTCCTAACCATCACGCAACTCACCTTATCAATTGGCATACCGCCCAGCTCCCTAAATCGCTTAGCGGCTTAGGAATTAAACATCTCCAAATAGTTCAGACATCTTTAATGGCTAAACGTGTCCTCTCACTACTAAATCATGGTAACAACCATTGGGTCCAGCTCTCTACTGCCAAATATGGATGACTAAACCTATGGGACACACCCCATTCAAGCATCAAATCTTCTCCTATCCGGCGGCAACTTCTACTCTCTACTCTTGATCTTCGCCTAGGCTTCTAGAAATAAATTGGCACTGGTCACAACACATCTCTCCTTGACGACCCTTGGATCAGTCAAATTCCTCTCAATAAATGGCCAACGTACATCAACTCTTCACTGCCACTTAACAATTTGCTTGTTAGCAATCTCATTGATAATGGTGCTTGGAACGTAGCCATATTGAATACTCTTTTTGGGCCTGATCTGTGGGATGCTATCAATCGTATCTATGTTTCTTCTGTGGCCTATGATGACGGGTGGGTATGGGTAACTGATACCCAAGGATGTGCTAATGCTAAATCGGTTTATAGTTTCATTCGCCGCCATGCTTTGCGGGCCATTTCTAGTGGAGGGCGTGCTTGGACGAAAATTTGGAATATTCCAATAGCTCCCAAAATCCATATTTTTCTTTGGAAACTATTCCACAATAAACTTCCGACCTTGGACACCATCCACCGTTTTAACACCACAATTAATCCCGCATGTCCTCTCTGTGGCACTGGCCTTGAAACAAATCCGAATTTATTTTTCCACTGTCCTTTTGCTCTACAGCTCTGGGATCTTTTTCAACACCAACTTAACTTTTCCTTTCAGCTTGTTGACTCCTGGCATGTTGGTTCCTGGGTTAACGAAGGTGCAGGGTTGAACAAGCACTCACTCTCTGTCCTACTATCACTTTTCTCTTTTTATCTTTGGGAGCTCTGGAATTCTAGAAATGCGGCACACTTCAGATCTAAGCACGCAACCGTGGGGATGGTATGGGAGAAAGCTTTGGCTAGCTTTCACGACTTCGCTGATTCCCACGCACCTTAGGCAACGAGTTTTCATCACCCCCAAGGCCCTCTTCGGGCCCGATGGGAGGCCCCTCTACCCTCTTGACTGGTTCTCCAGTCGGATGGTTCCCTCCCCATTGGGGGTGGTACGAGGTTTATGGTGCTATCTTACGTACTCAAAATGACTCTTTTGTTTTTGCAGGGACATCTCAGATCGTTGCTGATTCGGTGGTGGAGATCGAGGCTTACGGGTTGCTGGCTGGTCTTAAGGAATGCAGCCGCAGATCGCTTACACGCATCGCCGCTTACTCTGACTCCCTTACGCTGATTAACATACTATTCAGAAGGGCTCATTACCCTTGGCATATAAAAGAAATTATACAGAACATCTGGTATATGCTGGACCTGGTGCGCCCTGTTGAGGTCAAGTATTGCCCTCGGGGACCCAATAGGGCTGCAGATTACCTAGTTTTATTTGGCCGCACTAATGTTTGCAGACCTTTTTTGTTAGACAGTCTTCCTCCGGGACTATTTCCTATTTTGTACGAGGACTCCAATGAAGTTATTACTTAATGAATACATAATTTTTGAAAAAAAAAACTTTAGACCGTGCAAACAAGTGTTGATGGATTCAATCAAGCACAAGATATCGAGACTTCGAAATAACGAGTTCTAATCAAATACCAAATTTTTTCCACATAAAAATCTTTATTAAATTTATATATCAAAATTAATATCGAGAACAATCGCAAATCACACATGCATGCATCGAAATACTAATAAGAGTACATGTAATTTTCTTGGCAAACATATGATTTAAATAGAAAAAAATGACAAACGTCGAGACGACCAAAACCTAAAACCTTATTCTGTTGCATGCAGTTGCAGCCATGCATGCATTCACACTGAAATTAAAGAGTGCATATATATATATATATAGAGAGAGAGAGAGAGAGAGGTGCACGAGAAACCATGCACACACACATATATATTTTCCGATTATATATATATATATTAATTGAACCATTTCATTTCGTACTTTTTGCCCAACGTGGCGCGTCCTGCGATAAGCAGATAGACGAGGAAGATGGTGGGCAGGACGAGCAGCTCGCAGACGAACGGAATAACCTGGCCGGCCTCCACCTTCTCACCCCCATATATGCTCAGGTAGATGTTGCACGAGAACGCCACCAACAGAGCCAACAACGCCATGACAAAAGACAACACGGCGAAGAGGTACTTGATGGGGACGTAGCTCTTGAAGTCCTCCTCCCTGTACTGCGAGATGGCGAAGGACAGGAAGAGCACCAGTGCAGTCGAGGCGCAGGAGAGTCCGATCACGTAGGCGTGCGAGAAGACCTTGAAGGCCACCCTGTTCATGTACATCGGCTTGCCGTTCACTTTGTCGCCGGGGATGGAGAAGCTGGAGGCGAAGACGACGGCCGCCACAAGGCCGCTGCATATCTCCCCCGTCTTCGTCAGTTCGGACTTGGCTTTGTTGAGCATTTCCTTGTGCAGTTCCGTGAAGAGCTCACCCGCGGTCTTCTCTTCCTGGTTTCGACTGTACCGCCGGTATTTGGGCAGCAATTTTTGCACCCTCTGCATGCACGACGATCCATCGACCGACCGACCACAATTAATCAATATTATACACAATCCATGCGTGCGTGCACGGAATAGAATAAACATATATATATCATGTATGCACCTTAAGCCATCGCAGTTCATGCCGCAACTGCAAAGGCGACGCGTATTCTTTGTCGATGGTAGCCTTAGCGGCAAAGTGACCTATGCTCTTCCCGATTAGCGGCAAAGTGACCTATGCTCTTCCCGACTTTTTCTTTGGCGGACGTCAACCGGGACAACGACATAACTGGATTGGGGCCTTTGGTCATCAACTCGATGAGGTCGACGATCCTGTCCTGGCCATTGTCGATGGCCACCTGCAGAATGTTGTGGCCGTCCTGGTCGAGGACGAGAGAGGACGTTGGGCACACCTTCAGAATCTGCTCCACGAACTCGTTGAGACCCATCTTTGCGCCCAGGATCAGCGGCGACTCATTCCAGCGCTCATTATTCTTCTTAGCCGGCTCCTGTGAGCTTTTGGATGTCTCCTTCCCTTGCGAGGCGTTCTTGGTATCGTTTGCGGTCCTCATTGATGGCGGGATGTCATTGTCACCGGTTGTGGACGACTGTTCCAACGCTTTGCCAGATCTCCCCATCTCGAGGAACTCCCAATAAGAGGGTTTATAAGCCAAGAACGCGATGAGCTTCATGTAATTCTTGTACTTCTCCTTGAGGCAACACATTTTCTCTATCTTTGGGTGTCCTATAACATTAAATAAATCAATTAATCGTTATTTATATATCTGAACGATAAAAAACATTTATCCCTTTTCATTACGAAAACAGGCAAAAAAAAAAAAGAATAAAAGAAATAGAACTTTGAAATAAAAAGAAACATAAAAGGACTTCATGAGAATTTAACTCAAGATCTCGTAGATCTACAAGTTAATCAAATTTAAGAAAATGACTTACTTGCCTAATTTATGTGGAAAAGTAAGTTTAAAAATGTAAATTATAATTCGTTATTCATAAATACTGCATGTGAATTCGTCGCGATTTTGATTTTGATTTTCTTTATATATTTCTGAAGTATATAAATATCTCTTTATAACGAAAAAGTAGCTTATCCATTTCTCATTTGTTTGTATGGCTAATTAAGAAATTATCTTTTTAAAATTCGAAAAACTAGAGGCAGCAGAATGTGAGTGTGATAGGTATGAGAATAAAAATGGAAACATCTTGATACGTAATAAAAAAAAATCTACATGTCAATGTGTTTGCACGTAACATTTATATTTGCGTAATATTTGTTAAGTTGTTGTGTATATTTAGGATGATCTAAAATACATGTACATATAAGTTTTCAATACACTCTATATATCCAACATAAGGAAAAGAAAAAAAAATTTGTTAGATGGATTTGAGAACCCAAGACCTCTACATTGATTACAAAGTTAGACATCTACTACACTGGAGCTAGCTATATTTCTTCTCTGAGGTGATATTTAATATATCTAAGGGGGCCAAACTTTGTTTATAATCCTAAAATTTATATATTAATATATATATATATATATTTAATAAAATTTTAAAAAATTAAGGGGGGTGGGGGTGGGGGGGGGGGGCTCATGGTATATGTGGGTCCGTCCATATATATATATATATATATATATATATATATATATATATATATATATATAAGCAAATAGCTTTTCATGACAAAGAAGGAATTAGATTTACGTACTCATCAAACAAAACTTAACGAAAGAACTATATAGCAATTGTTCGAGGTGAAACTTACTTGCTCGTAAAATCTTCAGAAGGCGTTTCCAGATACTGATGACTGCAGGCATAATCGACACTTTTTTTATCAGCTTGTTCAGATACAAAAAAAAAAATTAAAAAGATACAAAAACATTTAAAAAGAGCACTGCTGCATTTTCCCACTTTACAATAATAGAGGCATAGAGCTATACTTGTAAACAAATTACTTACACATTTATTAAATAATAAAAAAAATATTTTTCTTTTTTCAGAAAAGAAAATTAGCACCCAATTTCATGTGTAGTATCTGCGATGCAAATGTATCTGTGTTAAAAATATCTATTTACTTATCATTCAATATCCTAGTCAAATTGCAATTATAAAATAAAACAATTAACTTCGCCTATTACATATAAACAAGTGCTAAAGCTCGTGCGATGCATGGACATTGCAAAGTTAATTATTATATAATTATGGTAATATAATTTTAAGAATTCTTGAAATAAATTTTTTAACGGATAAAAAATGTTAAATGAGTCAGGCTACTCTACTAAAAAAGTGAGAAAAATGTATATGTAGAGTACTCCACATGTATAACATTAATATTAGTTATTAGATTAATAATACGATTATATTAATTTATTTTGTTAGTTAAATAGTAAATTTGATCTAAAAGTAATCTTCGATGGTTATGATCAAATTATTTTAATAAATATGACTAATTCAATTATCACAATTTATTTAACTTTAGGTGAGATTTTTTTATTATCAAATTAGCTCAATAAACAAATTATGTATTCAAAAAATATTTAATTTTTTCTTATTAAAAATTTATTATGGTCGTGATTCTCAATATATTGTTTAAACCAATATTGACAGATACTGATAGTCACGTGCATTTATCTTTATTTTATGACATACTAATATATATTTAGTAATAATAGTAAGAGAGCTCCTATATTTAACTTCAGTCTAAAAATTCTCTTAACTCCTCCCAATGGTACTCATGATAATTTTATCAATATTAAGAGAAAAATTAGGCTAAAGTTTTAGGAGGATTGAGATTTCTCAAAAGTTGATAAAATTATCATGAGTGCCATTGCGAGGGGTAAGGAGGATTTTTAGGCAAAAGTTTAGGATGATATAGCAGCTCTCATGGACAACGATGATAAAATTATAGATAGAGTGAGATGTTCAAATTATTTTTTAAAATCCAGGAATAACACATACTTTATTTTGAAAAAAGACATAGTTATTAAGTAATTTACCTTTCGCTAAACCAATAATCCTATTTTTTATTTATATAGAACTCTCACTTTTATTTGCACTTTGCATTTTAATTCTCAGAAATAAAAAAATAATATTTTATTATAAAATTTTTAATAAAAAGTTCACACCTGCCTTCTTCAGTTTATTTCTTAAATCCAAATGAATCATTATTTAATCAAATAAAGGAAAATAATTACGCATCTTAATTATATTATATATATAATAATAAATTGTTGTAAAATTTCTTCATTTTTTTTAAAAAATTCAACTATTACTTGCACTTTATTATATAGGACTCCATCTTTTACGATTTACTTACATTTTCAATTTTAAATTTACGTTTTAAAGTTAGTAATATTATATATTTAATAAAACAATGACACACTGATTCTAAAAATTATTTTCTAATCTGAATATAATGAATTATTTATTCTCTAAAAATAAAAAAGAGTTATTATGGTCAAATAAAGAATTTTATTTTATTTTTATATAGGACTATCGCATTTACTTAAACCTTATCTTTTAATTTATTCTTAGAAATAAATATTTTTTTTCTAATTATTAGCAAATTATTTATTAAAATAAATAACAGTGAAAAAGGAAAATAGTTTTATTAAATGTTAGCTCATTACTTATTCAAGTTATTTATTTAAACCAAAAATAGCGAAAAAGGAAAATGGTTAGCCATAACGAAATCAAATTGAATTATTTTTTATGCTTTATATATTTATATTCTATTGAATAATATTCTAACTCTTAATTTTTTAAAATTTATTATTATCTTATATAAGTTACTTTTATTATCTTATTGTTGCTAAAAAGGGAAACATGTCTATCTTAATTACACTTGAATTGTATTTATTGTTTTAAACTACTTCAAAAATAGTAGATTACGTTTCAAAAAGGAAATATTATTTATGTTAATCTTTAATTAAAATATCTATTTTTATCATTGTTTTGAATTATTTTTTAATCAAAAAATAATACACTATTTTGAAAAAAAGGAAAGATTATTCATTTAATCATATTCAAACTATTATCTTAGATAATTAATTTTTATTACTAATATTCTTATAGAACAAATCCGAAATTTAAAAAGAAAAAGTGAATGAAATATAATTATTTTATGTAATTATTCTAAAAAATAGACTACTTTCTGCTTTATAATTTAATTTAATTTTATATTTAAATGTCACTTATTCCTATTTATTATTTATTAGCGTTCTTATTTCTATCATTTATATAAGGAAGTTTTAAAACTTTTCTGACTTAAGGAATTTTTATTGCTAAATTAATTTTATTATTATATTTTTTTTTAAATCCGAAGTTCAAAATAAAAAGTGAAAGAATTGTAAACTAACAATGAATACATTTTATAAAGTTCATCAAATTTGCATTTTTTTAGAAAATAAAAAAGTAAGAAATTTTCAAAATTTGGACATTACACAATGATCCAAACATTTTTCACATCTCTTCCATACGGATACACAAATTAAATTTACAATTTTATATTTAGTATAATATAAGTTAATATATTTCTCAATTTTTTATTTATTTAATCCTACCCAAACTCATACAGCTATTCATACTAAAATTTGAGCTAATACTAACTGAAAGCTCATTTTACTTATTAAAAAAATTGATCTTATTTGATTTTATATTGTACACATATTATTATATTATATAACTATTTTTAACTATCTTGAAATATAATTTATTTTATTTTACTTGTGCATTGACTTTTATAATGGAAATATTATTTATCTGAATCATATCTAAATTTATTCATTTATTTCTTTTAGTTTAAAAAATAATACATTAACTTTTAAAAATGAAAGTATTATATATTTTATTATACGTGCCCATTATCTTTTAGAAAGGAAATTTAATCTTAGTCAAATTGAATTCATTTTTAAATTAGTTTTTATTCGAAACATAATGCAGTATTTTTTGTAAAGATTTAATTTATTATTTTAGAGTAAATATTGTTTATTTTATTATAATTGTCCATTAATTTCTTTAAGGAAACATTATTAATTTCATTTTACTGAAAACTATAGATTATCATTGAAAAAGGAAATGTTATTTAGTTTACTCTTCTAAAAATATTATTAATTATATTATATTTGTCCACTATATTTTAAATAACAAATATTATTTTTTTATTTTACTTCCGCATTATCTTTTAGAAAGGAAATATTATTTATTTTAATCCTACTCATATTTAATCCTTTTTTAATTTAAGAAATAATAAATTAACTTTAAAAAGGAATATTATTTATTTTATTATACATGTACATTACATTTTATAAAGAAAACATTATTTACTTTAATCATACTCAAATTGAATAATTGGTTTTTTAAAATTTTGGCAAAATATATTATCTTTTAAATAGGAAATATTATTTATTGTATTACACTTATCCATTATTTTTTAGAAAGGAATTATTAACTTAATTAGACTCAATTGAATATTTTATTTTAAAATTCCTAAATAATATTATTTTATGAAAATAAAATATTATTTATCTAATTATACTTGTACAATACATTTTAGAAATAAAATTATTATTTTAATTATACTCAAATTAAATGTCATCTTTTAGAAAGAAAATATTATTTATTTTATTTTACTTGTGCATTATCTTTAAGAAAGGAAAGATTATTTATTTCAATCATATTACAAAGAAAATATTGTATCTTTTATTTTACTTGACTTTTACCTTTTTATAAAGGTGGGATTATTTATTTTAATAATCCTCATATTTAATCATTTATTATTTTTTAATATCAGAAATTATAAATTAATTTTAAAAAGGAATGCTATTTGTTTATTGTACTTGTCCATTATCTTTTAGAAAGGAAATATTATTCTTAATTGAACTCAAAATGAATTCTTTATTTAAATTATTTTACAAAATAATTCATTTTATTTTAAAAATAAAATATTATTTATTTATTATGCACGTGCTTTATGATTTATGAAGGAAATATTGTTTATTTTAAATTTAGTTATTTAATTTTTTTAATTTCATTAATAATACACTGTCTTTTATTAAGGATTATTATTATTTTATTGTATTTGTTCTTTATCTTTTAGAAAGGAAATATTAATCTTAGTTGTACTGAAATTGAATTCTTTATTTTAAATTCGAAAATAACACATTATTGCTTTAAAAAGGAAATATTATTTATTTTATAATAACTTTACATTACCATCCTTTGTAAAGTAAATATTATTTATTTTAATTGTACTTAAATTTAATAATTTATTTTTAAAATTTAGTAAATAATACATTATTTTTTGAAAAGGAATATTATTTATTTTATATATATGTCCATTATCTTTTAGAAAGGAATTGAACTTAAATTGAATTATTTATTTAAATTATTTTTTAAATTCGAAAATAACACATTATTCCTTTTAAAAAAGGAAATATTATTTTTTATACCTGTACATTAACTTTTATAAAGGAAATATTATTTATTTTAATCATATTAAAATTGAATCATTTATTTTTTAAAAATTTTGGCAACAATACATTATTTTATTATATTTTTTCATTATATTTTAAAAAGAAAATATAAACTTACTTGGACGCAAATTGAATTCTTTACTTTAAATTATTTGTGATTATGAAATAACACATTATTTCTTGAAAATAAAATAGTTATTATTTAATTATATTTGTACAATATCTTTTACAAAGGAAATATTATTTATTTTAATTATACATAAATTGAATTTTGACATATGTGGTCATGATATTATGTCACTTGTGAGCACCGCATGCATTTATCTGTACTTTTGTATTATATATTGATTTTATAATTCCAGAAGTAACACATTATTTTAAAAAGGAAATATTTTTTATTTAATTATGTTTGTACAATACTTTTTAGGAATTAAATATTATTTATTTTAGTTATACCTTTTATTATACTTAAATTCAATTTTGACATGTGTTGCCAAGATATCTTGCCACTTGTCAATCCCTACTGCATTTACCCCACTATATATATATATATATATATATATATATATATAACTTTTGTATTTGCATATACCTTTTTAAGAACTTACGGGTTTAAAAGTTTTGGTAAGAAGGTCAAATTAGATTGACATAGACTCTTAAATAATTAACATTATTAGATTTTGTATAAAAATTAAATCACAAAGAATATAAAATTTATACTATTTATATGAGTTTGTACAATTCTATCTAAGTATTCATGAATTTTCATAGTGTACAATAAAAAATATTTATATAATCTTAATTTTTTTAATTAATGTATTTATGATTGAGAATAAAATTACTATCGTGATGAATAATAATTCAACTGTCTTTAATACTTTTGATTACTTTTTAACTTAATAAGCCTAATTGTTGATATCTGCACACCTAAATTATAGGTGTAGCATATTTATAAATATTTAATTATATTTATCTCATATTACTAAAATATATTAGTTATTTATTATTTATGAATTATAAATATGTGTAGAACATTATATAATAATAATTATTTTATAATTAAATTTTTGATATATGGATATAAATCTATGGGACAAAATGAGTCTATTTAAAATCTTGACAATATTGTACAAAAGTGATGAGCTATATATCTATGAAAAAACAAACATTTAAAACTAATGATATTTTTTAAAAGAAGCAAGAGTACGATGGAATCATCAAAGATTTGATCTTTTTTAGTCTATATGTAACTCAGAGATTGACTTCAATATCATAATTACTTTAGTGAATAACATAGATCGATACGAGATAGGAAAAATGTGGAGTAACGAAAGTTACCAATGTCAAGTATGTCGAAGAGGACACCATAAGTTTTTGGGAGTTTGGCACGCACACGGACGCGTTTACGATTGCTTCGATCGACATCGTCAATCGATTCCCATTCATACTGAAGACATGGAAAAAATATATCTCAAGATGACTTGAGTGTTCAATTATTTGACATGATAATTATTAGAAATGATAAGCCAAATACTAATGATTGAGCCCCCAACTATTCGCCCAACGTCAATCGTATTAACAATTTTTGTGTGAGGTAACATGACGGATTGGACTCCCATTTGCCTCGGTTTTTTTTTTTGGAACTCACATCCAGGGCAGAGCAAATTCGGGACCGGTCCCGACCCGGAATATGCCGGGTCAAAATTTTTTTGACCCGATACCGGACCCGAACCCGGCCGGATCCGGTTTCGGATCGGTTCCGGCCATCCGGGAATGCGATCGGGTTTGCGGTCGGGAATCGATCGCGCCGTCGCCACGATCCAGCAAACCGATCCACCGCCTGGTGGACAATTTGGCCGCCAGACGGCCGGATCGGCTCGCCTGCTGGTAGGCCGATCCGGACGCCTGGTGGACGATCCGACTGCCAAATGGCCGGATCGGCTCGCCTGCTGGCTGATCCGGCCGGATCGGCCACTGGCAGGCCGATCCGGCACCAGGCGGCCGGAGTAGAGAGGAGGTTAGGAGAGGGGGAGGGCCGTCAGAGTTGTCGGTGCCGCCGCCGTCATGAGAGAGAGGGAGAGGACGCCGGAGTCGTCGGTGCCGCCGCCGTCGTCGTGAAAGAGGGAGAGGGCGAGAGAGAGAGAGAGGGGGGAGAGAGAGGGAGAGGGCGAGAGAGAGTGGTGGGAGAGAGAAAGAGAATCAAATGAGAGGAGAGAGTAGAGGGTGCGCTTATATATTAAGTAATATCGGGTCGGGTCCGGGTTGGGTATCTGCATTGCAGACCTAATCCTGACCCGATACCCGACGAGTTTGCTAGCCAATAGACCCGGTCCCGGCCCTCCCGGTTTTTCGGGTCGGGCCGGGCCGGGTCCCCGGTCCTGACCCGATACCCGACGAGTTTGCTAGCCAATAGACCCAATCCCGGCCTGGATCTAATCCGGGCCAGGTTATTTTCCCGATTTTCCGGGTCGGGCCGGGCCGAGTCGACCGGGTCGACCCGGCCCGTGCTCAGCCCTATTCACATCAGAACTTTCACACTTAATCATACTAAAATTAGTTTTCATGAATAATAAACCCATATATTTAATCATTTTTTTTCGCAATGTGCTAAACTACTAGGCACATGATTAGTTTAATATTAATATTTGAGTGAGAGTGAAATGATAAATCTTAATTAAATTAGGGACTTAGGAAATTAAATATGAAATTACTTTCACTACAACAAAAATATCATTTAGTGATCAATGTTTCAATGACTAAGTTACAAATAGTCCCTAAAAGTAATTATGTATGACTAATAAATCATTAGTCGCTAATATATGATGTTTTAATGACTAAGTTGGCAAATTGGTCTCTATAATTTAAATTATAATGATAAAAAATTGACTTATTCTCTAATACGTTTCTTCTTCTAGAACTAGTGACTAGGGGTTATTTTGGTCATTCAAATTTTACTATAATGACCAGACCTCTTAGTCACTAAAAATGCTGGGACAAAATTAAAAAAAAAAACTTAAGTGCTTCTATCTTTACCCAGATGCAAAACTAAAACCATGGTGTTCAAAGTTTTCCCCTATTGCCTCTCTTCCACACAAAAATCCCATCACATGTTCTTCAAAATCATTCATCGTGATCTCTATCCACTACAAGAAAATTGACAATTTACGACGAATTTATCCGTCGCAAAATTTTCGAAATCCGTCGCAAATATGCCTTTGTGACGGATTTTTCGACGGATATCGTTAGTTGGAAATTTTGTCTTCGCAAAAAATTATCGACGATCTTCAAATGCCCCTTCGAAAGTTACGACGGATCTTTGCGACGGATAAATCGCCTTCAAAATTTTCGATGAATGATATCCGTCCAAAATTTTGAAGGAAAGGTCATCCTTCAAAATTTTCGACAGTGGATTTTTAGTGACCATATAAATTGGTCACTAAACAGTTTTTTTGTTGTAGTATTTTTTTTATTCAAACTCATCAGTGTGCAAGATTATTAGTACTTAACTAATTTAATGTTCAAACATGAGGAAAACAATGAATCCTCAATTTTTAAATTGATGATTTCAAAAACTAAATTCAATTAACTTTAACTTCCGGAAATTTTGGACACTATTCTACTAATAAGTATACATGAAATTACTTAAGGTACAACCATGCAAATAAAATTTGTTCTTTGAATAACCAGACGTTAGAGGCATCTAGTGGCGGAGCAGTGGGTGCGTTGACAGTCCCTGGAAGCTTATAAATTAATTTGCTTTTAATTATTATATGACAATATGACCAGTGCTACATAGTTGGGTTTGAAGACTCGGGACAACAAGTCATGACTTTTGCCAGTCACTTGTAAGATCTTATTTATATATATTTTTTTCAAATTGCTTGTATGCTATTCCATAAAATATCATTTTATGAATCTATATCAGATACTTTTCTTGTACTCATTAAAAACATTTACATTCACTGTTCTCTACCTTTCACTTGTTAATATATAAATATACTTATTAGTACATTCCATGCATGCCCACAAATTTCTCGACATCCTTTTTTTCTCTTCAATTACTGTTCCACTCAAACATTACATGTTAATTCTTTGGTAAACATTCGTTTCTCATATTCTACATTTGTATCCAGTTGTACCGTTTCATGGTTAAAAATATGTCTCTGGTGAAAAAAAAAAGTGTCGGACATTGTAACCGAAGAATAGATTAGTGTTAAAAGTTATTTATTATATATTTTATAGCTATTATTAATGTAATTAATTAGCTATTATTAATGAGCAATAAGTTTTCAAGTAAAGTGGAAACAAATTAATTAGCGTTATATATACTTCACCTTATAGTTGGCACTATTTGATTTGTCCACATGTATTTTCCTTATTTGCTCCTCCTTTTCTGGGTTTTCCAGATCTTTGACAACTAACTTTTCCTCATCCTTTCCGTCCAGGGGAATCACTGCACGAGCGAAAAATTGCAAATTAAAAGAAACAAAAGTCAATGATCCATGAAGTTATATAACTGGTACTTTACTCATATTTGTTTCAAGGAATAGAGCTTGGCACTTGTGCGTCCGGCACACCAGATCAAAACTAAATAAGAGACAAAGCATACACAAATATTTCTAACGGTTAATGCTTTTAAGATTTATTGGCAACTCATGGCGTCAAGGGGAGTGCATGCAGCATGCTTGCTAACACAATAACAACAACAATAATAATAATAATAATATAATTAATGTAATTTTACTTGGACTGACATGTGTAGATGATACGATCCAGCGGCATTAGCCGTTGATTTTTTCGAAATATGTCAGGTATGGTCACCAGTAGCTGGAACGGCGTCACTGCGTTCTTGTTCCGACTCTCCATCAACTGCGGATAGTTCCTCGCGATGTGCAGCGCAAGATCTATGAATTAACCATGCATGCATCGAATTAAGCCACGTGATCATGTATATAATAATAACCAATAAGATAACTACGAAAGAAAAAAAAAGGATTAATTATACCAGGTGTGTTGCTCAAGATGGCGCAATGGAGGATGGTGTTACCGTCCGCCGTCCTCGCAGCTGAAGTGTCCACGCTCTCCAGCATCTTAAACATTCTGCTCTGCCCGTAGAAAGCCGCCTTGTGCAGCGGCGTCTCCTTCTCTTCGTTTAGCTCATGGAGGAGATTGAAGTCGGTGTTTAGCAACTTCTCGGCCACCGTCTCGTCCCCCATGGAGGCGGCCACGTGAAGGGCCGTGTCCTTCGTGATCTTGTTCTTCATGTCCAGGAGGCGTTGGCTTCCCTCAGGCTTCTGCATCATGTCGATGAGCTCGCAGGCCAATTTGGATTCTCCGTAGGCGATCACGACGTGGAGAACGGGGTCTCCGGACAGGTTCACGACTGGATTTGTCTGGTCGTCGACGTACTTCAGCAGTTCGCCCTTGTTCGGTTCACGTATCCATTGATCTACCCTGAAATACGTCCGGAGGAATTGCGGCTGAAAAAATTCCTTGTTTTCCGACGACATTCCTTCAATGCCGCCGTCGGAACTTTCAATACCTTTTGTCGACATTCTGCCAGTCCGCTGATTGATCTACGCAACCTATTCGTCACCGTTGAATATATATATATATATATATCTGTGCGTGAGAGAGAGAGAAGGAGAGAGAGAGAGATAGATAGATGATTCAGATCGCTTTCGACTGGTAGTAGTTATCTTTCCGCGTTGCTTCTGTCGGGAATGCTGCGGATTCTATTCTACAAAATTTTTAATTTACTTCAGAAACAAGATTCCGTACTCATGACGTACGTACTGGAAGGAATTCAATGACCTTTGATCTCTTTTGCTTTTTCTCGCTTTGTTCTTCCATTTTTTTTTCTTTTTTAAAAGCACTAATGCCATTCCCAAAACGTTTGTTGCCACTCTAAAAAATTATGCGTTTGACCATTAAGCCCTTATGTATGTCTTGTCATTTATCACACCTCAACTTCATCCGTTTCAAAAATTATGTATGTTTTGTCATTGGTCACACCTCAACTACATCCGTTTTAAAAGGTGTGACAACTTTTTAACATTGATAAAGCAATTATTCTTCATCTATAATACGTAGAATAGGTGAAAAAAATTAATAATGATTAGCACTGTCTATCAATTTTTTATTTAACAATTGGATGAAAAGAAAATAAAACTCTTAAAGAAAATCCAATGAACTTGAGAAAACTATCTGATCTTAAAAAAAGAGCTAAAAAAATTAGAAAAGATTTATGATTTTTTTTAATAAAACAAAGTTGACTCGTTCAAATAAGGACCTATCCGAAAAGAATTATAAGAATTGGTGAAGTTCGTTTTATTTACTAATTCTATTTATATGATCATAAGCAATTAATTTTTTATATAATAATTACTAATATTATTTAATATGTTGCTATCGAAATTATAAGTTGTAAATTTAGTACTATATTATATATTTAATTATAAAATTAAATGTGTTTATTAGAATGTGATTGGGTCGGATAGAATTTTTGTTCTAAAAAAATTATATTTTATTTTTTGAACCAATCTTTTAAATTATAAAAAGTTAATATAATAAGATATGTGAGAAAAGGAAAATAATATACTAATTAATAAAAAATTCATTAGACTAGAAACTCTCAATCATAAATTGATTTGTAGATTTTATATCTCACTGTGAGATCTCTTTTATTAATTCTTTTTGAAATAAAAGTTAGCTATTAATAATTCTGCTTCATCTTTTAGAGCTGTATCAAAACGCCAGACGACAACTTTCCTTCCCATATTTATTATTTTAATTTTTTCCGGTATCAAATCCACCGGTCTTCGTAAATATTAACACTTGACTAATCGAGAATCGGAATAGAAGCGAAAAAGGTTAACTACCTGTGATTAATGCGACAGCTCCAAAGATTAAACTCGAAGTTTTTAGCATCCATCAAATCACTTAAGACACAATCCGTTACCACTGCGCCGTCATTGATTTATTATTATTCTAATTTTGATCTCGACTGCAGACACAATATTTTGCGATGGGATTAATGAAAGGACAAAGTGGTCAAATAAAAATTTTAGGAGAGGCAGAAAAGTTTAGAGTGACATTAGAGGCCTTTTTTTTTCGCATTTGTTTTGCCTTTTCTATTGTTATATAAAAAAAAAGGAGCCGATTGGCCACTTGATGGTTTTATCCATTGGGTTCATGCATGAGTTGATGTTGTTTTTTATATTACGAATTGATTTATATCATCTTCCGTATCAGAGAATTTTTTATTATTTAATTATTTTTAAATATATGATTAAGTCCTTTACAGTATACGAGAGAACAAAAAAGTGCATGGTGCCCTACGCATACGATTTTAACTGTCTTTGTTGATATCATAATATGTTTAATGATTGATATTTTTTCTTATCATTAATTATAACCGTTGCTTGAGTCTTTCTCCAATTTCGCATTTGTTGTTTTCGTATGAAAATGTGATCGTTCATTTGTTGGAATGAAAGACGAATATGAACGTACCTTGGTAACGCATTTTATGTGATTAAATGCCCCGAATCTCATGATAAAGCTAAAGACGGATAAAAAATATCAGGAACATATTTGCTCTTCACTCTTTCGACTTTAACATTTTGTTATCTTGATTAGGGCTCTGGCCGTGTGCTGCTTGTATGGATTGCTGTTGGATTCATTACATTTACCCCTCCCCAATGCGATGGTCCATCCCCAGGAGGCGTTCCTTTCTTTTTTTTTTTCCTTAAAAAAAAGGAAGGTGCTTTATTCTTAAATTGAAAGATCATTGATGCAAAAAAATATATAACAACGTAATAGCGAGCAAGTGCATTAGTCGTATCAAGTAATACAATATAGAGTAAAGTTGTCGATGCCACGAAGAACTATCTAAATCAATTTTATCCTAAAAACCTACTAAGAGAAGGAAAAAGTGTTTGTGTATATAAAACAAAAATATAAAAATGATAGAAATTAAATTAACGATTGATACTTAAAAATAAAATGGCGATGATCCTCAGGAATTATGGATGATTAATATAAAGTTAGACATGCATGAATCTCTGGACCAAACAAATTATGACAGAAACGCTCAAATTGATTCTTGAGAGAGATTAAGAGCATCTAAAGTATTGACCTCTTTAGATGAGTAGATCAAATTATCTTAATTTCCGTATAAGATCAATAATCGCACACACGATGAGTCGACTATTGATTTCACATAAAGTTAAGATGCAAGAAAATGTAACTCCTAAACTATTATTCACCCACACATCTGGACAAAATAATAAACTGCATGCTATTCGGCATAAATGATGAATTACCGGATATGTGTTATATATGCTTCAACTTTAAATTCAAAGATAAATTATCAGAGTAATAATAACTTCTAGAATTAATCACTCCTTATACAAATTTGTTATCTAATCTCAGAGATCACATTACTTATAAAAACACATCAAACTCAACATATATAATAAAAAAAGAAGTCGAATCATTTAATTAACTTGAATAAGAACAAGGTCCTAACAATCTATCTTTCTAAAATAATTATGAAATCTATATTCCAGAACTGATGAACTATGAAAAATATGATAAAAGAGCATCCAAACATATGAAGGAAGAGATGTTTGCAACCTCTAGAACCTCTGGACAATCGCACAACCCTAATCGACGAGTTGCTAAACGATCTTTTTCCTTTGATGACCTTCTGGCTTTAAATCTCCTTCTCTGCAATGAGGCATGACTTCTCAGAGCTCAAGCACGAATTTTCATGTCTCAGAAGTCTTTTATTTATATTTCCAAAGGTTCTCGATAAGTTTTGATAGGTTGGAAGTCCAAAAGTAATCAAATAAAAATCTCTGGTTCAGACTTCTTAACTTGAAAATCTCATGATTTATCTCCAATTTTGATCTTATCATCAAATTTAACTTCTAAAAAGTTGAGCACCGTCCTGACATCTCAATTTGATCAGAATCCATTCAAAAAATCAACGATAAAAAAGTCAGCATACTTAACGACCCGTAATGAGGTGTTCACGGCTGATTTTGACTTTGATTCAAAGTCTTCATATAAATGTTATGACCCGTAACAATGATGTAATGACCCATAACTCGGACAGATTCAATGTTCAGCTTTTGTGTTGTCCGTGAACATCTCCTTGCGGCATGTAAGTTAGTGTTGTTATAATCGTCTTACGGCCCATAATGTGCTTAACCTACTCTTTTGCAGGCGTAATTCACGAATGTTGATATATCTTCTGATGTAACGGGTTGTTAGATGCCTCTTACGATCCATAATGTCTCTATCAAGATCTTTCGACTCTTCTGTATGCATCATGATGTCTCCTTTATGCCCCATAAAATAGATGTGTTCAGATTTCATCCAATTTTGTGAGGACCATTAAACAAAGATTACGGCCTATGATGAAGGAAGTTGAGCTCTGATGTGGGTCGTAATTCTAAATGGATCTGTTAAATTCTCCTTCGATTGAATGCTTAAAAATGTATTATGGCCCATCATATGTGTTGACTTCATTACACAATGATTTTGTGAGTTCCGTGAAGACTTCGTGATGGCCCGTAAACTCACTTCTGAGGCGTAAATATCTCTCTCTGTGAGATCCGTGAGTTCTTACTCACGGTTCGTGTCTTCAATATGTAAGAGTGTTAGAAAGCTCTTACGGTTGGTATTGAATCAAAGCGCATTTGGTACTCTTTCTCTAAGGGTCGTGAGATGCGTCTTGTGGGCCATGATGAATAGCTATAGGAGCGTTATATATCCGTTACGACCCTGTGAGAAATGTTGTTTCTGCTTCTAAGGTTAATTTCTTCTTTCTTTTTCACTCGGATAATTTTCTTTGATAATTTTTCACCAAATTAAGATATTTTCCTGTAAAATAACGCACATTTGGGTAGTTGGAGAGTTCAATAAAATAATTGTAATAAATAAAGCAAAATTGATGCGTGCCATGAGAAAAGTACGAAAATAAATCTCAATGCAACTTAAATTAAATATTATAAAGTGCATGCATCAAACTCCCCCAAGCTAGAATATTTGCTTGCCTTCAAGATCAAAGCAAAACTCAATAGCTAAATGATCTCATCATGGTTTCCACCTTGGTCATCGACTATATTTCTCAACATCTAGTTTCATACCTCTATCGCTGAAGTGTCTCTCCACATTCCAAACTAATCCAACTTTGTGAAATTTCTAACTGTAAGACATTTTTAAACTCCTCCATAATCAGCTCCAAATTTTATTGAGAAAGTAGCACCCATCGATAAGAATATCAATGTTGAATAATCAAGTGTGTCATGAGCTTTTACACATTTCATATTGTTTGCAATTTTACTTGGGAATTTAGGTGGCCCATGTAGCGGATTTTCGATCGACGGATCCCAAAACAGTTGCCCTTAGATCGCCAGGCAAGAATCTCTTACGGATCTAATTATCCAAACACACCGTAGTTCTAGATTAATTTTATTGATTTAGCAGTCATGTGCTTCTCCATATTGCGCAACGTGGTTGACAAATCTCTCGCAAGTAAACGAGGACTTAATATATTAAATAGTAAACTTATAAAATTCAAGCAATAAATATTAGTAAAAGATAAGCCATCATGTCAATTCGAAATAAACTATTAATTAATGGTAATAAATTGGAATATCTTAACCATAATGGGAATATTTAATACCCAATAATAGGATTGTCATTGGACTATATAAATAAGTGAAGCTTAACGTGATAGACATCTCACATTTGCATTGATCTCTTATATCATTGCTTCAATAGGTGGAGATGACTATGTCTGTCCCTAACACCAATGTCCTTAATATTTCCATAGTCATCAGCTAATGCTTTCATTTCATCATTCCATAGCTATTTTTCCCTTTGTTTGGGATAGGGTCTACATGAACGTTAAAAATGATTTAGGTGCCGAAATTCCATTAACCATCCATTGCAAATCCAAAGATGATGATCTCGGACAACAAGTCTTAAACTTTCATTCATCCTTCAGTTGAAACTTCCGGCCTAACATCTTTATTGACAATACATTATTTTGGTGCTCCATGCAGTGGAAGAATATCTCTGGAGGTTTTGACATTTATCGCCATACTAGGGATGAAGGAAGGTGTGCTGACAAGTGTAGTTGGAGCATTCGAACTGATTGTGTAACGACCAGAAAAAAAAGAAGAAACCGTGAGGGGCGACTGGGCTAATCACGAAAGGAATAAAACATAAACAAAGCCCAATTAGGATTGGACTCAAGGAAGGATTTAATTATGTAATGAGATAAAAATCTGATCTCATTAATTAAATTAGAGTGAGATTAGGAGAGGAAGATGAGATAAAATTTAAAACCCTTTATAAAATCATGTACGGCTGATCTCACGAAAGGAGGACCCCCTTTTTGACATCCTGCGGGCATCTTGCTTTCGTCCAATAAGCAAGCCGCCGGGGATCAAGCACGTCTTCCTTTCCCCTACTGCAATTACCTGCACCACACGCCCCGTCCTTCATCCCTCTTCGTTGAATTGCAAGCGCTGATTGGTCGAGAGAACCGAGAGGGAAACACGGGCGGATTCAAGTGGATTTTTTTTAACGAATCAAGGGTAGGATCCATCGCGATCAGGTGGGAGAATCGAAATCACCTTGCATGACCTCTGAATTATCACAATTCATGCCCTAATTGTTATGAAAAGAAAAGAATATGAATAGGGTTCAAGTTATCATTTTTAATTGTTTGATTCCTTGAATTCTTTGATTGGTTGATTGTTTGCGATGCATAGTATTTCTGTTTGTTCTATTTCTGTATCGTTGATTGCTAGGATGTAGGATTTAGAGTGGGGCGAAAGTACGTAGGGGAATTTTGTTTCATATTGTGCCGTAATATTTTACGACGCAATCTAGAATGAAACTAGAATTATTACGGCCATAATTTCTGATATTGTGACGTGATATTTTACGATGCAATTTAATGTGAAATCGAGTTGTAGATTTATTACGGCCGCAAGAGGAAAAAAAGATATAATAGAGAGAATTTTACGACCACCAATCTTTTTGCTGTGTAACATCTGCATTGCAAGAAAAAAAATAATAGAGAGAGTTTTTACTGCCGCTAAGTAGATAGAAAAAAAAGAAGGGGGATTTTACGGTCGAGAAAAGGGGTAGAGAGAGGATATGAATAGAGTGAAAAAAAGAGAAAACATATGCATATTACGGCCGAGAGAAAGTGGAGAGAGAGAAAGGAGAAAATTGTAAAGAAAAAAAAAGAAGAGTTTAGGATTTTTATGGGCGTAATGGAATAGAGGGATGTAGGGACAGAAAGGTTATACATTAATAATAATAATGATAAGTACGGGATTACGACTATACGGATAGGAGAAAAATAGGAGAGAAAAAATCTTTTACTATATTTATTAATTATTTTCTTTTTATCCAGATATTATAATGATCCTATTGTCTGATCCCACAGAGATACCACACTGATTTACATGATTTACTCTCTTATTGATTTATTTCTCATTGATTCTATCATATCTATTGAATCAAGAACAAAGAGCCATATGTTGTAAAAGCGATTAATAAGTTCAGATGAAAGATTAATTATGGGTTGTCAGTCCAAGCCAAATGCATCAAGATAAGGGTCGCTCCATTGGTCATGGTTTGATCACCCATTGACCCGCACAAGATCGTATCGTTTGCTGGGCATACCCCATGAACTAAAGACACCTAAAGTCACCCTGATTGCTAATTAATAATCAAGATTAAGAAGCATGCTCAAGTCAAGTCAAGTAAAGTTACTGTCATGATTTCCAAGTATGCTATAAGTTCATGTTTATTAATCATCATTTAATTTTCATGATTTATGATATCTTTTGATTCTTATTATGATATATGATGCTGCCATGTTACCCTTTCATGTTCAAGTTAAGAATTATTATTCATCTCTGATTATTCTATTCATGTTATGCATTGTATATCATGTGGTTCCCCACTAGGCTGTAAAGCTTACGGGAGGACCTCCTCTCTTGTGTCTAATTTTCACAGGACCAGGTCAGCGACGAGGTGGAGTAGGTGTGCGGTGATGAAGCTCTGGCGATAGGACAACACATGAACCATAGGGCTTTTAGAGTGTTTATTGGTTTTCATTTACCTTCCGCATTTTAGACTCAGGATGTAGAACTTATTTTATTTCTTAGCAATGACATAGCCACTTTTAGGCTTCCGCAAATTAAGGTTATATTTTTCTTTATTTCTTTACTTTATTCTGCTGACGTGTCTCAGTTCTTGACTGAGATATGGTCAACATAATGGTCAAAGTCATAGCATGCGTAGCGTCTTCAAATTGGTCTTCGCCATGTGGCGGGGGTCGATTTGGAGGCGTTACATTTATGGTATCAGAGCCTAAGTCAGGACTCTCTTGACGTCCTAGCGTATAGAATAGTATGGTATTAGTTCATGTGCTATCGCCGAGCAGTCGCCACACCCTCCACCGTAAAGTACAAGTAAGATCTTTCTTGCTTTGAGTTATGCTTTATTGTATTGATATGTATTTCACATGAGTGGTTGATTCCTAAGGAGGTTATTCTGTATGGTAGGAATCAACTTAAATGTTATTAGTGATTAGACAAAATTACAAATAAATTGGAATAGAATAAGTAATAAACATGTGGATAAATATACCTACGTGAAGAATAAGTCTTATAGATATTTAAAGAATAAAGTATAAGAAACGATTATGTTTCTTATAATTCATGTTTTCCATTTCTTTCATTTTCGCTCTATTCACGGACTTCTTCTGTTGACTGCAGCAGTATGAAGAGGAAAATGAATAGACATATCAGTTGCAAAGAGATATAGATTTAAGAAAGAAACGAGGGAATTATAGAAGTAAACAAAAGATTTGCCTCACACAACAATTAGGTGTGAGATGATATGAAATCAACCATGCTTAAGTTATGATTGATTGATATGACTCATGTGATTCTATCGATTCACCAAGATAGGGGTTTAATGAATTATCTTATATGTTTATATTGATAAGTAGGGACCCATAACGCTTTTTGCACCTTAAACGTCATATGACCCATATATTATGTTGAAAAAGGTCATAAGCAAATCCAAATTAGTTATGCGAATTTCTAGCTGGATTATCTTATATTGGGAATAGGAATTTGAATGATGAATCATGTTCAAGTTATGTAATATTAGTTAGACCATAATTTAAGTATTAGTGAGCTGCCCAAGAAATCATGTATAATGTAGGGATAGACAAATATAGAAGCTTAAAGGATTTAGAAGTCACATTGACCTGAATGAATGTTGGGAGAAATTTTCAATAAGTAAGTGACTGTCTGAGTTAATTGAACATTTAGATCTAACATACTCACACACATATGTACATATAACATAATATACTTATAAACATATAAAGATAAATAAATGAATAAATAAATAGTTTTAATTAACTTAGTTTAGTATAGAGTGGATTTGAAATTTAATATTATGAAGTATATGTTATATAGCCATTATTAAATAATGAATTCTCTATCATCGTAATGTATATATATTTTTTCAAAATAGACTAATATGATTAATACCAGAATTATATAAGAACAAGCAAGGCATGAAAGGGTTAACATGAATGTGAGAAATTTTGAAAAGATTTAAGGTCTCTTAACTGAGATAAGTTTGAGGAGGCATATGAGCCTCCAGCCATTAAGTATTAAAAGATCAAAACATCAAGTGTGAAAATCTTTAGAAAGTATGGGGGGTTAAGGTAAAGTATGAGGATATTTAATCATATAATCATGGTTAATGGTTCAAGAGGGAAAATAAATCATATATATGTTTAGATAATGGGTTAAGCAAGCCATCAGATGATACATAGAATGTCCTCTAAGATGCAAGATATAAGATTATATATAAAATATTCTCTAAGATGTCTCTACGTTAATATGATGAAAAATGTTCAAGATTTTGTCTTGATCAAGTGGACAACTTATGATTTGATCATAAGTCTTATAAATGGATTAGTTCTCTTTTCCAACTTTAAAATTATCCCGACCCTCTCCCATGTGCTACAAGATATCGTTAATGCAAAGGATCATAAAATGATGCGCAACGAAGAAGAATGATTGCTTGTCTTCTATTTTTGTTGATTGCTTTGTTCCTGTCTGATTGTTTGAATTCATTCCATGTGTTCACTTGCATTCATGATGTTTTACTAAGGAATTATGTTAGAGAGGGTGCACAAATGGTTTTATTCATTTAGAATTAGATTGTACTATAAGATCAATCCCTCATCGTAAATATCATTCGACTTTAACATTGATTCAGAGTGTTTTAAGAAACTCAAGGACATACTGCTAAGATGATGAAGTATTGATTCAATGACTTGATCAAATACCTATTCATTCCATGGTAGTGATATTAATGACGATTGAAGATAAGATCTTTTCTTCACATCGATTAGAAACTTCTTATAAGGACTGTGATTGGAATTCCTATTTTATTCTTCCTCCTAAGATGTATAATTATTATGCAAAAATAAGAAGATAGTTACCAGTATTCAAACATCTAAAAGTTATAGTTAGAAGTTGAGTGTCATATATTTCAAGCATGATCTTGATTTCCAAGGCCCCATGACACATGAACTAAAAAGACAAATCTAATAATCGTAAGACGAGGGTTTATGAGACGAAGTGTCTCACTTTTAGATGTTTCACTTCTTTTGTAAAGAAGAATGATGACCTTATGAATCTAGAGATTTATTAACAAGTTGTTAAATAAAATAACCATCAAGACATAAGTGTTTGTTACCATGCAAAGATGACCTATTTAAGGCTAGGTGTACTCAAAATCGATCTATGGAGTGAGTACCAACAGTTTCGAGTTGCTGAAGAGGATATAGTGAAGCTAATTTTCCTACCAATAAATTATCACTATAAATTGAGCGATGCCATTGGACTAAGAACACCCCTCAAACTTTTAGGTTCTCATGAAATTACGTTCAAACTATGCCTACATTTATGTAGAAAAGATTGAAGTGTTCATCGACCAAAAGAGTCTTAGGTGTGCTTTCTTTTAGTAGTACGCTAATATGTGACAATGAAGATGACATGAAGTTCGAAAGAATCTGAGTTCTCTATGAAGTACCATTTTGGTAAAGATGAACTCGGTTACACATACACTCAAACACAAGTGATGCTCGCTAGGCTTCATGAGGCTGCGTATGAAATGTTGGAGAAACTAAGCATGTGAAAATTAAATGATAAAGTCATAAAGAGAGCAATACTAGATGAATAACATAAGCATGAGTTGCGGTCCATTTAGGAATAAGTCTTATAAGAAGTATTATATGAATATTATAAGTCTGGGTTGCGATCCATTTGGGAAGTACACAGATGTATAAGGGTGAACAAATAGTAATGACATGAAACATGAAGATAAAAAAATATGTCCTAAGTAACCAGTATGTCAAGGCGAAAAAAATAGAGCAACAAAAATCCTATGAGATGATGATGCATGATGTTAAGAATTCATAGACTTGACCTGTGTTGAGTATCCAACACATATAGTGGAGCGCAAAATGCAACGTCAAAAGAACAAGAATGTACCCATGGTCCGGGTAGCTTGACGCTTCCATCATGGTGATGATGCTATGTGGGAACTCGAGTCAGAAATGCGCCAAGAATTTCCTCATTTTTCGGTAAGACCTCTACTTAGTGCAAAATTCGAGGACGAATTTTCTTTTAAGGGGGTAAGAATGTAACGACCAGAAAAAAAAAGAAGAAACCGTGAGGGGCGGCTGGGCTAATCACGAAAGGAATAAAACATAAACAAAGCCCAATTAGGATTGGACTCAAGGAAGGATTTAATTATGTAATGAGATAAAAATCTGATCTCATTACTTAAATTAGAGTGAGATTAGGAGAGGAAGATGAGATAAAATTTAAAACCCTTTATAAAATCATGTACGGCTGATCTCACGAAAGGAGGACCCCCTTTTTGACATCCTGCGGGCATCTTGCTTTCGTCCAAGAAGCAAGCCGCCGGGGATCAAGCACGTCTTCCTTTCCCCTACTGCAATTACTTGCACCACACGCCCCGTCCTTCATCCCTCTTCGTTGAATTGCAAGCGCGCTGATTGGTCGAGAGAACCGAGAGGGAAACACGGGCGGATTCAAGTGGATTTTTTTAACGAATCAAGGGTAGGATCCATCACAATCAGGTGGGTGAATCGAAATCACCTTGCATGACCTCTGAATTATCACAATTCATGCCCTAATTGTTATGAAAAGAAAATAATATGAATAGGGTTCAAGTTATCATTTTTAATTGTTTGATTCCTTGAATTCTTTGATTGGTTGATTGTTTGCGATGCATAGTATTTCTGTTTGTTCTATTTCTGTATCATTGATTGCTAGGATGTAGGATTTAGAGTGGGGCGAAAGTACGTAGTGGAATTCTGTTTCATATTGTGCCGTAATATTTTACGACGCAATCTAGAATGAAACTAGAATTATTACGGCCATAATTTCTGATATTGTGACGTGATATTTTACGATGCAATTTAATGTGAAATCGAGTTGTAGATTTATTACGGCCGCAAGAGGAAAAAAAGATATAATAGAGAGAATTTTACGGCCACCAATCTTTTTGCTGTGTAACATCTGCATTGCAAGAAAAAAAACAATAGAGAGAGTTTTTACTGCCGCTAAGTAGATAGAAAAAAAAGAAGGGGGATTTTACGACCGAGAAAAGGGGTAGAGAGAGGATAGGAATAGAGTGAAAAAAAAGAGAAAACATATGCATATTACGGCCGAGAGAAAGTGGAGAGAGAGAAAGGAGAAAATTGTAAAGAAAAAAAAAGAAGAGTTTAGGATTTTTACGGGCATAATGGAATAGAGGGATGTAGGGACAGAAAGGTTATACATTAATAATAATAATGATAAGTATGGGATTACGACTGTACGGATAGGAGAAAAATAGGAGAGAGAAAATCTTTTACTATATTTATTAATTATTTTCTTTTTATCCAGATATTACTAATATATATAATTAATCCTATTGTCTGATCCCACAGAGATACCGCACTGATTTACATGATCTACTCTCTTATTGGTTTATTTCTCATTGATCCTATCGTATCTATTGAATCAAGAACAAAGAGTCATATGTTGTAAAAGCGATTAATAAGTTCAGATGAAAGATTAATTATGGGTTGTCAGTCCAAGCCAAGTGCATCAAGATAAGGGTCGCTCCCTTGGTCATGGTTTGATCACCCATTGACCCGCACAAGACCGTATCGTTTGCTGGGCATACCCCATGAACTAAAGACACCTAAAGTCACCCTGATTGCTAATTAATAATCAAGATTAAGAAGCATGTTCAAGTCAAGTCAAGTAAAGTTACTGTCATGATTTCCAAGTATGCTATAAGTTCATGTTTATTAATCATCATTTAATTCTCATGATTTATGATATCCTTTGATTCTTATTATGATATATGATGCTGCCATGTTACCCTTTCATGTTCAAGTTAAGAATTATTATTCATCTCTGATTATTCTATTCATGTTATGCATTGTATATCATGTGGTTTCCCACTAGGCTGTAAAGCTTACGAGAGGACCTCCTCTCCTGTGTCTGATTTTCACAGGACTAGGTAAGTGACAAGGTGGAGTAGGTGTGCGGTGATGAAGCTCTGGCGATAGGACAACACATGAACCATAGGGCTTTTAGAGTGTTTATTGGTTTTCATTTACCTTCCGCATTTTAGACTCAGGATGTAGAACTTATTTTATTTCTTAGCAATGACATAGTCACTTTTAGGCTTCCACAAATTAAGGTTATATTTTTCTTTATTTCTTTACTTTATTCTGCTGACGTGTCTCAGTTCTTGACTGAGATATGGTCAACATTATGATCAAAGTCATAGCATGCGTAGCGTCTTCAAATTGGTCTTCGCTATGTGGCGGGGGTCGATTTGGGGGCGTTACATATTGATTCTACTCAAATAACCAAAAGACAAAAACTTATGAACTTTTATACATGTGGTAATTGAAATGTTTTAGGGTGAATATGCTTAAAACTGGTTGTATGACTTGCCCCCAAATAAAAAGTCTTTCCTATGTTTTTATGTTCTTTCCTTTAAAATGGTTTGTAACTTGTGCGCAAATTAGTCTTATAATGTAAGAATGAATGATTTACCTTATTTACTTCATTGTCGTGTCATGAAATAATATTGAATTCATAAAAAAATGTTTATATCTCATATAAAACAAAAAAGAGATGTATCATTTGATTTCTTTTTCTTCCACTCCTAAACATAATATCAATTATATTAGTATATGTTACTGCAAAAGAGTCATGACATCCATTGGTGTTGATTATAATATGCTTTAAAACTAATATATGAGCAAATATATTTAGAGCTAGATAACAATTTTCTTTTGGTTAACAAAGAAAGTACAAGAAATTGATTTTCACTAAATATTTATCAAGAATTTGACTAGAAGTTGATATCACATATACTAGAAAAATAATAACATGTTCTTTTATATTATTTTTTCCTTATCTTCTCTTGTCTTGTTATGTGGTTGAAATTTGATTGGCATTTTGTTGGAAGACATAATATACTATTTCTATTATTTGTTTATTTTTTGTCTACAATTGACCACAAATGTTCATTCATGACCAATCAAATAGTTCTTTATTTTGATTTCTCGTGTATTTTAATAATCATAAGTTATCATTTTCTCCCTTCATCATCATTAGTTTTCTATAAGTATCACATTGCATCTATTAATTCTAATTTTGATAATTGATTCTTAGCATGATGTGTAGATATACATCCTAATTAATGCACAAACATTTTCAGCGACAAATCTAAGCCCTACTAAATTCTCTTCCACCTTTTTTTTTTTGTTTACTAAGTGTTAAGAGAAATCATATAATCCTTTGCATGTCAATTTGTTAACATGGTGGTTCAATGAAACATCAAAATATCATTATTTTCTTACAATGTGACCTAACTTTATTATTCAAATATTAAACAGATATTATATTTGCTAAGATTTTAGGTATTAACATTTTGTACAAGGAGTAATGTTAAGAAGTAGATGATAGCAAATTATAAAATTTAACATTAATGAATAAAATAAAATGAGAAACTTTACAATATAAAAATATTTGATTAAGATAATAATAAATATTTGACATAATTGTATGCTTGAAAAAAAATCAAACAACATAATATATCACATAATATCTCATATATAAAATGTCCGGTGGATATAAGTACCTAATATGACCTGATGTTGTCGTAATCATTTATTCGTGGTTATGTGCACATATTCATAATATGAGATTTTTCAATTAAAATATGTCAAAACCATGCATATCGTATCTTATTGCATGGATTATATATGACAAATATTATACATTTATCATAATAACATTATATATATACACATATATATCGAGTTTTTTCATATGTTTTACTTATTTTTTAAATGTTATCCGAGTAATTAGATGATTTTATTAGTATTTTTAATCACCTTTTATTAGTAATTAGATTGAATTTAATATGTGTAATTATTTTAGTTTTGGGAATAAAAAGATAAGTCCAATCTAAATGATTTGATGCTTTAATTGTCATATAACTTGATTTACATTACATCCATTAGACAATTAAAAGTATTCAAAGCATAATATCCATATATATAGTATATATTTCATATATTTTAATTACTCAAAGTTCATCAATTTTTTTATATAACATCTAGGAAATTAACTCGAGAATTTCTCAAAAATATTAAATCCACAAAAAATGTCAACTAAAAAACATAAAAGTTGCACCTTAATTATAGCTCCATCCTGGCATGCTCAAATTCTATTCCTAGAGATGCTACAGAACTATAGGGCCACTTTAGTTTTTGTGGGTTCCATCTGTAAATGCACGTGATATTTTTAAATTAAAAAATTGCCTATATTTTTATTTTAAAATATCTACTTTTTATGTTGCATTGAGTCAATTTTTAGGCTTTTGATTTTTTTAGATTTTGTGTACACCATATTAACGATTTGGATATCAAAATTAACAAAAAGAAAAAAAGGTTCAGCATTATACTTCATGAATAAAAGCATAATCTCTCCAACATGCATTTTACTTGAGATACATGAATCTATTTTTATGATATCGAGTTTCCTAATTATAGATAGAAAATAATGAAAATTATTAATATAGATCATAGTTGATTAGTTGTCATTACTTAGGTGGACATGCAATTTGGAATGCATATTGGAAACTTATTTTCTTCCTGTGACAAAGCCATAAATGATGTCATTAATGAAGTTAGCAATGTATCAATGATCTCTCAATTGAATCAAAGATCAATCTCAATTGACATAAAGCACATAAAGCAATTCCTGGTTACATAATTGGCTAGAATGAGAACATTACTATAATAAAGATTAATTGATATTAGTTATTATTTTAATTCAACTTAATGTCGCTATTAATAGTTGATCGTTATCGGCTATATTATTCTGTATGGAAATGATATCCATTGACTATGACGCCGCAATAGCTAAGAACTTATTTCTTCGGACCATGACCGAGATTTCGTATTTTGTTCTCATTGACTGAGCCATTAATAACTTATAACAAAATTAACTAAAAACTTTAATAAAAGTTACGGACTTATAACAATTTATAACAACAAGCTGAAAGTTTTCTTACTTCACATCTCAATCACTCGGCAAAACGTTCGTCTCATAATTTCAATAACTCATCGTTTGAAACTAACGGATTGATTTCTCGCTGTAATTCTTCGAACTTCCTGAATTTATAATTTTCATATAATGAAATCATATAGCAACAATTAACTTTAAATTACATAACAAATTAGAACAAATTGTCATACTCGAGATACGGCGTCACTTCGCTACAATTAGCCAGAACATAATTCTCAACGGCGGTGAGATCTCTGTCATTCAAGATAACTTTGCGTCCTGCACCAAGAAGTCAACATGGGTACTTGAAGATGGATAAAATATTCATGTCAACTTCTTTTTCACCACCATCATCGTTTCTTGAAGCTTGGGTGTGTCGTGATTGTATGTGTGGCTCAAAGTATTTTGAAGTGAAGTTTGACACCTCCTCAATAAAATATGCTTCACATATAGAGCCTTCAATTTTTGCCTTATTCTTCATCTTTCTTTTCAAATATAACATGCACCTTTCGAAAGGATACATCCATCGATACTGAACCGGACCTGCAATTTTTGTTTCATATGGTAGATGTACAATCAAATGTTCCATCACATCAAAGAAAGAATGTCAAAATATCTTCTCAGCCTTGCACACGGTAATCACAATAGAAGCCTCTAACCGAGAGATGTCTTCTATCCGAACGATGGATGCACAAAGCTCTTTAAAGAATATAGACAATTTTGTTAAAACCTCCCATATGACCTTTTGGAAAAAGTTATTTAAAAGCAATTGGAAGTAGCATTTGCATAAAAATATGATAGTCATGACTCTTCATCCTATGTATCTTTCCATTGTCCCAGCTAAAATAATGAGATATGTTTAATACATATCCGTCGGGGAATTTCAATTGCTTTACCCATTCGAAAATCACTTTTCTTTGATCATTGTTCAAGACATAAGTAGCTTTTGGCTTTTTGCATTTACAATTTTGAAGATGAATGATATCTAACTCTGGTCTTTTACATATTAATTTCATGTCTTCGCGAGCTTGTATGCTATCTTTTGTTCTTCCTTTAACATCCATAATAGTATTGAAGATGTTGTCAAATACGTTCTTCTCCACATGCATGACGTCCAAGTGATGACCTACTAAGTTTGAAGACCGGTAAGGCAACTCTCAAAAAATACTTCTTTTCTCTCAATTATGTTCAGTTCCAAAACCAATTTGCTTGTAACTACCGGCCTTCGGTCCGAATGAGACTTCATTAAGCTTGTTTACTTGCTCTAGTAATTCTTGTCCCGTCAAATGAGTTAGAGACAAAGTGTTCTCGGATGTATTCTTTTTAAATGAGTTTCGATCACGACGCATCGAATTCTCCAATGGCAAAAAACATCCTATGACAATCAAACCAGCAAACTTACCTACAATTTTTCAAATAAAATGATTTCGTATTCTTTCCACATATAAGACAAGCAAGTTTTTCTTTTGTGCTCCAACCACTCAACATTTCATATGCCGGAAAATTACTTATGGTCCACATTAATGCGGCTCTATGAAATTTTGCTCTTTGGATTTGTCATAGGTAATCACGCCATCCTCCCACAACATCTTGAGTTCATCAATCAAATGTTTTAAGTAAACATCTAAACTTTTACCAGGAGATCGAGGACCTGGGATCATACATGTAAGAAATATATTATCTCATCTCATACACATGCTTGGAGGCAAATTATAAGGTGTCACAAAAATTGGCCAACATGAATAAGTAGTTTTTGATGGGCCAAATGGATTGAAGCCATCGGTGCAAAGTCCTAATATAATATTGCGTGATTCTGCAGAAAAAGTCGGATGAAGTGCATCAAATCGTCTCCATGCCTCTGCATCCAAAGGATGTGTAATTGAATTTTGATCTTCACGTTCCCCTTCTCTGTGCCACCTCATAAATGATGCAATTTTTTCAGAAAGAAATAGTCGTTGTACTCTTGGAACAATCGGAAAGTATCTAAATATTGCATTTGTCATATTTTTTTTCGAACTTTGAGAATTCTTTTTCAGCTTGAATTTAGGCTCGCCACAAATAGAACAACTCATAAGTGGGTTATTTTCCTTGTAGTACAACATGCAATGATTGCGACATGCATCAATCTTATGATATTCCAACCCTAAATCTCTCATCAACCGTTTGCACTTGTAAAAATGTCCCGGTAATTTCTCTGAAGCTGGAAGCATACTCTTAATAATGGCAAGCATTCGGTCAAAACAACTTTCGCTCATATTAAATTCTGATTTTAAGTTCATTAGTTGTGCCACTACAGAAAGTGTAGTTTGCTTCACGCATCCATTCCATAAAGGTTCATCTGCTTCTTCGAGAAGATTATAAAACTTAGAAGTCGAAGGATTCAGATCTTCTTCAATCAATATTTCGCCAATATTTTCTCCTAACATTGCATCTCGTATCATGTCCCTGTACAGATTGCTCGAGTCGTCCACAACGGTATCTACATTACTTATTTCTTTAGCTCATCTTTCTTCGCCATGAAAGAACCAATTGGTGTATGCCAGTAAGAAACCATTGTAATATAAATCCTTCTGCACATCATATCTTACTTTCCAGTGATAACATTTGTACTTTCGACATGGACATAAGATTTCGCCATATGAAGAAGCAACACCTTCATTTTTATATGCCACATCTATGAATTCATCAACACCATCCTTATATTCTTCAGTTATGACGCCATGTTTATCCTTCCAACGACGAATCCATTTATGATATGACTTTATCATTTCTATAACGGACAACATTAAACCATATGTCAATAAATTCGTGTATTTGAAACGTGTGATTTTGAACTTACGAAGTCCAAAATCATATGTTTCAAATACTTCATCGTCGAATCATAATCTCATTTTATCACCAAGAATGTGGAAGTACATCCTTAGTAAAACTTATGAGAACATGAACAAAAAGAGGTTCTAGAATTATGAAAAAAAAGTTTAACTTAACATGCATTACTAACTTAGTACATCCTTAGTAACTAACTTAACAACAATAGTTTCAAGTAATTAAGTAGTATTTAACTTAACATGCATTACTAACTAACTTTACAACAAAAAAATCAAGTAATTAAGTAATATTTAACTTAACATGCATTAGTTCATAACTTTTAAGTAATTAAGTAGTATTTAACTTCATGCATTAATAATTAACTTAATTACTTGAGGATGGCGGCGGACGGTGGTGGAGAAAAGCGATAGGCGACGGCCGACAGAGGAGCGGTGGCGGAAGGCGGTGGCAGAGGCGGACGTCGGCGCAGTGGCGGAGGGCGGTGGAGGAGGAGGAGGCGACGGTGGAGGGCGGACGAGGTGGAGGGAGAAGGAGGAGGAGGCGACGGTGGAGGCGCAGGCGGACGTTAGCGCGGTGGCGGAGGGCGTGGAGGAGGAGGCGGCGGCGGTGGAGGACGGCGAAGGGGCGCGGTGGAGGTGACGGACGGGCACGGTGGAGGAGGTGGTGAGTAGGCAGAGGGGCGTGGTGAAGGAGGCGGAGGCGGAGGGCGGACGTCGGAGGAGAAGGCGGTGGAGGTGGAGGCGGAGGGCGGCAGAGGGCGGACGTGGGCATGGTGGAGGAGGCGGCGGGCGGACGTGGCGCGGTGGCGGAGGGTAGTGGAGGAGGCAAAGGCGGCAGTGGAGGGCGATGGAGGGGCGCGGTGGAGGTGGCGGAGGGGCGCGGTGGAGGAGGCGGTGGAGTAGGTGGAGGGGCGCGATGGAGGAGGCGGAGGCAAAGGGCGGATGACGGAGGAGGAGGTGGTGGAGGCGGAGGGCGGCGGAGGGGCGTGGTGGATGAGGAGGCGGAGGGCTGCGGAGGCGGACGTCAGCATGGTGGAGGAGGCGACAGAGGAGGCGGAGGAGGAGGTCAGGCGTCAGGCGTTGGACGAAGATGACTAAAACAGTAAAAGTGAAAACGAAGAAGAGGGGTTAGGGATTTAAGTAAATTTTTTAACGTCTCCAAAGAACACGACGCTACGTAGACGCAATGTAGACGTCGCTTCTATCAAAATTTGGCTGGTGCGGCGCTATGGAGAAGCTAATATGTCGCTAAACTAACGTAACGACACTGTAGCGTCGTAGGGGCATCTCCATAGAGGTAGCATCCCACAAATGCGACGCCATTGAGACGCTCATTAAAAGTCTTTTTCAAATTTTTAATATGTACAAAATTTTATTTATCAATATAGCGTCTCATCGCATTGTGCCCCGTTCAAATTATTTTATTTCCTTCTGACAATCTATCATGTATGTATATAAAATTATAAATCTAAATGTATATGTGTCTATAACAAAATTGTGTGTGTATATATATATACCTATAATATATGCGTATGTATATGTCTACGTGTGGGAGATCGATTAAGTATTATAAATCTATCATGTATGCATGTCTATATGTATTATAAATATATATGTGTATGTATATGTCTATACATGTGCAAGTCATATAACATGTATATGTATACGTATTCGAAGTGAATATATGTGTATATGTTTATATGTGTGAGATTAAGTGATAATAATATGTATATATGTACTTATTATATATAAGTATAATATATACGCGTATTTATATGTCTATATGTGCCCGATTAAGTGAGGAGGATAAAAAGTCGGCTAAGGAGGCGCAATACAAACGCTATTGAGTCGCTAGGGACTTTTAGCGACCACGTAGCGTAGCGTCTAAATCCTTGTGGCGTCTCAATTTGACGACGCTATGGAGACGTCAATAGTGTCACCATGGCGTCGACATCACTTGCAGCTCTAGTTAGACGCGAAGGTGACATTATTGAGTCTCAACCGTGACGCTAAAATAGAATAATTTGTAGCAAATCACTCTCTTAATTCAACCACCGTAATTTTATGATTAAGTATATATATTTAGTATGTATAGATAACATAAATAATGTAGGTAACAAATTATATATTTATGAATACTCATATCATGTAAAAATACATATATATATATACAATCGTGTAATTCATATATATAATATGGGTAATCATGTATGAATACATATATATGTTGATAATAATAATATAATATTAATACTAATATAATATTTAATTAATTTATTGATTAACACATAGTATATATAATATATAGGGTTTAGGGTTTAAATATAAAATAAATAGCGATATAGATATAGATAACCTAAGAATAGTTGTGAAGTAATCACATTCTCGTCTACATAGTGTCGCGTAAGCTTGTGACGCCAGATAGTGTCTCTTTAGAGCCGCAAATGGTGAGACGCGAGCATAGCGTCGCGTGTTGTCAGCACAAGAACGGCGTTAGGTTCTCCCACGCTTTTTCGCTCCGCGGCGCGCAATAGTAGCATCTACGTAGCGTCTCCATTGCGCATACATAGCGTTTATTTCTTGAATAGTTAAGAACACGCTAATGAGACGCTATCAAGAGGCAAATAGCATCTCGTTATTAAAACACAAGTTAGATGTCATCAAGGCGCTAGTGACGTCTCTCTAACGTCACCAAATATGCGAAGCTACTTTGCATCGCCAATAGTCCATTTTTTTGTAGTGGCCCAGTAAAGGGCATTTCCCAACAATTCTCATACAATATATCCATCTCTCTCTCCAGTTATTAATAATAATTTTCTACCAAGTTATTTCCCACTATCCAGATCTTCTGATAAAAATAATAATAAGTATAATAAGATAATAATAATACTATAGTTTGTGTTCATATACCCCGTTCAACGAATAGCGAGCTAATTTTTTGGCCCGGTCGACAAACACAATGTGATTTTTTTGGGGAGATAATCCGCCTCATGATATCCTTGGATCCAACCACGAGAGACCGGATCCATCGCCAGGCGGCCGGATCCGAATGCCCGATGGCCGATCCGAACGTAGGAGGCCCGATCCGGCCGCTGGGGGCCGGATCCGAACACTCACGGCCGGATCCGGCCGCCAGCGGCGAGATCCGGCCGACAGCGGCCTCTGGCCGGAGAGAGAAAGAGAGAGAGAGACGTCGGCGCGGGAGAGGAAGAATTCTTGGTCGGCGCAATCTCCTTCTTGGCCGGCGCGGGAGGGTCACCGGCGTCCGGTGCGGGAGAGGGAGGCCGGCGCGGGAGAGTCGCCGGCGTCCGGTGCGGGAGAGGGACGACTGGTGCTCGTGGGCCAGGAGAGGGAGGGAGAGAGAGAGGAGAGGAGGAAAAGATGAGAGAAAAAATATATATAAGGGGAAAAGATGAGAGAAAGCAGGAAAAGGAAAAAAAAATGGGATAACAAAATTTTAATTACCGACGGCTTCGGCCGTCGAAAACATAAATATTAAGTATTTTTATAATTACCGACGGTTGTGACCGTCGAAAAAATATTTAGTTATATATAATGTTTATTTTTTATTTTACCGACGGTTTGAACAACCATCGGTAATCGTTACCGACGGTCAAAACCATCGGTAATTACGATAGTTTGAGCCGTCGCTAGTTATATTAATAAAATACTCTTTATATTATATTATTATACATTTACTGACGGTCACGACCGTCGGAAATTACGACGGATTTTGCGACGAATTGATATCCGTCGGAAATATCGACATTCCTAATCGTCGAAAAATTAAATAATATAAAAAATACATAATTTAATTTTTCATTTCCGACGGTTGTAACCGTCAGAAAATCCGTCGAAAAAGTTAAATAATAATATAAAAAATTACATAATTTATTTTTTTATTTCCGACGGTCGTGACTGTCAGAAAATCTGTCGAAAAAATTAAATAATAATATAATAAATTACATAATTTATTTTTTCATTTCCGACAGTCGTGACCGTCGGAAAATTCGTCGGAAATTGCGACGGATGGATATCCATCAGAAATATCGACGTTCCTAACCGTCGAAAAGTTAAATAATAATATAAATCATTTCCGACGGTCATAACCGTCGAAAAATCCGTCAGAAACGAAACCGTCGAAAAATCCGTCACAAATTGCGACGGATTTCGAACCGTCGAAAATTATCCGTCGGAAAATCGTGATTTTCTTGTAGTGATGGTTAGCTCATCGACATAAAATGCTTAGAATATAGTTAATTATTTGAAATCCTAATTAAATGCTTAGAATATATTTTAGGTTAAGGGGTTATAATTGACTTAACAAACTATAAATAAGTTCACAGCATTTGTTAGTACTATTGTTTACAAAGCATGATCGAGATTCCTCAATAATGTAAGCATAAAGAATGAAAAGACATACAGGATAATGGAACAGGATGGAATCAACTTCTGGTTCTACCCAATTTTCTAAACGTGATCCTAATTCCAACACAAAAAAGGAATTCGATTCCACCTTGAGAACCAAGCCCGCTTGAATTGTTTGGAGCGTCGAGTAGAACCAACCTCCGATTCCACCTGATTTCCCAAACTACCCAAGGGGGCTCGGTTCCCAAGGTGGAATCGAGCCTCTTTTTGTGTTTAGGGTCTTCCACCATTTGGCTGTTATCTTTTGTTTTTTCCTTTACGATTTTTTTTTATTTGATGTTTATTTTTTTATCATTTTCTTTTTCTTTACCTTTCCTATATAAAAGTAATTTATTTATTAAATATAAAATATTAATTATAAAGGATTAATATAAATATTATTTTATTTTTAAAAAAATAATATTTCAATTATATAAATTATTAAAAAATGATTTTTTATATTTAATTTTTTAATATATATATTTTATTTTTATAATAAATTTTAAACTTATATTTATAATACATATTTTTAATTCAAATACACATTAAAAATAATCCATCACATCTACTTTTTTTTATCACATCAACTACTTTATTTCTTATCACAAGATATCGGGACTTCGAAATAACGAGTTATAATCAAATACCAGATTTTCCACATAAAAATCTTTATTAAATTTACATATCAAAATTAATATCGAGAACAACCGCAAATCACACATGCATGCGTCGTAATACTGATAAGAGTACATGTAAATTTCTTGGTAAACATATGATTTAGATAGAAAAAAATGACAAACGTCGAGACGACCAAAACCTAAAACCTTATTATGTTGCATGCAGTTGGCAGCCATGCATGCATTCACACTGGAATTATATATATATAATAAAATGATGGTGTTTCCTACTTAAATGGTCCTCATCTTATTCCCTACTTTTTCCACTGTTGGATAAATATCCACGCTTCATAATGAAACCAAACAAATCGCACGGTTTGGTTGGATTAAAAACTTTTTCTGGGTTTATACACGACCTCCCGAGGACCCAGTCTCCTTGTTGTAACTCCACCGTGGCGAGATATTTTTTCTTGTTGGAAAGAAGGACAAAAGGAATTAAAGAAAAATATGGAAAAAGTTATTAAACACAGAAGAGAATTTAGGAAGAATTGTTTTGCTCATTTATATATTGGTGTATGATAAGATGAAACGTGAGAGGTGCGAAATTTTTTTGAAGAATATAGTGGCAACACCTTCAAAGATATCAAGAATGGGTTCAAAGATATGCAGATAGATAAATATAGAGGTGCACTAGAACGCATGCATACACATGTAGATATACATATCCATATATATATATATATACCGCCGGCCGTATGTGGGCAGCAAACTTTGCACCCTCTGCATGCACGACGATCGATCGACCGACCGACCACAATTAATCAATATTATACACGATCCATGCGTACGTGCCTGCGTGCACAGAATAGAATAAACATACATGTATGCACCTTAAGCCATTGCAGTTCATGCCGCAATTGCAAAGGCGACGCGTATTCTTTGTCGATGGTAGCCTTGGCGGCGAAGTGACTTATGCTCTTCCCGAATTTTCCTTTGGCGGATGTCAACCGGGACAACGAAAAACCGGATTGGGGCCGCAGGTCATCAACTCGATGAGGTCGAGGATCCTGTCCTGGCCGTTGTCGATGGCCACCTGCAGAATGTTGTGGCCGTCCTGGTCGAGGACGAGAGAGGACGCTGGGCACACCTTCAGAATCTGTTCCACGAACTCGTAGAGACCCATCTTTGCGCCAGGGTCAGCGGCGACTCATTCCAGCGCTTATAATTCTTCTGAGCCTTCTCCTGTGGGCTTTTTGATGTCTCCTTCCCTTGCGCAGCGTTCTTGGCATCGTTTGAGTTCTCCGTCGGCGGGCTGTCACTGTCCTCGCCTGTGGGCGACCGTTCCCCAGTGCCAGATCTCCCCATCGAGAGGAACTCCCAATAACTGGGTTTATGAGCCAAGAACGCGATAAGCTTCATGTAATCCTTGCTTCACCTTGAGGCAACACAAGTCATCTATCTTTGAGTATCCTATAACATTAAATAAATTAATTAATCGTTATATATATATATATATATCTGAACGATAAAAAAATTATCCCTTTTCTTTTCATTACGAAAACAGGCATGTAAATTATAATTAGTTATTCATAAATACTGCATGTGAATTCAATCGTCTCAATTTTGATTTTTTATTTTCTTTATATATTTGTGAAGTATATAAATATCTCTTTATAACGAAAAAAGAAAAAAAAAGATTAGTTTATCCATTTCTCATTTGTTTGTATGACTAATTAAGTAATTATCCTTTTAAAATTGGAAAAAACTAGAGGCAGCAGAATGTGAGTGTATACTACAAGAAAATATATCAATAGTGATGAAATAATAATATGATGAATTATTTTCATCACAACTTCTGATGAATATGGGATTAATTTGTGAAAGAAAAATTAATATGATTTTTCAGCTGATTAATAATTATTTTGTGATGAAATTTTTTCTCACAAAATTATTCATCACTAATGCATCACTAAATTTGATGAAGCTGTGATGATATATAATTCAACAGTGTTTGTGATGGGACATTCATGATTTTTATACTATCACAAAAAATATCATCATTTATTCATCACTATTTTTTTATATTTTTCATCACTAATTCATCAAAAATTTTAATAAAATAAAAACCCATTGCGCCACGGATCCAACAAGACCGTCTTTCCCTAAAAATGCCCTAATCGTCCAATTCCATTGCTGCGTGCTCGACGACTCTGCTCTGCTGCGTGCTCGACGGCTCGACGGTGCTCGGTGGCCTCATTGCTGTGTGCTCGACGGTGCTCGACGGTCTCACTGCTGCGTGATCGACAACTCGACGGTGCTTGGCGGTCTCATTGCTACGTGCTCGACGGTTCGACGGTGATCGGCGGTCTCATTGCTACGTGCTCGACCGCTCGACAGTGCTCGGCGATTTCATTGTTGCGTGGTCGACTGTGCGTGTCCCTCTCCTCTTTCCTTCTTCTCCTTCTCCTTCCGAGTGCGCGTCCCTCTTCTCCTTTTCCTTCCTTTTCTTGTTCGACTTATTCTCGTCTATATTTGTGCATGAAAGGCCACCTATGGGAGCTTTCTCTTTGTCGTAGGGACCGCCGCACCACTGGAGCCGTCGCCCAAAATGGTTGCATTTATGCTACAGGTCTGTTCGAAATGGTCATAAACTCATATTTGTATCCATTTTGGTTTTCTTTTCAAAGCATTCACCCAAACAATTATTATTAATTTCACCTGAACATCTGCTATTTCTGTTAACTGCTAAAATTTACCATTGACATGAGATATCAATTTCTACAAATGCAGATGATCTTCTTATAATTTCTTTCTTGCTTGCTTATAATTTGTCAATTATTTCTTTCTTGCCTTTAATGAAGATGCACATGCACTTTTAAACTTTTTTCTCTCTCCGTTTCATTTCTCTTTCCTCGCTTTGAAGAAAAGCAAAGAAGTTTCATTAGTTTCAGTAATCCAATGGTAAGCTGGAATTGCAGGAAACCCAAAAATAACTAGTGCGAATTCAGTTATCTAGTGGTCAGGTGAAGCCATTAGCTGTGCTCAACTCGGCATTATAACTCAGGTACAACATTATTCACTCTATCCTTATGTTGTTTTGGTATGACCAACTTATCAAAATAGAAATAACCAACCTACATGGTCCTTTATGGGTCAATTGAACCAATAAAAATCTTTTTATTCGATACCTGCACCAATCTATGATATCTAATACTATGTAGTCCCAATTTGTAAGGTATTTGTTCAATTTGTAAGGTATCTGATACTATCTGATATTAATTTCTCTTTTGCTAGATAGATATTATTACAATGAACATGTCAAGTGATCGTCATTGGATGCATCATCGTTTAGATGCACATGGATATATTACAGATGAATATAAGGCGGGTGTACAATATTTTGTTGACTTTGCATTTTCTCAACCGGGAATTTTTTATGGAGGAAAAATTAGATGTCCATGTCTGAGATGTAAGAACATGATTTTTTATGATAAGGATACTATTTCTGTCCACCTATGTATGAAAGGATTAAAAAATGGTTACTTCACATGGGATGCTCATGGGGAACAATCTAAACACACATCTTCTAGTATAAATCATGAATTGCCTGAAAATTCATACATAAGCATGGTGAGGGATGTTGTAGGTCCTCAACTTAATCAATATGTTAATATATGTGATTTGGGGATTGAAATTGAACCTCCAAATCCAGAAGCTGCAAAGTTTTATGCTTTATTAAAAGATGCTGATGAGTCACTTTGGGAGGGTTGTACAAAGCATACAAAATTGTCAGCATTGTCACAATTGTTGAATTGTAAGGTAGAGTTTAACATGAGCAAAAAATGCTATGATCACATTCTTTCCTTAACTAAAGAAATGTTGCTAGAAGGTGAGAAGCTCGAACCTAATTATTACTACTCAAAGAAGAAGTTGGGAAAACTTGGATTAGGCTATGAGAGGATAGATGCTTGCGTTAATAATTGTATCTTATATTACCAGGAGAATGCAAATAAGATGTCTTGTTATGTGTGCGGACATTCTCGTTATAAACTGAGAAGACATCCTGAGAGACAAAAATATGTGCCTTACAAGGTGTTACGGTACTTGCTCTTAACACCAAGGTTACAAAGGTTGTTTATGTCAGAGAAAACATCTAAGCATATGGCATGGCATGCTCTTAATAGGTGTCAAGAAGGACATATGGCACATCCCTCTAATGGTGAAGCATGAAAGCATTTTGACCGCACACATTCACTTTTTTCTTCAGATCCACGAAATGTGCGAATTGGACTATGTACTGATGGCTTCAATCCTTTTGGTCAATTTGGCAGCCCTTATTCATTTTGGCCAGTGATAATTTCTATATATAATCTACCTCCAGACATTGCACAAAGAGTCCATACATGTTCCTAACTCTAATTATTCCTTGTCCTAGGAGTCCTGGAAATCACATCGATATCTTCTTGAGTCCATGGTTGATCAACTAAAAGAATTATGGGAAGTAGGGGTCAACACTTATGATGCAAGTAAGTAAAAAACAAAATTTTCAGATGAAGGCAGCTCTCTTATGGACAATTAGTGATTTTCCAGCATATGCTATGTTGTCTGGGTGGAGTACTCATAAAAAATTAGCATGTCCTTATTGTATGGAGCACACTAAATCGTTTAGATTGGAAAAGGGAGGAAAAACATCATTTTTTTTTATTGTCATCGCCAATTCTTGCCTCAAAATCATCCTTATAGAAAGCAAAATGATAAATTTAAGAAAAGAGTTCTTGTGAGAGATTTTCCTCCTCCGCGATTATCTGGTTATGAGATATTTGCTCGAGTTTCTAGACTGCCTAATATCAAATTTGGAACAAAAGTTGACAATAAAAAGATAAATGGATTTAGTGTGCAACATAATTGGGTGAAAAAAAGTATTTTTTGGGAATTGCCTTATTGGCAAACTAATTTGATTCGACATAATCTTGACGTGATGCACATAGAGAAGAATGTATTTGAGAATATCTTTTTCACGGTGATGGATGTTAAGAACAAAAGCAAAGACAATCTTAAGGCAAGGAAAGATTTGGCAATATTATGCAAGCGACCTGCACTGGAGCTAATACACTTAGATGGCAAAGTCATTAAACCTAAAGCTTCTTTCACACTAAGCAAGGAACAACAAAGGGATGTTCGTGTTTGGCTTAAAGAACTTAAGCTTCCTGATGGCTATTCTTCCAACATATCCCGATGTGTTAGTGTTGATGAAAATAAATTTTTTGAATTGAAGAGTCATGATTGTCATGTGCTTATCAAAAGATTGATTCCTATTGCATTTCGAGGTTTATTGCCCACTCCTATATGGGATGCATTGACAGAGATGAGCTATTTTTTTAGAGACATTTGTTCAAAAGTTTTACGAGTTGATCACATGAAGATGCTTGAGAAAAATATTGTGGAAACCATGTGTAAGCTTGAAAAAATATTTCCACCATGTTTTTTTATTCAATGGAACATTTAGTAGTTCATCTAGCTTACGAAGCTAAAGTTGGTGGGCCAGTTCAATATTGTTGGATGTACCCATTTGAATTGTAAGTGATAAAAGAAAAATAATAATTTAGAGCATTAAAAAATGGTAATTAATATTTTGTTAATCTTGTGTTATTTAGGTATATGTAGCAGCTGAAAAAAAAAGTGAAGAATAAGGCATGTGTTGAGGGATCTATTTGTGAGGTGTACATCATTCAAGAAATTTCAACATTTTGTTCATTTTATTTTGAACCAAATGTCCAAACAAAGTTAACTCAAGTACCTAGGAATGATGATGGTGGTGATGTTGAGCCAATAGGGCATCTTTCTATCTTTTGTCATCCTGGTCGACCATTTGGTGGTTATACAAGAAGAATAATGCCCGATGTTGAGATGGATGCTGCGCATATATATGTTTTATTAAATACACCTGAAGTCATGACATATATTGAGTATGTATTATGAACTTGAATCATAAAAATTGATGAAATCATTTTAGGATTTCACATATTGAGTAGGAAACTAAAATTTGCCATTCTAACATTTTAGGATATATGATGAAATCCTTTGTCAATTGAATCCTCATATTAGTGATGAACAAAAGGAAAAGTCACATGAGGATGAGTTTGCAAATTGGTTAAAACAATATGTAAGTAAAAAATATTCTACATCCCTTTTTTATAATAAAAAATTGTTGTGCTTTTGTTCACAACTATTTTCTTTTATTATAGGTGAAGGAAAAGATGGATCAAGTAGACGAAAGAATCGTCGATATAGCTCGAGGCCCTTCACGTATTGTAAAGTGTTACAAAAGATACTACACAAACGGGTTCTTATTTGACATTTATCAAGGTCGAGGAAGAAAGACAATGAATAGTGATGTTTGCATTAAAGGAAATTCTTATAACGATTGTGAGCATGACTATTATGGCATGTTGATAGACATAATAGAGTTGCGTTATTCCAGTATAAAAAATTCAGTTATTTTGTTTAAGTGTGATTGGTTTGACACTATTAATGGTCTAAAAGTGCATCCACGTCATGGTTTAGTTGAAGTTCGACACTCATCGAAACTATCAACAAATGAACCATTTGTACCATTTGTATTAGCTCAACAAGCCCAACAAGTATGTTATATGACTTATCCATCTAGAATCCGGGAAAGAAAAGATTGGTGGGCTATATGCAAAACAAGGTCTAGGGGAAGAATTGATATTCCTTTATGTAACATAGAGGATGAAGATTTGATACCTTCAATTGAGGGTTATTACCAAGAAGACGAGATGTCAAATCCAATTTTAATTGGACCAGTGACTGAACTTGATGAATCAAATATTCTTATTGATGGTGCAAATTTTGATAGTGTGGAGGAAGGGGAAGATGAAATGGGAGTAGAAGAAGAAAATGTGGAAGAAGATGATGAGGTCGAAGAAGCTGGAGTAGCTGAAAAGGATGTTAGTGATAATGAGATCAGTGACGATGATAATATTTCTAGTGATGATGATTGATTTTTGTAGTATGTGCATCAATTCTTAAGAATAATTTTTATTATATAAAAAAGTTCAATGTATTTTCTTCACTGATTTTTCTTCCTTTTGGTCAATGGTAAGAGGTTGCGCTTTTGGACGAGGTAGGGGAATCAATGCTAGGGGAAATAGAGGAACCACTTTTGGAAGGGGCTCAACAAGTTCAGTCCAAAGGAAAATACAAGAAGTAACATCTCCAAACACTACAGTAACTAAAAGGGATGAAGCAACAAGAATTCTATCCCAATTGAGTGGAGAGCAAGCTGTTGTAGAAGATTGTGCGCAAGAGAATATTGATGATGTTAATGTATTAGGGGAATTAATCATGGCATTGATGAACCTATCAATGAAGCTGATCGACAGTTAATCAAGCAATGTGGAGATAGATATACAGGATGTTAGCACACAACTACTTTACAGGGAACAATGTTATACATTTTCATCTTATTTTCTTTTAACATCTATTAGATTGTTTATATTCTATCTCCTAGTATCCATTTCTATCTTTTCATCTACTAATATCCATTTCTATCGTTGTTGTATGCCATAGTTTTCTTCCAAATGATGTCACCCGAACAATTAGTGCAATACTGAGGCTACACATTGAGGAGCCTTGGATAGTTTGGAAAAAGGTGCCAAAAAATACTCGTAATACTATGTGGATTGAGTTTCAGGTACCTATGTTAATTAATGAGAAAATATTTGAATTTTGCTTAGAAAATATTTGAACAAAAGATGGCTGCATGATGTTATATAATATTTATCCTTAAGAAATGTCCTTGCGTTATATTTCATTGCAATTTATAATTGTTTCCATTTGGTTGCAATTTATATTTATTCTTAAGGACCTTCACATATTTTTTTTTGTGCTATTATTAGGAAAGATTTGTTTGGCATCAACCAACTGGTCGTATTAAAGATGCTTTCTTAAAAAAAATGTGGGGATCTTTACGCTTCCATACTATACCACGCACGAGTTAAGGTGATGAAACACAATAAGTCTCATATCGGTGAAACTAAAGGTTTGGGTCCTTCTTGGTTATGGCAAGATTATTGGAATGCCATGGTTGAGCAATGAATAAAAGAGGATTGGCAACATAAATCTAAAGCCGCAAAGAATAATCGTTTGAATGAAAAAGATGGTGGCATTACGAAACATACTTCTGGATCGATACCAATTGTTTAATATCATCTGAAACTTGTATGATGGAAGTACTTTATCTTTGTATATAACATTTTGCACAAATATGATTATCATTTTTATCTTTTTATTTCTCTTACAGGCAGAAAAGTTAGGTTGCCAACCAAGTGAATATGAAGTATTTGAGTACGTGCATAAACATCGTGGAAAAGAAGGACTATTGATTTTGTTGATTCTAAATCCAAAAAAGTTTCTGTAAGTTAATATTAAACTCATGTTAAATGCTAGTAGTAGTCATGTATTTTATTAAAGTATACATCTATTTTAAATATGTAGAAAATATAGAATGTATTCTAATACAATTGATATATATATTTTTAGGAAAGATATTCTGCTTCCCTCATCGATAAGTATGGTTCAATTCCTTTGTCTCAACCAAAGTTTGATCTTAGTGCATGGATTGAAGCAATTGGAGCTTCAACCAACGGAAGGGTGTATGGATTTGGCATAGGAAAACATGCTCAAGCAATGGTAAAAAGTACAAGTTCAGTTATAGGCGATTCTTTACCGGAGGAAATAATCAAAAATAATTTGCAACGAATTCGAGAAGAAGTCCGTGAAAAAATACGCCGAGAACTACAACAAGAGAGAGAAGAAGCACTACAAAAGTTGAAAGAAGAGAAGGAAGAAGCTCAACAAAAGATGAAACAACAAGTGGATGAGCAAACTCAAGCTATGAGAGCAGAGATGCAAGAGCAATTTTGTATTATGATGTCACAACTTGCTCAACAAGAAAGTATCCAACATCTTACTAAAAAATTCACTCCATCTCGTTAAGGTGTTGCATTCAGTTTTCCTATGATTTTCAAAGAATAGGTTGTAGGAATTGTTGATACGTTACTAGATTTCTTACTAATTAATGCTTTTTGATTCAGGAGTTGAAAAGATTGGAGGAACGTGCTGCTTCACCGATAAAGGTATACATTTTGCAATTCTACATGTTACCATGCATTTTTTCTGTGAGCCTCTTCAGGATTTTGATTTGGTCTGATGCCTTTATGGTTAAACTTGTTATCCAAATTTCCATTTTCATTCTTATATCATGAATATGAATAAGCATTTCAACAAAATTTGCGGTATATTCTGGCAACAATATATAGCTCACTTAATGACATATCACATATGTGACATATTATCATGTTTTCTATTCTCCCTGTACTAGATACATCCTACATGATTACACTACACTGGTTGCAATCTCTTATGTTTAATGAATTCTTATATTTATGTGTCACCGAAGTAATTTGTTCATTTGAAATGCATCAATAGAATTATGGGCTTTCTAACAGGCTTTTGCGACTGAAATTTATTTTGTGACAAAAAGTGTCACTACCAATAGTAGAACCTTTATATGGAATGTCTTTTCTATAGATGATTGTCAGCGTAAATCTTTGCACCAATCTTTAACATCTCTAATAAAAGAATTATGATTAATGTTGAATGATTATAGTTAGAGAATGGAGATATCAACCCTGAACAGAAGGTTTTGTTTCATGTGTTACCTTATTCAGTCTTTGTTCTGTTGTTATGAGTTTTGTCTGCTGAGTTTTTTTAGAAAATGTTGCATAGACTGAGGATTTCAGAGTGCCCTCATTTTCGCCCCATATCATGGAATGTTCCAAAAGGGGTGCTATCGGTTTCATACTAGTTGCAAAATATATGCTGTATCTTCTGATCATAGATTTGAGCAGAAAAACTCAAATGTGAGCAGAACACGGCACAACCATGGCAACAACAAATTTACTTTTCAAAAAATAATGTATTATTTACTAATTTTTTAAAAAATAAATGATTAAATTGAATTACAATTAAAATAAATAATATTTCCTTTATAAACAGAAATGTACAGTTATTATAAAATAAATAATATTTCATTTTTTTAGCAATAATGTGTTATTTTCGAATTTAAAAATATAGTTCGATTGGTTAGACTAGAACAAATAATTATAGAAAATAAAGAATTCAATTTCGGTCCAATTAATATTAATAATTTAAAATAGGATTATTGGTTTAGCGAAAGGTAAATTACTTAATAACTATTTTTTTCCGAAATAAAGTAAGTGTTATTCCTGGATTATAAAAAACAATTTGAACATCTGACTAGATCTATAATTTTATCATCGCGGTCGATGCATTATTATTATTAGTAAATCTATATTAGTATATCATAAAATAAAGATAAATACACGTAACTATTAGTATATATGTGCCAATATTAGTTTATATAATATATTGAGAATCATAACCGTAATAAAATTGTAAATAAGAAAAAAATTCAAATATTTTATTGATGCATAATTTGTTGTCTCACCTAAGGCTAAATAAATTGTAATAATTGAATTAGTCGTATTTATTAAAATAATTTGATCATAATCATGGAAGATTACCTTTTTGACCAAATTTACTATTTAACTAAGAAAATAAATTAATATATAATTATATTATTAATCTAATAATTAATATTAATGTTGTACATGTGGAGTACTCTACATATACATTTTTCTCATTTTTTTAGTAAAGTAGCCTGACTCATTTAACATTTTTATCCGTTGAAATTTTTTATTTCAATAATTCTTGAAATTATATTATCATAATTATATAATAATTAATTTTGCAATGTCCAGGGTGAAGTTAATTGTTTTATTTTATAATTGCAAATTGACTAAGATATTGAATGATAAGTAAATAGATATTTTTAACACAGATACATTTGTATCGCAGATACTACATGTGAAATTGGGTGATGATTTTCTTTTCTGAAAAATCAAATATATCATTTTTTATTATTTAATAAATTTATAAGTAATTTCTTTACAAGTATTAACTATAGCTCTATGCCTCTATTATTGTAAAGTGGGAAATGCATGCAGTGCTATTTTAAAATGTTTTTGCATCTTTTTTAGTATTTTTCAATCTGAGCAAGCTGATAAAAAAAAGTGTCGATTCTGCTTGCAGTCATCAGTATCTGGAAAGGCCTTTTGAGGATTTTACGAGCAAGTAGTCATAAAAAAATGATTAAGCACGTTTCGCCTCGAACAATTTCTATATGGTAATATGGTTCTTTCGTTAAGTTTTGTTTGATGAGTACGTAAATCTAATTAATTCTTTCTCTGTCATGCAAGGTTATTTGCTTATATATATATATATATATATATATATATATATATATATATATATATAGTGGATTGAAAACTTATATGTATGTTGTACTGTCTTTTGATCATCCTAAATACACACAACAACGTAAGGAACAAATATTACGCAAATATATATAGAAACAAATGTTACGTACAAACACTGACATGTAACTTTTTTTTATTACGATTAATAATATTTTGAATTTAAATTTAATTGTAATTTTAGATGGTCTCTTATTTAGTCAAATACTTCAGCAATAGGGGTGAAGCCATCCATCCCTTAATGGGTCTCACTCGTCTTAGATAATTTTAGAATTTAAGTTTTCTATTTTGTATTGGAGTTCTATATATAAATTTTATGATGATTGGATTATTTTATATCTTATAATTATTATTATTTCATAAAAAAAAATCTGCCACCGAAAACATGACCCAATTTAAAATAAATTTCATATGTTCTCATGTGTTGTGCCATCTCTCCCTCTTTTCTTAATATTACGTATCAAGATGTTTCCATTTTTGTTCTCATACCTATTACCACTACTAGAAAAAAGAGCTTTTGTGATGAAAATATTCATCACAAATAAGTTAAAATCCATCACAAATGATCATTTGCCACGAATTTGTGTTAAAAAATTATAGTCACACTTGCGTAAGACACAAAATTATTTGTGACAAAATAAAATCGTCACAGATTATTTGTGATGAAATATTTTCATCACAAAGTTAAAGTGATTCATCACAAATTTAAACTGCAAAAAATATTAAAGCCGTCACAATTTGTGATCATTGTTTATGATGAATTTGTGACGGATATATATGTGATGAGTTTGTGATGCATTTGTATGTGATGAATTTGTGATGAAACTGTGATGTTATTTTGTGATGATATTATAATGAATATAATAGATTTGTGAATCTAATTTGGTGCGATTAATATAAATAGATTCGTGAGTAAAAGTTTAGAACATTAAACACATAAAAGTGCTTGAGGATAAAATTAGCTTAGCTATAACACATAGACAAGCTATAAAAATTTAAAAATTATATAAAATATGCATAAATTCAACCCCAAGATAATATTTCATTTAAATGAAACAAACTGTTGAAGGTGTTCACAAATTCTGCACCAAATATCACAAATTCATCCAAATAGAAGTTTAGTGCAACAATGTATAATTCTCAAATTGATATGTGTGATGAATACATTTAAGTTCAAATCATTTATAAGCATTGAATCCAAATCCTCTTAAAATCATTGAATATGAATCTGAATCCTCAACGCTATCATCCATCAATATAGGTCAACCTACAAAAGAGTTGAAAAACATATTAAAATAAATATCTAAAGATACAAAGTAATCAATTAACTGATAACATATCATCCAAGCACGGTATAAAAAAGGAACATTGATTACTTTTTCCCACATGGATTATTTAATCAATGTAATCGTTAAATACAACAGGATATTATGCTGATTGTTTTTTCCGCTTTTTTAAGAGTGATCTTATGTGAAAAGGTTAAGTGAATGAAGTGAGCCATGTTGTATTACAGTGCTCAAGCTTCACCCTGATAAACATAAATTGCTTGGTCTTTTCAATAACAATGTTGATTGCATGCTTTCCTTTCGACAGAGAACTATTCTCTATATGCCCTTCTTTTCTTATTTTATATACATGTCCATTATCTGTTAGAAAGGAATTGAACTTAAATTGAATTCTTTTTTAAAATTATTTTTCAATTTAAAATAGCCTATTATTCCTTTATAAAATGAAATATTATTTATTTTTTATACATGTACATTACATTTTATAAAGGAAATATCATTTATTTTAATCATACTAAAATTGAATAATTTATTTTTTAAAATTTTACAACAATGCATTTATTTTTAAAAAGTAATTATTATTTATTTTATTATATTTTCTTATTATTTTTTAAAAAGGATATATTAACTTACTTGGACTCAAATTGAATTCTTTACTTTAAATTATTTTGTGATTCTGAAATAACACATTATTTCTGAAATATAGTATTTAAGTATATTTGTAAAATATCTTTTTAGAAAGGAAATATAATTTATTTTAATTATACATAAATTGAATTTTGACATATGTTGTCATGATATTATGTCACTTCTCAACACCTCATGCATTTACCTATCCTTTTATATTATATATAGATTTTATAATTCCAAAAGTAACACATTATTTTAAAAAGAAAATATTTTTTATTTAATTATATTTTTAGAATACTTTTTAGGAAGTAAATATTATTTATTTTAGTTATACCTTTTATTATACTTAAATTCAATTTTGACATATGTCACCATGATATCATGCCACTTGTCAATTCCTATTGCATTTACCTCACCTTAGACATACATACATACATACATACACATATATATATATATATATATATATATATATATATAACTTATGCATTTGCATATACCTTTTTAAGATAATTATTGTGGAGTCATATTCTTGAACTTAGGAGTTTAAAAGCTTAGGTAAGAAGGTCAAATTAGATTGACATAGACTCTTAAATAATTAGGACTATTACTTTTTGTATAAAAATTAAATTACAAACAATATAAAATTTATATTATTTGTACGAGTTTGTACAATTCTATATAAGTATGCATGAATTTTCATTGTGTACGATAGAAAAATTATATAATCTTAATTTTTTAAACTAATGTATTTATGATTGAGAATAAAATTACTTTCGTGATAAATAATTTAATTCAACTGCCTTTAATACTTTTGATTACTTTTTAACTTAATAAACCTAGTTGTCGATAGCCGCACACTTAAATTATAAGTGTAGCATCTTTATGAATATTTAATTTTATTTATCTGATATTAGTAAAATATATTAGTTATTCATTATTTATGAATTATAAATATGTGTAGCACATTACATTATAATTATATAATAATTATTATTTTTATATATGGATATAAATTTATGGGACAAAAATGAGCCTATTTAAAATCTTGACAATATTGTACAAAAGTGACGAACTTTCAAGTGCGAATTTACAATGTGTTCATGCTATATATCTATGAAAAAAATAAACATTTAAAATACTGATATAATTTTCTAAAAGAAGCAAGAAATGTGGAGAAACTCGAGTTACCCATGTCAAGTACGTCGAAGAGGACACCATAAGTTTTTGGGAGTTTGGCACGCGCACGGGCGAGTCCACGACTGTTTCGATCTACAACGTCAATAAATTTCCGTTCATACTGAAGACATGGAAAAAGATATCTCGAACACGACTTGGGTGTTCAATTATTTGACATGATAATTATTAGAAACGATAAGCCAAATACTAATAAGTGAGTATTTATCAACTATTTATACAAGGGTAAGGGTGTTGCATATAATATCAGTATTACTTCTCATGGACTTTTGTACATGGTGTAGTACGATCATTCAATGAGGACGTTCAATTTCTTAAGAGAGAAGGGTGCATAAGTCATGCTATACACACGTACTCCGCGCATGCGCGCGCATATATATATATTATATATATATATATATATATATATATATATATATATATATATATATATATAATTGTGCAAGTCAAGATCCAAAGTGGACACATAACGAACCGAATTTTTCAAAAAAATATTCTATGGAAGTGAAATGGTATTACATATGAAACCCATTTGCCTCTATTTGTTTTTGGCACTCGCATAAGAACTTTGATACTTAATCATACTAAAATTAGTTTTCATGAAAAATAAACCCATATATTTAATCATTTTTTTTTGCAATGTGAAACTACTAGGTACATGATTAGTTTAATATTAACATTTGAGTGAGAGTGAAATGATAAATAATAATTAAATTAGTGACTTAGGAAATTAAATATGAAACTACAACAAAAATGTCATTTAGTGACCAATGTATTATTATATTATTTTCATTTTCATGTTTAAGTTGTTAATGACACTACAAGAAAATTACCATTTTCCGACGGGCAATTTTTGACGGTTTGAAATCCGTCGTAATTTGCGACGGATTTTGCGACGGTTCCACTTCCGACGGATTTTCCGACGGTTACAACCGTCGGAAATGGAAATAATAGATTATGTAATTTGTTATATTATTATTTTATTTTTTGACGGTTAGGAACGTCGATATTTCCGAAGGTTACGACCGTCGAAAATAATAAATAAATTATGTAAATTATTATTTTATTATTAAATTTTTTGACGATTAGGAACGTCGATATTTCTGACGGATATCCATCCGTCGCAAAATCCGCCGCAATTTCCGACGGTCGTAACCGTCGGTAAATGTATAATAATATTATATGAGAAGTATTTTATTAATATAACTAGCGACGGTCCAAACCGTCATAATTACCGACGGTTTCGACCTGCGACAGTTTCGACCGTAGGTAATAATTACCGACGATTTCGACCGTCGGTAAAATAAAAAATAAACATTATATATAACTAAATATTTTTTCGACGGTCACAACCATAGGTAACTTTAAAAATAATTAATATTTATATTTTCGATGGATGGAGCCGTCGGTAATTAAAATTTTGTTATCCCACTTTTTTTTTCTTTTTCCCGCTTTCTCTCATCTTTTTCCCTTATATATATATATATATATATATATATATATATATATATATATATATACCTATAATTCCTCCTCTCCCCTCTCTCTCTCCCCCCCTCTCCCTCTCCCACCCGGCGAGCTCCCTCTCCCTGTCTCGACCGGTGAGCCTCTGACCGGACGTCGGCGACCCTCTTCCGTTTGCGCCTCTCTCTCTCTGGCCGGATCGCCAGGCGGCCGAATCCGGCCCCCAGCGGCCGAATCTCGCCGTCGGCAGTCGGATCTGGCCTCCGGCGGCCGGATCCAGCCCCAGCGGCCAGTCCGGCCGCCGACGGCCGGATTCGACCTCCGGCGGCCGGATCCGTCGCCTGGCGGCCGGATCGGCGGTCGGTCGGCTAATTTTTTTTAAATTATAAAAATTCTTTGCGACGGTTTTGACCGTCGAAACTTCGACGGTCGCCCGACGGCCGCCGAGATTTTTGACGGTTTCAATCGCCGATATTTGCAGTAGTCGACGAAACTGTCAAAAACTTCGGCGGTCACGACCGCCGAAGTTTTCGATGGTTTTGTCGACCACCGAAAATATTGGCGTTCGTGACCGATGAAGTTTCGACGGTTTTGTCGGCCGCCGCAAATATCGATGGTCGTGACCGTCGGAAATTGATTTGCGATGATCGTTTTTCGGACGTCCCAGTTTCTGTCGAATAAACCGTCGGAAACGGTGTTTTCGGCGATTTTTGGGGAAAATATCGACGGTCGAAACCGTCGGTGATCCCCAGTTTTCTTGTAGTGTGACCAGATTAAATTGTTGGTGATCAAGTTCAATGATCACTTTAAGTGAAACTTTTTAATGACCAATGAATTGTATTTTAACGAACAACCTGAGTGATCAAACATTTAGTCACGATAGATAAGATATTCGTGACCAAAGTTGAGTGATTGCTATAAGTCACTCTTAGTGACCATGGTACGTAGTAGTCACTAGAAATATATAACTAGTCACTTAAAATAAATCAAATGATAAATTTAATGACCAATATAATGAATAAGAGACCAACTTTAGTGACCACATAGTAGTTGTTAAAGAAATGATTCATTAGTGACCAACTCAAATTTCAGTCATTAGTAATTTTTAGCGTGACGACGCTATGGTGATAGATAAATATCTAGTCATGACTAAACTTTTAGTGACCATACAAATTGGTCACTAAATAGTTCTTTTATTGTAGTGTTTTTCTCGAATCAAGCTTATCGGTGTGTAAGATTATTAGTACTTAATTAATTTGATGTTCAAACACGAGATAAACAATCACTACAAGAAAATTACTATTTTTCGATGGACAATTTCGATGGATAGAAATCCGTCGTAATTTTCAACGGCGACGAAAATGTTTTCGACAGAATTTCCAACGGTTACAACCGTCGAAAATAAAAATAATAATTTATGTAATTTATTATATTATTATTTTATTTTTTGATGATTAGGAACATCGATATTTTTGACGAATATCCATCCGTCGCAATTTCTGATACAATTTCCGACGGTTACAACCGTCTGAAATAAAAATAATAAGTTATGTAATTTGTTATATTATTATTTTATTTTTTGACGATTAGAAACGTCGATATTTTCGACGGATATCCATCCAATTGTCAATGGTTACAATCGTCGGAAACAAATATAATAAATTATGTAATTTATTATATTATTATTTTATTTTTCGACGATTAGGAACGTTGATATTTCTGACGGATATCTATCCGCTGTAATTTTTTACGATCGTAACCGTCGGTAAATGTATAATAATATAATATGAGGAGTATTTTACTAATATAATTAGTGACAGTCCAAATCATCGTAATTTCTAACGGTTTCAACCGTCGATAATAATTAGCGACAGTTCAAATTGTCGATAAAATAAAAAATAAATATTATATATAACCAAATATAGTATTTTATTTTTATAATTTAATAATTTTTGACAGTCACAATCGTCGATAACTTTAAAATAATTAATATTTACTTTTTCGACAATCAGTGCCATCGGTAATTAAAATTTTATTATCCCGCTTTCTCATCTTTCCACCTATATATATATATATACCCAATCTCACCCTTTATTTCTTTCCCTCTCTCCTCTCTCCTCTCTCTCTCCCTCTCCCTGCCGGTGAGCCTCCCGACCGGACGTCAAGCGTCGACCACCGACGACCCTCTTCTGCTGGCGGCCCTCTCCCACCGGCATCCCTCTCCCCTTCTCTCTCTCTCTCTCTTTGGCCCGGACCGCCAGGCAGATCTGACCGCCAGCCGCGGCCAGATCCGGCCTCGACCGGCTGGCAGCTGCATCCGACCGCTCGACAACTGGCGGCCGGATCTCGGCCGTTGGCCGCTGGCCTTCGGATTGACTGCCTGGCAGCCGAATCTGGTCGCCGGCCGCCAGCGGCCGGTTAATTTTGTTATATTATAAAAATTCTTTGCTACTCGAAGTCCTTTCTTTTCGATTCAATGGTTCCGCGCAAGAGAATGAGAGAGCCAATCCGCGACGCTTCATACGAAGCCGAATCCGCTGAATCAGGAGAATCCACTGATCCAGGTAGGTGAGTTGGTATATAACCAAAGAAAGGAATAGCACTTTTGTAAGCATTTCTCATCGGGAGAATATGAGAAAGAAGAAAAGGAAGAAGTGAGACTGTCGAAAGTTTCGATGGTTGCTACCACCAAAATTTGCGACGGTCGTTGCGACGGTCAAAAGTTTCGACGGTCGCGACCGCCGAAGTTTCGACGGTTTCGTCGACTGTCGCAAATAAGTTTCGATGGTTTTGACTTCCATCGAAATTTTCAGCATTTTTTTCCAATCGTCGAAAATTAATTTACGACGATCATTTTTCGAACGAATCGATTCCGTGGAAAAAAATGTCGAAAATCGTCATTTCTGATAGTTTTCGAGAAATTACAGACGGTCGCATATTTCTTGTAGTGAATGAATAGATGATGATTTAAAAAATTAAATTTAAGAACTCTTAACTCCCGGAAATTTTGAACACTATTCTACTAATACGTATACATGAAATTACTTAAGGCACAACCATGCAAATAAAATTTGTTCTTTGAATAACCAGACGTTAGAGGCAACGGCGGAGCAATGCGTGCGTTGACAGCCCCTGGAAGATTATAAACTAATTTCCTTTTAGTTATTAATTATATGATAATATCACCAGTGCTACATAGTTGGGTTTGAAGAGTAAAATACCATTTTATGAATCTATATCAGATACTTTTCTTGTATTCATTAAAAACAATTACATTCACTGTTCTCTACCTTTCACTTGTTAATATATAAATTCTTGACCTATCAAATGATCATAATGCTGAAAACCTTCTTACCAATCTTATGATACTTTTCACATCAATATTATTTAAAGGGGGCCAGAACTCATATTTAATCCTAAAATTTTTATATTAACATATGTACTTAGAAATATGATATACTTGGGTCCGCCCCTGCATGCTTGCACAAATTTCTCGACATCTTTTTTTTTTCAATTACTGTTGCACTCAAACATTCATCTTTTTTATTTTAATTTTAATTATTTAAATATATAATATAGTTTTTTCACCAATTTTTTCCCTTTTTTCTAAAATATATGTTACAAAAAGAGGAAGAGAGGGATCGCACAGAACACAGAAAAATACGAAGAGAAAAAACGGTGGTGGCTTTTTGTTATGGAACAACGAGACCCCGTAGGAAAATTCTGCTGAAGCGCCTGACTATATAGGGGAATCAACTAGGTTCAGATTCAATGCATTATTAATAATATATAATATATTATCAAACTCATGCAAACTAATATTGATCGTTAGGGTTAAATAGCAGGAAAGAGCCGCTCCCACAAATTCAGAACTATTTGCACCATCGTTTCTCAAAGTTATCATCAATCATATCAATACATAATGCAATGAGCAATAAGTTTTCAAGTAAAGTGGAGACAAATTAGCGTTATGCTTCACCTTATAGTTGCTACTATTTGATTTGTCCACATATATTTTCGTTATTGGTGTCATATCTTTTGGGTCTTCCAGATCTTTGTCAACTAATTTTTCCTCATCTATTCCGTCCATAGATTGCACGAGCGAAAAATTGCAAAGTAAAGGAAACAAAGTCAATGATCCATGAAGTTATATAACTGGTACTTTACTCATTTGTTTCAAAGAATAGAGGTTGCAAAACTAAATGAGAGATAAAGTATACAGAAATTTTTATCATGCATGACCAAGGAGAAAAAAAAATCAAATTTGAACTCAATTACATAGTTAAGCTTCAATATATAAATATGCCTTAACCTGGGAAAAATATCTCGAATTCAGATATATATATATATATATATATATGTATTGGAATTCATTATTAGTTGCTAAATGAAAATATTGAAAAGAAGAAGAAAAAAAAAGAGATGATTGTTATTGTAAGGATAAAAGTGGCAAAAAAGAATTATCTTTCTAACAGTTAATGCTTTTAAGATTTATTGGCAACTCATCATGTCAAGGGGAGTGCATACTAACACAATAAATAGATGAGTTATTTCCTTAAATCTCTGGTAATAAACTATCATAATTTTTTTCACATTTAATTTCAAAATATAAACTTATCTTACGATATCCCTAAACTTATCGCATTTTTCACTTTAGTCTTTCTGTTTAATTCTCTTAATTTTTCTGTTAACTTATCTCACTAGGATGAAATTTTCTAATTTTTTATTTTTTATATTATTTATTAATATTAAAAGATAGAAGAGATCGATGAAAGGGAACTTCAATCTTTTCACAAATGAAAAAAAAAGAAAACTAATAGAAAAGTTAACATAATCACACAAAAGGACTAAAATAAAAAATGCGATAAAATTTAAGGATATTGTATGATAAATTTATACTTTAAAATTTTACTTGAAAAATGGTGATAGTTTAGAACAGATTTAAGGAAATAATCCTAAATAGATATAATACTAATAATAATTCTCTTTGTGACGGCAAAACCTTGATAGTAACTAATGTAATTTCACGTAGACTAACATGCATAGATGATACGATCCAGCGGCATTATCTCTTGATTTTTTCGAAATATTTCAGGAATGGTCACCAGTAGCTGGAACGGCGTCACTGCGTTCTTGTTCCGAGTCTGCATCAACCACGGATAATTCTTCGCGATGTACAGCGCAAGATCTGTGAATTAACCATGCATGCATGGAATTAATTAATTAAGCCATATGATCGTGTATATAATTAATATGATTATTTGCATAAATCACTCATAAAAAATTATGAATTTTCACGTCTAACATCAAACTATTAAATTATTTCTTTTATTCTTAAATCATTGCGATTTTTTCAATTTGATTATTCCATCGATTTCTGTTAACTTTTTTGTTATCTTTGATTTTTTCATTTATAAAAAGTCAAAAAATTCCCCCACGGAGTTGGAGGTCGAAACGAAAATATAAAATCGAAGGGATGAGTATTTTTTATTTTTCGTAAATGAAAAATTCGAAGATGACGGAAAAGTTGACAAAATTCGACGGAAAGATTAAATTGAAAAAATTAAAATAATTTAGGGATAAAAAAAATAGGTTCATAATATGAAGTTAAATATAAAAAATCGTAATAATTGAGAGAGATGATTTATGAAAATAATCCTAATTAATAATAACTAATAAGATAATTTACCAGGTGTGTAGTTCAAGATGGCGCAATGGAGGATGGTGTTACCGTCCACCGTCCTCGCATTGCTGTTGTCTTTCCTCTTCTCAGCCGAAGTGTCCGCGCCTTCCAGCATTTTAAACATGCGGCTCTGCCCGTAGAAAGCCGCCTTGTGCAGCGGCGTCTCATTCTGGTCGTTTAGCTGATGGAGGAGACCGTAGTTGGTCTCGAGCAACTTCTTGGCCGCCGACTCGTCCCCCAAGGAGGCGGCCACGTGAAGGGCCTTGTCCTTCGTGATCTTGTTCTTCATGGCCAAGAGGCGTCCCGGAGGCTTCCGCATCTCGTCGATGTGCTCGCAGGCCAGTATGGATTTGCGGTAGGCGATCACGACGTGGAGAACGGGGTCTCCGGACAGGTTCACGGCTGGATCAGGATTCGTCTGGTCATCGACGCACTTCAGCAGTTCGCCCTTCTCTTCTTCACGTATCGATCGGTCTACGGTGAAAAACGTCCCGAGGAATTCCTCCTTAAAAAATTCCTCGTCTTTTGGATTTGGATTTGGATTTTCTTTCGACATCCTTGCAATGCCGCCGCCGGAATTTTCAATATTTTTTTGTACAAGGGCCTGCCAGTCAGCTGATTGATCTGCGCAACTTATTCGTCAATGTTGAATATATATATAGCCATGCATCTGTGCGTGTGTGAGAGAGAGAGTGTGTGTGTGTGAGAGAGAGAGAGAGATGATTCAGATCGCTTTTGACTGGTCTGGTAAGTAGTTATCTTTTGCTTCTGTCGGACTCGGGAATGCTGCGGATTCTATTCTACAAAATTTTTAATTTACTTCAGGAACAAGATTCCGTACTCATGGACGTACGTACGGGAAGGAATTCAAAGACCTTTGATTTATTTTGCTTTTTCTCGCTTTCTTCTTCTTTTTTTTTCGCATTTGTTTTGCCTTTATAGAAAAAGGAGCTGATTGGGTTGACGCGTGAGTTGCTATTGTTGTTTTTTATATTACGAGTTGATTTATGTCATCTTCGGTATTAGAGAATTAAATATATAAGAAGAATTCGGAATGCCATATACTATTACTCGGTAAATTACTATTGTCCTTCTTTAACGGATGGAGAGAGAAGGAAAAAAAAAAGGGTAAGACATAGGACCTTTGGTTGGTTAGAGAATAAAGGTAAGAATGAAGACACTGCATCAAAAAAAAATTCAGAAATTAAACACATTAATTTTTAAAATTTAAATTTTAGTCTTTAATATTTGTTGGAATCAAAATATCTCAAGTTCCCCGTGATCCTTACAAGATGATCATTAAAAATTCTTAATGATTAAAATTTTAAGATGATTTTTTAATGATCACAAATAAAATTTTGATTTAAAATGAGTAAAAATTTGAGACCACTATCATATTTGTAAAAAATTTGATTTAAAATTTGAGTAAAAATTTCAAATGATTTAAAATGATCACATTTGTACGAGAGAACAAAAAAAAAGTGCATGGTGCCCGAAGCATACGAATTTAACTGTATTTGTTGAATCATGATATGTTTAATTTTGCATTTGTTGTTTTCGTATGAAAATGTGATCGTTTCGTTTGTTGGAATGAAAAACGAATATGAACGTACCTTGTAACGCATTTTATGTGATTAGATGCCCCAAATGTCATGATAAAGCGAAAGACGGAAAAAAAAAAGAAAAAAACAGGAACACATTTGCTCTTCACTCTTTCAACTTTAACATTTTGTTATCTTGATTAAGGCTCTGGCTAGGTGCTGCTTGTATGGATTGCTTTTGGATTCATTACATTTACCCCTCCCCAATTCAAACATAAAGATGGTCCATCCCCAGGAGGCGTTCCTTTCTTCTTTTTATTCTTCTTCTTTTTTTTTTCTTTTTAAAGGAAGGTGCTTTATTCTTAAATTGAAAGGTCATTACTCATTGGTATATAACACATTATTGAAATGAATATTGGAATTGAGATACACCACAACAAAATTAGTGATTAGCATCCGATAATTAGTGTTGAATTTAATTGCGTCCACCCTTTGCATTTGTCACTAAAATTGATCATCTGATTCGTGCTCAACGCTTATTTATTTATGAATTTAATTGGGAGCATACCGCCTTTGTGAGCCGCTGGATCCTTGCGAAACGGTGGATCTACGGAGCATGGTTCAAAAATATTTTTTCGAGACAGTTCATCCTCGTTTCGGCCGATTCAGCCAGTACAAAAATTTTGTCAATTTTTGACAGAAAAATTCGTCAGCAATCTCACTATATCCATTGGAAACTTTGATTTTCGACAGATTTTTCAATGAGAACATGGTCGTTGGAAAATTACTCATTAGTAACAAGTTATAGACAAAATGTAAGTCGACGGATTTCCAACGTACTACCTGTCGGAAATGGTGAAGGATATCCCCCTTCAGAGCTTCTGATAGGTAGTACCCATCGAAAACACCGAAGGGGAGATGCTCTTCAAAATTTTCGACGGGCACTTCCCATCGAAAACTTCAAAGGAACACCCCCTCAAAGCTTCTTGACGGGTAGAACCCGTCAAAAAGTTCGACGGGAGTTGAACCTGCCGAAGTTACCGACGGTTTATCCCATCAAAATTTTTTTTAATAAATTAAAAAAGTCAAATGCCTACGGTTGGATCGGACCACAAGCGTCCGATCTTGCGGTTATCCTGAGGTGTTGGTCGTCGGAGACACTAGACAGTCGGCTTGGTTGCCCTGTGGCCAGATCAGCAACCTTGCAGCACTGACCGTTGCTGCCAGATTGCGGAGAGAGGAGAGCAATGATGTCGAACCGCGGGGCCACTGAAGTCAGAATAAAGATGGGGGTGAGAGGGAGAGAGAAGAGAGAGCATGACAGGAGAGAGGGAGAGGGAGAGATGGCAGCTGAATTGGCCACAGCTATGATCGGATGCGGCCGGATCCAGCCGCACCTATGACGGGATGCCAATGCCAGGCGCCGGATCCGGGCATGCCCCCGACGGGATGCGGTGGCCGAGTACCAGATCCGGTCGCCAAAGCACCGGATGTGGCCACAAGGCATCGAATGCCACGATTCAGCGATTCGTGGCCGGATTGGCCGCAAGGTGCTCAAATCCTATCGCGAACGGCCATCAGGCGCCCATATTCGGCTGCCATAATATGACTCTTTAAAAATATAAAGGACATATTATAGAAGACATAATGTCTTTATTTTTAATAAATATTTCTCGTATTAAGATAGTAAATATTAAAATGATATTTCATAATTGATAAGAAGTAACCTAATAGATTTTTTAATAAAATTAATTGGAAAAATAAAATTTATAATTACAGTGAAAATTTATAACTAATTTGATAATGTTTATGTACATATAGCACTAACATTAATCAATATATGTATAAAATATGTTGAAGACTTATGATTAAAATTAGTTATATTATGATTAAACTTACTTATATATTGGATAGGAAGTTAACATATTTTAATTTTATTAAATTTTATCTATTTTATAGTCTAAATTTATTTTTAATCTATACTCTACCTATCAATATATTAAAATAAAATGAGTAAGATGATAAAATATTAAAGACAATTATGAGAAATAATGATAGAATATTAATATATTATTTTATTAATGCATCAAGAAATGAATATAAGTAAATATAGAAAGAGAAATATGTATTGTATTACAGATAATAATAAAATATTAAATTTAATTACCGACGGGCCTAGTTTTTGAAATTACCAAGGGATCAAAATTCATCGATAATTTTAAAGGATAAACCCGTCAATAAATTTAATAATAAAATATTAATTATATACTTATATTATATTACATATATATTATTATAAATATAATTATCGACGAGTCTAACCTTCGAAATTACCGACGGATTTAAATCTCTCGATAATTCTGAAGGCTATATCCGTCGGTAATTTACCGATGGGGATTTGTTGTTCGTAGTAACGAAGGACTTTTTGACCCTCGATATTTTGGAAGAATTTTTTTATCTGTCACAATTGCCTTTGAAAAGTACGAAGGATTCGTGTCCATCGGAAAATGTCCGTCATAAATTGGTAATTATCTTGTAGTGAGCGCTACCCGATCCACTGCCCGTTTAGCGCTACCTGATCTTCTCGCTTTTGTCTCATTTCAGTACTAGAAATTTCTGCCCTCGACGACAACATCTTGGGACACGCACCGACATCTTCACGAGCAGAACAGTCATCTTCGCGAGTAGAACAATCACCTTTGCGAGCAGCACTAGCGACGACAAGTTATTCATGAGTAGAATCGGCAATGGTGTTTTGTGAGTAACATCAGCATCTTCACGAGCAGCACTGGCTAATTCGCAAGCGACGACATCTTCACGAGCAGCATTGGCTAATTCGCAAGCGACGACATCTTCACGAGTGACATCTTCATGAGCGACGACATCTTCGCAAGCAGCATCAACATCTTTGTGAGCATCTTGCGAACAGAATCGGTGATGGCGAGCACTAGATCATGAGCGGAGAAGGGTCGAGAGGAAAGAGATGTGATAAAATAAATTATTTAGGATTGGGAATATCGAGCAAATCGTGTGGAACAAAAGGTTACTCCCATGAGCGAATCGACACTTGAACCACGATATGCAAATCCACCATTTTGCTAGAATCCAATGGCTTACAAAGGCAATCTGTGATCTGTCACTTGTCTTCGCTTCTGTCGGACAAACTAGGGTCATTTAAGTAAAAACAAAATGTTGTGTATGCGTCCGATGCGAATCTTCTGCTTAGAATGTTAGGTTTTAGCTTTTTATTTTTTTAATTGAGCTTTTATGACTATTGGGTTAATCATGCACGGATCATTGTGTAGTTGTTGGATCGAACTCGTTCATCGATTGCGTCGATTGTCTTTGCTCCTGCCGACCATCTATCTTCACTCTTGGCGACTATCGTCTTCACTCCTGCTGGCAATTGTCTTCGCTTCTCGACCCCTGGCAATCATTCTTATGGGGCCAAATCATCTGTCATCAATTTGATATAAAGTATTTTCTCTCCTTTTGACTTTTTTTCTTGTTTCTCTCACATGCTCATCGATCTCAAGCTCCAAATCCCACATACCTTGAGTTCACAGATGCCATTGGCGTCCAACCCTCTCTCTTCATTTGGTCGGCGCCATTGTTGGAGTCATACCCTCTCTTGGTGAAGGATAAGGATTCAATGTTTATGTAACAACCACCAAAAAGATAAAAAAAAAGAGAAAAGAAAACAAATCGTGATGGGTGGCCGGGCAAAGCACATGGGAGATTAAAAATCAAATCCCACTCAAAGTTTGAAAGGAAAGAAAATTAAATCTAATCTCTTCAAATTTAATTTTTAAAAGAAGATTAGATTAAACAAAAACCTTTTATAAAACCCTCACGATATCTCTCTCCCTCCCTGTTCGTCCCTTCCAGCCGTGAGCAGAAACGAACAAGCACCCGGAGAAAGAGCAGAGGGAGTGCAGAGGGAAATACAGGGGTTCGGCCGATAGCTTTTCCGATGAGCCAAGCGAGTATCAATTGCGATTACAGGTGGGTGAATCGAAATCACCTTGCATGGCCTCTGAATTATCTCAATTCATGCCCGAATCGTTATGAAAAGAATATGAATATGATTCAAGTTATTATTTTTAATTGTTTGATTTCTTGAATTCTTTGATTGGTTGATTGTTGCATGCATAGTTATTTCTGTTTGTTATATTTCTGTATTATTGATTGCTAAGATGTAAGATTTAGAGGGGATTTTGTTTTCGGTTTTATAACACAATTTAATTTTAAAAGTAGAAGTATTACGGCCGTAAAAAATTGTTTGGCCGTAATTTTCTTACGGTCGAGAAAAGGATGGAGAGAGAAAGGGAAGATGGATTGGCCGTAACGAAATAAGGGTTAATTTTTACGGCCGAAATGGAATGGAGAGTAGGGTTTTACGGCCGTAACGTGATAAGGGTTAATTTTTACGGCCGTAAGGTGAAGGAATTCCTCGGGCATAAAATCCAAAGAATTAGGGTTTTACGGTCGTAAGGTGAAGGAATTCTTCGGGCGTAAAATCCAAAGAATTAGGGTTTTACGGCCGTAAGGTGAAGGAATTCCTCGGGCGTAAAAATCCGAAGAATTAGAATTTTACGGCCGTAAGGTGAAGGAATTCCTCGGGCGTAAAATTCAAAGAATTAGGATTTTACGGCCGTAAGGTGAAGGAATTCCTCGGTCGTAAAAAATCCAAAGAATTAGGGTTTTACGGCCGTAAGGTGGAGGAGATTCTTCGGGCGTAAAAATTCAGAAGAGGTGAGGGCGTAAAATCCAGCAAAAATTCACCTATTAGTCTCTCTTTATTTTGATAGGAACATTATTGATTTCCTTATAATTCTAACATGAACTCTTTGTCTTGATTTATCTCATACCGATCATATCTCCTTCATCACATGATACAAAGAATGAAAAAATACTGAAAGTGATTAATAAGTTCAGATGAAAGATTAATGATGGGTTGCCAGTCCAAGCCAAGTGCATCAAGATAAGGGTCGCTCCCTTGGTCATGGTTTGATCACCCATTGACCCGCACAAGGTCGTATCGTTTGCTGGGCATACCCCAAGAATTAAAAGCACCTAAAGTCACCCTAATTTTAATAATAATCTAAGATCAAGAAGCATGTTCAAGTCAAGTCAAGTATGCCATGTTTTCAAGTTTACTAAGCATTATTGATTCTCATGATTCATGTTCTAATCTGATTCTTATTATTATTCCTATTATGATTCATGATACTGACATGTTATCCCTTTCACGTTCAAGTTAAGCATGATTATTTATCGCTGATTATTATATTTATGTCATGCATTGTATATCATGTGGTTCCCCACTAGGTTGTAAAGCTTACGGGAGGACCTCCTTTCCTGTGTCTGATTTCCACAGGACCAGGTCAGTAACGTGGTGGAGTAGGCGTGTGGTGATGGGGCTCTGGCAATAGGACAACACATGAACCATAGGGATTTTAGAGTGTTATTTAGTTTTCATTTACCTTCCGCATTTTAGATTTATGATGTAGAACTTATTTTATTTCTTAGCAATGATATAGCCACTTTTAGACTTCCGCATGATTATGTTATCTTCTTTTATTTTATTATCTTTCCGCTGACGTGTCTCAATTTTTGACTGAGATATGGTCAATATTATGATCAAGTTATAGCATGCCGTAGCGTCTCCAGATTGGTCTTCGCCACGTGGCGGGGGTCGATTTGGGGGCGTTACAGTTTATTCCCTTAAATAAGAATGTCTGCTCACCTTTGATCAGAGTGCAAGAATTGTTGGAGTAAAGTTTGCCATATAAAATTATATTTTGATGATACAAATCTCGAAAGATTAAAGTTAAATGTTGAAAAAGTTTAAAGAAAAAGTGATAACTTTATGCATTAAACTTTGATTAAATAATTGACTATGGTCTTATTATATTTTGGATGAATGATTAATATCAAAATTGTAGATAATCCTATTAGCTATCCATAGAATTCAAGATTATCTCATTTAGATAACTATGCAAAAAGTTATGCTCAAAATAGTGTAGGACGATCAATTCGTCGGTTGAAGCAAAGAAGGCCGGTCGAGACAACACTGATCGATCGATCTTAGACACCGATCGATCGATGAATACATGAGCTGCCCAGATTCACATCGAGACTATAATGTTCAACAGACCGGTCGATGCACCAGCCGACCGATCAACTCAATGGGCGCAAATAAAAATGTTGAGGTTATATCGATCGATAGTCCGGTTGACCGATCAGCTGCGGTCATTAAGAAAATAAGCGCAACGCTCATATAGACCGATCGACCGGTCCATTAATCGTCCAAGGCTAGCATGAATAGTGACGATTATTTTTCAAGGAGAAATAATGTGGAAAATTTTATGAACAAAATTTTCACACATACAAGCTTATAAAAAGAGTGCCAAAGCCAAAATCAAAGGCATCCAAGCATTGAAAAAAATTTCAAGTTATCAAAAGAAGACCTTTTCTTGAAGTTATGATTTCAAGTTTTCTTTTCTTTCTCTCTTCTCTTCTTGTGATCATTCTATTGTAAAAAAAAAGTCATTTTCAGAAAGATTGTGAGAGCTCATGTGTGAAAGAGGTTCCAAATTTTACCTCTTGATCGAGAGAAAAGATTAACTTTCTAGAAGGGAAAGTTTGCATTGTCTCTCGAAACGGAGAAAATATGATTATGTAAAGGAATTTCTTCCTTGCCACATTCAGAACAAAGAAAGTATTTTAGTGAAATATCTGGCGATTTGGAGGTCGAGAAGTCGGAGCGGAAACTGTTCATCAACAACCACCTATGTTATTATATTTGATTTCTCTCTCTCCCTCTCCCTCTCACAGTGTGTTTGATGTGATTTGAATTGAATTGATTTGAAAAGTTTAAAGAATTATTTTTAACTTTCGCGACACATTTTGTGAAATCGACATTTTCAGTATAAACATCAATTCTCCCCTACTCTAGTGCCTTTTGGGATCCAACAAGGATATCCACACTATTGGTTGTCCCCAACATATGTCATCATTGACTATACTAAGCCATCATTTACTTGCATACTATAGAAAATTATGCTTTGAAAGGTCTTTTGTTTTTCTTTAATCTTCTTATGTTTGATATCAATTTCATAGAGTTCATAGCTTTTTTTTTCTAGTTTCCCATTTCAGTTGAATCGTCTATTTGCATTTTCTTCCTGGTTTCCTTGCACAACTTCTAGCTCTGTTCTAGCCTACATCAAGCTCCCAATCAATTTTCCAGCTTCAAATCCCATGAGCTCACATGTGCCATCGTTCATCGCTCGTTCTCTCGATCTTGTGGTTTGAACTTCCAAAGAGAAGAAGGTAATAACTCAAACCTTTCCTATTTTCCATCTTGATCCCTTCTGCTATTCCACTTCTGTTTTCTTTGTTTTCCATACTTGATGGACACACTGCCCACTTATGTTTGTGGAAATGCTTTCGCAAAAAATATTTGTTTAAAAACATGTTCCATGCTAGCGTTTGTTGCATTTGTTTCTTCTACATTGACATCTTTTGTACATGTGTCTTGTGTAGCTTAAATATGCCCAAGAGATTGCTTTCTTTTGTTTCATAATCTTTTATGGGAACCATGGTGTTGTGTCATAAACTTTTGTTGTGATTCGAGAGTCATATTTTTTTTATACATGCATAAAACGTATTTGTGCTAATAAAAGCACATGGAAGTGTACAACTTACCAAACCCATATCAACCAAGGCTAGTTCAGCTTCCTCCTGCCATAATGAGTCACCATGTTATGTGCAAGGGAAAGCAATTAACAGACCCAAACAATGGAGATTGTTCAAATTAGTTGAATAAATAATCAATTAGAAGACTTATTTAAAGTTCACTTTTCTGCATCCGGTAATGAATATTCAAAAGACTTAAAGTTGAATAAAAAAATAATTATGACTTTTCCTTTTGTTATTATTACACAGAAAAATCATTGTTTTAATAGTATAAAATTAAAATAGAAACAATGTTCCTTTTTAAACTCGAATCTTATATTTATAAAAAAAATTAATTCAATAACAAACATTTTGATCTAACAAAAAGATTAAAATATATTAAACTCACATTTTATTGTTTTCTGAATCTTTTCCTAAACTCGTGTTGTTTGTTTGCGAGTTACCTCTTGAATTAAATAGATAATTTGTGAAATATAACCAAATACGAAATAGATAAGGATTAATGGGAGGTGCACGACTCATGATATATGCTTAATCTTGTTTTCAAAATTATAATATTCTTTAAAATAGGTGGAATACAAAAAATTGATCGAGGATTATTATAATTTGCTTCTCCTCATGAATTTAAAAATCTTTGTCGGGTATCATTTTTCGGGTATCTAAACGGGGCTAAAATTTCAAAAGAGAGCAGTTTAAGCTTTAGTGCGGTGACGCGATAGACCTGGATCCTGGGTCCTGGGCCAGGGCCCTCGCATCCCACTGCAATGGCGTGGCATTCGTTGTTTTCTACGCTTTGTTGCACTTTTTTTTTTAATTTGACGATGGGGATATAAATTCTGCAGTAAAACAGAATGATAATACAATATTTACTTATCATTATGATTATTTTTTAGATTCCGAATTCCAGTTCTGTATACAACTATATATTAAACTGTTACTAAAATTCAAAGTAAAATAAATGATAACAAAAGCTAAGGTTAAGTGGGCTGACTAAAAAGAAAATTACACTTGCAAAAATTGTTATTAAAATTTTTAAAAATTTCCAACGAGTGGAATGTTCCATTTTCCATTCAAATGGTGGGCTGCAGGTGTAGTAGTCCATGAAATTAGTGGACAAAACTTAGTGTCATGGAAAGTACAAAATACAAGAAACTGTATCAAGGATATAGGAGTATGGGATCCACGGCAGCTGAGATAATTAGGATTCAAACACTCTTAAAGGATTTTGATATTGAGTTTTTATCATCTTCAGCACAATTGTTTTTGTTATAATCAATCAACAATTCAAATTGCAACTAATTCAATGTTTCATGAAAGAACGAAAACATATAGACATCTATTGTTATTTCACCAGAGAAAATATTATTAAAGAAAATGCTAAAGCCTCAGTATATCAACACAAAGGAACAATTACGAGATATTCTAACAAAAGGACTAGCTTCATCTCAACGTGAGAAGTTAATTTTATTGACATTCATAGCCCTTGTTTTGCAGCACTTACTTGATGGGGGGATGTTAAAGTTACAAGTTGTCTAGCTGTAAAAAACATCCTTAATACATGTCACCTAAATGTACATGTAGGCAGTACATGTCAGCGGTAGTTATAACTCTCATGATATAAATATCTCACAACACCTTGTATTGTTTTTTTTAGTATTGATAACCCAATCATCTGATGTTCTCTCTGTTTCTTCATGTTTTGGTTCATTCTTTATTTATTTTTGTTCTTTCTATCAATCTATGCAATGATCCTCCAGGAAGTACTTTCTAATTAACAGTTCTTACCTTTCTTATTTCTCTTCTTGTCCTTCCTCCTACTTGCACAGCATCGACGAACTCCCTGTCGAGAGGGTCTTCGCTCTCTGCAGGCAACGACTCCATCCGCGTCTTGGTTTCCCTTGAAACTTCTCAGCAGAATTTACTCCGTAGGCCCGAATGCGTATACGTTTTCCATCTGGATCTCGCATGCCGAGGAGAGAATTGTCGTGTATATATAGGCCAAGAAGGAGAGAAGAAAATAGTTTTCATATGGACGGGATGGCCCGTCCTAATCTCTTTATTTATAGGACTTTTAAATTTCAAAATTTTCAATCCCCCTATAACTTTCAATCCTAATTAAATTCTATTTTTTAATTAATCTTTTTTTAACAAATTTTAATTTATTGTAATAATTAAATAATTCTGAGTTTAATTAAGTATTTCCATAATACATTCTATCCTCAATTAAAATCCTCCCTTATTTTCCTTTATTTTCGGAATTATTAATTATAATAATATTAATGATCATATTTTCCAAAATAAAAATAATAAAATATTTTTTTTATCAAAATTTGAAAATCAGGGTTGTTACATTTAATAAACGTAAAGAAGAGTCATGCGTAGACAAAGAAACAATGATTGAATGCAAAAATCACTAGTAACTAAAACCAAAATAATCCACCATCAAGGTGGTCCATCGCAAACTTCCAAGCACACAAAAATTAGAGAATTTGAAATTTCAAGGACCAGGAAGAGACTAAAAGTACATATTATTCAATTTGCACAACTCATAGAAAATAAGAATCGTTTTGACTGTCTTGTTGAAATTCAAAATTATTTAGGGCAATATTATATAGTATTTATTTTTATATCAATATGGATTTACGGAAGATCTTCAATGTTTAATTAGAAGTTGAAAAAATAGAATAGTAATAATTTATGTCATGACTTCAAGACTTAAAGTTGGGACTCAATTCTGTCGTTAGTTGAGCCAAGTACACTTGATTATATATAGCACTCAATGATTATTATTATTATATGGCCTTACACCGTTACAGGATGAGATGACATCCGGTGAAAATAGGTGGCAAGAGAGGGTTAAAAAAATGACTCTTCCTGGCGATCTAGTGGAACGTGGGTTTCCACAGTATTTTTTTTTCTGGTATTTTACATATATCTTTAATTTGTTAGGAAGGTTATAAGCGGCAAATAACGTTGGCAAATATGCGCTTAGAATCGGTACATGGAAAATGTACATACTTTTAGAGAAAAAAAAGACACTTCTAGATAAATTAACAAGACATTGAAACAGGGTCAAATTTTGCACCACCGAACGATCAAGAAGAGAAGTGTATATTAAATGCGTAGGACCCCGGAGACCACTTTCTTCATGCAAAATAAATGCATTTGACAGATGCTGAGGCGTATCCGAAAGTGACGTATGCGGTGGAGAAGAAACGATGCGTAGCTTATCTTTGTCACATCCGAGTCGGAGCATGACCATCTCCTGCCCGGCGTTCCCAAACATTCCAGATCTAACGAAGTAAAACGTCACATTTCCATATCTTCTTTTCTTTTCTTCTTCTTCTTCTTCTTCCCCATAATGGACGCTGCATTTACTGAGTTCCTCAATGCCATAAACATACAACGGCAAGTTTCCTATGTTCAAAATGTCGACGAAACAGTGGAGAAACTCGAGACGCGGATGAGGGATCTGAATAACAAGTCAGCGGATGTCGTAAGAGAACTGCAAGTATCTGAATGTGATCCAAGTCGAAGACGCACCTGTGAAGTAGAAGGATGGCTGGAGAAGGCCCGTACAATGGAAACCGAGGTGAGTTCCTTTATTGATAGAGCTAGAGCTAGGACAAGAAACCCAACATGTTTCGATAGGTGTTTAGGCCAAATCTTCACTAAATACCTAATCGGGAGGTAGGCTGCTAAAAAGCTTGAAAAAGCGGATGATCTGTACATCAAGGGAGGATCCTTGGGTAACAACCTCACTGCACCTGTGCCTCCACCTCGTGGCCGAGAAAGACCTGGCACATCCACCTTGCAAGGGATCACCATAGAGTCCAACCTGCAAAAAGTTATTGAGCACCTTCAATCTGGGGTTGGAGTTGTTGCCATAGTCGGAATGGGCGGGGTTGGCAAGACCAGTCTCTTTGAAAAAAATCAACAAAGAGCTCCTCGGAGATACTTACTCACCTGAGCGTTTTGAACACATAATATGGGTTGTGGCTTCAAGGGGTGCGACTCCAGAGAAATTACAAAAGGATATATGCAAATGTCTCAAGTTGCCACTCGACCTCGGTGACCTCAAAGATATCATCTGCAATTTTCTGAAGAAAAAAAAAGTTTTTGCTATTGCTTGACGATGTTTGGGAATCTTTGGATTTGGATGCCATTGGGATCCCCGATCGAGAACGAAAGGTGGTGTTCACTACAAGATCTGATCAGGTATGCGGCGAAATGGGCGGCCATAGGGGTGGCCTTTTGGGGGGCGTGGTCGAAGTGGAATGCCTCAACAAAGAAGAGTCATGGCAACTCTTCAAACATAATGCTGGGGATGAGCATATCGATTCTCAACCGGAAATACTAGAATTTGCAGAACAGATATCGGAACAATGCAAAGGCCTTCCACTTGCGCTCGTTACCATCGGCCGAGCTATGTCGGGCAAAAGGAACACGAGAGGTATGGGAGGACGCACTTGATTCAGTAAAAAAGTCAGAACTGGATTCTTTGATTCCAAATGCTGAAGCGTACTTCTTTGGATTGCTAAAATATAGCTATGACAGTTGGCATGAGACGACAAGACCATGTTTCTTGCTCTGTGCTTTATTTCCGGAAGACGACAACATTCACGTAGATAAGCTGCTTGGGCTATTTTGGGGCCATGGTTTACTTAATGCCGATAAATTTGACGATGTTCGTAAAATGTATAATCGTGGGCATTCCATTATTAATGAACTTAAGTCAGCACGTTTACTAGAGTCCAGTCATACTGATGGCTATGTCAAAATGCATGACTTTCTTCGGGATTTGGCCTTGTGGATTGCGCGAGATTGCGGAAATAACAGAACCAAATGGGTAGTGTGCTCCGGATTACATAGCAAAGAACCCTTGACGGTAGTCAATGATGTCAATGATTGGGAATTAGCAGAAAGAATATCCCTAATGAGGAATGATATAGAGACACTTCCTGAACCCAAAACAGATTGACAAAATCTTATCACTTTGGACCTCAAAGAAAATTACTTTTTAACAAAGTTCCCTTCGCGTTACTTTCGACATTTTCCTTCGTTGACCTACTTGGATTTATCAATGACTGGCATTACGGAACTTCCAGAGGAGGTGGCCGAACTTGGTGAGCTTCAATATCTCAACCTCTCCAGCACTAAAATAAAATCCATAAGCGAAAATTTGAGCAGGTTGGAAAAGTTGAAGCACTTAATTTTGAGATATTGTAGCTCTTTTGATCGTATTCCCTATGGTTTAATATCGAAGCTTTCCGCTTTACAAGAATTTAGCACTTATGGATCTCGCTTCGACTTTACCATTGTTGATGTCAAAAATGGTATCAATGATGAAGATAGTAGAGAACCAAGCCCAGATATGCTGGAAAGTAGAAACAAATTAGCCAACATTGACGAGGTAAAAACATTCAAAGGCAGGATAAAAGCTGTCGGACTTAATGTGGTGGTGGGAACCTTCTCAGCGATCCAAGAGTTTGTCGACAGTTCATCCCTTTGTTCATTGAAAGTAACTGGGCTTCAAGATTCCATACTTCAAGAGATCAGAAAGAACGTTCAGGATTCAGATCTACCAAAATGTTCCAATTTCCATGCATTAACGGCGCTCAGTCTCTCCAAATTTGATAACTTGACAACATGGAAAGGAATGATTCCCTCTAGTAGATTCCCATGCCTTAAATAATTGTACATAGATAATTGGGGTAAATTACACCAAATGCCCTTCAATTTTCACTTTTGTTCAGTCTTGCCCTCCAACTTCACTTTATAACAGCGATGTCCTCCATCTTTTAATTCATTTCACCCGATGCCCTCTTTATTTGAGATAGGCGATTTCTCGGTCGTCGAGCTGACGTGGCACACATGTGACGCTGACATGATATTTTTTCTTTTCTACGCGCTGATGTGGCAATATTAAAAAAATAAAAAATATTAATTAAAAAATAAAAAAATTGCCACACGTGAGGTGGAGTTCCCACCCCTCCAACCTCGCCGGCGTCTCGCGTGAGGTGGGGTTTCCACCCCTCCAACCTCGTCGGCGTCTCGCGCGAGACGCCGGTGAGGAGGCAGCGGCGAGAGAAGGGGGGCCTCGACACCCCCCCCCCCCGCCCCGCGACCTCACCGGTCGCCGGCGAGGTCGCAGAGGGGGTCGAGGCCCCCCCCCCCTCTCGCCCGCTTGCCCTCTTCGACCTCGCCGGTCGGGGTCGAGGCCCCCCTTCTCCCGCCGCTGCCTCCTCGTCGGCGTCTCGCGCGAGACACCGGCGAGGTTGGAGGGGGTGGAACCGCCACCTCACGTGTGGCAATTTCTTTATTTTTTTTAATATTACCACATCAGCGCGTAGAGAAAAAATGTCCTGTCAACGCCACATGTGTGCCACGTCAGCTCGTCGATCGGAAAACTGCCTATCTCAGGTAAAGAGGGCATCGGGTGAAATGAATTAAAAGATGGAGGACATCGCTATTACAAAGTGAAGTTGGAGGACAAGACTGAACAAAAGTGAAAATTGGAGGGCATTTGATGTAATTTACCCTAGATAATTGTCATAGATTAAGGAACATTTACATGAATTCGGCATGGTTTTTAGTGGCCAGCCCCAAGCGTTTTAATTCGTACGACATTAAAGAATGTACCGTTAGGTCGGTCCACCGTCGAGCTCCTAAGGCTCGTTTTGACGTGCCTATCGATGCTGTGCAAAATCTGCAGCCGAACAATCGACTGCGAAGTATGTCCGAAGTTGAAGAGACTCCCATTTTCTTTGGCTTCTCAAATTGCCAAGAAGAGAGAGGTGAGCATCTCTACTGAACACTGGAAATGGGAGGATTTCGAATGGGAAGATGACAGGATCAAGACCTATCTTAAGCAATGGTTACATCTTAGGATTCGACATCAATACTGAAATATGATGGGAAGACAGAAGACTTATTATTATTATTATTATTATTATTATTATTATTATTATTATTATTATTATTATTATATACTTGTTTGCAGCATGCGATGCACTTTTCTCCCTGGTGTAACAATTATTGATGTTTGTAGTTGACAAATTTGCATCCATCCGGATTTCTTAAGGGCTGTTTGATATGGGGTTTATGAATTCCTAGAACAAGAACATTTTTGTATAAGAACAAATTTATTCTCTACACATTTATTGTTCTTCAGCTGTTCTTGCTGACAATGAAGTGTTTGGATGATGAATAAGAATAAGAGGTTAGTTCTTATGTAATTTCTGTACCAAACAGCCCCTTAGTTATTTGCCTATTTGCGCCCATGAATAATTGTTCGCACTCAAATTTATTGTAATGAGATAAATATAGTCATATATTTTTGCTATGTAATTCTGGCCAGATTTTTGAGATTTTGTTGAAGCTGGAAAAGAAGTAATCACATATCTTGATAATTTCTCTTCTCAAATTTCTTTAATAATGTCCTATCTCTTTTTCCAGAACTTCTCTAATCTTAAAGTCCGTTTCTAAGAGAAAATATTTGCAACCCACCTAATTTTCGTATAATCAAGGACTGAGAAGATACAAATAGTCTTTTTTTTTTAGAGAGAGAGAGAACATGCAAATAGTTTTCTTTTCTTCCAGCAAGAAACTCTGGTACCATCTTATATCTGAACAAAAAAGAGTCAGATGAGAAAACCAAAGATGGTCTGGGTACTAGGCCACATAAAACCCCCCTAAAAATTCCAGTAGCAGATTTAAGATGATGAAGAAGATTAAAATTTCGCCCATTAAAAACCAACTAAAGATTTAAGTGCTATGCCACGTCACATTATTCATTTTAAACCTGAATAAAAACCCACTAAAAGCTCCAGTGGCAGATTTAAGATGCTGGAAGAAGATTAAAATTTCACACCCCTGACAAGGACTGCTAGAACCAGGAAGCAAAATGCAAACAAGATACTTCTGAAATTTCGAATCTATTCTTTTCAACTTTATGACTTGAGTACATAACGATAACCCATGACCACAAATAATGTAGATGATTAGTGAAAGAATGAGATTTTTCAAACACCCAATTAGGTTCAAGGATGAAAACCTTTGATGACATCAATTACTTTTACTATTAGTACTTACAGAGATCATCAATTTAATTATTCTTGTGGCAGTTGTCAAGGTAATAATTAAGTTCACTACTTAATATAAAAGGAGCTTCAGGAACAAATTGATAGATGACAATATCTTGATCATAACTCAAATTTTCATACATCACACTCGAAGAATTTTATTGCATTATACATTATACAGTAGTATACAGACTTCAGCTGAAATACTAATCATAAACAAGATAGAGTGGCAACATGGTTCAGAAGGACAATATATTGTGATGAAAAATCTAGGGTAAAAGGAACTATAATTGACAGTTTCACAAACCAGATGTATGATACCAAGATGATAAAGGCAAAATCTAATAATATTTTTTTAGTACATCTATTTGATTAACCTCTTTAGATTTTTTATACTCAAACTCAGGGTAACCACGTTTTCCAATAGGCATGGCACACAAATCAGATTATAATAGTCTTAATAAACATTCTTAACTCCTCATGTGACCAAATAATTCTTAAAAACAACAACAACAACAAAGTCTTATCCCAGGGATCGGCTACATGGATCATACGACGCCATTCCGCTCTATTAATAATATATTCGTTGATCCATGTTCATAAGATTCGACAAGGTTTTACACTGGCTGTCGGGGCCTAACACAACCCTCCTTCTTTATCCGGGCTTGGGACCGGCTATAAAGCATAGGCGGAGTTAAATAATTCTTAAAAACAATCTATGAAAAACATGTCAAATAACAATGTTAAGGCAAAAGTTACAATATGCTTTCACATTTTATTTGTATCTCATACATTAATCTCTATTTCTGTTTATGAGAGAAATTATCTATCAATAACAAAGATTGGCCTCCCAGGGGATGTTTTCCTTCTTGGCAATCTGAACTCCGAAGGATCACATTAAGATGCAATCTTCATACAAAACTGATATCTTATAAATACATCGCTGAGCTCATTCTGATACACGCACACTGACTACTATAGTACTATGATACCAATCCAAGATTCAAATGTAAGGATTATTTGCACAAAGTGCCTAATTTGATATCATACAACAAGTCAAATTCGGATAGACATGGCTATAATTTGCCTAAATGTCATAGTCACTATTCCTCTGTTGGTGAATCAGATTACTGAGAAACTGCATGTTTCCATAAAGTAGAATTTTTCTGCAGAGTTGCATGAGAGAAATGACTTTCAAGATGACCTAGCTAGTCAACAAATTGAAGCAGCAATTCAGGAAGGAAAGTTTTCCCATTAGAACCTTTAACAAATGAAACAAGATGACAATTGAAACATATTTCGTTTGAAGCAATGAGATAGTACCTAATAAGACTTCCACCTCAATGTTTCAAATTTTGATTTTTGTCAAACTCCTCCACTACACCTTCCAAGCTCAATCAAACACCGACTTTCAATTTGAAGAATGCTTCTTTAAACTGCTACAAGAAAGTATTGTGATTTGACATGGCGAAACTCTCAATCAAACAACGACTTTTTTTTTTTGAGAGCAAGAAACTGTGAATAATATACCGAAAGGTTTGGTTACTAATAGAGCGGAATGGCGTCGTATGATCCATGTAGCCGACCCCACCTAGTGGGATAAGGCTTTGTTGTTGTTGTTGTTGTTGTTGAGAGCAAGAAACTATTGTGAATTGACATGGCATTGGAAATTTTTTGAGGTTAAACACATTCATCCCAACCCAAATTGCACTTGTGAACCAGAGTTTCTACATTTAACCATCTCAAAATTTCTACATTTAATTCGAATTTTTATTGTCATATCAATAAGGAAATAGAGCCAAGAAGAAAGAGAGAACCAATTTCTTGTTGAACTTTTGGTGGGAAGATAAAACGCCATAAGTGAATCATGAATGTCAATCTTAATTGCAGGATTAGCTATGTCAATCTTAATTGCAGGATTAGCTATGAATAGTCATATCCAAGGTAATGAAGCATCACAACAGTTTCTAAGAAAAAAGAAACATATTTGGAGTTCCAAGGTAATGAAGCATCACAAGGAAGAGGCTGAAGTGCATACCATTCATTTTGCCTACTCATAGAAGATAACGATTAAACTTACTTACTGAAAATAAAAAAATATTTTAGGACAAGATCATAGCACTTAATGCTTATGTACTCAGCGAAATAACATTTGATAAAGGGAGAACAATATGTATGCACAGTGATAACGTTATAATACAACAATAATGGGTGTGTGTTAAGAAAATGAATAAAGAAAATCATAGAGAAAGACAGAGGATGGTAAGCTAACAATAGCGATAGCATGCCAAAGTACTTTTGATCAGACAATGCAGAAACTTGAGGACCACATACACATTTTGCAAAAGAAAGGGCAACATCTGTCGTCCTCCACTGGCTGAACAATGGAACTTGGTGCCAAATGATCTCCAAATCCCTACCTGGAAGATATCAAACAAGCAGAAAATGCTAGCAACCATGATATAAACAACTGTTTTCATATCAAAGAGCACAAAACTACCAGAGTTTCCAGAATCTCATTCCATGGCAGCAAGAGAGTCAACTACCGACTCTATCGATTCCTTGACGAGATCCATTTCTTTCAATTGCAGTCTCATCGACTCCTTGACGAGATCTATTTCTTCCAATTGCAGTCTCATCCGTTTAAGCTGCAGCGTCTTCAGCTTCTTCTCTAGACGAGCAGCCTTCTTAGGATCCACAAGCTCAAAGGTCCTCTTTATTCCAAGACCCGATAGAGTTCCCTTGTCCATTTTCTTGATGACCTGTGACAAGTAAGGGAACTCAAGGTTGTCCTGCGCATGTTCTGCATTCACATCACTAGTTGCACAATTACTGTCCTGCGCATGTTCTGCATTCTCATCGCGAGTTGCACCATCGCTGTAGTGCGCATGTTCTGCATTCACATCACGAGTTGCACCATCGCTCTCACTCTCCTCAGTGAACTCAGCTTCTGGCAGGGCAATTTCAGGCCAGATCTTCTTAGACAGTTCATAAACTGCAAAGTCATGGTCACCTCTAGTGAAGGCAGGACGACCACTCCTTATGCGGGCGGACGCGGTCATGAATTTCTTCTTAAGGTGCCACACCTTTCCTCCTAGCTGAGTGTTAGACACCTTCTCCTGGAGAGAACCCCTAATCAAATCCAGGAATCGCGACATGTCGTAAGAAGGAAGGCATCGATGCTTGTCTTTGTACTCCAGCAAGCCGTGGAGTACTGTGAGCTCATCCTGAAAGCTCCAACGGAACAGATTCTTCTTCTGGCTGGCTGATCCACTGCCAACGTGAGATCGCTTCTGGGTCTCCCCATTGCGTTGGCTGGTTGATCCACCGCCAACTTGAGATCGCGTCTGGATCTCCCCATTGCATTTGAGAGGCGTCTTGCCATGTGGAGGAGGAGGAGGGTCGATCGGCTTGGCAGTGGAAGCATCATCCATGGGACGGGAGCTGATGGGCTTGATGGAGAGATCTTTGATGCGGGAAGGGCGGGAAGCGGAGGCCACGATAGCTGGCAGGGGGGCCTCGCCCTCGGACTCAGAGAAGCTGGAGCCGGTTTCCGACGAAGATGCCGGCGGTTGCGGAGCCTTTTGAGATCCTCCTCCTCCTCCCCTTCCTCCCCTGGGGAATGCTCGTTGGGCTTCTCCTTCCCCTTCGCCTTTTCTTTCTCCCTCTCCTCCTCCTCCTCGCTGGTGTCAGATAGCGGAACAGCAGAGGGGTTTCTTCTGAAACAGGTATTCTTGCTCCTCGTTGCCGATGAGGAGCCCTTCGTCGTTGGAGGAATCGGTGGTAACAGAGGACGGTGGCTGAGGCGAGAGAGACGGAACTGTCTTCTGCAACTACGAGAGGCCGGTTAGGGTTTGGAGATTGAGCGGCGGGATTATATCAGAAGCCAAGTAAATTCGATGATTACTTTATTAGACTTTTTTTCCTTGTAAAAATGTGTAATGATTGGCGATAATGATAGAAAATATTAAATATAAATATATAATTAAAAGTAATAATAACTAATTATGATAGATATACATATGAAACATGGTATAAATACCTAAGTTTTTTCAAAAGATATAACAGGTAAATATTTATAAGACTTTGAGTCCACAGTTCACGAGTGAAAGAATACATTATTGAATAAGTTGTTTTCATAAACCATCACTTATCATGATTTTTTAATTTAACTTCAAACTATGAATTTATTTTTTTGAACTCCTAAACTATCACGATTTTTTTTTTAATTTGATCCTTTCGTTGACTTATGTCATTTTTTAAATTATCTTTAATTTTTTTATTTATGAAAAATCAAAATTATCTTTCTGTCGTCGGCAAGTGTGAAATGGGGGTCGCTCCTACTGTGACCCTCCGGCGAACGCAACAAGGGCGACCCCCTTCCCTTGGTCGTCAATCGCAGCTCGGGGGTGAACCCCCCTATGAGCAAGCGCAGGGGAAAGGGGGGGGGGGGTCGCCCCCTACTGCGACTAGTCACGTCGCTGTAGGAGGGCGTCCCCCCTGTTGCGACCGGCCACCATCGTCGATTGACCGGAAAGAGGGGGGCGGCGATCACACGCAAGGGAAAGAACATCCTCCCCCCGCTGCGACCATCGTCGAGCGTGATGCCGCGCAGGGTGAAAGAAGAAGGTGGTCCCCCCGGAACCCCTTCCCCCCCTTCCCCCTCCCTTGCGTACAAAATTTGACAGAAGTCGACGGAAGAATCAAATCATGATAGTTTAGGAATTTTAAAAAAATAAGTTCATAGTTTGAAGTTAGATGTGAAAAATCACGATAGTTTAAGGGTGATTTATGGAAATACCCTTGTTGAATTAGTGAAACGAAATTTTGAATGGTGCACATTATTGTACATTTTTTATTTTAATGGTAAAAATTAAGTTTAGGGGTTTTTAGTAAAAAAAACAATACTAAATTAAGCACATAAATTTGCATCCATTTAGCCTTAAGCTAGAGCTATGATATCAATAGAAAGTAGCATTATGAAGAAAAAAATTATAGTCGACACACATCATTTGATTGAGTTTGGGCATCAGATATATGCCTGATGTAATCAAGTTTAATCTCATCAAAATATTCAAATTTCCGATGCTTGTATTAAACTAGGTGCAATTTAGGAAAAGATTATTCTTGGCTCCATCGAAATGTTAAAAAAGCTTGGATGAATTTATTTGACCAATCTTCACACACTCAGAGACCGGAGCAATATACATCTCAACAAATTAAGAAAAAATATGATTTGTTTTAAAACATATATAATTAAATGACTAGCATTTCAAGGATGTACTTTTCGAGGGAATGATGAAATCAAAACATCACATTTGAAATTTTTTATGAATTATTAAATTTATTATCTTCTTACAACGATGAAGTAAGAAAAACTCTATCTACTGCTCCACAAAATGCTTCCTACACTTCACCTGAAAATACAAAAGGAAAATTTGCAAGTTATTTCAATAAAAATTAAAAATATGATCCACGAAGAAATTAATGATGCCAAAATTTTGTATTATGGTCAATGAAGTTCGAGATAAGTTTAAAAAATAGCAAATGTCTATTATTTTAAGATTTGTCGATTAGAAAGGATGTGTAAAAGAATGTATTTTTACCTTGTTCATGTTAAAGTTACTGTTGCACTGGCATTAAAATATGAAATTTTGATGGTACTATCAAATCATAACCTTGATATTCAAAATATTAAAGGTAAGGTTATGATAGTGCAAGCAAATACATGTTCTTATACTTATTATGTTCATTGTATGGGATAACAACAAAGTTAGCATTAGTCATTTGTTTCGAAAGATGTGATCCCTATCCATCATTTCAGATGTTATCAAAATCGGACTAAATCGGTCGATTCAATCGCGAACCGGTCGAAAATTCGGTTCGATTTGATATTAAAATCGGTTTTGGCATTGAACTGAGGAAAATCGGTTGAACCAATTCAATCCGGTTCAATGCAAATTTTGAAAAAATAAAATTAAAAAAATGATAAAAATAGGAAACTTAGAAAAGGAAAAAGGAAAGGAATATAACAAAGGTAAAAGAAGAGGGAATATGACATGTCTAAAATTAAATAGGAATTGAAATAAAAAAGGTAGGTATTTAAAATTGAATAACATTAAAATGAAAAATTATCAAAGGGCATAAATAAAGGAAATAAAAGGAAAGTGTTAAAGAAAAAGAGAAATAAGAATAATTTAAGATAAAATTTATTAATATAGCATCTATCATCAATAAATAATAAATATTAAATTAATAATATTCTATTTATATTTATATGTTAATTATTATTAAAATTTTGAATAAATAAAAATATGTTCCATTAATTTTTAATATTATTAATAGGTTATTAGTACAATATTCATATACTATATCATATAACTTATATTATATCTTTATAATTATTATAAATAATATTATTTTAATAAAATTCGGTTGAACTTAGTTAGGTCCAACCATGATCTAGCAAGGAGCTAGTCCGATTATGAAAACATTGATCATTTGTTTAATAAATTAAGTTTAATTGTCACATATATTATTATTTATGTGAAAATGACAAACATAATTATACATGGTACCATGTTTATTTTAAAAACGAAGACTCCAAGTTTTAAACTAATTTAATTTATCTTTTTGGAGTAATTATTCTTTGTTTTTATGTATACAGATCTTATTAAGTTTTAGTAGGATTATAATTATAAAATGTCATGACACACAAAGTACTGAATAAATTTGTTTATCTTTTTTCATGTAATTAAATTAAATATAAATTTACATTTTTAGATTTAATCTCATTTAATATTTACTTTTCAGTTGTATTTTTTATAAGAAACATCTACTCCACTTGTCATCGCTGGATTACATCACTTGTCGCACTCTCATACTTTTACATTTGCTGTTACATATATAAATAAAAGATACTTGTGTTGGAAAGATCAATTATAATAGATGTCACCACCACTTAGGACTTTCACATTTGTGTCTCTAAATTATTTTCATTTGGTGAAGAATTGAATTTACTTAAGTAGTCATGAGATGATTAATTATGGCCAATGCACATAATTACTAATGAAGCACTTTATTAACCTCTTTAGCAGATGATATATATGGGTTTAATGTAGGTGTGATTCCATGTGAAGCGCGTGTGAATCGACTTTCACATACTTTTCTTTATTTTTCTTAGTATATTTCTTCATTAATAGTTGAGATTATCAATGATAACAAAAACATGGTTCAAATCATCAATAACAATTATATTTATTATTTTCAAAATTTTACGAACTTATGCATATTATTATCCTACATAATAGATGTAATTATTTTTTTATAAATTTTGACATTATAAAACTATTTTGTTATTATTAATGATTCTCTAAACTATTGATGAAAAAAGATATCGAAAAAATAAAAAAAGTACGTGTAAAATCGCTTTACACGCACTTCACACGGAAAATGCTTAACATCTATATTAAACCTTGTGTGTGTGTGTATATATATGGGTTTAACGGGGCATGCAATGTTCAAATGGTGAAACACGTGCAATGCCTAAATCGCAGTCGTCCATTTGATTTTGACGGCATAGATCTCATGCAAAGGAAGTGAGCGTCTCTTCTCTCCTGATCGATGGTGGCGGATCCTGCAAGGGCCAGTGCTCCCGACCTCTGTGTTCGCCACCCTCGAATTCTGTGGGTGCTCGCCGGAAACCCCCGTCGTCCCTGTCCCAACGAGTGCCTATGGACCCCCATCGTCCCTGCCCTAGCCAGCACCAGCGGACCCGATTGTCCCCAACCCCGTGTGACCTCCCCTTGTCTTCCCCTCCGATGCCCTATCCGGATCCTGCAAGCGCCGGCCGACAACACCAATCCTCCTAGCCCCTCGTGAATGTCGACACCCCCATCGTACTCGACCCTGCGAGCATCGACAACCCCCATATCCCCGACCTTGCAAGCACCGGCGTCTGAGACAAAAGGGAGAGTTTGACGTTGTCGATCGGGGGGGGGGGGAAGAGAGAGAGAGAGAGGGAGGGAGGGAGGGAGGGAGAAGGGAGAGAGGTGTTTCACTTGGGAGAGGGGAGGGGGGGCACCCATGCCGCGCCAACGGAAGACGCCTGACCTTAGATGACGGTGAGCTCTGATCAATGACGGCGAGCTCTGATCGACAATGCATGGGCTCAACGCAGATCTGGAGTGATGGCAAAGGCATGTATTGAGGAGTGAAAGCGATGATCAGAGGAGAGAAGAGAGAGAGGAGGGAGGGAGAAGAGAGGATGGAGGACAGTGCTCACAGGGATCTAGGCGACGCCGATGACGCTCGCAAGGTTCAACAACGACGCTTGCAGGGCTCGATGACGATGACAGAGGGGAAGAACGATCGACGACCTCTCTCTTCTCTATCTCTCGACAATCGACAACATGAATTTGGATCAACGACGCTCGATGACGACAATGAAGGGGAAGACGAGAGAAAGAGGAGGGGAGGTCATGGGTGCGGCTGTCACAGGACAGAGGGAAGGGGAGAGGGGGCGGTGGTTGTAGGCAAGAAGGGATCATCACCGATGGTCGCCGGATGGGGAGGTCGCAGGTGATCGATGACCATCAATGGGGAAGGTCGACATCAACAAGCGATCAGAAAGAGAGGCAAGCACTCACGTCCATTAGATGAGATCCAGGTTATTTCATCTCGACCATTGGATTATGTGTTACAATGATCCACCAAATGGGTGTTACACAATCATTAAATCCTATTATATATATATATATATAATATGAGTTGGTAATGAAAATGTTAATTCCATTTATATATATATATATATATATATAATATGAGTTGGTAATGAAAATGTTAATTCCATTTATTTAGTTAAAATCTTATGAAGAGCCCTTTTCTAGGACTTATATTTAATTAGACCCTTACTTTATGAAATATGGTAAAGGCTTTCTCCTAGTCAAAGTTTTAATAAATAGATGTTATAAATTATGAGACAGAAATCGTGATTCATGAATCGAGTTAATTCAAATTGCAATAAAAAATTTAGAGATTTCATGATCTTGTTACGTATGTAAGAATTGAATCTACGATGACTCTATCTCTATTGTTGAATAGTCATTTTTTTGAATCTCATAGTATTAGTTTCTTCATCTATAGAAATCATATTTCAAGATCGATGGTAAATTTAAATGCAAGCATAATTATATATTAAAATATGCATGCATTATTATGATAGTGTTATTGTATATGAATATGATACTTTATAACACGTTAGAATGACATAGAAATTATACATATGAAGTTCTTATAGTTGATTTGTATGAAAATATTTTAAAAAATTCATACATAGTTTAATGTTAGTTATAATTTTTTTACATTTATTTTTTGAATTTTTTCATAGTTTGCTATTATGCATATTTGTTGCATTAGATGAAAATATTAAAGCACCTCATTTCCTAAGAGGCAGAGAATCCGTCGGTTCATTCGGCACCCAATAGAACTTCGTCTTTCTGTGCATGGTGTGATTTCATCTTTATATTGCATCGTTTCTGAAAATAAATTTGGTCTTATTATATAAATTTATATACCAAATAGCAAAATGGTTTTTGGCATAATCAGGCAGAGTGACAAAATCATCTCATTGGGTTACGACTCTGTTTGGCAAAGCTAGCGGTCTGATTAGAGGATAGCGGTTCGACTAGAAGATAGTGATTTGACTAGAGTATAGCGGTTAACTATTAGAGGATAGCGGATAACGATTTGTTTATAAATCTAATAAAATCTATTTGGTAAACATAGCGACTAAATTAGCGTATTGTATAAAATGACAAAAATAGACATAACATATAATTTATGATCATTTTTATATACATTATATTCATATAATTTAATTTAAAACAATTATTTTGAATATTAATACTTTTTAAAATCTTATTTAATATAAAAAAACTTATTTGGGTTGTAAGTAAAATTAAAGATGTGATATACAAAATAAAAATAATATATGATGTTTAATAAGTAAATAACTTTTATTTTAAAAATGAGGGTATAATAGGAAGAAAATACGAAAACGCTACCTTTATACTCTATAAGCTAGTAGGAGTAGCTTATAGTGTTTTGTGTTCAAATTTATATTTAATTTATATTTAGTTTTAAATAGATGATTATATAAATTTTTATTGGCTAAAATTTCTTAAATAATAAAGAACATATATAATTATATTACATTTTTATTAAATTATAGGTTCTATAATAATTTTTTTTCTTTTTACACTAATAAATTTAAGATTTCATAAGTAACATGCATTGAAATATATAAAAAAATGTTTATAATTTCATAACTAAATAACATAGTAATTGTATTAATTGATTTATTTAAAAACTAATATATTTTGAAATAGGCGAATGATTTAATCTTAGCGATTCAAGATGAATACTAAATTATAATTTAAATAATAAAAAAAAGAGGTTTGGTTGATAAAAGTTATAGAAATATAAAATAAAAAAGTGAAGAAGAAAAAAATAACTTTATTAAATTATGTAATTAAATAATATTAATAAAATTTATTTTTGATAGCTAATATTTGTGATAATAAAAGTAGAGGGTGGACTAGATCATAGAAAAACTTTAATATGTAAAATTGCAACTCAAACCAATGAGGCTATAACAACCCCAATTTTTAAGTAGGAATATTTAAGTTATCTGGAGGAAATCCTAAGAAATCCTAGGCTCGTCTCTATAAAATCTCAAAATGCTCTTTATCCTTTCTTTTTATTTCTCCCACGTGACGGTTGCAACCTAAGAGGAGGAAAAAAGAGGAGCGAAAAAGAAGAAGAGGAGATGGATAAGGAAAAGAGGATTAATGTTGAGGAAGAACAAATATGTAAAGGAGATCCAACTCCTCTCTTAATGGTTTGCATATGATGAATTAAGAGTTTGAGGACACCTTGTCCTCATAATGAATTGTTATTGAGGACTTCATGAACACAACGATTAGATCTAGATGTTTTAGAGGATGATTTATTATTTTATTATGTTTCATGACTTACATCTAGAATTTCATATGATTTTAGGGAGAATCCTAAAAGATGTATTTCCATGATTAATATAATGTTCTTAGCATATTTCTATTCCTATGATTTTTCCTTAAAAGTGTTCTAGATGATCTATATGTTTTCTCCTTAATTTCACCTCAAATAGTGATATTTTTGAGTTAGAAATTGGGACTCCAGGCCGCCGTTCGTGCATACCCTTGGAATGGTCATGATTGAGCGGACGAGGGTGATGCGACTAAAAGGCTCTCGGTCACACCCATGATATTTTTTACAGTCGTGAAAAGGCCAATCACGAGGGTGCAAGATTCACTACAAGAAAATTGCCATTTTCTGATGGACAATTTCCGACGATTTGAAATCCGTCGTAATTTATGACGGATTTTGCGACGGTTCCATTTCCGACGGATTTTCCGATGGTTACAACCGTCGGAAATGAAAATAATAGATTATGAAAATAATATTTTTCGACGGTTAGGAACGTCGATATTTCCGACGAATACCCATACGTCGCAATTTGCTATGGATTTTCCGACGATTACGACCGTCGGAAAGGAAAATAATAAATTATATAATTTTTTATATTATTATTTTATTTTTCGACGATTAGGAACGTCGATATTTTCGACGGATATCCATCCATCATAATTTGCGATGGATTTTTCAACGATTACGACCGTCGAAAATAAAAAAATAAATTATGTAATTTGTTATATTATTATTTAATTCTTTGACGATTATGAACGTCGATATTTCCGACGAATGGATTCCATCCGTGGCAAAATCCGCCACAATTTCCGACGGATGTAACCGTCGATAAATGTATAAGGAGTATTTTATAACTAGCGACGGCCCAAACCGTCGTAATTACTGATGGTTTTGACCGTCGATAACGATTACCGATAGTTCAAACCGTCGATAAAATAAAATATAAACATTATATATAACTAAATATGTTTTCGATGGTCACAATCGTTGGTAACTTTAAAATAATTAATATTTATGTTTTTGACTACTGGAGCCGTCGGTAATTAAAATTTCGTTATCCCGTTTTTTTTTTCTTTTTTTCGCTTTCTCTCATCTTTTTCCCTTATATATATATACCTCTATTATAATTCCTCCTCTCCTCTCTCTCTCCCTCTCCCGGCCCGCGAGCATCGGGCGTCATCGACCCTCTCCTGCACCGGACATCAGCGACCCTCTCCCGCACCGGCGACCCTCTCCCGTGCCGGCGACCCTCTCCTGCACCGGACGTCAGCGACCCTCTCCCGCACCGGCGACCCTCTCCCGTGCCGGCGTCTCTCTCCGGATCTGGCCGCGAGCGTTTAGATCCGGCCGCGGGCGTTCGGATCCAGCCGCGGGCTGTCGCAGGTGGTCGGATTTGGCCACTGCCAGAGTTGGCCGACCGCCGAAAGATCGACGGTTGCGACGACCGTCGAAAGTTTCGACAGTTGGCGGTTCCAACCATCGAAAGTTTTGACGGTTGGAACCGTCGGGTCTTTTCCGACGGTTAGAACCGTCGGCCGAGATTTTTTGGATGGTTAGAATCGTCGATATTTTCGACGAATTTTTTTTACCATCGCAAGTTGATTTGCGACGAGCGTTTTTCTGACGGATCTATTCCGACTGAAAAATCATCGGTAACAAAGTTACCGACAGTTTTTGGGCTTCGGTAATTAGCAATTTTCTAGTAGTGATTGGTCACGACCGTGAGTGAGAGCGACGAAGTTAAAATTTGGCTAAGGTTGGGAATGATTGAGATTGACACAACTATGACAAAACTAGGCATGACCGTGATAACACTCGACCACGGCCATGACATTTCTGGGCACGACTATGACGTTGGAAAATACTTTTTATGATTTTTTAAACATATTTTCTTGTGTATATAGGTTATGTATGGATGTGTATTGATTATATATGACATGTAGATATACGTAATGCATGCTCAATCGTAATTAAGCTAAAATATGAAGAATGATTTATATGAATGATTGATATATTGCAAAGAATAATGCATCTAAAGTTGAAGAATGTCTTTGTCACTCATCAACGGTGAGAAGCAAAGTCCTGCACCTATATATGTACTTAAAGGGGGCATAAACCTGCGAAGTAAAGTCCTGCATTTGTGTACGTGCTTTTCAGATAACAAAGTCTCTTATCAGAAAGTGTGCGTATTTTTTGAAATAAAGTCCCTCGCTATCATGGTGTCCGTATTCCTTAGAATAAAATATCTCACTTTATGATGTGCGTGTTTCAAGGATGTAGCATAGTTAGCCAATGTGATGATGTTGATATAATTATTCAATTATGTTAAGATTAAAGATGTTACAAGATAAAGTAAGAATGAAAGTAAAGTTAACTTTAAAGTATCTTATAATAAAGAAAGTTAAGATAGTGATGAAGTGAAGATGGAAAACAAGGTCCTACACTTATATATATACTTCAAGGGGATCTAAGTCTGAAAAGTAAAATAATGCATCTGTGTATGTAAAGTCACTATTATGATGTGTTTTTAAGTATGACTTATGATATGGAATGAAAGTTAAGATATTATTATGTGATAGAGATGAAAGATGAAGAAGGATTACAAATAAAGAAAGAAAAGAAGAATGAAAGAAAATCCTAAAGGTTATAAAGCAATCTCGAGGAGATGTAAAGTATAAAAGAAGTTAAGAAGTAAGGATTTATGAAAAACTCTTAAGATGTACATGACAATGAAAGTGAAATGATAAGTTATGTTATGAATGTTTATGAATGATATAAATGTATGTTTGTAATGTATGATATTTGTAGATAATGGATCTTAAGTAAACATGTATGACATGATGGTTATATTTCATGAATGTTATATGAAAAATTAATGTAAGTATGATATAATGTCACGTAATGTTCATGTATTTGTTTGAGATGGGAGTCCCAAGGTAGGTGAAAGGAAAACTTCCCTTTTTAAAGCCCAACATCTTAATGATGTTATTTTGCCTCCTAGGGCCTAGTCTCTGGGGAAGAAATATTTCATATTTGTGTAAATTAGTATTTTGATTTGTGAGGTTCTTATAATGCTCTAGAATCAAGAGCAAGTTCTTACAATTTGCTCTCGTGGCGATGAGACAGGCCAATATGTCATTTGCATACATTAAACGAGTAATCGTGCAGGAGCCCTTAACAAAGGGGTTGAGCCTATTATTACTCACACCTAGGCTGAGCATTGAGGAAACGACCTGTGATACCATTATGAATAAATAGGGTGACAATGGATCCCCCTATCTAAGACCACGATGTCCCTTGAAAGATTGTGATGATGTTCCATTTATACGACACCTAAATAAGGGGGGTTTAACACAAGCTAAAATCCAATTTCTAAAAGTTTCTAGGTAATGCATTAGTGTAAAAATAGACTCCACAACTTCCTAAGAAACTTTATCGAACGCTTTTTCCATATTTACTTTTAGTAGCGTTTCCTTCTACCATGATCTAAGGAATTTGAAATCTCTTGTGCAAGTAGGATATTAGTCTGTGTGGAGCGATTGTGGATGAAGGCAGTTTGAGATGAGTCTATGACAGTGGGGAGGTGGCTCGCAACCTGTTTTCTAGAATTTTTGCGACAATGCAGTATAAGACATTACATAATGAGATGGGCCGATAGTCCTTAATGGCTTTAGGGTGTGAGATTTTGGGAATGAAAATGATTTCAGTATGACACCATTCACTAGGAAAGGAGGTAGAACTAAAGAAATTTTTTATCTCTTGTATTATCCTAGAGCCTACAATGTCCCAATTATTTTTGTAGAACTCAGTGGTGAATCCATCTGGCCCTAGCGCCTTGCCGGATGGCATGGACCAGAGGCAATCCTTAACCTCCTCGGAGGTGACTATCCTGATTAGGAGACCAGATGAGGTATGAGGGAGACTTGGCCGAGCGGGTCAAGTATGGGCGGGAGGTCTGGGGGAAGTAGAAGGCTGACAAAAGGACTTGTAATAATTGACAAAGAGGTCCTGAATGTGTTTGCCATTGGTGATAATGACACCATCATCTTGTATTATGGAGTCGATGGTGTTCCCATTGTGCCTCATCAAAGTGCTAAGATGAAAGAAGTGTGTGTTTCGATCCTCCTATTGTAACCAATTTATTCTAGATTTACTCCACCACTTGATTGTAATTTGCCTAAGTAGAGCAGCGTGCTGATGGTAACTTGCTCTAAGTGTGTCTTTCTCCCACTGATGAAGTACCAAGGTTTCATCCTTGGATTCTAGACCAGCAATAACATTTGCTACCCCTTGTGCCCTAACCTCCAGCTTGCCTAAGACCTCCTTGTTCCACTTTAAAATATCGATTTTAATGTCATGTAGTGCTTGAAGGTATCGATCTTAATGTCATGTAGCGCTTGAGTGGTAGTTCATCCTGTGCCCTGGAAATGCTAGTGCCTCGCTACAATCTCCTTAGGTTCAGAATGTTGAAACAAAAAATATTCATACCTAAAGTGTCTAGGTCTGTGTTGTGTAATAATGGTTTGAAGAATAAGAGGGTTGTGATCCGACGCACATCTAGACAACGTGACAGCTTTTAAACCTGGGAATTTGGAGAACCAATGGTAAGACAACAATACTCGATCTAGTCGGGCATGAATACCTGCCTCCCCTTGCAATTATTGCACTAGGTGAAACAAGAACCCAAAGAGGAACGTCGATGAGACCATGAGTTTGAACGACAGCATGAAGAGCTTTAATGGATTTAGCGAGCCTAAAAGACTACTCCCTCTTTTATCATCTAGGTAAAGTAAGCAATTGAAATCCCCGACCAGTGCCCATGGAATACTTTGAGAATTAAAATTACATAAAGTCCCCCGCAACTCATTTCTCAGAATCGGAGAAGTGCTAGCATAAACACAAGAGAGCATAAAAGAGAAACCATCGTAAGATATCACGACGTGTATCACCTGAGGAGATTTAAGTATAGATGTAACTTTATATCTTGGCCCTGCCAGGCCAAGATGACACCTGCGGATGCACCAATGCCTCTTGGAAGATGCCTTGCCACATATTACCTAGCCTTCGAATAACCTGTGATGAACGTTCACTACTAACATGTGTTTCTACTAATATTACAATATCAGGGTTTTGATGTTTTATGATGTCGGCACGGTCCCTGATCTTCGCCCGAAGAGCCCCCGATAGTTCCATGAGACAATCTTCATGTGCCTACCGGCATGTTAGGGCCCATTCTCACTCCTTCCTACACATGGACCATAGATGAGTTAGAGATGCCTATTTGGGGGTAACCGTCTTACCTTTCTTTTGGGTCTTCCTCTTGTTGATGACCGGAATCGGCCGACTGCTCCAGCCTGAGGGAGAGTGCCCTAGTCTTTTTCTTCTCTCCACGAATTGGAAGTGGTGGATGTGGCATCAAGTCTGCATCTATTGTCTCCTCCATCTCTTCATCATCTGAGACTTCAATATCTTTACTGGACTCACATGCAGTCATTCTTTGTAGAACAAGGGTCGCTAGATCACCATGGTTACTACCCTGATGTGAACTAGGCGGGAGAAGACTCACCGCTGAGGAGAGATCTGGGGCTATCATGGGTGACTTGGTACATAGTGCCGGTAACACAGCAGTGGTGGAAAGCTAAGGAGGGGGCAAGGAAGAGGATGACAAATGAGAAGACGGGGAAGACAAAATGAGGGCCGTTGGGGTTTTCTGCAATATGGGGGGGGGCATGATTGAAACATTAGGGCGCATATGGATAGGTGTAAGGCTGATTCACAGTTAGCTTGGGATGGGTTGATCTAAGGCGTTAATCTAGAGGTTGGAAGTATTCCCGGGCTGGTATTGCATTTCACGTGTTGCGAGATCCGTGTGACAGTGTTGGTCCTGGTGTTGATCCTGGCCAAGACCCTTGGTTTGAACATAGTGGTGAACAACTGTATGACCATTTCCATCTCTAACGGGCAGGAAACTTGCGCCATTACCAAGATTTCGAGATGCTGACAAGGAGGCACTGCCACATGTTGCATTTTCTAAGCCGTCTGGATCTCCAGAATGGTTGAGATCGAGCCTTACCCCCTCCGGCGCCAGGTGGAAAGCAGTGCCTCCCCCGTGGGTGGCCAATGTTGCCCAGTCCCCACCTCGGGTGCGTGCCAAAGCGCCCGTACGGCCATGCCCCACACTTGGCGCATGAAGCCAGGTCCCGAATAGCAAAACATCCCCCTGCAAGCGATTTCCTTCCTCCGCCTGCCTGCGTGGGCAAACTTTTAGGAGATGTACCACATGACCATAATGATAACAAAAGAGCGGTAGATTCTCATACATGACCCGTTGTAAGTACCTGACTCCAATTGAGAGTTTTTATCAAAGTAGCCTGCTTGATTGGAATAGTGAGGTCCATCTCGATGCAAACACGGACAATTTAGCGACCTTGGTTGAAGATAGAGCCTTCATCGATTTTCAGTGGTGAGCCAAAGATTGTCGCAATCTTTCGGATGGAAGTTGTGTTTCAGAGTTCGTATGCAAGGTCTATGAACTATATCCAGATCGGCACTGCACGCATGAGATCGTCCTGTGGGTGGAAGTAAGATCTTGCGTGCGAGACGTTGAGCACATGCCCATTTACCTCCCAAGGACCCCATGTAACACCTCGAATTCAAATTGTCAAGGACAATTGGGTCATTCGGCTGCGTTAGCCATTCGTCATCACATAACCATAACAAAATATGATTTTTTTTAATTAATACAGCGAAAGCATAAAACCATTAAATAAGATAGAATAACTCTTTTGAAAACATATGAAAGACTTCAATATGGTTATAGAATTGAAACACATCTAACATCACAACTAGTAGCAATTTAAAACATCTTAAAGCCATAGTCAAAACATCTCTTTAAAACTCATAGTGAAAAGACTCTAAAAGATAATGACTTTTGACATCCTAGACCCTTGTACAATATTTCATCATGAGATGAGCCGCCATCCATCCAAATATTACGCACTTACATAGATCCAAGGTGCAAAAGTTTCCCTATTAGAATATGTAAAGACCATGCATGCAATGATACGATCCTATATATGATACTATCATTTTTATATAAAAGAATTAAACATGTCATATCTTCACATATGGACTACATGTCATTAATTCATCCATTTCTATCATGTGATAAATACAAGCATGGAAACATGTAGTCAATTCATCATACATATAGTATGGACATTCATATAATCATACATTCAATTCATAGGCATAAAAGTGAAGTACACTTACCATAACCATTGCCTCCATAACTTTTCTTAGGGTTGCTTTATAACCCTTTGGACTTCTACTGTTGTGGGACATCATTCCATTCCATCGATCATTGGCCTTTCCTATTAACGTTATATCTTTCGATAGTTGAGATTTATGTCGTTGCCCTCTTAATAGGCCAGCTAAGCTGTGAAGACAATGCTCCCCTCTCACCCAAAGATGACATCAGAATGCACACACCGTTGTCGATGTATGTAACGATCATTATGTACTCTTGCCCGAGAGAGACACGGAATGATACACTATTGCCGATGTGTGTAATGATCATTCTGGGCAATATCCGATAAAGGACCATAGAAGGTCGACGTGTAACATCATCCACAACTGTGTTAATTATGCTTTTCAAACAACAAACATTTATGTCGCTCGATTTTCATATTTTAACCTAGTTACGACTATCCATGCAATTCGTGTATCTAGGTTAATATACAATCATCGATCAGTAATACATAATAGTAAATATTTTAAAAAATAACATAAATATAGCATAATCAGTTTTTCGGTCTGTCACGATCATGATAGGGTTCGTCACGGCCGTAATAAAAATCGAGCTTCCTTATGCCCCTCTATCACGGTCGTGACCGAAAGAGTCATGGCCATGTCAACGATTGTAACGAGCATGACAGAATGATGGATTTCACCCTATCTTTTCGTCCTTTAGCTACGGGCATTTCGGGACCTGGCATGGTTGTGTCAGTGATCACCTCTTATTATGCTCATAATTATTATAGTTAAAACCATGAAATTACATAAAATTTGAGCATATTTAAACAATTTTTTTAAGTATTATTAGAAGAAAATTTGGATGAGTAAAAGAAGGACTAACTACTTTTCAAAATTTGAATTTTGAACATGAAGGAAATAAAAAGGGAGAGGAGAACTCAGAAGAGGGACAGGAGGGAGCAACATGAGAGGGCGAGAGAGAAGAAGATTGATGCTCTCAAGATTCAGGATGAACTTAGAAAGAATTTTTGGTTCCCTTGTGATGATGCTACTCTTTTGACTTTATGATGTCGCACATCTGACTCCTTATTTCTATTCACTTGATACATTGCAATCTTATTATTCATATTTAGTTTCAATTAGATCAAGAGATTGATTGTTTCTTTTTTATCTAGTTTCATTCAAGAGGAGAAATTGGCTATATTACTTGTTGTGTTTCTAGTGATTATTGATTTAATATTCATATATAGATTGAGAGATCTACCATAGTGGCTGTTGTGAGGTGAGAGCCCTCGACAGTTACGAGAGGTGTCAATTGTATTCTGATTGCTTTGATTAGGATAAAAGAATGAGTTGTCGAGGATCGAGAGATCATGCTCTTCTTCTGATAGAGAGGATGAGAATCTGATTTATTAGTAATTCTAATCTAGTGATTAACGACTACCCCTTCCTTTCGGTTCAAGGAGAGATCGACGAGCCGAGAGACAGAGTAATTCATACGCGTTGTAGTAAGCTCATTTAATTAGTAAGTCGAAAACTAAAATGCAATAGCGTCAACGGGTTCATTACATGGAAATCTCTTCTATTACATTTCGATCTTCTCTCATTCTCTCTTGTTATTCTTAAGCTAAGTATTAGTTTCCTTATTATCCGATTTACTTTTAATAGTTTGTGACAATTTATGGGATATAATTAGGTTAGTAATTGGTCTAAATCAACAGGGTTATGACACTCAAGATTTCTACTCGACTTGTGCACGTACAATTGCGTGAACTCCAGAGTAAAATTTAAACGCGACTAGAATTACGTTAGTGTGAGAATCCCAAATTCCACATTCACATAAAGTTCACGTCAAGTTTTTTGTGTCGTTGCCGAGGATTTAGATTATTACTCTCTATTTACATCGTTGTTTAGTTTCTTTTGTAATACTTATTGTTAAAACTTTTTCTTTGATTACAGGGATTAGTATATGCCCAGAAACATTCGCAGACAATTGATTGAATTAGATCCTGAAATTGATCGAACTTTTAAAAGAAGGGTGTCAGAATATAAGAATATAACATCTTTTCTTGAAGGGACAAGTAGTACTCAATCCATAGAGCTCGAGGAGAATTCTGATCAAGAAGCTAAAATGATGGCTCAACAACAAGAGCCACTTCAACCACCAGTCCCATCATTGGAGGAACTCTATACTCCCACTGCAGATGGGCTAGAGTCAGCTATTTTGAAGCAGGCTATTCAAGCCAACAATTTCGAATTGAAATCCTCTTTAATCTCCACAATCCAACGGAACCAATTTAGAGGAACTCCGGATGAGGATCCAAATCAACATCTTAAAGACTTTATGAAAATATGCAAGACAACAAAGTTGAATAGAGTATCATCAGAAGCATTGAGATTAAGGGTTTTTTCTTTTTCACTACGAGGTAAAGCAAAACAATGGTTACAGTCACTGGAACCCCGAGAATTAATTACTTGGGAACAACTGGTAAAAGCTTTCTTGTCAGAATATTTTCCTCTAAGTAAGACCATCAAGATCAAAAATCGTCATTGACTTTGTTAAAAAGATCAGGAAACATTGTACGAAGCTTGGCAAAGGTTTAAGTCATTGATAAGGTCGTGTCCCCATCACGGTCTGAGCAAATGGATTTTGGTTCAATCCTTCCACAATGGACTGAATTATGCTTCAAAGATGGCACTTGATAATGCTGCAGATGGTGTATTTATAAAGAAAAGTGTAGACAAGGCTTATCAACTCATAGAAGAAATTGCAAAGAATCAACATTTCCTAGCTCACTCAAAGTTTAATGAGCCAATTGCTTTCACTCAAACATGATTGGACGGTGAGGATTTTTTTCTAAAGTGAAGTACATTGTTCGGAAGGCAATTAGTAGGCTAGTACTCAATGAAGCTACTTCTATTGTTAATATGATAGCAAGATGCTGCGAGATATGTGGTTCATCCGACTATATTTTCGTGCACTGTGAACTACTAAAGCAGCAAGGACATCTGCATCAAGCAAATGCGATAGGCCCTTATCCATCTAATAATTATCCATACTCTAACACTTTCAATCCTGGATGGAAGAACAATCCAAAGTTTTCTTATAGAGACAACCCTCAGCAAACTCAAGTTCCTACTTAGCAAAATAGATTCAACCAAAGAGCACAACCTCAAAACTCTTCATCGGACCAAGGATTATCTTCCACGAACAAGCTTGAAGTAATGATGGAAAAGTATATGTCGAAACAAGACACTCTGATATAGAAAATGTTTGAGAAGATTGAAAGCTTCTCCATTCATAACAAAATGCTGGAAACACAGATAGCTTAACAGGCCGCATCTTCTTCAAGACAATCATGAATATTACCTGGACAACCTGAGAAGAATCCAAAGGAACAAGTTCAAACTGTAATCTTGAGAAGTGGGAAAAGAATTGATGACACTAAGAGAACAAGATCAGAGGTCTCGACAGAGGAAAACGAGGGAATTCTTGAACAAGATAAAATAGTTCAATCAGAGGTCAAATTGAATAAACAAAATGGATCCAAGCAATAGCCTACGGAAGGACATTCCAGCTATTCTGCTCGGATACCATTCTCCAAAGCCCTAGAGAAATCCCGACAAGATCAACAATTTGGCAAGTTTGTAGAAATTTTAAAGAAACTCTATATTAATGTACCCTTTGTTGAAGCCATACAAGAAATGCCAGCATATGCAAAGTTTCTTAAAGACATTCTATCGAAAAAGAGAAGGATACAAGAGAATGAAACAGTTGCATTAACTGTTGAAGCCAGTGCTGTAATTCAAAACAAATTGCCTCCGAAGTTAAAAGACCCTGAGAGTTTTTCTATACCCTGTGACATTGGAAACAGAAGAATACAAAGAGCTTTATGTGACCTTGGTGCCTCTGTGAGAGTTATTCCTCTTTCATTATGCAAGAAACTCGAAATGGGTGATATTAAGACCACGAATATATCTCTCCAATTAGCAGACCGATCTATAAAATTTTCACAAGGAATTCTAGAAGATATACCAATCAAAGTAGGGAATTTCTACATACCAGCTGACTTTGTGATCTTAGATATGGATGAGGATAATCAAACTCCCATTCTGTTAGGAAGACTTTCCTAGCTACTGCAGGAGCAGTAATAGACGTTAAAGTCACCTTAGTTTTCAAATAAAATAGTCGAATTCCGATTGAATCATATTATCAACTATCCGGACATGGAAGCTTACCATCTTCAATCTGAGCAAGTAAATCCACTAATACAGATGGTGGCATCGGTTATCCATATATCTGACCCATTAGAAGTATCCCTTGAGGTTCAAGAATCATCTTTGTGGACATAAGAAGAAGCGAACATTTTTACAAGTCACATGCTCTCGACAAAGAAACAACACTCAAATAATTCACTAGAAGATCAATCTATAGATCTCTTGCAACAATCTAACTCAAAGAAGCCAATGAAGTCAGAGTTAAAGAAATTTCCTCAAAATCTTAGATATGAATTCTTAAGGGATGATTTCACTTACCCCGTAATCATCAGCGCAGATTTAAAGACAAATCAATTTCAACAGCTATTAGACAAGTTGAAAGCCTACAAGTACATCATCGGCTATACTCTGGACGATCTTAAAGGAATCAACCTTTCCATCTGCATGCATCACATCCATATGGAAAAGGATTAAAAACCTTCCATAGAAGGACAAAGAAGACTCAATCCAGTAATGAAAGAAGTAGTGAAAAAAGAAGTAATTAAACTTTTGGATGCAAGAATTATCTATCCCATATCAGACAGCCAATGGGTGAGCCTCGTGCAGGTCGTGCCAAAAAAGGGTGGAATGACTATAGTAAAGACAGAGTCAAACAAACTCATTTCCTCACGAACCGTAACCGGATGTAAAATGTGTATTGATTTCACAAAGCTAAACAAAGCCACTTGAAAGGACCACTTTCCCTTACCTTTCATCGATCAGATGTTAGAAAGGCTAGCAAACCACTCTTACTTCTGGTACTTAGATGGATTTTTTGAATTTCATCAAATTCCTATTCATCCAGATGATTAGGAAAAGACCACCTTTACATGTCCTTATGGAACCTTTGCATATAGGAGAATGCCTTTGGACTATGCAATGCTCCAGCAAGCTTTCAAAGATGCATGATGTCAATTTTTTCTGATTACATTGAAAAAATAATGGAGGTATTCATGGACGACTTTTCGGTGTATGACATTTCCTTTGAAATTTGCCTGTAGAATTTGAAAAAGATATTACAAAGATGTGCCAAATCTAACCTAGTGTTGAACTGGGAGAAATGCCATTTCATGGTACAAGAAGGAGTAGTTCTGGGACATATTGTTTCAGGCAGGAACATTGAAGTTGATAAGGCCAAGACAGATGTAATTGAAAAATTGCCTCCACCTACTAATATTAAGGGAATCAGAAGTTTCCTTGGACATGCAGGATTTTATCGATGTTCCATTAAGGATTTTTCTCTTATTGCAAGACCCTTAACAAAGCTCTTATCTAAAGAAGCAGAGTTTATATTCAAAGAAGACTATTTAAAGGCTTTTGAAATTCTAAAAAAACCTCTTCGAACAGTCCCAATCATTCAACCACCTTATTGGCCTTTGCCCTTTGAAATTATGTGTGATGCTAGTGACCAAGCCATGGGAGCAGTATTGGGACAAAGGAAGAATAAGAAGCAACATGCAATTTATTATGCCAGTAGAACCTTGGATGAAGCATAGATCAATTATGCCACAACCGAAAAGAATTCCTAACAGTTGTTTTCGCAATGGACAAATTCAGATCCTACGTAGTCGTCTCCAAAGTCATTGTGTATATCGATCACCAAGCCATCCGATACTTGATTGCTAAAAAGGATGTCAAACCTAGACTAATTAGGTGGATTCTTCTATTACAAGAGTTCGATTTAGAAATGAAAGACCGAAACGGAATAGAAAATCAGGTAGCTGATCACCTCTCTCGACTCCAACTATCAGAACAAGACATTGATCCTAGCACTCATAGAGCTATTAATGATTCTTTCCCAGATGATCAACTATTCTCAATCCAGAAAGCACAACTTCCATGGTTCGTTGATTTTGCCAACTATTTAGCCTCCGGAGTTCTACGACCCGACTTGTCTTATCAACAAAAGAAGAAATTTTTCTCAGACATTAAATACTATTTCTAGAACGAACTATTTCTCTTAAAAAAATGTGCTGATAGAATATATCGAAGTTGTGTACCAGAAGATGAACAATTTGTTATACTACAAGAGTGCCATTCATCTCCTTATGGCGGTCATGGAGGTTATCAAAGGACGGCTTCTAAAGTTTTCCAAACAGGTTTTTATTGGCCTACTCTATTCAAGGATGTAGTCCACATTGTCAATTCTTGCGATGCTTGTCAAAGAACTGGAAACATAGGCAGAAGAAATGAAGCACCTCAGCACCCTATACTTGAGATAGAAATATTTGATGTATGGGGAGTTGACTACATGGGACCCTTTCCTCCCTCATTCGGATATAAGTTTATACTTCTAGCAGTTGACTATGTCTCAAAGTGGATTGAAGCAATCCCTACAATCTCTGCGGACTCAAAGTCGATTATCAAACTCTTTAAAGATATAATCTTCCCAAGATTTGGGGTTCCTAGATTGGTTATCCGTGATGGAGGATAACATTTCATCGAACGGAGTTTTGAGAAATTGTTGTTTAAATATAGAGTCAAACATCGGATTTCTACTACATATCACCCTCAAATCAACGAGCAAGCAAAAGTTTCGAATAGAGAAATTAAAATTATTCTTGAGAAAATAGTCTGAATAACTAGGAAGGACTGGAGAATGAAACTCAATGAAGCATTGCGGGCGTACCGGACTGCATACAAAACACCAATTGGAACAACTTCATTAAAGTTGATTTATGGCAAACATTGTCACCTACCTGTGGAATTGGAACACAAGGCTTTTTGGGCAATTGAAATGTTAAATTATGATTTTCAAGCAGCCTCTAGAAATTGATTACTACAACTCAACGATTTAAATGAATTGAGACTAGATGCCTACAACAGTTCTCGCCTTTATAAAGAAAGAACAAAGAACTGGCATGACATGCATATACTGAGAAAGAATTTTAAGGAAGGTGACCAAGTTTTGCTATTCAACTCCCGACTACGACTTTTCTCGGGAAACTAAGAACGAGATGGTCCGGATCATTCACCATTGAAAAAATATATCCTCATGGTGCAGTGGATATCAAAAACGACAAGACAGAGATTAAAATACTACAACCCGTGTGCGGCAAAGTTCAAAGAAGTTCTATACCTACAACCGAACCACTAAAGGAAATAAGGTCGAGTCAACGACGTAAAAAAAAGGCGCTACAGGAAGGCAACCCAACCAAATAAATGGCTAACAGCCACGTCAGCATTCACACAAGACCAAAACTATCAGAAAATCCCCTGAAAAGTACACCTGTTAGATTTAGTTGAGAATTCCAATAGAATCTAGTACCATATCTACTCAAATACCCACTTTTCTAATTCGCACACGAATAACTTCGCATCGCCTCGTTCTCCACCCGACCCACTATTCCTTTTCCAACACCTACTGCACTTCGGCCACCTGAAATCCCTAATAGCTTTCAATCATCCTCCGAGCAACCCCTAAGATCGCAGACATCCTCGACAATCGGTCGGCAACATGAAGAGAACGCGTACATCATCAGATTCTGAGATTAACAGCTCCTCCGAGTCCATCAGACGTCGGCTACATTCGGACAGACTCTTGCACCCAACATCGAACATACGACAACCGAAAAATAGCGAGGAAGCCCAACGTCTCCTAAACACCGGGTGTAGAAACTTCTCTTCCACCAGATTTTTGAATTTTCCCACTCTCGAACCTCTCAGATTGTTTGACGATGTTAGAACCATACTCCACCGATCTCGTCTCTTATCCTTCTTTATGAAACGATGGGACCTCTATGAGGAGGTATCAGTCGAATTTTTAGGAACTCTTTATTCCATCGGCTTTGATGAGAATAGCGTTCCAGACCATATCGAATTTCATTTGTGTAACCACGACCTCGCCATGAGCTTAGCTCATTTTCTAAATCTCCCTAATACCACCCACAGAATCCTTCCACCTGCTTTCCCCGTATTCGAAGTCTGGTATCAACTTACCAGCCGACGTACTGACAACATTCTTCATTTAGTCGGCCAACATCTTAAAAATCATGTCTTCCGATACCTCCATATCCTCCTTACCAACACTGTACTAATTCATCCAAATGACTACGAGATGAATTTTGTTTCTGTTAACAAACTTTTTATCCTCTGGTGTCTCCTCTAACACAGAAGTTAACCTTGCATCATTTTTCATGCAAAGTTTGCTCACGGAATCAACCCGCGAGTGTAATCAGATTCTTTGCAGCAATCTCATCACACCTCTAGCTGAACATTATGTGTTCTTAGAAAACACCACTCAAGAGCTGCAACCTTGATTGATCTAGACTTCTTGACCAAGGAAGGAGTTCTCCTTACGGTCAATGGCCAACACTTTTGGCAACAACCTAACCCGTCGGCTCTATTCCAGCTGCCCAATCCTCGGAAGGCCGGAATTAGTGGATGAATGACTTCATCTAGGTTACAAGACCTATCCCCACGCTCCCCCATTGCTTTTAGATTACACTACAGCTCCGTGAATTCCATTTGGCCCAAGAACCCTTAGAAAACACATTATCTCCTCTTCCTCTTCATCAGCACTAGATGCCTCACAATCTCTACCCCTTACCTCCTCCAACAAATTGAACCTCATCTTGGAACAAGTATCCAAACTTGCTGAGGCTACAACTCGTCAACACCTAGACATCCAAGCACTCAAGGACCAACTGCACACTTTGGAGCAACAAGGCTTGGCGCATCAACAACAAATTCAGGGAATAGAGGTTGTCCAAAACTCTGTTCTAACAACCCTCAGTGATATACAACAAGTCACTGATCATATATTAGAGATGCAACCACCTCCTGGTCCCTCTTCCTGGTATTATCGACACTGAGGACAAAGTCGATACTAAGCTTGGGGGAGAGGGCAACATGGTACATTTCTACTCTCTCCTTGGTACATTTTTATTTACATTCTTCACAATCTCATTACCAATTTTTTTTTAAATGAATTCTTTTAACACATTGCAACATAGTATCCCCAAGCAGTACAATAAGAGATGTTGAATTTACCGTGTAGCCATAGCCTCTTTTGCAACATCATGAACCCTCGTTCAAGAACATCTTGCTAATCCTGTCACAATTTTAATTCAATGCTCTAAGTGAAGGGTTGGCTAGTAGAAAGTGACTATTTTGAAACATTAAAAGCTTGACGACCGATCCTACTTATGCTCACCTCTCAAATAAAAGACTGGAAATAAGAATGCTAATACTAATATCTTCAGTGCAGCATTGAACCCAATGAAAATAAAAGGATGAAAAGTGATCAAAACAAAAGTTAAAAGCAAAAGAAAAGAGGGCCAATGCAGCCTCAGAAGGTACAAAAAGGGTTCATTCCTGAACCAGGGTGAATCTGGATGAGTAGATCTGTAAGGGTTCATGCCTGGTACCCTAAGAGCAACTGCCTTGTGATGTGCCGATCAAAAACCTGCTACATACACCACCCTGAGTACTATGGATAATGACATGAGTACTGGATCAATGAAAAGAAATATGAATAAAAAAGAAAGTTCATACTGCACAAGTATATTTAGCATTAACATTCTTATTTTCTGTTGATCTCATTTGATTTTTCTTGGTTTGAGTTGAGTAGGAGGAAGTTAAAAATGTCTCACTTTTAATATCTTCATTAAAGTCAGGGAATGAAGGAAAAGAGAAGGCACTTGAACAAAGAATACAAGGGTCTGAATATTAAAAGAATGGCTGGAAAGTAAGGTGGAGATTTAGCCCTCTTATCTTGAACATTGCTTGAGGACAAGCAAAAAGTTAAGCTTGGGGGAATTTGATCACCTCTTATTATGCTCATAATTATTATAGTTAAATCCACGAAATTACATAAAATCTGAGCAAATTTAAATAATTTTTTAAGTATTATTAGGAGAAATTTTGAATGAGTAAAAGAAGGACTAACTACTTTTCAAAATTTGAATTTTGAACATGAAGGAAACAAAAAGGAAGAGGAGAACCCGGAGGAGGGAGCAGCATGAGAGGGTGAGAGAGAAGAAGATTGATGCTCTCAAGATTCAGGATGAACTAAGAAAGGATTTTTGGTTCCCTTGTGATGATACTTTATTGATGCTACTCTTTTGACTTTATGATGCCACGCATTGACTCCTCATTTTTATTCACTTGATACAATCTTATTATTCATATTTAGTTTCAATTAGATCGAGAGATCAATTGTTTCTTCTTTATTTAGTTTCATCCGAGATGAGAAATTGGCTATATTACTTGTTGTATTTCTGGTGATTACTGATTTAATATTCATATATAGATCGAGAGATCTACCATAATGGTTGTTGTAAGGTGAGAGCCCTCGACAGTTACGAGAGGTGTCAATTGTATTCTGATTGCTTTGATTAGGATAAAAGAATGAGTTGTCGAGGATCGAGAGATCATGCTCTTCTTTTGATAGAGAGGATGAGAATCTGATTTATCAGTAATTCTAATCTAGTGATTAACGACTACCCCTTCCTTTCAGTTCAAGGAGAGATCGGCGAGCTGGGAGACAGAGTAATTCATACGCGTTGTAGTAAGCTCATTTAATTAGTAAGTCGAAAACTAAAATGCAATAGCGTCAACGGGTTCATTACATGGAAATCTCTTCTATTACATTTCGATATTCTCTCATTCTCTCTTGTTATTCTTAAGCTAAGTATTAGTTTCCTTATTATCTGATTTACTTTTAATAGTTTGTGACAATTTCTGGGATATAATTAGGTTAGTAATTGGTCTAAATCAACGGGGTTATGACACTCAGGATTTCTACTCGACTTGTGCACTTACAATTGCGTGAACTCCAGAGTAAAATTTAAACACGACTAGAATTACGTTAGTGCGAGAATCCCAAATTTCACATTCACATAAAGGTCACGTCAGTCAGCATCCTAGAAGTTCGATCTTTCGCCTAAAATTCTCGATTTTTGAGATTAAAACTCCAATAAAAATAATATAAAATATCATAAATATTTCAAATATTATTTCTTAGCATCTATTCATCATAGAATACATTAAAAAACATATAGCTTTCATTCATTATCAAGATTTAGGGCTTTTTCCTATAAATTCATACAACTAACTAAATCAATTCTTTGCATAGTATACTTGCAGCAATCACTAAAATATTAATAACTTAACTTATATACTTGTTCTTTTCAGATGATTTCAATTTTCAAAGAAAGATAACATGAACATTTAAATTGTGTATAAATTTCAAACCCTAATTCAGTATTTTTAATTTACTATACATTTTACAATTTGGTCTCACTGTTACTCAAGACAACATGATAGTAGTCCGATATTTAGATCATAACTATTTGTATACGTCTTCAAATCATATGAAACTAATTTTTGTGAAAACTAGACTTTGAGGGCTTTACATCCATATTTTATTTGTAATTTTTGGATAAGAAACCTATCCAAATAACTATCACAAAATAGTCACAAATTTAATAGATTATGCAACATAAATCATGAAGGCTTTCTTCATGCAATCCTCAATCAAAATTCTATTAAGAATAGGATGTTCTCGAGTTTCTCAATCCAAAAAAACATTATTGAGAGGGGAGAGAGGAGTTTGGATCCCCTTTACATATATTTTTCTTCATATCCTCCTTTTTTTTCTTCCTCTTCTTCCTCCTCCTTCTTCCTCTTGTTCTCCTTCCTCAAGTCCTAGTTGTCAAAAGATTTGTGATGAAGAAAAAGATGTTAACAAGGAATTTATGTCTCTTATATAGGGTACTGATGCATGCATTTTTATACATATTTTACATGCATCATTTAGGTTATTTTTCATAGTTTTTACCATTGCATGGTATATTTTCTTATTTGTTTTCTTAATTTCTTTTGACTCCAAAGATACCCACTTTTATTTTAATTTATTCTCAGGACTATCATTTTAGAGATGCGAAGCGATCGGATAAAAAAAGCACGCAAAATAGAGCACAAATGTCACATATAATTGAATTCAAGTAGTACCCGGCCCAGGTTGGTATCATACCCGGACCAAGTTGACGTTAAAAACTAAATCCGAATCGATTTCTACCCGAAAATAAAATCTGAATAGAACCTGGCCCGAGTTGGAACAAAACCTGGTACGAGTTAGTACAAAACAGCCAAACTAGCAAACCACGTGGTTTTTCAGCCGACTTTAAGTTGGATTTAAATTGCGAACTCAACTCGGAATCCTAAAAGGCCTCCACTCTTATAAATATGGATGTACCATAAATCCAAGGAGCATGCATTCTCGGAGTTTGAAGCCTAGCCGCACCAGAAATGAAAGACAAAGTTCTAGTACCATTGCAAATCAATCGAAGAAGTAGATATTTCGTAATTTCAGGCGATCGTTTGGAGCATAGTTTCGGCCAAGGCTTGTTCCAAAGACGTCCGCCATTTCTTGGGAGTTTGATTTATAATTTATAATCTTTATTTAATATTTTCTCCCTTGAATTTGATGTTAATTCTTCTAATTATGGATTAGTTTAGTTGTTAGAAGAAGACTACATTGAACTTTGATTTTCTCTTATTATATTTTATTGTTTAGGCTTCTGAGAACATGATTATGATGTGAATTTCATGCTTAATCTGATTTTATTAGTTTCTTGCATTAATTTCATATAATTTCACATAAATTCTGCAAGAGAAATCTGTCGAAATTATCTCTGTGAAGAACCCGACCGAGTCGGATTCAACCAGGGCTGGGTTCCTTCTTTATTTTCGCTGCGTTGAACTTTGTATACGACCCAGACCGAGTTCTATTAATTCGATATTTTTGTTCATAAATTAGTTTTAATTTCTAACAATTGTATCATTAAATGGAGGTTTGCAACTTAAAGCATCTTAGATATGATTGAAATTGATCGAGTTTTCGACGTCTTTAATTTTACTTCTAATTAAGATAGTTAGGTTCTCAAGTTTTTGAGTCCTTTACTTTAAGCAACATTTTATATTAATGCATCTTAGTTGAGAGTTGATCAATCTAGATTGATTTTTCAACGTGTTTTGATCACATTCTTAATTAGGGTAGTTAGGTCCTCAAGCTTTTGAGTCCTACACCTTTTGTCCGTTTATTTTCTACAAGTCTATCTTTGATTAACTGTTAATTAAGAGAATACAATAAGCAATACGAAGCCTAAACTCTACTTTCTCTCACATTATTAAGGGCATCATTATCTTTGATTATCATCATTTGAATTACTTTTATCTGAAAATTAATTCTTGTTATTATACTCAATTAATAAAATTAAGTTAGAAAGATAAGAATCTAAATTAGTCCTCGTGGGTTCGACATTCTATTCACTCTGTATTACTTGATACGATCTAGTATACTTGCTAGTATATTTACCTCTACAAATGCCTACTCATCCACCTCCCCTGTCCTCACTTTTCTCCCCCACTCCAACAAACTCCTCATGTTCCTGGCCCCTTCATCAGTCACCACCCCACCTCCCCCACCATCCCCCACTCCCTCGACCAGAACTCTTCGCCCTCTTTCACCTATAAATTATCGCAAATTAGCAGGCTTCAAGGCTCTAGCTACTACCACCACACCCTCTCTTGACCCACCTACATGCTTTACTCAAGCCAATATTTGGACCTTAGGAGGGGTGGGGAGATGCCATAATTTCTTCCACAATAATCATCCAGGAGGAGGTGGTGGTAAAGACTGACCTGCAATGAATTTATACACTGATTTTGCCATCGCGGCGCCTTGGGTATCCGTCACCCATGTCCACGAGTCATCATTGGCATTCAAAGGAACATAAATAGATAAGATAGAAACTACCAATTCATGACCAAATATAGTATTAATCAGATCAACATTCTAGGCACCATTTTGTAACAAATTACTAACAAGCATAAAGTTTAAATTGCAATCCATATTAACATAAGTTGGCATCCAGGCTATAGGGGTGGTAAACACCGAGGGATCAAAGAGGACAGATGTAGTGTCACCATTGCCAATTTGCTTAAAGAGGCCTAAACAAATGGATTGAAGAGATAGGAGAATGCATTTCCATGCCTAGGACATGTTAGCAGTATGATCAGTTGTCATCCAAGGATGTATTTTACCATATTTGTTTGTAACTAGATTGGTTCAAAAAGTGTTCTTACCATTAAGAAAGTCAATGATACGTTTTGCAAATAGAGAGGTCCTGATGTGTTTTAAGCTTTTGATGCCAAGGCATCCCTGAGATTTAGCCATCTGAATAGTTTCCCAATTAATAAGATTCACACCATGTTTACCACTACTTGAGTCCCAAAAGAATGTTCTGGAATACCTCTCAATGCTGTTCAAAATGCCATTAGCTAAATAAATGGAACTCATTGCATATATGGGGATAGAATTGAGGACAAAATTTATTAAGGTAGCTTTCCTGCTTGACTAAGTAGCTTGTGCTTCCATCCTGATGTTTTACTGGCAATTTTATCTAAAATAGTATGTTGTTTTATAATAGGAATGTATTTGTAAGATATGTTGACTCCAAGGTATTTAAATGGAAAGGAACCAACTTTGAAATTTGAAATATTTGTGATGATGTTCTTCCTATTTCTAAGAAAAATGGGAGGAAAATAAATTTCAGATTTTGCTATATTGACTCTTTGATTGGTAAGAATCTCATAGACTTCAAAGACTTTTTTTCAATGCATGGCAATTAGCCCTTGTAGCAGCCAGCCATGCAGATAAGAAGATCATCTGCAAATGTTAAGTGGGTCAATAAAATTCCCAAAGTAAAAGGAGTAATGGTTGCATTCTCAGTTTGGGTGTTCATTAATGAAGAGAAAGTTTGGGAGATGATAATAAAGAGATATGGAGAGATAGGGTCTCCTTGTCTAATTCCTATGTGGCTTCTAAAAGACTAGGAAATAGTACCATTAATTATACAAGAGAATATAGGAGATTCCACACAAGCTTGGACCCAATTAACAAATTGACGAGGGAAACCCATAGCTAGCATACAATGATTAATGGCAGTCCAGGAGACTTTGTCAAATGCCTTCTCCATATCAAGTTTTAGCATTAGGTGTTTCCTTCTACCCTTGGTTGTAGAATGTGCTATTTCCTGTGCAAGCAATATATTATCTTGTATTGACCTATTTGATATGAATGCAGATTGGGCTTGATCATTAATTTGAGCTAAGGTTGGTTTCATTCTTTGTGCTAGAATTTTTGAAATCAATCTATATATAACATTGCACAGTGCAATAGGTCTATAGTCAGTGACTTTCTTTGGGTTGTCAAGACCATTCCTCAGGCATCAGTCCATTTTGAAAGAAAGTAAATATTGTGTCACACATGTCCTTACCAATGATATCCCAATAATTTCTATAAAATTCCACAGTGAGGCCATCAGGCCCCAAGGATTTCCCCAATTTCAAACCCCATAAGTTATTTTTAATTTCATTTTCAGTAATTGGCGCAATCAAATGATTGTGCCAGGTATGGTCAATTCTTGGAAGTATAGGCCAAGGAGGTTGATCAGAGTTGATAGTTTGGGTATCATTAGATTTAGGACGCCAAAGATCATGGTAGTGCCTTGCAAAGGTAGCTCTAAGTTCTGATTCTTCTTTTATCTCATTCCCATTTGAGTCCTGAATGCAATAGATTTCTTCTAATCCTGAGGGTTGTAGAGAAATTAAAGAATTTAGTGTTTTTATCCTCAACCAATTTATTCTTGATTTACTCCACCATTTTATACTTATCTTCCTAAGGTAAGCTAGGTGTTGATTATAGGTGGCCCTGAGAGTGCATAGCTCTTGGTGGTTTAGTCCTTGTTGCTCATCCTTTAATTCTAATTGATGAATCTTTTCTTGTGCTTAAGTGGCTTTGGTTTCTAGTCTGCCTAAGATGTGCTTGTTCCAATATAGAGTTTTCTTTTTTATCTCCTAAAAGGACTTGTCTAGGTTTTTATGAACTTAAACAATTCCCATTCATGTTTAACTATCTCTCTAGATTTGGGGTATTCAAACAAAAACTGTTCATATTTGAAAAATTTTGCTCTATGCATATAGTGATCCGTGGTGAATATTATTGAGGCATGGTTAGAGGCTGAACATGGTAAAGATTTAAATTGTAGGTTAGGGTAACTATCGAACCATAGATGGTTAAGAAAAAGTCTATCCAGCCTACACTAGACGCGGGCATTTCCATTTCTATTGTTACAGCAGGTAAAGGTATTCCCTTGAGGGTAAATGCCAATCAAGCCTTGGCTATGAATCAGTTGACGAAAGGATCTGATGGATTTAGTTAATCTAAATTGTGATCCCCCCTTTTATCTTGAGAATCTAGGATTGAGTTAAAGTCTCCTATTAGTGCCCAAGGGATGTTCGGTACATTCAAATTACATAATTTATTCCAGAGTTCCATGCATAAGACAGGAGTAGTACATGCATAAATACACAATAGCAAGAAGGAGAAGGAATTATAGGATATCACAACATGAATCACTTGGGGGGGGGGGGGGGGGGGAAAGGATCGCGGCCACCTGGGAAATTGTAGGCTTCCATGCAATGATAATGCCCCGGGCCGACCCAGAGCCCGCCTGATAGTGACCACGCCACTGCCCACTCAGGTGCCGGATGACCCGATCCTATTAATACTTGGATCTCAGCAATAATAACTTCTCCGGGGCTCAAATCCCAAAATTCATTGGTTCATTCAAGAGGCTGAGGCACCTCGATCTGGAGAATCAGATCTAGTTGGAAGCATTCCTTCATAGTTGGGTAACCTCTCGAGCTTGCGCTATCTTGATCTGTCCGGGAATTATTAAGATTACAGTCCTCTATTCCAACTTGAGATCGAAGATGATTCACGGCTCTCGCATCTTTCTTCTCTTCATTACCTTGACTTGAGTTCCTTGAAGCTGAGGAACTTCTCACGTGATCTGCGGTATGCTTCCTTTGCTCTCAGAATTGCACATGGCCGAATGTACTGATAATACCTTACATCGTGTACATCGTCATGATCTTCCCCCTCATGTCAACTTCACTTTCTTAAAAGTACTCGTTCTCCATGCAAATCATTTGAACACCACGTTGCCATCGTGGTTGTTTGAAATTAGTAGCTTAAAACACCTTAACCTCTCTTGGAATAGTTTCATGGGGCATGTTCCTAGTGCATTGGCAAATTTGACGTCCCTTGAATACTTGGATTTGTCAGTTAATAATCTTCTTGGTGGAGCTTCATTGTCTGCTGCCGTATCTAAACTGACTAATGTAACAGCGTTGAATCTGTTTGACACGAATCTTAAAGGTGATTTGCAACATTGGGTTAATAGCGGCCATAAAAAGCTAAAGTACCTTGATCTTTCACACAATCAATTAAATGGAATGCTGACAGAAAGGCGTCTCGGACAACTGAGCAGCCTAGTTGGCTTGTACCTAAGTGAAAATTCTTTCAGTTGTGTTATCACCGATGCACATTTCAGAAATCTCACAATACTAGAAGCATTAGATTTGTCTCATAACCCATTGGAAATCCGTATAAGACCTGACTGGACTCCTCCTCAGCAGTTAAACAAGTTAAGCTTGGATGACTGTGTAGTTGGTGAAGAGTTTCCTGCCTGGCTTCGAAAGATTGAGAATATTTTTGAAATAAGTATGTCAAATGCGGAGATAGCAGATGTGATTCCAGATTGGTTTTGGAACTTCTCTTCGAACCTATCATCTATTGACCTGTCCAACAACATGATACAAGGAAAGCACCCTGCTTCATTGCAACACCTAAATAATCTATTGTTTCTAGACCTGGGCAACACCTCGTTGGAGGGTCCCTTTCCTCAATTACCAGAGAAGCTTCAACAATTGTACCTATCAAATACTTCATTAAATGGTGGCATACCCTCATCCATATGCAAATTGAAGGAGCTTTCATATCTCGATCTGTCTGGCAACCTTTTATCAGGAGAGATACCAGATTGCTTTGATAGCACAAGTCTTTTGGGGTATGTCGATTTAAGCAACAATAAATTATCTGGTACTTTGCCTTCCTCTATTTGCTCATTTGATCTTGGACTATTGAAGTTGGAGAGAAATAATTTGTCAGAACCCCTTCCTTTGGACCTACAAAACAGTACATATCTGCTATTGATCTTGGAAATAATAAATTTAGTGGGAGCATACCAACAAGGCTAGAAAGCATGCTGACCTGGTTGGTAGTATTACGCCTCAAATCAAATTTGTTTGTCGGTCAAATTCCTAGAGAGCTTGGCACCTCTCCTCTCTTAGGATCATTGATCTATCGTATAACATGTTATGGGGTCCCCTGCCACAAAGCTTTGCCAATCTTATATCAACTACTTCTCAACCAATTTTTATGGTGGTTTGGTTGATGTCAGGATTAAAGGAAGAGACCAAGAATATGATTTATCCAAAATCTGTCTTGCAAGCATAGACCTATCAAATAATAATCTCTCTGGACAGATTCCTGAAGCTCTCACAACTCTTGATGGTTTGCGGAACTTGATCTTGTCCAATAATCATCTAACAAGAATAATTCCAATGAGTATTATGGGACTACGGTATTTGGAATCACTCGACTTTTCATTTAATAATCTCACGGGTGAGATTCCTCAGTCCATGGCTGATTTAAAATTTCTAAGTTCTATGAACTTCTCCATCAACCAATTGTCCGAAGAATTCTGACAGGCGGACAATTTGACAGCCAATCGGATACTTCCATGTACATGGGAAATACTGATCTTTGTGGTTTCCATTGATTGTCAGTTGCCAAAGCAACGTCACAAATCAGCCATCTCATAACACTAACAATGGTAAACAAGAAGATGATCATGAAAATATATGGTTTTTTGTAAGTGCAGCTCTTGGATTTGTCATTGGATTTTGGGTACTCGTTGGTTCTTTGTTGCTCAAAACAGAGTGGAGGATAGGGTACTATCGTTACATTGACCGTGCATACAATAAGTTTTATGTATTTGTGGTAGTCAATTTGGCCTGTATTTTGTATAGATGATAGATGTTCCCTATTTTTACACGAGAAGTTTTATTCCATATGTATAATTATATTTTGAAATTTAATCCTCAGTAATTGACTGCTCACTTTAATTTATCTAAATTACAAGAAATATTGTCTTCAACATGTGGTTGTAGCAGCCAATTCGGTCAATATTTGACATACAGATAGATGCTTGTAATCTAGTTTTGCAATATTTGGAAAAAAAATATTAAGAAAAGGTGATAATAATAATTTTTAAAGTGGCAATAGCATGTTAACCCTTTTTATAATTTAAATCGAATGTTCTTTTGAAAGTACAACCAGTAGATTCAATAAGACTATTTATGATTCATTAGAAGAAGATAACGCAATGGCCACGAACTATAAGTAAACAATATGATCCAAAATTTTTACTGAGGACAAAAGCAATAAACCGAGTGAGATTTAAGGCGACAATAGTGAGAGCTTATAAGAAATAATCACCTATATGTTGTATATACGAAGAATCAAGGACATGCTCATCTCGCACAGACCAGGTTTTTTTATTCTTGTAGAAAATCAAGGATGGTAAGAGTTATATGGTCAGGAACCTTTGTACTTGGAACTAGAAACTCTGGATGTTTAATCTTAGCTTGGTCTCATCCTTCTACACAGACAACAACTATTGACACCTCACCACATACTTAACATGCAATTATTAGCATTGATGTCATCTCCTGGTTCATGTCATGCCTGTATGCTATTAACTTACCATTAGAGAGAAATAAATTATGGAAAGAACTATCTGCCTTGAAAATTGGAAATGTTCCCTAGTGCTTACTGCGTGATTTTAGTAACTTTACATGCAGTTATTAGCATGTAAAGTTATTAGCATGCAGTTATTAGCATTGTTGTTATCTCCTGGTTCATCTCATCTCATGCCTATATGTTAGTAACTTACCTTTAGAGCGAAATAAATTATGGAAAGAAGTATCTGCCTTAAACATTGGAAATGTTCCCCGGTGCTTACTGCCGAGTTTAATTGCAATATATGTAGATCCTGAAATCTTAGGACTCTGTATAATAAGCAAACTGCTCTGCTAAAATAAATTAATCTCAAATGATGGAGTAAATTTAAGATCAAATGAATCAAGGATGATGATAAAAATACAATTTTTTTCATCTCAACACTATCATAAGATGGAAACCTAGTATGGTAACTAACATATAGATGAACAAGGAACAAATCACCAAGATGATAACAATATTATTTCATGGTTTACTAACTTTACACAAAATTATGTGAAAAATATATCTTATTCCGGACCACCATTCCTTTTTCTTTTTTTTTTTCTTACATTTGTTCATTATTTAGTATAAAATAATATTATTTAACATTTATTGTTAAGTGTTTAAATATTATTTTCCACATGTAAAATATTTTACTTTTATATAAGATATAATCTTACACATAAATAAAAATTGAAAAAAAATAAAAAAATTGGGTCATCGGCCGTACCCGACCCGATTGTGGTTGGGTTGGGGTCAAGTTGAGCCACCACTAACTTGACTCAACTAAGTCGGGTCAGATCGAGTCGTCGAATTCACTGAGTTGATTTGACTTGATAAACATGTACCCTTAATATTACACTGTAAGATTGGCCAGGACTTCTTGATTCAAATTGGCATGTATCACTCTTCAAACCTTTCTTGCATTAGGAAAAGTGTTCTATATCGGATGATAAGGCTCCTAGTCCAGATGTATATATTGTGGATTTTTAAAAATTATTAAGATATTGCAGGTGAGGAGGTTGTGGGTGCCACCCACAGTTTTTTTAATAATAGGGAGATACAAATATGATTTTGCTTCCTAAAAAATCCACTCCTAAACAAGTGAAATTTTTTTGACTCATTACTTTGTGTAATGTGCTTTATAGACTTTTCGCAAAATGGTTAGCCAATAGAATTAAACCCAACTTAAATGACATTATCAGACCAGAACAAGCGACGTTCCTTGCAAATAGAAATATGCACGACAATACTTTTATTGCTCAAGAAATTGCACACTCTATGAAAAAGGGGAAACAAAAGTATCTCATCGTTAAGTTGGGCATGGAGAAAGCTATTAATAGACTATCTTGGGATTCTATTACTAGTACTATCCAAGGATCCACAAGCTCAAAGGACCTCTTTATTCCATGACATGTTGGAGTTTCCTTGTCCATTTTCTAGATGACCTATGACAAATAAGGGAACTGAAGATTGTTCTTGCTCTCTTCAATAGTTCCATCGGCAATAGGTATTCTCGCACCTTGTCGCCGAAGGAGGAGCCTTCGTCGTTGATGGAGGCAGAGAACAGGTGTGTGCGTTGGGAGGGGGGTTTGAGTCGGAGGTGGTGGAGCTAGGCGGCAATCGACCACTATCTCTTTTATCTCTTGAACTACGAGAGGTAAGTTGGGGTTTGGAGATGGAGCGGAGGGTTACAAATTGAAGCTATATAAATAAAAGTGCACCCCTTAGCTTGTCTTCCCCATCATAGGTCGCATAGCAGCCTCCATCACCTACGGTATATTAGGGAAGAGCATCTAGTCCTCCCTCTAAGTCTTTGTAATGAAGCGTTCTATTTTTAATAAAGATTCAAAGCTTTCCTAAACCTATCATCAAGCCTCAAGCGTAGCGTGGCAATCCAAACAAATGCACATTTCGGTTTAGCGTTCCGCCTAGGACCCATTTGCCAAAAAACGTCTACCCCCAAGCATTCGTCCGGACTAAAGCCTTAGAAATCCTGACATTTGACAAGACACAAAGAAAGCTTTCTGCAAGACGCATGCAAAAGAAGCTTGTTTGGACCTTGGGCACGTCTAAACGCTGTACGGGTCGATCCCGAGAAAATGATCCCGTGATACACACAAGTTTAGACCTCCTTGCGGACCTTGTACTCGCAGAATAGTTTCACTTTTTTTTTTTTTTTGCATCATGCAGCACTGAGGTTTCTGTCATGTTTGCCATTGCAGATGGGTCCATGAGAGCAGCAATCATGGGGCCACAATAAGATTATTTTTCCTAATTTGCTTTGTCATCTGGTCGTGTATCTGACTGCTGGCATGTAACACGACACCACATTCGTTGTGCTTAATTTGCTTTGTCATCTGCTCGTGTATCTCACTGCTGACATGCAAACACCGCATTCACTGTATGAGTCATGTCAGTATGTAACACGTCACCACATTCGTGGTGCTCAAGTTGCTTTGTCATCTGGTCATATGTATCTGACGCGACTGCTAACATGTAACACGACACCACATTCATCAAACTCAAAGCACTGCACTATATTTATTTTATGGGCAAAAGGTTGTTTCAGTGAGATATCCCTGCGTGAGGATTCTACAGAGAAGGTGAAGGTGGAGTATAATAACATCTCATTTCATAGAATGAGGCTCCTCTTTTTTTTATATATATATGAAAGAGGTAAAAGCCAACATACAATACAAGAATAATGGAGCAAAATGATTCCAAAAAGTTAAAATTTTCTTGCCACTATAAAACTTGGATCATGATCTGAAATCAGGATATATTAAAAAGGAAAAATTTTCTTGCCACTATAAAACTTGGATCATGATCTGCAATCAAGATAAATTAAAAAGGAAAGGAAAATAAATTGTAATCGTCACTGACCCAGCGTGAAGATTATAAATTAACCTGTCAGTGCTCCTCATTTCCTTATCTACAACACACTGAAACAAAAGTTTTAGCTCCAAAGAAGAAATGGAATGGATGCAGACAACTAAGTAATTTAATTGGAATCTTGGTACCGTTATTTTTCTGGAACCATTCATGATGACATCATTTCGGACCAATTTCCACATTGAATTTTTTGCATTCACGCTGACAATGGCGATGTATAACGATTAAGCGTCGTTGTCCTGATGTTAACACTTTCTGCATTGGGCCTGCGAAGGATTGTGTTTCTATATATGTGCAACTAAAATTAATCATTCTTGTAGAGAAACCCTTTTCACGGGACTATGATTCAAAACTAATCATGTAATGTTAAGAAACAATTTGAAACAAATTTTATGAAAATTACGTGACTATGATTTATATATATTGGTATTATTTTCTTTATAGATATGCAGCCCCTACGTGAGGATTCTATATATAGTGGCAGGAAAATCGAAGGAGTATAATAACATTTTATTTGATAGAACTAGACATAGATTCATTCCATGGGTACTACTGAGCAGTACGCCGCTCTTCTTGCTTTACTGGTCTTCTCATGCACGCAGCTGCTTGGGCAACACCATCTTTTTCTTTGCCAGGGAGCTCCCACCTTCAACTGCAGAGAAGATGAACGGATGGCCCTCCTTCAGTTCAAAGATGGCGTACGTGACCCATCTGGCATGCTCTCCTCATGGGTTGGCACGAATTGCTGCAGCTGGCTGGGAGTGAAGTGCAGCAACAGGACCGGTCGCATCATACAACTCGACCTCCATGGCTATGATGATACTTATATCATGGGAGATGAGATCAATCCATGTTTGCTCGCCTTGCAAGGACTTGAGTACTTGGATCTCAGATTTAATAACTTCAACGGGGCTCCAATCCCGAAATTCATTGGTTCATTCAAGAAGTTGAGGCACCTCGATCTGTCAATATTATCTCTAGTTGGAAGCGTTCCTCCAGAGTTGGGCAACCTTTCGATCTTGCGCTACTTGATCTCTCCTGGAATCACATGGCTTACAACTTCAATCATGAATTACGACTTGAGATCGAGGATGATTCATGGATCTCTCATCTTTCTTCTCTTCGTTACCTTGACTTGAGTTATCTGGTGGTGAAGAACTTCTCTCGTGCTCTGAAATCAGTCAGTATGCTTCCCTTGCTCTCAGAATTGCACATGGTCAATTGTCTTTTATCTGGTGATCTTCCTCTTCGTGTTAACTTCACTTCTTTAGAAATACTTGATCTCAGTTTAAATAATTTGAACACCGCCTTGCCATCATGGTTGTTCGAAATTAGTGGCTTAAAGCACCTTGACCTATCTTGGAATAGTCTCATGGGGCATGTTCCTAGTGCAATGGCAAATTTGACGTCCCTTGAATTCTTGGATTTGTCAAGTAATAATCTTCTTGAAGGAGCTCCATTGTTTGCTGCCGTATCAAAACTGACTACTTTAACAACGTTAAAATTGTTTGACATGAATATTAAAGGCGATTTCCGACATTGGCTTAATGGCGACCATAAAAAGCTAAAATACCTTGATCTTTCACACAACAAATTAAATGGGATGCTGTTAGAAAGGCGTCTCGGACGACTGAGCAGCCTAGTTGACTTGGATCTAGCTGGGAATTCTTTCAGCGGTGTTATCACTGATGCACATTTCAGAAATCTCACAAGACTAGAAGCATTAGATTTGTCTCACAACTCATTGGAAATCCATATAAGACCTGGCTGGACTCCTCCTCAGCAGCTGGTGAAGCCTTTCCTGCCTGGCTTCGAAAGATTGAGAATATTTCTGAAATAAGTATGTCAAATGCGGAGATAGCAGATGTGATTCCAGATTGGTTTTGGAGCTTCTCTTCGAACCTATCACATGTTGACCTGTCCGAGAACGTGATACAAGGAAAGCTCCCAGCTTCGTTGCAGCACCTAAATCATCTATTATTTCTAGACCTGAGCAACACCTCGTTGGAGGGTGCCTTTCCTCAATTACCAGAGAAGCTTCAAGAATTGTACCTATCAAATACTCCATTAAATGGTGGCATTCCCTCATCCATATGCAAATTGAAGGAGCTTGAGGACCTCGATATCTCTGGCACCCAGCTATCAGGAGAGATACCAGATTGCTTTGATAGCAAAAGTTCATTGTCCTTTGTGGATTTAAGCAACAACGAATTATCCGGTACTGTCCCTTCCTCTATTTGCTCATTACCTAATCTTGAATTATTAAAATTGGAGGGAAATCATTTATCAGCACGCTTCCTGTTGGCCCTACAAAACTGTACATATCTAATGTATATTGATCTGGGAAATAATAAATTTAGTGGGAGCATACCAACCTGGATAGGAAGCGTGCTGACTAATTTGATAGCATTAAGCCTCAAATCAAATTTTTTTGTCGGCCAAATACCTACTGAGCTTGGCAATCTCTCCTCTCTTCAGATCATTGATCTATCGCATAACATGCTATCGGGTCCTGTACCACAGAGCTTTGCCCATCTAAGTGCCATGAAACATTCTCATAGCTATGACTCCAATTCATTGTTTTATGGTTGGTTGGTGGATATCTGGACCAAAGGAAGAGACCAAAAATATAAAATGTCATCGGATAAACTTCTTATAAGCATAGACCTACCAAATAATAATCTCTCAGGACAGATTCTTGAAGTTCTCACATCTCTTATTGGTTTGCAGAACTTGAACTTGTCCAGCAATCATCTTACAGGAACAATTCCAATGAGTATTATGGGACTAAGGTATTTGGAATCACTCGATCTTTCATTTAATAATCTCACGGGTGACATTCCTCAGGCCATGGCTGATTTAAATTTTCTAAGTTATATGAACTTCTCCTTCAATCAATTGTCCGGAAGAATACCCACAGGCGGACAATTCGACAGCCACTCAGATGCTTCCATATACATGGGCAATGCCAATCTTTGTGGTTTCCCACTGAATAACAATTGCCAAAGTAACGTTACAAATCAGCCATCTCAGAACACTAACAATGATAAACAAGGAGAGGATGTTGCAAATGTATGGTTTTTTGTAAGTGGGGCTCTTGGATTTGTCACTGGATTTTGGATACTCGTTGGTTCTTTGATGCTCAAAACAAAGTGGAGGATAGCATACTATCGTTCCATAGATCATACATATGATAAGCTTTATGTGTTTGTGGCAGTCAATTTAGACAGTATCTGGGATAAATAGATGTTCCCTATTTTTACAAGAGAGGTTTTATCCCCTATATAGGATTATATTTTGAAATTTAATCCTCAGAGTAATTAATTTCCACTTTAATTTATCTGAATTTGTATAAATATTGTCTACAATGTGTATTTGTAGCAGTAAATCAGGTCACTATTTGACATATAGATAGATGCTTGTTATACAGTTGCACAATATTTGGGAAAAATATTATGAAAAAGTGATAGTAATATTTTTAAAGTGGCAATAGTATGTAAACCCTTTTTTATTATTTAAAGCTAATTTTCTTTTGAAAGTACAACCGATATAAAAGACTTTCATTACAAGAAAATTATCATTTTGAAGCGATCAAATCTGACACAACACAATATCAATAGACCGCAAATAATCTTTTTGCGTCGGATTTGCGTTGGAATCCCATCGGTCAAAAAACCCTTGGAAGCAAATATTTTCTGTTCGAAAGATGTCGACACAAACTATTAGTGGTGACAACATCTGTCACAATGGTCTACCGCAAATATCAATACTGCATGGATGTAAAGAGCCAAGTTGTATTGCGGCGAGGCATGCTGTTCGACACAAAGTTGCAATGATATAGGAAGCAAGTTCTGCCGCAAAAAAATTATAAAAAAATATTTTTAACTGAAATTTGTATACAAATCCAAAATTATAATGGCACAAAGATGATCAATATATATATATATTTCATGTAAAATAAATGCCAAAATGTATATATCGATCACATTTAGATTACACATAAAAAAAGGATTATCATGTTTGACATTATCATTAGGCATCGTCAGCTTATGACAATAGACAAAGTTGAGCATACACCCACCATCAAACATATACAAAATGAAAATGTAACAACAAACAGGAATAAATAAAGCCTCCACTTCAACTTCAAACAGCTCCAAAACCTTAAGCACCACATATTGCATGATCCCAACTGCAAATGCAAGAAATGGTGATTTACAGATTTTTTATGAGCTAGCAATTAAACAATAAATTATAATATCATCTCCGTGATTACCTTATTTAAAAGTGTAATAGGTGTGATGTTTTCTCTTCGGGTCTTACAAAAAAAATGTAATAAGATAATTTTTTCTCATCTCCCTGATTACCTTCTTGTGTAATAGTTGTGATGTGATCACTTCAGGTCGTGCCAAGAGACTTTAAAACATGGCTTGTAAAATTTTCATTTATCATTTAAGACAAAGGAAATTAGCGGTATGGATTAGGACTATTAATAAACAAAATTATTCTTTGAGTACAAAAAAAAATCGCTCAAACTCATGAACTTAAAACTCTTGTCAGGTTGTTCATAACTTTTCACTGATCTTTCCTTATCTATCTTGAAATTATTCTATTGTGAGCTAATCAAATGCTGCCCTCATAGCACCACATGCTGCCTCATGCTTCATCTTTACAGCTTTTCCACTCCCTCGGAAGTACATATATACTTGCTGCAGGGAAAAAAATAAACAAAGATGGCATCTTGTGAAAATTATGCAGAAATACCCTTAAAGGCATATCTATTTATTTTGCCAAATTTTGCTGCGTTCGAACTGCTCGTCCGTCTTTCCTACGCATACATTCACTGGTAGTGTCCCTTTAGGAGCACAAAGAATTAGCACTATAAAAAAAATAAGAAGAAACAAATCTTTAGTGTGTTATCCTTGTTTGCATCTGGTCCAATTCATAATTGTTGGGTTAAAGTTTTAATGCCATATAAAATTATATTTTGATGATACAAATCTCGAATGATTAAAATTAAATGCTGAAAAGGTTTAAATAAAATGTATAACTTTATGCACTACACTTTGATTAAATAATTGACTATGATATTATTAAGTTATGGATGAATCATAAATATGAAAGTTGTAGAGAATCCTGTTAGCTATTCATAGAATTCAAAATTATGAATAACTATCGGTCGAAGCAAAGCAGGCTAGTCGACCGATCTAAGATGTCGGTCGATTGATCAATGCATGTACTGCCCAGGTTCCATGACGAGACTATACTGATCGACACCAAGATGATACCGGTCGACCGACCAACTGCGGTCAATGAAGAAAATAAGCCAACTGTCATATAGACCGGCCGACTGATCCATTAATGCGGTCGACCGATCAATTGCAGTCAATGAAGAAAATAAGTCGGCGGTCATATAGATTGGTTGACCAGTTCAATAATGTGATTCACTAGTTTCCGACTGGAATGAACAATAATGACTATATTTGAAAGAGAAAATTGTGGAACAAATTCTGGATGAATTTTCCACATGTTGAAGTCTATAAAATGAATGCCAAAGTCAGAAACAAAGGCACCCATCCAAGCATTGAAGCAAAATTTTAAAAAATCAAAAGAAAATATTTTTTCTTGAAGTTATCATTTATAACTTTCTTTCTTTCTATCTTCTTTTCTTATGAGTGTTCTATTATAAAATAGAGAAACTATTTTTCAGAAAGATTATGAGAGCTCCCATGTGGAAGAGGTTCTAAATCTTACCCCTTGAGCGAGAGAAAAGATTGACTTCCTAAGAAGAGAGGTTTGCCTTGTCTCTCAAAGCGAAGAAAAGATAGTTGTGTAAAAAACTTTCTTCCTTGCCCCAATTGAAATAAAGGAAGTGCTTAGTGAAATATCCGACGATCTCGAAGACGGGAAGTCGAAGTGGGAACAACAACCACCCGTGTTCATTGTGTTTGAATTCTCTCTCTCCCTCTCATATTGTGTTTATGATCTGAATTGCATTAATTTAAAAATATTTTAAAAATTGATTTTAAACTTTCGCGATGGTTTTTGATAAATCGACAATTTTTATTTAAACACCAACTCACTCCCCTCTTAGTGCCCTTTAAGATTCTACAACAATTACTAATTCCATGATAGCATTAACTCTAATCACATCTCGACATAATAAAAAAACTTGAGGCAAATTGATCAAGACGAAGAAGGGCAAAACAACAGATGCACCTAAAAAATTTTTGCCTTGTGTCTATATGTTACTTGATCACAAGAACGGGGACAAGGGAAATAACAAAGAGATAATGAGAAATGTGGAAAGAGGAGTAGGGATTAGAACCAGTAGGAAAGAGGCAGCGTCTGAGGCTGATGGCGAGGCTGTAGGTGTGCTTCATACCAAGGAGTAGGCGATGATCACCGTCATTTCCCATAGTACCATTGTCATCTTCATCCTTCTGCTCCCTTCCTCATGCGGAGAGTAAGCGGCTCGCTGTTGCCTTCCCACATATACAAATCATAAGGGGGAACCAGAATAAGAGTGTTGTGCCTGTGCAGAGATGGGATGCTCGTAATCAAACAAATACACAAATCCTCTAATGTGTGATATCTCATCTTTCCCCGAAAATCAGGAAATAGTGAACAAAAACATCGTCTGCTACCAACTGAACAATACAAATCTCAACACGAGGCAAAAAAAAAAAAAAAACAATTTATCATGTTTTGCAAGCAAACATACGCCGAATCGCCTTGGATCTACCGCTTTCCGTCAGCGAAGTTGATGCCGAACAGAAGCAAGCTCCACCTTCTCATGAGCCTAGAGATTAAGGTGATGGCAGAAGCGAAAGTGGGATTCTGTCCAAGAATTGGTGCTGAAAAAAGTTGGAAAGTTAAAGCCCTAATGAATTAAGCATACGCTTCATTTACCCCATTTCTGTGTCAAATAATAACCAAATTCTGTGTCAGATCACACATTTGACACAAATAATAAGCAACTTCTGCATCAGATCACATATTTGATACAAATAATAAGAAATAAGTATCCAATTCACTCTGACGGATGGTTTTAGTGGCCGATGCACCACACGGACACTTACTTTGTGTTGAATCATAATCCGACACTAATTATTCGTCACTCATTGCCAACTTTCTTGTAGTGAATTTATGATTCATTAGAAGAAGATAACACAATGGCCACCAATTATAAATAAACAATATGATCCAAAATTTTTATTGAGGGCAATAACAATAAATTGAGTGAGGTTTAAGGTGATAATAGTGAGAGCTTATAAGAAATAATCACTTATATGTTGTATATACGAAGAATCAAGGACATGCTCACCTCTCACAGACCAAGTTTTTTTTTATTCTTGTGGAATCACATACTTAACAATTTTTTTATTTTATTCTTACCAAATTTGTCAAGGATGATAAGGTACCTTTGTACCCAGAACTAGAAACTCTGCGGGTTTAATTTTAGCTTGGTTTCATCCTTCTATACAGGTAACAACTATTCACACCGCACCACAAACTTTACATGCAGTCGAGGGGGGACAAGTGAAATGTTCTTCAATTGGTTCATTATTTGCACAATCATCAAATAATTTACGTCTCTCAATCTTCATATTTTAATCTACATACGTGAAAACATGCAATACGTGTACCTAAGTGATAATGAGTACATCACATATTAAATGTAACAAAATATTAGTAGATATTACACATCCACAAATCATTTCATTTTGAATGTATAAACATTTAAAAATAATGCATAACATTAACATAACAAAGTTGACATAAATAATATAGTAGGTCACTTACCCTTTTTGACAGTTTTGACTTATCATCAATACAAAATCATAACTTAATATATAGACATTTTTTCTAATTAATTTCAATTTTATAGAAAACTATACTTTAATAATAATCACATATAAACTCTATGAATTTTATATTTTTGTCGTTTAATCCCAATATTAATACAAATATCGAAATCTATTTTCTGCATAGTACTTTGCAACGGACACTAAAATATTAATAACTTATTCTATACATATTATTTTCAGATGTTTCCAAATTTCACAAAAATAACCAACCTCTAACCTAAAAATAAATTTCAAACCTATATCATTATTTCTAATTTATGACACATTTTCTCTTACCCAAGACAACATGATAATAATTTGCCATTTTATCATAACTATTTTTATACACCTTCAAATCAAATGAAACCAATTTTCATGAAAAGTAAATTTTGAGAGCTTTGCATTCATATTATTTGTAATTTTTAGATAAATAAAATATCTCCGAATAATTATTGCAAGGGCAGTCATGAATTTGTAGATTAAGATATGACCTTTAATCACATAATATACAAACCTAACCATTAAATTTATACAATTCTAAGCATGAAAACCAAATCGAATTTAAAGAGGTACGTGAAATCTCTCAATCACAATTCTTACTAAGAAGTAGGATGTTCTTGAATCTCCCAATCCAATCATACAAAAATTAAGAGGAAAAAAGGGAATTGCATGTCTTAGTCTTAAATCTTTCTACTCTTTCTTTCTCCTCCTTGTTCTTTTCTTTCACCTTCCTCAAGCCCTAGCCGCCAAGATGTGAAGAAAAAAGTGAACAAACAAATTAGAGGGTAGGGGTGTTCACTGGTAGGGTCAAACCCGACTCGTGAACAAACCCGACCCGTCGGGTCCCCTCTTTTTTTAACTTTGACCCGACCTGGGCCGGGCCAGGTCGGGTGGTCGGATTACCCGACCACCCTTTTCCTTTTTTTAAAAAAAAAAATTCATTTATTTTTTTAATATAAAAAGTATTTATTATTTTATTTTTAATATAAAATAAAGTATTTTTAAATATCAAAAATATTATTTTAAATATCTATATATTTGTCTACATTTAAAATAATTTATTTCATATTTGTTTAGATTTTAAATGATATAAAACTATACATTTAACTAAAAAATAATTAAAAAAAGAAAGAAAACCGGGTCATCGGGTCGGATCGGATCAACTCGGGTTGGAAAACCTAACACCGACCCTTGGTCGGGTCTTCGTCGGGACCCGACCCGATTTACACATTTCTCCTTGTTTCTTAAAATCTTCTACTTTTTTCCTTTTCAATCTTACTTTTTGCCTTTCTTTACCTGCCTACGCACTCTCCTCCTCACCTACTTTCCTCTTTCATCCGAAGGCCCAAAATTGTTATTTATAATTTTTTAATTTTATGGAAAAATTGTTATAATGAAATAGTCAAACATGTGAAAGTTAAAAAAAGCAACTTAGAAAAAAAACTAAGGAAGTTGGTTTTGAAAAAATTGCTTAGGAAAAAAACAGACTTCAGATTTTTTTTTTATTTGCCAAACGGGTCTTTAGTTTTTTCTTCCTACGTTGCTTTTTTAACTTTTACATGTTTGATTATTTCATTATAACAACTTTTCCATAAAATAAAAAAATCTGAAATAACAATTTTGGGCCTCTGAGTTTGGATGGAAGAGGAAAGGAGGCGAGGGAGGAGAGTGCGTAGGCAGGTAGGAGAGAAGATTTAAAGGGAAAAGGTAAGATTGAAAAGATAAAGTAGAAGATTTTTCAAAAGAAACAAAGAAGAAATGTCTTGAAGGAGTTCGTCTTGGACTGGTGCAAGTAGGAAAAAAGAGGTAAAAAGCCATGCGGAAGAGAAAGAAATCTGGTTTGTACGCAGGGCTCTGGCCCCCTCAAAATTTTAGTAATATTATTTGTTAAAAGACAAAATTTAACAATCAAGTATTAAGTTGCCCCCGTAAATAAAGTTAGTATGCAAATCAATTTATCTATTTCGTTCAGTTCGTTTGGTTCCCACTTAGTAATTGGTTTGAAAGTCAAGGGATGAAATTTTTCTAACAACATGTTTTCCCTTTTTTACATTGGCTCCCCTTGAATTTGAACCCCTATTTGTATGCAGCCAGTGTTAATGGAACCAGACCAGACCAGCTGGTCGACCATTTCGATCGTCAACCAGCCACTATCACGGTCCATTTCAAGCATCAAAACTGGACTCTTGATCAAACCAGATTGAACCGATTCAGACCGATAAAAATTGATGAAAACTAGCAAGAACCAACCAAAACCAGATTGAACCACGATTTATGAGACAGCCAATTTTTTTTATTTTTTTTGTTAATAAACATTTTTTATTATCATAATTTTGGAAAAAATTCAAAAATAAACTTTCTTTATAACAAATGATGTTGGCCCATTACTCTCCTCCCTTATTAATACTTGTCACTTTACCCTCATCTTCCTTCCATTAGTAATGTGGGACTATGTTTGTATATAGTACTTGTTCTTTATTTTTTCATTTTGGTCTAGATCTTGCTACACTTTGAACTTTAATTATGGATTATAATTATATTCAATATCATAAATATATATTATAATATAACTTAATTATATATTTATTATATTATATATAATATTTATTATATTAAATAAATTAGTTAGGGATGAATAGTGCAAACTTCTTTGTTGTATGCATAATAGACTAAATATAATATAGTATATATATATAATAATATATATACATAAATTTGAATTTTCTTTACATAATAAGTTCAAATTTAATATTAACCACTAATTAAAAAATAAAGATGTGAAATACAAAAAATTAAAGAATAGAAAATTTATATAACAGAATTGAATAAGTTTTTAATTTATTGAGTGTGTAATGATTCTAACATCAAATCTTAAAATGTAAATTTATGATTGTTATTTTTCTTTTGTATAATTACATTTTGACATATGTATATAATCAAATAATAACTTAATTTAATATATCATATTAAATGTAATATTTTTTTATTATTCGATCCGATCGGTTCGACTTGAAACGAACACCTATCTCGATTGTTCCTAATAACATTGTATGCAGCCTGAAAGAAGGATAAGAATCAGTGTCACCCGAGAGAAGGACAGCAAAGTAAAAGCATCGCCAAGGAGAAGTGCAGTAGATGGGAAAAGAAGCAGTCACGTGGATAAGTGCGATAGTGATGAAAGAAATGAAATGGAAGTCTGACTTATCTTTTTTCCAATCGGATAATGCTCTGATATAATACATTATTTTATTATCTAAACAGAAAAAATGACAAAAAATTCCCATCTAAGACTTATAAACAATAGATTTAACTACTTCCGATGCCTCAATTCCTAAGGCTCAGAGGCAGAGAAGCTGTCGATTCGTTTGACGCCCAATAAAAGTTCTGTCTTTCCATGCATGGTGTGATTTCATCTTTCTATTTCATCATTTCTGAAAATAAATTTAGTCTTTCTGTAGTTATTAGTTTCCTGTCTAGACGACCGTGTTATTAGTTTAACGCCCCTTTCTGTAGTTATTTTTCCTAATTGTAGTCAAAACTTGTGTAACCTAGGAGTGATGATGCTGAAAGACATAACTAACTTTTGTTACACCTTAACCAACGGACAGGTTCTTTTATCATGTCCATTCTTTCCACATTGTACACAACTCCTCTTCTTGAAGTTTTTTGACATTGATATTTCAGCCCTAGATTTAATCCTTGAAGCATTTCTTAGTCTACCTTTGGCCTTTACACGAAGTGGGTCACGTATAGCGTTGCCGAGTGTGTGGAAAAACTCTACGTATAGTGTTGCCCATTGCAACATCCTGATCGATGTGGGATGCTTTACATTCATATATTCAGCCCATGTGGAAAACCACCAATAAAAAGTCTCCTCAGTCTCGTCGGCTAGTAAAGCACAAACAAATAAGCATGATCTCTTGTGATGATTGACTCAAGTGAAGGGATCGAGTGGCATTCACAAATTGTTTGTTCAATAAGTTGTATAAAAAATAACAAAGTCAAATAACTATCTGAGTCAAATAATTATCTCTTGACCTATCGTCAGCCCAAAAGAAATTCATTACAGTACCATATGCATCCAACTCCCATCTATCAAAGAACCTGCATCACCACTTAACCTGTTTCGAAATAAGATATAATACTTAAGCATTAAGATGTAAAATTATTTTCTTTGTTTTCTCAAATGATCAATACAATCTTGAGTTATTATGAGTAGTTTACCGGACATATTTAATGCTCTAGCTATTCTCGATGGACCCATGCGAAATTTTGTGTAGGTTCACGATCACTTCCTTAGAAGTTGCTAAAAATTCTTTTTGTGGCTGTAGAAATTTTACCTTCAAGGGAGTTATTAGAGGATGACTATGTTCATCATAAAATTTTGTTACTTTCCATTTGCCATCTTTTCTTAGACCAACGTACAAATGTGCAAGACAATTGTCCTTAACTTCTCTTCTTTGTTTAGGCATCTTTTCCATTCCTTGATTTGAAGTTTTATGTCTTTCTTTAGAACAAACAAATGTTCTATTAATAACATTTTTGTGAGTTTGGACTTACGTGAAACATGTTTTCTAATAGAAAAGCCAACTATTCTTGCATACATATTGTAATACTTGTACGCTTCATTGTCAGTATCAAACTATCATTCCAAACATATAACTTAGGAGGATAATAACATTTCACATAATTTGAACCTTCAAACTCTTCAACATTCACTTTTTCAATATTGTCTTGGTTGTGCAGCTCCTCGTTAGTATTATCAATTTCAATTCCTTCCATTTTCCATAGCACTTGGAACCAAATTTAATGTGGAAATAATATTGAAATGCTAAACTAATTGAAACATTAAGTACGACAATCAATTTAAAATGACAATTAGGAACTCTAACAATACAATCAACGAATTAATTCGTATGAAGACATTTTATCATTCACTGTCACAATTTTATTATCAGTAGATATGGGACAACCAAGGTCGTATACATAATTAGAAACTCTAATAATACAATTTTATTATCAGTATACAAAATTGAACTCAACCGAGACAGCTTCAAGGCATTACCAAGTGATCTCGCCAAAAGAGAAGACATGAAGATGAGGTGAGCAGCAATGCGAAGGAGGGTGTTCCTTCGGTTGGCAGGAGAGGTGAGGCTGGTACAATGTAAAAAAAAAAGATCAACGTAATGAATTGTAAAACATAAACTCGAAAATGCGAGCAGAGAAGGATGACAATCGCACTAGAGAAGATTTGGTGCTAGGACATGGTGCGGCTCTCAGCTATTATGCATATTTGTTGCATTAGATGAAAATGTTAGATCGCAGAGAAGTCATCGATTCATTGGGTAGCCAATAAAACTTCTTTTTGTGCATGGTGTGATTTACCAAATAAATTGTGTCTTATTATATAAAGTTATATTTACCAAATAGCAAAATGATTTTTGGCTTAATCAGGCAAAGTGACAAAATAATCTCATTGGGTTACCGACAGATTTATATTTAATTTTAAATAAATAATTATATAATTTTTTATTGGCTAAAATTTCTTAAATAATAAACAAACATATATAATTATATTACTATTTTATTAAATTATAAGTTCTATAATGAATTTTGTATTATTTACACTAATAAATTTAAGATTGCATAAGTAACATGCATTGAAATATACAAAAAAATGTTTATAATCTCATAATTAAATAACATAGTAATTATATTAATTAATTTATTTAAAAACTAATATATTTTGAAATAGGAGAATGATTTAATCTCAGCTATTCAAGATGAAGACTAAATTATAATTTAAATAATAAAAAAATGAGGTTTGGTTGCTAAAAGTTAATAGAAACATAAAAATTTAAAAGCGAAGCAGAAAAAATAACTTTATTAAATTATGTAATTAAATAATATTTGTGATAATAGAAGTAGAGTGGTAATAGATAACTTTAAAAGCGAAGCAGAAAAAATAACTTTATTAAATAATATTTGTGATAATAGAAGTAGAGTGGTGGAGTAGATAACATAAAATTTTAACGATAAACCAATGAGGCAATGGATGAAAGTTGCACTAATTGCTACTATAAATCTGCTATCCGTCCCCTGCTTGAGAAACGCAAAACAGAGCCAATATATGTCAAGCAATCTATGTGGACGACTGACGTTGCGACGGATATGAAACTCCTTCCGAATTACTAAAGACCAAAACAACCTTCGTTATTACGGACGAAAAACCCCCGTCGATAAATTACTTATTCAGTATTTTATTACAAAATTATTGCTTTATTTACCGAATGATAGTGCCTTCGAATTATCGAAGGATTTGAGATCCGTCGATAATTACGAAGGACATTACCCGTCGATAATTACCGAAGGAAAATACCTTCGAAATTATCAAAGGATGCAAATTTCGACATTATCCTTCGGTAATATATATAATAATATTATTAAAACATTAATAATAGTATATGTATTGATATTAATTATATATATCCTTCTATATAATTACAATCATTAGTAATATTATGTTATATTATAAATATTTTATGAAAATGGAATAAAGAGATGTGTTATATTATAAACATTAATAATATACTATTTTATTTACTGAAGAATAGTGTCTTTGCTATTACTGAAGGATTTAGCATCCGTCGGTAATTTCGAAGGACATTACCCATCGGTAATTATGAAGGGTATCACTCGTCAATAATTTCGAAGGACATTAGCCGTTGGTAATTGCGAAGGACATTACTCGTCAGTAATTACTGAAGGATTTGCATCCATCGGTAATTTCGAAGGCATTATCCTTCGATAATATATATAATAATAATATTATTAAATATTAATAATACTATATGTATTGATATTAATTATATATATCCTTCTATATAATTACATTCATAATATTTATTAATGCATTAAGAAAAGAATATATAAAAAGATAGACATGTATTATAAAAAGTGATAATGAATAATATTATTTGAAGTGACGGGTATTTTCCTTTGACATTACCGACGGATATTATCCTTCGGTAATTTCGAAGGAGCTTTCCTTCGGTAATTAAAATAATAATTTGTTATTAATATTTATAATATAATACATATCTCTTCCATTTAATTAAAATATTCATAAATATAATATGATATTATTCATGTTTATATTCATATATATATATATTAATTCATGTAATATTATTAATGTTAATATAATATTTTAATATGATATTATTTTAATTTCTCGATTGGTATTTTCCTTCGAAATCACCAACGAATTTTAAAGCCTTCAGTAATTTTAAAAAAGCTTTCCTTCGGTAATTACAGACATTAATAATATATTATTATTTTATTTACTGAAGGATAATGTCGGTGGGAATTCAGCATCTGTTGATAATTTTGAAGGACATTACTCGTCGATAATTATCGAAGGATAATGCCTTCGAAATTATCGAAGGATTCACATCAATCAGTAATTTTGAAGAAAATACCCGTCAGTAATTAAAATAGTATCATTTATTATCAATATATATATAATTAATATAATTTATTATCAATATAATATGATATTATTATTTTAATTAGATATATTAATATGTTAATATATATATTATAATGTTTAATAATTTTTTTTGATATAAATAAAGATATATTATTACCGACGGATACTGCCTTCAAAATTATCGACGGATGTCATATCTTTCACTAATTCCGAAGGATATATCCTTCACTAACTCAAATATTTTTTCACCTACTTTTCCCCCCTCCACCTTCTCCATCCCGCATACCCTCTCTTCTTATATTTCCCACCCTATTCCTAATCTACCTTCTCTTTCTCTCCTCTCTCTCTCTCCCAAGGCGGCGATAGGCAACGATGGCGGCAACTCCCGTGACAATTCCGGCCACTCTCCTGCATTCCCTCTCTCTGTCCCTTTCTCTCACTGGCGGCTGGATTCGGTCACTGGGCCAGATCCGCGCACGGGCGGCCGCATCTGCGCGCTGGCGACCGGATCTGTACGCTGGCTGCCGGATCCGGTCGCTTTGGCAGCCAGATTTGTCCATGGGCGCACGAGCGTCTGGATCCATGCACGGGCGGCTGCATCCGTGGCATCCTCCTCATCCCCATTCCCCTCCCCCTCTCGATTCTGGCCGCCTGGTGCAGATCGGCAGCCAGCTGATGCAGCTGCAGGCGGCCTAATTTTTTTATATTTAAAAAAATTTTCGACGGACATATCCGTCGCATTTCTCCGTCGAAGGCCACGCCCGTCGAAGGCTTCGAGGGGAGTACACCCGTTAAAGCCTTCGATGGGTGTCCTCCTGTCGGAACTATTGACGGGAAACCCGTCGAAATCCTGAAAAGTTGCGAGGGGGCCAACACTCCTTCCTCTGGTATCGGCCGACTTCGGCAGCCGGATTAGGAGCTTTCGACTGCCAAATTCGTCGAAAGTTTCGAAGGCCATCCTCCCTCAGAACTTCTGATAGATTTTAGCCTTCAAAAATTTCGAAAGCCATTTTTTCGTCGCAAACGTCCGTCAAAACTTTTGAAGGTATATTTGAGGACCGTCGAAAATAATTTGCAATGACAAAATTTCAAACTAACCCCTATCTGTCAGAAACACATATTTGCAATAGATTTTGAAGGTTTTGCGATGGATTGATCCGTCGCAAAATCGCAATATTGTTGTAGTGGAGGTGGCTGATGGTGATGTTGAGAAGTTGTGCCGTCGACACCGTCAGTGGAGGATGAGCAGTCGACACCATCAGTGGAGGATGAGCAGTTGACATCGTCGGTGGAGGATGAGTGGTCAATGGTAGACGGGGAGGAGGATAGGAGGGATCCATGACATGAAGGAGGATGAACATTTGCGAAATCGACGCCGTCGGCGATAGATGAGGAGGAGGATGTAGGCAGCCATCGATGGAGGTACTTTGAAGGCAATGACGTAGGTGGACGCCGGAGGTGGAAGAAGCGGTGCCATTATGTCATCATTGCCGATGGCAGATTTCGGAGGAGGGGAAGAAGAGGAAGTGAGGTGGGGTCGTGGATCGGACTCGACCAAAAAAATGAAATGAACAAAAAAAAATAGGAAGAGGGCATCACCTCACGCTGTGACGCCCTGAGGGGCTCACACATGCATTATACCTTTTTATTAAAATGTTTTAATCTTCTGCCAGCTTGTTATCATCATCAACATTTTGTTCATCCAACTCTTTGATTACTGGCTTGGTCTTCAAAAGAGCTTCTAGAGGAGTAACATCCAACCACTTAACAGTTCCAAATCTTTTAATGAAGAGATCTTCTCTAAGATTGTCCTAGTGCTTCAAAATCTCCCAGTTTGTGATTTTGTGATTTTCTTATTTTCATCATCCATTGACTAAGTTATAGTTGATAATTATTCAAAACCAAGAAGTTGTATAACATGATCAAAATGCTCAATTCTTCATTCTCAGTTGTGACATCTCATGTTTAGAAAAAAATTTAGGATAAAATCTCTATACTAGTTGAAAAATATCATTAATTCACAATGACAAGCGCATCTCTCTTGGATCAAGAGCTGAATTAAGAGTTAATAATTCTACACCGTGGTCATTGAACTTACTGTTCAATTCTTGCAACTAAGAGTCGATCACAACATTAAAAATATCAATTCTGTGATGATATTCCAATGTTATGTCATCTGATTGATGTCGTGCCATTCTTCTAACAATAGAAGGAGCATTTAACTATGGAATAGGTACATTAACTCTTTCACAAAAATCTTTCACCTTAATAATTAACTTATCATATTCGTCGTCTCTTAACTTCTGAATGTTCAATTTCGTAGATGAAATAACATCCATTACATTTAAAATATCTTGAGATTGACTTTGTAGAGTTTGACATAATGAATCAGAGATTATAAGAATTTTTCCACAAGATGTAAAATGAAAACAAACTCAAAAGCGGTCATTGTCTCATATGTTGCGTTTGCACATTGAGTTGAAGTGACACCATCATTAATAATATTCAACAAACTTGGTATGTTGCATTAAAGTACTTAATTAAGCTCAAAACTATTTCTAAATGTGAACTCCATCTTGTATTTCCAAGTTTTTGTAAAGTATCAATTTGATTATGACATCTTCTTGTTTGAAGTTCATTATTAGAAAGTAAATGAGCAATATTTGTAGCATGTGCATCTTTTAGTTGATCTATGTGTTTACTTGAAACAGAAGTAATGTTGACAATTAAACTTTACTTGTTAAAGAAATTATGGATAAGGATCACATCTTTGAAAGCAGTGACTATGTAACATTCTTGATCAACGTATGATATTGTCTTCTCTGCACCTCGGCCTGCGCAGTTTTCTAAAAATGTTATCCAAAGGATTATAAAACAACCTTGAGAAAATGTAAAGTATGAAAAAAGTCGAAAAGTAAGGATCAAGGAGTTATAAATTAGTTCAAAAATTTTGATGGGACCACTAATCCCACGGTATGATTTTCTAACTGAAGTATGCGATTCAACAAGAATAAAATAAAAAACTAGTTTGTATCTCCTTAAACCTCACTCGATTTATTGTTATTGTCCTCACTAAAAATTTTGGATCATATTGTTTATTTATTGTTCGTGGCCATTGCGTAATCTTTTTCTAATGAATTGTAAAGTCTCATTTAATTTAACGATTGCACTTTCAAAAAAACATTAGCTTTAAATAATAAAAAAGGTTAACATATTATTGGCACTTTAAAATGTTGAAAATAATACACCGAGGATCGATGAAATTAAGACAACGAAGAAGAAAAAAAATATAAACACATATATTTAATATGGTAAAAGTCTTTTGACAAGAAAGAAATATTTACGGACAAAGAAAGTTGCCGTCAGAAGAAATTTTACTATAGAACTCTAATGGCCCAAGCTCTCCCCTTCCGCTATCTTCATTTTTTCTTTTTTTTCTTTCACAAGTTTGAGTACAGGATATATAATTCAAGACACATCAACAAAAAATATTATTATCACTTTTTCATAATATTTTTCCCAAATATTGTAAAACTGGATAATAAGCATCCCTATGTCAAATAGTGACTACTGCAACCACACATTGAACACAATATTTCTAGTAATTCAGATAAATTAAAGTGGGAAATTAATTACTCTGAGGATTATATCTCAAAATAACATTCTATATAGGGGATAAAACTTCTCTTGTAAAAATAGGGAACATTTATCATCTATGCCAAATAGTAACCAAATTCACTGCCACAAACACATAAAGCTTATCATATGTATGATCTATGTAACGATAATATGCTATCCTCCACTCTGTTTTGTGCATCAAAGAACCGATGAGTACCCAAAATCCAGTGACAAATCCAAGAGCCACACTTACAAAAAACCATACATTTTCAAGATCCTCTGTTTGTTTATCATTGTTAATGTACTGAGATGGCTGATTTGTGACGTCACTTTGGCAACTCATATTCAATGGGAAACCACAAAGATCCACATTGCCCATGTATATGGAAGCATCCGGGTGACTGTCAAATTGTCCACCTGTTGGAATTCTTCCGGATAAATGATTGAAGGAGAAATTTATAGAACTTAGAAAATTTAAATTAGCCATGGCATGAGGAATCTCACCCGTGAGATTATTAAATGAAAGGTCGAGTGATTCCAAATGCCGTAGTCCCATAATACTCATTGGAATTGTCCCCGAAAGATGATTGTTGGATAAGTTCAAGTTCTGCAAACCATCAAGAGTTGTGAGAGCTTCAGGAATCCATCCAGAGAGATTATTATTTGATAGGTCTATGCTTGTAGGAAGGATATTAGACAACGTTTTATATTCTTGGTCTCTTCCTTTAGTCTGGACATCAACGGTACTATCAAAACCATATGAGATGTTACAGATATAAGACATGGTTCGCAGATTGGTGAAGCTTTGTGGTATGGGACCCGATAGCATGTTATACGATAGATCAATGATCCTAATAGAGGAGAGGGTGGCAAGCTCTCTAGGAATTTGACCGACAAGCATATTTGATTTGAGGCGTAATATTAACAATCTCGTCAGCATGCTTCCTCGCCAGGTTGGCATGCTCCCACTAAATTTATTATTTCCAAGATCAATAGACTTCAGATATGTACTGTTTTGTAGGGCCAAGGGAAGGGGTCCCGACAAATTATTTCTCTCCAACTTTAATACTTTAAGATTGAATGTGCAAATAGAGGAAGGGAAAGTACCAGATAATTCATTGTTGCTTAAATCCACATAGGACAAAAGACTTTTTCTATCAAAGCAATCTGGTATCTCTCCCGATAAATGGCTGGCAGAGATATCGAGAAGATAAAGCTCCTTCAATTTGCATATGAACGAGGGAATGCTACAACTTAATGAATTATTTGATAGCCTCAATTCTCGAAGCTTCTCAGGTAACTGAGGAAAGGGACCATCCAACGTGGTGTTGCTCAGGTCTAGAAATAATAGATTATTTAGGTGTTGCAACGAAGCAGGGCGCTTTCCTTGTATCATGTTGTTGGACAGGTCAATATGTGATACGTTCAAAGAGAAGTTCCAAAACCAATCTGGAATCACATCTGCTATCTCTGCATTTGACATACTTATTTCAGAAATATTCTCAATCTTTCGAAGCCAGACAGGAAAGGCTTCACCAATTACACAGTTATCCAAGTGTAACTTATTTAACTGCTGAGGAGGAGTCCAATCAGGTCTTATACGGATTTCCAATGAGTTGTGAGAGAAATCTAATGCTTCTAGTCTTGTGAGATTTCTGAAATGTGCATCAGTGATAACACCGCTGAAAGAATTTCCAGCTAGATCCAAGTCAACTAGGTTGCTCAGTTGTCCCAGACGTCTTTTTGTTAGCCAATGTCGCAATTCACCTTTAAGATTCATGTGAGACAAGTGCAACGTTGTTACAGTAGCCAGTTTTGATACGGCAGTAGACAATGAAGCTCCTTCAAGAAGTTCATTATATGACAAATCCAAGAATTTAAGGGACGTCAAATTTGCCATTGCACTAGGAACATGCCCCATGAAACTATTCCAAGATAGGTCAAGATGTTTTAAGCTACTAATTTCAAACAACCACGATGGCAACGTGGTGTTGAAATTATTTGAATGGAGATCAAGTATTTTTAAAGAAGTGAAGTTAACATGAAGAGGAAGATCATCACGATGTAAGGTATTCTCAGTACAAGCGGTCATGTGCAATTCTGAGAGCAAGGGAAGCATACCGACTGATTGCAGAGCACGTGAGAAGTTCCTCAGCTTCACGGAACTCAAGTCAAGGTAATGAAGAGAAGAAAGATGAGAAAGCCATGAATTATCCTCGATCTCAAGTCGGAATAGAGGACTCAAATCGTAATAATTCCCGGACAGATCAAGATAGCGCAAGCTCGAGAGGTTACCCAATTCTGAAGGAATGCTTCCAACTAGATATGAGTATGACAGATCGAGGTGCCTCAGCCTCTTGAATGAACCAATGAATTTTGGGATTGGAGCCTTGGAGAAGTCATTACGGCTGAGATCCAAATACTCAAGTCCTCGCAGGGCGAGCAAACATGGATTGATCTCATCTCCATTGATAGCACTATAATCAGAACCCTGGAGGTCGAGTTGTATGACACGACCGGTCCTGTTGCTGCACATCACGCCCAGCCAACTGCAGCAATTCAAGCCAACCCATGAAGAGAGCATGTCATATGGGTCACGTACGCCATCTTTGAACTGAAGGAGGGCCTTCCGTTCATCTTCTCTGCAGTTGAAGGTGGGAGCTCCCTGGCAAAGAAAAAGATGGTGTTGCCCAAGCAGCTGCGTGCATGAGAAGACCAGTAAAGCAAGAAGAGCGGCGTACTGCTCAGTAGTACCCATGGAATGAATCTACGTGTAGTTCTACCAAATGAGATGTTATTATAGAATCCTCGTGTAGAGGCTGCCTATCTCTAAACAAAATAATGAGATATCTATAAAAAAAAATAATCAAATATCTAGTTGGCATTTGTGTGTCATGCCATTTTATAATTATAATCCAACTAAAACTTAATAACATTTGTATACGTAAAAACAAAAGAATAATTACTCTAAAAATATAAATTAAATTAGTCCAAAACTTGTAGTTTTCATTTTAAAATAAATGTGGTACCATTTATAATTATATTTGTAATTTTCACTTAAATAATAATAATAATATATATTATAAAAATTATTAGCTCAATTTTAAACCTAAAATATCAAATATTACTATAATATAAAAGTGTACGATTATTAGAAGTGTAAAGAAAAATATGACCAACGTAATAAACCTGTTCTGCCCGAAAATTTTAAATTGAAAAAAGACAAAGATCAAGATATTCAAAAATATAATTGAATTGAATTGAATTGATATCACAAATCACTAAGTTCTATTGCTTGCGCGTCCAAGTCACTAAGGCTGAGTGTTGCAACGGACCAGGTAAGTGCGTGACGTCTTCTTGTCCAAGTCATCATCTTTCGTCCATTGTTTTTACAATAAAAGAGTGCCAATACCAATGAAACAAACTATGAGTGCATTATAAGTTCATCACAATATATTACAAATGTTATTATCACAAATATATTACAAATGAAACAAATGAACCTGGATGGTAAGATATTTTATTTCCAATGTTTAAATATTTTTATAAATTTTTGGATTTGTTTTTATGCATACGTTGCAAATAAAAAATGAAACTATTCCGCGAGCACAAGGTCCTCAAGGAGGTCTAAACTTGTGTGTCACAAGTCATTTTTCTCGCGATCGACCTGTGCGACGTCTAGACATGCCCAAGGTCTAGATAAGCACTTTTTCATATGTCTTGTGGAAGCTTTCTTTGTCTTGCCAAATGCCACATTTTCTGAGGCTTTGGTCCGGACGAACGCTTCCGAGTAGACGTTTTTTAGCAAACAGGCCCTAGGCAGAACGCTGGAGCGAAATGCGCACTTGTGTGGATAGCCACATTATGTTTCGGGCTTGATGCTAGGTTTAGGAAAGCTTTAAATCTTTATTAAGAATGGAATGCTTCATTACAAAGGCTTGGAGAGAGAACTAGTTGCTCTTCCCTAATATACCGCAAATGATAGAGGCCGCTATATGACCTATGATGTGGAAGACAAACTAAGGGGTACACTTTTATTTATATACATCATTTATTTATATAGCCTCAATTTGTAACCCTCCTCTCCATCTCCAAGCCCCAACACACACACACACATGTCCTCTGCCTTCATCGACGACGAAGGCTCCTCCTTCGACAACGTGGTGTGAGAATACCTATTGCCGATGGAACTATTGAAGAGATTAAGAACAACCTTAAGTTCCCTTATTTGTCATAGGTCATCAAGAAAATGGGCGAGGAAACTCCAACGTGTCTTGGAATAAAGAGGTCCTTTGAGTTTGTGGATCCTGGGATAGTACTAGTAATAGCATCCCAAGATAGTCTATCAATGGCTTTCATCATGCCCATCTTAATGCTGAATTACTTTTGTTTACTCTTTTTCATGGAGTGTGCAATCTCTTGAGCGATAAAAGTATTGTCGTGCATATTTCTTTGAGTCAAAACTTTTCACTTGTTTAGGAGTGGATTTTTTAGGGAAGAAAATCATATTTGTATCTCCCTATTAAAAAAAAATTGTGAATGGCACCCACAACCTCCTCGCCTACAATATCCCAATAATTTTTTTAAAAATAAAAAATATATTCATCTGGACTAGGAACCTTATCTTCCGATATAGAACACAAAGTTCATGAATTTCCTAATGCAAGAAAGATTTGAGGAGTGATACATGCCAATTTGAATCAAGTTGCCCAGTCTTGCAGTGTAATATTAGGTAGGGTGTTCATTGGGTCAAGTCGACTCAGTGAACTCGATGCCTCGATCCAACCTAACCTAGTTGGGTCAAGTCATTGATCTGCTCGAGTACGAGTTGGAGACCCGATCACCTAATTTTTTTTCAATTTTTATTTAAGTGTAAGATTATATATTATATAAAATAAAATATTTTACATGTGTAAATATCTAAACACTTAACACATTATTTTATAGTTTAAAATAAATGTTAAATAATATTTTTATATTAAATAATGAAAAATGTAAGAAAAAATAAAAGAAAAAAGGAATGGTGGTCGGGACAAAGAAATATTTTTTCCCATAATTTTGCGTAAAGTTAGTAAACAATGAAATAATATTGTTATAAACTTGGTGATTTTGTTCGATGCTCATCTATATGTTAGTTACCATACTAGGTTTCCTTCTTATATATGGTCATGTTGAGATGAAAGAATATTGTACTTTTATCATCATCCTTAATTATCTTAGATTTATTCCACCATTTGAGACCAATTTATTTTAACAAAACAGTTTATTTATTAACTAAAGTACAAAGATTCAAGGCTTCTACATTTGAAAGAGGAGGTTGTCTTTTCTTTCGAGGAAATCAATGTCTCTTAGTTGAGATTAGGTTAATTTCCAAGTTTCCCAAAGTATGTTTGTTCTAGTGTAGAATGTCTTTATAATTAAGGTTTAAGTGTTTATGCAATTATGGGGGAGGGTGAGGGTTGTGAACTTGTGACCAACTGACCATCTTCTCCTCACAATGTTCTTGGACTCCTCATATTGAAATAAAAAATGTTCAAACTTAAAAGATTTTGTCTTTGGATGGGGTCTAATAGAAGCTTGTATTAATACTGGGTAGTGATCAGATCCCCCTCTAGTTAGATTTGTTATAAAGGTATCAGAAAATTGTTTCAGCCAAGATGCAGAGGCAAACACTATGTAATTTGTAATGAACCCTAGCCAACCCAAGCCTATTGTTGCAACAAGTAAAGGATTGGTTACCAAAGCCTAAATCAACCAGACCATAATGAGATAAAATATTTCTAAGTCCCAAAACGGAGGGCGTGATCCGAAAAGGAGCACCCCTATTTTTTTTTTGTCTTCACTGATAATGCGATTAAAATCACACAGTAAGCATTAGAGAACATTTCCATAATTTATTTCTCTCTAATGGTAAGTTTCTAGCGTACAGGCATGAGATGAACCAGGAGACGACATCAATGCTAATAACTGCATGTAAAGTTTGTGGTGTGGTGTGGTGTCAATAGTTTCAACTTGTATAGTGGTTTGAAAGAACATCTATAGTGGTTTATCGTATTCCTTTTAATTGATGGACCACGGATATTCCTTTTAATTGCTGTATAATCTTTCAAATGAGATTGTCGTATTCCTTTTAATCGGTGGAATATCAAATATCACGTCGTGTCTATTCTTTTTGTTCTTAACTTTTTGATATTATGAGAGAATAGACAAAATTTTATTCGACGATAAGAAAAATGTCATATTCTTCAGAATATTTTCTTTTATTCTTGGGCCATAGAGTGACAGAGAAGTTGAAGGAGAATAATAAGATCTCCTTTCATAGAAGTAGGCATATATCGTTGGACCTCAGCGATAACGACTTCTCCATGGTTCGAATGCAAAAAATTCATTGGTTCATTCAATGAGACTGAGACACCTCTTTTTTTTTTATAGGAAAGAGGTAAAAGCAAGCATACAATACAAGAAAAATGGAGCAAAATGATTTAAAAAAGGTAAAATTTTCTTGCCACTATAAAATCTTGGTCATGATCTGCAATCAAGATAAGTTAACAAGGAAAGGAAAAGAAATTGTAATCGTCACGACCCAGCGTGAAGATCATTTCCTTTATCTACAACACACTCAAGCAAAAGTTTTATATCCAAACAAGAACTGAAATGTCAGTGTCCTCATTTCCTTTATCTACAACACACTCAAACAAAAGTTTTAGATCCAAACAAGAACTGAAATAATGAATGCAGACAACTAAATAATTTTAATTAGAATCTTGGTATCATTATCTTTTCTGGAACCATTCATCATGACATCGTTTCGGGCCAATTTCCACATTGAATTTTTTGCATTCACGCTCATAATGGTGATATATAACGATTAAACGTTGTTGTCTTGATGTTAACACTTTTTTGTATTGGCACAGAATTCGTTGTGCCTGCAAAGGATTGTGTTTCCATGTGCAACTAAAATTAATCATTCTTTTTCGTAGAAAAACCCCTTTCACGAGACTACGATTCAAAGCTAATCATGTAATGTTAAAAATAAAAATGAAACAAGTTTTCTGAAAATTATATGACAATGATTTATACATATTTGTATCCTTATGCAAGAAAAGGGCTATGCAAAATTTATTTTATGGGTAAGAAGACCTTGTCAATGCCAACTGGATGTCTAATTTATTTTTTTATAGATATCTCATTATTTTCTTTATAGATAGGCAGTAGAGATGCCGTCGGCCCGCCCAAAAATCGTGTCAGCCCGGCTCGACACGGACATAGCCCATGCACAAAAAACATACCGTGTCTGTGCCATTCCGTGCTGGGTCACCCACTTGCGCTGTGGGCGACATGGTTCGAGCATAGTGAATAAGGATTCGACACGACGCGACGCGTTTTGACATGGTTTCTTTTTCATGCACCAACACGAACTGTGCATGGTACACCAACACGATCTGCAATGAAATAACACGACTCACGTTGTTTCGATTTCACATGAACACTAGACCCATTTTGACTAATGCTTCCTTTTCACTAATTAATTGGTTAAGTACTAATTAGTTTGAATTTTAAAGAGCACCTTTGATTTGATTCTAATTTTAATACTAATTAATTAGTTATAGATATCTGTAATAGGCAGCCCCTACGTGAGGATTCTAGAGGAAAATCGGAGTACAATAGCATCTTATTTGATAGAACTAGACGTATATTCATTCCATGGGTACTAGTACTAGTAGTACGCCGCATTTCTTGCTTTGCTGGTCTTCTCATGCATGCAGCTGCTTGGGCAACACCATCTTTGACAGGGAGCCCCCACCGAGGAGATGAAGGCCCAAGAATTATGTTATTCTTTCTAAAGGCTTAAGTTTTTAAGAAAGAAATATTTTCTTCATTTATTGTTCATGTGATGAGCTGGGTTAGATCAAAATTGTAGGATCAATTGGGTCATACAACTCGACCACCGCGGTTATTTTCATGATGATACTTGTATAGGGGACATGAGATCGATCCATGTTTGCTCGCCCTGCAAGGACTTGAGTATTTGGATCTCAGCTGTAATGATTTCTCCAATGTTTCAATCCCAAAATTCATTGGTTCATTCAAGAGGCTGAGGCATCTCAATCTGTCATTATCATCTCTAGTTGGAAGGTTTGCTCCAGAGTTGGGCAACCTCTCGAACTTGCGCTATCTTGATCTGTCAAATTCAGCTCTAATTGGAAGCGTTCCTCCAGAGTTGGGTAACCTCTCGAGCTTGCGCTATCTTGATTTGTTGGAATAACATGGCTTACTTCAATCATGAATCGCGACTTGAGATCGAGGATTATTCTAACTTGATCTCTCATCTTTCTTCTATTCATTACCTTGACTTGAGTTATCTGGTGGGGAAGATCTTATATCGTGCTCAGCAATCAGTGAGTATGCTTCCATTGCTCTAAGAATTGCACATGACCGATTGTTTTTTATCCCATGATCTTCCTCTTCATGTTAACTTCACTTCCTTAAAAATACTTGATCTCTGTTTAAAAAATTTTAACACCGCGTTGCCACCGTGGTTGTTCGAAATTAGTGGCTCAAAGCATCTTGACCTATCTGGGAATAATTTCATGGGGAATGTTCACAGTGTTGCTCCAAAGACCATATTCTAAATATTTTGATGATAACAAACAAGAAAGATGATGTACTAATTGTGCTTGAAATGTTAGTGTGAACATGTTAAATATTTTTACGAAGAAAAAGAGTCAAAATGTTTTCAGCAGCACAAATGATCGATCGTAAAAGTAACGGGCGACAGGTTTGACTTATAATGGACGACAAAGCGAAGCTGGAACGACCTAAGTCGGATGACCAATTTATTTTTGGTAGACCATTATATGTATTACATGAAATAACGAAGTACATAACGGACGACCAAAACATTAACGGTCGACCGTTTTGGACAATAATAGTAAAAAATGCATAAATCGGATGACCGAAGATGGCGTATAGATGATCGAAACTCTAACGATTGACCTTTCTAGGCAGCAAAGAGCAAAAATATGAAAATTGGATGACCGAAGTCGGTGCATGGACGATCGTAGATTACAAAGAGCACGTGATTTTTAAATCGGACGATCGATTCCCTTACGGTCGACCGTTATGGAAGCAAAAATTAAATAAACGGCTATAATCCTTCTACGGACTACAATCAACGAAAAACCGCATAGAAAAGACAAATGCAGTGGCTATTATTTTATATTAAATAGACATCCGATACTATAATGGGCGATCGCTGAATATGCGACAAAAGGGATAATGACTAGTTATTGTGCAAAACGGACGATCGATATTAAAACGGGCGACCATTTTAGAGGTGACAACACAACACTTTTCGAATTGATTTACAATGGCCATATTTTCAAGAGAAGCCTATAAAAGAGATTCAAAAGATTGAAGGAAGGTTATCCAAGCAAGGAAAATCACTCTAGAGCTTTCTTCAAATCCAAAGCATTCTTCTTGAGCTAAAGTTTGCAAAGCATCCCTTCCCTCTTCTAGTTTCTAAATGTGAGCATCCTTCGTAGGAAGAGAGAATTAGAGGGAATTCTTGTGTTCTTGTTTAGATAGTTTTGAAAGCTTCTTGTAAGAAGAGGTGTGCCTTACCTCTTGGGCGAAGAAGAAGGCATTGTGGTGTAGAAAGGATTATTCTCTCCCTACAAGAAAAGAGAAGGTTAATGAATCTCCGACGGTCTCGAGGTCGGGGAGTCGGAGTGGGGACGTAGGCCAAGGAGTTGGGCTGAACCTTGTCAACATATTGTCTCTTTCTCCTCTCTTGCTCTCCTTACTTATCTTTTACTTGCTTACGATCGCGTTTTCTAAAAATCAACTTATACGACTTTTTTTTGGTTAGATTTTTTATACACCAATTCACCCCACCTCTTGGTGCTTTCGATCTTACAATTGGTATCAGAGCAAAGTTGCTCTTGTTTTAAAGATTTAAGCATCTTTTGAGTTATGACATCAAATGGTTTTACGGTCAATCCACGAATCGTCCTCCACTTTTTAATGTTTCAAATTTTGCCTATTGAAAAATTAGAATACAAACTTATGTATGCTCAAGTGATATTGATATTTGGGATATCATTAAAAATGGATTTGACTTGCATGAAAAGTCACATTTGGAATACACCGAAGGTAAACGATTACTTGTGAAATTAGATTGGAAAGCAAAAAATTATCGTTTCTAATTGGTGTTTTAGTTGCAACGAAATTTAATCATGTTTCTAATTGTCAAAGTGCTTATGAAATATGGAGAAAAATGAAGGTACCGATAAGATTAAGGAATCTAGACTCATTATTTTAAATTATCAATATGACTCTTTTAAGATGCATGAAAATGAGTCCATAAATGAAATGGTTGTATTTTTAATGATATTGTGAATGGCTTAGCCTCTTTAGAAGAACCACGGACTAACTCTACTCAAAAGGTGAAGAAATTTCTTAGGTTCCTTTCTTCCAAGTGGCACACAAAGAGAATCGTGATTGAAAAGAAAGACTTGAACAAACCTCTATTAGACCCCATCCAAAGAAAAAAATCTTTTAAGTTTGAGCATTTTTTGTTTCAAGACGAGGAGTCCAAGAACATTGTAAGGAGAAGATGGTCCTACCTCACCTTCTCCCACAATTGCATAAACACTTAAACCTTATTAAAAAAGACATTCTACATTGAAACAAACATACTTTGGGAAACTTGGAAACTAACCTAAGTTCAACTAAGTGACAAAATGATTGCCTCGAAAGAAAAGACCCAACCTCCTCTTTATCAAATGTAGAAGCCTGGAATCTTAAGACACTATGGATGATGATAAAAGTACAAGATTCTTTCATCTCAACACGACCATATATAAGAACGAATCCTAGTATGGTAACTAACATATAGATGAGCATCGAACAAATCACCAACTTTATAACAATATTATTTCATTGTTTACTAACGTTACGCAAAATTATGGGAAAAATATTTCTTTTTCCCGACCACCATTCCTTTTTTCTTTCATTTTTTCTTACATTTTTCCATTATTTAATATAAATTATTTAACATTTATTTTAAACTATAAAATAATGTGTCAAGTGTTTAAATATTATTTTTCACATGTAAAATATTTTATTTTATATAAGATATAATCTTAGACTTAAATAAAATTTGAAAAAAATAAAAGAATTGGGTGGTTGGATCAGTCATCATCGAGTTCACTAAATTGACCTAATCCGATGAACACCCTACCTAATATTATACTGCAAGATTGGCCTGAACTTCCTAAACTTGATTCAAATTGGCATGTATCACTCCTCAAACCTTTCTTGCATTAGGAAATTCATGAACGTATGTGTTCCATATCAGATGATAAGGTTCTTAGTCCAGATGGATATGTTGTTCATTTTTTAAAAAAAAATTATTGGCATATTGTAGGTGAGGAGGTTGTGGGTGCCATCCACAATTTTGTTTTATAATATGGAGACACACATCTGATTTTCCTTCCTAAAAAATCCACTCCTAAGGAAGTGAAAAAGTTTTGACTCAAAATGGTTAGCCAATAGAATTAACCCCACATCAAATGACATTATCGGACCAGAACAGGCGACATTCCTTGCGAATAGAAATATGCACAACAACACTTTTATCACTCAAGATATTGCACACTCCATGAAAAAGGGTAAACAAAAGTACCTCAGCATTAAGATGGGCATAAAGAAAACTATTGATAGACTAGTACTATCCCAGGATCCACGAGCTCAAAGGGCCCCTTTATTCCAAGACACGTTAGAGTTTTCTCGTCCATTTTCTTGATGACCTATGACAAATAAGGGAACTTACGGTTGTTCTTACTCTCTTCAATAGTTTCATCGGCAATAGGTATTCTTGCACCTTGTCATCGAAGGAGGAGCCTTCGTCGTTAATGGAGGCAAAGGATAGGTGTGTGTGTTGGAGTTTGGAGATGGAGCGGAGGGTTACAAACTGAGGCTATATAAATAAATGATGTATATAAATAAAATTTCACTCCCTTAGATTGTCTTCCACATCATAGGTCATATAACGGCCTCCATCATCTACGGTATATTAGGGAAGAGCAGCTAGTCCTCTCTTGAAGTCTTTGTAATGAAGCATTCTATTCTCAATAAAGATTCAAAGCTTTCCTAAACCTAGCATTGAGCCTCAAGCGTAGCGTGACAATCCACACAAATGCGCATTTTGGTCTAACGTTCTGCCTAGGGCCCGTTTGCTCAAAAACGTCTATCCCCAAGCATTCGCCAGGACCAAAGCCCCATAAATTGTGGCATTTGGCAAGACACAAGGAAAGCTTCTGTAAGGCGTATGCAAAAGTGCTTGTCTAGACTTTCAGCATGTTTAGACATCGCACGGGTCGATCGTGTGAAAAATGACCCCGAGACACACATAAGTTTAGGCCTCCTTGAGGACCTTGTGCTCGCGGAATAGTTTCATTTTTTCTGCATCATAAGCATAAAAACAAATCCAAAAAATTATAAAAATATTTAAATGTATCTTACCATCCCGGTTCATTTGTAATATAATTGTTATAATAACATTTGTAATATATTTAGTGAATTTATAATGCACTGATAGTTTGTATCATTGGTATTGGCACTCTTTTGTTTTTTTTTAAATGGACCAAAGATGATGAGTTGGACAAGAAGACATCACGCTCATACTTGGCCCGTTGCAACACTCCGCCTAGAGATGAAAAAATGGGCCGTGTCGTGTCGTGTCAAACGGATCATTTTCGACCCCGACACAGTTTGGGCCCCGGCTGATCGGGCCGACTGGGTCAGGTCATCATTGGTATTGGCACTCTTTTGTTTTTTTTAAAAAAATGGATGAAAGATGATGAGTTGGACAAGAAGACATCACGCACGTACTTGGCCCGTTGCAACACTCCGCCTAGAGATGGAAAAATGGGCCGTGTCGTGTCATGCCAAATGGACCATTTTCGACTTCGACACGATTTGGGCTCGGCTTGATCGGGCCGACCGGGTCGGGTTGGGCGGCCCATTTTTTCAATTTCAATTTTCAAATATTAAAATAAATTTAATTTAAATTATTATATAATATAATTAGTATTATTATTTATTCTATAATATACGTCTGATAATAATTATATTGTTAAAATTTCAAATACATTAAGTCATTAATTTATAATTATTAGGTAAATAAATTTGTAAAATGATTAATTGAGTGATAACTAATAAGTTATAACCCTATATATAAAAGTAATTGGTAAGTATTTAATAAATATATATTAGTAGTATTCTACAAGAGAAGAGACGGAAAGTGAGAGTGAGAGTTTGAGAGAGAGAATATAATATAGTACTACATTATATACAATTTATTACATAATGCATAAGTAGTGTAGATAATTAGATTCTTAGGTAGTATAGTATAGATAATTAAGTACTAATTTATTATAAAGTAAAAATAGTAATGAACACCGAGATTAACGTGGTTCGGCTATTTTAGCCTATGTTCACATAAGTTTTAATGTTTTATTATTATTGATTATTATGAAATAATCAATAAATGAAAATTTACAATAAAAATAAAAATTACATCTTGTACAATAATTATTTTATGAACAATTATTTTATGAAGAATTATAGGCGGAGGAGACATCCATTTCTTCATCATCTTCTACGTATGGTAATATGGATTCCTGATCTTGTGTTTGAGTATATGCATCAAACCAATCTTTTAGTAATATACAAACCTCTATCGACTTACAACTCATTCTATTTCTTCTCTCGTCCAAAATTCTAGAACCTGCAGAAAAATATTATTCTGATGCCAACATCGAAACAGCTAAAAGATCTTGACCTAAGGTGACTAGAATTGGATACGTACGACCATTTAATCTCCACCAAGTTAAGGCATTGATTTCACTATCACATTCATTTGGACGTGATAAGTAATCTTGCAGCTCATTATATAAAAGGACTACTGAATTGGATGAATTTTCATCCCAGCCTCTTGATATGACCCCCTAATAGAAAACATGAATCTAGAAAATGATCTATTATTAGAAGGTCTCAGTGCTTTGATAAAGATGCTTGCTCTCTTCGTACACCAAATTTTACTTTATAAATATTATATAAATTATTTATTATATTTTCATAATCATGATCTGGATTAATAAAACTGCCAGTTTGCAATTCTGGATGACTTCTTATATATTGTTCGGGAAAACAATTCTTAATTTCTCTTGTATACCATTTAGGACCAGATCCCTTAAATCTAGGATCTATCATCATTGCTAAAATTCCTATGACAAGCAAATTATTCTAATATTTTAAAAATTTTGATGCCATCAAATAAATTATTTCAGAAAATTCATTTGATAATTCATATTTTTTTCATTAAATGAATTTGTCATTTCATGAAGTTGATTAATTATTAAATGTGAAGTAGGAGAATAAATGTCAAATAACTCTAAAGTAGCAATATAAAAAACTTGTAACAACTCTATAACCGCATTAGCAACATCCCATTCAGAATTGCATCACAGTTAAAATATAATTATCGAGTGCATGTCTAAATAGAATACATAATTTAAGCATGTCGTAAGTACTATTTCATCTTGTAGACACATCAGTGTTTAATTTTCTATAAGGAATATTATAACGATGACAAATATTTTTAAATGTTTATCTCCTAAGTCCAGAGTGATGTAATTTTACAATAATTGATCTAAGAGTTTCAAGTACTCTAACAACTAATTTTCCTTTTTTAACACACAAATTAATAATATGATATGCACATCTTTAATGAAAAAGAATTCATTTAAAGGAGGATTTAATCTTTGAATTAAAATTTGTGCAGCAAAATTATTAGCACTTGCATTATCTAGAGTAAGACAAAATTTTATCTTTAAAATCATATTCGTTAATTACTTTTTCTATTACGTTAGCAATTTGCAAACCATTATGAGAATGCTTAATTTTTTAAATGCAATAATTCTTTTTTGCACTACCCAATTTGTATCAATCCAATGAATTGTAACACATAAGAAATCATCACCATTTAAAAAAGTCCATATGTCACTAGTCAAACTATACAAAAATTTAGAATCTAAAAAATAATTAATTAGTTCACTTTTACGATATTAATTGAATATTCTTTAATAGTTTTTCTACTAATATTTCTAAAGGCGTCTTGTACATAATTTTGTTGATAATATAAAAATTTTTCATCTTCAGCAAATGTGTAAGTCATTTCTACATGTATAACATATCTTGCTAAATCTTCACGCATATTTTCTTGATTATAAGCAAATAAAGAACTCCCGACAGTACCACGATCGGGTGCAACTAATTGAGTTTGTTGCAGTAATTGACCCGCTAAAAATTGTTCTCTAGCCATTATAGGATACGATTCTAAATGTCGTTTTAAACTACCTGTGCCCGAAGAAGAGGCGGCAACATAACTAGTCTTACAAATTTTACAAATAGCTTTATCTTTTTTTGGATCATTTTCATCTATATTTTTTTTAAAAATAATTCGAAACTTTACTATTTAACTTTGATGTTCTTCTTTTTTTACCTATTATCTCATCTTGCACGGTAACATCTAAGCTTGACGGACCTGTGGGTGTCGCAGTTTCAGTTCCACAATCTCCTTCAAAACCTGCAAAAGTTGATGTAATATTAAGATTAGGAATGACAGAAAGATTAACATATGTAGTTAGAGTAATTACGCAGTTAGTTGATGGCACCATAGTTTTCATATAACCCGACGAATCACCACTTCTTTGATCTAAGTTTTAATGACATATAAAATTATATTTTGATGATTCAAACCTTGAAAGATTAAAGTTAAAATGCTAAAAAAGTTTAAAGAAAAAAGAGATAACTGTATGCACTACACTTTGATTAAATAATTAACTATGATCCTATTATATTTTGGATTAATCATAAATATAAAAATTGTAGAGAATTTTGTTAGTATAGAATAAAAAATCATCTCATTTGAATAGCTGTGCAAAACGTTATGCTTAAAATAATGTAGGGTGGTTACTTGCCGGCTGGAACACTGGTCGACCGGTCCGGAATGGTCCATAACACAGGTCTATCGGTCAGTGCAAAAAATGCTCAATTTCAATCAATAGAATGTCGAGACTATACCAATCGAGGTACCGGTCCAGAACACAGGTTGACCGGATAGTGTAGAATTCGCCAACAATCATATTTTTTCATAAAAAAAAGTGTACTGATCGACCGGTCCATATATGCGGTTGACCGGCCTCCGAGTCAAAAGAATAGTAACGGTCAATTTTGAAGGAGAAAATTATGAAATAATTTTTGGACGACTTTCTCACTTGCTGAAGTCTATAAAAGGAATGTTAATGCCAGAAGCAAAGGCATCCAATCAAGCCTTGAAGAAAAACTTCAAATTATAAAAAAGACATTCTCCTTAAAGTTTTCATTTTTTAGTTTCATTTTCTTTCTCTTCTTCTCTTGTGAGATTAGCTTTGTAAAATAGAGAAACATTTTATTTAAAAAAACATTAAGAGAGTTCTTGTGTAAAAGAGGTTCAAAATCTTAAGCGAGAGAAATATATTAGCTTCATTGGATGAGAGATGTGCCTTACCTTTCGAAGCGAAGAAAAGGCTATGATGTAAAAGAAAGAGATTTTAGTAGAATCTCCGATGATCTCGAGATCAAGAAGTCGTAGTGAAGAGGTAGGCCAAGGTGTGGCCTAACCTCGTCAACAACTATCGCGTACTTTATGATTGCTTTCTCTCTCTCCCTCTCATATTGGTTTTGATGTGATCTGAATTGCATTGATTTAAAAGATTTTAAGAATTGCTTCCGTAACGATTATTGTGAAATCGATATTTTTATTTTAACCCCAATTCACCCCCCCCCCTCTTAGTACCCGTCGGTATCCTACAATTGGTATCAGAGCGAGTTGCTCTTGTTTTAAGATCAAATCATTTTAAGATATAATCGTTTTAAGATGTCATCGTCTTGTTTTAAAATTTAACAATATTTAGAGCCGTGGCATGAAGTAGTTTTAATTTTTATGAGATCAATCAATTAGTCGTCCTCCCCTTTTAAAAGCGTCAAATTTTGCATATTGAAAAAATAAAATCTAAGCATATATTTATTCTATTGATATCGACATGTGTGACATAGTTAAAAAAGATTATTATCTTCATGAAAAGTTATTTACATATTCTAAAGAAAGAGAAAAGATTTTTTCAAAACTTGATTTGAAAGCCAAAAATATTTTTTATTGTGCTTTGCATACAATAAAGTTTAATCGAATTTCAAGTTGTCAAACTGCAATCGAAATTTGAAAAAAAAACTCATCACTACTTATGAAGGAACCAACAAAGTTAAAGAATCTAGATTGAATATTTTAAACTATCAATATGATTCTTTCAAAATGTATTATAATGAATCCATAAATGATATGGTTGATCGGTTGAATGATAATTTGAATGGCTCAGCCTCCTTGGGCGAGCCAAGAACTAATTCTCAAAAAGTGAAAAAGATTCTCAGGTCTCTTTCCTTCAAATAGCATGCGAAGAGGATCGTGAACGAATAAAAAGATTTGAACAAATTAGATTTTGATGATCTTATTGGTTCACTTCTAATATATGAGATCTCAATTCAAGAAGATCAAGAAGAAAAAGCTCCAAAAAGAAAACATTGGTTTTGAAATCAAACGAAAATGAAGAAGACTCAAGTGAAGAAGAAGTGGACGAAAAGAGACACGCTTGTTATACAAGAAAACTAGATGAGTATCTCAAATTGGTGAGAAAGAAAAACAAGAATGAGAAGCCTACCCGAAGATCATACAAATATCACAAAGAAAAGATAACTCACAAAGGAAAGAAGAAAAAGCATGAAGAAACAAGTGAAGATGAATCAAATTATTCATTAAGCTCTTCTAGTGAGGACGCATACCTATGTTTAATGGCACACAAAGATGAGGTAACTTCTAGTACTTCAATTTCAAATAATGGCTCATCAATCTCCTCCGTAAAAAATCTTTCTTTAGATGTGAATAAAGAACCCTCCTCCCTTGTAAAACGATATTTTTCACTTAAAGAAGAAAATGAAAAATTAATACATGAGATTGAAAAATTAAAAGAAGAAAAGGATATATGTTTCATGAAAAATGAAAATCTAAAAAATGTATTGAAACTTTGGAAATTAAACATGCATGTGAAATTGTCAAACTAGCATGTTCATTAGAAAAAGTAAAACAAGAAAATGTCTTTTTGAAAAAATACATAAAATAAGACTATTTCTCAACTAACGAAAAATAATCTTAGGAATCATTTTGGACATTAAAACACTTATTAGAAATATAATCATTCTTATGATAGAAAATCACATATTACATGTTCGACATGTGGATTTTATGGTCATTATTCTTATCAATGCAAAGTAAGAAAATCTTCGCAACATAGGATGATACGGGTTCCAAAAGGAATTTTGACTAACAAAATTTGACCCAAAGAAGTTTGGGTACCAAGGTTTAAATGATTATTTTTCAGATGAGCTCACATGTAAAACAAAGGAGGAATTGGAAGTGTAAAGGCACAAATGTTATGGTAAAAGTATCATCTATCTTTGATTTCACTCAAAAATTCAAAATTACTATTTCTTTGAAAAGAGAAAACATATAAAATTGGTAATAGTGATAGGTGTTGGATCTAAGTTTTAGTGATGTATAAAATTATATTTTGATAATACAAACCTCGAAAGATTAAAGTTAAAATGTTGAAAAAATTTAAAGAAAAGGGGATAACTTTATGCACTACACTTTGATTAAATAATTAACTATGATCCTATTAGATTTTGGATTAGTCATAAATACCAAATTGTAGATAATTCTATTAGTTTTCCATAGAATAAAAAATCACCTCATTTGGATAACTGTGCAAAAAGTTATGCTCAAAATAGTGCAGGACGGTCGAGCTACCGACTGGAAAACAAGTCGACCAGTCCAGAATATCGGTCAACCGGTCCAGAACACAGGTCGACCGGTCCAGAATATCGGTCAACCGGTCCAGAAGACAGGTCGACCGGTCAGTGCAGAAAATGTCCAATTTCATCAAGCAGAATGTCGAGACTGTACCGGTCGAGATACCGGTCGATCGGTCCAGAACATAGGTTGATCGGACTGTGCAGAATTCGCCAATGGTCACATTTTTCATAAAAGAAAGTATACCGGTCGACCGCTCCATATGTGCGGTCGACCGGCCTGTGAGTCAAATGAACAGTAATGGTCAAATTTGAAGGAGAAAATTGTGGAATGATTTTTGGACGACTTTCTCTCTTGCAGAAGCTTATAAAAGGAGTGCCAAAGCCAGAAGGAAGTGCACTCATCCAAGCCTTGAAGAAAAACTTCAAGTTATCAAAAGAAGATATTCTTCTTGAAGTTTTCATTTTTAGTTTGCTCTTCTTTCTCTCTTCCACTCTTGTGAGCATAGAATTGTAAAAGAGAGAAACATTATTGTTCAGAAAAATAGAGAGTGCTTTTTTTCTCTTGAGCGAGAGAAATAGATTAGCTTCCTAAGAGGAGAGGTTGCCTTGCCTTTCGAAGTGAAGAAAAAGGTGATTGTGTAAAGGGCTTTTTTCCTTGCCCCATTTCGAACAAAGAAAGGGATTAGTGGAATCTCCGGCGGTTTCGAGGTCGAGAAGTCGGAGCGGGGACGTAGGTCAAGGTGTGGCCGAACCTCGTCAACAACCACCGAGTGTTTGCGTTTGATTTTCTCTCTCTCTCTTTCTCCCTCTACTATTGAATTTATGATCCGAATTATAAAAGATTTAAGAATCGATTTTAAGCTTTCGCAACGATTTTTGTGAAATCGACATTTTCGAATTAAACACCAATTCACCTCCCCCCTCTTGGTGCCCTTTGGGATCCTACAATAGGGGGAGCATACTAAACTTTATTTTGACATATCATGAATATCATTGTTGTATCAAAGTTTCATGCCATATTTTGATTATTAATATATTTTTTTTGCCTTCATCAAATTGTTATCACTTCGTCATTATAAAATAGTCATAAATTTAGGGAGAGTTATTTCTTCATGTACAAATTATTCCTTTTTATGAAACAAAAGAGGAAGAAAAATAAGAAATATGATATGAATATCACTTTATGTGAAAGTTGTGTTATGGGGAGTAAAATTGATTTTATAACTTATTTTACAACTTTTTTGCAACTTATACATTTTTCATATTTCTCGATTTGTCTTCATATAAAAGGGGCGATTATTGGATTTAAGTTTTAATGACATATAAAATTATATTTTGATGATACAAATTTCGAAATATTAAAATTAAAATGCCGAAAAAGTTTAAAGAAAAAGGGATAACTTTATGCACTACACTTTGATTAAATAATTAACTATAATCCTATCAAATTTTGAATTAATAAAAAATATAAAAGTTGTAGAAAATTTTGTTAACATAGAATAAAAAATTATCTCATTTAAATAATTGTGTAAAAAGTTATGCTTAAAATAGTGCAGGGCGATCAACCTGTCGGCTGGAAATCGGTAGACTGGTCCATAACTAAGGTCGACCAGTCAGTGCAGAAAATGTCCAATTTTAACAAAGAGAATGTCGAGACTATACTAGTCGAGGTACCGATCGACAGGTTCATAACACAGGTTGACCGGACAGTGCAGAATTCACCAAGGATTATATTTTTTCATAAAACAAAGTGTACTGGTCGACCAGTCCATATGTGCGGTCGACCGATCTCCATGTCAAATGAACAGTAATGATCAATTTTGAAGAAGAAAATTGTGGAATGATTTTTGGACGACTTTCTTACTTGCTGAAGCCTATAAAAATAGTGTCAAATCCAGAAGCAAAGGCATCCATCAAAGCCTTGAAGGAAAACTTCAAGTTATAAAAAAAAGACATTCTCCTTAAAGTTTTCATTTTTAGTTTTCTCTGCTTTCTCTTTTCTTCTCTTGTGAGCTTAGTTTTGTAAAAGAGAGAAATATTTTATTTAAAAAAATACTGAGAGAGCTCCTGCGTAAAAGAGATTCAAAATCTTACCTATTGAGTGAGCGAAATAGATTAGTTTCATTGGACGAGAGATGTGCCTTCTCTCAAAGAGGAGAGAAGGCGATGATGTAAAGGGCTTTTTTCCTTTCCCCATTTGGAACAAAGAAAGAGATTCTAGTGGAATCTCCGACGATCTCGAAGTCGAGAAGTTGGAGCATGGAGTAGACCAAGGTGTAGCCGAACCTCATCAACAACCACCGCGTACTTTGTGATTGCTTCCTCTCTCCCTCTCATATTGGGTTTGATGTGACTTGAATTACCTTGATTTGAATGATTATTGTGAAATCAATATTTTTATTTTAACGTCAATTCACCCCCCTCTTAGTGCCCTTAGAGATCCTACAATTGGTTTCAGAGTGAGTTGCTCTTGTTTTGATATCAAATCATTTTAAGATTTAATCGTTTTAAGATTTGATCACCTTGTTTTATGATTTAACATTCTTGAGAGCTATGGCATCAAGAGATTTTAATTTTACCGAAGGTCAATTAATTAGTCGTCCTCCCCTTTTAAATGCCTTAAATTTTGCATATTAGAAAATTAGAATCCAAGCATATATTTATTCTATTGATATCGACATGTGGGAGATAAAAAATGTTATTATCTTCATGAAAAGTTATCTGCAGATTCTAAAGAAAGAGAAAAGATTTTTTCAAAACTTGATTGGAAAGGCAAAAATATTTTTTTATTGTGCTTTGCATTCAACGGAGTTTAATCGAATTTCAAGTTGTCAAACTGCAACTGAGATTTGAGAAAAATTTATCACTACTTATGAAGGAACCGACAAAATTAAAGAATCTAAATTGAATATTCTAAATCATCAATATGATTCTTTCAAGATATATTACAATGAATCCATAAATGATATGGTTGTTCAATTTAATGATATTTTGAATAGCTTAACCTCCTTTGGCGAGCCAAAAACTAATCTCCAAAAAGTGAAAAAAATTTTCAAGTCCCTTTTTCTCCAAATGGCATATGAAGAGGATCGTGATCGAAGAAAAAGATTTGAACAAATTAAATTTTGATGATCTTATTGGTTCACTTCTAACTTATAAGATCTCAATTCAAGAAGATCAAGAAGAAAAATGCTCCAAAAAAGAAAACATTGGCTTTGAAAGTAAACGAAAATGAAGAAGACTCAAGTGAAGAAGAAGTAGACGAAAAGAGACTCGCCCGTTACACAAGAAAACTAGATAAGTATCTCAAGTTGGTGAAAAGGAAAGAGAAGAATAAGAAGCCTACCTGAAAATCATACAAATATCACAAAGAAAAGATACCTCACAAAGGAAAGAAGAAAAAGCATAAAGAAACAAGTGAAGATGAATCAAAATACTCATCAAGCTCTTTTAGTGAGGATGCATACCTATGTTTAATGGCACACAACGATGATGTAACTTCTAATCCTTCCATTTCAAATAATGACTCATCAAGCTCCGCCAAAGAAAATCTTTCTTTATATGCGAATAAAGAACCATCATCCCTTATAAAAAGATATTTCTCACTTAAATAAGAAAATGAGAAATCAATATATGAGATTGAAAAATTAAAAGATGAAAAGGATATATGTTTTATGGAAAATGAAAATCTCAAAAATGAAATTGAAAATTTGAAAATTAAACATGCATGTGAAATTGTCAAACTAGCACGTTCATTAGAAAAAGTAAAACAAGAAAATGCCTTTTTGAAAAAATACACAAAATAAAACTATTTCTCAATTAACGAAAAATAATCTTAGGAATCATTTTAGACATAAAAACACTTATTAGAAATCTAATCATTCTTATGATAGAAAATCACATATTACATGTTCGGCATGTGGATTTTATGGTCATTATGCTTATCAATGCAAAGTAAGAAAATCTTCACAATATGAGATGATACGAGTTCCGAAATAAACTTTGACTAACAAAATTGGACTCAAAGAAGTTTGGTTACTAAGCTTTAAATGATTGTTTTTCAGGTGTGCCTCACATATAAAACAAAAGAGGAATTGGAAATATAAAAGCACAAAAGTTATGGTAAAAGTATCATCTATCTTTGATTTCACTTAAAAATTCAAAATTACTACTTCTTTGAGAATAGAGAACATATAAAATTGATAATAGTGATAGGAGGAGCATATCATAGTTTTATGCCATATTTTGATTATTAATATATATTTTTTGCCTTCATCAAATTGATTTCATTTTGTAATTATAAAATAGTCATAAATTTATGGGCAGTTATTTCTTCATATACAAATTATTCTTTTTGATGAAACAAAAGAGGTAGAAAAATAAGAGAAATATCATCTGAATATTAATTTATATGAAAGTTAAGTGTTATTAGGAGTAAAATTGATTTTATAACTTTTTTGCAACTTACACATTTTTTTTATTTCTCGATTTATTTTCATCAAAAAGGGGAGATTGTTGGATCTAAGTTTTAATTACATATAAAATTATATTTTGATGATACAAATCTCTAAAGATTAAAGTTAAAATGTCAAAAAAGTTTAAAGAAAAAAGAGATAACTTTATGCACTACACTTTGATTAAATAATTAACTATGATCCTATTAAATTTTGGATTAATCATAAATATAAAAGTTGTAGAGATTTCTGTTAACATGGAATAAAAAATTATCTCATTTAAACAATTATGCAAAAAGTTATGCTTAAAATAGTGTAGGGCAGTCGACGTGTCGGCTGGAACATCGGTCGACTGGTCCATAACTAAGGTCAATCGGTCAGTGCAAAAAATGCTCAATTTCAACAAGTAGAATGTTGAGACTATACCAATCGATGTACCGGTCGATTGGTCCAGAACACAGATTGACCGGACAATGCAGAATTCGCCAACGGTCATATTTTTTCATAAAAGAAAATATACCGGTCGACCGGTCCATATGTGCGATCGACCGTCATTCGAGTCAAATGAACGGTAACGATCAATTTTGAAGGAAAAATTTGTGGAATGATTTTTGGACGACTTTCTCACTTGCTGAAGCCTATAAAAGAAGTGTCAAAGTCAGAAGCAAAGGCATCCATCCAAGCCTTCAAGAAAAACTTTAAGTTATAAAAAAAGACTTTCTCCTTAAAGTTTTCATTTTTAATTTTCTCTTCTTTTTCTCTTCTTCTCTTATGAGCTTAGCTTTGTAAAAGAGAGAAATATTTTATTTAAAAAAATACTGAGAGAGCTCCTGTGTAAAAGATGTTCAAAATCTTACCTATTTAGTGAGAGAAAATAAATTAGTTTCATTGGATGAGACGTGTGCCTTACCTCTCAATGCGGAGAAAAAGAGAAAGGGCTTTTCCTCCTTGCCCTATTTGGAACAAAGGAAGAGATTCTAGTGAAATCTTCGATGATCTCGAGATTGAGAAGTCGGAGCGGAGACGTAGGACAAGGTATAGTCGAACTTCGTCAACAACCACCGTGTATTTTGTGATTACTTTCTCTCTCTCCCTCTCATATTGGTTTTGAATAGATCTGAATTACATTGATTTGAAAGATTCTAAGAATCGATTTTAAACTTTCGCAATGATTATTGTGAAATCAATAATTTTCTTTTAACTTTAATTCACCCCTCATCTTGGTGTCCTTCGGGATTCTACAATTGGTATCTGAGCGAGTTGTTCTTGTTTTGAGATCAAATTATTTTACGATTTAATCGTTTTAAGATTTGATCGCCTTGTTTTAAGATTTAACAATCTTTCGAGCCATGGCATCAAGTAGTTTTAATTTTGCCGAAGGCCAATCAATTAGTCATCATCCCCTTTTAAATGCGTCAAATTTTGCATTTTGAAAACTTAGATTCCAAGCATATATTTATTCTATTGATATCGACATGTGGGAGATAGTTGAAAAAGGTTATTATCTTCATAAAAAGTTACCACCGAATTCCAAAGAAAGAGAAAATATTTTTTCAAAACTTGATTGGAAAGTCAAAATTATTTTTTTGTTATGCTTTGCATTCAACGGAGTTTAATCGAATTTCAAATTGTCAAACTGCAACCGAAATTTGAGAAAAACTCATCACTACTTATGAAGGAACCGATAAAGTTAAAGAATCTATATTGAATATTTTAAACTATCAATATGATTCTTTAAAAATGTATTACAATGAATCAATAAATGATATGGTTGCTCGGTTTAATGATATTTTGAATGGCTTAGCCTCCTTGGGTGAGCCAAGAGTTAATCCCCAATAAGTAAAAAAGATTTTCAGGTCTCTTTTCTTCAAATGTCATACGAAAAGGATTGTGATCGAAGAAAAAGATTTGAACAAATTGGATTTTGATGATCTTATTGTTCACTTCTAACCTATGAGATCTCAGTTCAAGAAGATCAAGAAGAAAAAGGCTCCAAAAAGAAAACATTGGCTTTGAAAGTAAACGAAAATAAAGAAGACTCAAGTGAAGAAGAAATGGACGAAAAAAGACTCGCCTGTTACATAAGAAAACTAGATAAGTATCTCAAGTTGATAAAAAAGAAAGAGTAGAATGAGAAGCCTGCTCAAAGATTATACAAATATAACAAAGAAAAGATACCTCACAAAGGAAAGAAGAAAAAGCATGAAGAGATAAGTAAAAATGAATCAAATTGTTCTTCAAGCTCATCAAGTGAGGATGCATACCTATATTTAATGGCACACAACAATGAGGTAATTTCTAATCCTTCAACTTCAAATAATGACTCAAGCTCCAAGAAAGTATTTCTTTAGATGTAAATAAAGAACCATCGTCCCTTATAAAAAGATATTTCTCACTTAAAGAAGAAAATGAGAAATTAATACATGAGATGAAAAATTAAAAGAAGAAAAGGATATATGTTTTATGGAAAATGAAAATCTCAAAAATGAAATTGAAACTTTGGAAATTAAAGATGCATGTGAACTTGTCAAACTAGCATGTTCATTAAAAAAAGTAAAACAAAAAATGCTTTTTTGAAAAAATACACAAAATAGGACTATTTTTCAGCTAACAAAAAATAATATTAAGAATCATTTTGGACATAAAAAAAACTTATTAGAAATCTAATCATTTTTATGATAGAAAATCACATATTACATGTTCTGCATGTGGATTTTATGGCCATTATGCTTATCAATGCAAAGTAAGAAAATCTTCGCAACAAGAGATGATACGCTCCAAAAGAAATTTTGACTAACAATAACTGGACCCAAAGAAGTTTGGATACCAAGGTTTAAATGATTGTTTTTCAGGTGTGCCTCACATGTAAAACAAAGGAGGAATTGAAAATGTAAAGACACAAAGGTTATGGTAAAAGTATGATCTATCTTTGATTTCACTCAAAAATTTAAAATTATTAATTCTTTGTAAAGAGAGAAAATATAAAATTGGTAATAGTGATAGGGGGAGCATACTAAACTTTATTTTGACTGGATATCGTTGTTGTATCAAAGTTTTATGTCATATTTTGATTATTAATATATTTTTTGGCCTTCATCAAATTATTTTCATTTTGTCATTATAAAATAGCCATAAATTTAGAAGGAGTTATTTCTTCATATACAAATTATTCTTTTTGATGAAACAAAAGGGAAAAAATATAGGAGAAATATGATCTGAATATCACTTTATATGAAAGTTAAGTGTTAAGGGTATAAAATTGATTTTACAACTTATTTTACAATTTTTTTGCAACTTATATATTTTTCATATTTTTCGGTTTGTCTTCATAAAAAAGGGGGAGATTGTTGACTCTAAGTTTTAATGTCATATAAAATTATATTTTGATGATTCAAACATCGAAAGATTAAAGTGAAAATGCTGAAAAAGTTTAAAGAAAATGAGATAACTTTATGCACTACACTTTGATTAAATAATTAACTATGATCATAATAGATTTTGGATTAATCATAAATATAAAAGTTGTAGAGAATTCTGCTAGCATAGAATAAAAAATTATCTCATTTGAATAACTATGCAAAATGTTATGTTTAAAATAGTACAGGGTGGTTGATCGATCCGGACTGGTCCATAACATAGGTCAACTGGTCAGTGTAGAAAATGCCCAAGTTCAACAAACAGAATGTCGAGACTATACCGGTCGAGGTACCAGACGACTGGTCCAAAACACAGGTTGACCGGATAGTGCACAATTCCGCAACGGTCATATTTTTTCATAAAAGAAAGTGTACCAGTCGACCAGCCTCCGAATCAAATGAACAATAACGGTCAATTTTGAAGGAAAAAATTATGGAATGATTGTTGGATGACTTTCTCACTTGCTGAAGCCTATAAAAGGAGTGTCAAATTCAGAAGCAAAGGCATCCATCCAAGCCTTGAAGAAAAACTTCAAGTTATGAAAAAAAGATATTTCCTTAAAGTTTTTATTTTTAGTTTTCTCTTCTTTCTCTCTTCTTTTTTTGTGAACTTAGTTTTGTAAAGAGAGAAACATTTTATTTAAAAAAATACTGAGAGAGCTTATGTGTAAAAGATGTTCAAAATCTTATCTCTTGAGCGAAAGAAATAGATTATCTATATTGGATGAGAGATGTGCCTTACCTCTCGAAGAGGAGAAAAGATGGTGGTGTAAAGGGCTTTTCTTCCTTATCCCATTTGAAATAAAGGAAGAGATTCTAGTGGAATCTTCGACGGTCTCGAAGTTGAGAACGATTCTAGTGGAAGAGATTCCTTGGAGTATGGAGATGAACGATCGGCCACACTTTTTATAGGCGAAGGAATGGAATAAAAATATTCCAACACGGTCTGCGTTGAACCTAATGCGGTCCGTGTTGAACCTTTTGATAGCGTTCGTGACCTTACGGCCTGTAGTCATGTTGTCAAATCGCGAATCTCATTTAAAAATGGAAAAAATGGGCCGTGTTTGATCAGCGCGGCCGTGTTGAAGTTTCAAATGATCGCGGGATGTTGTCTTCTTCTAAATGAGGACCGTGTTAGGGCACACATGGTCCTTGTTAGAGAATAAATACGACATTCGACTCGTCTCGTCATCGCATTGTGCGGACCGTGCTAGTATTGCACGTCCGTATTTGAACGTTGAGAAAATAATCCATTTTTTAAATGGACCATGTCGTGCCGGGCCCGTGTTCACCGTGCTCAGGCCATGTCGTGCCAACAGTGCAGACGGCCAACCTGGCACGGTATGGCACGACATGGTCTATTTTTTTCGTGCGGAGGGACATGTTCATGCCATGTCGAGCCGGCACAACTTTTGGATGGGCCGGCAGTGTGCCGGACCGTGCGGCCCGCCCGAAATTCTATCTTTAACTCCGCCTTAGTGACTTGGACGCACAAGCAATAGAACTTTTGTAACTTGTGATATCTTGATCCGCCCAGGAATGTCGTGGTATTTAATCTATAGTTGTCATATTTTTTTCGATTCAATTTTTTCAGGTTAGTTACGTTTATCATAGGGGTGTTCACGAGTCGGGTTGGACCCGACCCGTGAACAAATCCGACCCGACCCAACCAAATTTGGTCGGGTCGGGTCGGGTCTAGGGGGCTAGGGGAGCTGGATTCAATCCAACCGGGTCGGGTTAGGTCGGGTCGGATGGTCGATTTACCCGACCACCCAATTTTCTTTTTTTTAATTTCTTTCTTGCTATTTTATATTTTATTTAATATAAACGATATTATTTAATATTATTTTAAAAGCATAAAATATGTTTTCTAACTATTTAATATTATTTTTGCATTTAAAATATTTTATTTAAATTTTTAAATCAAACATAAGCTTTAAGTTTAAATAAAAAAATAAAAAAATAAAAAATAATAAAAAATTGGGTCGGGTCGAGTCAAGTCGGGTTGGATTTTTCCAACCCGTACCCGACCCGACCAATGATCGGGTTGAGTTCGGGTCGGGTCAGGACCGTCCCGACCCACCGATCCGACCCGACCCGAAGCGATTCGGTCGGGTCGGATTATCGGGTTCATGGGTCGACTCGACTCGGTGAACACCCCTAGTTTATTAGGTTGGTCGTATTTTTCTTTACTCTCCTAATAATCGTACATTTTATATTATATTATTGTTTGATATTTTAGGTTTAAAATAGAGTTAATAATTTTTATAACATATATTATTATTTACCTGAAAATTACAAATATAATTATAAATGGTACCATGTTTATTTTAGAAACGAAGGCTCCAAGTGTTAAACTAATTTAATTTATCTTTTGACTTTTGTGTCTCTAAATTATTTGCATTTGGTGAAGAATAGATTAAGGAGTCATGAGACTGATTAATTATGGCCAACGTAAGTAATTACTCATGAAGCGCTTTATTAACCTTTAGCAGATGATATGTATAATAGGAGTTGGTAATGAAATGTTAATTCCATTTACTTAGTTAAAATATTATGAAGAATCCTTTTCTAGGACTTATATTTAATTGGACTCTTAGGGTCTCTTTGGATTGATGAATATGAAGGGGTGAAGTGGAATATGAGAGAATGAAATTAATAAAACCATGTTTAGTTATATATTTCATTTAAGTTAAGAGAGGTAGGGTAGAATAGCTAAACCCTTCAAATACCATATTTTTCATTCCAACAATTTGGTGGAATGAGGAGGGATAGATTATTTTATATCAAATTAATCTCTTTCCTTTTAATATTACCAAATGAAATTATTTTTCTTCTTACCAAATTAAACCACCTCTCTCTTTGATATATTATTTTTTTTTCTAATATGAATACATATTTATCTATCATTAAGGGTAAGAATGACCTTTTAGTAAATATATTTTTATTTCAAAATAAACATAAATACTATTTAAAAATAATTTAATACTAATCTAATATATTCAATAGGGTCGGACGTAAAATTCAGATTAGGACCCATTTGACAAATAAAATCTCAATTTTTTCCTAAGACTGTGTTTGGTTGGGAATAAATCACCCGAACAATTTAATGTTCTGCCAAACAGGTATGGAAGTTCCAATGGGGTCCGTCACTTTTTTTGTTCTGGTCAAAGCTGATTGTTCGCGAACAAAAGTTCTTTCACCGGGCAAGAACTTTGGATTTGTTCTTGCTCGCGAAGTGAAATTGGATGGATTAAAACGTCGAGTCACGGTGAAGTTCTTGTCGTCTAAGCGGAGTTGAGCTAAACACACAGCTGGAACTTTTCAATCAAATCAGCCAAGTTCGAGAACCGCAAAACTTCGGTTCATCTCTAGCCAAACGCAGCCTAAGAAAGTCACTTTTTTCAAAATCAACTTAGTTTTTTTTCTACGTTGCTTTTTAACTTTTACATGTTTGACTATTTCATTCAGTTCGTTTGTTTCCCACTTCAGTAATTGGTTTGAAAGTCAAGGGATCCAATTTTTCTAACAACATGGTTTCCCTTTTTTTACATTGGCTCCCTTTGAATTTGAACTCTTGCTCCGCCCCTATTTGTATACAGTCCGAAAAAAGGATTGGAAGAGGCGTCGCTCGAGAGAAGGACTGTAACGCCCCCAAATCGACCCCCGCCACGTGGCGAAGACCAATCTGGAGACGCTACGGCATGCAATAACTTGACCATATTTCAGTCAAAACTGAGACACGTCAGCGGAAAGAAAATAAAATAAAAGAAGATAACATAATTATACGGAAGTCTAAAAGTGGCTATATCATTGCTAAGAAAATAAAATAGGTTCTACATCATGAATCTAAAATGCGGAAGGTAAATGAAAACTAAATAACACTCTAAAAGCCCTATGGTTCATGTGCTGTCTTATCGCCAGAACTTCATCACCATACGCCTACTCCACCACGTCACTGACCTGGTCCTGTGGAAATCAGACACAGGGGAGGAGGTCCTCCCGTAAGCTTTACAGCCTAGTGGAAAACCACATGATATACAGTGCATGACAAGAATATAGTAATCAGCGGTAAATAATCATGCTTAACTTGAACATGAAAGATAACATATCAGTATCATAATGAGAATAAGATCAGTAGATATCATGAATAACGAGGATCAATAATATATATTAAACTTGGAATCATGACATACTTGACTTGACTTGAACTTGCTTCTTGATCTTGGTTATTAATTAGCAATCAGGGTGATTTTAGGTGCCTTTAATTCTTGGGGTATGCCCAGCAAACGATACGGCCTTATGCGGGTCATTGGGTGATCAAACCATGACCAAGGGAGCGACCCTTATCTTGATGCACTTGGCTTGGACTGGCAACCCATCATTAATCTTTCATCTGAACTTATTAATCGCTTTAATAACTTGTAGCTCCTTGTTCTTGATTCAATCGATACAATAGGATCAACGTGAAATAAATCAATAACAGGATAAATCATGTAAATCAGTGAGGGATCTCTGTGGGGTCAGAAAATATGATCAATCATATATATATAATATTTGGATAAAAGGAAAATAATTAATAAATATAATAAAATATTTTCTGGGAATCGGTCGACCGGTTCAGGGGAACGGTCGATCGATTGTCTGCGGGTCGGTTGATCCGTTCAGTTGAACGGTCGACCTGATGGGGAAGGATCGGTCGACCGGTGATAGGAATCGATCGATCGGTCAACATGTGCAGAAAGCGGCTGCATGCAAGTTATCGGTCGACCGGTTGCCGCGATGCATACGGACCGGTCGACCGGTAGGCGTCAAAAAAACTTGCAGAACCCTCGAATTTTGTGAATTCTTCGGTGCAATCTCAATCTAACCTAATTCCTATCTCCTAGCAGATCAATCACATAATAATAGATTAACAAACAGTGAATTATGCATCCAAATAATCGATCAATCAATTCAAGAAAATCAAGCAAGGCAAAACAAGGAACTTGAACCATCTTTTCCTCTTCTTCTTTACTTGTACGATTAGGGCGTGATTTAACATTATTCAGGGGTCATGCAAGGTGATTTCGATTCACCCACCTGTTCGTGATAGATCCGTTCCTTCGATTCGTCGAAAAAAATTATGGGCCGAACCCCTTGTCCTATCTCTGCACTCCCTGTTCTTCCTCTCCTAACAGACCAACGCCTGCGACAATCCGATGAAGAGGCTGAGGAAAGTGGCGTGGAGATCAGATAACTTGCAACAAGGGGAGGGGGGAAAGAGAGAGAGAGAGAGAGAGAGAGAGCTCGACTACCCTTACACCTGAAATCACCGAGCGAGAACTTCCTGCCCTTGCTCACGTCTGCGGGAAAAAAAAACAAGAAGAACAGAGAGGGGACATGAGGTTTGAGGGGAGGTTTTATTTCTTTCGTTTGTTTTTTTTATCTTCTAGGACTCTATTAAATCATATCAGAGTCCTTCCCCCCTTGGCTACTGTTTCCAACTACAATTAAGATAACATTAAGTTATCTGTTGGCCGGTTGTTTGAGTCGAACTCGATTCTTTTTTTTTGCATGTGTCGGTTATTACATTCTTACCCCTTAAAATAAAATTCGTCCTCGAATTTTGCACTAGGTAGGGAGCTTACCGAACAGATGAGGAAATTCTTGGCGCATTTCCGATTCAAGTTCCCATGTCGCATCATCGCCTTTATGGAAACGCCAAGCTACTCTGACCATGGGGACATCCTTGTTCTTCTGACGTTGTACTTTGCGATCCACTATATGCGTTGGATACTCAGCGAAGGTCAAGTCTGCAGCTATATCTGGCTCCTCTATCTTTAGAACATTTGCAGCATCGTGCTTGTACTTCTTGAGCATGGATACATGGAATACATTGTGCACTTTCCCATAAGATGGGGGTAGAGCTAGTCTGCATGCTGCCTCGCCTACCAGCTCGAGTATCTCAAATGGGCCTACATAGCGAGGACTGAGCTTTCCTCGCTTACTGAATCTCATGACTCCTTTCATGGGAGATACCTTCAGAAGAACTTGGTCCCCAGCTTGAAAGATCTGCTCTCGTCTGCCTTTGTCAGCATAACTCTTTTGCCTTCCTTGAGCAGTCTTCATCCTTTGCTTAATCAATTCTATCTTTTCAGCATATTCCACTGCTTCTTTCACTTCTTCCTTACTCATGATCTTTTCCTCGCCTACTTCGCTCCAGTGGGCAGGTGAATGGCAAGGTCGTCCATACAGGGATTCAAATGGTGCCATACCAATACTAGAATGGTAGCTGTTGTTATAAGCAAACTCAATCAGATGAATGTGCTCATCCCAGCTACCTTGCCAATCTAGTGCACATGCCCTTAACATATCCTCTAGTGTCTGGATGGTCCTCTCAGACTGCCCATCTGTCTGAGGGTGGAAAGTTGTAATGAAGTTGAGCCTTGTGCCAAAGGCTTCCTGCATGCTCCTCCAGAATCTGACAGTGAATCTGGGATTTCGATCAGACACTATGGACTCTGGGATCCCATGAAGTTTGACTACTTCTCTCACATACAAGTCTAGCAGACTCTCCACTGATTGCTTCCATCGGATTGGAATAAAGTGTGCTGCCTTTGTGAAACGATCCACGACTACCCATATGGCATCATGACTCTTCTTAGTCCTAGGCAAGTTGGATACAAAATCCATAATGATCTTATCCCACTTCCATTGTGGGATTTGCAAAGGCTTCAACTTGCCATATGGCCGCTGATGTTCAATCTTGACTTGTTGGCACACCAGGCATCGAGATACATATTTTGCTATCTCTCTTTTCATGTCCGGCCACCAGTAGCTACGTTGTACATCCTTATACATCTTGGTGCTATCGGGGTGGATAGCGAACTCCGACTTGTGGCACTCATCCAGTACCTCTCGTCGGACATCAGCGTCAAGGGGAATCCACAACCTGTCCCGATATCTAATCCCTCCATCTGCAGAGATCTGAAAATCTGCTGGTTCATTATGGCACCTCTTCAAAATCTTCTGATATTCAGGATCTACTTTCTGAGCTGTTATGATCCTGTCAATTAAGCTGGGCTTCATCTGATGCATCATCCATAAAGCTCCATTTGTTCCCAGCTTGGGGCACCATTGCTCAATTTCTTCCAGCATCTCGTACTCGCGTAGCCTCATATAAGCTAGCGAGCCTTCTCACTTCCTGCTTAATGCATCGGCGACTGAATTTGCTTTACCCGGATGGTAATTGATAGCAAATTCATAATCCTTGAGGAGTTCAAGCCATCGTCGTTGCCTCATGTTAAGATCCCTCTGATCAAAGATGTACTTGAGACTCTTGTGGTCAGTGAAGATCTCGAACGTCTCTCCATACAAATAGTGCCTCCAGATCTTCAGAGCAAAGATCACAGCCGTCAATTCCAAGTCATGTGTGGGATAATTGACCTCATGCTTCTTCAGCTGCCGTAAAGCATAAGCCACTACTTTGCCGTGTTGCATTAGGACACAACCCAATCCTGTTCCACACGCATCACTATAGACCACGAAACCTCCACTGCCTGTCGGTATAGTGAGAATTGGTGCCGAACTCAGACGGCCCTTCAGAGTCTGAAAGCTTTGCTCATATTTATCTGTTCAGATAAATTTTTCCGCCTTCTTTGTGAGATTCGTGAGGGGTGCAGCAATCTTGAAAAAGTCCCTGATAAACCTCCTGTAATAACCCGCTAAACCAAGGAAGCTGTGAATCTCAAAAGAATTCTTCGGCCTAGTCCAATTCGTCACCGCTTCCACTTTTGCGGGGTCTACTGCAATGCCCTTCTTGGAGACTATGTGTCCCAAGAACATGATCTCCTTCGGCCAGAATTCACACTTTGAAAGCTTGCCATAAAGCTTGTGTTGTCTCAGGATCTCCAATACTATCCTGAGATGCTCTCGGTGTTGCTCTGGACTGGAAGAATAGATCAGAATGTCATCCACGAACACTGACAAACTGGTCTAAATATGGTCGGAAGACCCTGTTCATTAAATCCATGAACGCGGCAGGAGCGTTCGTCAGTCCAAATGGCATGACCAAGAACTCGTAGTGGCCATATCTTGACCGAAAAGTGGTTTCGATATGTCCTCCTCTGCCACTCTCAGCTGGTGGTAGCCACTACGTAAGTCTATCTTAGAGAACACCGATGCTTTTGACAGCTGATCGAAAAGGTCATATATCTGAGGCAGGGGGTTCTTATTCTTCACTGTCACTTTATTGAGCATTCTATAGTCGATGCAGAGCCGCATGGAGTCGTCCTTTTTCTTGACAAACAAGACCGGTGCGCCCCAGGGTGAGACGCTCGTTCTGATAAATCCCTTGTCCAGTAGCTCCTGTATCTGCTTCTTCAGTTCCTGCATTTCAGCAGGTGCCATGCGGTAGGGTGCTTTAGAGATGGGTGCAGTCCCAGGGAGGAGCTCTATTTTAAAGTCGATTTCCCGTTTCGGTGGTAATCCGGATGTGTCCTCAGGAAACACATCTAGGAACTCCCGCACCACATCTATCTGTTGGAGCTCAGTGACAGGTGCATCCGTCTTGACCACACTAGCCAAGTACCCACAGCATCCTTTCTGTAATAACTTCTGTGCCTTGATCGCTGAGACAATGACTTTGTTCTTTATTGATGGAGTGTTTCTGATCACTGCCTTAGGCTTGCCTTGCGTCCTTATAACGATCTTCTTCTGTTTGCATTGCAAGGTTGCATCGTGATACGAAAGTTAGTTCATCCCCAAAATGACGTCATAATCCACCATGGGGATGACTATGAGGTCTGCAGAAAAATTTTTCTTGTCTACATTGACAGGTACATTCAGGATGTACTTGACAGCATGGAGAGTATCCATAGGTGTACTCACACGCATAGCATGGGGCATCTGCTTCTGAGGTAGACTAAGAGTTTGGGCACGCGACTCTGAAATAAACGAGTGTGTAGCCCCAGAATCAAATAAAATAGTAGCAGATAAGTTGACGATCGGGAGGGTACCTCTAATGACATCATTGTCATTTTGGGCTGCATCAGCTTCCAGGTTGTGCACACGACCTTGCACAACGGAATTTGCACCTCCTGCTGCTCGATTGTCTCGGCCTCCTCTGGCAGCTTGTGGGCAATTTCTGATGAAATGTCCGAACTGTCCACACTGAATGCATGTGCCGCTCAGTCTACGACACTCTCCATCATGGTGACGGCCACAGTGAGGACATAAAGGCTTCTGTGGCACTTGTGGCTGGCGTGGTGGCGGTGGCAGTTGTCTCAGTGGCTGTGCATGCATTGGCGCAGGCCGTGGTTGAGCTTGAGCCTGTCTTGGAGCTTCTCTCTGCTGGTATGTCCTGTAACGACGATCGCGGCGGTCGTTCCTCCTAAATGGCCGCTGATAATCCGTTCGAGGCCTGGGCTGCTCTATTGCTTTGGCTGGAGCTTTAGCCTTGCGTTCAGCTTGATCCTTTTTCATACGTGTGGCTAACCTCATAGCCTTCTCTAGATCTTCACAATCCCCAGACAGGACTTCAGTCTTCAGTGCCTGCTGTAGTCCATTAATGAATCTGTTAGCCCTAATACGCCCTTCAAATGGCATCGGGCAATATTGCTCCAGTGGGATGAATTTAAGAAGGCCTTCATGGCGCGCTACACTCCTGAACAAACAAGAGGAGTTCCTGCAACTGCAGCAGGGAACTATGTCTGTGGCGGATTACCATACCATAAATGTAACGCCCCCAAATCGACCCCCGCCACGTGGCGAAGATCAATCTGGAGACGCTACGGCATGCTATAACTTGACCATAATATTGACCATATTTCAGTCAAAACTGAGACACGTCAGCGGAAAGAAAATAAAATAAAGGAAGATAACATAATTATACGGAAGTCTAAAAGTGGCTATATCATTGCTAAGAAAATAAAATAGGTTCTACATCATGAATCTAAAATGCGGAAGGTAAATGAAAACTAAATAACACTCTAAAAGCCCTATGGTTCATGTGCTGTCTTATCGTCAGAACTTCATCACCATATGCCTACTCCACCACGTCACTGACCTGGTCCTGTGAAAATCAGACACAGGGAGGAGGTCCTCCCGTAAGCTTTACAGCCTAGTGGGGAACCACATGATATACAATGCATGACATGAATATAGTAATCAGCGGTAAATAATCATGCTTAACTTGAACGTGAAAGATAACATATCAGTATCATAATGAGAATAAGATCAGTAGATATCATGAATCATGAGGATCAATAATATATATTAAACTTGGAATCATGACATACTTGACTTGACTTGAACTTGCTTCTTGATCTTGGTTATTAATTAGCAATCAGGGTGATTTTAGGTGTCTTTAATTCTTGGGGTATGCCCAGCAAACGATACGGCCTTATGCGGGTCATTGGGTGATCAAACCATGACCAAGGGAGTGACCCTTATCTTGATGCACTTGTCTTGGACTGGCAACCCATCATTAATCTTTCATCTGAACTTATTAATCGCTTTAATAACTTGTAGCTTCTTGTTCTTGATTCAATCGATACGATAGGATCAACATGAAATAAATCAATAACAAGGTAAATCATGTAAATCAGTGAGGGATCTCTGTGGGGTCAGAAAATATGATCAATCATATATATATATAATATCTGGATAAAAGGAAAATAATTAATAAATATAATAAAAGATTTTATGGGGAATCGGTCGACCGGTTCAGGGGAACAGTCGACCGATTGTCTGCGGGTCGGTTGATCCGTTCAGTTGAACGGTCGACCTGATGGGGAAGGATCGGTCGACCGGTCGCCGCGATGCATACGGACCGGTCGACCGGTAGGCGTCCAGAAAACTTGCAGAACCCTCGAATTTTGTGAATTCTTCGGTGCAATCTCAATCTAACATAATTCCTATCTCCTAGCAGATCAATCACATAATAATAGATTAACAAACAGTGAATTATGCATGCAAATAATCAATCAATCAATTCAAGAAAATCAAGCAAGGCAAAACAAGGAACTTGAACCATCTTTTCCTCTTCTTCTTTACTTGTACGATTAGGGCGTGATTTAACATTATTCAGGGGTCATGCAAGGTGATTTCGATTCACCCACCTATTCGTGATAGATTCGTTCCTTCGATTCGTCGAAAAAAATTATGGGCCGAACCCCTTGTCCTATCTCTGCACTCCCTGTTCTTCCTCTCCTAACAAACCAACGCCTGCGACAATCCGATGAAGAGGCTAAGGAAAGTGGCGTGGAGATCAGATAACTTGCAACAAGGGGAGGGGGGAAAGAGAGAGAGAGAGAGAGAGAGCTCGACTACCCTTACACTTGACACCAAGCGAGAACTTCCTGCCCTTGCTCACGTCTGCGGGAAAAAAAAACAAGAAGAACAGAGAGGGGACATGAGGTTTGAGGGGAGATTTTATTTCTTTCGTTTGTTTTTTTATCTTCTAGGACTCTATTAAATCATATCAAAGTCCTTCCCCCCTTGGCTACTGTTTCCAACTACAATTAAGATAACATTAAGTTATCTGTTGGCCGGTTGTTTGAGTCGAACTCGATTTTTTTTTTTTTTTTGCATGTGTCGGTTATTACAAGGACAGGAAAGAAAAAGCATCGCCAAAGGAGAAGTGCAGTAGATGGGAAAGGAAGCAGTGGATAAGTGCGCCAGAGATGAAAGAACATGAAGTCTGATTTGATTTTTTGAACAAAAACGAAAAAAAATTTGCATCATCTAAGACTTATAAACAATAAATTTAACTACTTCCGATGCCTCATTTCCTAAGGGTCAGAGGCAGAGAAGCCGTTGGTTCATTCGGCACCCAATAACTGTTCTGACTTTTTATGCATGGTGTGATTTCATCTTTATATTTCATACTTTCTGAAAATCAATTTTGTGTTATTATATAAACTTATATTTACCAAATAGCAAAATGGTTTTTGGCTTAATCAGGCGGAGTGAAAAAATAATCCCATTGGGTTACCGACAAATTTGTATATAATTTTAAATAAATAATTATATAAATTTTTTGTCTAAAATTTCTTAGATAATAAACAAACATTTATAATTATATTATTGTTTTGTTAAATTATAAGTTCTATAATGAAATTTGTATTATTTATTATTCTTTATATTAATGAATTTAAGATTTCATAAGTAACATGCATTCGAATATATGAAAAAATGTTTATAATCTCATAATTAAATAACATGGTAATTTATTAATTGATTTATTTAAAAGATAATATATTTGAAATTAAATAGGCGAATGCATGATTTAATCTTAGTGGTTCAAGATGAATACTAAATTATAATTTAAATAAAAAAATTAAACGAGGTTTGCTTCCTAAAAGTTATAAAAATATTAAAATAAAAAAAAAGTGAGGTTTGGAAAACCTTGGACTTCGTGTGAACATTTGGACTTTGGTTACGCAGAAGGCATCAACTCAAATATGGCGGCAAAATTACTTTATGCAAGAAAACATGATACGGTTAATTGGAAAGTCAGTCAGTTCCATTTCACTTTCGAATCATGATCTCATTTTTTTTCCTATTGAGAGAATGGCTAATATTCAAAGCATTTCACAAAATTTAATTTATGGCTCAAACCCAAACAGATATAACGATTTTATTGGGTAAAATATTATGGTATCATTATGCAAGAAAAGGACTATGCTAAATTTAAATTATGGGTAGGAAGACCTTGCCAATACCAACAAGGAAGATGTAGAGTGTTTGCCTCTACCTTCGTAACAAATCTAACTAGAGGGGGATCTGATCACTACCCAGTATTAACACAAGCCTCTATTAGACTCCATCCAAAGACAAAATCTTCTCCTCTATTGTGAGGAGAAGATGGTCCTAAGTTCACAACCCTCTCCTTCCCCCACAATTGCATAAAAGACATTCTACATTGAAACAATCATACTTTGGGAAACTTAGGAAACTAACCTAACCTCAACTAAGAGTCAAATTGACTGCCTCAAAGAAAAGACTCAAACTCCTCTTTATCCAATGTAGAAGCCTGAAATCTTAGGACTCTATATAATAAGCAAACTGCTCTGCTAAAAAAAATTAATCTCAAATGATGGAATAAATCTAAGATCAGATGAGTTAAGGATGACAATAAAAATACAAAATTCTTTCATCTGAACACTATCATAAGAAGGAAACCTAGTATGGTAACCAACATATAGATGAGCATCTAACAAATCACCAAGATGATAACAATATTATTTCATGGTTTACTAACTTTACACAAAATTATGGGAAAAATATATATCTTATTCCCGACTACCATTTCTTTTCTTTTCTTACATTTTTCATTATTTAATATAAAAAATATTATTTAACATTTATTTTAAAGTATAAAATACTCTGTTAAGTGTTTAAATATTATTTTCCACATGTAAAACATTTCATTTTATATAAGATATAATCTTACACATAAATAAAAAATAAAAAAAATTGGGTCGTCGAGTCTCCAACCCGTACCAGACCCGACTATGGTGGTCAGTTGAGGTCAGGTCGGGCCCGACCAAACCACCGACTTTAATTCATTGGGCTTGCGAAGGATTGTGTTTCTATATATGTGCAACTAAAATTAATCATTCTTGTATTAAGAAACAAATTTTATGAAAATTACGTGACTATGATTTATACATATTGGTATTATTTTCTTTATAGATAGGCAGTCCCTACACGAGGATTCTTGTAATATCCTAAACGTAAATGAAAAAAAAAAAAAAGGAAAACAAGAGGCTGCAGTCCACACCGCACTCAGCCCAACAGCCCACAAACCCCTAGTGCTACAGTGTCCTAAAAGGTGAAGTTCACCTCCCAACTCCCATTCGGCCAGCAATCAAGGTATATTGACGGGATCCAAACCCTCTAGTCACTTCTTAATTATGCTTGCATGTTTGAATTAGGGCATAAAGGACCTAACATGTATTCTTTAAATACATGATTAAGGGAAGTTCATATTAGCACAAGTATGTTCATTATTTTGTTAAGATCATTGCTCTATTGCTAATCATGTTTAGAATTATGATATTCATTATCACTTATGTTAGTTCAAAATAAAATTGTCTAAAGCTTATGTGCATTTATGAACTTGATTAGCATATTAGATATCTTTATGTGAGAACCGCATGTGGTTCATGATTAGAATGCTAAAGATGTTAAGAAATGTCTTATATGATGTTTTGGAAGTCAATATGTGTTCAATATGTCAATGTATGCAATATTAGGAAAGAAATGATGTAAAAATCGCACTTTGTAAAGAAATGACAATGTTCTTTCAGTCATCCGTTTTGAAAGGATCATTACATTCTGTGATTAATGGTCGAACCGAACACCCTATATCGATCGTCCAAAAGCCACGTGACGATCGATCATTATATCAGCGGTCGTCCGATTTAAATGGTCGTCATATTCTGTGATTAGTGATCGACCAAACACCTTGTTTTGATCATCCAATAGCCATGTAACGGTCGACCGATACACCAACGGTCGTCCGATTGAGTACTCATCACATTTTGTGATTAGCGGTCGAACCGAAGCTTAATTTCGATCGTCCGAAAGACCTATATCGATCGACCGATATTCCAGCGGTCGTCCATTTTAGAGAGTCATCACATTCTGTGATTAGCGGACGAACTGAACGCCCGGTTTCGATCGTCTGGAAGGACCATAACGGTCGACCGAAATCTGATCGGTCGCTCGATACCAGTCCAGCGGTCGACCGTAACCCAAAATGGTCGTTCGTTCTGGAAGATGATTGATTATGATTGAATGACCACACTTAGCATGATTTGAAACTTGTATGACCTTAAATAGGGTTAACAGATACAACATGTATTGAATGATTGTATATATTGATGAACATGATTAAAAGACGGATTGATGAAGGAGCGACATTTTTATGACTCGGGACTAATTGGTACCTAACCTAAAAGTCCACCGACGAGTGGGGAAAGACCTCATTGACAAATGAGGATAAAGACATTGCCTTCGGGGAAGGATAAAGACCTCACCTTCAAAGAGGTTAAAAACCTCGCTTTCGGGAGAGGATAAAGACCTCGCTTTCGGGAGAGGATAAAGACCTCATCTACGGATGATGATAAAGATCTCACCTACGGGGAGGATTATGATTTATGAGCCACTACCCTTTTCAATCGACAAGATAAGAAATTATCTGAATAAAGATGAAAATATGAATGATGAATGACTTGGGACATAAAGTTAAAGATGATAAAGATATATGAAGAAATATGCACCTATGAGGATGCAATATGAATGTTCACTTGTCACATCATATGATATCATGAACAAAGATGTCCAAGTAAAGTAAGATAAGATCATGATATGCAATAGTATAATGATAAGTATGATGATAAATTATGATATGCATGATCTAAAGTTTATGAAGTTACATGTTATCTTATCATGCTGATATGCTCACATGCCATGTAGTATGCATAAGTAGCTCACAGTATGCATATGATTTATATTTCATGATGATGAAATGCATATGCCATGACATGTAGAGATCATGTTATAAGATCATAGCATGCATCGCCCTCAACATACTCAAATGGAAAAAATCCCCTGCACCCCATGGATTCGTGCAGATATAGAGGAGGCTTAGGTTCAGCGACGAAAGCCTTATGACGGCGACATTGCACATGGGTCCGTCGGGCTACGGACCGTCTTTTTATTTATATTATGTTATCATGATGAACTCTTATAAGAGTGTTATATGTATGGCTTATGGGCCTTATGGAGTCATGTACTTTACTTGAACTCATTTATGTATGATGAACTCTTTATTGGGTATACGTTAGAGCCTATTAGACCCATGGGCCAATTTATGTATGTTGGGATTTTATATGTTTAGAAGTCTTTCGCTGTTTATGAAAAATTATGTTTTATGTTTATACTTATGAATATGTTTTCGCTGCAAAAGTTTTATGAAATTAGGTCAAAGTCATGTCAATGTAACGTCATGAGGTGCCACCGAACTTAAAGGTAAATGTTATCATATGATTAGCTCATGCTAATGATGTTTCTATGTTTATTAGACTATGAATGTATATGTCAAGACAGGCAATCGTTGATGAAGATTATGAGAGGAACGCATTCCTCGATGGATTAATCCGAGCGGCACAAAATGTCCAAAGACCCACTGAACCAAATTATTTCATCGAAAGATTCTTAAGACTGCAACCTCCGAAGTTTGACGGAGTAGGAGATCCCGAGCTAGCTGAATCGTAGATCGAGGAAGTAGGGGACATCCTCAAGATCATGGGATGCCCTGGAGACCGCAAGGTGATGTATGCAACACATTGCCTTTGTGGCCAAGCTAAGGCCTGCTGGAAGGCACTCTTGAAGACCACATTCAAGACTGAAGAAGAGGTCGAATGGGAAAGTTTCGTGGAGGTGTTCGAGGCTCGTTTCTTCCCTGACCATGTGAAAGAAAAGAAAAGGGACGAGTTCCTCAACTTCGTCCAAGGAAGTATGACTATGGATGTGTATGTGAACACGTTTCTAAGGCTGAAAAAGTATTGGGAGCTCAATGAGAATGAGCTCCGAAGGACAAAGAAGTTCATCAATGGGCTGAATCCCGGACTACAACCATGGGTTAGGAGTGGTCACTGCACCACTATGAAGGATGAGGTGGAACTTGCCACTGAACATAAAAGAAAGTACAATGAAAGGAAGGACGCTAAAGGAAAAGCGATCAGGGCACATGAGGGAAAAAGCTCAAGGAAAGTTCCATATCACTCTCCTAAGAAGGTGGAGCAAGCAAGACCGACCTGCGCTACTTGTGGGAGACCTCATGCCGGTGAATGTCGCTTTAGGGCCGGGACATGTCTGCAATGTGGCAAGGTGGACCACTACATAAGGGACTGTCCGGAGAAGCAAGAAGGCAATCGAGACAAAGGAAAGATGGTGGTAAACTCACTAGGAGCTCCAGCAAGAGTTTTTGCCATGGAAGTGGATGAGGCCACTCAAGAAAATGACGTGATCTAAGGTAACATTCTAATTGCCGGTCACCATGCGAATGTTTTCTTCGATTCGGGTGCAACCTACTCTTTTATATCACATGTATTTGCTAGCATGCTAGAAGTAAGTCCTCTAATTACAAATTGTCAATTAGAAGTAGTGACTCCCACCGGCATGGTAGTCACTAGGAGATATATTCCCAATGTATCTATAGAAATAGATAGGAAGAATTTTTCATGTGACCTCATATTACTTTCTATGATAGATTATGATGTAATCCTAAGAATGGATTGGTTATCCAATAATGATGCTCGTATGTATTGCAAGGAAAAGAAAGTTTTTATAGGTGACCATCATGAAAAGCCTACAATGATTAGGGGAATTTCTTCCAAGGAAGTCAAAGTGCTAATTTCAGCAACTAAGGCAAGTAAGATGATAAAAAATGGGCAAGATGATTTTTAGCAAGTGTCATCAAGATGGATTCATAACTCAAGACACTTGAATCCTTAAATGTGGTGAGAGAATATCCCGATGTCTTTCCAGAAGACATTGCGGGATTGCCGCCAAGAAGGGAAGTTGAATTCAATATTGAGCTACTTCCGGGTACTGCGCCCATTTCAAAGCCGCATTACCGAATGGCTCCGACGGAGATGCATGAATTGAAGATGCAACTGCAAGAACTTTTGGATAAATGGTTCATTACACCAAGCATCTCACCATGGGGCGCACCAGTGCTTTTGTCAAAAAAAAGGATGGCTCCTTAAGGTTGTGCATCGATTACCGAATGCTCAACAAGATAATAGTGAAGAACAAGTATCCTTTACCAAGGATTGATGAACTTTTTAATCAATTAGCATCGGCGTCGATTTTCTCCAAGATCGACCTAAGGAGTGGCTACCACCAACTAAGGGTAGCCAAGTAAGATGTTCCCAAAATGGTATTTCGTTCAAGGTATGGGCATTATCAATTTTTTATTATGCCTTTTGAACTAACGAATGCGCCTGCCGCATTCATGAATTTGATGAATAGGGTCTTCCGTTCATACTTAGATAAATTTATGATCGTGTTTGTGGATGACATCCTCATCTACTTATCAAGCCCGGAAGAGCATAGGGAACACCTCCGCATTGTGTTGGAAATCTTAAGAAGGAATAAGCTCTACGCCAAGTTTTCTAAATGTGAATTTTGGCTTGAAGAAATAATGTTTCTTGGATATATTGTGTCCAGACATGGAGTGGCCATGGATCCGACAAAAGTCGAAGCAGTGACGAATTGGAATAGGCCCAAGAATATGACCAAGATTCAAAGTTTTTTGGGACTTGCTGGATATTATAGAAGGTTTATTCGAGATTTTTCCAAAATTGTCGCACCTATGATAAAATTGACAAAGAAGAGCGAGAAGTTCATATGAACACAAGCATGTGAAGCAAGCTTTCAAGAGCTAAAAAGAAGACTTCCAACGACACCAATCTTAGTCATTCCCATGGGAAGTGGAGTCTATGTTATCTATAGCGATGCTTGTGGTACCAGATTAGGATGTGTAGGCAAAGTAGTTGCATATGCCTCTCGGCAATTGAAGAAGCATGAACTCAACTACCCAACTCATGATCTAGAGTTAGCCCGCAGTAGTGTTTGCATTGAAAATATGGCGCCACTATTTGTATGGTAAAGATTTTGAGGTGTACATGGATAACAAGAGTCTAAAGTATGTATTTTCTCAAAAAGAGTTGAACATGAGGCAAAGAAGATGGCTCGAGTTCCTTAAGAACTATAAGTTCGCAATATTGTATCACTCTGGAAAGGCAAATGTAGTTGCCGACGCACTAAATCGCAAGTGGGAAGGTGTGCACAAGTGGAATCATGTAAAAAGCATGGTGCAATGGACCCCAAGCATTTGTGGCTGAAGGATCATGTGTATGGCTCATCATGTGATCGAATCAAGTTTAGTGAAAAGAATTGTCGAAGCTCAAAGAAGGGATCCAGAATATGCTAGAATGATCAATGTATACAAAAGGGAAAGAAATCATTTTGAGTATGGGCAAGATGGAGCTATTAGGTATAAGAACTGTTTGTGGGTCCCAAAGGATAAGGCACTAAGAAGGGAAATTTTGGATGAATATCACATGTCTGAGTTCTCAATTCATCCCGGAAGCACCAAAATGTTCAAGAACTTGCAAAAAAAATTTTGGTGGGAAGACATGAAGAAAAATGTAGCCAAGTTGTGGACTATCTCTATATCAACATCATTAAAGCATAACATTATGTATCCTTTCTATTCTCTTAGGTAGCGTTCTCAACTAATCTAGAGATCAACTTTTAATTGAATCCATAATCTTTCCTAACCTTATGATTAGGAATCCATTGAAGTCTTCTTTAATTCACTATTCGATAATAGATGTCATGCTTTACTTGTTCTGTTGACCTTCCTTGTATCTCAGTTTATGGTGCCATAAGGATAGCATGGGAATAACATCCTTAGGGCTTTGGTTATTCAATCTTAGAATGACCTCCTTAGAACTTTGGTTATTCCTTTCGGAATAACCTCCTTTGGCGTTGCCTTATACCATCAATCATATATTCGTTATCTAAAGATTTTTGTTATCCCTCACTTTATCCATGACTTCACCAACCGGTTTTTAATTCACATAGATGAACTTGCGGTCCTCGCCGCAATCCGTCTCGAGAGAGATCTACTCAACCTTCTCAATTCATCTTTTTGCGCCCTCAAAGTTGCCCTTCCTGTTGAGCTGAGGGGTTGCAACTTCAGAACTTCTATAATGTTTCTACGATTATACCCAACTACCATACAAGACTCATGGGTGGGTGTGCTCAGTGTGAGCTAAGTAGGATCCATAAAGAGCCTCGCCTCAACTTCGCTCAATTGGGATATTGGGTCAGCTGCTTATTCCCTATTGGATTCTAAGCCTACGCTCATTGTCCTGTGAGCTTAGGGCCTGCTGAATGACCCGCTATAATCCACTTTTGGGAGCTCGTGGAATATGGCTCGAAAAAACCATGGTAGCTGTTCCAACATAACAATAACAATTCTTAGTGTGAGCTCCATAATTCATATATCAATTCAATACTTACTTGACCCTACTTGATGACTGTAGTGATTGCTCGTGACAATTGCACATGGACACAGCTCTATCTATTAAAGACAACTAAGAAATGTCTTTCCTTAGGCTCTGATATCTTTTGTAACGCCCCGAGACCCATGTGACTATCACGTGCTCAGAGTCGTCCCAAAGGCGCTACGCAATTCTATCTAAATAATTTTTGCGGAAATAAACTCTATAAAATGCGAAATTAATAAAAGATTGCTGCTGGAAATATCCATGACTCCATCATACCAAATATGCGGAAGAGAAAAGCTAAACCAATAATCGAGTAGGACTAAATCCTACACCATATATAACATCTCTGTCACTGAGCCTGACCACTTACATCATCATCTTCTATCATCTCACTTGCATGAATCGAGATGTAGGGGAAAACCCATGAGTATAAAAATACTCAGTACGTAGGGTCTAACCATAATAATAAGTAGATCAATAACGCTCAAAAATCAATAATCAATAATGAATAATAATCGATAGAGCACATGACAAAACCATATATAAAGAGCTCAATAATAAAACAATAGATCAATAAAAACATGAATCAATAAAGGGGATCAGGTAAGAGATCAATGGATCAATCAATATCAATTATCAATTATGCCTTATCACTATGGCACCTATCCAATTTAATAATTTTCTATTATCAATATCTGTGGTCATCGGTCAATAACCAATTTCTATTCAATTCAATAGACGAAGGCAAAGCCAATCAACGCCAAAATCCGAATGACCAAGGTTCAATTCAATTTAGTTCAATTCTATTCAAATTCAATTCAATTCAATTAGGGAGCGCTCAACCAATTATGAAAATTCCATATCTCTTTCATGTAGGCCAGTGGGAGATCAAACCACGGTAAGCCGTCCTCCAATAATAGCGCTAACAATAACTTCGTGATGGCGGGGGACCATGGCTATCACAGAACAACCATAGCTTCCCTAAAGGATGGTATCTCAAACCTCTAGGTACACTATCTGTCCCATACAATACTATATCAATAATGGCCCAGGGGGCTTAGAGACAATCAGAGAACATGGACACCCAACAGTTTCTATCTTTTATCTTGTTTAACCTAAAGACCTATCTTTAGCAATTTACTTTAGATTAGACAAGGATCCAATCAGGAAAAAACTACTGGATCAATAACAAGATGAATAACATGATCTGATATGATAATGATGAAGATAACCTCAAATCACATCTAATAAAAATTTGATGAGGTCAAATCTACCAACAATACAATCAAGAACAATTATAGTAACTATTCAATTAACATATCACAATTTACGTTTTCTATCCCCAGAACCCGGCCCGCGTCAGGTGAAATCTGGGCCGTGTTCGGAAACGCCCAATATCACCTCGACAAGGGCAAACCCGGGCCGAGTGTATGGTTAACCTGGGCCGGAACGGCCGGTTCACGTTTAGTCAAATCAGGCCGCAATCCCGAGTCGAGCCGAAGCTGGAACTCAGGCCGGACCAATAGAAACCCGGGCCGGGTTGGACAACCCGATCCAGTTTTGAATCTAATTGGATCCGGATTCAACTAAATCCGGGCCGGGTACAGCATAACCTGGGCCGGGTTCTGTCGTCGGCAGAGAAGTGCGTTCCGATGTGACTTTCCGACCATCATAACTATACCATACGATGTCTAAACTATGCATATGATATATCAATGGAATCCTGGTACAAAGGAGAAGAGATTATGGTTCCATGTCGTGGAAAACTGACGACATAGGGATTCCCCCTACGTACCTAAAGTTGATTGAAAAACCAACTAGATTCCCTTCTCTAAAAATCTGCACGAACGCCGAACTTTGGCCGACGATTGCTCTCTGTCCTCGCTTCGAAACTCATGACCACTACCTGAAACTTTTTCTCCTATGTGCCGACTTCGAAATCACCCGCCACATGTTCTCGGGGGTGCCTCGATTCGCCTACAAACGAGAGGAAAAAGATGACTCATGGGCAGAATTCTATTTGACAGAAAAAGGAGTTTTCAGTCACACTTTAATGTCTATTTATAGGTGTGGGCTTGGAATTTCAATTCTATTAGGTCTTGGATTCTTTTAAAATCAATAATGGCTATCCATAAATAATTAATCTATCCATAATTTGTCAGATTTAATTAAATCTGAATTTACTTCATAAATCCATGCATATCTCCATAACAATTCTACCCTTATTCAAATTCCTTCTTATCTTTTTAACTTATCTCATAATTTCCATCGATTTCGAAATTATTTAATTTCAGAATATTACCATTGAGATTTTCAAATCCATTAAATAAAAATAAATATTCTTCATTTATTTTATGAAAATCTGGATCGTTACACTCTGTTATCTCGATCTCTCTAGCAACCATTTATCAAGAGAGATACCAGATTGCTTTGATAGCACGTCTTTTGGCATATGTGGATTTAAGCAACAATAAATTATCTGGTACTTTCTCTTCCTCTATTTGCTCATTTGATCTTGTACTATTGCAGTTGGAGAGAAAAAATTTGTCAGGACCTCTTCCTTTGTCCCTACAAAATAGTACAAATCTAAGGTCTATTGATCTTGAAAATAATAAATTTAGTGGGAGCATACCAACCTGGCTAGGAAGCATTGAGTCAAGAATGTTCGGGAACCTTTGTACCTGGAACTAGAAACTCTGGAGGTAGAATCTTAGTTTGGTCTCATCCTTCTATAGGGTAAATTATATCAAATGTCCTCCAACTTTAAGGTTTGCTCAAGGGTACTCTCCAACTTCACTTTGTAACATGAATGCACTTCATCTTTTAACGCGTTTCACTCGATACCCTCTTTACCTGAGATAGCCGGTTTTTCGGTTTCTCGTCGACGTGACATCCACGTGGCCATCTCCTCTCTCCTCCATGCAAATAGTCGTCCGACGTGGCATGCTCCGACGTGGCATGCTCCGACGTGGCACATAAAATTATGCCAATGCCCTCCAACTTTAAGGTTTTCTCAGCCATACCCTCCAACTTCACTTTGTAACAAAAATGTCCTTCATCTTTTAATACATTTCACCCGATGCCCTCTTTACCTGGACAGTCGATTTTCTGATTTTTTGTCGATGTGGCGTCCACGTGGTCATCTCATCTCTCCTCCATGCAAATAGCCGTCTGACGTAGCATGCTCCGACGTGGCACCACATATTAAACCATCTTACTTACCGTAAGTTGACCCACTCACTATTAAATTATTTTCTTAGTTCCCTTTTTGCCGTCGTTCGCATGAAACCTCCTTCGCCGTTCGCACTCCTTCGCCGTTCGTTCTCCTTCGTCGTTCGCCTCCTTCATCATTCACTTTTCGTGATGAAGGAGAGCGAATGACGAAGGAGTGCGAATGGCGAAGGAGTTTTAATGCGAACGACGGCAAAGAGAGAAATAAGGAAATAATTTAATAGTGAGTGGGTCAACTTACGGTAAGTAAGATGGTTTAATATGTGGTGCCACGTCGAAGCATGCTACGTCAGACGGCTATTTGCATGGAGGAGAGATGAGATGACCACGTGGACGCCACATCGACAAAAAATCAAAAAATCGACTGTCCAGGTAAAAAGGGCATCGGGTGAAATGTATTAAAAGATGAATGACATTTGTGTTACAAAGTGAAGTTGGAGGGTATGGCTGAGCAAACCTTAAAGTTGGAGGGCATTGGCATAATTTTATGTGCCACGTCGGAGCATGCTACGTCGGACGACTATTTGCATGGAGGAGAGAGGAGATGGCCACGTGGATGTCACGTCGACAAAAAATCAGAAAATCGGCTATCCTAGGTAAAGAGGGTATCGGATGAAACGCGTTAAAAGATGAAGGACATTCGTGTTACAAAATGAAGTTTGAGGGTATCCCTGAGTAAACCTTAAAGTTGGAGGGCATTTGGTGTAATTTACCCTCCTTCTATACAGGCAATATTATTAAAACTGAACCGGACCGGCCGGTGCAATTGTGCACCGATCGGTGATCCGGTCCGATTAGGCATTCAAAATCGTCTTGGTATTGAACCGAGCAAAACCAATTGAACTGGTCAGTTGAATCGGGCTGGTTGAACAAGTTCAATCCGGTTCAATACAATTTTTTTAAAAAAAAATAAAAAATGATAAAAATATGAAAGTTAAATGAGAAAAAACGAAAGAAATATAAGAAAATTTAAAGGGGAGGGCATATCATATGTATACAATTAAATAAGAATTTAAATAAAAAGATAAGTATTTAAAATTGAATAGTATTAGAATAGAAACTTATCAAAAGGCATAAAATAAAGGAAATAAAAAGGAAAGTGTTAAACAAAAAAGAAATAAGAATAATTTAAGATAAAATTTATTAATATAACATCTATCATCATTAAATAGTAAATATTAAATTATTAATAATCTATTTATATTATCATTATAAAACTTTTAATTAATAAAAGTTATGTTATATTATTTTTTAATATTTTTTATAAGTTATTAGTACAATATTCATATATTATATCATATAACTTATACTATATCTTTATAATTATTATAAATAATATTATTTAATAAAATCTGGTTCAATCAGATCAAGTTCGGTCGGATCGATCCAACCGCGATTCAGTGATGAGTCCGATCCGATCGCCGGTCCAATTCTGAAAATATTGTATACAGGTAACAACTATTCACACCTCACCACAAACTTTACATGCAGTTATTAGCCGTGATGTTATCTCCTGGTTCATCTCATGCCTTAAACATGGAAAGAAGTATCTGCCTTAAACATTCGAAATGTTCCCTGGTGCTTAGTTATGGAGATTTTAATTGCATCATTATCAAGATGAAAAACTGGGGATGCTCCATTTCGGATCACGCCCTCTGTTATGGGACTTAGAAACCTTTTATCTCGTCATGGTCCGGTTGATTTGTGCTTCGGTAAGCAATTCTTTACTTGGTGCAACAATAGGTCTGGGTTGGCTAGGGCCCATTGCAAATTAGATAAAGTGTTTGCCTCTAAATCTTAGTTGAAACTATTTCTTGATACCTTCGTAACAAATCTAACTGGAGAGAGATCTGATCGCTACCCTCTATTAATACAAACCTCTATTAGACCCCATCCAAAGAAAAAAATCTTTTATGTTTGAGCATTTTTTTATTTCAATACGAGGAGTTCAGGAACATTGTAAGGAGAAGATGGTCCTACGTTCACAACCCTCATCATCCCCCATAATTGCATAAACACTTAAACCATATTAAAAAAAGACATTGTACATTGAAACAAACATACTTTGGGAAACATGGAAACTAACCTAAGTTCAACTAAGAGACAAAATGATTGCTTTGAAAGAAAAGACTCAACCTCCTCTTTATCAAATGTAGAGGCCTTGATCTTAGGACTCTATGTAATAAATAAACTACTTTGTTAAAACAGATTAGTATCAAATGATGAAATAAATATAAGATAATTAAAGATGATGATAAAAGTACAAGATTCTTTCATCTCAACACGACCATATATAAGAAGGAAATCTAGTATGGTAACTAACATATAGATGAGCATCGAACAAATCACCAAGTTTATAACACACTTGGCCCGTTGCAAGCAATAGAACTTTAGTGACTTGTGACTTGGACGCGCAAGCAATAGAACTTTAGTGACTTGTGGTATCTTGATCCGTCCTTAATCTATAGTTAATGTATAGTTGTCATATTTCTTTTTGTCTTTTTCGATTCAATGTTTTTTTGGGTTAGTTACGTTTATTAGGTTGGTCATAACTTTCTTTACACTCCTAATAATCGTACATTTTATATTATATTAATCTTTAATATTTTAGGTTTAAATGTGAGCTAATAATTTTTATAACATATATTATTATTATTTACGTGAAAATTACAAATATAATTATAAATGATACCATGTTTATTTTTAAAATGAAAACTCCAAGTTTTAGACTAATTTAATTTATATTTTTAGAGTAATTATTCTTTTGGTTTTATGTATACAAATCTTATTAAGTTTTAGTTGGATTATGATTATAAAATGTCATGACACAGAAAGTGTTGAATAATTTTCTGTATTTTTTTTCCATGTAGTTAAATTAAATTAAAGATAAATTTACCTTTTTAGATTTAGTCTCATTTAATATTTAATTTTTTGTTGTATCTTTATAACAAACTTTTATGCCTCTCGTCATTGGGGGGATTACGCCACTTGTCGCTCTTTTACTTTTACCTCTGCTTTCATAGATATAATAAAATAAATAAAAGACACGTGTTGGAAAGACGAATCACCGCCATGTGGAATTTACTTGATTTCAAAAGAATTTCTTCTTTATTAAGAAGTTCATCTTGGCCTGGTGCAGGTAGGACAAAATAAAGTTAAAGCCATGCGGAAGAAAGAAGAGAGAAATCGATCAGTCGTCAGTTTGGACTTTTGTATGCAGCCCAAAAGAAGGATCGGAAACAGCGTCGCCAGAGAAAAGCAATGTTATAATAATGGGACGATGGTCCCGAATCTGACAATCAATTGAATGGTGGTCAGAGCTGTTTGATCGAATACAATTGGATTTTATTAAATTAATATTATTTATAATAACTTTATAAATATATACATAATCTATATTATATAATTATTCATAAAAAGAGTTTGAATTATTATTGATATATTATATGAATTATTTTATTTTTTGTTCAAGGGTATTTTTAATTTAACATATATCACTCCCATGTTTTTTTTCTTTACATTCAATTTAATAATTTTATTTTTCTATTTCCATTAATTCTTCTCTTCCTATCAATTTTAATATTAATTTCCTGTTTATAATAGACAGATATTTAAAAAAATTATATTCATACAAAAAACTTTAAGTTGTTAAATTTATGACTATTTTCTCTCTCTTACTCGTAAAAAAGAAAGAATATTAATTTTCATTTTAAAAATTATTACTATTTCCTGTTTTATTTTCATGACTTCCTCTCTCCAATTAATTTTTCACATTTATTTTCGTTTTAATTTATATCAATTCTCAATTCAAATATTTTTCCCATTTTTTACGATCCTTTCTACCTTTTTATTTTCTATTTTAATTTTTATTTTTTTCACTTTAAATACTGAACCGAGTTTCTCTGGTTCAATGATTAAATTAATTTTTACCGATTGAATCGATTTATATCCAGTTCAACTTCATTGCAATAAATCCACACCAGATCAACTGACGATTCGTGATTGAACTGGTATGACCGATCCCATTTTAATAATCGTGAGAAAAAGCATTAGTAGATGGGAAAAGCAGTCACGTGGATAAGTGCGAAAGAAAATAAAATTTTCAACCGGATGACGCCATGTTTCTAAGGGATATAATCCATTATTTTATTATTCAAACAGCAAAAACGAAAAAATTCCCATGTAAAACTTATAAACAATAGATTTAATTACTTCCAATGGAAAAAGATTATCCAAACGGAGCCCAAAGCACCTCATTTCCTAAGAGGCAGAGAAGCCGTCAGTTCATGCGGCACCCAATAAAAGTTTGCTTTGTGTGATTTCATCTTCATATTTCATCGTTTTTGAAAATAAATTTTGTCTTATTATATAAATTTATATTTACCAAATAGAAATGGTTTTTGGCTTAATCAGGCGGAGTGAAAAAATAATCCCATTGGGTTATCGTCAAATTTGTATTTAATTTTGAACAAATAATTATATGAATTTATTGGCTAAAATTTCTTAAATAATAAACAAACATATATAATTATATTATTGTTTTTTAAATTATAAATTCTATAATGAATTTTATATTATTTATTATTCTTTATACTAATGAATTTAAGATTTCATAAGTGACATGAATTCAAATATAAGAAAAAAATATTTATAGTCTCATAATTAAATAACATGGTAATATTAATTGGTTTATTTAAAAGATAATATATTTGACATAGGCGAATGCATGATTTAATCTTAGTGGTTCAAGATGAATACTAAATTACAATTTCAATAATAAAAAATTAAATGAGGTTTGGTTGCTAAAAGTTATAGAAATATTAAAATTTAAAAGGGAAGTAAAAAATATAGGTTTATTAAATTATGTAATTAAATAATATTAATAAAATTTATTTTTTAATAGCTAATATTTGTGATAATAATAGAAAATAGAAAATTTTAATGTGTAAAATTGAACTCAAACCAATGAGGCAAAGGATGAAATTTGCACTAATTAATTGCTGCTATAAATCTGTTATCCGGTGCCAATGAGAAAGGCAAAATAGAGCCAATATATATCAAGCAAATATACTTCCATAACAAGATTTAAGATAAATATTCGTCTTTGTAAAAAATCAGAATCCCATAACTACATCTGCGTGAATATATATATAATTATTGCAAATATACACTCTTTGTTGGTTCTTGCAATGCGAGTCGAAGTCGAAAAAAAAGAAAAGAAAAGCTGGATTGGTTGAATATTGAGAAGGAATACGGCTCAAAGAAAACGAAAAACCATATTGATGTCAAATATGAACCCGACATGAAGAAGAAAAGTCTATAAAAGGACAAGTCAGTCGTGAGAATACAGAGGAGCGCACAACGAAGCCGCACAACAGAATGAAAGCCACTTAGAGAGAAAAAAAAAAAGAGAGGAGAAAACTTCAGCATTCGTTCGGAAACGAGTTATTATTTGTTGTCAACGAAATTTTAAATATTATTTCTCAATAGTCTTCTTATATTCTGGTGAGATCGTTCTGACTTTTATTCTCAATTTCGAAAGTTATTTATTCTGTGACATTCAAGATTAATTCTTGAGATTATTATTGTAATCCTCTACATAATCAAGAGAAGATATTTTATAACCTGTTATTATTTTATAATGAAAGAATTACTCCTTGCTCCCGTGGTTTTTTCCTCTCACGTTGAAATATTTTCCACGTTAATTATTTGCATCTTTGGTCTGATTTAATTTCGCTATATTATTGTCATCATCCCATTATTATTGTGCGCATTAAAAGGGAAAAAAGATAATTCCGCAACTATTAGTTCAGCCTTTTTTCCCAACAGTAATATCAGAATCTGGTCAGGAAGTGCACATTATAATGGAGAACAATAATGCCCCCAGTCGGATGCCTGTGCTCACAGGAACAAATTATTCTATCTGGAAGCCTCGGATGAAGGATTACTTAAATTGCGGAGACATTTATGATCTAATCGAATGTGATGCTGCAAAGCCTGAGGACATGGATGATAAAAAGTGAGGGAAGATTAAGACCAAGACAGTCGCACAAATTCGACTATGGGTTGACGACAAGGTGTTTCATCATATCGCAAATATCGATGAACCCGACGAAGTGTGGAAAAAATTGCAAGAAATGTATGAGCACAAATCGCCGCAAAATAAGATGCTATTGATGAAGAAACTTGTTAACCTGAAGTACAAGGATGGTCATTCTGTTGCAGAACATCTTGACAGTTTTCAGGAATTAATTAACAAGTTGTCCTCAGTGAAGATTGTGTTTAAAGAAGAGATCCAAGCACTAATACTACTGAGTTCTTTACCTGATAGTTGGAAAACGCTCGTTATCTCTTTGAACAACTCTGCTTCAGGTGGACAAGTACCTTTAGAAACTATCAAGGATAGTTTTTCAATAAAGAAACGAGAAGTCAAGAGCAGAATCTCAACAATAAATCAGAGGCATTCATCGTGGAAGATCGTGAGAGAAACAAACAGAGAAACTCTCACAGTCACGATAGATCAAGGTCAAGAGGCAAATCAAAGTCCAGAAAAGAGGTCACATGTTATCATATATTGTGGCAAGCCAGGACACTTCAAGACAGAGTGCAGAAAATTAAAGCATGATCAATCACATGAAGAATATGAAAATGCTGAAAAGTAGAAGAAGGGCAGTGGTGGAAGCAACGTTGCAGTGTCTACATCTGATGATGTATACTTTCTTACTCAAGAAGAGGAAGAAAATGGTGTCAATGTTGTGAGTCAATATTCAGTTTGGATCTTAGACACTATAGCTTTATTCCATGTTACCCCTCGCAGAAATGTATTATCAACATACAGAGAGGGAGCATTCGGATCAGTAAAAATGGGGAACAAGTCGGAGTCCCAAATTACTGGCGTCAGAGACATTCAGTTGAAGACCAATACCGGATGCAAGATTGTGCTCAAAGATGTAAGGCATGTACCAGAGATCCGTCTCAACTTAATTTCAGTTGAAAAATTAGACGATGACGGTTATGAGAGGAACTTCAAAGGGGGAGTGTGGAAATTCAAGCGAGATTCACTCCTACTGGCGAAAGGAAACAAAGATGGTACACTCTACAAGACTGAAGCACAACACTGCACCGAGAAGATAAACGTGACTCAAGAGATGTCATCCTCTGAGTTATGGCACGAACGGCTTGGTCACATAGGTGAGAAAGGACTTCAGATATTAACTCAACAAAATCTGCTACTAAGTATGAAAGACACTTCACTTAACGTATGTGTCCATTGTTTGGCTAATAAGAACTTTTAATAGAGTTACATTTAATAGAACTTCTTCGTCTAGAAGTTCACACGTACTTGATTTGGTGCATACTATGAATGATAAAACTTTAGGTGGTGCACTTTATTTTGTTACATTTATTGATGACAATTCTAGAAGAGTTTGGACTTTTCCTATAGCACATAAAAATCAGGTGTTGGCAGAGTTCAAAAAGTTTCATGCCAAAGTCGAAAGAGAAACTAGCAAGAAGCTCAAGTGTATTCGAGCAGATAATGACGGAGAATATAGAGGACCTTTTGAAGAATACTGCAATACCTATAGCATCAAGCTTGAGAAGACGATTCCCAAGACTCCTCAGCAAAACGGTGTTGCTAAGAGAATGAACAGAACAACTGAAGAACGCGTCAGATGTATGCTTCTACATGCCAAGCTATCGAAGAAATTTTGGGATGAAGCAATGATGACTGCAGTCGAACTGATCAACCACTCACCATCAGTACCTCTGGATGGTGACATACCTCTGAAAGTCTGATCAGAGAAGGATGTTTCATATAAGCATCTCAGAGTGTTCGACTGCAAAGCCTTTGTTCACATCTCCAGTGATGAGCGGTCAAAACTTGACAGCAAATCGAAAGAATGCATCTTCCTCGAATATGGAGGTGAAACATTTGGCTACAGGCTCTGGGATCCTGTTAATAGGAAGGTTATCAGAAGCAGAGATGTTGTGTTCATGGAACACCAAACAATTGAAGATCTGTTGAAGGACAAAGAGCCAACTACTTTCACTTATTATCTAGCTGAATCGAGTTTAGTTGACGCACCGATAGAAGATGATATTACTCCAGAAGCTGATCAAGATGATAATAATAATGATAACATCTCACATAGTTCAGATATACCTTCGGATAGTGAAGACAGTGATAACGAGCAACATGTCGAGCATGATGCACCAGTGCAAGAGCCTCAATTGAGAAAGTCGAACAGACAAAGACAAGAGTTAAAATGGTACTCTCCGATAGAGTATGTGTTATTAACTGAAGGGGAAGAACCAATATGTTATCAAAAAGTTTTGTCACATGAGCAGAATGATGAGTGGATGAAAGCCATGCAGGACGAGATGCAATCTCTGCATGAGAACAACACTTACAAACTGGTGAAGCTTCTTCCTAAAGGGAAGAGGGCACTTAAGAATAAGTGTGTGTTTCGACTGAAGAGTGAAGAGAATAATCCACACCCAAGATACAAGGCAATGTTAGTTGTCAAGGGGTTCAGTCAGAAGAAAGAAATTGATTTTGATGAGATATTCTCACTAGTGGTCAAAATGTCATCAATTCGAGTGGTTCTTGGATTAGCTGCCATCAAGGACTTGGAAATTGAACAGTTAGACGTCAAGCCAGCTTTTCTCCATAGTGACTTGGAAGAAAAAAATTGCATGGAACAACCAGAGGGTTTTCAAGAGAAAGGAAAAGAAAATCTGGTGTGTAAATTACAGAAAAGCTTATATGGACTCAAACAGACATCTCATCAGTGGTACAAAAAGTTTGAGTCGTTCATGACGCAGTAAGGATACAATAAGATCATAACAGATCATTGTGTCTTCGTGAAATATTTTCACATGATGATTTTATTATTCTGTTGTTATATGTTGATGACATGCTTATTGTAGGTCAGTATAAAAGCAAGATTGACAGGTTAAAGCAGGAGCTGAGCCAATGATTTTCCATGAAAGACTTAGGCGCAACAAAGACTACCTCGGCATGAGAATCACTCGTGACCGAGAGTAGCGCAAGCTATGATTATCCCAAGAAACGTACATCGATAAAGTCTTGGAGAGGTTCAATATGAAGAATGCAAAGGCAGTTACATCATCACTTGTAGGTCACTTCAAGTTGAGTTCTAGACAGTGTCCGAAGAGCAAAATCGAGAAGCAGAATATGAAGAACGTCCCATACGCATATGCAGTTGGCAGTCTGATGTATGCAATGGTTTGCACAAGGCCAGACATAACATATGCAGTTGGTGTGACGAGTCGATTCCTATCAAATCCTGGTAGAGAGCATTGGGATGCAATCAAGTGGATTCTCAGATATCTTCGAGGCACGTCTAAGATATGCTTATATTTCGAAAACGCTGAGCCAGTGTTAGAAGGATTTACTGACTCTGACATGGCAGGAGACATTGATAGTCGAAAGTCAACTTCTGGTTACTTGATGACATTCGCAAGAGCAGTAGTCTCATGGCAATCCAACTTACAGAAGTATGTTGCACTATCAACGATTGAAGCAGAATATATCATAGCTACTGAAGCAGGCAAGGAAATTCTGTGGATGAGACAGTTTCTGGGGGACTTAGGTTTGACGCAGGAGAAGTACATTATCCCCTGCGATAATCAGAGTGTGATACATCTGAGTAAGCATTCTAGTTTCCACTCTAAGTCCAAGCATATTGATGTCCGATATCATTGGATTCGTGACGAGACGAAAAAAAAGAAATTCTTTCTTCGAAGATCCATACTGAAAAGAATACGCCAGATATGATGATGAAACCTCTATCGAAAGATAAGACTGAGTTCTGCAGAGAGCATGCAGGCTTGGTGGATTCCTTCGCATAAACAAGAAGGGGGAGTTTGTTGGTTCTTGCAATGCGAGTCGAAGTCGAAAAAAAAGGAGAAAAGCTGGATTGGTTGAATCCGAAATTGAGAAGGAATCGACGGCTCAAAGAAAACGAAAAACCATGTTGATGTCAAATATGAACCCGACATGAAGAAGAAAAAGAAATCCAACATGAAGTCTATTCTTGAAACTATAAAAGGGCAAGTCAGTCATGAGAATACAGAGGAGCGCACAACGAAGCCGCACAACAGAACGAAAGCCACCGAGAGAGAGAAGAAAACTTCAGAGTTTGTTCGGAAATGAATTATTATCCGTTGTCAACGAAACTTCAGGCATTACTTCTCAACAGCCTTCTCATCTATTCCTCATATTCCGGTGAGATCGTTCTGACTTCTATCCTCAATTTCGAGAGATATTTATTCTGTGACATCCAACATTATTATTGTAATCCTCTACATAGTTCAGAGAAGATATTTTGTAACCTGCTATTATTTCATAGTGAAAGAATTGCTCCTTGCTCCCGTGGTTATTTCCTCTCACGTTGAGATGTTTTCCACGTTAATCATTTGTGTCTTTGGTCTGATTTAATTTCGCTATATTATTGTCATCATCTCATTATTATTGTACGCATTAAAAGAAAAAAGAAGATAATTCCGCAACTATTAGTTCAGTCTTTTTTTTCAACAATAATGTATAAAATTAATTTTGTAAAGATCACAAGTTCAATTCACATGAGCTACCTAAAATCTCATTATTTTATTTCATGGCTAACCTTTTTTCTAAATTTATTTTCATTTTATACTTCTAATTTTAAAAATGACTTGGAAGACTTTGAACGCATGCAAGAAAACCTTGGAGTTGCGTGTGAACATTTGGACTTTGGTTACGTAGAAGGCATCAACTCAAATATGGCGGCAAAATAACTTTATGCAAGAAAACATGATATCGCCACAAAATTACTTCCCACTCACTAATTGGAAGTCATAGTCAGTTCCAATTCTACTTTCGAATCATGCTCTCATTTTATTGGGTAAAATATTATGGTATAATTATGCATGAAAATGACTACGCAAAATCTATTTTATGGGTTAGAAGACCTTGTCAATATCAACATCGAAGAGTTATAATAACATCTCATTTGATAGAAGTGGACATATATTCACTCCATGGGTGCTACTGAGCAGTACGCCGCCCTTCTTGCCTTACTGGCCTTCTCATGCATGCAGCTGCTCGGGCAGCACCATCTTTGCCAGGGAGCTCCCACCTTCAACTGCAGAGACGATGAACGGAGGACCCTCCTTCAGTTCAAAGATGGCGTACGTGACCCATCTGGCATGCTCTCTTCATGGGTTGGCATGGACTGCTGCGGCTGGCTGAGAGTGACGTGCAGCAACAGTACCGGTCGGGTCATACAACTCGACCTCCGGGGTTGTTATCCTGATAGAATGAAAGGAGATGAGATCAATCCATGTTTGCTCGCCCTGCAAGAACTCGAGTACTTGGACCTCAGCAATAACGACTTCTCCGGGGCTCAAATCCGAAAATTCATTGGTTCATTCAAGAGGATGAGGCACCTCGATCTGTCAGACTCACATCTAGTTGGAAGCATTCCTTCAGAGTTGGGTAACCTCTCGACCTTGCGCTATCTTGATCTGTCTGGGAATTTTGTCGACTTCAGTCGTCCATTCAAACTTGAGATCGAGGATGATTCATGGCTCTCTCGTCTTTCTTCTCTTCGTTACCTTGACTTGACTTCCGTGAACCTGAGAAACTTTTCTCGTGCTCTGCAATCAGTCGGTATGCTTCCCTTGCTCTCAGAATTGCACATGGCTGATTGTACTGATAATACCTTACATCGTGATGATCTTCCTCTTCATGTTAACTTCTCTTCCCTAGAAATACTTGATCTCCGTTTGAATAATTTCAACACCACGTTGCCATCGTGTCTGTTTGAAATTAGTAGCTTAAAATACCTTGACCTATCTTTCAATAGTTTCATGGGGCATGTTCCTAGCGCAATGGCAAATTTGACATCCCTTGAATTCTTGGATTTGTCAAATATTGAACTTCTCGATGGAGATTCATTGTATGACTCAGTATCAAAACTGAACAATTTAACAAGGTTGTTCTTATCTGACATGAATCTTAATGGTGAATTGAAACGTTGGCTTAATGGAGACCATAAAAAGCTAGAGTACCTTGATCTTTCAAACAACCAATTAAATGGGATGCTGACAGAAAGGCGTCTCGGACAACTGAGCAGCATAGTTGTCTTGGACCTAAGTGAAAATTCTTTAAATGGTGTTCTCACTGATGCACATTTCAGAAATCTCCCAAGACTAGAAAGATTAGATTTGTCTCTCAACTCATTGGAAATCCGTATAAGACCTGACTGGACTCCTCCTCAGCAGTTAAATGGGTTACGCTTGGATGACTGTGTGGTTGGTGAAGCCTTTCCTGCCTGGCTTCGAAAGATTGAGAATATTTCTGAAATAAGTATGTCAAATGCGGAGATAGCAGATGTGCTTCCAGATTGGTTTTGGAACTTCTCGTTGAACGTAGCAGATATTAACCTGTCCAACAACAATATACAAGGAAAGCGCCCTGCTTCGTTGCAGCACCTAAATAATCTAATATTTCTAGACCTGAGCAACACCTCGTTGGAGGGTCCCTTTCCTCAATTACCAGAGGACCTTGAGAAATTGTACCTATCAAATACTTCATTAAATGGTGGCATTCCTTCATCTGTATGCAAATTGAAGGAGCTTTCTTATCTCGTTCTCTCTGGCAACTATTTATCAGGAGAGATACCAGATTGCTTTGATAGCACATTTTTTTTGAGGTATGTGGATTTAAGCAACAATAAATTATCTGGTACTTTCCCTTCCTCTATTTGCTCATTTGATCTTATACTATTGAAGTTGGAGAGAAATAATTTGTCTGGACCCCTTCCTTTGGCCCTACAAAACAGTATATATCTGATGTCTCTTGATCTTGGAAATAATAAATTTAGTGGGAGCATACCAACCTGGCTAGGAAGCACGTTGACCAATTTGAAAGTGTTACGCCTCAAATCAAATTTGTTTGTTGGTCAAATTCCTAGAGAACTTGGCACCCTCTCCTCTCTTAGGATCATTGATCTATCATATAACATGCTATGGGGTCCTGTACCACAAAGCTTTGCCAATCTGAGTGCCATATCTTATATCAACTACTTGTCAACCAATTTGGATGGTGGTTTGGTTGATGTCTGGATTAAAGGAAGAAACCAAGAATATGATTTATCCAAAATCCGTCTTGCAAGCATAGACTTATCAAATAATAATCTCTCTGGATGGATTCCTAAAGCTCTCACAACGCTTGATGGTTTGCGGAACTTGAACTTGTCCAATAATCATCTTATTGGAACAATTCCAATGAGTATTATGAGACTACGGTATTTGGAATCACTCGACTTTTCATTTAATAATCTCACGGGTGAGATTCCTCAGTCCATGGCTGATTTAAATTTTCTTAGTTATATGAACTTCTCCTTCAATCAATTGTCCGAAAGAATTCCGACAAGCAGACCATTTGACAGCCACCCGGATGCTTCCATATACATGGGCAACGCGGATCTTTGTGGTTTCCCATTAAATATCAATTGCCAAAGTAACGTCACAAATCAGTCATCTCAGAACACTTACAATGATAAAAAAGCAGAGGATTTTGAAAATGTATGGTTTTTTGTAAGTGTAGCTCTTGGATTTGTCACTGGATTTTGGGTATTCGTCGGCTCTTCGATGCTCAAAACATAGTGGAGAATAGGTTACCATCATTACATTGATCAGGTTTACGATAAGCTTTATGTATTTGTGGTAGTCAATTTGGCCTGTATTTGGCATAGATGATAGATGTTCCCTATTTTTATAGGAGAAGTTTTATTCTCTATATAGAATTATATTTTGAAATTTAATCCTCAAAGTAATTGATTGCTCACTTTAATTTATCTAAATTACTAGAAATATTGTCTTTCCACATGTGGTTGTAGCAGCCAATTCGGTCATTATTTGACATCCAGATAGATGCTTGTAATCCATTTTTACAATATTTGGGAAAAATATTATGAAAAAGTGATAGCAATATTTTTAAAGTGATAAAAATATCATGGATGGTCAAGAACCTTTGTACTTGGAATTAGAAACTATGGAGGTTTAATCTTAGCTTGGCTCATCCTTCCATAGAGGTAACAACTATTCACACCTCACCACAAAGTTTATATGCAGTTATTAGCATTGATGTCATCTCATGGTTCATCCACGGTTGTCACGATCGGACCGGACCGGCCAGTCGGACAGGTTGGACCGTCGACCGATCACTAAAACGGTCCTTGGCTCATCCCAAAATCGAGAGTGCCGTTGGACCACTTCAAACCGGTCAAAATCGAGATGAACCGACCAAAATCAATCTGGATGAACCGGCCAAATAAAATATTTATTTTTTTAACAATCTAATCACCTTGGCCCAGAATCACCCCTTGGGCCCATCTTATATTGATTGTCTTGTCCTCACTTTCTTAATATTCTCAAAGTGGGACTATCTTCTTTATTTTCCTCATTCAATAGTTAATTTTATCTTTTACTCTTTTGATATCATTATTTATTTGTACAACTTTTTATTCATTAATTTGTTCTTACTTTTTATTTGTAATACTAAACTATTTTATCTATGTTTTTTTCTTTTTATTCTTGTTTTGTAGTAATTTAATATATAATACATATATTGTACTCAACAAATATTGTAATCATGACTTTATTTTTTATATGAAATTTTTACATTAAAAATTTACTAAATGTTAATATAAATTTAGTAGCTACTAAATTAGTATGTAATAATTTTTAAATTTAACTTATGATGTTATTTTATATGATTATGAACAATATGTGATTTGATTTAACATTTTTTTTATAATTATAATATTTTATTCTTATCCGGTCCGACCGGTCCAATCGGTTCGACCTAAAATGAAATTTTTTTTCGGATCGATGTCCGGTTCGGTTCTTACAACATTGGGTTTATCTCATCTCATGCCTATACGCTAGTAAATTACCTTTTTAGAGCAAACTAAATTATGGAAAGAAGTATCTGCCTTAAACATTGGAAATGTTCCCTGGTCATTTTAATTGCGATTTTAATCATGAAAAACATTGGAAATGTTGCCTTAAATAAATTATGGCGATTTTAATTGCATCATTACCAAGATGAAAAACTGAGGATGCTCCTTTTCGGATCACGCCCTCTGTTATGGGACTAAGAAACCTTTTATCTCATCATGGTCTGGTTGATTTGTGCTTTGGTAAGCAATCATTGGTGCAATCATTGGTCCATTGCAAATTAGATAGAGTGTTCTCCTCTACATATTGGTTGAAACAATTTCTTGATACCTTCATATCAAATCTAACTAGAGGGGGATCTTATCACTACCCAGTATTAATACAAACCTCTATTAGACCCCATCCAAAGAAAAAAATGTTTTAAGTTTGGGCATTTTTATTTCAATATGAGGAGAAGGTGGTCATAAATTCACAACCCTCATCTTCCCCCACAATTGTATAAACACTAAAACCTTATTAAAAAGTACATTCTACACTAGAACAAACATACTTTGGGAAACTTGGAAACTAACCTAACCTCAAATTAGAGGCAAAATGATTGCCTCGAAAGAAAAGACTCAACCTCCTCTTTATCGAATGTAGAAGCCTCTTAGGACCTCTGTATAATAAAACTGTTCTGTTAAAACAAATTAGTCTCACCAAGATTATTTCATCTCACACTATCATAAGAAGGAAACCCACTATGGTAACTAACATATAGATGAGCATGGAACAAATCACCAAGATGATAACAATATTATTTCATGTTTTACTAACTTTTACACAAAATTATGGGAAAAATATTTCTTTTTTTCGACCACCATTTCTTTTTTATTTTTTTTACTTCATTATTTGATATTAAAAATATTATTTAATATTTAGTTTAAAGTATAAAATAATTTTTTAAGTATTTTAATATTATTTTTTTACATGTAAAATATTTTATTTTAAATTTTTATAAGATATAATATTATACCTAAATAAAAATAAAAAATGTGACTCGGATTGAAAAGTTCGAATCCATATTTGACCCGACCCAATTACGTTGGGTTGGATCGAGTCATGGAGTTCACCGGTCCAGATGAACATCCCTATCTAATATTATAAAAGCCTTTCTTGAATCTGATGGTAAGGCTCTAGTCAAAATGGATATACTATTAAAATTGAAAAATTATTGGAATATTGTAAGTGAGGAGGTTGTGGGTGCCATTCAAAACGTTTTATAATATTGGCATCATGCCTCCTCGTTGGGGAGATACAAGTTTGATTTTCCTTCCTAAAAAATTCACTCCTAAACAAATGAAAAGTTTTCGACTCATTACTTTGTATAATGTGATTTATAGACTTTCGGTAAAATGATTAGTCAATAGAATTAAACCCACCTTAAATGACATTATCGGACCAGAGCAGACGACATTCCTCGCAAATAGAAATATGCACTACAATAACTTTGTTGCTCATCATTAAGATGAGCATGAAAAAAGCTATTGATAGGCTATCTTGAAATGATATTATAGTACTATACGAAGATCCACAAGCTCAAAGGACCTCTTTATTCCAAGACCGGTTAGAATTTCCCCATCCATTTTTTATAAATTAATATATATTATGCATAATATTTATTGTATTAATAAATATTTATACAATAAAGATAAATATATTATATATTATTTGCAAATATGCTAGGTTTTCAATCATTTTCAGAAACAATTAAAACTTGAAACATTTTTTTCTTCAAAAAGATTTGCACGTCGAACAATTTCAAATTAATTTAATCATCAATTCAAACGCATGGACCATGATTTTAGGGTTGTCCGCCTTTTTTTTCATACCACTCCAGCATAATAATATTAAACATCACGTGTGCACACATTACTAAGTTATGATTCGTTAGAACAACTCAGTGATTAACCAGTAGTGCAACTAGAAAAATCATAATAACTTTCTTTCCTAAAGTGCCAATTGGGCCAATATGGATATATTACATTACATGGAAAGCATTCAGTTAGGGTTGAAACTTGAAAGCATTGTAATCAGTAATCACAGTAAGGGTTGGGCATATTCAGATTTTGAAGGAGTATCTAGTTGCGTGATCAGTGTAGTTCCAAGGATAAATCAAGAAAATTTATGACATCCAAGTGAGGTTCTGGGCATGCTTAAATTTATAGGAACATACTTGTGAAGGTGGGTGAAAAATGAAAAATCATGTACATCCATAGGCAAGTATAACGATTACAAATTTATTATACTTATAGCCAACAAAAACCATTGACTCAAATGCATTAACAGGGGCCTAATGAAATTCTAAGAATGTGTTTCAGCTCGAAAGAATTTGTTAAACACACCTTTTACGAATCTTGTCTTAACTCTTGCCGCTTCCTCTTCTTCCGTTGTCCACCTAATTCAAGCTTTACACATTGGGTCTTGTGGCACTTGTTGACCAGCATGGAAGGGCAACGGTAGTTGGTGGGCGTGTGAATCCACTCCTTACCCCCACGACATTAATCAGTCAGTGATTATTACAAGGATGCCCTTAATGCGATTTCTCAAATGCTTAATGTCATTTCAAACTTACTATTTTACCCTTCATTTCATCTTATTTTATTTTTTATTTTCTCTCTTTGAATCTCATCGATTTCCACCCTTCGGTTTAATCATCCCACACTCACACTCTCCCTCCTAATGTTATTAATTATTTGATTAATAAAGGTTAAATTACAGGACAAATATATTAATTTAATTAATATGGAAATCACAATAAGATTAGACATAGGTATATACAAAATAAATTAAAAATAAGAAGAGCGAACAAATATTGGAAAAATATTTTTTAAAATAATTAAGTTTCTGAATAGTGTTTGTTAAGAATATATTTTTCAAAACAATTGATTGTTCAATCAATTATTTGCAGTTAAGCAAATATTTTATTAAGACATGGAGAAGAATTGTATTGGATCAACAAACTAATTAATTAATGAGAGGTTTGACATCAACTTGATCATTAGTATTTTTCTTAAAAATAAAAAAAAAACGTACACTTGGTAATTATTCAAACAAACAATTATTTAAAAATAATTTTTCTAATATTTTTTCACTTTTCCTATTTCCAATTTATTTTATATATTCATAAATAATTTTATATATTTAATATTGTTGTAATTTATATATTAATTAATTATTTTTATTCAATAATCCAAATTATATTATTAACAAATTACTAATTCTTTGCGTGAAGAGAGATGATTTAATGAAGAATTAAAAGAGCCATTGAGTCGCCCACTGCCCAGCCATCAAAGAGCCATTGAGTCGCTCACTGCCCAGCTATCAACTACACGCTTGTTAACGCCAAGATTTAAAGAAGTGACAGGGACCAAAGTAAGGACTCGAGGATCTAATCTCTTTGGTAGACACATTTGACAGCATACATATGTGTCTGTCTTTTTATTCTTTCTTCTATTCCTTTTTCCATCTTTTCATTGACTTTTTTTCTCCGTTTCAAAGTCTTTGCTTATGTAGTAACTAAAATAGAATATTATTGATGATTGGGGATCATCCGGATGCAGCAATATTCTATTCAACGTTGAACTCTTTTGGCATGTTCTTGCTTACTTCCGTCCCTCTAATGCCACGCCTATTTATTATTATCCAAGGGTTACATCCTTTGTTCAAAGGCTACACTCACTACTGTTGATACCAAGAGACACAATTCTTGATATCATGACCATATTGGTTATTAACTAACGTCTCCCACTTGACCAATGTGGTCAATGACATTTAACACTCTCACTATTCGTGTAGTGTTAATCGGAGATACTATCTCGAAGTTCACTGTTCGTGAAACTTCATCTTGACTCAAATTCTCGAGTCCCATTAAACAAGCATTTAATATAACCACGAAGTTCATTATTCATGAAACTTCCTTTTTTACTCAAATATTCTCGAGTCCCATTAAACCAACGTGTTTAATGAATGTCCTTGCTGCACAGCTAACATGTCACTAGTAGGTATATAAGTTACGGTCACTTTCTTCTTTTCTACTATACCTTGTATATAGTAATATTTGATCTCTATGGCCCCGTTTGGTTGTGGGTTAACGCATATAACCCATCCGATTAGCCATTTTTTGAAGTTTGCACAAGCTTATCTCTATTCCACCTATTGTAAAGAATACGTTAACACTCATATTTTCACTATTTGCAATATTAACTTTTTAAAAATGACAACTTTGCCCTTTGTACTTTTTGTAGAATAAAATGTGTGTTTGATTATAATCCATAGAATATCTACGTATTCCATCGTTTAATCCCAAACCAAATGCCACCTATATGTTTTTCTTTGGAATTGTTTGCTCCACTGTACACCGGCAGTGGTCCACTGCATAAATTGAGCCCAAGTTCCATAAGAAAATGATTGATCCATATTGCTTGAGTGGCTGCCATCCTACAAACAATATATTCATCTTCTTGTGTGTGTCTCGCCACACATCATTATTTCTTGCTACCTCAAGAAATTGCTGCACCGCACAGCATAAATAAGTGGCCCGGTGTGAATTTTTTATCATCAATGTCTCTACCAAAATCCGCATCCGAATAACCTATAGTCTCAAGTGTGTCAGGTTGTGTATGTCAATATGAATTGTACTTTTGCCTTCCACACTTTTCATAATCCATTTCAAGACTTCTCAATTTTGTCATTACAGGATTATCTTAATCAGATTTATTGAATAAGTCAATATAGGCTTTGTACATAATATTGCATACAGCAAGCTCTCACCTTGTACATTGGAATTTTCATCCTTTATTCAGGATACTGAATTTTTCATTAAGTCTTTTCCAAATCACAAGTGATGTATGTACTAGAATATTATTCTATATTCCAAAATCTCAACAACATCTTATTTAGATATTGTAACGACTCAAACTCAATGTTCTTGAGTTCTTATTCTGAGTCATTTTAAATTTAAAAAAAATATAGCTTATTCCACATATGTCTTTCATTTCGAATTTCTTGCTCAACCTTTTATTTATCGTGTTGAGCCATGTGACATCATTTTTCGATGAGCAAAATGTCAGATTCAAAAAATTGCATTATCACAAACTTGCTCCCACTATTCTGATGCACATACAACAATTCAATTTGCGTATGTCAAAAATTGAATGTCCATCTTTGATATTTTAATATCATCGATATCATAATTTTCATAAGCCATATTATGACTTTTCTTTGTACACCTTATTCTCCAAATATTTCCTCCTGAAAATCAGGCTATCGTATATTCATTTCCTCAATTCTCCATTGAGCAAGTTAATCCCATTGAAATTACTTCAAAAACACATATACAATCATTGCTAAGCTCATCATTATCAATGCATACTTAGCTTCTAGAGAATAGGTTATCTAAAAGTCAATTCTGACTAAATTGAGTATAACCCTTGGCAACACATTTCTTTTATTGCTATTCAATAGTACCATCAATTTGGCACCTTTTCATGAATACTCATTTGCACTCTATGTACTTTGCCTACTTCGGGCAAGTCACATAATGCCCATTCACCGTTGATCAATTTGAGTCCACTTATTTTCTCATGTTGGCCATATATGATTCTAGACTCACCAGAAGTAATCACTTCTGACATAGGATCTGTACAATCCTTTTATGAACATCATGATGTAACACGAAAATCTTACACCCGTACAAATTCTAAACATGTGAGTTTCGTCCTGGGCCTCTTATTGCCGATTATACTCATGGATAGTATATGAGTTCATCCACTTCCTCCAAAGGTACAATTTTCTATATAGCTTCATCTTCTTTCCTTAGACCAATGTCCAATGTGTCCCCTTTAGAGTTAGTTTTAATATCACAAAGGATACTCATCCTTTCATTTTCTTTATCTGAAAGATTATAGCATAACTCTCGTTTGGACAATTCTTTCTTGTGGAAGATCTATACCTTTCAGATATATCCAACAAAACTGCATGTCACCGTCCTAAAGTCCAACTTCTCCCAAAGTTGACTCGAATTAATACAAGCAATTTTACATCCCCTATTCAGAGATGACTCAACTCAGGCTTCCTGCCATTTGAGAATTCTTATGGCGTTAGTCCTGTGGACTTTGTGAGAATTCTTTTATGTAACTCTCTCCCAAAATAAGTTTCATTTGAGAGTCATGAGTGGGATAACATATACATTATTGCATTCATCAACATTTCTTTCCGCCATGTTTTTATATTATGGCGCATGAAAGATATCAACAGTATTTCTGCATATTGAATGCAATAATCATTCATTCCCGAAAGATATTTTCTTCTCTTCTTGTCTGTATCTTCGAATCAGTATTCCTAATTCTTTCTCTTATTTGTCATACCTCTCTTGTGCATTTCAAAAGCAACAACTGCTTTTCTTTTCAAGAGATTGTGAAATTGACAAACGGAGAATCACAAATAATCATCAATGAATGTTACACAATATTCTACCTTCTTATGTGTAACCACACTCAATATGCCACAAATGATCAAATGAATCACTTAATAATTCTTTTGACCATATTCCCATTCGAAAATAATTTCGAATTGGTTCCACTCTAATCAATATTTCAGTGCAATATTCTTGCACATAATATGTTAAGCATAGGTCTAGCAACATTCTGATGCAATATTCTTGCATCTAATATGTTAAGATTCATATTCATTTTCGCATTTGTTCAATTCTAAATGTTCGAGTGCGCACTCTCCTAACAAAGATAAAGGTAACACACATAATATTCAGAGGAATACATTCATTGATTTTTCATTTCACCGAAAGACAAAATAGATCATCTTTAGAAATAATCTTTCCCATAACAAGATCTTTTCGTTCTTTCTGATAAATACCTTTCAAAAATTAGATATCGACTTCAAAATAATTTTCTTCCGAAGAATAAGCACAAAGATGAAATTCGGGCTTATCATTGAGTGTACAACCTATCAGTTGCCACTCACATTCTGCATATAACACTATCAATATTTAGATATGTGTTATCCTCATATACCCTCTATCTCATTTCTTCATTTCATCATAGTCGATCATCTTGACCTCATAATTTCTATCATCGTATTATTACATCCAATGATTGTTGTGAATTTGGGCTTATTGGAGTTCCGTCTATTCCGGTACCATATTCTGGACCATTTTCTTTACTTTGTGAGAATTTGCTTCAACATGGTCAAATTTTTCTCAAGAACGACATGCTCCCTATTGTCCCTTTGACTACTTCCTCATTAGTCAAGATAATTCTAATTGTGTATCACAATGGACTCCTATCATTTCTTAAGTCTTCTTGGATGTGAAGATATCAGTCCGCATAATTCTCACACCAAATTCTATGGCTAACTGAACTGGAAAATTATTAACCAACTTAACTATTCTGTTAAGTCACATGATTGTAGCAGTCACTCATTCAGGACTAATACCACCTGAAATATTATTAGTATGACTATACTTATAATGGCGACATATTCAGCCATACATGACAATTGTTTCATTCACATGATCTATATTATCAATTTTCTTCGTCTTACAAATATTACATTTGTACAGAGGAAGTTGTACATTCTTTTCAAATTTTTTTGGGAATTGTACTTCCTTGATAATACCAATAGATCATGCTCATTTTGGAACTTGTATTATTCCACTCCCACTTTTCTTTGACTTTCACATCGTCCTTCTATTTAGTGGCACTCTTAGAAAGCTCAAACGAAAAATGAATCGTTGATACTATCTTCATTGTCATTCACTAGTCCATATCAAATTTTCGACTCCACATCATTTTCAATGTCATCTGGACGTTTCAATTTCCCAGCTCAAAAATGAGTCGGAATATGTTTAAGTGATTTGTGTATATTTGTCTAATTTCTCATATAAATTAATTTATTCTACAACTTATGTAGCATAGGGAATGCTAAAGCATATATATAAAAAATATAGGTAGTAAATTTAAGTTAACTAGTAATGATTTGAAGGATAAAAGCTAAAAGTAAGTAAAATCAGAATAATATAAAACTATGCAATTAATTATAAATCTAACTAGGCAATTAATAATAATACGATATAAGGTTTAACAATAAGCAAAAAAAAACATGCACAAATACTTATCAATTTAATAATTGAAATACATGCGAGGAAAAAATAAATAATTTGACTTAAAATATTCTATTCCTAGGACAACAATTCTAATTAATAATAACACAACATTTAAGTGTTAAGTATATTCACGAAATTATATATAAACATCAATTTTATAAACAGTTCAGAAAAATTATAAATTCTCGTCGCAACGGAATTTCATTCGTTTATATAAGTGAAAAATAAAATAACTAAAGATGCAATAATTCATACAATAAATGTCCTATAAGCATTTATAGATTAATAACTATGAAATAAAATAATTTGAAGAGATGAATGCCCGTACAAGCAACTTAAAGTAGTATAATGCTAGCTACAATATGCTACTAGAGTAACCGTACGTGTTAAAAGATGAATGCAATAATTAACATAACAATAAATGTTTTATAAACATTTACATATCATTATGCCCGTAAAAAAAAACTTAAAGCAATATAATACTATCTACTATATGTTGACAGGGAACCTATATGATCAAGATAATTTTTATTATACTTGATGATCTAACGGCACAAACATTAAAATATTTTAATTAATTGATACTGTCATTCTAAGACTAGCATTAACGTCATGTTAATGTTTATTATTAACATTCACAGACTACTTTAAACAATAGAGCGCACTAAGAAGAAAATTCGTCACGTACCTCAAAAGATAAGAAATAGATGAAAATTCGTCACGTGCCTTGTGCGAGAAGAAAACGCGTCTCGGCAACTTGAAGAAACAGACGACTGTTGAGAGGATTCTGTAACTTTGGCGACGAGCGTCAATTACTTGTCTTGATCGGACGACGTAGAAGATGTTAGGAGAAAACACTTGGTTCGTTGGCCGGCGAAAAGAGAAAAAAACACAGGAAGCGATGACTCAAGCTTTGATACCAATGTAGTAACTAAAATAGAATATTATTGATGATTGGGATTATCCGGATGCAGCAATATTCTGTTCAATGTTGAACTCTTTCGATATGTTCTTGCTTACTTCCGTCCCTCTAATGTCGCGTCTATTTATTATTATCTAAGGGTTACATCCTTTATTCAAAGGCTGCACCCTTCCAACCAAGAGACAACCATATTAGGGTGTTGTGATCTTAGCATATGTGTTTTGGTTAGACGCATGGGATTTTACAAATCTAAGTGTACATATTGACGTGAGGCCAATTTGATTATTTAATAAATAAAAATTAAGGAAAAAGTTAAGAGGGGTTGACAGATGAACTTAAGAGAAAAAATGACATTTTAAAAAATGTTAACGAAATATTTGAAAGTAATTGATAGATATGAAAAAAGTTTATAATTCAGAAAATACCACAGGAAAAAACTCTTTAATTTTATTAAATTTCTAACTTTTTATATATAATATAATATTTATTATGTATATATCCTTAATATTATTATGAATAATATTATTTTAATAAATTTTGTCGTTCGATCCGACTATGAAAACATTGGTTACAAGGACACACAGCTAGCTACGTACAGAGGAGAAAGCTCTCGCGCATGACGCTATCAACATCCTCGTTCAGCTTGACGAACTATGAGAACCGGAGAAGATGAAGAAGGCCATGTCGACGTAGTGGATTGGAACAAATATGCTGTTACGAAAAGAGGGAGAGAGGGATTGCACGAAACACAGAAGAACGCGAAGAGAAAAAATGGCGGCGGCTCTTTGTTATGGAATAACGACGATTACAAGGATGGGTCTATGTCTAGACCCCTAAGAATTTTATATAGGCATTCCCTTTAACAGATAATAGGAATTACGTACGGATTGGGACTCTAAATAAATTCTCTGAAAATAGGACACCTATCTCGTGATAAGAAAATAAATCAAATCTGAATCACATACATAATAGACCTAAAAATTTTCGCGAGACACCCGTAGAAAAATTCTGCTAAAGCGTCTGACTATGTAGGAGGACCAACTGGTTCAGTTTTAAAGCATTGTTAACAAATCTTCATATTGACTTGAATCATCTTTAGAGCACAAAGTACCACGCCGCCGCTAATCTCACCTTGGAGCTATTACTAAGTGTTAATGTTAAGCAAGTCCAAGCAGTGCTGGAACTTGCCATGAGGAACAGATTTGGTGAACATATCAGCTAGATTGTCTTCAGTGTCAATCTTCTTCACCTTAATCCTCTTCTCAGTGCGGATGAAGTGATATCTGACATCAATGTGTTTGGTTCTTTTATGATGTACTTGATCATTGGCTAAATATATTGCACTCAGACTGTCACAATGCACTATAGCCTGCTCCTGATGTAATCCGAGATCTCCAATTAAGCCTTTTAACTAGATGCCTTCCTTGGCATTTTCTGTCAGTGCTATGTATTTAGCATCTGTGGTGGACAATGTAACTAATGGCTGAAGTGTAGCCTTCCAACTAATAATTGAACTGCCCAAAGTGAAGACATAGCCTGTCATACATCGTCTTCCATCAACATCTCCAGTATAGTCTGAATATGGGTACCCTACAACCAAACACTCTTTATCACTTCTGTACATGAGGCCAATATCAGATGTTCCTCTCAGATATCAAAAAATTCGCTTCACTGCTTGCCAGTGCTCCTTCCCTAGATCGCTCATGAATCTACTGGCAACACTGACTGCATGAGCAATGTCCGATCTTGTGCAAACCATGATATACATCAGACTTCCAACTGCACTAGCATATGGAACCCGATACATGTACTCCTTCTTTGCTTCTGATTTTGGTGCGAAGGCAACAGAAAGATGAATATTTGCAGCTAATGGAGTATTCAAAAGCTTCGCTCCTGACATTCCAAATCTGGATAAAATCTTCCCAATATAACTTTTCTGAAATAAGAAGAGTTTACCCTGTACGCGATCCCTTAGAATTTCTATCCCCGGAATCTTCTGTGCTGCACCAAGATCCTTCATGTCGAATTCTGCACTGAGGAGCTTCTTCAGATTCTGAATGTCTGTCATGTTTCTGGCAGCAATAAGCATATCATCGGCATAAGAGCAGATAGATGGTGGAGCCATCCATCACCTTCTTATGGTATACACAAGAATCATAGGGATTTCGACTGAATCCCTTACTGATCATGAAGCTGTCGAACATCTTGTATCATTGTCTGGGAGACTACTTCAAGTCATACAGAGATTTTTTCAGACTGCAAACTTGATTCTTCTTTCTTGGAATGGAGAATCCCTCTGGTTGGCTCATAAGAATGTCTTCTTCAAGTTCTCCATGGAGGAAAGCAGTCTTCACATCTAGTTGCTCGAGCTCTAGATTCTGATGTGCTACAAGAGCAAGTAGCACCCTGATAGAAGTATGTCTGACAACATGTGAGAATATTCCATTGTAGTCCACACTTTCTTCCTGACTATAACCTTTAGCAACCAGTCGTGCTTTGTATCTCGTGCCTTCAACTCTTGGAATTCCAGTTTTCTTCTTGAAGATCCACTTATATCCAACAACCTTTCTGCCTTTAGGCAGCTTGACCAGCTCTCATGTCTGATTTTTGTGAAGAGATTCTATCTCATCACCCATAGCAGTGATCCACTGTTCAGATTCAGCACATGTGATGGCATCCCTATAAGAGGACGGCTCTAGGGACTCCATCTCTTCAGCTACCTATAGTGCATAAGCAACCATTTCCTCGAAACCATATCATTTAGGAGGACCCACTTCTCTGCGAGGACGTCTAGCAGTAATTGACTCATCTCCAGGTTGCTCATCAGATTTTTCATCTTCTGGTTCTGCTTCTTGATGTGATCCTTCAACATCATGATGTGATCCTTCCGGTTCTGCCGAAGTTCACGAGTATGAAGACTTGATCTTACTTCTTCCAGACTTATAATTTCCTTCTCGATAATCATAAACTGAACGAAATTCTCATATGATGGTGGAAGCGAAACTAACAGAATTAGGACAGCATCTTCATCATCGATCTTAACATCGATATTTCTGAGTTTCATCAACAAAGAATTTAACTGATCATGATGTTCTTTCATAGGGGTACCTTCTTGCATACGGAGAGAGAACAGACGTTGCTTCAATAGCAACTTGTTGGTGAGAGACTTCATCATATACAGACTCTCGAGTCTCAACCACAGATCGGCCGCCTTTTTTTCATCTGCGACCTCGATTATCACCTCATCCGCCAGACACAACAAAATCATCGAGTGCGTCTTCTCCTCCTGTGCCGCCAAAGTTGCGAGGTCGATCTCCTTTTCTTTACCCTTCGAGTCTTCCTCCTTTGATTTGTTCTTCGACACGTTTGAGAGCGGCGCCCAGACTCCTTGTTGTTTCAAAAGTGTCTGCATCTTAATCTGCCACAATCCAAAATTATTTCTGCCGTTGAACTTCTCCACGCTCACATTGTGCGACGCTATCTCCCTGCTGATCGAGAATCGCTGACAAATCCTAAGGCTCTGATACTAATTTGTTATGAAAAGAGGAAGAGAGGAATTGCACGAAACACAGAAGAACGTGAAGAGAAAAAATGGCGACGGCTCTTTGTTATGGAATAACGACGATTACAAGGATAGGTCTCTGTCTAGACCCCTAGAGAGTTTATATAGGCACTCCCTTTGACAGATGATAGAAATTATATATGGACTGAGATTCTAAATAAATCCCCTGAAAATAGAACACATCTCATGATAAGAAAATAAATTAAATTCGAATCACATACATAATGGATCTAAAAATTTTCGCAAGACCCCGTAGAAAAATTCTGCTGAAGCACCAGCACTTTATTTAAGATTTAATATTTCCATAATCCATAATTTTATAATCATATTAAATTCTCTGTCTGATTTATGTCCGAACATGATAGCAGGAGGAGACGGGATGAGAATGTCGACATCGAGGCCGCCGACGTTCTCCATGATTCGGAGCGTACAGAGGGAATAAGCCCGGAAGTGGGAGAGCGATGGGTAGTACGGCGCCCATATGCCGACGGTGGCTGCCACTTCGCAGGCGATAAACTCCTTCGTCTGTGTTGCGTTGAGCAGCGCAAACGTCCCTGCGATGACGGCTGTTTCGCACGTCTTGCAGGGGTCTCCCAACCCGGAGTCATTGGAGAGGTAACCGGCGGATGGGGAGGCGCAGAGGAGCGTCCCGTCGGAGAGGTTCGCCGCCGAGCGGATGGCAGCCACGGTGGGGTACTGGCATGGGCCTCCGTCTGCTGCGAGATTGTAGGTGGAGAGGACGCAGGAGCTGTTCGTGAGGTAGGAAGGGGGAACAAGGCCGCGGTCGTTGAGGAGGTCGGAATAGGACGAAGAGCAGGCGTCAGCAACAGCTGGCGGCATGAAGGCCTCCCCAGTAAGTTTAGCGTGGCGGGAGGCGGCGAAGAGATAGGCCGAGAAGACGTACCAGCAGCAGTCCGTCGTGTACGCCGTGGTGACGTTGGCGTAGCAGTCGGACGGGATCATGAGTGAGGCGGCGTCCAGATCCAGGGGGCATTGGTCGCCGGACGATTGTGTCAGCAGAGGGAAGAAGTGGAGCGCCAGAAGGAACAAACTGAAGCGCCGCCGGAACATGGTGCCGGAGGAAACTTGGGAGGGGTGCGTGTGAGTGAGTGAGAGAGAGAGAGAGAGAGAGAGAGAGAGAGAGAGAGAGAGAGAGAGAGAGAGAGAGAGAGAGAGAGAGAGAGAGAGAGAGAGAGAGAGAGAGAGAGAGAGAGAGAGAGAGAGAGAGAGAGAGAGAGAGAGAGAGTTCTTTCATGCCGGGTGTCCTACTTTAATTCGACAGACAATTTATTTACGCTTACTGAAAAAAATAGTAAGCAAATATGTAGGATTTTTTTTGTGTAAATAAGATTTTTATTGCTAATGAGTATTTTGAAAAGTTTTAAATATTTTTTTTGCGGTCGACCAATTAAATTCTAATTAAGGGCTCTTCGTGTAATCAAAGACGATTATATATGAGTTAAATTTACTCAGGTTATAATTTTGTTGCATATATCAAAATCCAATCTAATTATCTAAGCTTACTATTATTTTTGCTCATATTTTGGTGGGCAAATGTAAGCATTTAGATAGTTATTACTAGACGAAAAAAATTGATAAATAATTGATCATCCTGGTAATGGTATAAATTCATAATTGCCCATAATTTCTTTTAATGCTGCTTGTTAAAAAAATCATTTAAATTATGTCATTTTTCTTTTTATATATGAACGTAATTTAATTATTCAATGACTATTCTGTTATTATAGTACAATTGATACATGCTTTTTAATCATTTCTCTTAATTATGTATAGTTTTATATACTTCTGATAAAATAATATAGTCTTACTCATCCCACCACGTGGCCAAATACACTCGAAGGCATTACAGGATATAACTTATGTATACACTCAGAAGCATCACGGGACATAACTTACATATACAATATTTTGAATATCATAAAATTTTAATAAATCAATAAAATAGAGACACAATTGCGTGAGGATAAATTATTAGTATTTAATTGAAAAGAGGCATAATGAAAATAAAAGTGCGGCTGTGTTAATCGAATAACATAATTGAGTCTTAAATAGCACAAGCATCACAATTTGCATAAGGTAAATACAAATCTAAAAAATAGAAAGAAAAACTAAGGAGACTCGACTTCACGTGCAAAGGACATCACGAGTTCGATCTATCGCCTATGCCATCATCTTTTTTCCGGGTCAGATTGTTACTTATGATATTGAATACACACTGATGAACCTCACCTAAGCTTTGATGCTCAGTATAAAATCATCATGTGAACATGTAATGAATATTGACATCATAAAGGTAATCATATAGGCATAATTCAAAATGGGAACATCACGAAGTAATCATGTGAATATAACGTCATGATCAATAAACATGGAGTATAATATCATAGCATGAATGATAACATGATAAGTGTAATAGGGGAAGTAATATAATCATCATTAATTCACAGGACATAGCCGAGCATGAGATTAGTGTCATCATCATAAGAGATCAATAACATCATTGGGCATTGCCCATCATCATAATAATCATCATCTTTTCATTTTTATTATATTACACTTAATTTGGAGTGTCTTTAACCTCTCTTTAACATGGGTCAATGGAGTATTTTTCGACTCTTTATGGCAAGAGTGGAGTGTCAATTACAAAAATTGTCGAATAGCCACACAAATTAGCGATGCAAAAAATGTGATATTAATTTGATGTCCACAGAGCTAAAATAGTGACGTCATTGGGTAAAAGAACATGCAACGCTAATTGCCTCTCAGTAGCCACTAATTAGCGTCGCATTTGCATTACCACAACTCGACGCTAAAGTTGGCACATTCTCAGCTCTACGTTGTCACTAATATCATGCGCTAGTAAAGACAAATGTGCAGCAAAACATAGTGCTACATTGACGTCGACAAGTTGTGACGCTAAAGTATGCTAACATAGTGTCACGTCTTTGCGATGTATTTCGATGATATTGTGAGTGGAGTCGGCTTACTGGGATGCCAGTGTGGCCAATGAGTCACAATTTTGATTGAGTCTCCATTGCGACGCCGAGGTGGTGCAAACTTAATACAAGTATTAATTATTAATCATAAATTGATTGAATGTACATAAATACAAATACACACATGTATATATTTAAATAGAAACTATGTACTTATATTGATTTGTATTTAAGTACGTAACGTTAATTTGTATAAGTATATATGTTACCTACACTATAGTTTAATGAATAAATAGATAAAATAGTAATTATAAATGTATTATTAGATGTACATAAATACATATACACATATACATGGATACAAATGTAAATATATACTAATTATAAATGTATTCCACGATAAATATAAAAATGAGTACATGTGTGTACATAGATACAAATATACACACACGTATATATATCACACACACACACATATATATATGTGTGTGTATGTATATAGATGTACATATACATATATATATATATATATATATATGTATGTATGTATGTATGTATGTATGTATAATTATGTAATATAATTAGGTAATATAAACTTATTTATACATTTTTTAATATAAATATTATAGATATGTATGAAATAGTTCATCTAATCTGAATACCTACACATGTATTTTGGGATATAATATTATTTAATCTGAATATCTAATATTATATACACGTATTTCAATATATACTTTTATATAAACAATGTATATTATATCCTAACTTAATTATATATAAATTAGTCCAAATATTTTAAAATTTATTATCTATAAATTATATTTTATCTCCTTAATTACTAAATTATGAGAATTGAATTAAGGGATATAATTTTCTCCATTGTTTAATTAGAAAAAATAATAAATTAATTGACTGACATCAATGTAACCTCGAATTAGCGTCGCATTTCGGAGACACTAATTTAGAGTAATTTAGCGTCGCATTTTTTTAGCGTCGTCATTGTAGCCTATTTCTTTTACTTATTTTTTCAGTGCCACTTGAGCGTCGAATTATCATTTGGGACGTCATTTGTGTTGAATATGATGTCTGTTAATTATTTTAATTACCTTAAATCCCTGACCCCTCTTTTCGCTTTAACGTTTTACCGCTCAACTGCACCTTTACCGCTCTCGCCTCTCCGTCATTGCCATCATCGCTGCCTTTGACTTCGTCGCTACCGTTGTGATCACCCACTGCGTCGAAGCTGCCATTGAAGAGCCAGCGACACTGACATTACCATGCTCCATCCCGCACCCCCCGATGCCACTGTCCTCCATCCTACTGAGATGCCGACCCCGACTCCTCATGCTCTGCTACTGAGTGCCCGATATGAATGTGTTTGCATGGTTTTATCGTTTATGCTTTGCTTGATTGTTTGATCTCATAGGCTTTTAATTGTTTGATCTCATCTATCCAATTTATTCAGCATGGGACACAAAATATCATACAATTATATATCCAACTTTAATATAATTATATATAATTATATACAATGATATGCTTGTCTATTCCTTCGATGGTCGGAGCTTCTTAGGCAGGTGAAAAACTCCTGCCTTTTCTTCTTCCTCCTTTAGAGCATGCACACGCTCTTCTTTTGTCAATAGAGAAAAAGAAAAACATGCAAAGAGATTTAGGGTATATTTGGCAATTAACTAATGGAGTGTGATGGAGATGGTGGAGAGTAGTGTGTCATTAGAAATTTCATATTTGAATAATAAGTTATAAAAATTAATGGTATGGAGAATGAGAGTTTTATTTACTAAAAAATTATTTGTACCCTTTATTATATATAAACTTTTTTATAATATATAATAATTAATAAATGTTTATTAGTTTACCACTTAATTTGTTTTATCTTTTATTTTTTGTTTTGCCTTTTTTGTTTTTATTATATTCTTTATTTTTTGAACTATTTTATTCATCTATTCTTAGAAGTAAAAAAATAAATATATATTCATATGAGATAAAAAAGATAATTTAAGAAAGAGAGATATGGTTTGATTTAGTAATAAGAGAAATGATTTCATTTAATAATAAAAGAAGGATTATTTTGGTTTAAAATTATTTATTCCTTCTCATTCCATCAATTTGATGAATGAAAAATATAATGTTTGGGGAGCTTCGCTATTGTAGGATCCTAAAGAGCACCAAGAGGGAGGGTGAATTGGTGTTTAACTAAAAATATCGATTTTACGAAATTCGTCGCGGAAGCACAAAACCGATTTTTAAAACCTTTGCAATTCAGATTATAAACACAATATGAACAAAGGGAGAGAGAGAAAATCATACACAAAGACACGATGGTTGTTGATGAGGTTCCGTCACACACCTTTACATATGTCTCCGCTCCGACTTCTCGACCTCGAAATCGTCGGAGATTCCACTAATCCCTTCTTTTGTTCCAAAGTCCTTTACATCAACCACATTTTCTCCGCTTCGAGAGGCAATGCAACCTCTCATCGTAGGAAGCTAGTCTAATTCTCTCGTTCAAGAGGTAAGACTTTGAACCTCTTTTACACAAGAGCTCTCTCAGTTTTTTTTTAACAAAAGTGTTTCTCTCTTTTACAAAGCTAAGCTCACAAGAGAAGAAGAGAGAAAGAATGAGAAAGCTATAAAACAAAATTTTCAGAAATAATCTCTCTTTGATAACTTAAAGTTTTTCTTCAATGAGTGAATGGGTGCTTTTGTCTCTGGCTTTGGCACTCCTTTTATAGCCTTCAATGTGTGAAAAATTCGTCCAGAAATTATTCCACAAATTTCTCCTTCAAATTTGACCGTTACTGTTCATTGATTTGATTTGGAGGCCAGTCGACTGCACTTCTGGACCGATCGATCGGTCTATATGACCGTTGCGCCATTTTCATAATTTCTGTACTTGGTCGGTCGCTCCGGTATATCGATCGGTATTGTCTCAACGTCGTCTGGAGTAGGCTCAATAGTTATCGATCGATCGGCATCTTCTATTCGGTCGAACCGGTATCATTTCGACTGGCCTTCTTTGCGTTGACCCGTAGGTTGACCGACATGCACTCTTTTGATCATAACATTATGCACGGTTATCCAAATTAGATGATCTGTGGAGTATGAAAAGCTAATAGAATTTTCTACAATTTTAAACATTCCACATTCATCCAAAACTAATGAGATCAGTGATAATTATTTAATCAAAGCATAGTGCATAAAGTTATCTATTTTTCTTTAAACTTTTTAGCACTTCAACTTTAATTTTTTGAGGTTTGTTCATCAAAATATAATTTTATATGTCATTAAAACTTTGACCCAACAATCTCTCCTTTTTTATGAAGACAAACCGAGAAATATCAAAGGATATAAGTTGGCGAAAAAGTTGTAAAGTCTTGTAAAAATAATTTTACTCCCCCTAACACTTGATTTTCCTTATAACAGGAGATATTCATATAAAGTATATTCAGGTCATATTTTTTCTATACCTTTTCCCCCTTTTGTTTCATAAAAAAGTCATTTGTAGTTGAAGTATATAAGAACCCATAAGTAACTCCCCTTAATCAATTTTTCAAATAAAATATTCTTCCCCCTTTTGTCATATAACAAATATGTAGAGTATTGTAAAGTTTTGAAAGATAACTCCTCCTAAATTATGGCTATTTAATAATGAAAACCAATTTATGAAAGCCAAAACAAAAATATAATAAAAAATATGGCATAAAAACTTTGATAAAACAATGTGATATCCATGATATGTGAAAATAATGTTTAATTGACCAATCTTTTATATATTCCTCTTTTATGTTTAAAGAAATAGTAATTTTGAAATTTTTGGGTGAAATAAAAAAGTAAGTGATACTTTTACTATAACCTTTGTGCCTTCACCATTTGTCCTTTGCTTTGCATGTGAGGCACACCTGAAAAGTAATTATGTAATCTTTGGTATCCAAATTTCTTTGATTCCTAATTTGTTAGACAATGTTCCTTTCGGAACTCAAATCATACCATGTTGTGTTGATTTTCTTATTTTACATTGATATGCATAATGTTCATAAAATCCACATGTAAAACATTTAAATTTTATTATAGGGATGATTCCTAAGATTATTTTTCTTTGCATAAAAAAATAATTTTATTTTGTACATCTTTCAAAGAGACATTTTCTTTTTTTTTTACTTTTTCCAAAGAACATGCTAGTTTTACAACCTCACACGCATGAGTGATTTCTAAACTATCAATTTCATTTTTTAGTTTTTCATTTTCCAAAAAATATGCATTATTTTCCTCTTTTAATTTTTCAATTTCATGTATTAATATTTCATTTTCTTTTTTAAATGAAAAATATCTTTTTATAACAGAGAAGAGTTTTTTATTCACATCTAAAGAAAGAATTTCTTCGGAAAAGTTTGATGAGTCATAATTTGAGTTTGAAAGGTTAGAGATTACCTTATCGTCGTATGCCATCAAGCATATGTATGCTTCATTATTCGAAGAGCTTGATGAACTACTTGTTTCACTAGACTCTTCATATTTTTTTTACCTTTCCGAGATTTTTCTTCTTTATGATGTTTGTATGATTTTCTTCTTGGCTTCTCATTCTTATCTTTCTTTTTAACTAATTTGAGATACTTATCTAATTTTTTTGTGTAGAGTGCGAGTTTCTTTTCATCTACTTCTTCTTCACTTGAATCTTCTTCTATTGTATTTGCCTTTAATACTAATGTTTTCTTCTTGGAGGCTTTTTCTTCTTGATCTTCTTCGATTGAGATCTCATAGGTTAAAAGTGAGTCAATAAGATCATCAAAATCCAATTTGTTCAAATCCCTTTCTTCGATCACGGTACTCTTTGTATGCCATTTGGAGGAGAGAGACCTGAGAATCTTTTTCACTTTTTAGGAGTTAGATCTTGACTCGCCCAAGGAGGCTAAGCTATTCAAAATATCATTAAATCGAGCAACCATATCATTTATAAATTTATTTTCATGCATCTTGAAAGAATCATATTGATGATTTAGAATATTCAATCTTGATTCTTTCACTTTGTCGGTTCCTTCATAAGTAGAGATGAGTTTTTCCTAAATCTCGATTGCAGTTCCACAACTTGAAATCCGATTAAACTCCGTTGAATCCAAAGCACAATAGAAAATCTTCTTTGCTTTCCAATCTAATTTCGAAAAAAAATTTTGTCTTTCATTCGAAAGGTAATTTTTTATGTAAATAATAGCATTTTTCAACAATATCCCACATATTTAAATCAATAGAACATATGTAGGCTTGAATCTGAATTTTTTAATATGCAAAATTTGATGTATTTAAAAGGGGAGGATGACTAATTGATTGTCCTTCGGCAAAAATAAATGCACTTGATGCCATAGCTCTTAAGATTGTTAAATCTTAAAAAAATTGAATCTTAAAAGTGATATAGATAAAAAAACGAGATGATTCAAAAGATCAAAATAAGAGCAACCTGGCTCTGATACCAATTATAGAATCCCAAAGGACACCAAGAGATGCGATGAATTGGTGTTTAATTAAAAATATCGATTTCACGAAATTCGTCGCAGAAGCACAAAATCGATTCTTAAAATCTTTGCAATTTAGATTATAAATACAATATGAACAGGGAGAGAGGGAGAGAAAATCAAACACAAAGACACGATGATTGTTGACGAGGTTCGGCCACACCTTACCCTATGTCCTCGCTCCGACTTCTTGACCTCGAGACCGCCGGAGATTTCACTAATCCCTTCTTTTATTCCAAATGAGGCAAGGAAGAAAGTCATTTACATCAACCACCTTTTCTCCGCTTCGAGAGGCAAGGCAATCTCTCATCCTATGAAGCTAGTCTAATTCTCTCGTTTAAGAGGTAAGACTTTGAACCTCTTTTACATAGGAGCTCTCTTAATTTTTTTTTAACAAAAGTGTTTCTCTCTTTTACAAAGCTAAGCTCACAAGAGAAGAAGAGAGAAAGAATGAGAAAGCTATAAAATGAAAACTTCAAGAAATGATCTCTCTTTAACAACTTGAAATTTTTCTTTAATAAGTGAATGGGTACTTTTGCCTCTGGCTTTGACACTTCTTTTATAGCCTTCAATGTGTGAAAAATTCGTCCAGAAATTATTTCACAAATTCTTTCTTCAAATTTGACCGTTACTGTTCATTTGACTTGGAGGCCGGTCGACCGTACTTCTGGACCGGTCGATCGGTCTATATGACCATTGCGCCATTTTCACAATTTCTGCACTTGGTCGATTGACCAGACTGTCGACCGATATTGTCTCGACGTCTTTCGGAGTAGGCTCAGTAGTTATCGGTCGATCGGCATCTTCTATTCGGTCGACCGGTATCATCTCGATTGGCCTTCTTTGCGTCGACCGGCAGGTTGACCGATCTACACTTTTTTTATCATAACTTTCTGCACAGTTATCCAAATTAGATGATCTTGGAGTCTATGGAAAGCTAATAGAATTTTCTACAACTTTGACATTCCACATTCATCCAAAACTAATGAGATCAGTAACAATTATTTAATCAAAGCATAGTGCATAAAGTTATTCATTTTTCTTTAAACATTTTAGCACTTCAACTTTAATCTTTCGAAGTTTGTTTCATCAAAATATAATTTTATATGTCATTAAAACTTTGACCCAATAAGCTATTCCACCCCACCATAATTTATTCCAACCATAATTTATTATAATTTTGCTTATAACTAGAAAATTTATCATTCTTTGTAAATTGCTGGAGTACTTTCATATTCGCTTCTAGCGTGTAGGATATCCATGTTTTTGTCCTTGCCCACTTGCCGAAAAGGACGGAATCGTAAAAACATTCTCAATTGAAATGAAGGATGATGTCTTTTGTGCTTTTATCATATGATCATTTTTGTGTTAAATAATTTATTTATATTTAAATTACTAACTTTCATAGTATTTTTTTAGGAAGCAAATTATTTTCGACCTGGGCTCAGTTTGAAGACGAGGGACGATTTAGAGATGCTTCGAGGAGTGATTGCGAAACGCCTTCGAAATTATTTATATAAGTTTCGAAAGTTCATCATGTCCACCAACCTCAGTATTGAGTAGGGCATACAAAAATAAAGCATATCAGACGTCTAATTTAAGAGTCTCTTTATAAAAAATGACAAATAAGTTTACATTTGAATTATTTTTATTTGATTTTTAATTTTATAATTTTTTATTTGATTTTTAATTTTATAAAATCTAAGTATTTGATATTAATTCAGAATGGATGAAGATTGTGATGCAAAAATTAATAACAATATAATTAGAAAGTGTACTAATCGCTCAAGTATAGAACGTGAGAGTGAAAGTTATCTCACGAAAAATTATTTATTATAATTATCATTTTGATTTGACAAAAAATGATATATGCAATTATATGTGATAAATCATTTTATCTATTAATAATTGGCAATCATTTATGTATTATTAATTTCCCTTCTTTTTTTTTTTTTTTTTTTTGCCCTGCAACTGATTTCTTCTTTGCATCATGGATACAAATTCATTGTAATCAGATGATCAGACCCCTTTTTTCTCTTTATTTTCTCATATGGTTGAGAAGTGCACTAACTTTAAAAAAACAAAATTTTACATTATCTTCTTTGAACATTTCCTATGTCACAAGATATTCAATGCCAAACTCTTTACACGGCAGTCAGAACTATATGAACAGGCTGCTTTTCTGTAGATATTCTAAGAAAAATAAAAGGAATTATCAGTTTGAATAAATTCAACTAGCTTTACCATCCACGAGATACAAAACGGAAATAAAGCTACCGTCTGAAATGTCAGACTCAGCCGAACATATGTATGAAAAATAAAAACTCAATGCTTATAGAATTCAATGCATATGCCAAGCAAAAAAAAAAAACTGCTTGATCTACAAGTCCATGACCCATCATGACCATTAAAACGTATGCAAAGCAATGCATATATAGAGAAAGAGCGAATCTAGACTTCAAGCATACAAATGTAAAACAAGCTTAATCTAGATTCCAATGCAATTCGTATAGCTTAAAAAAAAAGAGATTAAAAAAATATGACACTTGTAGTTATGGATTTAATGGGGATGACACTTATAGTTATGAATTTAATGGGGGTCCTCCCCCTTGTAAGGGGGGAGGAACCCCCTCCCCCATCCGCGCCGTCGGATGGAGATCCGACGAGCGCGGATGATGAGCACGGTTCAGGGTTTAAAAAAATCGCTCAAACCGTCCTCCCCCCCCCCCCCCCCTCTCAAATCACTCGAACCGACCGACCCCCCCCCCCCCCCCCCCCCCCACACACACACCCACCCCACCCCACTCACGCTCCCTCTCTGACGACTTTCCCTCTTCCTCTCCGGCGGGTTCCCTCTCCCTCTCCCTCTCTCGACAGCTTTCACCTTCCCTCCCCCTCTCTCGCGATGGCCGCCGGACGGTCGGATCTGGCTGTCGGCGGCCAGATCTGGCTGCTCGACGTCCGATCTAGCCGCCCAAAAGGCCGATCTGGCGCAGGCAGCCGGATCCGGCCGCTCGATGTCCGATCTGCTGACGCCGAACGACCAGATCCGGCCGCCCAGCTGCCGGATCTGGCTGCGGGTGGCCAGATCCGGCAGTTCGACTTCCGATCTGGCCTCCAGCGGCCGGATCTTTCTACGGGCGGCCGGATCCGGCCGCTCGGCATCCGATCTGGCGCGGGCAGCCAGATCCGGCCGTCCAGCTGCCAGATCTGGCCGCCCACTTGCCACTCGCGCGTCCGATCTGACACGGACGGCCGACTCTGTCATCGTCCCTGCCACGAAACCGTTGTCATCCCGATCGCGGATTCACGTTCGTTGTCGTCCTCACCGTCCCTGCCCCGAACGTCGACAACGAAGATGATCTGCCGAACGACCTCGTCCCCGCCGACCCCTCTCTTCGATTTTTTTTCACCGCGAATCGACGATTTTTTTTTTCTGAACCGCTCTTAACCCGTACATCTACCCCTGAACCGCGCTCTTGAACATTTGACAAGGTATAGCATCTTTCCCGTTGAGATGCAACTTTGCTATATTTGCATCATGGAGGAGGCTGGAGGGGGCAGAAGGTTTTACTATCGAGTCAAAAGGAATATGATATCTGAATTCCGGATTCCATGGAGAACAGTTCTAAATCATAAATGAACAATGCTGCTACCACATATGAAACTTGTCCATTTGCATATTTGCAGTGTGCTAATTTTTTTTAATTTAAAGGAAGAGGCAAGCAGAAATAGAGAAGATGGAGCTAATCATCAGATTAGCAAGTTCTTGAATTCCAGAAATAAGACAACAATATACTTATTTTGCCTTTTCATTTTGTATTTTCTGTCCAGTAGAAAAAGGAAACTGAAAAATTGGCACAGGTCTCGGCTATCAGAATTAAACTATGGAACTCCAAATTTATAGGACAAATAATCTGGAATTGAAGCCACAATTTCAATCAGAGTTTGGAATAAATAGATACATGACATATGTATTTCGAAATTCAAACCAAATCAACTGATGATCCATTGAAATGAGCTCTTTTCATTGCTTTTTTTTTCAACAATAAATTGGCTGATACACTTAGAAGATAAGGATTTGACTTATCCAAATTTAAAGTCATTTAGGACAAGGTCATAGAACCTAATGCCTAATGCCTAAGTGGAATAACATTGGATAAAGGGAGAATCAACATGTATGCAGGGTAATAACAAATGCACCTAAAAGTAATGACATTAAACTACAATTATGGGTGTGTTTTAAACAAATGAATGAAAAAGATCACAGGGAAAGACAACGAATGGTAAGCTAACAATAGAAATAGCATGCCAGAATACTTTTGATCACAAAATGTAGAAGCTGTCTTCCACTGGCTTAACAACCAAACTTGGGGCCAAAATATTTCTATAAGCTACCTGGAAGACATCAAACAAGCATAAAAAGCTTGCAACCATTGAAATGAGCTCATTTCATTGCCTTTTTCCCAACAATAAATTTGCTGATACACTTAGAAGATAAGGATTTGACTTATCCAAATTTAAAGTCATTAAGGGCAAGTTCATAGCACCTTATGCTTAATACACTTAGTGGAATAACATTGGATAAAGGGAGAATCAACATGTATGCAGGGTGATAACAAATGCACCTAAAAGTATGACATTAAACTACAATTATGGGTGTGTTTTAAACAATTGAGAAAACAGATCACATAGAATGGCAAGCTCACAATAGAAATAGGAGAGGTGAGAGGTGAGTTAGGTTTGGAACTTAGCAATGGAACTTGGGGCCAAAATATTTCCAGAAACCACCTGGAAAACATCAAACAGGGATAAAAACACTAGCAAATGTGATATAAACTAGTGTTTTTCAGTTCAAATATTTGACTTGTCCATTTGCATACATATTTGCAGTGTGCTAATTTTTTTTTAAAAAAAACTTAGGCAAGCAGAAATACAGAAGGTGGAGCTACTCATCAGATCATCAAGTTCTTGAATCCCAGAAATAAGACAACGTTATACTTTTGCCTTTTCATTTTGTATTTTCTGTCCAGTAGAAAAAGGAAACTGAAAAATTGGCACAGGTCTCGGCTATCAGAATTAAACTCTGGAACTCCAAATTCATAGGACAAATAGTCTGGAATTGAAGTCACAACTTCAATCATAGTTTGGAATAGGTAGATACATGGCATATGTATTTTGAAATTCAAACCAAATCAACTGATAATCCATTGAAATGAGCTCATTTCATTGCTTTTTTTCCCCAACAATAAATTGGCTGATACACTTAGATACAGATTTGACTTATCCAAATTTAAAGTCATTAAGGGCAAGTTCATAGCACCAAATGCTTAATACACTTAGTGGAATAACATTGGATAAAGAGAGAATCAACATGTATGCAGGGTGATAACAAATGCACCTAAAAGTATGACATTAAACTACAATTATGGGTGTGTTTTAAACAATTGAGAAAACAGATCACAGAGAATGGTAAACTAACAATAGAAATAGGAGAGGTGAGTTGGGTTTGGAACTTAGCAATGGAACTTGGGGCCAAAATACTTCCAGAAACCACCTGGAAGACATCAAACAGGGATAAAAACACTAGCAAATGTGATATAAACTAGTGTTTTTCAGATCAAATAGCATAAAACTACTAGAGATAACATCATCTCATTTATTGGCGGCGAGAGAGTCAACTACCAACTCCACGGATCGCCTTATGAGATCCATTTCTCTCAATCGGTGCCTCATCTTTTTAATCTGCAGCGCCTTCACGTTCTCCTCTAAAATGGCAGCCTTCCCAGGATCCATACGCTCAAAGGACCTCTTTAATGCATGACCCGTTGCATTTCCCTTGTCCATTTGTTGGATGGCATGTGACAAATAAGGGAACTTAATGCTGTTCTTAACTGCACCATCGCTCTCTTTAACCTCCGCTTTCACAGGCAACTCGCCCTCAACCTCCGCTTTCACCGGCAACTCGACCCCGTCCTCCTCCTCCTCCTCCTCCTCCTCCTCCTCCTCCTCCTCCTCCTCCACCTCCTCTTCTGAGAAATTGGGTTTTTCCTCCTCCTCCGCCTTTCCCTTCTCCCCCTCATCCTCCTTCTCGTCCTCCTCCTCACTGGAGGACTCCTCCTCCTCTTCGCTGGAGGAAGGTGTTGTTTTAGGAACGGCAGGGGGTTTCGGTTGAAACACGTATTCTTGCTCCTCGTCGCTTGAGGAGGAACCTTCGTCTTCGTCGGTGGAGGACGGGGGCTGAGGCGGAGGAGGCGGCGCTGGGCGGCGGTTGCCGGCCATCCCTTCGCTTTCTTGTGCGAAATAAGAGGGGTGAGTCAGGGTTTGGAGACGGAGCGGCTGATTACAATTCGAAGATATATATATATATATATATATAAATAATGCACATTAGGGTTCTGCCGTATCAAATCAAGCTCACAGCCGTCAGATCAATACGTTGTTTTAGTTAGACGGCTGAGATTTTACAAATTTAAAGGCCTGATCACCTCGTGTTGCTCCACGTCATTTGCCATCTCATGCCCGTTTATTTTTTTGTAATTGTTATAGCGGTGCAAGGATCCAATTCGAGTCACGTTAATGATCAAACACATTGTCCATATATCAGATATCAGCCCGTTAAGCCCACTAATTTGACAAGTTAGAGATCAGCCCATTAAATCCCACTAATTTAATAGATTAAAGATCAGTCCACCATTAAATCTTAAAATTTTGTAATTTTACGTTATGTGTCTAATAATAATAAGGGAGATTCTCAACAAAAATTTTATATATTAAAAAAACTTTAACTCAAAATATTTACTTTAATACCATCCAACGTCTTCTTGATAATGTTTATATTTGTACTTTCATTCCCACGTGTTGTACAATTATTTAAGCTTATGATTTTCTTTAGTTCTTTATTTCTATGAGTTGTGATTTTGTTGTTGTCTAAATTAATAATGTGTCATACACTTTAATAAAAGATGAAATGCTCATATGTTACTAGTTATATATTTATTTGTGTTTTGAGAATTCGGAGTTTGCCCTCAAATGTTTTTTTCTGGGATTGATGAATATTTTTCTAACATCTAAGTTTATAAGATAGTAATTAATCTAATTTAACATAACAATAAAAAAAAGCTTTTTAACTTTTGAAATAGTTGATTTAATAGAGGTGGAACAGGTGGTAGCAAATTATTCTTTCCCACTTCTTTCAATGCTCATAAGCTCTTGCCGTTTAACATATGATTAGACATTATATTCCATATTTTAATGTTACTTTGTTCATTTCTTTTCTTATTTCCTTGTCATTATATCCTTTTTTTTCTTTCCGCTAAGCCTTTTCCAAGTTGTCATACTGAGCAAGGTTCAATTTGTTAGGTTGCCTTGCTAGATGATAGGCAAAAGTTAAAACAGTAAATCAATCAATCTAATTTCTTTTGTTATACAATCGATCTATTGTAATATATACGAATCTATATAATATAATATAATATGCTTTTGAGTTCTTATCTACTATAATAAAATTGGAGTGAAAATATAATATATATTCTGTTATGATATTTGCTATTAAAGGAAAGTAAAGAACAATACGTTTTTTTTCAAATATTCTAAAGCGATAGATTCATAACCGAGGGTCATGAAAATTCAACTTACTATAAAAATGACCTCCATCTCTGTTTGGCATTACTAACGGTTTCACAAGCGGATTAGTGATTTAATAGTAGATAGTAAATAACGGATAGTGGATAATGATTAGCGGTTAGAGATTATAATAAATAAATATTTGATAAACTTAGCGGTATAATTAGTTGATGAATATAAATAACATAATTAGAAATATGACAAATTATTCAATTCAAGCACTATACAAATTATATATAATACAATAAATAAATAATTTATATCTCAATAAAATAAAATAAAACTTCACAATTTTTTTATTAAAATATATAAAAATTTATATTGATAAAAAATTTTGTAAAGTGCACCCATGATATAAAATATTAATTATGAAATTATTTTTTATTCATTGTTAATGTATAAATAATTTATTAAATATGAATATAAAAAAGAAATTAGTTGCATGATTTTAAAATAAAAATGTGAAAATAATAATATAAGTTAGAAAGAAATAATATATTTGAATAAGAGTAAAATTGAAAAAAAATTATAAAACACTAACACTACTTATTTTTATCATTTGTCAAATAAAAAAATTGGCGTTTGAACTACTAAACGCTACTTAAAATGATAATTTTAATATTATCAAACAAAGCCTTAAAGTGACAGGTCCCATTTGGCTAAGCATATAAACAACTTATAAGCAGGTAAAATACCTGACCCTGTTCGGGGCGGAGGACAACCCTCCCTCCCCCGCCCCCTGACCCGATCCGTCGACCGGCTCCCGACTCCGACCCCACTCCGAATCTTCGATCCGGGGGGAATTTTATCTATTGCCTCGATCTCCGTGGGGCTCCGAATCTCCGCGAGAACTCCGATTCCCCAAATTTTTTATTAAAAATTATGAAAAAATTAGAAAAGAACTAATTACTGTAGAGAATTATGCACACAATTATAAATATATCACTATTATAAATTTCACAACATAAACTTCAAATTTAATTATAAATTCTACAACATAAAATTCAAATTTTAACACAAATTCCACCACAACGTAATTTTCAAATTCTACCACAACACGAACTTAAAATTTGATACAAATTTCATAACATAAAGTTTAAATTACAACACCCAATATTTTAACAACATTTGTAAAAGATAAATAAGAGTACATTCATCGTTTTTCTTCATTTCATCCTTCACCCATTTGCAAAGTTTCCTACAAGTTAATAAAAAAAATGATTAGTACAATAAAACTAAATTGAATAAAATTAAAAATGATAAAAAGGAACCTATAATAATAAAAATGATGCATGTTAAAATTTATAGTTTCAAAAGTATATAATAAGCATAATATCAAGTATAATCAATTAATTACCTCATAAGTCGATGTTGCAAAATCTAATTGTCATCGATAAAATGAGCTGTAATGGCCATATAACTTTTATTTTGATTACTAGAAGTCCACATATTAGTAGTTATTGCAATATGACTTGAATTCCTCTTAAGAATATTTGATTTCTTATTCTTCTCAATTCGAAATAACTTCATAATATCACTTTTTATACTATTTACGAGAAACCACCTTGAATAAAGGTTGCATAGCACCACAAAATCATCTAAATCCAACTATAGCAAGAGGATACTGGTGAAGGATAATCATATTTGCAAATTTATTCCTTGCAACATCTTGACTAAATGAATAATTACCAACAACAAATGTATCACCTTTATTATCTAAAGTGGGTAAATTTTTTAGAGTTGCTTGCTTTGGTCCTTTTGTTGTACAAAACTTACAAATTTTTAAATGATCATGCAAATGCTTAGTTCCATTTTTTCTATCACCAGAAATATTCTTTTGACAATACTTGCATAGTGCACGAAATCTTCCATCAATTAATTATCTATGATAATGACTCCATGCTTAAGAAGTTAAAGCTTTTTTGTTTGGACTTCCTTCTTCCTTCTCATTTTCATTTTCGAAACTTGCCAGGGTATTCTGGGATTGAATTGCATTGCTTTCAACTTGAGTGACAGATTGATTATCCGCTCTATCTATTTCTGCATAAAAATTTAAAATAATTAAAATGTGAGTAATTGAAAAGAATTTACAAAAAATATCAAATTTACAAAAAAACTAAACGGTGATTGAGTCACCTCTGCACTGTACGCAGAGGTGAATCACAATCACCTTTGTGCGCTATGCGCAGAGGTGAATCGCCCTCATCGACGACGATGATGGCAACCATCAATGATCTACGATGATGCCGCCGCCACCGATGATCGGATCGACGATGACCAGATCAGACCCCCCCGGATCGATGATGATGCCCTCGACGATGATGATGCCCTCGATGATGACAATGCCCTCAACGATGACAATGGCATCGCCCTCGACGATCCACGATGATGCCACCACCGCCAACGATGATCGGATCGACCGAATCGATGACAACCGGATCGATTGGATCGACGTTGCCCTCGATGATGACCGAATCGATGACGATGCCCTCGACGATGATGATGACACTACCCTCGATGATACACGATGACCTGCCTGGATCGATCGGGTCGACGATGCCCTCGATGACGATCGGAGCCCTCGACGATGACGACAATGCCCTCGACGACGATGATGATGCCCTTGACTTTGACAATGCCCTCGACGATGATGATAACGCCCTCGACGACGATGATGACACTGCCCTCGACTACGACGATGGCGTCGCCCTCGACGATGACACCCTTGACGTCCGATTCATCGCCGGAGATAACATTGTGACCGGCGAAGGGATGCCGGCGGAAAAGCAATTGTTGGACTTGGAGTGGAGAGTTGAGTCTTGGAGAGGCTACTATTTAGGGAGAAAGAAAGAGAGTAGTTAGGGTTTTATGTTATATATATATATATATATATAATGGATGGTTCAGATGTAATCTAATGAATATAATTATAATAGATTATTAATTAAAAATAATGTCAGGGATTCGGAGACCCGACGGGGCGGGGGTAGTTCACCCCGCCCCGATCTCGAAAGGGGGCGGGGGCAGTTTGGCCCCCATCCCGCCCCCGTAGGGGGAAAATATTGCCATCCCTAGATAAAATAAGTGCTTATTAGTTTTTTTTTCAGTTACCAAACAGGGAGAAAATTTCAAAACTACTTATAAGTCATTTTTTACTAATTTATAAGTTTAGCCAACTCCTTAGATTGTAAAAATCTCATTGTTTGGCAACTTTAAAAAATGACCGATAAGAAGATATCAAATATACTTATAAATTTAAAAAATAAACAAGGGGAGGGTTGGTTTTATTTCTAAAGAAATAAGTCAGTTACATTACAAGAAAATGGGCGCTTAGCGACGCAAGGTAGCGTCGCCAAAATCTGTGACGCTATATAGATGCCACTAGCGCCTATATAGCATCTACTTCGCATCACGACAATGAGACGCTACTTGCCTCTCGATAGCGTCTCATTAGCGTCTTCTTAGCTATTCAGAGAATAGATGCTAATTCTAGCGCAATCGAGACGCTTCGTAGACGCTATTATTTCATGCCACGAACCGCAAATACGCGGCAACACCTAGCGCCGTTCTCGCGTCGATGTTGTTAGACATGAAACTAGCATCGCACGATTGGCGACTTTAAAGAGACTCTATATGGCGTCTCATGGATAGGCGACGCTATTTAGACGCTACCGTGTTACTCATAACTTATCTACATCTATCTCGCTATTTGTTTTTTATTACTATATATTATATATACTATATGTCAATCAATAAATTCATTAAATATTATATTAGTATTAATTACATGATTATCAACATATTATCAATAGCGTATTATCAACATATATATGTATTAATTACACGATTATATATATATATGTATTTTTACATGATAGGAGTGTTCTTAAATATATAATTTGTTACCAATATTATTTATGTTATCTATACATATAATATCTTAATTATGCATATATTATTATATACTTAATCATGACATTACGATGGTTGATTGAGTGATTTGCTACCACTGTAGCATCATAGTGGCGACTCGATAGCGTCCACGTAGCGTCTAACTAGAGCCTCCGCCACAATCGACGCTATGATGACACTATTGGCGTCACTGTAACGTCGCATAATTGAGACGCAAAAATGTATTCGACGCTAGTTCAGCGCTACGGTGTCGCTAAATGTAACTAGCGACTCAATAGCGCCGGTATTGCGCCTCCTAAGCCGACTTGTTAACCCTCGCTCAATCGGGCACATATAGACATGTAAATATGCGTATATGCTTATAATTATATATAATAAGTGCATATATACATATTATTATAACTTAATATCACACATATAAACATATACACATATAATGAATATATATACATATACACGTTATATATATATATATATATATGACTCGCACATGTATAGACATATACATATGTATATTTATAATACATATAGATAAATACATTGTTGTAACTTAATCTCCCACACGTAGACATATATATACATACGCATATATTACATATGTATATATACACACACACAATTGTGTTATATACACATAAACATACATATTTATAATTTTGTATACATACATGATAGATTGTCGGAAGGAAATAAAACAATTGGAACGGGGCACAATGCATTGAGACGTTACATTGATAAATAAAATTTCATACATACTAAAAAAATTAAAAAAAGTTTTAATGAGCGACGCAATGGCATCTCAAACTTGAGACGCTAAACTATTGAGACACCCCGACGACGCTATAGTGTCGCTACGTTATCTTAGCGACATATTAGCTTCTCTATAGTGCCGCGCTAGCCAAATTTTGATAGTGTCGGCGCCTACATGGCGTCTACGTAGCGTCGCGTTGTTTGGCAATGCTAAAAAATGACTTAAATCCCTAACCCCTCTTCTTCATTTTCACTTTTACTGTTTACCATCATCCCGCCCGCCCGACGCCCGACGCTCGACCTCCGACGCCCGACGCCCAATGCCCGCCACCTCCACCACGCCCCTCCGACGCCCTCGACTGCCGCCTCCGCCCTTCGCCCGACATCCGACGCCTGACGACCGCCCTCCACCGCCGCCGCCGCCCTTCGCCTCCGCCACCCTTCACCTCCTCCTCCTCCATCCCCGACGCTCGCCCTCCACCGCCGCCGCCGCCCTTCGCCTCCGCCGCCCTCCACATTCGATCGCCGCCCTCCGCATTCGACCGCCGCCCTTCGCCTCCTCCTTGTCCTCCTCCCTCCGCCTCGTCCGCCCTCCACCGCCACCGCCGCCATCCGCATTCGACCGCCGCCCTTCGCCTCCTCCTCCTCCCCCCTCCACCTCGTCCGCCCTCCACCGCCACCACCGCCCTCCGCATTCGACCGCCGCCCTTCGCCTCCTCCTCCTCCTCCCTCCACCTCGTTCGCCCTCCATCGATGCCGCTGCCCTCCGCCTCCGCTCGCCGCCTCCACCTCCACCGGCGCCTCCTCCTCCTCCTCCTTCCTCCGCCTCCACTGCCCTCCGCCGCCGCCGCCGCCGCCCGTCGTCGCCATCTCCCTTCGCCTCCGCCGCCGCCTCGTCCGTCCTCTGCCTCCACCGTCGCCATTCGCGTCCACCGCCGCCTCGTCCGCCCTCCGTCGTGTCCTCCCTCCACCGCCGCCTCCGCCGCCACTACCCTCCGCCGTCTCGGCCGCTCTCCGCCCATCGTTGTCCTCCGATTAAGAAGGTACTAGCCCGCCACCATGTAAATTAAATTAATTATTAATGCATGAAGTTAAATTAAGTTAATTATTCATGTTAAGTTAAGTATTACTTATTCATATTATGAATTAAGTTAAGTATTACTTAAGTTAAGTATCATCTCTTTGGATCAAGCTAGTCTTCGTGGAAGAATAGAAATTATAATATTATCATCTCTTAAGTTAAGTACCATCTCTTATGAATTAAGTTAAGTTTACTTAAGTATTACTTATTCATATAGCAACGATTTGAAAGTTTTCAAATGCATCAGTGATTACGAATCACATCTTGCTAGTTTTAATAGTTACACATTTCGATAAAAGTTTTAATCGCTCAGATCTTAGGTCGATCTCAAGCCAATTGTTAAGTTAACTTATGAACTAATTCATGTACTTCCACATTTTTGGTGATAAAATGAGATTATGATTCGACGATGAAGTATTTGAAACATGTGATTTTGGACTGCGTAAGTTCAAAATCACACGTTTCAAGTACACGAATTTGATTACTTGGCTTAATGTTCTCTGTTACAGAAATGATAAAGCCAGATCGTAGTTGGATTCGTCATTGGAAGGATAAACATGACGTCATAACTAAAGAATATAAGGATGGTGTTGATGAATTCATTAATGTGGCATATCAAAATGAAGGTATTGCTTCTTCATATGGCGAAATCTTATGTCCATGTTGGAAGTGCAAATGTTATCAGTGGAAAGTAAGATATGATGTGCAAAAGAATTTATATTACAACGATTTCTTACTTACATACACCAATTGATTTTAGGAAGCATGTACGGGGACGACGACTTTAATTACTACGATGTTATAGAAGACATCCTAGAATTGTCTTATTTGAAAAAATCTAACAAAGTCGTGGTGCTAAAATGCCGTTGGTTCGATCCAGAGAAAGGAGTTCGGATCGATCAAAAGTTTAAATTGGTGGATATTAACCCTTGGTCGAGACTTCCATCATACGATCCATTCGTATTGGCGGAACAAGCACAACAAGTGTACTACACTAAGTATCCGTCGAAAAAAACCAAGGATGAATGGTGGGCGTCGTGCAAGGTGAGGAGTAGACTATTCTTAACAGAAACAATAGTAGATGACAATGAAACATCATCCGTACACAATGATGTGCCCATGGATGATTACTATCAAGAAGATAGAGTGAATGAGACGATTGATGTGGCCGATGGAGTTGAGAATTTTCAATTGGTCGATGACGTTGAGCCAATGGAAGAGTTCAATTCAAATGACCTCTTGGATGTGAACTTTGATAATTTAGTTGACGATGATTCGAACCAAGATTATAGCGACGATGATGAAGATGATGAAAATGAATCAGAATACGAAACAAGCAAATGAATCCCGTAGTTAAATAATGGGGTGGTCACTGTGAATAATATTGCTCGACCGTAAGTTAAATAAGTTGTATAAATTTTGTTATAGTTTTGATTATCATTGAAAATTAATTCTTCTTTGTAATTGGCAGGACCACTTTCATACCCGCTAGTACCGTGCGAGATGTCAGTGCTCTCATTCTTTCCCACTTGCCGGAAGAGGCAAGATCCTGAAAAGATGTCTCAATTCAAGTGCGGGATGACATCTTCGAGCCTTTACGGTACGATCTTCTATTTGAGTTACATAATTAGATTTATATTTATTTTAAAATTACTAAGTTTTAACGTTCTATTTGTAGGAGGCAAATCAGTTTCATACGGATCTTAGTTTAGAGACTTTCCAGAGAGCTTTTGAGGAGGTCGCTGCGAAACGCCTCCGAAATCGATTATACAAGTTTCGCAAGGTCATCACGTCCGTCGGCCTCACTTTGGAACAGGGCATACAAAGATGCCCAAGACATATTAGGCGCTCGGTTTGGGAGTTCCTCTATAGGAAGTGGTAAGTATTTATACTTTTACATTATTTTTATGAAAATTATAGTTTTTTTGAAAGTGTAAGTATTTGATGTTCACAAAGGACAGATGAACGATGGCAAAGGAAGTCGGAAAAGGCAAGAGTTAACCGTCTTTCGAAGCCCGAGGCCCACATCCACACAGGAGGATCGATGCGATTTGACGAGCATCGACGGCGCATGGTAATTTATATATAAATTCAATTTATCAAACTTTTGACTTATACTTATGTTATCAAATTTAAAACTTTATTGTAAGAGGAGAAAGAAGGCGGTCCTGTAGACTTTCGTATGGTCTATGAGACCACGCATAAAAGTTGGAAGACAAACGACTTAGTCATGCCCACTGCTCGTAGGCTTCTGGTAAGTCCCATGATATGGTCATTTGGTTATTGTTGTTAGTGCACTATTTTTGAAATACATAATGTTTAAATTTTATAGGATGAGTATAATGCGAAAATGACTGAAAAGTATGGAGATGATCCGAGTATCAGCCACCAGGTAATATTTCTTCGTTGGTTTAGTCATGTTTTTAATTTTTGTTTCTTGATATATAATTTATATATTATATGATTGTATAATTTTTTTATTTCGTAGAGGACCCTGCTGCTTGGGAAGAGATGGCCGGCACGACACGAGGGGATACTTGCGTGGCCTCGGCATAGCCGCTCAGATACCTAGGAGGATCGGAGGATATGCAGGAGGTGCATCTGCTACGAGCTCATCTGCTGCACCTGATATGACGCAACTATCGCAGTAGTTATCGGCGTAGATATCGCAGCAGGTGTCGCAGTAGGTGTCGCAGCAGTTGGCTCCTCTATTGCAGACGATTCAGGGATTGATCCCGACGCAGAATCCATCCTCGTGAGGCCATGGACCGAGCACGTCTGGGTCGAACGTCTGGAATGATAACAATAACTTTCAAACCTAGGATATAAACAACCCATGAATACAAACAAAGCTTTTGTTACTTATAGATTTAGATATACATATAGTTTGCTAGTTCGGTTTATTACTTTTTGTATTCTTATGTTTAATATTATGCCTGTGATGCTTTTATATTGCCTGTGATGCTCTTATATTGCATGTGATGTTCTTATAGTGCCTGTGATGATTTTATATTGCTTGTGATGAATATCAATGCATTTTTATATGCATTATATAATTGTATAGTTTGAGAAGGGAAAAAATGAGGATTGAATGGGTAAAAAAAAATGTAAATGGCGTCTCCATAGCGTTCCATTCGCGTCGCAATGGCTGTCAATGCTACGTTAAATATATCGTTCTTAGTGCCATAGTTGCGTCTCATTGGCGACGCATACACCATTATATTGCGTCACCTCAGCGACTACCTAGCGTCTAAAGTAGCGACACGTGGGCGCCAAAATAGCGTATGACAGCTTGCGCCCCTTGCGCATCGACGCCTATCTTCTACGCACAGCCGCAAACCTCGCGTCTTAATAACGTCGAGATAGCGTCAAGTAGTGGCGCTAGTAGCTCCCATTTTCTTTGACTCCATTGTGACGTTAGTAGCCACCGATATGCAGCGTCCCATTTTGATGATGCTAGATAGACGCCAATGCGACGCTCTTCGCAACGGAGACGTGATAGAGCCACCCTAGCGTCGCATACCTTGGGTCGCTAATCTCCCATTTTGTTGTAGTGTTAGTTGTATCGTAACCAACTAATTATTATTAATATAAGTAATTTTATGATTTTATCCAAATGTGTAATTGCTTATTTTTAAAAATAAATTTTAGTAAAATACTTATCAATACTTCAACTTATTAGTTATTTTATATTAGCTAAGCCAAATGAACCCTTAAGCATTGGCTTTTAATTTTAGGTTTCATACTCATATTATTTAATTCTAATTTCTAGTGGTAGAAAGAGATTCTCCACCAATCCAAATGAATGAGATTCTTTTTTTATTGTCATTCCAAATTGAAAAAAAAATGTATATTGTTCACTTGACTAGTTATGCATATTGTTCACAAATAAAGATCTCATTATATCATGACTAATATGATGTCATATGGAATTGCACATTTTCACTATAGTGAATGAAATTCACAACTAAAATTATGTTTTTAATAAAAAGAATGAATTTAATGATTGTCCCCCCTACTTAAATGGGGGATCGTCCTCCCTACTCGTGCTATCGTCGAATGCCAGATGGATGATTGGATGAGTTGCGCACAGTTTAGCGCGATTCGTGATGGCTTGGCATTGGTTAAGTGGGAGGAAATGATGTCGACCTGCGGCATTCTCCCCGTGGCTCAATGCTAATTCATCATTGAGGAGGTGATGTCGACCGACTCCAATTTCTTCACGGCAACCTCCAATGCCTAGCAAAGGCAGGGTGAGGTCGTCGTCCGGTTGAGAGGGAAGTGACTGAGGGGAGATCATGGCTAGGAGGTTGATCGATCGTAGCGAGGAGGCTGATCGTGACAAGGAATGATCTGACGGGGGAGGGATGAGCAGGGGGGAGGAGTAGGCGGACACCATCATTGTCGTGGGGAGGGCGACTCGCATATGAGCCTTCCTCTCTCCGACAAGGGGTGGATGGGGGGTCGGTGGGTGTGGTGGGCAGGAATCATGAACGACTCCCTAGCCGGAGGCACCGTAAGAGGTCTAGGCCGACAACTGGTGGATCTAGAGGAGAACCGGTGGTTGCCGCCCATGCCATCGTAGAGTGCACATGAGAAAGCCTTGTCGTCATTGGGAGGGACGAAGATGAGGGTTGGGGGGTGCAGGTGCGCAGCGCCACTGAGCCACTCCCGAATCGCGCTGAACCAGCTTCTCATCCAAATGTTCATCTTCGATTCGACGATGCATAGAATAGGGTGGATGATGTCCGATTTAAGGGGGACAACTATCAACTATTAAATTCAAAAGAAAATTGAAGAAATTTCTTCCATGACCAAATGGAAGGTTAATTGAGGGGGGGACTAGTCTATACAAGTACAAACAAATCTGTGGAGCACCCAAAGTCCACAAAGCAAGGTTTGGGCAAAGAAAACGTCCAAACTTTGACCCATAAATTGAAACTCAAAAGTGACAGTGTCTTGAAGGAAGTGTCTGGAAATTTTCTATTCGCCCCTGGGATATGCCGAAAGTACACCACCATAAGAAAAATGGGAATGCAAGAAGTCAGTTGAAGAACATCTCTATCAATCTTTCAATGGAGGAAGTTAAGATTTTCTGATAAATTTGGTTTCCACTTTCCTTCCTCAAACTGTTACATTGTCAATTTAACCCTTGAAATTGTTGGAAATCATTATTTACAAACTCAATACCCTTAACTTAATAATGTGAAACTATTTAAGTGAAAACAAAGGTTTTTTTAGTTTTTACTTTCCTTATATCAAATCTGTGGATCTCCTTTTTTAAATTTGAAAAAAAGAAAATATTCAAGTAATATTATTAAATGATGAATTATTATATGATTTAATAATTAAATATAGGCTAGAATATTTTATTATTTTATAAAAACCTGTCTATTTTTTTAGAAGGAAAGACCTGTCTATTTATTTATTTATTTCTAAAAAGAAAGACTCTTGGTAATTTTAAAGAAGGTACTGTATTCGCTGATCAAACATTTCGGATAAATTATTCAAGTACTAATAGACTTAAATTTTTTTTATATGATAACATAAAAATAAATAAATAATTAATTAATTTTAATCATGGAGCGAGATAGTATTAGGCGTATACGCCAATAAAAGTTCCAATCTCCAAATAGAAATCTTGCTTCGATAAGATAATAAAGACTTAAAAAATCTGTAAAAATAAATATTGTGATGTTAGATCTTAGATTGCCGGAATGTTAGTCCATCTAATTTGAAAACTAATTAACTAGTAATTTTCAAACATGCTTCTTAAAATAAATGTATGATGTATGAATTTACAGAAGTACACGCTTGCAGAAGTTTTTTTTTTTTTATACTTTCCAAGAGTGTAAGCAAAAATTCTAAAAACTTAGAAATACATGAAAAAAATGTGAAGATCCAAATGAAACTATAAAATTTTTATCCAAAAAAAAAAATATAAGTTTAAAAAACATTTTCACATGCACATTTAGTTTTTCTATCCCCCCAAATTTTTCTAGGCCGTTGCCAAATAGAGACTTCTGCACTTCCGAATTGCTTGTTTAATTGACCCCATATTTTAAAGTTATATATATTACTATTAATATCAATATATTTAATATTAATTAACTGTAATTCAAGAATTCCAAATCAGTTAGATTCCTTTAAGATATCTAATTAATATATATTATATGAAAGAAAGAAAATTTTAATGCATGGTCATCTCTCTATTTCAGAGTGATATAATAAATATGATAAAAATTGTTTGTATCTTAGTGGTATAAGTTTATATTTTTTCTTTATTTTTTAAAATTAATATAATATATAAATCCATTATTTTTTTTTTCATTTTGTCACTTGAATGCTTGGGATATATGCTTATGCAAAATACGTTTCTTTTTTTCTTCTTTGAAAATTGTAAACTTAGGATAAATCATAAACTCTACATATGGTAAATCAATGACTTAAAAACAAACAAAAAATAAATAAATCAAAGAATGATTTTTTCAGTTTATATTGTTTTCATTTAAGTAGACAGTTGTATGAATAATTAAAGAGTGCACGCATATAGTTCGCACCTTAATTAAATCACTTTTAGGTGATGGCATGTGAATGTCATCAAAACTAAATTAAAAATCATATCTCATGAATATAACTTGTTAAGTAACCCTGCATGATAATAATAACAATGATATAATACAAATATTTTCACTTATAAGTTGGACTTTGAGAGGGGATTATTCTCTTCTTCATGCTTTATACCCTAAATCAACATTAATATGCCTGCTTAATCAGTGATAATTATCTTTCAAGTGTACAATTTGAGATAAGTGTCACAATTATTCCGGCAGAATATTCTACTTTGGAGTCCCTATTAATACACGACTTGGTGGCTCGTAACACGCCAATTATTCGTCCATCCTTTTGGCTCTGCAGGAGGAGTGAGAAAGAGAGGAAAGAAGTGGGCGAGTCGGATACAGAGCGCAGAAGCAGAAGAAGGCCATGACTTCTACTTCCCTCTGTAAGCTTTTCTCTGTCGTTTGGTCTCCTCCTTGCGATTCCAATACGTCTGTCATCGTTCCTGTAATTGATCTTTGATTTCTATCCGACTTGTTTTCTTGGGCTTTGATGTTTGATTTGGATCAAAATCGTATCTTGGGTTGTTATTAGGAAGAAAAATCGTTTCTTGTGATGAGTGGCCTGTTCAGGAAGACGGATTCCGAGGGCTTTTGGGATAAAAGGAGGCAACTTGAATGGGGTTTATGACTGGCGAGAAGTGATGTGTTTCGCGTCTTAAATGAGGTTGAAATGGATTCCGCTTGGATAAAACAGGAAAGCATGATGAAGAAATGAGGATGAACGAATGAGATGTTTAGGATTTGTTAGATTTATTTGTTTCAATGCTATAAATGCATGTCACCGGTTCGAGCTTTTTATTTCGTGAGGCAACAAAAGGAAAACAAAACAAAACAAAATAGACTTCCTAGCTAGATTTGGTAGGGAACAAATTTTTCACAGTCCTTGGGTTGTTGCACATTTCTGATTTTTTTTTATAGCAAACATCAAGAAGGAAACTGTTGAGCTGGGATCTGTATAGTTTTATATCTGAATGGATATAAACAGAAAAAAAATTTATGGAACTGAAATCATGAAATTCTCATCGAATAAGCTTGTAATCTTTTTAAGTGATGAACGAATTTGAAGTTACTTTTAAAACGTGATACTTGGAAATCCAAGTAGGATTCTCAGAATTATGAAGTTCTAATGCCATGACCATTTCTTTGAAAACAAGATACCCCGAACTCCATATTGTCAATGTACAAAATAAAATGTTGCCAGAAATTTGGTGTTTTATAATGCTTAATCAGATTCACTTCATGCTATTCTGATGTCCCTGCTCCGTTTTCAGAAAATAAGCTATGGAAATGAGTGTGCTTTTTTTGTAGGTTTTGTCTCCGTCCTGCTTCTCTCTCTATTTGGATGCAGTCTTGGAAGGCCATTATACCCATTGCCAAGTAAGCAGGGCAATGAACACAAACAACCCTTGCAGACATCTAGGCCTTATAATATTGCACACCGGGGCTCGAATGGCGAGATTCCTGAAGAAACAGCTGCTGCCTACATGGTATTTGCTGGCTTCTTCATCTATCATATATTTTCTAGTAACCATACAACTTGGTCGAATGTTGTCAAAATGATACAAAAAAAAAAACCAATTACTTTTCCAAGTTTTATTGCTGTAATATAAACCAAAGATGTGAAATTATAAAAGCTCATGTGTAGCGCTAATGTTGTTCCCCGTAAATATTTCAATTTCTTGAACCATCAATTCATGTTCATTTCAGAGGGCAATTGAGGAGGGAACGGACTTCATAGAAACTGATATTCTTGCAACTAAAGATGGTTCTCTGATATGTTTCCATGATGTAATACTTGACGATACAACTGATATTGCTAATCACACTGAATTTGCTCACCGGAAAAGAACATACGAAGTTCAAGGGTTTAACATCACTGGATGGTTTGTAGGTATGTATATGTTGTTTGCTTCCTTTTTCTTTTTCTCAACAATTTCAGTCTATATTTTCCAAGCTAAGTACTGAAATTGTTGGAACATTATGCCCATATAGTTAAAGTTTAAACACATCTTTGATATCTTTAGGTATTGATGTCAGCTTATTTTTGTTTAATTGTATCTGGATATGTTACTTATGTACTTTTAGTAATAGAAAAGTGCATGAAGTAGACAAGTCAATTTGCTTGCATTTACTTGAAACTGCTCGGAATTCCAGTTCATTATGAAATAAGATGATAATAGGTGTTTCATGGACAAGATCAATCCTCAGAACATCTTTTGCACAATTTCTTTTACATCCATTGTGCCATAGGAAAATAATTATTGTTTGACAATAATCTCTTTTATTTCCTTGTATATAGTTGCCATTTTTTCATGCTTTACCTTCTTTGCAGTTGATTTTACACTTGAGGAACTCAAATCACTTAGGGTGAAGCAGAGGTATGCATTCCGAGATCAACAGTACAATGGTGAGATACTATGCCTGCATATAATTTTCATAACTCAAAGTCATGGAGTCGTTTCCTTTTGCGATGATATAAGTTATGCGTCTGTTCTTGTAATAGCAATATGATTATTTAATAATTATCTCTAATAATCTGTAATCTGATTTGCTGTGGGGAGAGTTATATATGAATCAATCACTGGTTTTCCCTTTCCTCAGGAATAATTTATTAAATGATTTCCGGGAACTAATAAATACACTATTCCTTATCAAGAGATGGATAATGATATGTTGCAATATTAAGTAAAATGTTGTGAAAGAAAAACAAGAAAACGACAAAACAACAAGATATTCAAATTATGTTGAAACTATATCATTTAATTTTATTCTCTCTCTGGTTTAAAGATTTCAGATTCATATTATTTCAGTTCGCATAGTGGTTTGATCTAGGAAACTTTTATTCTTGCAGAAGTTGGTTTGTCTCTCAGCTTTGAATTTCTATTCTATTCCAGGAAAATTCACCATCATCACATTCGAAGAGTTTATTGCCATTGCACTTGATGCTGACAGAATCGTTGGAATATATCCGGAGATAAAGAATCCAGTGTTCATCAATCAACAAGTGAGTAAAATATAAATTATGTTTGATAGACTCCAGAAGTTTAATATTATTGGATGCTAGCTTTCCAGCTTAGAAGCTTCTTAGACAGGAGCGGACATAGGTTATACATGAGGGGGGGCCCTGGCCCTCCTTAAAATTTTAAAACTTTATTAATAGTATATATCAATATATGATTAAAAATTAAATAATGTCTTTTTTCAAGTACGTTTAGTATGTAAATTGACATATTATTTACTTTGGTATAGTGGTTGTCTCTTTAATGTCTCTTCTAAAGGTTTTGTATTCAAGTCTAGCCCCCCTCATATTTTTGTAGCTTTTTCCTCTTTATTTTGGCCCTCCATAGAATCCTACTCTGGGTCCGCCCCTGATCTTAGATATCTTAAGTAAAGATCTTGTTTTCTATTTCGCTCCATGGGATCTGGATGTCTGATCAATTATTGTCTGGTTTCACTATTATTTATATATTTCATTTATGAATCCGCAATTGGAAGATATAGTTCTGGCTTCACTTTTGTGAATCTCTACTCTAAAACATTTTTGCACAAGCCGAATTCAAGAATCTGTCACTTTATTTTCTTTTAAATATGGAATCTGATGCATTGAGACCTTGTTTTTCTCATTTTCTGATAGGTAAAATGGGCAGATGGAAAGAAATTTGAAGACAAGTTTGTTGAAACTCTTCTGAAATACGGGTACAAAGGGGCATACATGTCGAACGATTGGCTGAAACAGCCTGTGTTCATACAGTCATTTGCCCCAACTTCGCTAATATACATATCAAAACTGACAGACTCACCAAAGATCTTTCTCATTGATGATGTCACTATGCCAACTCAAGACACCAATCAGGTTCACTTTGCTCAAGACATTGGAAACACTATTATAACTAAAGGCTTCTTTGGTTTATTCCTTTTAATAACCGGAGTTCATAATCCCATACAAGTCTTCATTTTTATTTACATAAATAAATGATGCAGATCTTGTATGTCTTATGTGGTATGTGAATATCTCTAAATGATGCTCCAGAAGGTGGAAGTCTATGTCCACCTTTGGAACAATTAAACTTACAATACCATGGCACTTTCCTTTGTTTACTGCTTTATGCTTATATGGTTCTGTATCTCACTGAATATTTTCTGCATTACTTTGTAGTCATATTGGGAAATTACTTCAGATAGCTATCTTGAATACATAAGCAACTATGTGGTCGGAATCGGACCGTGGAAGGACACAATCGTTTCTCCCCAAAACAACTATTTGACTACGCCCACTGATCTTGTTGACAGAGCGCATGCTCATAACCTTCAGGTAAGTTGCTTCCATGTACTTCTCAAAAAAATACCCAAATATAACTTTGCAGCTTCCTTTCTGCTCTTAATCTGTTAATGAAGATAAAAAGATGCATGTTTTTGGATTAATCTAAGTATGTGGTCTAAGATGTCTCTTGTTTGGGTGCAGGTTCATCCTTACACTTACAGGAACGAGAACCAGTTCTTACATTTGGACTTCCATCAAGATCCCTATGCTGAATTCGAGTTCTGGATAAAGAAAATCGGAGTGGACGGGCTGTTCACGGATTTCACCGGAAGTCTGCGCAGGTATCAGGACTGGGCAGCTGCATCTTCTACTGATGAGAAGAGTGCCTATGGCCTGCTGCACAAGATTGCACTCATGGTCTCCTCCTATGAAGGAGCTTGAAGCTTTCTTAGCTCAAATGATGGAACGTTTGAATTTGATTCCTCATTCCTTCCTGCTATTCTGTCCATGTATTCTTCATGTATCATTTCTTCAAATAAGAAATGTCCCACCATCCAAGTACAGAAGATCAATAACATGGAAGTGACATTCCCTCTAAAAATATCAACATGTATATAGAAGAAGACAACATAATATATATTATACATACATACTATTATCACCAGAGAAGGGTAAATTTGCCTAAAAGAGATTGTTTATGAGTGGAAAGTAAAAAAGAAAGATTGCACATTGAACAAAAGAATATTATACAATACATGTAATATATATTTTATGCAGAAGGATAAAATTATCTAAATTTAAAGCTTGGGGAATTACACATATGAAAGGTAAAATAAAAAAAATATATAATATTATACAGTAGTACCGAGGAGGATAAAATTGTCTAAAATTAAGCTGGGGGACTTTCACATTCGAAATACTAAGATAACAAAATAAAATGATGAAGAATTGTACAATAAATTTTGAGTAAGGGCAATTAGATCTTTTCACTCAGGCCCAAAGGCTGACACTATTATATAGGTATAAAAGCTCTATCTTTGATTCTTTTTTCCCTCCCACATGATGATGAATCCTCTATCTATTTTTCTCAATTTTTGTAGGAGTGGATTGAGATGCATAAAAACAATCCATTCTTGTAGAGAATTGTGATTAAGTTACACATTATTAGAGTGCATTAGATTTATTATATTCATGTATTGATTTGGTGAAAGATTCTTAATCCATGTTATTGTTGATTAAAAATAATTAATCTCGTGATCTCAAGATGCTATATTAACTAATAGAAAGTTGAAGTATCAATTTATATGAAAACAGGTGCTCCTCCATGATCAAAATCTTGAAAAATAGCTTTAAATCAACTGAATAAAGAGGATTCTAGGATTGTATCACGGGCGTGACCAACCAATGGGAGGTTTCAACAATTTTGTAATCCTGTTAGTTTGCTTCACGGTCGTGAAAAAGTTGCCAAGATCATGACAACCAAGTGTATCATGAGAGTGTGCCTGAAGGTCAAAATGATAATTCACAACAAATTTCATTGAGCATGATAAGTAGTCACAAATGTGGCCTTTTGAGTCATGACAGAAGATTTGCTATTTCACAGGTCATTATTATAAGAACCATGGGCGTAACACGGATTTTCACAACCGTGACCGTCAAGAAATAACATATATATTTTTATTTATGATTAATAATATTTTTTATTAATCTAATTGAATAATAATAAAAGTTTGTTATGTAAGGTAATAATATTTACAATCCTCAAAAATAAATCTTAAAGTTGTTAGATGTGGGATCTTTTGTTTGATTAAAATATTTAAAGGCATAAAGAATCAAAGATAAAAGAATATTACATTCAGAGACAAATCTAATTTGGTTTGAAATAGGATTATTTTTTATTAGAATATTTATAATCTTCAAAGTAAAAGAGGAGTAAATCTAAAAGGTAAAATTAATTTGATTAGAAGTAGGAATTGTTTGATTAAAATATTAAGAAGTATATTGTTTTTTTAAATTTCATTAGGTAATAAAATCTGTACCTAAAATTAACAAACATTATACAATAAGATTTATATGCCTAAAAATTATGATATATCACTTCATTATTTTTGGAATTTTTGATAGAATTTAACATGTCTTATAATAAAAGTTTGTTATATAAGGGAATAATACTTATAAGCGAAAAAATACAGGAAAAAAATCTAAAGGTAAAAATAATTTGATTAGAATTAGAGTTCTTTGTTTGATTGAAAGAATAAATATATCAATTTCTTTTTAAATTCAATTAGGCAATAATATTTGCATTCCTAAGAATAGCTAACAACTCTTTAAAAAAATTTCTCAGAAAATAAAAAATATACTGTAGTAAAATATTGGTAAACATGTTAATACTTAATATTTATGTTCATATATATATATATAATCATAAATTTTTTATATAAGATAATAATATTTATAAGCATAAAAATAAAACAATGTTAAATTCAATGGCAAGTCTAATTGTAATAGAAGTAGGGTTTTTCTATTAATAAAAAAAATCTAATATTTTATGAAATTTCATTATATAATAAGATTTATATATCTAAAAAAGCAGTGTCTAATATTTGTAACTTTTGATTTGCAGAGTCACTTGTTGATGTTTCACAACCAGTAGATCTATATCACCATCATCCCTCTGCTCTTGATTTTCTGTATTGTCTCCATGTTTCAGTGAGTTAATCTTTGCTTGGGTTGCTTGCTAGTAAAAGTTGCACCTACTGCAAAATCGATGAATCTATTTACTAATGCTGATTGCAGGAGTTGATTTGATGACAGTAAATGAGTTATTAATTAGATGTCATAATTGATCCGTCCATTACAGATGAAGATGTGGATGAATATCTTCAGAAAGGTATTCTCTTCTGAATAATTTTGTGCATTCTCTTCGTCGAAGTCAAAACTCATGCAATGGCTTTTTCCTGTTATGCTACTTTATCATTAGTAGTTGTCCTCAGCCTCAACAAAAGGTTCTTGAAAGAGAGAGATGGTCGATCCAGATGGTGAAATTGCACCAACCGTATTTGCACAGTAATGATGCACTGATTCTAGTAGGATTTCTTCTCTCGAAGGGATGATGCACTGTTTCTAGCTGTCTTAATTAAGTAGACCTGTTTTTGACAAGCATCATAATGCTGATGTGCTGTTGCTGGCGATTTGCATTTTTTTCTCTGATACGATTGTTGTGATTTTTTTTTTCATGAAATGCTTTATGGCGTTATTTAGTGTTGTCTTTGCACATGCAAATTTCAAGATCATGGACTATGTCAAAAGCTAAGTGTAAGAGATGATTGCATTTCTGGTGCAAGCATCAAGATGACTTCCCCTCTTGATGATTTTCTGTTATTTTCTATTATTTATCTTTCTCAGATTTTCTTTTGAATTTAAGAAATACGTGAACCCAAAATGGGTCACATGAAGTTGGTGTGTCAGTTCTATTGCTAATTGGAGTGTATTTAGCAGCATCATCCATTTCATCATCGATACAAGAATATTTTACCTTCATTCGGGTGACTTCTTGGGCAAAATAACAAGTTAGAAACAAGTCGAAGAGATGAATGGAGCTGAAAAAAATCTCCATTAGACGAAGATCCATAAATCAGGATATACTTAGAAAGAACATTTTGTAATAGTCTTTCAAATTCTCAAGTTTTAGCCCATCATAAGTTGGCTTTTCTCTTCTTTTTTTTCCCATTTGAATCTAATATTCAACTCCGTCTATATTTTATAGCCGGTCCCAAGTCCGGATAAAGAAGGAGGGTTGTGTTAAGCCCCGACAACCAGCATAAAATTCTGTCGAATCTTATGAACATGGATCAACGAATATATTGTGTTAATGCTAGGTCGTTACCCGTAAGTAACGCGCTATACAGCTCGGGTACAGTGATAAGAGAGCAAGAGCCGATGCATCCTCGCCTGAATGCAGTGTTAAATGAGCAAAGGCTACCGCACTCTAATGGACGAAGGCGGTTAAAGAAGCTAGTTCATGAAACTAAGGTCAGATTAAGTTCTTAGAACATTGGGACGTTGAATGGGAAGCGCCTCGAGGTGGCACAAGTAATGGATCAGCGTAAAATTAGTATCTTATGCTTGTAAGAAACTAGATGGGTAGGAGAGGGAAGTAAAGATATTATGTTAAATGATTCCAAACTTTGGTACACAGATAAGGTAAATGGAAGGAATGGTGTTGGTATTATCGCGGATGCAGAATGGAGGAAAAATGTTGTGAAAGTTAAAAGAATTGAGGATTGAATCATATCCGTGAAAGTAATTGTTGGAAAGGAGACTATGAACATTATTAGTGCATATGCACTCAAGTAGGAGCAGAATCACATCTCAAGGAGAAGTTTTGGACAGATATGGATGGTTTGATTGAAAGTATACAAACAACCGAGAAAGTTTATATTGGGGGAGACCTTAATGAACATGTTGGTAAAGAGACAGGACCACATGCAAGGGTTCATGGTGGTTTTGATTTTGGGGAGTTGAATGAGGAAGGACAAACTATTATTAATTTTTCTTTAGCATACAACCTTAAGATTATCAAAACTTATTTTAGGAAGAGAGATGAATATTTAATCACATACAAAAGTGGAATTCATAGGTCTCAAATCGATTTTTTTTTGACAAGAAATACTGATAAAAGACGTTGTACTAATTGCAAAGTAATTCCTATGCATGGGGTGGCTACACAACATAGATTGTTAGTTCTTGATATGCAAATGAAATGTATAAAATCAAAATCTTTAACAGTTTTTGATCGAAAGATCAAGTGGTGGCAGTTAAAGGGAGAGAAGCGAGAGACTTTTAGAAGCAAGTTATTAGAGAAAAGTGTGTGGGAGTTAGAAGGAGATGCTAGTATCATGTGGGAGAATGTGGCAAAAAAGGTTGAAATGGTTGCTAAAGCCATTTTAGGAGAATCAAAAGGTTTTAGACCACGAGATAAAGAGACTTGGTGGTGGAATGAGGAGGTCCAAAAAAAGGTGCGTAATAAGAAGAATTATTTCAAGACGATACAATTGGACAATAGTTCTGACAATTAAAAAAAAGTATCATTTGGCGAAAAGGGAGACTAAGAAAGCAGTTAGTGATGCTCGTGCTAAAGCATATGAGGGGTTTTATAAGGAGTTAGGGACAAAGGCTGGTGAACAAATGATTTACAAGATTGCAAGGAATAAAGAGGAGTCGAGAGATTTGGATCAAGTAAGATGCATAAAAAATGAAGTTGGTAAGGTTTTAGTTACTGAAGGAGATATTAAGAACAGATGAGAAGAGTATTTCTATAAGCTATTTAATGATGAATGTAAATATTCCCGTTGTGATTTGGAGGATTTGACAATTAGCGGATGTGAGCTTAATAGGTCATTTTATCGTAGAATTAGAGTTTCGGAGGTTAGTGAAGCTCTTAAGAAAATAGAGAATGGTAAAGCCGTTGGATCGAATGATATACCGATTGAAGTTTGAAAATGTTTAGGAAAAAAAGGTGTGTTGTGGTTATGTAAACTATTTAATGAGATTTTACGGTCGAAAAAGATGCCTGATGATTGGAGATTAAGTACATTAGTTCCTATTTACAAAAATAAAGGGAATATTCAGAATTGTGCAAATTATAAAGGGATTAAACTTATGAGTCACACAATAAAATTATGGAAAAAAGTGATTGAGCATAGATTGAGAATGGAGACTAGTATTTCTGAGAGACAGTTTGGATTCATGCCAGGAAGATCCACTACAGAGGCGATTTATTTACTAAGGAGAATGATGGAGAAGTATCGAAGTAAGAGAAGAGACTTACATATGGCTTTCATTAACTTAGAGAAGGCGTATGATCGGGTACCAAGGGATGTACTTTGGAAAGCCTTGCAAAAAAAGAGGGTGAATGTTGCCTACATTAAGGTAATACAAGATATGTACGATGGGGCATTGACTAGGATTAGGACACCCGGAAGTGAGACAAATGAATTTCCTATAGGAATTGGCCTACATCAAGGATCAGCTTTAAGCCCATATCTATTTAACTTAGTTATCGATGCTATAACCGAGAGTATCACAGAGGAGGTACCTAAGTGCATGCTATTTGCGGATGATATAGTACTTTTAGCGGATTCAAGAGAAGAGATTAATACAAAATTGGAAATATGAAGAAATACGTTGGAGTCAAAGGGTTTTCGTTTAAATATGAATAAAACAGAATATATGCATAGCAATTTCACAAATAAACAACTTAGAGACGATTTGGAAGTTAGGCTAGGGGAGGATATAATTTCTCAAGTGACAAAGTTTAAATATTTAGGATCAATTGTAAGACAAGATGGTGAGATTGATGACGATGTTAATCATAGAATTCAAGCTGGTTGGTGGAATTCTTCGTGATAGAAAAGTACCCAATAAAGTTAAAGGAAAATTCTATCGTACTGCTATAAGACCAGCAGTATTATATGGTAGTGAATGTTGGACTATGAAGGGACAACATGAACGTAAAGTGGGGATAGTCGAAATGAAGATGTTGAGATGGATGTGTGGTCATATAAGATTAGATAAGATTAGGAATGACCATATACGTGAACGAGTCGGAGTGGCTCCTATTAATGAGAAAATGATAGAAAATCGTTTGAGATGGTTTGGTTATGTTCAGAGAAGACCATTAGATGCGCCAGTAAGAAGAGTAGATCAAATAATTTGAAGTCCGATTAAAAAAGGGAGAGGGAGGCCAATGCGGACACTTGGCGAACTAATAGAGCAAGATCTATTGATGAATAATATACCGAAAGGTTTGGTTACTAATAGAGTGGAATGACGTCGTATGATCCATGTAGCCGACCCCACCTAGTGAGATAAGGCTTTGTTGTTGTTGTTGAATCTAATATTCACATACCTTCCTGAGCAAGTGTCCTTTACAAACCAGAGTTTTCATGGCAAGAGCAAGGACAAGGAGAAACAATTTTAGCTAAGCAGAGCAAAGGAATGGTGGGAGAAGGAAATAACATGGCATGGTGCATTCCCCCTGCAGAAAGGCCAAGGTTGTAAGATCCTGCCTGGAACATGATATGAAAACTGAACTTGTTTGACCAGCATTGCTGTGTACTATAGAAATGGTTTAATGTCAGAATCGGGCTTTGGGAAGGTTTTATCTGGTTTCCCCTGCTGGATTCACAAGGTTGATCCAAATACATTGACTCCTAAGGAGATAAGGGGACCAGATAAGCAATGATTGCTCACTCCTGCAGGCATTAAACCTGGTACCCGAGGATCCATCACAATGGCGGCTGCTCCTTTGGTTATCAGGTACAGCTTACCTGTAGGATAAACAAAGAGATTTCAAGACATTTACAATTGAACAACCATATAATTTGAAACATTGCTTACACATATAAAACATTTACCCACTCTTCAGAAAATTGCTAACATAAATGCAGCCTAAAGAATATAGTAATTACCACTCCTAGATAGATTAGTTAAATCACCATTTTTTTCTTCATTGGGATATTCATTTCTAATTCATCATTCTTTGTATTAAGATCATGGCCTCCTTTGTAAATGAAAAAAAATACTAATCAGAGAAAAAAATACCATGAATGGTTTCCACTTCAGAATAGCATTCACGAGTAATATTTTATCATCACATTTAAGATTTGATTCATGTTCTAAAAAAAAAGGAGATTTGAGTCATGTTCACCACCTTGAATCCAAGCAATCTTAGATCCCTTCATCTAGCAATTTGAAGCATGGTTATCTAATTCAAGTTAATATGAGCTATAAAAGAAGTAATCTCCTTTTTAATCATGCTTTATTATTTAAATTCAAAGTTAAAGTTCACCTAAAACAGAAATCATGTTAAACGTCTCAACTTAAATTTCCCCGCAGAACTGTTATTTGATTATTACCCAATAGAATAGGGTAAAAAAATCTCGACCGAAAAAAAGAATAGGGTAAAAGAATGACATCTCTGAAATGTGAAAGATAAGCAGGAAGGTAAAACTACTGAGATTATAACATGGGAAGCTTACATCTCAACTTCTCAAGGTGCATTGTGACCACAAAGTATGAGAGCTGTTTTGGTCTGGGGTAATATAGTCTGCTCCGCGAATACAACCTATTTTCATGCATCAAAACCATTTGTTTTACAATGTGAAGGGTTAATAAATAAGGAACATAAGTCTAGTGGAAAGGCATGTAATGCATTCTAAATAATACAGAGCTTGCTCTTACAAAAGGGGCTGCAAGCAAGGGCTGAAGCATTAAGAGACATGTTACATAGTCCATCATTCAAAAAGTTAAGTTGTCATATTTTCTTTTGCAAAGGATGCCTACCAGAAGTGTAGACATCCTGTTTTATTCGTTTAGAGCCAAAAAGTTACAATGAGTCTATCTTTACATACAAGAAAACTGAATGTTCCTTAACCACCCTGCCCATGCTTTTGACCAATTGGTGGCACCAAAAAGTTGTATTATCCACATACAACTTTTCTCCCTTGAAAGCACACATGCATACGACCCAGACAACAGCCAATGAACATCCAGAACTTCCCAACTGAAGACAAGGTTCTAATGTCACGATGTCAAGAGGACTTCTGCCATTTTTAAAAGACATCCAGAAACTCCCAACTGAGACACATTGAGATGTCTACATGCTGATGCTAGCTAAACTCATTTTTCCACCCCACATTCAAAGAAAAGGTGAAGTTACTTATGACTAAGCTAGATACTATTTACTTATGATATTACGCTTTAGCTTACTAAAGCAGTGAAGTTAGAATGCATCTAGCTTTGCATGCATCAGTCCAGGTAATTCAAAGGTCGTGGAGAACCTCAGGAGGGATTCTAGACTCATTTTGAAGGCTCTTGTATCCATGAAGGTCAGACTGATAGCATGCTTTTACGAGATGGGATTCTCATTGTAGTGAAGAGTGAGTTGGACACTAGTGTGATATTGAATTATGAGCTGCCCTCTTTGCATTGTGAGACATGTTCCACAATCCATGATTTGTAAAATTTTATTTCGTAGTTAAGCTTGATGCAATTAATTGAAGATATTACACCCTAGCTTACCAAAGCAGTTGGAGGTAAAATGCATTCAACCATTCAATTCAGCATGCGCCATGTCTACTATCTCCTTAACAGTGGTGATCCAGAAGTGGAGGATGACTTCAGGAGGGATTTAGACTCATTTGGAGGGCTCATGGGTCCCTGAAGGTCAGAGTGATGGGTGATGACCTTGCTTTTAAGATGGGGTGGCATTCTCATGAGTGTACAGGAGATGGACACTGGAGATGATGTGAGCTGCCATCTTTGCGAAGACCTGATAAGGACCTATGGCTTGTTATTCTCATGCTGTGGCAAAGGAGGTTTGAAGGACTGTGAGGCATGATTGGATTTATTACAGCTTGCTCGAGTTTTTCTGGAGGAGCTTCAGAGCTGGAGGTTTGCATCAAACCAGAAATGTATCTATTTCACATCGCTGGCTGTCTTTGGGACATATGACTAAAGTGGAACAGGTCATCTGTGGTATAATTAGATGTTCTAAAAAAAACAATTACACAGTCTTTTTTCCTTTTCTTTCCCTTTTTATTACAAAATGGGGATTGTAATTGTGAGATGAGATATATGGCAACCTTTTTAGGTATACTACACAGTTTTGTCATAAATGTACAACTTTTTTTGGGGTTTCACATGTACATTTGCCTTTGTTAATAAATCCAAATGACTACAACTTCTAGGTCACAGTCAATTAACAAAGTTAAAATATACTTTTCTATTGAATATTTCATGGAAAAGCACTTTCCATGAGATGTTATCATGTCTAAACTATAAATATAAATTGTGGGTGCAGTGATGTGTGCACACCTTTATTCAGAAGGACAACTATATATCACGAAAACATTACCATTTATTCTTTTTTTTAGAGGCTTACCATTTATTCATGGAAAGTCCAAGCAACATTTATTTATTAGGAAATTTGAATGGGAAAAAATCCGTAAACGTTCAATAGTAGCATGCAACCTGGTAATTTAAGTCTGCTATAACTTATAATGGTAGCATATAAAAGAAAGATTTGACATGAATAATCAGCACCATTACTTCCTTTGAGCCAGATCAGCATCTTAAAAACACAGACAAGAATAAAGGATAATTACTTCTGAATAAAATGAAAAGATAACTGGTTTACCGCATCACTTCTCAACATGATGAGCAATGTCTGTGCTCCATTAGCAAAGTACAGGTTGGAGTTCCTTCAGCCTTTGGACAACTTGCTTCATTGAAGGTCTGGTAGAAAGTGAATCGACAGTACACTCGATACCCAAGCGTAATGTCTCCACTAAATCGTCATGTGGCGCGACATTCCATAGACCTTCAGTAAAAAACTCATGTGCACGGCCTTTTTGCAGAAGCATGCATGCCCAAGTGACAATATTAAATCCATTACCATAGGGAGAAAAGGAAGGATCCAGTGCCTTTTTGTCTGAAAGTAATTCCAGCAGTACAACGCCATAGCTATATACATCTGCTTTATCTGAGACACGACATGTCATTGCATACTCTGGAGCAACATACCCAAATGTCCCAGCCACATTAGTGGTTGCATGGGTTTCAGAGTTACCTAGAAGCCTTGCCAATCCAAAATCGGACAGGTAAGCATTAAAATCATTGTCCAACAGAATATTACTGGGTTTAACATCACGATGAAGTATGCGGGGTACACAATGATCGTGCAGGTAAGCAAGTGCACATGCAACATCTAAAGCAATCTTGTGAAGCATCCTCCAATTTACAGGTCTCTTAGATCTTTCTTTTATAAATCTTTCCAAATTGCCTCCTGAGAGAAAATTATATACAAGAAACATTTCTGAGTCACTGAGGTGATATCCTATAAGAGTTACAAGATTTGGATGTCGCCACCTCCCGAGAGTCTTGATCTCTGCATGAAACTGTTGGGGACCATGGATCCTTCCAACTGCAAGTCTCTTAATGGCAACAACAACTCCTGGAGAAATCACAGCCTTGTACGTGTCTCCAAAACCCCCACTGCCAATACAGTTACTAGCTCTGAAATCTCCTGTTGCTCGTAGCACACTCTCATAGGTGAGAGGGACCCCAATGTCTTCAAAAACTATCACCTCTTTACTCCTAGAAGACTGAATCGAGGACCTACGTGTGCACTTCCTTGTGTAAATGTACAGACCAATCAAAACTAATAGCACTAAAACTATTGATGTAGCTGACGCAATAGATGCAATTTCAATTGAATTAGCACTGCCACTGTTTGGGGTGGGGTTTCCAGGTGGTGAAATAGTGTATCCTTGAGAGTTCTGGCTGCGTTCTTGCAAATCCGTTGATGGAACGGAGAGAGAATGAACATGACAAGGCTGAAGAAGTGGGTTGCCGAAGACACTATCACATCTCATTCTATTATCATTCAAAGGCAATGACCCAGACAAATTATTGCATGAAACATTGAACACAGAAAGTGAAGCTACTTTAGTGATGGTAGAAGGGATATTCCCAGAAAGATTGTTGTTGTTGAGTAGAAGAGAAGTGAGACTTTTCATCTTCACAAAATCAATAGGAATCTCACCAGTGAGAGAATTAGATGAGAGATCCAAAACTTCGAGGGAAGACAACTGATTAAAGACAACAGGAATCTGACCAGTAAGGTTGTTACCTGCCAGTGAAAGATACTTCAAGTTCTTTAATTGTTCCAAGCTTTTAGGTATTTCTCCCTTAAGCCAGTTCCTACTCAAGTCCAGGCTAACAAGATTTCCCAAGCTCCCAAGGCTGGTGGGAATAAATCCCGAAATATTATTATGAGCAGCATGCAAAGCCAGGAGGGAATTGCACGTATTTCCTATTTCTGGTGCAATTTCACCAGATATCATGTTGTTACTGAAGTTAGCAATTAAACCATTCAAGTTGCTGCATTTCTCCAAGATCATCGAATTTAAAGATCCCGTAAGATTGTTTCCATCAGCTAGAAATGCATAAATAGTCTGCTTTCTATACATCTCATCAGCGAGTGGCATAGGAGGAAGATTGCCAGTAAAATCATTTTTTCCAAAATTGTGGTAAACTGCAAAGTCACCATGAAATTCAAGGAAAGGCAATGAAAGCTCAGTGAAACTCCTACTCATTCGGACAAAAAATGAAGCATATGCAGCTGGAAGATCATCAAATGACAGTGATTGCAGAGGACACTGTCTGTCGATAAACCTTGGGATGGAACCTGACAACTGATTCCCACTTACATCAAAATTGTACATACAAGGAACCGGAAGCTCTTCACTGAGCATACCAGACAACTTGTTCCATGAGACATTAAGAAACTTGAGATTTTTGCACCTGCCAAATGTCCTTGGAATCTCTCCAGTGAACAAGTTCTTCCCTAAGTTAACCACCTCTAAATTCTCGCAGGCACCCCAGTTGCTTGGAATCTCCCCTTCAAACACAGCTGTCGGTGCCCATAGAACTCTAAGGTTAGGGAGGGAAGTGATACTTTCGGCAAGCGTACCCTGAAAGAAGTTGAATTCATCATTGTTCGTGTAGCTTGAATGCTCCCTCTCAGGCACCGCATCAAACAGATTTACAAGAACAAGAACGGACAATTCTGAACAATTCCCGAGCTCTTTCGGCACAGAGCCACTCAAACTGTTCCTTGACAAGTCCAAAACTTGGAGCTTCTTGAGGCGCCCGAGTTCAGGAGGAATTAAACCGTCGAAGAGATTGGAAGAGAGCATCAAATCTCGAAGCTGACTGCAGTTGCCCAAACTATGTGGAATGTTGCCAACAAGCAAATTACCCGACAAGTCCAAGTGCTCGAGGCTTCTGCAACCACCACGACCGCTGATCTCCTCAGGAATCGACCCAAGGAGGTAATTGAAGGAAAGGGATATCACTCTCAACTCAGGCAAGCTGCACAAATATGCGGGGACTGTGCCATTGAGCTGGTTTCCCGACAGGTCGAGCGTCTCCAAGTTTACACATTGAGAAAGCGAGAGCGGTATCTCACCTGAGATCAAATTCCAAGCCAGGTTGAGAAGGCGCAGACGGCGGGGAAACCGGACAGGAAGGCCGCCCGAGAGCGAGCTCCCCTCCAGATCAACCGCTTCCAGGCTCTCCAACCCCCAGATCTCCCGAGGGATAACCCCGTCGAAACCATGGAAAGGCAGAGAAAGGACCCTGAGCACCGAGAGCTCCCCGAGCGCGGGGCTCAGCTTCCCCGCTAGTCCCTGACCGGGATTAGACCACTTCCGCCGGAACGGACCGTACGGGGAGGGAAGAAAGGAGACACCTTTTGCGGAGACATTGAGGGCCACGACCCTGGAGGTGCTGTCGCAGGACACGCCGGGCCAGCGGCAGTGGTCCCCGGCGCCGGGGTCGCCGGACCACTGGCGAAGGAGCCCGGAAGGGTCGGAGAGCGTACTCTTGAACCTGAGGAGTGCGGATCGATCGACTCCGCGGGCGCCCTTCGTCCAGTCAAGGCTGCTTCCGGCGGCGGCGACAACACATGCAGCAGTCAGAAGGAGCAAGAGGAAGCCGAAGGAGGAGACGAACCGCCGCCGGCGCCACATCTTCGTTGAGGTGTTAGCCAGCGAGCAGAAGCCCAAAACTTAACTCCGGCTAAAATCTATGTGCACGGCGGCGATTCCTCTGGTTACATGTCGAGAAGGAGAAGAGCTGGAAAATTTATTATGCGAGAAAAAAGAAGCATTTTTTTTGTTCTAGTTGCTCTCTGTCGTCCCTCCTCTGCTACGATGCTTTCTGTTCTCATATCTTCTACTAATTTTTTTTTTGCATTCTTTTATTTTTTTTTTCTCCTTCCGAATACGACTTTTCGATTTTTTTATTGGTTTCTTGTTTTGATTCTTAATATAAACCTTTATAAAAAAATCAATAAGTTCGTGATGAAAAATGTGGACTTAAAACATCCGCTCTTAATAATAAAATATTATAATTTAAAATAACAATCACAATTAGTTAATTGTTGTTTTTTTAATTTTTTGTTGGTGATCAAATCAAGAAGAATAATAAATATTAGAAATTATTTAGATACTCATGCTTTACCCTGCACTATCCATTCAAAAAGTATATTTTTTTTCCTATTTAGGAAGGGAGATCAGATATATGAGAAAAATAGATGAATCTGATATTATATATGTTGGATACATATAAATTAGGGGTGGAAGTCATTATCGATTTTTTAGTCCAAGAGAATCACCCGTTATCTTTTGAATTTAAAAATTATTTTGAAAACAAAAAAAAACATTCTTTTAACGGGTTAATTTTTTCGCATGAATTTTTGGATCCTATTTTAATGTGATAATATTTTAAAAACTATAATTATTACAATTGATATAAATGTATTTAATTTTAAATTAAATATAAGATATATTACTAAAATGATTAAATTAGAATTTCATAGTAAAATATTCAATTATAGAAAACTATTAATTATATAAATAATAAAAATGGACTCCACTTTCATTCTATTACAAAATTATTGTAAATCATATTTCGACCCTAATTTTTTATTTTTTTATTCATTTTTTTAGACTGTGTATTTATGGGATTGGTCGAATATTTTATTGCACCCCCTAGTAGAATCATAATTAAATAAAAGATTAAGGAATTATTTTTCTCTTTCTTTGGCTGCTCCGTAACTCTGTTTCTTGTTCTATGGACGGTCAATGAGGCGGCTCGGTCTGACGAGGGTCCCCCGTGCGTGCTGACATGGCCAGCACGCACGCGCCCCCACGCGTTTCGTGCCCTCGGTGAAAACTTGAGGCGCCACGTCGGTACAGGTTTCGATAAGTATTCCAAGCGGTTCTATGATAAGATTTTAAGTGTTTTTTTCGTCCAAAGATGTACTTGTTAGATCCGAAAAATTTGACTTGGATGTTTTTCTTTAATTTTTTTTTTTTACTTTGAGTGAAAACATCCGAATCACTTTCTTTACTAGATTCAAAGATCAAACTTCAAATTGAAAGAAACAAAGGTTCGACGACGTTTGATTACAGAATAAACGGACGAATAAAGGAGTTAATCCGATAAATACCTCCAAACAGGAATCTAAATAGTATTATCGGTCGATAATACGTTCACATACTTTAATCTTATCGAGGTTATGTTTTGAAAAATATCAAATTCGACTAAATCGGCATAATACATATTATTCTTCATTTACCGTGAGTAATTTAATGTGAACGGTCTTTTTTGCTGACAGATATTTAGACGGATAAAATAATCATAATCCACTTATTCTTTATCCTCTATTTCACAATCAAACACCACTTAATATTTTCAAGTTAGGAAGCAGGACTAATAATTCTAGATAAACATAAAAATAATAAAAAAATTTATTAATGGCATTTGAACTTTGATAAATTTATTTTTCAAATGCAAAAAAGAGGCCCAAGAAGAGTGGTTGATAATTTTGATCAATAAATGGAGGAAAATATATTTTTAATAAATTTTAATGAGGTTTGAAGTTTTGACCTTGACGTCTGATATTATGCGTTAACTAAAGCTTAAAATAACATTCTATATTCTTAACATTATTATATATATTTGAACCTGAAATTTCTTAATCTAGAGTTACACCGACTTCATTGGAAAGCATGAGATTTATGTGGAGTCCATCTCAAGCTTAATCAAGGGACAGCTAATATGACTTAATGAAGCCGTTCGTTTTATGATTAAATTAAAAAAAAACTGAGACTGGCACCGCAAGGAGTCTCATGCATCACGCATGGTTGGTAGATTTCTTCGTTTTATTCCCTTGTCGTTATTATCATTCAAAGGTTGGTAGATTTTTTTCAAGTTGTTTCCGGACAAAGGAGGAGGGTTGTGTTAGACCTCGACAGCCAACATAAAACCCTGTCGAATCGCATGAACATGGATCAACGAATAGCGTCGTATGATCCATGTAGCCGACCCCACCTAGTGGGATAAGGCTTTGTTGTTGTTGTTTCAAGTTATTATCATTCAAAGGTTCCTTATTATACCGAAAGGTTTAGTTACTAATAGAGCGGAATGACGTCGTATGATCCATGTAGTCGACCCTACTTAGTGGGATAAGGCTTTGTTGTTGTTGTTGTTGTTTCAAGTTGTTTCAAGTGTCTTGTCCAGCTTTTAATGCACTCTCGCTTTCACAGTTTCATTCCATAACTAAAAAAACATATTTTTGAAGAATTTTCTTTCTCCGTTAGTTTCTGTTTAAGAATAAATTTCGTTCTGACTCCACAAGCTCCATTATTGCTCCATGTGAGTCACGGGTCGTAGCTGAGACCATTTAGAACGTAGCATTTGAGACCTGTGACCACTTGGAGTGTGCATACTTTTACTCTTTCAAGCTTCCACAGTGGCTGCAGAATTAGAGTGGAATAAAAAAGGTGGCCAATATAAGAAGATATGTCGAATTGCTCCCCCTTCTCGGAATCTGTCGTTAATATTCTCACAAAAAAGTGTCACATTGTTAGCTTTCAACTGAGATAAGTTTTTCTGTCAGTAAGCACTTCGAGCTCCAATCTCAGAAATTGTCTTTTAATGGGGGGTTTTTTATCTGCTGAGAAAATGAAATGGTATCAGCCGAAGTTGGTTTCTGGTAATTCAGAATTATGGATCAGAGAAAGAAGATGAAGATTGAGAGTTGCTAAAGATGGCAAAAGGAAGGTTAGTTGGGATGTTGTTCTCCAAACTGGGGTCTGATTTTTGAAAACTTGATGAAATGTGGTCTGAAAAGTAGTCTGAGGATGGTTACAACTTACAAGTCAGCAAGTGTATTACATTGATTGATTTCTCAACACCGAGAGCTTTGAAAATTCAAGGTCCAAGCACATGATAAATTAGTTGGGTAGCAAAGTTTAAAACTCCAGGTCTTGTTCACGTTGATTTGATTTTTGGATACTTACATGCTTTGATGACATAAATTCTTCTCTGCAGAGAGCTAGTCTTGTCTAAATTTCAACTGTCAAATTCATACTGGGAACCTTAATAAATTCTGTCTATGTTGGAGGGCTGATTTTTCTTACATTAACATTGGATTCTTTGAAAAGGTTATATCAGAAACATGCATTTTCTGAGGCTCAAATTATTCTATCTTGACACCCAGCAAAGGCAAGGTTCCAGTTCTATCCAGGTTGAGATAACATGGAAGATTATAAGTTATAAATCATAAGCTACAAAGAAGATGAATTCGGCCAGAAGTAGGCAAAACATTTCAATCAATCAACTTCCATATACTTTATAGTGCTTCCATATTTATTGACCGATCAAATCCAGTTTAACTATAAATGTTTTTTCTTCTAACAAGAAAACTACTGTTAGATTGGATCACAGAACCACAGACCAAGGCAGAAGTTCTCCAATTTTCTTGGAAACTCTCACGAGTGTCCGAAAGTCAGCAATTCTACAGTAATGCAAAAAAAGCTGATACTTTATGTATATAATGGTATAGATTCCTTGTAAGTTGTGTGCCATTATTCTGTTAAATTCCATCATGAAGATTTAGATAACAAATGATAAGACCACAAGAGTTGAAAGTGAAGTGTCTGAACTAATACTATTCTGAAAAAAAAAATGCTTATGGCACAAAGTTGGTATGCTTCAGCAGGAATTTTGCAACTTTGAATAAAAACATCAGAATGGCAGTTCTTGCAGGCCGAATAGTGCAGAATTCAAACCTTGAACATGGTGTATTTCTGAACAAGACTCGTATTCTTATCACAAACTGGCAACTTCCTTATCATGAATATTCTCAGCAACATTAGATATATGTTTTGTCCTCAATCCAGTTTAACTTAATATATATGCAGAAATCCAACAGATTCGACTAATCCAATTCAGAAGCTATCAGCATGGCTCGGCAGGCCAAAAATCCTGATCCCAGTTCTGCATCTCTAGTGCAAGATTTAGAACCAAATTTTGGATTTTTTTTGTGAATCCATCAAGGAGGATCAAAGAAAATAAAGAATTCAACAAAATATAGCATAACTCAATGAGGATATAATAAGAAAGATATTACTGATTTGGCGCCAGAGGATTCCACTCGGGCACCAATTCTTCCTCAGAGGAAGGCACAAATGGAGAACACAGGGAGAGTCTATTACATCTTCCGAGGATGTAATCAGAAAGATATTACTGATATTCTGGATCATATACTTTGCACACGCTTTTCTTGATGAACAATTGTAGTCTACATTGTCATAATTATCATAATTAATTTTTTCACCTAAGTTCTAGCCTTGAGAATGACAGTGGATAGTTACTTTTCTCTAGGCTTTCATGTTTCAAGATCATATAAAGAAACTTTGTATCTCAAAAAATGGACCATATCAACCAGTAGTGGCAGTTTCTTCCTTGCTATCATGGAAGTGGCAAGGAACCAATGCATATAAAGCTTCAAACAAAGGTCAGTTCTCCTTCCATATATGTTCTTTTGCTCTTCTTTATTGAGCTTCAAATAATGGATGAAGATTTTCAAGTTTCATGTTTTGTCTCAATTGTATCAAGATTGAAACATTTGAACATTCATTTCTGTAAGCTCAGACAGTAACAGATGGAGAGAGATTAGCTACTCAGAAGATAAAAAATGCTAATTCTTTGCTCAAACCAATAAGCCCCTGATGTACAAAAACTGTTTCTCATGTGGTCTTCTCATCTTTCATTTTGTTCTCAAGGTCTGAACAGTAATTTGAATTCAGAAAATGTACAGATGTGTGCACGTCAGAAACATGCACACATGGATTTTGTTTTCAAAAGTTTCTTTGAAAAGGTTATATTAGAAACATGCATTTTGTCAGGCTCATTCTTTTATCTTGACACCCAGCAAAGGTGAGGTTCCGATTCTACCAGGTTAAGATAACATGGAAGATTATAAATTGCAAATGATAAGCTATAAGGAAGATGAATTCAGCCAGAAGTGGCCAAATCATTTCAATCAACAAGTTCCATATGCTTTATAGTGCTTCCTTATTTATTGACCAATCAAATCCAGCTTAACCATAATTTTTTTTTTGTTAATAAGAAAACTACTGTTATATTTGGATCACAGACTATGGCAGAAGTTCTCCAATTTATTTGGAAACTCTCATGAGTGTGTGGAAAGTTGGCAATTCTAATGTGAAAAAGCTGAAACTTTATGTATATAATGGTATAGATGCCTTGTATGACATTATTATGTTAAATTCCATCATGAAGATTTAGATAACAAATGATAAGACTACAAGAGTCTAGAGTGAAGTGTTTGAACTAATAGTCTAATACTATTCTGACAAAAAAAATGCTTATGGCACAAAGTTGATATGCTTCAGTGGGAATTTTGCAACTTTGAATAAGAACATCACAATGACAGTGCTTGCAGGTTCACCGAATAGTGCATAATTCAAACCTTGAACATGGTGTATTTCTGAACAAGACTCATATTCTTGTCACAAACTGGTAACTTCCTTATCATGAATATTCTCAGCAATGTAGAGGAAGATATGTGTTTTCCCCTCGGTCCAGACTAAGTCAATATTATATGAAGAAATCCAACAGATTCGACAAAATCAATTCAGGAGATATCAGAATGGCTCGGCAGGCCAAGAATCCTGACCAGGTCCTTATCCCTAGTGTGAGAATTAGAACCAAAAATTTGGATTTTTTTTGCGAAGCCACCAAAGAGGTGAATTAAAATAAAGAATTCAACAAAATAGAGCAGCTCAACAAAGATATAATCAGAAAGATATTAGCGATTTGGCGCTGGAGGATTACTCTCCGGCACCAATTCTTCCTCAGTGGAAGAAGCAAATGGCAAACACTGAGAGAGACAGCTTGCGAGGATATAATCAGAAAGATATTACTGATTTTTTTGCTGGGTTATATATTTTGCACATGATTTTCTTGATGAAACAATTATAGTCTGCATTGACATAATTATCATAATTAATTGTTCCACCTATGTTCTAGCCTTGAGAATGACAGTGAATAGTCATTTTTCTCTACACATTCAGGTACCAAGATCATATATGGAAACTTTGTATTTTAAAACGTGGATCATATCAACTAGTAGCGGAAGTTTCTTCCTTGATATCATGGAAGTGGCCAGGAATCAATGAATATAAAATGTCAGTTTACCTCCTGCCATATATTTTTCTCTTCTTTATTGAGCTTCTTACATGAAATGGATGAAGATTTCAAATTTAATGTCTTGACTCAATTGTAGCAAGATTGAAATATTTGAACATTCATTTCTGTAAGCTCAGTCAGTAATAGATGGAGATAGTTAAGCTACTCAGAAGATAAAAAAAAAAGCAATTCTTTACTTGAACCAATAAGCCCCTCATGTAAAAAAACAAGTTTCCAAATCGGTCTTCTCATCTTTCATTTTTTTCTCGAGGTCTGAAGAGTGATCTGAATTCAGAAAACGTACAGATGTGTGCATGCCAACATGTTCAAGAATTAAAGCTTATGTTCAACTGCATAATAATTTTTATAATCAGAAGATATCCTTAATATATCTTAGCTGAAATGTCAGTATTATGTACTTTTACTCGCTTCATATTAGCATAACAATTCCAAATGGTAAAGTTCATATCTAACAAGGAATGCAGATACATGATCCTTGGTATTGCCTCAGTAAGATAGATGAAAAAAGTGCATTTCGTTTTCATTCGCATTTGTATCCTTTGAGTTATCCCAGATGCTTTATCAGAATTCTGGTGCATTTTGATTACATGCTATTGGTTGGAACTGTTTGACCATCATCAAGTTGTTGCAGTGAGGAGAAGGGCGTTTATACAGTCTGATATGTCCTTCTGGAATCAGGCAAGATGGAAGAATTTGTTTGAGGATGTGCTATGAGCGAGGTTAAAGTGTTCGCCGTAAAACTGGCCTGACAATGGCTTGCCACCAGCTAGAAATTGATGGCGAGGTCGGATCGGTCCAGTGGTATGAAGTTCAACTAGAATAACACAAACTGAAATGATGCATCATTTTAGCTCCAATTTCCACTTAATGCAGAGCTGCTATAATGCAAAAGAAAGTGAAGTTTAGTATCACTGAGACCCGGGTGTTCAATTGCACTCCATGCCAGAGCTCTAATTAATTCTGTCTTGCACTCCATGCCTATCTATACTATGAGCTCAACATATTTATCTGATGGCATCCTCGATGCCATTGGGAAGCACTCAAGAACATTTTTCTGGGACCCGGGTGGAGGAGAAAAGTGTGTGCATCTATTGAACTAGGAGTCTAGGATACTGTTCAATTGCCTAGAACCGTAGGAGGGGCTGGAATTAAAAACCTTAGATTTATCAAACCTTCTTTGCTAACCAAGCACTTAATTGACCTGCTTAACTGAAAAGTGACACCTTGAACAAATCTAGTGACTAGCACGTATGGTCCTTTGCATCCATGTAAACATTATGAGGTGCCTAGGAACACGGCTTGGTACTGGAAAAGTATTCTCTCCACCATGCAGGACTTGAGACTAGGCATGCAGAAACTAATAGGCAATGGTCGTACTACATCTGTTTTATTAGATCCCGGGATATCTCTTATTCCTCTAATTCGGTTACCTACATATGTTGATGTTAAACTGCCTAATAATTTTTGGTTTATAATTTATTTTCTGAACATGGATGGAATGTTCATTTGTTGCACGAACTGTTTGGACCGGAGAAACGAATTGGGATATTAAAAGGAAATTAATAAAATGCAATTATTTTTTAGTCTCATGAAAATAAAATATAATTAAGAACAATAAAAAAAAGATTAGATAAAAATATTAATATAAAAAGTATTTTGTAATACAGGCTATAACTCAATAAAAGATTTTGATAAAAAAAACAGGAATTGAACCCGCGGCCTTGAAGGGAGTTCTTTAACAATTGGGCCACTGCGACATGTTTTCAAACATATTAATCATTAGTTCCCGCATGAAAGATCGATGAAACTCACAATTGAGTGTTTGATCCAGTCAGACAATAATTTTGGGCTTTGGCAAAGTAGCAGAGTGGTGTAAAGTTGATGTTCTTTATTCATGTTAATGTTTATTGCTTGAACTAGCATTGTCAGCTCCAAGAAAGACAATTTCATGATACATCCTTCCTTCTAAATTCTAATGTAATGCATTGTACTGACTCATCCTTGTCTTATAAGGTCAGTCAATATTTTTCCATGAAGTTGAAAGATCCATTGTGATAAAACAGAGGAAAGTGTATTTATTCTTAATACAATGTTTTCTCTTTTTCTTTTTCTTTCATCGTTGTTGCATTCGTGTATTGCAGACAAGGATGTAGTTTTAAGCCCAAGTCATTTGGCATAATCTGCGGGTATATTAGGTTCCCTAAATGCAAAAAATAATAATAACAAAAAATTACAAAACACAAAAACATCATGCTAAGAGGAATTTATACCACAACAAATGTCAAGACCTTTATTAGATTCTAATATTTGCCCGTATTGGACTTTGATTAAATGTCAAGACTTTATTGAAGTCAAACAGATCAGAGAGGTCAATACCTCAAATCTAATCAATATGACTTCAAATCAATCCGGCAAGTAATACCTCAAACTTTACAATTTTCTTCAAACTTTTTCACGAGCTCGTTCTCCACACAGACAAGATCTCATGCATGCAACCTTTCTCCTCGTACTCTTACCCTTGTTTTCACGAACATGCAATTTGTGGGGCAAATGAACAACGATCTCCCTCCGGTGCTCTCCAATTTATTCCATCGCTTATTTGACTCATCAAACTCATAAAAGTGGAGGCTATTTAAGGCATCCTTGTAAACAAATACAAGTTTATCATCCATATTAACAAAATTATACTGATCAAAATCGAAGACTAGAATATTTATGGGGAGCTCCCCGATCATAGTTAAATTCTGCTCCGCAAGATTGTAAATCTCAAGTCTTCCTTCGGTGTCCACATGATATATCCAATCCTTGAGGAGAAAGGGTTTCCTACGTGATGCTCTAAAAATACTTTCTTGGTGATTAATTCTGATGACTTTCCATTCTTTATCTTGTGTCGCCCAATGATAGAAAGAAGTTTCATAGCTCTCGTTGTGTGGTACCGCTTGCCTTCGCAATTCGATGATGATGTTAGCGCTAGGCTTGAAAGCAATGCAATTTTACGAGAAAGTAGTAAAGAGGAATAGCAAACAAAAGAACTCTCAAGAATTTTGTCACAGCATGTTATCTGCTGCATTTTCTGGTTTCATATTAATAGAAACAAACTCAAACAAACTCCTAAAACAAACTACGAACGTGGATACGATTTCAGCCATTAGTTACTGAAGAATCAGTCTTAACAAACTTCCTAACCAACAAACTACTAAACAAATATTTCCTAAATATTGCACAAGATTATTTGCTAACAACTACTAAACAAATATTCCCTAAATATTGCACGGGATTATTTGCTAATAACTACTAAACAAATATTCCCTAGATATTGCACGGGATTATTTGCTAACAGATAACACAATCGAATGAACTCGATAGGCCGGAAAAAACTGAATGTGAAATGAACAGGAGCCACCATTGTCAGGAGCTCAATGATGGCTCGCATCAAAGGGTTGAAGAAAACCGTAGCACTATTGAACCTTGCCTTGGATTCTACCAGCAACAACCAGCCATGATTGGAATAGGCAATACTGAAGCCACTAGGCAGACTCAGCGTGTTGATGACGAAGTCCACTTCGCGCATATTTATTTTAAAAAAAATTAAAAAATTAAAATTAAATACTTTAAATGTAGAAATAATATTTAAATAGTTAGAAAACTTATTTTATGCCTTAAAATAACTATTTTTAAATTAAATAAATATAAAAAACAAGAAAAAAACAAGAAAAAAAATAAAAAACAAGAAAGCACTGAAGAATTTTATACCACAGCAAATGTCAAGACCTTTATTAGATTCTAATATTTGTCTGTATTAGACTTTGATCAATTGTCAAGACCTTTATTAGGTCAAACAGATCAGAGAAGTCAATACCTCAGGTAAGACCATCTATGACTTCAAATCAATCCAGCAAGTAGTACCCCAGACTTTACAATTATCTTCAAACTTTCTCACCATTGGATCTCATTCTCCATGCAGTAAGAAGCTATCATAATCTCCCGGTCTTTAGGATCTCATGCATGCAATCTTTCTCCTCCTACTCCTGCCCTCGTTTCCATTAACATGTAATTTGTGGTGCAAATAAACAAGGATGCCTCCGGTGCTCTCCAATTTAGTCCATTGCTTATGTGACTCGTCAAACTCATAAAGGTAGAGGCTATTTGAGGCGTCCTTGTAAACAAATACAAGTTTATCATCCATATTAACAAAATTATACTGATCAACTTACCCAAAAAAAAATATACTGATCAAAACTGAAGACTAGGATATTTATGTGGAGCTCACCGATCATAGTTAAATTCTACTCCGTAAGATTGTAAATACCAAGTCTTCTTTCGGTGTCCACATGATAGATCTGATCCTTGAGGAGAAAGGGTTTCCTACGTGATGTTCTAAAAATACTTTCTTGGTGATTAATTCTGATGACTTTCCATTCTTTATCTCGTGTCGCCCAATGATAGAAAGAAGTTTCATGGCTCTCGTTGTGTGGTACTGCTTGCCTTCGCAATCCGATGATAGCACAATTGAATGAAGTCGGTAGGCCAAAGAAACTGAATGTGAAATGAACAGGAGCCACTACTGTCAAGAGCTCAATGATGGCTCGCATCAAAGGGTTGAAGAAATCGCAGCACTATCGAACCTTGCCTTGGATTCTACTAGCAACAACCAGCCATGATTGGAATAGGCAATACTAAAGACACTAGGAGACTCAACGTGTTGATAGCGAAGTCCACTTCGTGCATATTTATTTTAAAAAATTTTTAAAATTGAAATAAAATACTTTAAATGCAGAAATAATATTTAAATAGTTAGAAAACTTATTTTATGCCTTAAAATAAACATTTTTTTATATTAAGTAAATATAAAACAACAAGAAAATTTAAAAAAACAAGAAATTTTTTTTTAAAAATAATAAATTGGGTGGTCGAGTAACCTAACCATCCGACCTGACCCAAACCAGTTTGGGTCGGGTTTGGCACCCAAAAGGGCCTTGACCCGATCCAACCTGATCCGTGAACAACCTTAGGATGAAGAAGACCCGACAATGATGCGTCGATCTTGGTTCTCGACAATTGGAACCTTTACAACCAGTGACGAAATGACTTTGGGCAATTGACGAAAACTAAGTAGACCTTGTGTCCTCTGGCCGAAGCTCTGTGTTCTCTGCTCGGAGAATGAATGGAGGAGGTGCTTTGACTAGAGAATGAATGGAGGAGGTGCTTTGGCCGGAGAATGAACGAAGGAGAAAAACAAATGAATTGGAATTACAATTCTTATATCACCAATCACTTACAACCCACTCCTAATTATATTAACACTGGATGTACAAAGAATATTAAAACGGTATTATAAATAAAGTAACCACGCTACAATAACAACTCGGGCGATCTTTCGGGCAGCTTCTCTACACGCTTTGACCTTGTACGTCGTAACATTTTGAAAGTTATATTTGATTTTAATTTTGAAGCCTATATTTACTTTAAAAATTTTAAAAATTGAAATAAAATACTTTAAATTTAGAAATGATATTTAAATAGTTAGAAAATTTATTTTATGTCTTAAAATAAATATTTTTATATTAAACAAACATAAAACAACAAGAAAAAATTAAAAAATAAGACAAAAAAATTAAAAAAATAAGAAAATTGGGTGGTCGAGTAAACCGACCACCCGACCCGACCCAACCTGATTCAAACCAGGTCGGGTTGGGTTGGTTTGGCACCCAAAAGGGCCTTGACCCGATTCGACCCAACCCGTGAACACGTTTAGGATGAAGAAGACCTGATGCGTCAATCTTGGTTCTTGACGATCGGAACCTTTACAGCCGATGACGAAACAACTTTCGGCAGCTCATAGAAACTAAGCACACCCTATGTCCTTTGGCCGAAGCTCCTATGTTCTCTGGCCGGAGAATGAACGAAGGAGGTGTTCTGGCCGAAGAATGAACAAAGGAGAAAAAAATGAACTAGAATTACAATTCGTATATCACCAATCACTTACAACCCACTCCTAAATTATATTAACACTGGATGATACAAAGAATATTAAAATGGTATTATAAATAAAGTAACCACGCTATAATAATAACTTGGACGATCTTTCGGGCAGATTCTCTACATGCCTTCGAGCTTGGACGTCGTAACATTTCAAAAGTTAAATTTGATTTTAATTTTGAAAATTTGGAAATTTGAATTTCAAATTTTGAAAAAAAATCAAATTTAAATTGCAAAATATTTGAAAATTAAAATTTCAATTTTCAAAATTTGAAAACTACAAATTCAAATTACAAAATTTTAAAAATTATTTTAAATTTTGAAAAAAATGGAAATTAAAAAAAACTTTCTTATATAAATTAATAGAATTAAGAATGTCAATCAAACTTAAATAGAAATAAGTGAAATTCTATTTGGTGTTCGTAAAAAAAATGAAGAAATAATTGTTTTCATTTTAAAAATAAATAATGTGTTATTTTTCATTAAAAATAATAATTTGAAGAAACCATGTGCCAAAATTTGATCAAGAAATGATATTAGTAATTTAACTTATTTTATATTGAAAGGTGAAGTTTAGTAAAAGTTGGAATCCATATCAATAAAATTAGAATATTATTCTTGGAGTCAAAGTAATTTCAATTTGAGTAAAGTTAAATATTTTCTTATTTAAAAATAATGTACTATTTTTATTTAAATTAATAACTTGAAGAAGTAATGTGTCAACATTTAATAAAAAATATAATTTACTTATTTCTAAAAATTAATAAAAAAAAGCAAAGTTGAAGTAAATGTGAAGGCTCTATATAAAATAAAGTTAAAATAAAATTCCTAATTTGAGTATAAATAAATTCAAGTCAGGTATAACTGAGATAACTAATTCTTTTTTACTTTCAAATAAATTATTAGTGCCTTTAATATAATTACACGGTCATATTTTAAATTTTATTTCAATTTATTACTCCCTATAGTGAGAAAGGAAGACAGAGCTTGGTCATGCAAAAGAATTGCAAATAAATAAATAGATAGCTACATTGGGAATTGTAATGTTCCAATTTATTTGTTTTTGTGGCCTTATTAATAACTAAACAAAATGGGACAACAATAAACAAAAATAACAAGCACATGATTGTCTTTATCATCATTTGAGATTGAGCTATTGCCACTACCTATCAATTACTTAATAACTTAAATGATTAATATTGATATATCGGCCTACAATTTAAGTTTTTATAGACTTTTAAAAAAGGATAAATTCTTTGATAATGCTTCAGAAATAGTGCTGCAATATATAATAAATTAACAAAAATATTAACTATGATGTTAATAAGATATCCAAATTTTAAAATTATAAATATAACTATAATTTATGATGTTAAGATCATAAGTTAGAACTAGACTTTTTGAGTTTAGTTGTACTTAATGTTTGGGGTTAATTTCTTTAACACCCTTGAAGTATTTTTTTTTTGTATATAATTCTAAAATATAAATTTACAAATTTTAGCCCTTAATTTTTCTTCAAATTTAGCACTTAGATCCTTTACTTAAATTTAAACTATATTTCATTAAATTTAATTATAAAATATCATTTTTACCTTTAGTTTCATATTGCAATAAAAATATTTTTAAAATGAATTATATTAAAGTGCTCACAATATGTGATTGCATCGTGCAATATCATAATTCTGAACCATAAAATTAGTATTATTTTAAGCTGACAGCTCAAAATATAAGCAATCTTAATCATTTGATCAAAATAATATCAATTTGACGGTCCTAATCATGGATTGCAGTGTGATTCCACTCTAATACACGTCTTTTAAAATATAAAATAATCAATACAAATAAAAGTGTTAATTGATAATAATGTTTCTATGAAATGCTATGCTTGAGTCAACATTTTCGTTTTTTTTATTTTTTTATTTTCATATTAGAAAGTAAGGGGCAAAAATGTCATTTCATAGTTATTAGAAAAAATAACAAAATTTAGATTAAAGTTAGCTTAAGGACTTAAGCATCAAATTTAAAGATGTTTGAGGATTAAATTTTATAAATTTATAATTTAGGATTATATGTGAAAAATTATAATTGAAAGGGTGTTAAAGGAATTAATCTTAATTTTTACTCACTAATAAACTCATCTAGCAATATTTTGATGACGTAAATAACAAGTATAATTTAGCATAATTGAGTATAGTTTAGAGCACACGTCATTTTGTATAATTTAGCATATGAGCCATCACAAAATTAATCATGATGAAGCATTAACAAATTTTGACTCATTTAAAAAAAATCATTGATTCTATCACAAATCATCGTAATGAAACGTTTTGGAGTTGAATGAAAATTGTGCATGCAAAACATCATTATTAGAACTAGTTACTAATTGTAAATTAATGTAGGGTTGACATGGGACACCCAAAAAAATCGATCAAATTGAGTCGAGTTTTTGAATTTCTACTGAACTTTAACTTAATTTCTTTTAATATTTTAATAAAGTTAAGACGAACAATAAAAAGTAAAATGAAAATAATATTAACTGAAATAAAACAATAATGTTACATAGTAATTTAATGTACTTCATATAAATTAATTAGTACCATTAACATTTTTTAGTCAAATCGGTCGAATATCATATTATAAAATTTTAAACTTGTTATCCATATATAAATTTACGCCCACCCATATATATTAGGAAAATATTTGTCTCACACCATCTTATATCGATATATGTATGTAGTATCAACAATAAAAATAATGCACTATTTTATTTAAAAATTCATTTTATTAGGAAATAATAACAAATATAAAAAATGGAACTAAGACTTTTTATTGAAGTAATTAATTTCTCAGAAAAATAAGGAATATAAAATGTAAATATATATAGAACGAAAATAATTTATTATTTATATAAATTATGCTTACGACAAATTAGTAGTACATTTTTGTTTTCATTTGAAAATTGAAAAAAAACTATAAAATTGGGAAAATTTGGAAATAATATTTTCTAAAGACACATGAGATTACTTTCTTCTAATATTTTTTTCTTACCAATATATAATTATTTTATAACTTTAGGAACTGTTTTAATATTAGTGTCGAAAACATTAGAATTTGGTAATTACAAAAATATTATTTTTTGAATCGTCTTATAGAAAAAAATACTTTTACATTTTAAATAATTATAGTATATTGGATTCAGAGTTATTTAAATACTTTATAACAATAAATATTATCTTTATAACAATAAATATATATTATCTTTCATTTCTAATATTGTTGACCTAAATCATAATTACTTTATAACAATAAATATTTTTTTTATCTTTTTAATTCAATTTCTGAATTCATTTCATATTTAATTCATTGTCAACAATCAATACTTCAATTAAAATTTCCCATAATTAATGAAATAATACTTTTATATTTCTTGACCTAATAATTTATAAAATAGTTTCAAAACTAAAATACAACATATTTTAATTTTAATTTAAATTTCTTGACCTAATAATTTTAGCTTAATCAAAAATAAATTCTGTAGTAAAACAAAACGACAATACAATATTTATTTTTCATTATGTTTACTTTTTATATTCTGAACTTCAGTTCTCTATATAATTATTAAATGCATATATCTTAATTACAAAAGGTAACAATAATAATTCATATCTTAAGATGATAATAATGTACTTTAATTAGATATTCATAAATAGTATATGGGGATAATAACTATATATTGAACTGTTATTAAAATTCCAAGTAAAAAAAACATAACGAAAACCGAGGTTAAGTGGGCAGACTAAAATTAAAATTGCACTTACAAAAACTGTCCTTAAAATTCGAAAATTCTCGAACTAGTGGGCCGTGGACGTAGTAGGCCTTGAAATTAGTGGGCTTAAGCTAAATTTAACCCATCAATAATAATTTATTTTTTTGGAATAAACATTACAATTATATTATCACGGCCTATATTATTATTGTTATTTGTTATATTTATTGACCTAATGATTTATAAAATAGTGTCAAAATGAAAATATAATACATAGAATTGTTTGCATATATTTCACATTTATGTATTATTAAATTCTATATTTATTAAATTCTCTATATATATTATTTATTTAGGCATAACAAACATCAGAATTGCTTTAGCAATAAAGAACATGATATGTTGAACTTCCGATTCATATATGAAGCGTTTTTATATATATTGAACTTAAAATTTGTTTGAATATCAAATAGAATAATAAGTATGTAAAATATATTTTGCAACCATATTTTAAGTACAATTTATATTCAGATAACTAGATTACATGCATATTTTTAACCATATTATATGCACGTACAGAAAATGTAATAGTTCACGTAGAGTTAAATTGCTACTTTCTTAATTGAATGGGAACCAAAATAAGACATTGTGTCAATAAAAAAAATGTGAAACATAAGTTATATTCGGTTAATCTTGTTCGTATTATATGATATTTTCACTTCAATTCTTAAATTGAGGAATTATTCTTTTGAGAGAACTGCTAAACATTTTATTTAGTTTATTTATTTTCTTAAAAAATAAATGGTGGCATATGTGATGCACTTTTCTTCACCGGTATTTACGACCTGTGAAAATCGGATATGATGAATTGGCTTGCTATAATTCATATCTTCCCAAAATAATAAATCTCGACTGTGGACTACTAATTTATACCACACTTTTTCTACAACTATTTGAAGTCATTCCGAATTCATGATTCAAAATTTCTTGAATTCGATCTTTGCAAAAATTGTATGTGTCTTTATATTTAAGTAATGCTCCCTTACAAAGTGTTAATAAAAGAATAGAAGAAAATTAAGGAAAAAAGATGAATAGGAAATTAGAGAACTGAATGCGATTTGGGCAGGAAAATTAAAGAATGCGATTTGAGCCGAGGAAATTATGGGTGGGTACGGACTGAAAAAAAATGTCCAACCTTGCTGGGCTATTTGTTGTAGCCATTAGGAAGGGAAGATAAAGAATGAGAATGTTAATTAAAAAAGGACTACAATAATAATATTAAAATAAATAACAAGATATTATAATGATACATATTATTGACACTTCTATTATTATAATGATACATTATTTTTTATTAGGAAATAAGAATTATGTGAAAAAAGTGACTCATATATATATGGATCTGATAGCTCATAAATAGACATTTATTTGTAAATATTTGGATGGTACTTATATTGAACTAACGATGATACATATATAAGACTTTTTGCTCTTCATAATTACCAATGTTTCTCCCATTGTCCTTACCTTTAGAAATAGAATAAAAGATGTTACTAAAAGTTTGCTAGGCCGAAACCAATGGGGTACAACAAATAGCCCAGCGCTATGGATCGGAAGAAGCACGTACTGGGTGTTCAGCGGGTCGAGTTCATTCGCGAATTCAATGATCCGATCTCAACTCGATCCTGGTTTAGATCGGGTATAGATTGAAATTTTTTGACCCGAGTTTACTCGACCTGACTCGAAAGACTCGATTTTTTTTATTTTTTTGTGTTTAAGCCTATATTTTATACTTAAAAAAATTAAAAAAAATATTAAAATAAAATATTTTAAATATGTAAAATAATATATAAATTTTTAACTAATTATTTTATGCTTTTAAAATAAATATTATATCATATTTTTTATATTAAATAATAGAAAAAAAATTATGATCGAATTACTCGATCACCCGATCCGAATCGAATTGAGTTGGATCGAATCCATCCCTCTAAAGATGGCTGATCCGATCCGACCCGATCAAAATCAAATGAATTAGATCGAGTCTGAGGTCAGGTCGGATCAAATTCGACCCGTGAACATCCCTACACGTCACCTTCTAATGACAAGAAGGATGGGCAATTAAGTGATCATGCCAATTGGTTCAACTTTTTCCATATGTATAAAGTTTCCCGATGTTGGGATATATATGTATATATATATATATGATTATTTGAAAATTTTAAATGGATAATAATAAATATATCATGAAAGGAATAAGGGTGTAGCCCATCATTTGAATAATAAATATCACTTAAGAAAAATCGAGTGGTTATGACAAATTTATTACAGATTAGAGCATCAACCAACAATAAGTGACTGATTAGAGCACTCGTTATGTATAACTAGTCAACTCAATCGGGCTTCGCACAATTTAAATATATTTTAAAATATAAGTTTAAATATATAAATTTAATTTAATTTTACATTGTATTATGATTTCTAATATATAATTACTATTTTTGTAAGATACAATATATCCATAAATATCTTAGTATTAAGGAAAATATTAGTTAACTTTATATTTTAAAATATTTAAGATGGCTATAAAAAAGATTATGTCTTTCATAACATTAGACTAAGTATTATTTTAATTGAAAAGTCTTAAGTATTATGTTAATATTATATCTTCCATTATTACAAAAGAGTACAATGAAATATAAAGAGTCAATATGTAATTTGTGAAAATATAATCATGATATTAAAATTTTAATGCACAAAGTGTATTTGTATATTATTATATTTTACAAATAATAAAATATAAAGAGCCAACTTATAATTTATGAGAATTTATTCATGACAATGTAATACACATTAATTATGGATACATTTTGCATGTGATTATTAAAGAATTAAATGCTGTAATTAATTACTATGCTATTTAATAATAAGAATAATAATTCTAAATTTAAAAGATTACAGAGAAAATAGCGAGAAGAAAAGAGACATTGATACATGAAATATATATAATTATTTATGATGTTAAAACATTAATACATAAAAAATGAGAATAATATGATATTAAGATAATAATAAAAAAAGGTATGAATAAAAATAATAACATAAAAGATAGAAAAATTGCGACTTCCCACCGCTGCTTCCCGTCACTGGAGGAGCTGAGATTTGAAGAGATGGAAGAATGGGGGTGGCAGAATGTGACTTCCCATTTCTTCGTCAACTTGAGATTAAAAAATGTCCGAAGCTAAGGAATCTCCCGCCTCTATCTTGTCTTGGCACACTCAGCATTGGCTCCTGCCCTGAGCTGAGGAGTCTCCCGCATCTCCCTATGCTCACTGAATTGATTCTTCTATATGAATGGAACTTGGATTTGCTCTCTGGCTGCCTGCCCAGGCTTCTGAGTGTGAAGCTTTATCTGTATCAGGGTGACTCTTTAGTTTCACCACCTGACTACCAAAGCCTGCAATCACTGAAGGAGTTGCATATCGAAGGATGCTGGAGACTAAAATCTGTGACAGGACTTGGCAACCTGGCTTCCCTTCAGAATTTGGCAATCTACAGTTGTCCTAACCTTCAGATCTCGCCAAGCGAGCTGCTGCCGTCCAACCTTCATCCTGATCAGAATGTGAGAATATATGACTCTCCTGGAGCCGAGGAGTGGCTCCGGAATCAGGTTTTCGTACAGTCTCATAACCAGAATGTTGGTTCGATGAACAGTGTAATGAGATATTTATAAAATAATATTTGCATAGTTCTCACTTAATTATCTGCGAACTAGTTGATGTGCATTAAGAACATAGAAGTCTGTTCTAAGCTTTGTTCTTGCAATTCTCTTGTCAAAAGAAACCTGAGAGGGATTAAGGAATTTGTAATGAAGATTCAGTAGCGTAATGGACTTTTCAGAATTGGTATATGGAAGGACAGTTTCAGACAAGTAGACAGCTCATCGAGGTTGCAGTATCACACGAGAGGTGCCGCATGGAAAATGATCACCGTACAGCAGAAGGGGTGGCATGGCATCAAGTTCATTATAAAGGAGAACATCATTTCCCTGTTGTCAATCATCCTCACCATGAACTAATTGTCCAGAACTGTGAAACCTCATAATTGTTTGCCTGATAACTTTATTTATTTGTAGCATGAGAATAATCATCATTTACACACTTATAAACACATAAATTACCTTTGTTATGCTTTGCCTGATATGTATGTATATATATATATATATTGATTTATACATTTGCATAATTATGCAATTTCAAGTTGTAGCATGAAGAATGACAGTTAATAGTTATTCTATAGGTATTCAGGGACCTAGGTCATATTAAGGAAACTTCATCCTTCAAGAAATGGGTCAAATAAACTAGTAATGACATTTTCTTCCGTTCTAATATGGACTTGGCCAGGAAAGTGATGTATGGAAAGCCTAACAAAGGTTAGTTACCTTCTGCCTTGTACTTTATTGTCGATTCTTCTTGATGTTATTGGCACTTTCTTTATCACATGAAATGGATGAAAATTTCATAAAAATGCTGTTTTACTTCGATTGTAGTAAGAATGAGACATCTTAACATTGATTTCTGTAAGTTGAGGTCATCTAAACAACTTGTACCAAAAATGTTTCTCGATGTGGTCAGATCAATTTTCATTTTGTTTTTTTTCTGATTACTAATATTCAGTATTGAATTCAGAAAATTCTACTTTAAGACAGTTTCACCTAAAAATTTGACCAAAGTAAATGTCTTGTTGATTCATCACCTTTGCATCCTCTGAACTGATGATAAATCTATTGATGAAAATTCCCCGAGAAATCTGCATGTTAGAATATGATGATAAATCTGCATGTTAGATTCTTAGATCATTAAGATTTTGTTCAACACCATAATAATCTTTGAAATATAGTGCAACTGTGTAACCTTAATTTCCTCTTAACTTTCCAATATTGTCAATATTGTTGTAACCTTACTTCTACTCATTTGATATTAGCATCACTAGTCCAGCATGTTAGAAGGATCTCACATACACTTATTGTTGTTATCTGTTATCTTTGGAGCTATAATGATCATATATGCTTAAGGAGATTGTATCACTTTAGCATTTGCATTTGTATCCTCTGAATTATCCTGATACTATTTGAGTTACATCTTGTTGATTTGGAACTGCTTGACCGCCACCAGGTTGCTGCAGTAAGGATAATAGCATTTATACTACCTTTTGGCTGATGAAACTTAATTTTAATGTCAGTTTCTTGCCTTCAACATGAGTCCTTTGCCACAAAGATGTTGCATGATGCTGATCTTTGCATTCCAATAAATTTGCAGCAGCATTTGAAAACACAACAAAAATGTGTCAGAAAATCCCATCGTTATCTTAGTCCAACAAGTAGGTTCTGATCACCAACCCTTGACTGCAACTTTCATTCGATCAAAATACATCCTTCAGACCTACTTCTCCTATGCAAGTCAAATAAAAGGTTTGTTTCTCTGTCATCTTGAGAGAAATATGAGTCAAGATGCATTTTGTTACTTGCAAACTCAGAACTCTTGGTCAGCTTAAAGGGACAGCACAAGTGGGGCAACTAATTGTTCTTCCTTCAGATTCTCGTTCAAAAACTATCCGCAGCAACTTGATCACTTCAACAGGTACCCGGCCGTATGAACTCGTTACGAAGCCAAAGAGTCATGTCCCTTGACCCCAATTTTGCAGCCTTCTTCCAACATTTTTGTGGCAAAGAAGTCCAAGTTCAACAATTGGTGTGTTGAATTTTTCAAACCCCCTCTTTGCTGCTGTTGTCAGTCGCCGCGGCTTCTTTGAAGTCGTTCATCGCACCAACCACTGGGGGGCTGTAACTTTTCGGATTTGACTGCGTTGGCAAAAGTCAACAGTTACCGCCGGTAAAAACAAAAGGACAAAACCAAATCCAACAGAATCTAACGAGGATTTAACTTAAAAAAGACGGAGGAGGAGGGAAGACGAGCGAACGCCAAGGCAGCTGCTGTTGGAGAAGCTTCATGGCATCTTCTTTCTCTCTCCTACCACCGTCCGATATCCTCCAGTGATTCAGAAACCTCCCCAGGTTTACATTTTTTTCTGCTGTTTTTCTGTCTCTTCACTGAATCCATGAATTGGATTCGCGAAGACAACCGCTTGATCACACTCGGAGTTAATATCGAATCTGTCCAGGTCTTGTTTTGCTTGATTGACGCATGACTTGTGGTCTTTTGGTCTTCTGGTGCTGCCCTGCAGGTACAATCGCCTTCTCTCCAAAGAGCAAGCAAAAAGGGGGTTTTTATCTGTCTGCAATCCAACAGGTTCCAATTTCATTCGTCCTTTTCTGGTTCCAAAACTTGTTTGTGCTCCTGATTCTTCCTGCAAGGTTCTATTCTGCAGACTTCTCCTTTTCTAGAGCTGCTGAACTTTTTGGAACGTACATTTATTGTTTGACTTTGAGCTCCTTTTCTGGATGTGCAGCAGCTGTTTCTTCAGTTGTCCAAAATAGTGTTGTGTTTAGGAGATTATGATCCTGTCCAAGCTATGCAGGAAATCGTGTCCATAGATATCCATCTTAACGATTTGAATTGATTTGTTTGGAGCAAATCTTGTTGAGTTGTCACCAGGGGAAGCTATCCTCTATATTCTTTTCATTCTTTGTCCTCATATTCCTACCATCATCCCAGATCATTGTTAATTGAGTGCATGAACCTCCCACAAAAGGCCAATCTATTTTTTTTCTAAATTTTGTTTTCTGTTTAGAGGTTCTTTATTCAAACAATTGATTTCAAAGTTGTAACCGAGTGAAATGGAGGGACTGCTGCTATAGGTCACAGTCTGAGAACTGGAAGTGTTATTTTCATTCTCGGAAAGTGAGGCCCAGAATGCCTGCAGAAAAGATGGAGGATCTACACATTAACATGATGCTAACAGAAACTGTGGACCTTACTGATGACATGATAGGAATGCTCGATGGTCAATTCTCCGATCTAACACTCGCAGAAGAAGGTGGAATTGATGACATTGAAGAATGGTTGACAAGGTTGAAAAACAAGATCCTTGACTGGGGCTCTGATGAGTCCATGATTTGGGATCGGGGTACTGAAGAGGCCTCTCAGTACTTAGATCTGGTGAATGAAATTCGACAGGTCGATGACATTTTGCAGAAGTTACACTTCACCAATGAAGAAAAAAAGCAGAGGCAACTAGTGAATTGTGTCCAAAGCATTCTTCAGATGGCAATGGCAAGACTAGAGGATGAATTTGTCCACTTGCTGTTCGAGCACCGCCATATTATGCAACTTGATGAACTATCTTTTCGTTCAAATGAAGACTATATCATGGATGACTTCTCATTCGGTTCCTTTGAAGGGGAATCAGTGGAGGCGAGGTCTCCAGACAATCCTGATAGAGAGCAAGAAGAAACTGTGATAGATTTGATTCACCCTCGCGTAGTCTGCGATCTTAAGTCCATTGCAAAGTTAATGTTTCAATGTGGTTATGACCAGGAATGTTGTCAGGCCTACATAAGTTCCAGAAAAGAGGCGCTAGATGAGTACCTGGCTGTCCTTGGAATGGAGAAATTCAGCATAGAAGAAGTTTTAAACATGGATTGGAAGATGCTAAGTTGCATAATACGCATGTGGAATCAGGCAATGGAAACATTCATCCACGTCTATCTTGGTAGTGAAAGACGTCTCTGCGACCTCATCTTTGGAGAAATTTCAAGGTCCGTAAGAGAATCTTGTTTCGTTGAGGTCTCAAAGTGTTCGATTTTTCAACTCCTCAGTTTTGCCGAGGCTGTAGCCATCGAACCTCCAAAGTCAGAAAAGATTTTCCAGACTCTTGATATTTATGAGAGTATGAAAGGTGTTATTCAGAGTATCGAGTATTTCTTTCCGGACGACTATGGATCTAGCATCCTAATTGAATGGCGTGAAGTCTTAATGAGGCTGAGTGAGTCTATTAGGCGGATCATCAAAGTATTCAAGCATGCTATCCAAACAAATACATCAACTTCAGCCTTTGCTAGTGGTGTGGTCCTTCCCCTTACAAAGTATGTGATGAACTACATAAAAACTCTGGTTGCTTATAGTGACACACTTGATTTGCTTTTGGAGAACCAGCATAGCATTGATAGACAATCACCGACAGACCATAACAGCGAGAGCATCAGCTATTCTCATTCTTCTCCTCTTGCTAGGGAATTTAGATTGGTGACCTCAATTCTGGAAAAGAATCTCGAAGATAGATCCAATCTGTACAACGACGAGGCACTACGGAACATCTTTTTGATGAACAACATACGTTACATGGTTCAAAAGGTTAATGGCCCAGAACTGCAAAAGTTCCTTGGTGATGGATGGATTCGGCAACATAATGTTAAGCTCCAGCAGTATTCAACGAGATACCAGAGGGCATCATGGAGCTCGGTCCTCTCCTATCTGAGGGATGAAGGAAATCCCAATGCTGTTCAACCATCAATAAGAGAGATTAAGGAGAGATTTAAAGGGTTCAATAATGCCTTCGAAGAGGTTTACCGAGTCCAAACAGGATGGCAAGTTCCAGATCCTGCACTCAGAGAGGACCTCAGGATCCAAATTTCCCTAAATGTGCTGCAAGCTTATCGCATGTTCAGAGGGAGGCATGCCTCTCGTTTGGACGGTGAGAGGCACAAAGAAAAAGCCATTAAGTATGATCCAGATGATTTGGAGGATTATTTGTTGCACCTTTTTGAAGGGTCACAGAAGTCATTGCAGTTCCCGCATAGAAGATGAAGCTCACAATTGAGTGTTTGATCTAGTCGGACAATAATTTTGGGCTTTAGCAAAGTAGCAGAGTGGTGTAAATTTGATGTTCTTTATTCATGTTAATGTTTATTGCTTTGAACTAGCATTGTCAGCTCCAAGAAAGTTAATTTCATGAAACATCCTTCCTTCTAATGTAATACATTGTACTGACTGATCCTTGTCTTATAAAGTCGGTCAATATTTTTTATGAAGTTGAAAGATCCATTGTGACAGAACAGATGAAAGTGTATTTATTCTTAATACAATATTTTCTCTTTCTCTTTTCTTTCATCGTTGTTCCATTCGTGTATTGCAGACATGGATGTAGTTTTAAGCCCAAGTCATTTGGCATAATCTGTTTGCTGGTATATTTCTTTGACAATTAGCAATACCACGAACAAAGCCATCAATCAGCATTATGTTTCTATGCTATTTTTCCTGCTAGTTCAGTTCATTCAGTAATTTCGCATTTTCTGGTTGTTATTAGTGTGTAGTATGATATTGTTGCAAACTCTCTTTAGTCAGTTGCTGAGTTTATATACCTTCCATGATTTTTTTTTTAGTTTCCAAATACGGAGGATTTTAATTTCAATCAGTATGGAACTTCAAGAAGGATGCGAGCCCTGCTCTCCACTGCAGAGCTCTGCTTAAAAATGAGTATCCCCTGACACTCTGTTCCACAGACCATGTTCATTTGATTCTTCTAAGGTGCACTAACATAAAGAAAATATTAGCTAGATCTGAGATGCATTAAATTACAGTGTGTTTATGTGGCGATGTGCATGAACAACATGAGCACATATTTTAAAATTCCTGTGATTCTGATGCAAGAGAATGGGGCCTCCTTGGAGCACACAGAACACCAAGGGCGGTGATTAATCAAAATTCTGATCATTTTTTTTTGTTGTTTGGTCTCTGGTGCTTTTCTGTGCAACTCATTTTCACATGGAAGCAGCAGCAGAGTTTCTGTCACCTTTCATTTGAAGCTTTTTTTATGCTGATGATTGGTGAAGCATTGCAGAGATGAGGTACAGCTTTCTGATTGTAGCATGTGAATCAGTCAGGCAAAACAGAAATCCTATCACTGTGGGCAATTCATAGTGTTTTCTTCGTGTAAGATGTGCATGACTAAATGAAATCTGACTAGAATTTTATATCTTTTCTTCTTACAATAAAAGTGCAACCTCTTTACAGTCACTTCACTTTTAAACTAATGGGTAATTAGTTAATTATTGATTCTTTTCTTCCATAAAACAAGAAAAAAATGCAATGGTGGTTCTTGAATCCCGGACCCGACCCGACCATCACGTTTTCTTTGATTTTAAATTTTTTTCTTACTTTTTTATTATTTAATATAAAAATATTATATAATATTTATTTTTAAAAACATAAAATAATGTGTTAAACATTTAAATATTTTTTTACATATATAAAAATTTTATTTCAATATTTTTATACAAAATATAAGCTGAAAATTAAAAAAAATAAAAAATAAAAAATTCGGATCATGCGGGTCGGGTCGGAAAATTTCGATCCATACCCAATCCGATCCTAGGTCGAGTTGAGGTTGGGTCAGATCATCAAGTTCGCGAGTCAACTCGATCCCCTACATGGTGATGCAGAAATTCTGCATAAGGATTCTTATAAATTACAATCAAATTTGAGATAAGGAAATTGATTTTCAAATATCGATCAAAGTTTTTCACGACTTTAATTAATAAAGTGGACACTTGTCAATATTGGAGCTCTTCAATTTTTTTCGATAGTTGGAGTTCTTAAATTTTAGAATACAGATTATGGATTTTGAACTATTTGGACAGTTTTAGTGTTACCTGTCAAAGTTGTATGGTGAAGGATTGAAGTGATACGAAGGTTCAATGGGCCATGAATGAGATTGTGAAAATTGTGAAAGCAATGGAACAACCTCCTGTTCGAATTCAAAGTTTTGTGGTTTGCATTTGAGTTGACTTGTGGAACGCTTGATGCTCAGGTACTAACTAGGGAACGTCCTCGTGCTTCGCATAATTTTAATTAATTCATAAAATTCTTATAATAAAATAATTTATAAAACTTTTTTTTTATTTTAAGAATATTAAATTATTTTAAAATATATTATTTTAATTATTTTATAATAACATAGTTTTATGTTTTATGTGTCGTAATGTCAAATTCTCCTTTTACCTCTTATGTCGAAGCTTTGCATCCGATGCTGGCCCGAGCGCAAGATCACCATCCTCAATGTCGCTAGAGGCACCGACAATGATCTCACCTTTTGCACTCTATGACGACCTTCACGATTTCATCTCTCAAAATATAATTTAACTGTAATACTACAATTTGTGTTGATTAAATGGGAAAAAGTCAACACAAATAATGTTTTCTTACATGTAATTAATACGCTTGCTATGAATTTTTTTTATGCCACCACATGTATATTTTATTTATTACTCAATATAATATATATGCTTATATAACAAAACATTATTCATTTTATTTGGTAAATACTAAGCTTCTCCTCCATGTCGAGCTCCGTGCACCAGCATGCCCACGAACACCAGTGCCATTGCGTCCCCAAGTGCATCCCCACATGCCTCGAACAATAGCAGCTCGAAGTCCGTCTTGAAGGGTTCCACCTTAGCCCCATTGCCCCTTGGTGCCATGAACCTCTTTGAGTCGCATCACAGGGGATTCTCCCACACGCTCAGGTCCCTCCCGACACCACCCATATGTTCACCAGTAGCCACGTCTCTGTCGGCACATGGTATGCCCACCCCGTACGTCAGGTGCAGCAGCCCCAGTGACACGGCCGAATGCAGTTGGAGTGCCTCCTTGATGAGGGCTGGCAAGTACGGGAGCTTCGGAAGGTTGGACTCCTCCCGATGACCTCGTCCAGCTATGCCATGACGAAGGAGGTGTTCAACCCGATGGTGAATATGTCTTGTTAATTCCATGTGATTGTCAGATCAGCATGTACATATATTCTTTAATATTATATAAATGGAATAGCCTTAATTGAATGAAGACCTTGTTATTGATCGAAGACAGTTCTCGGCACAGAGGCGGCCACATACTCGGCACTCTCGTCGTTCCTCTTCCTCCAAGTCTACCTAGCTTATCAGCTTTCACTATAAGAAAAATCATGTTTTTCGACGGATCATTTTCGACGGGCAAAATTTCCCCTAAAGCACCGAAGGAATTTTTTACAGGATGAAATTATCCATGGTAATTATGGACGGAGTAGTTTTCGACAATCGCAAATGTATAAACTTATGACGGTTTACTAAGTGTCAAAATTTTCGATGATTACAATCGTCGAAAGTTTAGAGGGATGAACAACTGTCGAAACTTCAGATGCTCATAACCATCGAAATAAGGTGGATGAGCGTGAGTAGTTTTTCATGGCATTTAACGACGGCTCAGACCGTCCAAATTTTTTACAGTTCTATACCCGTCTATAATTTCGATGGTTACAACCGTCGGTAATGTTATTATAAGATTAATATATTTATATTGTAGCCGACATTCAATGTATACATTATTATAATAAATTGACGATAAATCTACTTAAAAATTGGTAAATTTATATATTCCTCAGACACGATAAATTCATCGTATAAATGAGTTCACTTATTCTTTAAGTTAATGTTCTAATATCATCGTTATAACTATAGAGCCATCCATTCATATAGCATATATAAGTCAACTGTTATATCTCATATATATGAGTTCTTTCATATATAAAAAGCTATACCACTCATCTCTTACTTTTCAATTACACAATGAAGTGTCATCAAAGATTATCGGCATACATAAAATTAAAGGTGAATTAATTAAGATTTCATTGATATATCTTGATATTATAATAAAGTGAGTTAATAAGTAATTTCACTTCCAACGATTCTAATTGTCAAAAAATTGAATAATATATATTATACCTATTAATATACCTATTAAATTAATAAAGAATGGATGTTCTGACGGTCAGGACCTTCGACACTTTCGAGAGTTAAGACAACTGTCGAAACCTCCGACGGTATGAAATGTCCAAATTTGAATTAATATTTTATAGTATTGATTTAAGTTCGACGATTCTCATCGTTGGACGTTAGATAATGTTTTTTATGTAATGGCAATATACCTATTAATATAAATATTTTTTACATTCCGACGAGTTGAGCCCTCGAAACTTTCGAGGGTTCGACGAATCATCGAAACTTTCAACGATTCTAACCATCAAAATTTGAATTGATATTATATATTATTTCTTACGTTCCGACGGTTCTGACCGTCGGTACGTTAGATTATATATATATATATATATATATATATATATATGTAAATGTAATATACCTATTAATATAATTATTTTTTATGTTCCGACGAGTCGGGCCGCTGAAACTTTCGAGGGTTCAGAGAACTGTCGAAACTTTCAACGGTTCAAACCGTCGGACTTTGAAGTGATATTTTATATTATTTATTTACATTATGTAAGATATACTATATTATGATTGTAGCAGTAATATACCTATTAATATATATATATATATATATATATTTTATGTTCCGACGATTTGAGTCGTCGAAACTTTCAGCGATTCGAACCGTCAAAACATAAATAAATAATATTAAATATCAATTCAAATAAACGTAAGATATACTATATTATATATGTAACGGTAATATACTTAGTAATATATATATCTTTTATGTTCCGACAGTTTGAGCCGTTGAAACTTTCGAGGGTTTCGAGAGCTGTCAAAACTTTCAACGATTCAAACCATCGAAATTTGAATTGATATTTTATATTATTTATTTACATTTCGACGGTTCTTACCGTCAAAAATTGACAAATTCTCCTCTATAAGTAACCGACCCTTTCGTTTCATCCTCCGGTTCTTCTTCCCCCTGCAAAAATTGCCATCCAACGGCCCACATTCGTCGCCGCCTGTTCTGTCATCCGGCTGCTGCTCCCTCTTTGCTCCGTCGGCAACATCCGATACGGCCCGTCACTGCAACGGCGTCGCTTCCCCTGCAAAAAGCACATCGTCGGCCGCCTCCGTCCCCCGTCACTTGATCCGTCGGTCCATCACTGTAGCCGCTCCGCTCCACCGCCAGCCACAGGTACGTTCAACCACCCCCTTCTGCCCACTCCCCTCCGCCCTTCCCCACGCTGCCATTCGATTCGGCCATGGCCGACTAGATCTGGACGCGTGCGACCACATTCGGCCGTGGCCTGACGCGGCTGGATGCGGCTGTTCGCCATTCGGCCAGATACGGCCGCTCGCGATCGCGGCGGCCGAGTCCGGCCGGTTGCGGCCAGATCTGGACGCTCACAGTCACGTTGGCCACTTCGGGGCGCTGGCGGACACTGCGGCCAAATCCGGACGCTCGCAGCCGTGTCGCCACTTCGGGGCGCTCGCGGACGCTGCAGTTGCCCATCTCTCTCTCACTCAGTTATGCTACAAGAACAACAAAAAGAAAGTGGAGGTGGAGGGAAACGTAAAGCTGCGGAATTCACCTAGTGGTTGTCGTGGATCTCGACGATGTTGCTGAGGGTCGACTATCCATGTGCTCCTTTGAACTTTCATTCGTAACAATGGTCATCGCTTGGAGGTGTATATGATGGGAAAAGATGGTTGAAGAACACTACGACCTTGTCATGGAATAGGACTTGCAGTGAATCGCACCGGATGATACTGCAACAGTCGTATCATATATTTCATAATTTAATTTTTAGCATAAGCACTTGGTATTCTCATCATTAATTTGTTTATTAAAATTTTAACATCATAATTAAATATTTATAAATTATATATTGATTCTTTATATTGCAATATCTTTTTATTCATAAAAAAATAATGATTATATATAAATGCATTCTTAGTTATTATATATATTACCAGTGCATGAGTTTCATTCCATGACTAACAGAATACAAAGACTCATCATATTATATATATATATATATAATATTATATATATATATATAATATGATGAGTCTTTGTATTCTGTTAGTCATGGAACGAAACTCATGCACTGGTAACTCGGGTTTATGGGCTCGGCTATAAACATGAAGGATGATCGAGTTGCTTGTGATATTAGGCTCAATTCCTTTGTTGTGCATCTCACTTAAAAGATCCTCAGTTGGTTTCATTGTCCTATCGAATCAGTTCTTGGGTGCAAGCTTGCCCTCCTACGGATTTCATTTAATAAAACATAAATACGTAACTGCATTTGGCTCCAAACCACCACCTTTAGAAATTTTTTGGCCATTTCATTTGGGTTTATTTTACACCATCCATAAATCAATAGTGTATATGTCTTTTCATTAGGTTCATACTTGAAGGCCGAGAGAAAATGAAATAATGGTAATAATAATAAGTGTAAAGCTATTAAGAGCCTGCGAGTCATCATTATTTGCTGAGATAATGATGGTGCTCTCACATGGTTGCCAAAAGTCAATCATAAGAAGACAACCTATCACAATTTGCAATGTTCTAGCCAAAAGAGAACTTTATTTTTATAGAAAAACAGAACTAAATGCTTGCATTGAGAATTAGAGGATTTTCACCACTCATTTGAAGTGTTCATGCGCTAGTAGTCTGTGGATACATGTCTATCACAAATGTGAGCGGGTAAAATGAAAAGTTCAACCAATCTAATATACTATCAATCATCTGAAATCACATGCAAGAAGATAACTTCGCAAAAAAAATGAAAATTTAAACATATAGCAGTGCAGATCAATATGTTGTCCTAGGGTGTAACGGCAGCCCAGTGATGGAGCATGAGGAAGCGCATCCGCCAAGGGAACATCGTGCAGCAGCTACTGTAGAATGTGCGCCACCAATACCATGTACTCCTGCAGCAGCTCCGTGACCAATATAATCTCTCTCTCTCTCTCTTTCTCTCTACCTCTCTCTCCCCGAATGCTCAGGGTTGAACGGAATTGTCGACGAAATCTATCTAAAGCTCCAAACAGATAGAATTAGAGCTGTCAGGATTGAAGAGGGATTGGAATATCTAGATCATAAAATTGTATAGGTTTTCTGAATTGGCTGCTGGTAGCAAGTAAAGAGAGAGAGTCGAGAGAAGATGTAAACAAAAACTCTCTAAGGATCTCTTCATCTTCCAAGAAAGAAAAACTGATGTCCATAAAAGTTCAAATAATGAATACTGCATTAATCGATATGGAAGTTGCGTGAAAGAGAAAAAAATGGTGAATGGTTGAAAGTTATACAAAGGTCTAAACTCATGTAAATCACTTAGAAAAAACCGATAAGTGTCAATGCTGCAATGTGAGCCTCCCCAATGCATTAGATTAGATCATGCTTCTTGACTCATTTGGTCAGTACGTATAAATTGTCCATGACCATAAATATACAGCATTTGGGCAGTTCCAGAAAATTTGACTTAAATTTATGTGAACATATAATGATTGTGTTAGGATTTTTATACGAGAGATATTATGCATCGAATTAACGCCCGAGAATTTTAAGGTGGTAAAAAGTTTCATTATTATGTTCTATTCGGATTCTCAGGGGTTTATATATGCACTCGTAAGAATTACATATCGGCTCAGATTAGAATTCACCCGTAGTGCCTTTTATGTTTTGGGGACAAAATTTCAATTGGGATAACATTGTATACACATACAAGATTATTGCAAATTTCGATGTCAAAAGAGGACCAAAAAGCCCATGTTACGATTGATCGTTAACAACTGGTAACCTAGGCTTGTCGGCCCATGTCTTAACATAACATATGGCCCAACCCATGGGGTACATGTTCCAATGTTTTCTTTTGTCACCACTTTCTACATTTTTCTATTCTCTTTCTTTTATTCTCTGTTATTTCAAGTATCGATTGAATATTACATGGGAAGACTCTTTGACACTTGTAATTCGTGATTCTATCTTGTTTGCAATGACGTAGGCTAAACTAAATCGTCCCGCAATATCTCAAGGATCTTTATAAGTAGATTATCATGAACTTTACTTTTCTTATCCTCATCGTCCTCCTAACCAGTACTAACTAGTTTTTTGACTATATTACGGACATGACATAATAAAAAATAAAAAATATTAAAAAAATAAAAAATGACAAAAGTCTCATTGGCGCGCTAGGGGGCTGGTGCTAGTAGGTTTGGAGCTCGTTCTTCACGCAAAAATAAGACATGATCTCCTTACCTTCAGGATTCTATGTATACACCTTTCTCCTTTTCCTAGCCTCGCCCCATGAACATGCAATTTATGGGACAAAGGAACAGTGACCTCCCTCCAGTACTCTCCAATTTAGTCCATTGTTTATTTGCCTCATCAAACTCATAAAAGGTGGATGCACATATTAGAGGTGTCCCTGTAAACAAATATGAGTTTATCATCCATCTTCATGAAGTTGTATTGATCAAAATTGAAGAATTGGATTTTTATGGAGAGGTTCCCGATCACAATTAAATTTTGCTTCATGAGGTTATAAATTCGTAGCCTTCATTCGATGTCTACATGATAGATTTGGTCCTTAAGGAGAAAAGGTTTACGATGTCCATAAAAATATTTTCTTGGTGATCGATGTTGAGAATTTTATATTCTTTATCTCCCGGTGCTGATAAAAAGAAGTCTCAAAAGACTTGGCCCAAGTTTAGGTACACATGATGGTTAGTTCTCCATTTGGCGAGAACATGCTACTTTTTTTTTGTTTTTTCTTTCAATTATTTATTAAATTTTTAATTAGTAAAATATTATTAATTACTACTTAATCTTGATATTATTTATTAAATTAATTTTATATTATCTTAAATAATAATCAAATATAATATTTTATTTGTTAAACTAATATTATTTAGCATATAAAATAAATTATTTAACTTAATATAAATATTTTTAAAAATTATAATATTAATAACACAAGGAAAGTAATAAATTATAATATTCTTATTTTTTGTGAATTATAAATTATAATATATACATAAATATTTTTCATAAATTATAATATTAATATAATTTTTTTATAAATAACTATTTTAACTAAATAAATTTAATTTACTAAAATTTTACACATAATAAAATAGTAAATTAATTGTATCGTTGGTTCTTACCTTTTATTCAGACATCTACTAAAAAATTTATCTATCAAATTAAAATTTTAAATTTTCATCATTACACTTTTCATCCTAACAACACACCTAAACTATTCTATTAGAAACTGGCAGCAGGCAAAGAGCAAACTAAGGTTCCATGCATTCTTGGCAAATGCTCAACTTTCTGAGAGAAGGAAGTTGAGTTAGAACCAATGATAAATAAAATTGTATGTAAAGATCATAAATAAAACAATAACTTATATTAAAGTAATAAAGTCAATTATATATGTCATCAGTAAAACATATTCATAATAATCAATAATTAATTCCAAATTTCATTTTTAAAACATAAATCCATTTGAATTAAACTTTATTAATGCATTACATCAATCCCAAAACTTGAAACTTGAGAACGAGGCAAGCTGCCAAGGACAACATGTATCCTCCCTGTGTTGCCTCTCATTGGCCGTCATTGAGCTTGCCAAAATTTTCTTCTTAGGAGTATTGCTCATAGAGAAAACCATAAAAAAAAATGAAATGTGAAAAGGGAAAGAAAAATGAAAAAAAAAGATGGGAAAAATTGATTCAACTTAAAAAAATGGGAAAAAATAAATGGAAAAAAATGAAATAAACTTTTTTTTATTAAAAACACACTGTTGTTTTCTCTTCTACTACCCTAATGTTTTTGCCTCTTTGAACTATTCGGCATTTTATTTTTCTGCCAAAAATATTTAGTGTTCTCACGATGATCATATGTACTATAACTTTTCTGAATTCGTGTAACTTAATTAGCCATCAGAGCTATAGATTTTTTATGTAGTTAGGATCTGCAATGTTTTTATATGTTTCCAATTACTTTATAATTATTTTAGTTCATTGAACAATATTATGGAGGAAATGAACACCTTAATTACCATGGTATGTGTAGGGCACATACATGCAAAAAACACAAGTCTAGCCGAATAATAGAATCTATCCGAGTCAATGTGTATAAGTGCATTAAACTTTTTTATCGTTAATATTGTAGTATGTATATTTATATTAATGACGTCATGTCCGGATTAATTTTAAATTGGTACGAGTCTTGCTTTTCCTAAATATTTTGGATTTTTTTTCACAACGGAATGTTCATTGGTAAAAGAAACAATGATGTTGGTGTTGTTGTTTTGAATATTATATGATTATATTTAATTGGAAAGTTATATTTGTGTGCAATTATTTGTTGAATTTCCATTGTAAAATTACTATTATATGTTTTTATAAAAATATATTTTCCTTTTTTTTAAAAAAAAGAATATTGCAATTCGGGAAGCTGTGTGTTAAGCCCAAGCCTAGTAGCGGTGGAGGCATGGCACATGGGCCGATGGCAAGGACTAGGAGATCTGACGTGTCACTTTCCTCTTTTTTTTTTTTTTTTAAAAAAATAGTGATGGTCACCTTCCTTTTGCATTGTCTTAACACTAAGCAAAATTTGTTAAATGTCACATTCTTGCTAATACACCTTCGCAAGCATCTGCATCACATGATGATGATGATGATGATGATGATGATGATGATGATGATGATGATGATGATGATGATGATGATGATGATGATGATGATGATGATGATGATGATGATGATAATAATAATAATAATAATAATAATAATAATAATAATAATAATAATAATAATAATAATAATAATAATAATAATAATAATAATAATAATAATAATAATAATAATAATAATAATAATAATAATAATAATAATAATAATAAAGAAACTTTGAAATCTTGGCGCGTGTGTCAATCTGCCATCTGCACCCACAGATCATAACAACAACTTGGGCTGCTTTTGAAATTAAATTAACTCAGATATATAAATATAAATATAAGGCCTATGATTCCCTGTAAAAAATCATATACAAGGGGGAAAAGAAAATAGTTTAGGAAGGATTGATTATTTAAAAAAACCATCTAACTGATTTTTTTAATTTCATAGTGGGTCAGATCATCTTTTTAAAACGCTACTTTAGTCTAAACAATATCTTCAAAAAAATAAATTAAATTAAATTAAACAATATATATATATATTTTATGGATAAGCATACAATGTAGCATCATATTGCACAAGAATATTAAATTATATAAAAGTATTATGCTAATAATTAAAAAATAATGACTTATGAACTAATTGTGATTATATAAAATAAAAATAGTTTTCATGGGTCCTTTGGAATTTGGATGGAATCTTAATTTCAATAGATCCATTTTATTATTATGAAAATTCATTCGAATGTATTCAAGTTTTCAAATAATTGTAATTTTATTGATTCGATTATGAATAAATCCATCGGGTTCGTCTGATTTAATTTATGCCCCTATTCATATCCAAGTTATTCTATTGTATTTCATTTATTGAAATTGGAATGGTATTAAAATAATGCTCGCAATATTGGAAATAGGTTCAGGCCCATAGGATTCATTATCTTTAATTTTAAAAAGATCATATCAACAAATCGCAGAGAAACAAAAAAATGTTTTAACTAAAATAATTTGGAACTTATTTTATAAAGAAATACACTTATTATTGTTCATTTTATTTGCTTATATTCCGAGTGAGCTTTTATTAAAAAAAATCTCAACATATAAAAATAATGTTCAACCTAAAGTTTTAAAATTGTTTATAGCAATATTTAGCTCAAGTGAGGGATAAAATAAGAAAGAAAAGAAAAGAAAAATTACTGACCACAAATATCTAATCTAAAGAAAGAAAAGAAGAAAAAATTACTCACAACATATCTCTAATCTCATGAATGTGGCGTGGGCAATATTCTCTCCTTCTATGACTTCAAATCAATTCAACAAGTAGCACCCCAACTTTCAATCCGAGCATATGTTTTATGGTCAAATTTGCTCAAGTTTGAAGCTTGCTCTCCACGCAGGAATAAGACATCATGATCTCTCGGCCTTCAGGATTTCATGCATACACCATTTCTCCTTCTTCTCGTGCACTCTACCCCATAAACATGCAATTTATGGGGCAAACGAACAAGGACTTTCCTTCGGTGCTCTCTAATTTATTCCATTATTTATTCGTGTTGTCAAACTCATAAAGGTGGATGAGTGTATTAGAGGTGTCCCTGTAAATAAATTTGATTTTATCATCCATTTGCATAAAGTTGTATTGATCAAAATTAAAGAGTTTGACGCACCACGACGGACCTCCAATGCAGTCGCTGATGTGCAAATGAGCTGTCATCACCTCTAAGATGTCTTATTTCGGACCAATTTGGCCTCTCTTCTCCTTCTTCTACTTCATTGGTCACTTTGTTACGTAGGAGAAGAATTTGCTGGTGGAAATCATGCATTATTATTATTATTAATTATTTTATACATATGCAAGAGAATTCATTAACATTGACTCCTTCGGCTCGTCCGGACTCTGTCCATTCATCGCCCGGGGCGTATTTGGTCAATCTTCCTTCAAGTAGCTCCAATTTATTGGACCTGATCGAAGACAAAAAAAAAATCAGTGAAAAAAAAGTGATCAATAGAATTATCAATTAATGATTATATATTCAGTGGAAAGAGAAGGAAAAACAAAAAGGAAAAAATGGTTATCAATTAACTCATTTTGCATTATTCATATTAGATAACTTTTTTGATAAAACTAATCAACGTTATCCATATTAGATCAAATTTTTGTTGTCATTTTTTTTGTACAAAATTTATAGAGAATTTAGTACATCTCATTTTGTACAAATTTTTTCAAAAAATGGTCTCGGCTTTTTTTTTTTTTTTGAATAGAGTGGCATGGAGAAACTTACGTCGGTGAGCATGCCACAATAGGCCATGCATAAGAGAGCAATTGCATGATGTGATGTCACAATGCGCCATGCATGCAAGGACACGCACGTGCATGCGATGCACGCGTGGGCCCTGGTTCACGACACCGAGCCGATGCGCAGGCCTTGGCCCGCTGTATTTTGGGTCCGTGCAATTTTGTTGGGCTCAGATATATATATTTTTGAAAAAGATTTAGAGTTTAGAAAACTCGAGAAAATGAATGAAAAATGAAAAAAAATATGTTTTTTGACTAAAAAAAATTATGTATAACGTGTGATGTATGAATGACACAAATGTATGCATTTAATGTTATTATGCTTTTTATATGCGTTTTATGTCATGATAAATATGTATGAGAAATTAGAAATATTTCTAATTTATGCACATTATTGAATTAAAAACTTATGAATAATTTCTTGCAATTATGCCATGTTATAATGTGAAATTAATGATATTTTTTATTCATATAAATTATCATGTCCATTTATTTAAGTATAAGTGAAATTTACTTAAATTAAAAATTAATAAAAAAATGAACATATTGTGGTACATTTTGTATTTTTAATAATTATGTGTTGAATTGCCATGAAAAATAAAAAAATTGTTTGAAAATAATCATGTAATGAGAAAAGTTTTTTAAATAAATTTTGTGAAATTGTATAACATATAATTTATGCATTTATGTTATAATGCATATTTGTTATTTACATAAAAGTAACATCATAATTGACATACATTATTTATTATTATGAATTTAGATAAAAAATCATTAACATATGTTACTGCATGATATATTTTAAAGTGTAATATGTCAGATTTAAATTGAATTTCCATATGAATTAGATTTTCATGCACACAATTATATAATATTTACTTAAAGGATTTTTAAGTGAGATACTTATGTAAATTGACATGATAATTGAAATATGCATATTATTAATTTATTATGTGAATTGTATTATATAACAAGAATTTATTTTCTTTCTCAAAATAAATATGTGTATATACGTTTTTGTTATGTATGAAATAATTTGCATATTTTGATATGATGCAATGAAATTAATTAAGTATGCATGATATTATAAATTTTTTTATGTTGACATAAATGTTGAATTATGCACGTGATAATAATCTTGTGTTTGTATACTTATTATCGTGCCTATGTTAATTATAAGGGTTTGACAATTATTTGTGTGCCAAAAATTTTCACTTAAGTACAATGCTATATATAAGAGAAATCAAATCCTTCACATCAAGGATAATAATGGTAATACGTTGAATAGAGACCAACATATTAAGGATCACTTTGTACATCACTACACTTCCTTGTGGAGGTTGACAATTCTCCCGCAAGTATACGGAGTCAATGTCGTAATATATAAAATATCGTTCACAGGGAAGAGTTCGAGTATTAGAATTATATGATTCTAATTGAGATCTAAACGGTTAGAGAGAATTGAAATAATAATAAAAACTAAATAAAAGTGAAATGTCAAAATGAGTGCAGAAAATGACAAGGAAGGGTGAGAATTGATTATGAGAAATAAATGGGAATAAAAGTTCTTGGGTTTTGAATCCACCTAGGGTATTGATAATAAGGAATTTAGAGATAATAAAATTATTAATGTCCTACTCAATCTTCAAAAGTCATGCATCTTCCTTTTAGGCAAACACAATTCTAATTAAAATAATAAAAGCCTACTTTCATGGTCATTTAGATTATTTTAATTGCATTATAAGTCAAGATTCATAAGTAAAATGATTATCCTTATTTCTAAAAAATAATACTTTTCATGTCATTCATTTGAACTAATCTTGATGAAATACTTTCGTAATCAGGAAAGTCTTCGATCGCTTAACTAGGTGGTCAATCTAATATAAGCATTACATGAAGCACATGAAAGACAAAGAACACATTAGATCCAATAAAAAAATTCCTTAAAGATCAACCATAAGTTTCATCAAATCCGAGAAAAGAAGTTTAGCCACGCATAGAGAAAGAAATCATCATTGAAACATAAGAGTTCATGAAAAGAAAATAATATTTAGTCTAAGAAAAGTACGGAAGTGCATAGAAAGAAAATGCTTTAGTCCCAGTCGTCTTGATCCTCTCAAAAACAAAGTCTGGACTCCTATTTTCGTCTCCACAAATCCCTTTTATAGTCCTTCCAAATTAGGGTTACAAAAAGGTCCAAAATACTCCAAATATTAGCCCAATACGGTCAAAATAGGTCCAATACGACATAAGGTGAAGCGTTACGGTCTGTTGGATCAAGCCGTATTGATTCTAGAGCACGATACGGTCTAAATGGCTTTAATACGGGCAAACTGGCTTAAATACGACCTGTCCGTATTTTTTGGTGCGCGAACAATATGACCTGACTGGCTTTAATACGAGCAAGATGACAGAAATACGACTAAATACGCCGTATTTTTCACTGCGAGCTCAATATGACCTGAAGGGCTTTAATACTGACTGGAAGGTTTTAATATTGGCTGTCCGTATTGAGTTTCTATACATGTATTTTTGCCAAACTTTTACCAGATTTTCATGATTCCTGAAACAAATCAAACAATAATGTAGATTTCGAAATCTTTGATGATTAAAGATGAAATAATATAAAACACATCAATCTTGACAATAATTATATTAAAATAATTGAATAACTTCACGATTATCAACTCCCCCAAACCTATTTCTTTGCTTGTCCTCAAACAACGATTAGGAACTTAGGGTCAACAAAAAATCTTCAGATTTTTCTGACCACATTATCGATAACATTATATCTCCCTAGTCCTCAGACTTCTCTACCTGAACATTATTTACGCATTAAAGACTTGTTAAACTCTTGACTTGGAACCACTGAAGCACGTGCTATATGAACGTCTCATCCTGCAGACTGATCTTTCATATAACTACCTCTTAAGACCTTGCACTAACCCCCAACTTACATTAACACTCAAAGTTGATCCACACATGTAGAGGACAATTATCCGTCCTTGGGTTCAACTAACCTTCTTTTCAATTAGTCCATATTTGTCACTTCTTTTCTTTTGTAATTTGGGGAACTGAAATTAAAAAGAAGACTTCCACTGAGCCTTGCTTTTCTTCTGAGAATACTTGGCTTGGGTGCTAGCGGTGCCATAAGTGGCATACTCATGTTTTCCTAAAATGAGAGGACAGAGGAGTAGTTATTTATAGAGATGAGAAGTTGCCCACGATTTTCCTCACCCTTTTATTTTTTAATTTTTTTTCATTGGGCGAGGCACTTGGGACCTTTATTAAATAAAGAATAAAAAAAAACATTCCTTAACTTACTCGAGAAGAGAAGTACAATTATGATGCATGTATTAACTATATAACTTATTATATCAACAACGTAGCAGGTCAAAATTGAGCATCATATAAGTAGGTGCAAATGTAAGATCCCAGACGAAGTTATGTGCAAGGTCAGACTACATATCACTCGCTTTGGTTCCAAGCCAAAGTCATTTATGTTTTTATGTTCTTCTTCAAGAATGTTCAAAATAAATCAATCATGCGGATTAGAGGATCAACATTGTCATGTATAATGTTTTCTAATTCATACTTGATGACATGCACTATTCTTTGGCGATATGAGAAAATGCAAACAAATATATATATGATAAGATACATTAACTCATGCATATTCAAAACATGCCAACAACATGGATTAAAAGATAAGGGGCTCATACATGACAACTAGTTTAACCTGACACATGCAAAAGTAAATACTTAATGACACAACTAAATTCACTACCGACCAGTAGACACTCATAACAATACACCGACTCATGCTAACATTAGCTAACCTCCTTTTCCCCCAAACCTGAAATAAACATTGTCCTCAATGTTTCTAACATGTCAAAACATAAAATTATGATTGAGGTAGAGAAAGCTCACATGCCATGTGATGGAGGTGAAAACACCGACCAATCGCTATGCTCAATGTGTTAGTCATTAATCTTGTAAATCTTGGTCCAATCGCCTCCTAGCATGTTGATATCCTACAATGAGCATACATGCGTTGATGAACGACTATTTATTTCAAAAGCACAATTCAAAGAACAAAATGATAAGAGAAAAAACTTGGGTTGCCTTCCAAGAAGCGCCTCTATTTAACGTTGTTGGCCCGACGCATTGAAGGATCAGGAATTTTTGGTGATTTCCTCCTTTCAATTTCATCAACCATTAAGTGCGACTTCAGTTTTTTGTCTGTCTTCAATAATCTCGTAGCGTGATTAGGGTGAACTCCTAATGTGGCACTCAATTCATGCAATTCTTTACATCCGACTTCAATTGAGTTTAGCAATGGGTGTTTGAATGTGTTCTTCTGCGACATGTCTTGCAACACTTTTTGCTCCTTCTCATCAATGTAGTCTACAAGGAAAACTTAATTAGCAGGAGTTCGAAATTTGGAAGATTGTGAAAGGTCAAACTCCACTTTTTCTTCTCCAATGGTGAAGGTCAACTTTCCATTCTTGACATCAATGAGGGCACCAGCAGTGGCAAAAAATGGTCTTTCCAAGATTATGGGTATTTGTCCATCCTCCTTTATGTCCAAGACAATGAAGTCTACTGGTATAAAGAACTTATCCACCTTTAGTAGTACATTTTCTACAACTCCCAATGGATAGATGATTGAACGATCAGCCAATTGTAGTGAGATAGTAGTAGGCTTCAATTCGTTCAATCCTAATCTCTTGTAAATAGGAAGGGGCATCAGAGATACACTTGCACCTAAATCACACAAAGCTTTATCAATGTTCAGATGACCAATAGTACAAGGGATTGAGAAGCTACTCGAGTCCCTCAGCTTTGGTGGCAACTTTCTTTGTATCATTGCACTACATTCCTCTGTCAAAGAAATAGTTTCATATTCCTCAAGAGCCCTCTTCTTTGACATAATCTCCCTAAAAAACTTTGCATATGTAGAAATCTGAGCAATGACATCTGCAACAGGAATATTTGTATGTAGTTGTTTAAATAATTTTACAAACTTTTCAAATTGTTGATCCATCTTGAACTTTTGGAGCCTTTGAGGGAATGAAATTGGTGGCACATATGGTGGTGGAGGCTTGTAAGGAGGCTCTAGTGGCTCTGTAGTGTTGTCCTCTACAACTTGCTTTCCTTTATTTATAGTTTTCTTCAAAAGTGACTCCAATGCTTTGTCACTCCTCAATTCCACTGCATTGCAATGCTCACGAGGGTTCACCTGACACTTGCTCGGAAGGCTGCCCTCTTCTCTGAAATTCATGGAGCTTATTTGCCCCACTTGATACTTCAAGTTCCTATTCGATATGATTAGTTGCTCCATCCCTTTCTCAATCTTTTCAAATCTGTCATTTGTTGCATTCGCTAGTTTTTCAATTGCAAGCTCCCAAGATTGTTTCTTTTCCACTTGAAGTTGTGGTGGTGGTTGTTGATACTAGAGTTGTTGCTGAAACGGTGGTTGGTATGGAGCTTGATAATGTGGTCGAGGTGGAATGTCAGGAGGTGGCGGGCGTGTTTGCTGGGATTGCCTAGTTTGATTTCTCCAAGAAAAATTGGGATGATTCCTCCATCCCGGATTAAATGTAGTGGCATACGGATTGTTCCCTTTGTTTTGATTTGCCATGACATTGGCTTGTTCATGGTGCATGCAGTCTAGGGTATTGTGAGGTCCTCAACAATTGTTACAAATAAATTGTGATGTATTCATACTTGCCACCAACTTCACTAGAGAATCCACCTTAGCACTCAATTCTCTATATCCTTCGTGGTCTCTAACATATGCTTCTCTTGATGGTCCTTCTTCATCATAGTCTTCATCATTCATAGCCAACTGATCCAACAAATTACAAGCTTGTGAGTAAGGAAGGTTCATGTTGGAACCACCTGCCGCTGTTGAATCAATGTTAAATTTCAAACTGGAAGAGAGACCATTGTGGAAGGTCTCTATCAGGAGCCAAGCAGGTACTGCATGATGTGGGCATTGCCTCTGTAGTTTCTTGAATCTCTTCCATGCATTGCCTAGAGATTCATTTTCTTTTTGCTTGAAGCAAGAATTTCATTCCTCAACTTAATGAACTTTCCTAGAGGAAAGAATCTCTTCATAAAAGCTTGAAATAGTTCATCCCATGTGTTAAAGGCTCTAGGAGGTTGAGAGTCCAACCAGTCTTGTGCCTCATTCCTGAGAGAGAATGGAAAAAGTTTCATCTTGATGACATCTTCTTCAACTCCATTCATATTGATGGTCGCACACATTTGCAGGAAACGATTGATATGAGATAGAGGGTCTTCATTGCATTCCCCTCTAAATTGATTCAATTGCACCATCTGAATGAGCCCAGACTTCAGTTCAAAATTATTTGCAGCAATCCTCGGGCCCACAATACTCGGGGTGATGCCTCTATAAGACCTTCTGGCTAGGTCCCTCATTGGAGGTTCAACTTCCTCCATCTGCTGTTGTTGTTGGCCTTCTTTCATGTTCGGTATTCTATTCTAATTGTTGGCCATTTATTGTTCTCTTCTTGCTCTTCGATTTGCTCGGCACTGTCTTTCAATTTCAGGAATATACGATTCAAGTGCCCTGTTACTACGGTGCATACACAAAAAGAAAAGAAATTTTTGTCCAGATTAACAACAACAACAACAACAAACAACAACAAAGCCTTATCCCACCAGGTGGGGTCGGCTACATGGATCATACGACGCCATATTCGTTGATCCATGTTCATAAGATTCGACAGAATTTTATGCTGGCTGTCGGGGCCTAACACAACCCTCCTCCTTTATCCGGGCTTGGGACCGACTATAAAATATAGGCAGAGTTTTTGTCCAAATTAACAAATAAAATCAAAATTCTAATATTGACGCTCTTCCCCGACAACGGCGCCAAAAACTTGACAATTCTCCCGCAAGTATATGAAATCAATGTCATAGTATATAAAATATCATTCACAAGGAAGAGTTCAAGTATTAGAATTATATAATTCTAATTGAGATCTAAACGGTTAGAGAGTGTTGAAATAATAATAAAAACTAAATAAAAGTGAAATGCCGAAATGAGTACAGAAAATGACAAGGAAGGATGAGAATTGATTATGAGAAATAAATGAGAATAAAAGTTCTCGAGTTTTGAATCCATCTAGGGTATTGATCATAAGGAATTTAGAGATAATAAAATCATTAGTGTCATACTCAATCTTCAAAAGTCATGCATCTCCTTTTCAGGCAAACACAATTCTAATTAAAATAATAAATGCTTACTTTCGTGGTCATTTAGATTATTTTAATTGCATTATAAGCCAAGATTCATAACTAAAATGATTATCCTTATTTCTAAGAAATAATACATTTTATGTCATTCATTTGAACTAATCTTGATGAAATACTTTCGTAATCAGAAAAATCTTCGGTCGCTTAACTAGGTGGCTAATCTAATATAAGCATTACATGAAGCACATGAAAGACAAAGAACACATCAGATCCAATAAAAATATTTCCTAAAGATCAACCCTAGGTTTCATCAAACTCGAGAAAAGAAGTTTAGCCACGCATAGAGAAAGAAATCATCATTGAAACGTAAGAGTTCATGAAAAGAAAATGATATTTAGTCTAAGAAAAGTACAGAAGTGCAGAGAAATAAAATGCGTTCGTCCCAGTCGTCTTGATCCTCTCAAAAACAAAGTCTGGACCCCTATTTTTGTCTCCACAAATCCCTTTTATAGTCCTTCCAAATTATGATTACAAAAAGGCCCAAAATACTCAAAATATTAGCTCAATACGGCCAAAATAGCTCCAATATGGCCTAAGGTGAATCATTACGGTCTGTTGAATGAAGCCGTATTGATTCTGGAGCGCGATATGGTCTAAAGGACTTTAATACGGGCAAACTGGCTTAAATACGACCTGCTCGTATTTTTTGGTGCGCGAACAATATGACATAACTGGCTTTAATACGGGCAAGATGACAAAAATATGGCCAGCCCGTATTTTCCACTGCGAGCTCAATATGACCTGAAGGGCTTTAATACTGGCTGAAGGCTTTAATACTGGCTGCTGAGTCTCTATACATGTGTTTTTGCCAAACTTTTGCCAGATTTTCACGGTTCTTGAAACAAATCAAACAATAATATAGATTCTGAAATCTTTGATGATTAAAGATGAAATAATATAAAACACATCAACCTTGACAATAATTATATTAAAATAATTGAATAACTTCACGATTATCAGAGGCCTGACCCTTCATCCATTCTTTCGAGCTCATGGCCTTACCTCCCACCTTAGACTCATCATGCGCCCTCACCTAACTTCCTACATCACTATCCAGAAAATTAAAGATGACCTTTGGAGTATGCCTACGAGCAAAACCTCGGTCCGATGACTTTAATGTTGAGTTCTAAAAAAAACAATTGAAACAACATTAGTCTCTTTCAATTAGGTTCCCTTCTTGATGGACGCCAAAAAGTTTCAATCACTTTCATTCCAAAAAGGATCAATCCTACACTAGTCACTAATTATAGGCCCATATCTTATGTAATGTCATTTATCGAATTATTACCAAAATGTTAGCAATTAGATTAAAACCTCTTCTTCATTGATAAAAGGTGCTTTCATCTCACACATGTCATTCAAGATAATACTTTTTTAGTTCAGGAAATTATGCATTCAATGACTAGGGGAAGAACCAAATTTCTTTTACTCAAACCTGATATTGATCTCCTAGGAAGCTATTACTCATGCCCTAACAATAATGAATTTTTCTCAAAGTTTTATCACTTGGATTAGTTTGTACCCAATCTCACCTAAATGGTTCCTATCCCACATACTTCCACAGTGATAAAAGCATCAAACCAGACGATCCTCTATCTTTATATGTTCATCTTGTCTATCCTAAGTTTTTTTTCTTTCCTATTGAATCAAGAAGTCTTCTCTAGTAGAATAATTCCTTCTGTTCAGGGACACAGTAATATTAATATGATGTTAGTCTGTATTGTACCTACCCAAAAGATTGTAGATGTCTCATGGATATTTTTAAACTATACTAGTCTCTCATTAATTAAAAGATCAAATTACAATAAATTAGCTATTTATCTCCCACATAAGTTTTCTAACTATAGAAGATATCTCATTAAAAACATCCTAGATTTCAACGTCGGCTTCTACCCTTTCCATTAGTTGGGTGCACCACTTGACCAATAAGTAATTAATTAAGTTTTATTTTTGAAAAAAAATGAAAAAAACAAACTTGCAAGCTAGAGAATGAAGACTCTCTCCCAAGCTAGCAGAATAAACTCTAATTAAGTCAAACTTAACTTCTCTACCTACTCACATTTTGGCATCTATTCAGGTTTCTACTAGGTTCCTTCACTCTTGGAGAAGTTTTCCCAGAGTTCTCTATGGCCCACAAGTGGGGGAAAGAAAAGAACACATCTTATAAATTGACCAATAGTTCGAATCGGGTCATAGTTAAAATTCATGCATCTCTTATTGCAAAAGAATTCTAGGCATTCTTAATGTGAACAGTTCTTTAGCAAAAATGCCTTGGTTTCTTCCCCACGCTCAGTTTATCGTGGTTTCTCCTCTTTTTGGAAACTAGTATTGCAAATGACAAACTTGATGAAGTTGGGTTTAATTAAGACAATTGGAAATGGCTGCTGATACTCATGACCATTGGCTTTTTAGCACTCTTTTTATGCTTTATGCCTACGTTAGCAAATGTTAATTATCAGGTTATATTTTATTTCTAATTCATCATCGAATATATGCTCCCTTTATGACTGTTTGGCTCCCTCCATAGTTTCTAAGATATGTCTCATTAATTTACCTTCAAATCCCTATGATGATATATAAGTTGATCTAGGCTCCAGATGCCACCCCCATGCACCCAACAGGATGGCCGGTTTGGAAAACTATTTGGATTGTCCAGATTCCCCCTAAAATCCATAATTTTTTATGGAAGATCTTGCACAAACGATTGCCCACAAAAGACATGATTGTGTGTTTTGATCAAAACATCTCCACCTCGTGCACCATGTGTGGTATCTTTCCTGAAACATATAACCATATCATTTTCCACCATTGTAATCCTACCCCGTTGTGGAGCATTTTTTCAACAAGAAACTAACCTTACCTTCCAGCACATGCATAATTGGATTTGAGTGCATGGGTCGTTGAGGGAGATCATCTTCCTTTGTGAGATAAATCCTCCTTATCGTTATTCGATCTTTGACTTTCGGGAATTTGGGAAATGACATATTTTTCAATTCTAAATGGGCAACCATAGCTGGGGTTTGAAGGGTGTGTCCTTGCTGAGTATCATGATATATGCTAGATCCACAATCCTAAGAGGAATTCTAACACCCATAATACCCCCATGAACAACTCTGTTGTCGGATGGGAGCTCCCACCCCATTCATGGTTCAAGTTGAACTTGGACGGATCATTCACCAATTCGGATGAGAATGGGAGAGCTGGATACGTACTGAGATCTTTTAACATGCAATTTATATTTTGTAGGTGCTACACATGCCACCTTTCACTTTGCATTGGCTAGTAAAGCATATGCTGCCTACATCGGCATATAGACTTGTATGCGAAGAGGCATAAGAAGCTTATTGAAGCAAATTGTGCTGTCCTCATTCAAATCTTGAATGACAAAGCAAAATGTCTGGTGTACTCGAAGCTTGATTGAAGACATTTACAATCTTTTATCAGCTTTTGCGATATGTACTTATAGGTGCTAATAGTGTAGCGAATTTTTTTGGCCCAACTTTTTTGGCAATCTGTGATTCCTTTTGGGAGGATCAATCTACTGACATCCTCGATTTTTTTGTACTCTTATTCACCATCATATTAGTAACTCTATTTCCATTTAAAAAATTTCTACTTTGTTCTCAATTTATGATTCACATTCTGATGTATTATATGTCTTCACTTCAGGCATTGTTGAGAAAATGATAGATTGTAGGAGTTCAGGAACCGTTATGAAAAAAATCAATTCATGCAGGTCATCTTCAACATTTTGATTCAGTTGTCTTGAGAGTGAATGGGTGTAAGGAATCAAATCTTCTAAACATCTGTTGAAATATAGTGAAATATCATGACATATGTATGCATGATTAATGCAACATGTGCTACACTTGCCACAGTTAATTTGGTCTTTCGCTTCACCTTATGAGATGTTGGTGGATTGAGAGAACAAGAAGGGTAGTGCTGTAATGAGGAGGAAGTTAAAATTCAATTCCCTTTGCAGAAACATCAGCTGATATCAATAGCACACAAAGTTTATACAGTTTATACAATTCACGTAGCACACTCTTGTAGATTATGTAAAGAACTAGGGACTTCAAATTTCTCTCCTCTCTCCACATACAAATCAGAATATTGCATCACGTCCACTAGCTACTTGTTCTTATATATGCTTCATCTATCAGCGAAGGCTTTGCTGTCGTTTGATTCCCTCGGTATGAACTGATTCTCAACCTCTGGAGATTCTTTTACGTCGACATGTTGAAGGTCCGAGGGCAGACTGTAATGCCCCCAAATCGCACCCCGCCACGTGGCAGAATACGCTTCGGAGACGCTATGAGTCATCCTTACATGTACATCATATTGACCAAAAAGAGACTTTGACTGGTCAACAGAACATCAATAAATGCGGAATAACTAAATCATCATTAAGAATAAAGAGAGTAACATCATGAAATGCGGAAGACTGACTTCATAGGAGTCCAAAGGAAAGCTAATACATCAAGTAATAAAAAGAAAGGAAAAAGCTATTCTTCATCTAAGGGACTCGATAACCATGTGCAGAGTCACCTACGAGCTCGATCTGTCACCGTTTGCCACCATCATTATTCATACCTTGGCCTACATTTAAGAACATGCAGGAGAGAAACCTCCCTATGAGTTTTGCAACTCAATATGGAAATAAGATAAAAATAATCATAAGATCATGATACTAGACAAGAATAATAAAGACATCATCATCATCATATAGAAGAAAAATAGACATCATCATGATATAAGTAAAGGATTCTTGTAACATGTCATATGGATAGAAGATCGCTAAGATCATAAGAAATCAATAGATCAAGATGTCATCTTCTTAGGATTATAGGATCAAAAGATCAAGATAGATCATAATAAATCATCATTAAGTGGCAAACGCCAATTATCTTGATTATGAGGTCATCATCATATAAAGAATCAGGAGAAATCATCGTATGAGCATAGATAATCATGAAGTGAAACATCTTCTTTAGTTCATATTAATAATAGATCAAGAGATCATGGAAAGATCATCATAAAAGTGACAAGAGCCACAAATCATCATGAAGGGATTTTATTATTAATATGCTTCATCTTCTTCTTCATCTTATTATTTATCTTTGACTTATAGTGGGGTATTTTTCAACCCACGGGAGGCCTGCCTCAACCCGTCCATCATCATCATAACTGACAGAGCCAGCCCATAACTGACCGTAGTCAGCCCATAACTGTCCGAGGACAGCCCATAACTGATCGTCACCAGTCCATCATAAAAGAGCTCTCCATTTAACATTTTACGTCTTTTATTTTGCATCTTTTAATTAAACAAATCATATTTTGATAAGAACTTTAAAATCAGGATAAAGGACATAATCATGAAGAGTAAATCAGGGATAAAATCGACATCATCATCATCATACATGTATTAGAATTAATCATGTAGAACATGGATTAAAATATCATAAACATGCGATTAATCTGGTCGGAACCCGAACCGAGTAGGGAGAAACCCGGGTCGGGTCCGACATGGTCATCATCGACACAAATCAGAGAGCAAGCTCGGACCGAGTTCGGGTTACACCCGGGCCGGGTCGAGTCGTCATAGTTATGATTGGATCTAATTTAATTCATTGTAAGATCATAATATGCATAATCATCTTCATGACATAAATTAGGATTACATACAGGAGCATTAATAGCATAATCATCGTCATCATCAAGTTCTAAATTAAGTACGTAATCAGGGATCAAAGGATTATAAAATCAACTTAATCGCTTTGGAACTCGGGCCGAGTTGGGTGAAACCCGGGCCGAGTTCGTAAGGGCATCATCGGAGAAAGATCAAGACATGACTCGGGTCGGGTGTAGGTCATACTCGAGCCGGGTTCATACTTAGCAGCTCGGTCAGCCGATTCGACGGATCAGTCGACAGCTCGACAGAAATCACGGCCGAGCGCGACTTTGTCGTGGAACTTCCCGGGGCAGGTCATCATCAACCCGGGCCGGGTTCTTCTTCGTTGCAGAGGGTCGCGCTCGTGACAATCGCTGACTCGGCCGAGTTCCTTCGAACTCGGTCCGAGTATGGACCTGCCCGAGCCGGGTTTTATGGAAACCGAGCCGGGTTCTTCTTACGCAGAACTTGCGCAGATGCGCGGTGTGCGTTTCGTTCATCTTTTTCGGCGATGGCCGGCATCCAGAATCGTCATAAATCAATGAACTAATACTAGCCATAAATTAGGACATGCTTCGAGTATAAAATCATGATTCTAGGAAGAATCTACCCTAGTTCCATACATTGTTAGTTTTTGTCCAGAAACTAATTCTGCAGTCTTCTTCTCTCTCCTCCTCTTCCTCTTCTTTCTCTGTCCGCACCTCTCAGTTCAAGCACGCTTCGACGTCATCTCCTCCCTCAGGCGAGTCCCCTCTTGGCGGCGACAAATCAGGGACGAGAAAGGAACGAAAAAGGTGCACGAGAGGAAGAGAAAATTAGGGCCGGCTTGTAGGAAAAATAAAAGGGACTGATTTATTTGATTTGGCCTCTTATTTATAGGGGAGGAATTTGAGAATCTTTGGGACTTCAAGATTTGATTTAATCCCCTCAGATTTCAAAACTTTATTTCCTATTTATCTTTTCCTCTATTTAGTTTTATGTTCCTATTTGTTTTAATCCTTTTCATCCTCTTCTTTTCCTTTTTCTATTTCAAGTTTCTCTCTTCTTTTTTTTCTTTAAATGAACCGGGCGTTACATTATAAACCCCTTAAAATAAAACTCGTCATCGAATTTAGTCATCGGGTAGGAGTTTACTAAGAAGAGAGCTTCTTAATCATTTGTGCAATGGTACATCTCACACTTAGAAAGACATTTGTTCATCATCGTTCCATCTTCATCACCTTAAGGACAGAGTCCTTCCATCATCATATGCGTTGGGACAATGGGTCATTTTATAGTAATATACCTTAGGCAAAGGCTCTTTTACCATATAACATTTTCTTTCATCCTTTCTTCATCATATGGTTCATCTTTTCATTTTGCCTTTGCTATAATTGGAAAATAAAAATCTACTTCAGTCAACATGTTAATGTGTTGTCATCTAAGTCATCCATATGTCAAATAGAGGGTTGCCTCATATGAGGATGTAAACTCTTCTTTAAATAGACCATGACAATCCTTGTTTCATCTTGCATCTTCCTTAATCTAACATCCTAACTTTTGTTTACAAGGAATCAATTAAGGCATTTGGGAGCAAAGTCAACTCCATATCATCATGAGAAAAACACATGATGATGTCATGACATCATTTGGACACATCTTGATTTCCGATCAAATCAATAATTTGGATCAAATGCCTTCTTAGGTAGGAAAAACCTTTAATACAACTCGATCATCAAGTTAATGATCTATCTACATCCGTCTTTAGTGGCATAAGATTTCTATGGTGTCAAAGCTGTCTTCATCCTCTTTATATCAATTCGATTTTCTTGGCATGTTCATTTTGGTTATCACAGCTCTTTGGTACTTAATAATTTCTTCTCACCTTCCTTCTTCCTACATGTAGGTATGTAGTATCCTATACAAGGTCTCAAGGAAACCTCACGAATGACATAATAACAATAAATGTCATCATGAACAATGACATACAATCGATCAGCATCAATGGGTGGAAAATAAAATTTTATCTCATGATTAATTCTATAAAAGTGATCATCATAATCATGAGCTTACGGGATGATCATCGCTGATCCTAAAATTAAGGGTCATCAAGGTAACATATGATATGATTGATTATACAACAATGGGATATCATGAGAAAATTAAGAAGATTGATTATTTGGCATCAAAAGATGCATCATCATCATAGGATCATTCCTTTATTATAGGATAATCATCATGTGGATCATTAGGATCAACAATGACATAGCCTAGCATGGTGGGAGAAACTTATCATGATGATCATTAAGATCAGTAGCGTCATAAGGTACATCGATAACATCAATGATCATCATGCAAAAATCAATAGTATCATTGAACATAACCATCATCATTAGTAATCATCATCTTTATGGACGCAATTGATTATAAACCATATCATTATTGTACATGATCGTAAAGATTACTAGGATTGACATTATTAGATAAAATTGTCATCCTAAGTAAGGCCATATTTATATAGAATCATTAACATCATACATCATCTTTTCATAAGCTTCCTAGCACTCTACCTTTTTCACAATGACATACTGGCTACTTAGAATATACTTTTGTATCTTCATGTTTCATGTCATTGCTATTCATTCATCCTTATACATCTTTGTACTTCCCAAATGAATCACAACTCAGACTTATGGTTACATCTTTATACTTCTTGTACTTTCCAAATGTATCGTAACACATGCTTATAATATTCCTTTAATACTTTTTCCTTATAAGGCATAATCCCAAATGGATCACAACCCAGAACTATAACATTCATCTAATACTTCTTCTTATAAGACTTATTCCCAAATGGATCGCAACCTAGGCTTATGTTATTCATCCAGTATTGTTCTTTTTAGGACTTCGTCATTTGGGTTCCACATGCTTAGTTCCTTCATCATTTCACATTGACGTAGTCTCATTGAAGCCTAATGAGCCTTCCTTCTTGTGTTTGAATGCATGTGGAATAGAATTCGTTACCATGGTGCTAATTTATGAGGAACTCAAAATCTTTTAGAAACTTCATATAAGTAGCATTTCAAGATAATACTACAACCTCAACATCCTTCCTGAATAATTAAGGATAATTCCACAACTCATTTGATTTCCTAAGTTAGAAGTTTCATCTCATACTTCTTCAATTAATTTTTTTTTCATGTGAATTTGTGCTATCTTAATACCATCAGTATAAATTCACATATGTTCCTTATATTGTTTCGTGATTAGTCCGAACATCATGTTCATGAGGACCATCTAAGTTGGGGGGGGGGTGTCCATTGGTTCAGTGACATCACTAAAATTTATAGTGATCACACATTGACAGAAAAGATCATCTTCATTACATCCGTTTTCAACAATCCGAAAGCATTAGTACTCACTTCATAGGTCAGCCTTGGATAACATCCTGACCTTAAATAGGTAATCTATACATCGTAATAGACACTTGTGTCTTGATTCTTGTTTTGATTAACATCTTGTAATCAATTTCTAACTTCGTAGAGTCATCATTCTTCTTTATAAAAGAAAATGGAACATTCTAAAAGTGAGACCCTCGGTCTCATAAACCCTTTATATTAAAGTTACTGAATTTGACTCTTTAATTCATGTGTCATGGGGCCTTCGAAATCAGGGTCATGCTTACTAAAAGTAATGTTCATCATCGTAGATAATGATAACATATGATTCGATAATATTGATAATGGAATCATGTCAATTATCATCTTTATAAGATCAATCTAGATCTATGTTTGATGTGACCCTTCCCTAAATATCATCATAAAAAAAGTACTTCTTTTATTGATAATCAATTCAATGATATAAAAGGGATCGTATATTAGATCAAGGATAGGTATTTGATCAAATTATTGAATCTATACTTAATCATCTTAGCAGGATGGATAGTGTAAGAGTGATATGAAAAAGATATGAAAATGCCATATAAGGCATGTCTGTCAGATCCTGAGATAGTTCTATATTCATAAAATACTTCATCATTAATCATCATCATTAGAAAGGAATCTTAAAGATAAATAAGACTCATATTAGCATAATCAACTATCATGAGTCAAAAGTTGTCATCTTAATCATTTAGCTTATGAGTGAAAGACAAACTTACTTGACATGACTTCAGGTGGCGCGGTGACTGCTCGTGGCACTTGCACATGGACCATGACATCTTATATTAGGACATGAGAATGTCCTAACTTTAGGCTCTGATACCTAACTGTAATGCCCCCAAATCGCACCCCACCACGTGGCAGAATACGCTTCGGAGACGCTACGAGTCATCCTTACATGTACATCATATTGACCAAAAAGAGACTTTGACTAGTCAACAGAACATCAATAAATGCAGAATAACTAAATCATCATTAAGAATAAAGAGAGTAACATCATGAAATGCGGAAGACTCACTTCATAGGAGTCCAAAGGAAAGCTAATACATCAAGTAATAAAAAGAAAGGAAAAAGCTATCCATCATCTAAAAGACTCGATAACCATGTGCAGTCACCTACGAGCTCGATCTGTCACCGTTGGCCACCATCATCGTTGAGATCTTGACCTACATTTAAGAACATGCAGGGGAGAAACCTCCCTATAAATTTTGCAACTCAGTATGGAAGTAAAATAGAAATAATCATAAGATCATGACACTAGACAAGAATCATAAGGGCATCATCATCATCATCATATAGAAAATAAACATCATTGTCATCATATGTTAACAGAGATCCTATAACTTGGCATATGGATAGGAAGTTGATAGATTGTCATCTTCTTAATATCATAAGATTAAAGATCATGATATGTGATTAAAATAAATCATCATAGAGGAGGCAAAAGCCGATCATCATGATTATGAGGTCATCATCATATAAAGAGTCAGGAGAAATCATCGTATGAGCATAGATAATCATGAAGTGAATCATCTTCTTTAGTTCATATTAATAATAGATCAAAAGATCATGGAAGAGTATGGCAAGAGCCACTAATCATCATGAAGGGATTTTATTATTAATATATTTCATCTTCTTCATCATCTTATTATTCATCTGACTTATAATGAGGTATATTTTTAACCCACGGGGAGGCCTGCCTCAACCCGTCCATCATCATCATCATCATAACTGACAGAGTCAGCTCATAACTGACCGTAGTTAGCCCATAACTGTCCAAAGATAGCCCATAACTGATCGTCACCAGTCCATCATAAAAGAACTCTCCATTTAACATTTTACGTCTTTTATCTTGCATCTTTTAATTAAACAAATCATATTTTGATAAGAACTTTAAAATCAGGATAAAGGACATAATCATGGAGAGTAAATCAGGGATAAAATCGACATCATCATCATCATACATGGATTAGAATTAATCATATGGAACATGAATTAAAATATCATAAATATGTGATTAATCTGGTCGGAACCCGGGCCGAGTAGGGAGAAACCCGGGTCGGGTCCGACATGATCATCACCGGCACAAATCAAAGAGAAAGCTCGGACCGGGTTCGGGTTACATACGGGCCGGGTCGAGTCGTCATAGTTATGATTGGATCTAATTTAATTCATTGTAAGATCATAATATGCATAATCATCTTCATGACATAGATTAGGATTACATACAGGGGCATTAATAGCAAAATCATCGTCATCATCCAGCTCTGAATTAAGTACGTAATCAGGGATCAAAGGATTATAAAATCAACTTAATCGCTTTGAAATTCGGACCGAGTTGGGTGAAACCCGGGCCGAGTTCGTAAGGGCATCATCGGAGAAAGATCAAGACATGGCTCGGGCCGGGTGTAGGTCATACCCGAGCCGGGTTCATACTTAGCAGCTCGGTCAGCCGATTCGACGGATCAGTCGACAGCTCGACAGAAATCACGGCCGAGCGCAACTTTGTCGTGGAACTGCCCGGGGCGGGTCATCATCAACCCGGGCCGGGTTCTTCTTCGTTGCAGAGGGTCACGCTCGTGACAATCGCTGACTCGTCCGAGTTCCATCGAACTCGGTTCGAGTATGGACCTGCCCGGGCCGGGTTTTAAGGAAACCGGGCCGGGTTCTTCTTACGCAGAACTTGCGCAGATGCGTGGTGTGCGTTTCGTTCATCTTTTTCGGCGACGGCCGGCATCCAGAATCATCATAAATCAAGGAACTAATACTAGCCATAAATTAGGACATGCTTCATGTCTAAACTCATGATTCTAGGAAGAATCTACCCTAGTTCCATACCTTGTTAGTTTCTGTCCAGAAACTAATCCTGTAGTCTTCTTCTTTCTCCTCCTCTTCTTCTTCTTCCTCTGTCCGCACCTCTCAGTTCAAGCACGCTTCGATGGGGTCTCCTCCCTCCGGCGAGTCCCCTCTTGGCGGCGTCAAATCAAGGACGAGAAAAGAACAAAAAAGGTGCACGAGAGGGAGAGAAAATTAGGACCGGCTTGTAGGAAAAATAAAAGGGACTGATTTATTTGATTTGACCTCTTATTTATAGGAGAGGAATTTGAGAATCTTTGAAACTTCAAGATTTGATTTAATCCCTTCAGATTTTAAAACTTTGTTTTCTATTTATCTTTTCCTCTATTTAGTTTTATCTTCCTATTTGTTTTAATCTTTCCATCCTCTTCTTTTCCTTTTTCTATTTCAAGTTTATCTCTTCTTTTTTTTTCTTTAAATGAACTGGGCATTACAGAGACACTCGTTATTCGGCATCTGCAGTAAAGGGCAGTAGCTGATCTCCAAACGTTGAAGAGAGACAAGGTTAGAAAGCCCCGACACATGATTCATTTGCTTGCAATTCAAAATAGATAACTCCTTGAGAGAATTCAAGATCTGGTATCCAGCTGGAAAATTTATGGTCTCACCACGAATATAATAAATATTCAGACTCCAAAGCATTGGAAGCTGGCAGGAGCTAGAGAGCAAACTGAGGTCCCATTCTTGACAAATGTTCAACTTCGTGAGAGAAGGGAGCTGCCATGGGAGTGTCCTCAGCTCAGGGCAGGTTCTAATCGAGAGGGCATCAAGATGAGCTAGAACCGGGAGCCTCCTAAGTTTCGGACAGCTAAATATATTAAGCTCATTAAGACGTGGGAAGTCGGACTCCTCTACATCGTGCCATTCCTCCCATCCATTCATGCAGCCGAACTCCAACAGCTTGAGGGAGGGGAAGCAGCAACTTCTTGTGTCAACTGTAGCAGCGGCAACAGCATTATGATTTGGAGAGAGGAGGAACTCACGCCTGATATTCTTCACTTCATGCAGACCCTCTATGTAGAGCCGTCTGAGAGCTGGGAGATGACCCAGCGTTGGCAGAGCCATAACAGAGCAATAATTTAATGTCAATACTTCTAACTTCATGAAGGAAGGATCATGCAACCACGTCGGGAAACGGTGATCACGGTACCCATATATTCCAAAAAAATATGAGGTTGGGATGTGGACGAAGATAGTCCTAGACCTATTGGGCTAATCTCTCATGACCATCCCCGCATGTCTTGGGGTTCTTACACCAACATAAATTCAACCCCTCAAATCATTCTTTGGTCTTCAAATAATTTTCTCCAAGAGTAATATCAGAGAATTTAATAATTTCAAGTCCTCCTACTGTGAGAAAGCTTCTGAGGTTGGCCAAATCCTTCAAATGTCACCTTGCACTCCCAATCCTCTGCCCCCAATTTGAAAGGATGCAAGATTTGAAGGTTAGTCAGATATCTAATGCTGCCGGGTATCTTGACGTTAATGGAATTCCCGTTATCTGAAGTTCGAAAAGGATCCGGGCGGAAGTGTGATAAACTGAAACAACTCGAAATGTCTAAATATCGCAAGTGCTTCATATTGTCAACGAGGTTGGATAAGTCGAGACCTTCTGCCGGGATAGAAGAACCTTTTCTGTACCCGAGAGATAGCGTCCTGAGACATGTCATATTCTGCAACAGATCAATGACAGGGAACTGACTAGCATCACTAAATAGCAGCGTCCTTAGTTGCTTTGTTTGGAGTTTTGATTCAAACCAAGTTTTCAAATTCATCTCATCTGAATTTTCTCTTAAACGCACGGCTATATGTCGAATAGTTTTGGGGATTGCAGAGTGCAAACATTTTGTGGTTATTAACAAATATTCATTTTGAGCAACATCCCATGTTAAATCGTGGATGAGATCATGCATCTGGAAGCAGTTCGTTAATCCTCCTTCCGTGTTTTGTGAAATTGACCTATGAAGCAGTTCATTGAGATATACGTCACCGATCTCCGCTAACGTTGATACTCGCAAGCACCTTCAAACCGAAGGATACTCGCAAGCACCTTGATGGCTAAAGGTAGCCCTCCACACTTTTTGGCAATACCTTGAGTGATATCTATCAAATGCAAATTGTGATATGCTCGATCTTTAATGGCAATCATTTTAAACAACATCCAGTTATCATCTTCAGATAATTCGCTTAAAGGCAGGAAAGGAATAGTTTGCATGATCTTGGCCACATGAACATTTCGGGTGGTCACTAAGACTTTAGCTAATTGAGCATCAAATAAGAGATTTTTTTTATAGAAATCCAAATTTCCACTCCTTCGTTCCAAACATCATCTAGTACAAGAAGAAATTTTTTCCCTACCAATGTCTCCTTGAGGATCTCATGCAGCTCATCTAAACTCAAACTATTATCTGTTCTCACATATCTATTAGACGAGCTAATAATGTTTCTTGCAATGTTTGCAACATCAAAGTCTTCAGACACGTTCACCCATGTTTTGGCCTGAAATTTGGCGCATACATTCTGATCATTATATACCATTTGCGCAAGTGTAGTTTTACCCAATCCACCCATACCAACTACACAAAGCACAAAAATAAATATAGGGAAAATGTGTTAATTTAAAATAAAACACTCTAAATGTAGTCAATACGAGGGGTTGATGAGGTTGACAATTGGGATATGAAATATGCAACATGTTCACAACATGAGCAGGCACATAGCATATGGTTCATGAATGGAATAGAACAGCTCTAGAAAATTAATACAGAGGTCGCACTCAGCTAACGTTGAAGGTTTAAAGAAGTCAAGTTGAGATGACGATTGATCATCTGATCATGGAACTCCTTTTACAAATTACGTTTGCCAAGCTGCTTAATCAAAAGAGAATAAACAAAAGAGAATGGAACTAAGAATACACAAAAGAATAAACAAAAGAGAATGGAAGGAAGATGAATTTTGACCATTATAAAAATAATGGCGTCAATTTTGATGTTCTAAATATTATTTAGCTTTGGCTTAAAAATACCAATGTATGGTCTTCAATTTTTAAACTTATGCCGTAATGAGGAGGAAGTTAAAATTCAACTCCCTTTGCAGAAACATCAGCTGACATCAATAGCGCACAAAGTTTATATAGTTGACTCTAAGTTGAAATAAAAGCACATGTACAATTCACACAGCACACTCTTGTAGATTATTATGTAAACAACTAGGGACTTTAAATTTCTCTCCTATCTCCACATACAAATCAGAACATTGCACCACGTCCACTAGCTCCCTGTTATTATATATGTTTCATCTATCAGCGAAGGCTCTGCTGTCGTTTGATTCCCTCCGTATGAACTGAGTTTGGTACCACTTCTCAACCTCTGGAGTTTCTTTTGCATCGACATGTTGAAGGTCCGAGGGCAGACGCTCGTTCTGCGGCACCTGTAGTAAAGGGCAGTAGCTGATCTCCAAGCGTTGAAGAGAAACAAGGTTAGAAAGCCCCAACACACGACTCATTTGCCCGCAATTCAAAATAGACAACTCCTTGAGAGAATTCAAGATCTGGTAACCAGCTGGAAAATCCATGGTCTCATCACGAATATAATAAATATTCAGACTCCGAAGCATTGGAAGCTGGCAGCTACTGGAGAGTAAACTGAGGTCCCATTCTTGGCAAACATTCAACTTTGTGAGAGAAGGAAGCTGTGAGGGTAGTGTCCTCAGCTCAGGGCAGGTTCTAATAGAGAGTGCATCAAGATGAGTTAGAACCGGGAGCCTCCTGAGTTTCGGGCAGCTAAATATCTTAAGTTCATTAAGACGTGGGAAGTCGGACTCCTCCACATCATGCCACTCCTCCCATCCATCCATGCGGCCAAAATCCAACTGCTCAAGCAAGGGGAAGCAACAACTTTTTGTATCCTCTGTTGCAACAGCAGTAGAAGCATCAACAATACGACTTGGAGAGAGAAGGAACTCACGCCCGACACTCTTCACGCCATGCAGACCCTCTATATAGAGCTTTTTGAGAGCTGGGAGATGACCCAACGCTGGTAGAACCAAGACAAAGCAACCATTTAATACTAATACTTCTAACTTCACGAAGGAAGGATCGTGCAACCACGTCGGGAAACTGATCAGGATATCCATATGTTCCAAAAAATGTGAGTTTGGGATGTGGACGAAGACAATCCAAGACCTGTTGGGCTAATCTCTCATGACCATCCTCGCATGTCTTAGAGTGCTTATTCCAGCCTAAACTCGACTTCTCAATTCCTTCCTTGGTCTTGAAGCAAGTTTATCCAGGAGCAATGTCGGAACATTTAATAGTTTCAAGTCCCTCTACTCTGAAAGAACCTCTGAGGTTAGGCAAATCCTTCAAATGCTTCACCTTGAAGTCCCATTCCTCTGCCTCCAATTTGAAAGGATGCAAGATTTGAAGGTTAGGCAGATATCTAATGCTGCGGGGTAACTTGATGATCATAGAATTCCCATTATCTGAATTCTGGAAAGGATCCGGGCGGATGTCTCGTAATTGTATAGAGTAATAACTAGATATGTGCAAATATCACAAGTGCTTTAGTCTGCCAATGACATTGGATAAGTCGAGACTTGCTGGGATAGAAGCACTACTTCTGTACTTGAGAGAGAGCACTCTGAGACATGACATATTGTGCAACAAATCAATAACCGGGAACTCACGGGCATCACGAAATAGTAGTGTCCTTAGCTGCTTTGTTTGGAGGTTTATTTCAAACCAAGTTTTCGAATTCATGTCAATGGAATTTTCTGTAAGACGCACCGATACATGTCGGATAGTTTTGGGGATCGCATAGGGCAAATTTTCTTTTGTTATTAACAAATATTCATTTTGGGCAACATCCCGTGTTAAGTCATGGACGAGATCATGCATCGTGAAAAATCCATGCTTGTGTTGTAAAATTGACCTATGAAGCAATTCGTCGAGATATACTTCACCGATCTCCGCTTCCATCTTTCTTCCCCTTGGCTGAAGGAATCCCTGTGACATCCATAGATCAACTATTAACGATTTACTAAACCCGCTACCTTTTGGAAATAATGATAGGTACATAAAGCATGGTTTCAATTCAATCGGCATGCGGTCGTAGCTCAATTTCAACGCCGGCAAGATGTCATTGCTCCTTGTATCCAATTCCCACAACTCACTTTCCAATATGTTAGTCCATTCATCTTCATCATCTTCAAACCGAAGGATACTCGCAAGCACCTTGATGGCTAAAGGTAGCCCTCCACACTTTTTGGCAATACCCTGACCGATATCTATCAAACGCAAATTGTGAACTGCTCAATCTTTAATGGCAATCGTTTTAAACAACAACCAACTGTCATCTTCAGACAACTCACTTAAAGGCAAGAAAGGAATAGTTTTTAGCCACATGAACATTTCGGGTGGTCACTATAACTTTAGCTAATTCAGCAACAAGAAAGAGAGTTTTTAGCGAAATCCAAAGTTCCACTCTTTCGTTCCAAACATCATCTAGTACAAGAAGAAATTTTTTCCCTACTTGTGTCTCCTTGAGGATCTCATGCAGCTCATCTAAACTCAAACTATTATCTGTTCTCACATATCTATTAGACGAGCTAATAATGTTTCTTGCAATATTTGCAACATCAAAGTCTTCAGACACGTTCACCCATGTTTTGGCTTGAAATTTGGCGCATACATTCTGATCATTATATACCATTTGCGCAAGTGTAGTTTTACCCAATCCACCCATACCAACTACACAAAGCACAGAAACTTTATCACCAGTTGTTTCATCCTCTTGCAGCAACCATTCAATTGTCTTATCCTTTTCGACTTCCCTACCGAAAGTTGTGCTTTGATCGAAACATGAGGCAGTCTCTACCGGCTGCCACTTTTTAGTACGTCGCCTCTTCCCATCCTTCTCCCCAAAACTAATGTTTTTCCATTCACTTGCCATCTCTTCAAATCTCTACCTGATTTCTCTGATTTTGTGTACCAATTCATCAGAAATAAAGAACTTGGGAGGACAGTTGCAGTCAAGTACCTGCCCTTGCTTCATGCTATCAAGATGGTTTGCTTGCTCACGTGCTTCCACTTTGGCACGGTGTACATCGTACTCATACTCGCCGACCGCATCCTCAGCGTCGTAGGCCACTTCTTTGAGTTCCTGAAGGTGTAGTTTCTGGGAGTGGTCAGTTGGGCACATCTCTTCTGCGTCATCGAGCACAGCATGGATCCTCATCATGGTCCTTGCCAGCTTGTGGAGTTCTTGCTCGGCCGAGGACGACGAAGATGCTTGTGGGATCAAGGAAGACAGCTTGTCCACCGTCCACTTGATGAGGCCGACGATGGGTGCTCCGGCCATTCCAGGCGTTGCTGCTGCTAGTGCTGATGTTTCTGCCGAAACAGAACTTTTGTTAGAGCTGGCAACCAGAAATGTGGAGAGGCATAAGCTTCGGCTGCTACTTCTGTAAAAGCAAATACTTTGTAGTCAATACGAGTGCAAATTGAGGGGTTGATGAGGTTGACAATGGGGATATGAAATATGCAACATGGTCACAGCAGAGCAGGCACATCAGCATATGGTTCACGAATGGAACAGAACAGCTCTAGAAAATTAATACAGAGGTCGCACTCTGCTAACGTTGAAGGTTTAAAGAAGTCGAGTTGAGATGACGATTGATCATCTGATCATGGAAGTCCTTTTACGAATTACGTTTGCCAAGCTGCTTAATCAAAAGAGAATAAACAAAAGAGAATGGAACTAAGAATACCCAAAAGAATAAACAAAAGAGAATGGAAGGAAGATGCATTCTGACCATTATAAAAAATAATGGCGTCAATTTTGATGTTCTAAATATTATTTAGCTTTGGCTTAAAAATACCAATGTATGGCCTTCAAACCTCATATTTGTTGGTCAGGTCTGGTTGAAGTTTAAAAGAATTTGAACAATAATATCAAAAAATTATCTGCCTATAAAAGTAAACTTACAAGGTACTATGAAAAAAAAAGTATAAATACATCAATCCTAATTTCATTTTTTCACGAATACATGCATATGATATATTCACTATTCCACCGTCTAACAGTTTGGAACAATGCACAGTGTATACATATATCAGATCACTTCGCAGATATGGCATGGTAATATTGGAGCTACTCATGATCTGAGGAAAGCAGTGTGTGGACTATGAAATCCATGGTTGGCCTTAAACTTGTTTCCACTTCCAAACAGGAAATTGATACATCGAACATGACTTGTGCCTGCTTCATGTCGAACTTTCCATCCAGTTTCGGATCAACAAATCCCCCGATCCATGACTTGTCCTCCTCATCAGCCCCCAACTTCACCTTCAGCGACGTTCTAATCCAACTCATCAGATCAATCTTCCCTGCGCTGATCCGCTTTGAGAGCCTGCATCCGCTGACCAACTCCAGCAGCAGCACCCCGTAGCTGTAGACGTCAACTTTGGAGGTTATTGGCAAATTCGAAATCCACTCTGGAGCCATGTACCCTCTTGTTCCCCGGACCCGTGAAGTTTTCCGATCAACAGCTCCTGTTCTTTTCGTCAGCTTCGCCAGTCCGAAGTCTGCGATCTTTGGCTCGAAATCTGAATCCAGGAGTATGTTCTCAGGCTTGATGTCACAGTGGATGACCCACTCGAGGCATTCATGGTGAAGGTATGCGAGGCCCTTTGCGATCCCTATTGCAATCTTGTACCTCTCCCCCCATCCGAGTGTGCTGCCACCGTCAAAGAGGTGCCTGTCCAATGCGCCGTTGTCCACGTACTCTGACACCAAAAGCCTGTGTTTTCCTTCTATGCAGAATCCGAGCATCCGCACCAAATTCATGTGGTTTATCCTCCCTATCAGGTTCAGCTCAGCTTGGAATTCTTCATCCCCGTGAAGATCCACGTTCTCCAACTTCTTCACTGCCACGGTCCTCTCATTATCCAAGGTGCCCTTGTAAGCTGCTCCAGAAGCACCCCGACCGAGTTCATGTTTGAAATTTCCAGTTGCTTTCTTCAGCTCTTTGTACGTGAACTTCCTGATTTGTCCAGCTATCGGGTCATATCCACCACGCAGTGAAGTCGGTCTACGACCAATTCTCAAGATAAGCCACCACCCAGGGATAAGGAACAATAGTTCGATCACACCAAATGCTGATGCGAACGCATAAAAGTAGCTCCATTTAACTCTGCTACCTCCGTTTCTCTTGTATACAACAGAAGGCACGATCGTTTCCTTGGTAATGCCGCATGTATGATTTCGCGCAGTGGATGGAGCAGTGGATTTTGGAACTTTCAAGTAAGCATTTCCGAAGTTGTCTATACTTGGAGATGTTTGACCGTTAAAGAGATTAAAGAACTGGTCGCCCTTTGTGAAGCATGCACCTGAGCCATCCTTGAGGTACGCCACGCCCACGCACGAACAATCCTCCAAGCACAGCTGCTTACATTTTTCTAGCGATACCGCCAGAGTTGTCTTGCGATTGTAACCCCAAAAGTTCGTGTATGGCAGCTCATAGAAGTCCCAAAAGGCTTTGCTGCAAGTTACCTTAAACTTGGGTTCGCAGCCCTGGCTCCAGTCGCTTGGATCAACCATGTCATAGTACGGTGGACAAGAACAGGTTGGCTTCAACTGCGAATTCGTGCAAATCCCGTTCTTACCACACAGTCCGTGCACCTCGCAAAGCTGTGGGATTGCTTCCCATGCAACAGACCACGTCCCTGTCGTCTTGTTCAGGCTGTGCATGCGGAGGTTGCCATCGTAATCCAAGGTCAATCTTCTCATGATTCCAGAGGCCATGTCGGAAGCTTTAAATGTCAAGTTATCACTCGACATGAACTGGCCCATTTGATCGAAGGCTGCTAACCTGGTACCATTATAGGGGTTCCTATTGTTCTGCCACATGGGAAGATATACGTTAGGCCAATATATGCTGGCAGTCTCTTTCCCGCAGTAAATAAGCTTGATCACGTTATCATTGTCGAAGTATGAACTATAGAACCCTGAAGCTAGCGATCCATTAGGGGCCGAAGACACCAACTTAGTGGCTTCAGTCATCAGCTGCGTCGCAAGGAGCGTATCAGTAGGGTAACCGAAGCTTTGCCATAGAACGTTGTCTTGCGCATCCATCACCACGAGGTTTCCAGTATCAAGAAGCTCCACTCGGTTGGCCGCGGTGTGGCTCGTGTTGGTGCGCCACACCTCCGTGCCGTCGGCGTCTGTGAGCACCAGGCTTCCCCTGTTGCGCATGGTGATCCTTGCGCCATGGCCGTTCACGGGATGGTCGCGATTGGCAGTCCAGACGACCGTCCTCTCCTCGGCGTGCGTGACCCAGATGGAAAACGTATACGCATTCGGGCCTACCGAGTAGAATCCGCAAGTGTAAGAAGTGTCCGGGGAGACCAAGACGCGCTTCGAGTCGTTGCCTGCAAAAAGGGAGGACCCTCTGGACAGGGTGTTGTTCGTCGAAGCAGTGGAAGTAGGAGGAAGGACCAGAAGAGAAATGAGAAAGGTAAGAGCGCACAGAGCGACAGGAAGCGAGGGCTTCTTCATGATACCGCAGAACTGTTCTTGAGTGATCCTTTGCGGGGCTCTAATTCCTCAATATTTTTTGGAGATCGGTGGAATCAATTGATGGATGTGAAAGTTCGTGATAGGAAGGATGAAGCAATGGGCTTCTTAATTTATGAGGTCCCAGACAATTCGTATGAACAGGTCCGTGAGAATTGTATTAGTCAGTGATGGGTTACATATTGGCATGAACGCATTAACGCGGGAATAGTCAAATTTCCTTTTGGTGGCACAAAGACAAACATTTATCTCTTTGTTAAGGAAGTTTATTTGCTTGACATATGTTGGCTCTGCTTTGCCTTTCTCTTATTTACGGTCCTGGTATATTTGCTAGAATATTTAATGGAATAAAATATTATTGAGTTGGATCCAAATTTGACGAATAGTCAACTACGGTATAATATTTTTATGTCAATATCATGAATTGAAGCTAATATATGACGTCACCTAATAGGTAAATATAAATCCAAAAGTTATACTCATCTTTCTTTCTTTCATTTCATAGCAATAAAGTGTTTTCTTTTTGCATCACCTAATGGTAACAAGCTCCAAAATATACCATAGATGACGAATCAGATCGCACAGTAATAGACACAAGTTTCACGCGCAGATTGCAAAAGTTACAAGGCTTCTGCCAGACATGTGATTAGAAGTAATATTTTCATAAATCTTTCTTAAAGTAAAAAAATTATGATAGTTTAAGGATATAAAAAAAATAAGTTCGTAATTTGAAGTTAAATACGAAAAATCGTGATAATTTAGAGAAGATTTATATTTTGAAGTTAGATACGAAAATTTTTTTATTTTCTTTCATTTTTTTTATTAAATTATTTTTCCTTCTTCTTTTCATTCAATTATTTTCATTTTTACCCATTCCCTCATTTCCTCTTTTTCTCTTTAATTTTCTCACTTCATTCTTTTTCTTAAATTTCTCACTTCATTTATACACCATTTCTTGCCTTTTATCATTTAAAAATTATTTATTTTATTTCCTTTTTATTTGATTATATCATTCAAATTTCCAATTTTACATTTTTTATACAAAAATAAAACAACAACAACAACAACAACAAAGCCTTATCCCACTAGGTGGGGTCGGCTACATGGATCATACGACGTCATTTATACAAAAATAAAACAATTTAATTATTTGTTTTCTTTCCTTTTTTATTTCATTGTATCATTGAATTTCTAAATCTGTCCATTGCAATCTGATTTTTTTTTGGAAAAAAACTGAACATAATTGACGACCTATTTGCAATTGGACCGATTCAACTTTTACGACATTAATTGGAAGCCTTGGAGGTCGCATCAAGGCATCAAGTTTGACTCAAGTATGGTTAGTCGTCTCAGTTGGATGAAATCACCACGTGATAATTATGGAAGGTCATTAATGGCATCATTTTTGAAGACTCAAAATTCTCACTACAACCTTAAGGTTCTGTTTGAATGAGAATTTTTATTCAGAACTTTCAACTCTCAAAATTCTAGTTTTATCACTTGATTCTGCATCATGAACATTATATATATAAGTACGTGAATAATATGAAGCAGCCATGTATATATATGCTGTAACATCTCATAATTTCAGAAAAAAAAATGTTGACCTCAAATTTTGAACATCCACTATGTATGGACGCCCAAAACTCGCGGCCACTATCAATAAGTTGGAAAAGTTCATTTTATATTTTTTTTCCTAGTTTTTCACAACCAACACTAGGAGAATAATGATGAACCCTTTCACCTTCTGAACTCTTCGAAATCAGAAGACACAGATCTCTATTTGTTTTCTTTTTAATCACATTTGCCACTTCATTCCTCTCTTTTCCTTTCATATCTTCACACTTTTCATCTACCATTGTTGGGCTGGATTCTTCATTGCTGGGGATATATATGACATTGGATGTGATCTTGAATTAAGGTGCTAAGTATGTGAGGAGACATGGGGAAGGAAGGGAAACCGATAGAGCGCGAAGCAACTCAAAAGGATCCATAATTCGACTAAAACAAGATGTGATTTTCGGAATCTAAGTCATGAAATTTTGATTCCAAAGAGTTATGCATGTTTTAATGACTTGTTGGGATTAGGATTCATACTAGAATTTAGGTAGCATCATTACTTATTAGTGTTTCTTATGGAACTTGAATTTTTGAGCCTTAACATGATCGGTCTGAATGAGCTATATACTGAAAAAAACTCACATTTATGATTTTATTGATCAATGTTCTATGATGTATTTTGGTGGATTTCAAGCATGATTAAGGTCTATTTTGATTCTATAACTCTTAGCTTTATATATTACAATTAGATTCATGGAATTGGACTTAGTAATGCCTATATGATTATTCAAATGATATTTATATGATTATTCAAATGATATTTATATGATTATTCATAAGAAAAACCATGTTGCATGCTTATTTTATCTCTGCAATGATTATGTAATTGTTGTGAATTAGATGGAAGAAATTATCCTTATGATAATAATGATATTGATATGAAAATGATGATTAAAATATAGGCTCATGTCACTTGTATGAAACTTCACAATGAAATGGACATGAAATTTATGTCAACAACAATTGAACCACGCAATATGTTAATTAGATGTTAGTATATGCTTAGGAAGGTTTGTACTTTGAAAACTTACTGAAAAATTATTGATTTTCCAATGACCTATGATTTTGCCAAAGAAAAATGGACGATCAATATTAGTAACAAACATCCGCTCCTCTTCTATAGGAAATAATTGTTATCGTACCATATGATCCTCACCCACTACTAATAGCGAACATCCATTATGTTATGTGGAGTACGATCTTATCATTTCGATCAATCAGCAATTCCAAATTACAGAGGTAACCCCAAATTGGTTAATTGGTAAGTCGTGAGCAAAAATGGATGATTGGCCGATCTTTTGGATGTCTGAAACTCGGTTAAGAGTTCAACATTTTCTATCCAAGTAAGATCGAGCATGCGCTCGCTCGATCTTCCGAACATCCAAGTCACACCCTGCCTTTTAATTGAATGAACCTATTGAGATTGGAAGTCCGTCCGATTTTTTGGACGTTCGAAACCTCTCAATGATTGAACATGGCTCGAAAATTAGACAAAAAACATGAATGTTTTGAATTTCTAATTTTAATCTAAGTCAAATCTATCCTTTTAATCACATACTTTGTTTGATGATGTATAACATTGATTCTCATAGAATAAGTCTTTATTGGGCCCTTTATGACTAAAAAATAGAATGAGAGGTTAAAAATATAAAAAAAAAATGAAAAAGGGTTGTCATCATAAGTCTAAGAGAACTAAATAATCATGATGGCGTTGGAGGGACAGTGGAACTGAAGGCAAAATGGCAAAATGGTGAAGCTATTTTGTATGGAACACACCAAAGTGGAGAGTTCTTTCAATTATATTATTGATAAAAAAAATGAGTGAAATGATGAATACAAAGATGAATGGAATACTATGTGATGATGTAAGAATTATTTCCTAATGATGATGAACATGGGACAACGATAAATTAATTCCTTTTCAAATAAAAGATGAACTATCTTATGAATAACTTATGATGAGTCATTTTCGTCATGGTTAAAGATTGATTCTCATATCATTTTCCTTCACATCTTCTTTGTTGTTAGAAGTTGGATTTAAAAGCCTATGATCTGAATATCATTTTCATTGCTCCTTTTTAAATGTGGATCCTTATAAACTTAAAGGTAAATGTTGTTTTAATTTCATGCCACCTTGAAGGCCATTCCTTATGATTTAATCATGATGTCATCTAACCTTGTGCTAACCAAGGGTTCTTCCCTTTTAGCTTCTGCATTATGTTTCAATAATTGTAATATCCGGAAGTTAATAATCAAAAAAAGAAAAGAGAAAAGAGAAAAGCAAGCCCACATGCGCTTCCAACCCAAAGCCCAAAAACCACCTATCCAATATTTCATAAAATAATGTCCTAATTCTCTCCAACAACTCCATTCGGCCCACACTTTCTCTAAAACCCATTGGAGCTACAGCAACTCACACCTTACCACTCTCTCACCACCTCCTCAGCTACAGTGTTCATCACTCACCATTCGGCCAATAAGGAAAACCTTCATTTCAACTACAGTGCCCACATCACCTCACTCCCATTTCTTTCTCACTCATCTTTTCCCTCACTTCAGTAGCTCTCGGCAACATCCAGGGAAGAAGAGAGGAACCGTTGGGGGGCAGTTAGGGAAGGAAGGGGAAGAAGAGAAAAGAGAGGAAGAAGTTAGGAATTAGGACTTGCCATTAAAGTATGTTTGAGAGGGTTCAAAAATTTTTCTCATCTCTTTTGATGTGCATGGATTAAGGGTTTGAAGATCAACTTGGATCTAAGAAGATAGGGATTCTTGGATATGATGCTACTTCTTTTATTTACTTACTGTTTTATCGCAAATCATGATTTGAATATAGTGTTACTTGTTATCCATGCTTAGTTCATAAGTAGTTTACTTATTACCTGAACATGTTTATTTGTCTTAATGTTTTAGATGCTAGATATGGTTCATGTTGTGGGGGTTCATTTGATAAATTGTTAATCCTATATGAGTAGTGTAAAGTGCTTATTATTCATGCTTGCACGAATGTACACCTCATAAGTGTTTGTATAAATGTGTAAAAATGGTGAAAAATGAGAAAAACAAGAGAAACTATGTCCAATTGCTCTGAAACGACCGTGACGGATGGTGGATTCCATACCTTAGCGATAGAATGTTCCAAGAGAGAAAATGAGCATTCTGTCACCGCCATGACTTTGTGATTGCACAGCCGTGATGCCCAGAATGTCCCATGCTTTAAAAATTTTTTGAGAATGGTCGAAAATCAATCGTTCTATCACGGACATACAAGTATGGACAGAGGAAAAATAGTCGTGTTGGCAAAATGCCAACCCATGCAAGTTTCAAACCTGGGCACACTCGTGACACTCTAGAGCACGATCGTGACCTATACTATCATCAGAAAAAATGCCTAAGTGTTCGGCCATGCCGAACAGTGGCACGCCTGTGCCCAGGTGTAGGCACGACCAGCCCAGAACCCATGTATATGTTTGAAATGTCCACACTTTGCATGATTGAAGTATGTACGACCTTAAATAGGATTAAAACATGTAACATGTATTGAATGATTGTGTGTATTGGTGAATGTAATTAAATGACAGATTGACGTGAAGATGTCTTGTTGTAATCGATGAGGAGAAATAGGTTCCGCCCCCTAACTGGTGGCATTTCCTGGGGAAATGAACTCCACCCCTAATCGTGATGTTTCCACAAGTATAAATGAGTTTCACTCTTAAGTGTGGCGTTTCCATAAGTCGAGACGAGTTTCACCCCTAAGTGTGGCGTCTCAATTGGACCTATGCAGACTTAATTTTGGCCTTGCTAGACAACTCTTACGAACTCAACATGGTCTTTCCAATCAACAAGATAAGAAAGTATTTTAGTAAAGATGAAAAGATGAATGATGAATGACTTCAAACATAAAGTTAAAGATGATGACGAAGTGTGCACCTACAAGGATGCAAATGAATGTTCACTTGTCACATCATGATCTGAATAAGAATGTTTAAGTTAAGCAAGATGTGTTTATGATATGCTTTAGTATAATGACAAGTTATGATATATCTTGGCATGATGATTAATGATGTTTTATCTTATTTTGCATAATGATATGTTCACATGTCATATAGTGTGCATAAGTAGCTCATAGCATGCATATGATCTATGTTTCATTATGATGCAATGCATATGTCATGATATGTAGAAAGGATGTTTTAGGATGATAGCATGCATAGGTCTCAACATACTCTAACGGGAGAAATCTTCTGCACCCCATGGATCCGTCCAGATATAGACGAGGCTTAGATTCGATGATGAGAGCCTCATGATGAAGATATTGCACATGGATTGATCAGGCTATGACCCAAATTATCTTACTTTATGTTATGTTTATGTCATTATGATGTACTCTTATAAGAGTAAACCATGTATGACTTATGGATCTTTCGAAGTCATGTACTTTTACTTGAACTCATCATGTATTATGAACCATTTGTTGGGTCTATGTTAGAGCTTGTTTGGCCTATGTGTTAGTTTGTTATTTTGGAATTTATTAGTTATGAAGTCTTTCGTTGTTTATGATATTGATGTTTATATTATTCTATTATGTTTCCGCTGTAATGTTTTATGAACTTAGGTTATGAAAGTAACGCCCACCTAGAATTCGACAACTAAATTAGGGTCGAAGTTTGGGAACGTTACAATAATGTAATAGTTTATGATTATATAAGCTTTTTTATTGGCGTGACATTCTTATTTGATGGTCTGGATATACAAGGACAACACAAAGAATAATAATGATCCCTAGAGTAGGCTTCCATTTCGAGAGATATATGATCTATGACCTCCTTGGGCATATGTATAATTGTAATTTTTTTGTTTCTTGTCGAATTTACCTCATGGTCGGAGGAAGTGGATTCCATTGGTGTGGCGACATGGAAAACACCATCACATCCGTCAATGGGCTCGTCGTAGCTGCCTTCGTCGACAAGGTCAGCCTTCCACAGCGTCAGCTTTGTGCTCACGTTTGGAAGATCCAGCAAATGCTTCACCTTCTTCTTGTTCTCTGCAATTTGATTTAAGAATTATTATTTACGGAATATGGAAAATAATAAGATAAATTTAGTGTTGACAATTTTTTTATTTGTGTTTTGATTGAAAGAATAAATGAAATTAGAGTAAGAACAACAGAGAGAGGAAAATCTTAGATTTGTAATTCATTATGTTAAAAGGAATAATAAAACTGAGTTAACACTCTTATTAAATTAAAATACTTCAGTCGATATATATATAATATATTGACTGAATTATTTTAATTTATTCTTTATGGCTGCGTTTGGTACGAGAATATTGAGAGAACATTAGTTCTCGTGAACTAATTGATTTGATAGAAAAGTTTGGGTTGGTGTTTGGATGAAAAAGTGTAATGATGATGATTTAAAAAGTTGATGTGATGGATAAGTTTTAGTGAATGTTTAGATAAAAAAGGAGAACTAAGAATATAATTTATTATTTTATGAGGTATAAAATTATAGTAAATAAGAATATGTTATTAATATTATAATTTACGTTAATCATTATATTATTAATATTATTTTTATTTATTTTGATTAAATCTTTTAAATATTATTAATATTATAATTTACGTACATTTTAAGATCCAAATATAATACAATTTTTTTTAAAAATAATTGAATAGTTTAATTAATAAAAATATTTATTAATTATTATAACTAATTATTTTATAATTTTTAATTAATAACATTTAATAAATTATGTTATAATAACCCTAATAATGTATTAATATATTCTATATTATATATACATAATTATAAAACAATTAAAAAATAGATGAATTTTTTTTAAAAATATCAAACATTGCGGCGGAGAAGTTGAAAAAAAAATGTTCTTTCCTTCGGCAACAACTTTCAAAGTTCTTGCGGTAGGCAAGAACTTTCTCCCATCACCCCATGCGTTTGGTAGAACAATCAGAACATTCGATTTGTTCTGTGTTGCCAAACGCAGCCTATGACTACGTTTGGCAGTACGAAACAAATGAAATGTTTCGATTGTTCTGCCAAACGCAGCATGTGATGGGACATGTGAGTTTGACGAGAACTTTTTACAAAAAGTTCTCGTCAAATGTTCTTGCCTTCGGCAAAGTTCTTGCCGAAGGCAAGAACATTTTTTTTAACTTCTTGCATCGCATTCTTTGACTTTTTTTAATTGTTTTATAATGTATGCATATATAATATAGAATAAACTAATACATTATTATAACATAATTTAGGGATATTATAACATAATTTATTAAATGTTATTAAATAAAAATTATAAAATAATTAGCTCTAAAAATTAATAAATATTTTATTAATTAAACTATTCAATTATTTTTTTAAAAATTTGTATTATATTTAGATCTTAAAATATACGTAAATTATAATATTAATAATATTTAAAAGATTTAATCAAAATAAATAAAAATAATATTAATAATATAACGATTTACGTAAATTATAATATTAATAACATATTTTTATTTACTATAATTTTATACCTCATAAAATAATAAATTATATTCTTAGTTCTTCTTTTTTATCCAAACACCCACTAAAACTTATCCATCACATCAACTTTTTAAATCCTCATCATTACACTTTTTCATTCAAGCACCAACCCAAACTTTTCTATCAAATCAATTAGTTCTCGAGAACTAATGTTCTACTAAAAGCTTTGTTTGGATTGGAGTGAAAAAAAAAAGTAGAAGAGGGGAAGGGAAGTGGAAAATTATTTTTTACCTTGTTTGGTTAAGTTGAATGATAGAGATGGGAGGGGAATGAGGGTAAAAAGGATGTCCATTTTTTCAACTTCGAAATGAGGGGGAAATGAGGGGAAAGAGAGTTATATTGTGAAATTATTTATTTGCCCTTTCGAATGTTATAAGAAAAAATATATAAAAGGACATTATTATCTATCTAAATGATTTATTAAACTTTTTTCCCCTCTATTCATTTTCACCTCATTACCAAATGAACAAAATTTTTTCTCCTGTTTAACTTCCCTCCCTTTCCCCTTCTCCTTCTTTCCCTTATTGAGGTTTATTCAAACATAGGCTAAATCCCGACATCATTTTTGTTTTTAACAAGCTTGTATCTGGGGTGTCCAGAGGTAGGATTCGTGATCCGACTCGATTCAAATCAGTTTGGGTCAGATCGAGCCCTTGACCTCGACCTGGCCTCGGGCTGAGTTGGATTGGGCGCGGGTCAAAATTTTTCGACTTGAGTCAATTCGACCCGACATGTAAATTCAAACTTTTTACTTTTTTTTAGGTTTCGTCTTATATTTTTTATAAAAGATAAGAAAATATTAAAATAAAATATTTTAAATATGTAAAATAATATTTAAATATTTAACACGTTATTTTATATTTTTTAAAATATATTATATAATACTTTTATATTAAATAATAAAAAAGTAAGAAAAAAATAAAATAATAAAAAAATTATGGCCAGTATCCCGACCACCCGAGCCAACCCAATCCTCTTTGAGTCGGCTTGAATCAGATCCAACCCTCTTTGGAGAGTTGATTCGACTCGACCTGATCAAAATCAGACAGGTCGAATCGGGTCAAACTCGACTCGTGAACAACTCTGCTTGTATAACATCACAGTACTTTACGAGAGAAATGCAACATCACATTATATTTGAAATTATTATGAATATATTTTAACACCGAAGACTTGGAGTCCAGAGGTTGACGCAAATTCAAAGAACGAAGGCCTTGTGAACGCCAAATCGATATGTATTTAATGTTGATATAAGGGTGAGATAGGTAGCACCTGTTCTATGTACAAGTAATAAGTGTTAGAGAAACTCAAGTAAAGATCTTATTTTACAGAACTCGGAGTACATTCCATGGAATTTTTTTCCATGTAGAATTCTTAACAATGTTGATGAAAAATATAATAATGAGAAAGTAAAAAGTTTGGACATTGATTTATATAGGTTCTTTACACAAAATATAAGTGTACACGTGACTATCACGTGCTCAGAGTCGTCCCAAAGACGCTACGCAATTCTATGTAAATAATTTTTGCGAAAATAAAACTTTATAAAATGCGAAATTAATTAAAGATCGCCTAATAATATATAATGTCAAGGAGTTGGAAACGTCCATGACTCCATCATACTAAATATGCGGAAGAGAAAAGCTAAACCAATAATCTAGTATGACCAAATCCTACACCATGTGCAACATCTCTGTCATTGGGCCTGACCACCTACATCACCATCTTCTAACATCTCACCTGCATGAATTCAGATGCAGGGGAAAATCCATGAGTATAAAAAAATACTCAGTACGTAGGGTCTAACCATAACAATAAGTAGATCAACAGTGCTAAAGAATCAATAATCAATAATGAACAATAATCAATAGAGCACACGATAAGACCATATAGAAAGAGCTCAATAATAAAATAATAGATCAATGAGAGCAAGAATCAATAAAGGGGATCAGGTATGAGATCAAGGGATCAATCAATATGAATTATCAATTATGCCTGATCACTATGGCATCTATCCAATTTAATAATTTTCTATTATCAATATTTATGGTCATCGATCAATTATCAGTTTCTATTCTATTCAATAGGCGGAGGCAGAGCCAATCAACACCTAAATTCGGATGACCAGGGTTCAATTCAATTCCATTTAAGTCTATTCAATTTCAATTCAATTCAATTCAATTCGATTCAATTCAATTAGGGAGCGCTCAGTCAATTATGAGAAACTCCATGTCTATTTCATGTAGGCCAGTGGGAGATCGAGCCACGACAAACTGCCTTCTAATAATAGCGCTAACAATAGCTTCGTGATAGCGGATGACCATGGCCATCACAGGACAGCCATAGCTTCCCTAAAGGATGACGTCTGAAACTTCTAGGTACACCATCTGCCCCATACAATACTATAACAATAATAGCCTAGGGGACTTAAAGATAATCGGAGAACATGGAGACCCAGCAATTTTTATCTTTTACCTTGTTTAACCTAAAGACCTATCTTTATCAATTTACTTTAGGTTAGACAAGGACCCAATCAGAAAAAACTACTGGATCAATAACAAGATGGGTAACGAGATCTGATATGGTAATAATGAAAATAATCACAAATCAAATCTAATAAAAGTTTGATGATGTCAGATCTGCTAATCATACAATCAGAAACAATTAAAGTGACTATTCAATTATCTATATTAAAATATCCCAGTTTCACATTTTCTGTCCCCAGAGCCCGGCCCACGTCGGGTGGAACCCGAACAGTGTTCGGAAATGACCGATATCACCTCAGCCATGGCAAACCCGGGCTGGGGTCGGTCAGTTCACGTTCAATCCACATTGCACCGTGACCTGATTCGAGTCGAAGCCTGAACCCAGGCCGGGTCAATAGGAATCCGGATCGGGTTGGACAACCCGATCCGGTTTTGAATCCAATTCGGTCCTTATTCAACGAAATCCGGATCGGATACAGTAGAACTCGGGCCGGGTTCTACTGCTGACGGAAAATTACATTCCGACGCGACTTTCCGACCATCATAACCATGCCCTATGATATCCAAATTATGCATATGATATATCAATGAATTCACAGTACGAAGGAAAAGAGATTAGAGTTCCATGTCGCAAAAATCGATGACATAGGGATTCCCTCTATGTACCTAAAGTTGGCTGAAAAATTGACTGAATTTCCTTCTCTGAAAATCTGCACGAACGCCGAACTTTGACCGACGATTGCTCTCTGTCCTCGCTCCAAAACTCATAGCCACCACCTGGAACTTCTTCTCCTATGTGCAGACTTCGAAACCAGCCATCACACGTTCTCCGGAGTGCCTCGGTCCACATGCAAACGAGAGGAAAAAGAGGGTTGTGGGCATAATTCTGTTCGACAAAAAAATGGATTTTCAGCCACCCTTTAATGCCTATTTATAGGTGTGGGCTTGGGATTTCAAGTCTATTAGGCTTTGGACTCTTTTAAAATCAATCATGGCCATCCCTAAATAATTAATCTATCCATAATTTGTCAGATTTAATTAAATCCGAATTTACTTCATAAATCCATGCATATCTCCATAACAATTCTATCCTTATTCAAATTTATTCTTATCTTTTCAACTTATCCCATAATTTCCATCAATTTTGGAATTATTTAATTCCATAATATTAACATTGGGATTTCCAGATCCATTAAATAATAATAATTATCCTTTATTTACTTTCTGAAAATCCGGGTCGTTACATTATAACCTCCTTAAAAATAAATTCGTCCTCGAATTTGTTTAAGGGAAAGTTACATCAACTATCTAAATAATTCTGGAAAATCCTTCCTCATTTCATCTTCCAGTTCCCAAGTAGCGTCTTCGCCTCTATGATGTGTCCATGCCACTTTCACCATAAGTACCATCTTATTCTTCAGATGTTTAGTCTGGTACTCCAATATCTCTATAGGTTGTTCTGCGTATGTCAAGTCTACATTTAAGTGTGGTTCTTCCATATTCACTATATTAGCATCATCATGCTGATACTTGCCAACATTGACACGTGGAAGACATTATGCATGTGTCCATATGATGGTGGTAGCGCCAACCTACAGGCTGCATCTCCAATCAATTTCAGTATCTCGAATGGACGAACATACCTAGGGCTCAGCTTGCCCTTCTTGTCGAATCTCATTACTCCCTTCATCGGGGAGACTTTCAGCATCACACGATCTCCAACCTTGAAGATCTGTTCTCTCCATTTCTTGTCAGCATAAGTCTTCTATTTGATGAATGCTTCTTTCAATCTTTCTCTAATGAGATGAACCATTTCAGCATCCTCCATGGTTTGCTTTAATAGTTTCTCTGACAAGAATTGTCGTCCTCCCACCTCACTCAAACAGATGGGGGAGCGGCATGGTCTTTCATACATGACTGCAAAGGGCGCTATGTCAATACTAGAGTGGTGACTGTTGTTATATGTGAACACAATTAATGGGAGGTGCGTGTCCCAATTGCCACTCTAGTCCAAAGCACATGCTCGGAGTATATCTTTCAATGTCTGTATGGTGCGCTCAGACTGTCCGCTTGTCTGAGGGTGGAACGCGGTACTGAAATTCAATTTCATTCCAAAGGCACCCTGGATGCTCCGTCAAAATTTCATCATAAATGGTGGATCTCTATGCAACATAATGGAAACTGGCACTCCATGTAGTCGGATAATCTCCTAAATATAAATGTCCATTATGCTTTCGACGGACTGCTTCCATTTGATGGGAATGAAGTGGGCCGCTTTGCTGAATCGGTCCACCACTACCCATATCACATCGTGGCCCTGCCGTGTTCTTGGAAGCCTTTTAACAAAATCCATCGTTATCTTTTCTCATTTCCATTGTGGGATTCCAAGTTCCTGTAGTACTCTATATGGCCTTTGATGCTCAACCTTCACTTGCTAGCATATTATGCATTTTGCAACGCACTCCGCTATCTCCTTCTTCATATTGTTCCACCAAAAGGTCCGTTGCAAATCTTTTAACATTTTCGTGCTTCCGGGATGAATGGTGAATTTCGATTTGTGGCATTCATCAAGCACCTATCTTCTTAGTCCATCATGGTCAGGGACCCACAAACGTCCCCTGTATCTGACGACTCCATCTAAGACTGTAAAGTCGGCAGGAATCTTTTCGCACAACCTGAGTAGGTGGTCGTACTCATTGTCATTCAGTTGTGCCTTCCCAATCTTCAACATCAATTTTGGTTGCATGCCGATGTGTGCCATAATTCGTACACCATCACTGCTGGTCACTGGACTGGCCTGTATAATACAGTCGATCATATTCCAACGAGTCACTCTCAGGCATGCGAGTGACCCTACCCACTTCTTGATAAGTGCGTCAGCGACAGAGTTTGCCTTTTCCGGGTGGTAGCTGATGGTAAACTCGTAATCCTTTAGGAATTCTATCCATCTCCTCTGACGTATGTTCAGATCACGTTGAGAAAATATGTACTTCAGACTTTTGTGATCTGTGAAAATCTCGAACTCTTCACCATAGAGGTAGTGCCTCCAAATCTTGAGGGCGAAGACTACCGCTGCTAGTTCGAGATCGTGCGTCGGGTAGTTCTTCTCTTATTTCTTCAATTGCTTTGATGCGTAGGCGATGACTTTCCCATGCGGCATCAAGATGCACCCCAAGCCGATGTCACATGCGTCGCTATATATCACATAACCTCCTTGGCCTGAAGGTATGGTCAGAATAGGTGCAGTCATCAATCTTTTCTTTAACTCTTGGAAATTGTCTTCACACTTCCGTGACCACTCATATTTGACGCCTTTCTTTGCGAGATTCGTCAGTGGCGATGCGATCTTGGAGAAGTCTTGTATAAATTTTCGATAGTATCCTGCCAGTCCGAGGAAGCTCCTGATCTCCGATACGTTCTTTGGTTGCTCCCAGTTGGCAACTACTTCCACCTTGGCAGGATCCACTGATATGCCATCCTTGCTGATGATATGTCAAAATTCACACTTCGAAAATTTGATATACAACTTGTGCTCTCGGAGGGTCTGTATCACAACTCGTAGATGCTCCTCATGTTCCTCTAGACTCGACGAATAAATTAGAATATCGTCGACGAAAACGATCACATACTTGTCCAGATATGGCTTGAACACTCGGTTCATCAAATCCATAAAGGCTGTCGGGGCATTGGTCAGCCCAAATGGCATCACAAAAAACTCGTAGTAGTCATATCTTGTTCTGAATGTTATCTTCGGCACATCATCATCAGCTATCCTAAGCTGATGGTAATCACTTCTCAAGTCGATTTTCGAAAACACCTTTGCCGATGACAATTGGTCAAATAGGTCATCAATTCTCGGTAGTGGGTACTTATTCTTTATTGTGACCTTGTTCAACATCCGATAGTCTATGCACAGTCGCATAGATTCGTCCTTCTTCTTCACGAACAGTACCAGAGCGCCGCATGGGGAGACACTCGGTCGGATGAATCCCTTATCCAACAACTCTTGGATTTGAGTCATCAATTTTAGCATTTCTATTGGAGCCATTCTATATGGTGCCTTCGATATGGGTGCAGTACCCGACAACAAGTCGATGCGAAAGTCGATCTCCCATCGTGGTGGTAGTCCTCAAACATCATTCGAAAAAATGTTCGAAAATTCCTTCACCACTTCAATACTATCTCAATCTATCTCAGCCCGGTCCGTCTTAATCTCACTTGCCAAGAATCCTTAGCATCGTTTCTTTAATAACTTTTGGGCTTTGATAGATGACGCTAGGACCTTACGCAGCTTTAGTGACGTGCCTCCGACAATGGTTTGAGGTTCTCCTAGTGCTCCGATCATGATCTTCTTGCTCAGCAGTGTAGGTAGGCATCGTGATAGGACAACCAGTCCATACCTAACGCTACATCATCAGATCTGCCGAAAACTCCTTACCCTTTATCAATCCAATAACTATTTGTTGAATGACGATAATTTTTCTCATTCAATGAAGTCCTAAATAATTCTTTATAAGTCACATGTACAACATGACTTGTGTACTATCTTTATATCATCATCATTAAGGCATAACATTATGTATCCTTTCTATTCTCTTAGGTAGCGTTCTCAACTAACCTAGAGATCAACTTTTCAATTTGAATCCATAATATTTCCCAACCTTATGATTAGGAATCCATTGAGGTCTTCTTTAATTCACTATTCGATAATAGATGTCATGCTTTACTTGTTGTGTTGACCTCACTTTTATCTCAGTTTATGGTGCCTTAAGGATAACGTGGGAATAACATCCTTAGGGCATTGGTTATTCAACCTTAGAATAACCTCCTTAGAACTTTGGTTACTCCTTTCGGAATAACCTCCTTATGCGTTGTTTTATACCATCAATCCTATTTCCACCATCTAAGAATTTATGTTATCCCTCACTTTATCCATGGTTTCACCAACCGATTTCTAATTCACATAGATTAACTTACGATCCTTGCCGTAATCCGTCTCGAGGGAGATCTACTCAACCTCCTCAATTCATTTTTTTGCATCCTCGAAGTCTCCCTTCCCGTCGAGCTGAGGGGCTGCAACTTCATATCCTCTATAATGTCTCTACGATTATACCCAACTACCATACAAGACTCATGGGTGAGTGTGCTCAGTGTGAGCTAAGTGGGATCCATAAAGATCATCGCCTCAGCCTCACTCAATTGGGATATCAGGTCTGTTGTCTATTCCCTATTGGGCTTTAAGCCTATGCTCATTGACTTGTGAGCCTAGGTCCTGCTGAATCCGCTTCTGGGAGCTCGTGGAATATGACTCGAAAAAGTCATAGCAGCTGCTCCAACTTACAATAGCAATAATAATTTCATTAGTGTGAGCTCCATAATTCATATAACAATACAATACTTACTTGACCCTACTTGATGGCTGCAGTGGTTGCTCGTGACAGTTGCACATGGACTCAATTCTATCTATTAGAGACAGCTAAGAAGTGTCTCTCCTTAGGCTCTGATACCTTTTGTAACATCCCAAGACCTACGTGACTATCACGTGCTCAGAGTCATCCCAAAGACGCTACGCAATTCTATTTAAATATTTTTTGCGAAAATAAAACTCTATAAAATGCGAAATTAATTAAAGATCGCCTAATAATATATAATGTCAAGGAGTTGGAAACGTCCATGACTCCATCATACTAAATATGCGGAAGAGAAAAGCTAAACCAATAATCTAGTAGGACCAAATCCTACACCATGTGCAACATCTCTGTCACTGGGCCTGACCACCTACATCACCATCTTCTAACATCTCACCTGCATGAATCCAGATGCAGGGGAAATCCATGAGTATAAAAAAAATACTCAGTACGTAGAGTCTAACCATAACAATAAGTAGATCAATAGTGCTAAAGAATCAATAATCAATAATGAACAATAATCAATAGAGCACACGATAAGACCATATAGGAAGAGCTCAATAATAAAATAAAAGATCAATGAGAGCAAGAATCAATAAAGGGGATCAGGTAAGAGATCAAGGGATCAATCAATATCAATTATCAATTATGCCTGATCACTATGGCATCTATCAAATTTAATAATTTTCTATTATCAATATTTATGGTCATCGATCAATTATCAGTTTCTATTCTATTCAATAGGCGGAGGCAGAGCCAATCAACACCTAAATTCGGATGATCAGGGTTCAATTCAATTCCATTTAAGTCTATTCAATTTCAATTCAATTCAATTCAATTCGATTCAATTCTATTCAATTCAATTAGGGAGCGCTCAGTCAATTATGGGAAACTCCATGTCTTTTTCATGTAGGCTAGTGGGAGCTCAAGCCACGGTAAGTTACCCTCCAATAATAGCGCTAACAATAGCTTCATGATAACGGGGGACCATGGCCATCACAGGACAGCCATGCTTTCCTAAAGGATGACGTTTCAAACTTTTAGGTACACTATCTGTCCCATACAATACTATAATAATAATGGCCCAGGGGACTTATAGACAATCAGAGAACATAAAGATCCAGCAGTTTTTATTTTTTATCTTGTTTAACCTAAAGACCTATCTTTAATAATTTACTTTAGGTTAGACAAGGACCCAATCAGAGGAAAACTATTGGATCAATAACATGATAGATAACAAGATCTGATATAGTAACAATGAAGATAATCACAAATCAAATCAAATAAAAGTTTGATGATGTCGATCTGCTAACCATATAATCAGAAATAATTAAAGTAACTATTCAATTATCTATATTAAAATATCTCAATTTCACGTTTTTTGTCCTCAGAACTCGGCCCGTGTCGTGTGGAACTCGGGCCATATTCGGAAATGACCGATATCACCTCGACCAGGGAAAAATCCGGGCCGAGTGTATGGTGAACCTGGGCTGGGTCAGTCGGTTCACGTTCAATCCAAATAGCACTGCGACCTGATTCGAGCCGAAACCTGAACTCGGTCCGGGTCAATAGGAATCCGTGCCGGGTTGGACAACCCGATCTGGTTCCGAATCCAATTCGGTCCGGATTCAACGAAATCTAGGCCGGGTACAGCAGAACCTGGGCCGGGTTCTACTGCCGACGAAAAAGTGCATTCCGACACGACTTTTCGACCATCATAACCATGCCCTATGATATCCAAATTATCCATAAGATATATCAATGAATTCATAGTACGAAGGAGAAGAGATTAGGGTTCCATGTCGCGGAAAACTGACGACATAGGGATTCCCCCTACGTACTTAAAATTAGCTGAAAAATCAATTGGATTTCCTTCTCTGAAAATCTACACGAACGCCGAACTTTGGCCGGTGATTGCTCTCTGTCCTTGCTCCAAAACTCGCGGCCACCACTTGGAACTTCTTCTCCTATGTGCATGTTTCAAAACTAGCCGCCACACGTTCTTCGGGGTACCTCGGTCCGCATGCAAACGAGAGGAAAAAGAGGACCTGTGGGCAGAATTCTGTTCGGCAGAAAAAGGGGTTTTCAGCCACCCTTTAATGCCTATTTATAGGTGTGGATTTGAAATTTCAATTCTATTAAATCTTGGACTCTTTTAAAATCAATCATAGCCATCCCTAAATAATTAATCTATCCATAATTTATCAGATTTAATTAAATCCGAATTTACTTCATAAATCCATGCATATCTCCATAACAATTCTATTCTCATTCAAATTCCTTCTTATCTTTTCAACTTATCCCATAATTTCCATCAATTTCGGAATTATTTAATTTTAGAATATTAACATTGAGATTTTCAGATCCATTAAATAACAATAATTATCCTTTATTTATTTTCTGAAAATCTGGGTTGTTACAATAAGAATTAAAAGAATTTTTTTTCTTTCTTGTGAAAATAAAAATATTATATTAAATAAATAACTTAGGATAAACTTAGAGCTTAAGTACTAATAATATTGTAGTGAATTTACATTTTGTTCATTCCTTCAAAGGGTTGTAGCTAAAATAAAAAATATATATTTTAATAAACATTAATATATAATTAATAATTTAATTTTACCTTAATTAAATGCACAATGAAATCCATGTTATGTACTTTTATAAAAGAATACATTTCATATTTATTTTGGCTACTATGAACAATTTAATTTATCTAATTAATCATCATTATGAAATAAATAGCATAATAAGAATCCCAGTATCTATTTATAGATCCCATATTAAATAGATGGATCTTTAATCATTCGGATTGATGATGATTTCTAGTAGTGATTGATCTCAACATTAAATGGAGTGAGACTCGGAGTGTGAAAATAAATGTGCTACCAATTTTTTTAAAAAATATAAATATCATTATATTTATAATATTAACACATATAACTTATATATGAGATTTTAAAACCTAGTTAGGAATAGGGGTGAAAGTAGTTCAGGTCGGATCGAGTTTTCGGTCGAAAAAAATCTATCGCTATTTTTCAAGTTAGCTTTTAAAGTTAAAAAATCATCCTAAAATTATTTTGAGAAAATAAAAATCACCTCTAACGGATAAATTTTTTTGTTAATTTTTTCGGAACCCTACTTTTATATAATTATATTTTAAAAATATATAGAATAAATTAAAATTAATATAAATATATTTAACTTTATATTAAGTATAAAATATGCTACTAAAATTTTAATGTTATTAAATTAGAGTTTGATAATATTTTGAAAATTATGAAATCTTATAAAAAATATTGTATCTATATTAACAAAAATTGATAACATACATATTAATTTTAGAAGTGGATTTTAATTTATTAAAAATCCCCTTAAATCATATTTGACCCTCTAATTTTTTATTTCTTCGATCGGGTAGATTTTTCGAGTTGGTCGAATTTTTCTTACGCCCCTTACTTTGTCGGAGTGACAAAGCTCTCCAAACCCAAATATTTGTTGTGATTTTCAAGTAGAAAATAAGTAGGGATATAAAAAAAATATTTCTAAACAAAACTACTTTTTTTTGTTGCTATCTTATTGTGAAAGTAAAATATGTTTAGAAATAAAAATGATCATATATCTTATCGTGAACGTAAAATATGTTTAGAAGAAAATTTTTTGTATACCCTTCGTCCGAAATATATATATATAAAGTCCATGTTACGAATTATCCTTGTACCCCAAGTTCGTCAGCCCATGTCTCAACATACGGCCCAACCCATGGAATACATTTTCCAGTGCTTTTTTTTACCACTCTGATACGTTTTGCTATTATCTTTCTTTTGTTCTTTGTAATTTCAAGTATCGATTGAATTAGGCCTGAGCACGACACGGTCGATCCGGATCGCTCCGACCCGAAAAATCGGATAAAAAATCCGGTCCGGATAAGATCCGGACCGGGACCGGGTCTAACGGGTGAAAAATTCGTCGGATTTCGGATCAGGACCGGATCTGTAGTGCAGATACCCAACCCGAACCCGGCACGATTTATTTTTTAGTATATAAGCCTCACTCCCACTCATTTCCCTCATTTCTCGATTCTCTTTCTCTCTCCCATCTCTCTCACACTCTCACGCCACGACGCCTCGCGATCTCGCCATCTCCTTCTCCCTCTCTCTCACGGCGGCGGCGACGACGACGATCCTCTCAACTCTGGCCATCCTCGCCCTCTCCTGACTCTCTCTATCTCTCTCTCTACTCCGGTCACCTGGGCGGTCGGATCGGCCACTGGCGCGGCCAGATCCGACCTCCTGGCAGCCGGATCGGCCACTGGCGGCCAGATCCGGCCGCCAGGCGCTAGATCTGGCAGCTGTCCGCCGATCCGACCGCCAGGCGATCGGATCTGATCGCACCAGTGGCCGCCAACGGCCGGATCGGCCACTGGCGCGGCCAAATCCGGCCGGATCGGCCATTGGCGCGGCCAAATCCGGCCAGATTAGCCACTGGCGCTGGGGTCGGATTGGCCACTGGCGCGGCCGGCCGCCAGGTGCCGGATCTAGCAGGCCACTGGCGGTCGATCCGAGCGCCTGACGGACGAGATCAGCCACTGGCGGCTGATCCAAGCGCATGGCGGCTGGATCGACCCTAGGTGCGTCGATCCGGCCGCAGGCACCGAATCTGGCCACACTGTTCATTCCCGACCACAGACTCGGTGATTTTCTCGAATTGCCGGGTCTGACCCGGAACCGGATCCGGCCGAGTCCGGATACGGTACCCGGTCAAAAATTTTTTGACCCGGCATAATTTGGGTCGGTACCGGGTCCTCGAGACACGGACCCGGTCCCGGGTTTGCTCAGCCCTAGATTGAATATTATATGGGACGACTCTTTGACACTTGTAATATGCGATTCTACCTTGTTTCCAATGTTGTATTATATATCTTTTCACTTCTGGATCGTCGAAAAGCTTCTTTAGGCATTGTTGAGAAAATGGACCTGCTAGGAGTTCAGATGCTATGATATGCAGAAAGTAGAACTGTCATGTCATCTTCAACATTTTTGTGAATTAGTTGTCTTGAGATTGAATGGCTATTACTTGTAAGGAATCAAATCCTCTAATCAGTTGAACGCAACATGTGCTACCTTCTAAGATGAGGAGGAAATGAAAATTCAACTCCCTTTGCAGAAACATTAGCTGAGATCAATAGCGCACAGTTTACACAGTTAACTCTCAGTTGAAATAAAAGCACACACATTTTACACAGCAAACACTTGCAGAATATGCAAACAGTTAGACATCAAATTTCTCTCCTCTCTCCACGTACAAATCAGTTTACACAGCACCACGTCCAGTAATTACCTATTCTTATATATATTATATATATGCTTCATCAATCAGCGATGGCCCTACTGTCGTCTGATTCCCTCATTATGAAAAGAGTTTGGTACCACTTCTCAACTGCTGGAGACTCTTTGACATCGATTTGTTGAAGGTCCTAGGGCAGATGCTCGTTTTGCAGATCTCCAAGCGTTGAAGAGAGACAAGGTTAGAAAGTCCTGAAACACGACTTATTTGCCCTTGAGAGTTCAAGATCTGGTAACCAGTTAGAAAATCTATGGTCTCATCACGAATATAATAAATATTCAAACTCCGAAGCATTGGAAGCTGGCAGCAGTTGGAGAGCAAATTGAGCTCCCATTCTACGGACAGCTAAATATCTTGCGCTCATTAAGACATGGGAAGTCGGACTCCTCCACATAGAGCCACTCCTCCCATCCATGCATGCAACCAAACTCCAACTGCTGGAGTAAGGGGAAGCATCATCTTTTTGTGCCTTCAGCAGCAGAGTATGATATGTGTTAAAAATATAAAATCATAGATGTTGTTATTCCTAACGGTTTAAGTTTTTAAGAAAACTAGTTAACACATTAAATTTAACATGGTATCAGAGTCAGAGGTCAAGAGTTCGAACCTCGCTAAGCTCTTATTAAAAAGTAATTTACGTGTTGGGCTTGGGCTAGACAAAAAAATTGCCAGCAGCCCACACGTGAGGGGAGTGTTAAAAATATAAAATCATAGATGTTGCTATTCCTAAAGGCTTAAACTTTTAGAAAAATTGGTTAGCACATCAAATTTAACAATACGACGAGAGGAGGAATTCATGCCTGATACTCTTCACTTCATGCAGACCCTTTATAAAGAGCCGTCTGAGAGTTGGGAGATGAACCCAGAGCTACGATAGCGCAATCATTTAATATTAATACTTCCAACTTTATGAAGAAGGATCACGCAACCATGCACGTCGGGAAACAGTAATCAGGGTATCCAGTATCATACATTCGAAAAGATGTGAGGTTGGGATGTGGACGAAGATAATCCAACACCTGTTGGGCTAATCTCTCATGACCATCCTTGCATGTCTTAGAGTTCTTACTCCAACACAAACTCAAGCCAATGACATTGAATAAGTCGAGACCTTCTGTCGGGATAGAAGAACCTATTGTGTACAAATCAATAATAGGGAACTGACTGACATCACTAAATAGCAATGTCCTCAGTTTCTTTGTTTGGAGCTTTGATTCAAACCAATTGTTCAAATTAATGTCATTTGAATTTTCTCTAAAATGCATGACTACATGTCGAATAGTTTTGGGGATCGAAGAGGGCAAACTTTCTTTTGTTATTAACAAATATTCATTTTGAGCAACATCCCGTGTTAAATTATGGATGAGATCATGCATCATGAATTCTCCTCCAGTTTGTTATAAAATTGACCTTTCGAACAATTCGTCCACATATACCTCATTCAGCTTTCATCTTTCTCCGCTTCCATCTTTCTTCCCCTTAGCTGATGGAGTCCCTGTGACATCCATAGATCAACTACACACGATTTGCTAAAGACCGTACCTTTTTGAAATAATGAGAGGTACATAAAGCATGATTTGAATTCAATCGGCATGTGATCGTAGCTCAATTTCAATGCCGGAAAGATGTCATCGCTCCTTGTATCCAATTTCGACAACTCACTTTCCAATATGTTAGTCCATTCATCTTCATCATCTTCAAACCTAAGGATACTCGCAAGCACCTTGATGGCTAAAGGTAACCCTCCACACTTTTTGGCAATACCCTGAACGATATCTATCAAATGCATATTGTGATCTGCTCGATCTTTAATGGCAATCGTTTTAACCAACAACCAACTATCATCTTCAAATAATTCACTTAAAGGCAAGAAGGGAATAGTTTGCATGATCTTAGCCACATGAACATTTCGGGCGGTCACTATAACTTTATCTAATTGAGCATCTAAGTAAGAGAGTTTTTAGTGAAATCCAAAGCTCCACTCTTTCGTTCCAAACATCATCTAGTACAAGAAGATCCCCATGAAGATCTAATTGTTGGTCTCAAGATCATATTCTATGTATTTTGATGATAGTAAATAAGGAAGATGATGTACTAATGATGCTTGAAGTGATAGTGCGAACAGGTTTAATATTTTTTGAAGAAAAATAGTCAAAGTATCTCTCTACTGTAAAAATGGGCGACCGATATTATAACGGTCGACCATTATCGAAGATAATGGACGACCGAAATGGAAGCTAGAATGACCGCTAATCACAAAAAGGAACGACTTCTAAGAACGGGCGATCGATTTATTGTCGGTCGACCATTATGGAATATAATGGACGACCGAGATCGCAGTTGGAACGATCGCTAATCACAGAAAGGAACGACCTTTAAGATGGGCAACCGATTTATTATCGGGCGACCGTTATGGACATAATGGACGACCAAAATTGCTGCTGAAACGACCGCTAATCACATAATGCATCGAACTTATAAAGCGGGCGACCGATTTACTTTCGGACGACCGTTATGGAAGCAAGAATTATTTAAGCGGCTATAATTCTTCTACAGACTCGATCAATGGTAAACTGCACAGAAAAGATAAAATAACAGATATAATTTTTTATCAAACGGACGACCGATTCAGTAATGGGCGATCGCTGAAGATACGACAAAATGGATAACGGCTAGTTACTGTGCAAAACGGATGGCCGATATTAAAACGGTCGACCGTTTCAGAGCTGACAGCACAATTTTTTTTAGTTGCTTTACTACGGCCATATTTTCAAGAGAAGCCTATAAAAGGGATCCAAAAGATTGAAGGAATATCATCCAATCAAGACAAATCATTCTTGAGCTCCCTTCAAATCCAAAGTATTTTTTCTTGTGCAAAAGTTGCAAATCATTCCTTCCCTCTTCTAGTTTCTTAGTGAGAACATTATTTGTAAGAAGAGAGCATTGGAGGGAATTCTTGTTTAGATAGTTTTGAGAGCTCCTTGTAAGAAGAGGTGTGCCTTACCTCTTGAGCGAAGAAGAAGGCGTTGTGGTGTAGAAAGGGTTATTCTCTCCCTACAAGAAAAGAGAAGGCTTGTGGAACTCCGACGATCTCAAGGTTGGGAAGTCATAGCGGGGACGTAGGCCAAGGAGTTGGGCCGAACCTCATCAACATATCGCGTCTTTCTTTCCTCTTGCTCTTCTCTTGCCTTTCTTACTTATCATTTACTTGCTTGTGATCGCATTCCCTATAGATTGACTTTAACGGCTTTTTTCGAATTTAATTTTTATACACCAATTCACCCCCCTCCCTCTTGGTGCTTTCGATCCTACAATTTGTATCAGAGCCAAGTTATTCTTATTTTTAAAGAATTTAAACATCTTTTGAGCTATGGCATCAAATGGATTCACTTTGGGTGAAGGTCAATCTACAAATTGTCCTCTGCTTTTTAATGCTTCAAATTTTGCCTATTGGAAAATTAGAATGTAAGCTTATGTATGCTCTATTGATATTGATATTTGGGATATCATTGAAAATGGTTTTGATTTGCATGGAAAGTCACCTTTAGAATATACCGAAGGTGAAAGATTACTTGTGAAACTAGATTGGAAAGCAAAAAATCATCTTTTTTGTGCTTTAGATGCAACGGAATTTAATCGTGTTTCTAATTGTCAAAGTGCTCATAAAATTTGGAGAAAACTTATCATTACGCATGAATGTACCGATAAGGTTAAAGAGTCTAGATTTAATATTTTGAATCATCAATATGACTCTTTTAAGATGCACGAAAATGAGTCTATAAATGAAATGGTTGTGCGCTTTAATAATATTGTGAATGGCTTAGCTTCCTTGGGCGAGCCACGGACTAACTCTTAAAAGGTGAAGAAATTTCTTAGGTCTCTTTCCTCCAAGTGGCATACAAAGAGAATCGTCATTGAAGAGAAGGACTTGAATAAGTTAGATTTTGATGATCTCATAGGATCTCTCTTGACCTATGAGATTGTAATCAAGAAGATGAAAAAATAAGTATCTCCAAAAGGAATACTTTGGCTTTAAAAGTAAAAATGGAGAAAAGTGAAACAAGTGATGAAGATGAAGATCTAGATGAAAAGAAACTAGCTTTGTATGCCAAATAGCTTGACAAATATCTTAGATTTGCCAAGCAAAAGAAAAAAGGGAGCTTCTCCAAAAGAAGGTCATCAACAAACAAAAATCAAGTGACTTGCTTCGAATGCAAAAAGGTTGGTCACTACAAGAATGAGTGCCCAAATCTAACTAAGAACGAAAAGGAGGGAGAAAATTTGAAAAAGAAGAAGAAAGTTCTTCAAGCTACTTGGGATGGAAGTGAAGATGAAGATGACTCAAATACCATCTCAAGTGATGATGAAGAAGCTCACCTATGTCTAATGGGAAATAGTTATGAGGTATTATCTAACTCATCCGAATATAGTGATAGTGAATTTTTTTATATGCATGATGAGTTTAGAATTCTTATAGATAAATATAGAAGTCTTAAAAAGAAACATGATGGTTTAAAAATAGAATTTGAAAAGTTGAAAAATGAGCATGATTCTAAAGTTTGTGAAAATTGTAATTTATTAGATGATGAAAACTCTAGTTTAGAATTTATGATTGAATCTTTGAAAATGGAAAACAATACCTTAAAACTAGCTTGTGAAAAACAAACTTGTAATGTTGAAATCTTAAAAAATGAGAATATTGTTTTAAAAAGTAAACTTGAAAAATTTTTAAATGGTGGAAAAATGTTAGGTGCAATGTTATCAACACAAATGAGACATTTTACTAAAAATGGACTTGCTTTTAGCTCATTTGATATTAAGAAAGATAAAATGATTCTATTTGTTAAAGCATCACAAAATCTTCATGCAAAATCACATGTCACTTGTTTTCATTGTGGTTATGAGGGACATTATTCTTATGAATGTAAAGTTAAAATGGGCTTAAACAGTGGTATGAAGAAGATTTGGGTTTCCAAAAGGACCATCACTAATCAAATTGGACCCAAGCAAGTTTGGGTACCAAAAAGATGAGAATCTTAATGTTTTTCTTATAGGGAGCTCCAAAAGATAATGAAGGCAAATGGTATTTGGATAGTGGATGCTCAAAACATATGACCGGTGACCCATCAAACTTCATTACAATAGAAAAGAAAAATGGAGGAAAAGTCACATTTGGAGATAATAGCAAAGGAAGAGTAATTGGTATAGATAATGTTGGTAAGAATGACAAAGTATACTCGGAAAATGTTTGGATAGTTGAAAATTTAAAACATAATTTAATTAGTATAATTCAATTGTGTGATAAAAACTACTTAGTAAATTTTGAGAAGGATAAATACTTAATTCTATATGAAAACAAAGAAGTTTTACATATGGGTTTTAGATATAATAATGTATACAAGATTAATTTTGAAAAGTGAAAAATGTCAGCGTTATGCATGATGATATAAATCTTTGGCATAGAAGATTAGGACATGCAAATAAGTTGTTAAACAAACTTTCATGTCATAAATTAGTTAGAGGTTTACCTAAAATTAGATTTGAGAAAAATTATGTTTGTGATTCATGTCTTGAAGGTAAACAAATCAAAAGCTCTTTCAAATTGAAAAATGTTATTAATACACATAGGTCTTTAGAACTTTTACACCTTGACTTATTTGGACCTATTGATGTAGTAAGTTTAGGAGGAAAGAAATATGTATTTGTAATTGTTGATGACTTCTCTCATTTTACTGGACTATCTTTCTTACTAGTAAAGATGAAATCATAAGCATGTTTTCTAAATTTGCAAAAAGAATACAAAACGAACTTGAGTTAAGAATTGCAAAAATTAGAAGTGACCATAGAGGTGAATTTGAAAATTACAAATTTGAATTGTTTTGTGAAGAAAATGAAATTACACACAACTTTTCTACACTTAGGACACCTCAACAAAATGGAGTAGTAGAAAGAAAAAATAGAACTATTCAAAAAATGGCTAGAACAATATTAAATGAAAGTAAGTTGCCTAAGTATTTTTGGGCGGAAGCTGTAAATACATCATGTTATGTTTTAAATAGAATCTTACTTAGACCACTTGAAAAGAAAACATGTTTTGAAATTTTATATGGAAAAAGGCCAAATATTTCATATTTCAAAGTGTTTGGGTGTAAGTGTTATATCTTGAATATTAAAGATAAATTAGGTAAATTTGATGCAAAATGTGATGATGGTGTGTTTCTTGGATACTTTAGTACAATTAAAGCATATAGAGTGTACAACAAAAGAACATTAGTTGTTGAAGAATCTATTAATGTTAAATTCAATGAAACTAATGATTTTTTGATGAGCAATCAAATGAATGATGATGAGAAGGAAATAGTTGAAGTGGAAAGACATCTTGAAGATATGCAAATCCAAAATGAAGACTTGGAAGAAAGGAGAATGGATATTTCAAATGTGGAACAAATAGAAGGACCACAAGTGGAAGATAATCAAATTATTTTAAGGAATTAGAAACATGCATCATCACATCCACTTGATCAAGTTATAGATAACATAAATGAAGGTATAAAGACTAGAAACTCTTTGAAAAACTTATGTGCTTTTTCGGCATTTCTTGCTCAATTTGAACCTAATAACATTGATGAGGCTTTGCATGATTCAAATTGGATAAATGCTATGCATGAAGAATTAAATAATTTTGAAAGGAATCAAGTTTAGAAACTAGTAGAAAGGCAAAAGATTATCCAATAATTGGTACAAAATGGCATCATAATTAGAAATAAGGCAAGACCTGTAGCAAAAGGTTATTCCCAAGTAGAAAGAGTTGATTTTGAAGAAACCTTTGCTCTCGTTGCTAGACTTGAGGCTATTAGAATGCTCTTGACTTTTGCTTGTTTTAAATGATCCAAACTTTTTCAAATGGATGTAAAATCGGCTTTTCTAAATGGCTTTATAAATGAGGAAGTCTATGTTGAGCAATCTCAATGTTTTGAAAATTCAAATTTTCCTAATCATGTATTTAAACTTTCTAAAGATTTTATGGACTTAAACAAGCTCCTAGAGCTTGATATGAAAGACTAAGTGCATTTTTAATTGGAAATGATTTTCAAAAAGGGAAAGTTGATACTACATTATTTTTAAAGTATTTGGAAAATGATATTTTAATAGTTCATATTTATGTTGATGACATTGTTTATGGTGCTACTAATGAAAGTTTGTGCAAAGAGTTTGAGTCTCTTATGCAAAAAGAGTTTGAGATGAGTCTTGTAGGTGAGCTCACATTCTTCTTGGGCTTACAAGTCAAGCAAAATAAAGATGGAATATTTCTTAATCAAGAAAAGTATACAAGGGAGTTGCTAAAGAGATTTGGAATGGATGAATGCAAGCCAAGTTCAACTCCCATGAGCACTACAACAAAATTAGATAAAGATGAGAAAGGCAAACCTATTGATCAAAAGGAGTATAGAGGTATGATTGGTAGCTTACTTTATTTGATGGCATCTAGGTCGGATATAATGTTTAGTATATGCTTGTGTGCAAGGTTTCAATCCGCACCTAAGGAATCACACTTAGTTGCCGTTAAAAGAATATTACACTATTTGAAGCATACTTGTGATTTAGGCATTTGGTATGATAGGAACTCATCCTTTGATTTACATGCATATACCGATGCGGATTTTGCCGGATGTAAAGTTGATAGGAAAAGCACTAGTGGGATGTGTTGCTTTCTTGGTAGCTCTCTTATCTCTTGGGCTAGCAAAAAGCAAAACTCCATCGCACTCTCTACCACTGAGGTCGAATATATTGCAGCCGGTAGTTGTTGTGCACAAATATTATGGGTAAAACAACAATTACTTGAATATGGTGTAAATTGTTCAAGTGTACCCATGAAGTGCGATAACACAAGTGCAATAGAAATGAGTAAAAACTCAATTCAACATTCAAGAACTAAGCATATTGATTTGCGCTATCATTTCATTAGAGAACATGTGACACTTAAGGACATTGCTATTGAACATGTGTCTACCAAAATTCAACTTGCGGATATTTTCACAAAACTCCTAAGTGAGGAAAGATTTTGTATGCTTAGACGTGAACTTGAAATGTTAGGAACTTGATTGCCCCTCAATTCAACTCATGAGTGACTTGATTATGCAAGTATCATTTGTGAATAGAATTGAATATAAAATTGTGTTGCACAACACATACATCCAAATCGGTCGACCATTATAGTAACGGTCGACCGTTATAGGATCTGGTCTCATAATACAAACTTTCAGAATGGTCGACCGAAAATATTTAGGTCGACCGTTAAAAATAGAACGTATTGACTATAATGTCCAAGTGATAATGGTCGCCCGATAACATATCAGTCGATCGTTTCCAAAGTATATATAAGAAAAATTTTCCCCAAATCACGAAACCGGTTGACCTGTTCCTCTCCGCCGCCGCCCGATTCGTGATTTGTCCGACGATTCCTACCGGCCGAGAGCCGCGATTTGTCCACCGATTCCTACCTACCGAGAGCCGCGATTTGTTCAGTGAGTTTGTCACCAAGAGCCGCCGTTGCCGTCATAGTTGGCGTTGAAGTTTCATACGGCGAACGTCATCATCGCCGCTGTCTTCCTCGCGTCGAGTGAGCGCCGTCGTCGCCGTCGCAATCAGCGTCTTATTTTCCTCCGGTGAACGCTCTCGCCGCCGCCGCCTCCCTCGTGTCCAACGAGCGCCGCCACCGTCGCTCGCTGCGCAAAGGAAGTTGACACCTCGGGCGATCATCGTCGACTGCGAAATAGGGTTCGAGCGATTATTGACGACATCTTTCACGTGAGTCACAACACTTCGGTTCCTTCTCTAAGTCTATGCAATTCCTAACATTCTCTGACAAAATGTTCTTGATTTATAGGTGCTCGAATGTGATTAAACCCTAATTCGATATTGGTCTGTCTCTCAAATCCTTCGATGATGAACCAATCCTTGTTAGAGAATTTAATGTCCTGTGAATGAATGAATGTTGTAATCCTCTGTGAAATCAGTTAAAACAATGGTATTATTTTGTATTCTGGACAAAAATGATCGACCATTGCTCATAGTGGTCGATCGTTTCCTTTTTTTTATTCTGTCTTAGTCGATTATCGTTCCTATTCCTTGAATCTGATATTGTAAACATGCCTCCAAAGAAGAAGTGTGTCTCTGGTCCTCGCAAGAGGAAGGAACCAGGGTCCTCTTCTCATCCAAGGTTAGACTCTCTGCCGAGACGTCCTCAATAATTCGATTCCTCTTTATTTGCTAACGCTTCCATTGCATCCACCTTTGAAGATCTGTATTCTTCTAGAGAAGTAGCATATGGCATGCGAGTAGATTGGACTTCTCTTAATATGAACATAGTTCATAACATGTTTGATGGCATAGGGTGGATTCCCCTCCTTAATGTTAAGGAACCTGTCTATTCTAGGTTGGTCAGACTTTTTTATGCAAACTTGTCATTTTCAGAGTCCAAATCTAATGTGACATCTCACATACTAGGTCATACCATTAAGCTTACTGATTCCTTAATTTGTGAGATTTTTGATATCCCCAATCGAGGACTCTTGAATATTGTATCACATAGGTGGCCCACTGACATTTCTATCAATGAAGCTCTTGAAGTTGTTTTTCGTGGTAAAGTGCATAACTTTCCCATGAAAGGTCTTCTAAAAAAGTTGTCTCCTCCACTTCTTGTTGCTCATCATATTATTAGTCATATCATTTTCCCTCGCTCTGATCATTATACTGATATGACTTTCCATGACTTGCATCTTCTTTATTATCTTCTTCGACATGATTTTTCTCCGGTTAACTTTGGCGCATATATGATTTATTACTTCATCTTCACCAAAGAGAGGATAGATTCCAGAAAATCCCATAATATGATTATTCATTTTGGTTCTTTTCTCACTCGAATCTTTCGCCATAAACACATTCCTATTCCTGAGTTTGAACTATCACTTTCTGAGAGACCAATCGATATCATTGGAAAAGACACATTGAGATGGAAATGTCTCATTTTTGTTAATGAAGAATGGGTCTTCTCCACTCAAGACCATGACTCGGACTCCGATGATGAGGCAAGCACCGAGGCTCCAACACAAGGTCCTACGCAAGCTCCTGTGGAAGATACTGGACCTTCTTGAGAGCAATACATACCTCCTCCATGTGAGCCGACGAGAGTTTGGGGCTCAGTACCGACACGTGATGAGTGGGATGGGATGATGGCACGCCTAGACCGCTTAGAGCTTGATCAGTGTCGCACACAGGAGTGCATGTTTGCCTATTTTCGATCTCAGGGGTTCGACACTTCTCCGTATGAGCAGGTTGCGCCCTGCCCGATGATGCTCCGGATGCTTAGTTTTTATGTTAGTTATCTTTTTGTTTCCTCCTTTTTTATGGTGTCAAAAGGGGGAGAAGGAATGTATGTGATGTGATGCTATGTATGACTTTTTCACTATGTATGACATTGTTGTTATGATTATGTGATGTATTCATTTCTCTTGTTCATGATAATGTGATGTGAATTGTACTATGTGATAAGGATTGTATTTCAGTTTTTATATGAAAATTTGTGAGTCATGATTTATTTTCACTAAATATGATATTCATGATATTCACTTACAAAAAGAAGTTATGCTTTGATTAAGGGGGAGCAAATAATATTTTTTCATGAGCATAAATTAAGGGGGAGGAATTTTACATTTTACTATTTTGTTTACCTCCTCGTCACCTTGTTTGACATCATCAAAAAGGAGGAGATTGTTGGTCTCAAGACCATATTCTATGTATTTTGATGATAGCAAACAAGGAAGATGATGTACTAATGATGCTTGAAGTGATAGTGTGAATAGGTTTAATATTTTTCGAAGAAAAATAATCAAAGTATCTCTCTGCTGTAAAAATGGACGACCGATATTATAACGGTCGACCATTATCGAAGATAATGGACGATCGAAATAGAAGCTGGAACGACCGCTAATCATAGAAAGGAACGACTTCTAAGAACGGGCGATCGATTTGTTATCGGTCGACCATTTTGGAATATAATGGACGACCGAGATCGCAGTTGGAATGACTGCTAATCACATAAAGGAACGACCTTTAAGACGGGCGACCGATTTATTGTCGGGCGACCATTATGGACATAATGAACGACCGAAATTGCTGCTGAAATGACCGCGAATCACATAATGCATCGGACTTATAAAGCGGGCGACCGTTATGGAAGCAAGAATTATTTAAACTGTTATAATTCTTCTACAGACTACGATCAATGGTAAACTGCACAGAAAAGATAAAAGAACGGATATAATTTTTTATCAAACGGACGATCGATTCTGTAATAGGCGATCGCTGAAGATACGACAAAATAGATAACGACTAGTTACTGTGCAAAACGGATGACCGATATTAAAATGGTTGACCGTTTCAGAGCTGACAGCACAATCTTTTTAGTTGCTTTACAACGGCCATATTTTCAAGAAAATCCTATAAAAGGAATCCAAAAGATTGAAGGAAGATCATCCAAGCAAGGCAAATCATTCTTGAGCTCCTTTCAAATTCAAAGTATTTTTTCTTGAGCTAAAGTTGCAAATCGTCTCTTCCCTCTTCTAATTTCTTAGTGAGAACATTATTTGTAAGAAGAGAGCATTGGAGAAAATTCTTGTTTAGATAGTTTTGAGAGCTCCTTGTAAGAAGAGATGTGCATTACCTCTTTAGCGAAGAAAAAGACGTTGTGGTGTAAAAAGGGTTATTCTCTCCCTACAAGAAAAGAGAAAGCTAGTGAAACTCTGATGATAGTCGGGCGGATATGCCCCTATCTTCTCTTTGTTTTCCGAGTCTCTAGTGAGTTACAGACAGAGTTAGAAAAGATCAAATCTTTGATGATTCCATCCAGCTCTTGGACTATCTAAAATGCACGTTCCATGGAGCTAAGGTCCAAAATATAAATGACCTATTTAACTCAGTGCAAGATGTTTCTTTTGTCCCTTCCAGGCGATCGGAAAATAAAGAAAGCTCCTTGTAAGAAGAGATGTGCATTACCTCTTTAGCGAAGAAGAAGACGTTGTGGTCTAAAAAGGGTTATTCTTTCCCTACAAGAAAAGAGAAAGCTAGTGAAACTCTGATGATCTCAATGTTGGGAAGTCGAAGCGGGGACGTAAGCTAAGGAGTTGGGCCGAACCTCGTCAACATATCGCGTCTTTCTTTCCTCTTGCTCTTCTCTTGCCTTTCTTACTTATCTTTTACTTGCTTGTGATTGCATTCCATATAGATTGACTTTAACGACTTTTTTCGAATTTAATTTTTATACATCAATTCATCTCTCCCCTCTTGATGCTTTCGATCCTACACTAATAATGTTGCTTGCAATATTTGCAACATCAAAATCTTTAGACACATTCACCCATGTTTTGGCCTGAAATTTGGCGCATACATTCTGATCATTATATACCATTTGCGCAAGTGTCGTTCCACCCAATCCACCCATACCAACTACACAAAGCACAGAAACTTTATCACCATTAAGTTCATCCTCTTGCAACAATCACTTAATTAGCTTCTCCTTTTCGCCTTCTCTACCAAAAGTAGTGCACTGATCGAAACATGAGGCAGTCTCTACCGGCTGCCACTGTTTAGTACGTGGCCTCTTCCCATCCTTCTCCCCAAAACTAATGTGTTTCCATTCAATTGTGATCTCTTCAAATCTCTTCTTGATTTCTCTAACTTTGTGTGCCAATCCATCAGAAATAGAAAACTTAGGAGGACATTTGCAGTCGATTACCAATGTATTTGATGTTTCTAAATATTACTTAGCTTTGGCTTAAAAATACTAACGTATGGCCTTCAATTTTTAAACTTGAACCTCATACTTGTTATAAAAAATATATAAAAAGGTTTGACGCCGGTTCATTGTTGGTCAGGTCTGGTTGAAGTTTAAAAGAATTTGAACATTAAACCCAAAAAATTATCTGCCTATAAAAGTAAACTCACAGGGTACTATGAAAAAAAAGTATAAATAGATGAATCCTAATTGCATTTTTTCTTAAGAAAAACAAAAGCTACGAATACATGAATGTGATATATTCACTATTCCACCTTCTAACAGTTTGGAATAATGTACAGTGTATACATATATCAGATCACTTCTCAGATATGCCATGGTAATATTGGAGCTACTCATGATCCGAGGAAAGCAGTGTGTGGACTATGAAATCCATGGTTGGCCTTAAACTTGTTTCCGCTTCCAAACAGGAAATTGATACATCGAACATGACTTGCGCCTGCTTCATGTCGAACTTTCCATCCAGTTTCAGATCAACAAATCCCCCGATCCATGACTTGTCCTCCTCATCAGCTCCCAACTTCACCTTCAGCGACGTTCTAATCCAACTCATCAGATCAATCTTCCATCCGCTGACCAACTCCAGCAGCAGCACCCCGTAGCTGTAGACGTCAACTTTGGAGGTTATTGGCAAATTCGAAATCCACTCTGGAGCCATGTACCCTCTTGTTCCCCGGACGCGCAAAGTTTTCCGATCAGCAGCTCCTCTTTTGGTCAGCTTCGTCAGTCCGAAGTCTGCAATCTTTGGCTCGAACTCTGAATTCAGGAGTATGTTCTCAGGCTTGATGTCACAGTGGATAACCCACTCAAGGCATTCATGGTGAAGATATGCGAGGCCCTTTGCGATCCCTATGGCAATCTTGTACCTCTCCCCCCATCCGAGTGTGCTGCCACCGTCAAAGAGGTGCATGTCCAATGCGCCGTTGTCCACGTACTCTGACACCAAAAGCCTATGTTTTCCTTCCATGCAGAATCCGAGCATCCGCACCAGATTCATGTGGTTTATCCTCCCTATCAGGTTCAACTCTGCTTGGAAGTCTTCATACCCGTGAAGATCCATGTTCTCCAACTTCTTCACTGCCACGGTCCTCTCATTATCCAAGGTGCCCTTGTAAGCTTCTCCAGAAGCACCCCGACCGAGTTCATGCTTAAAGTTTCCGGTTGCTTTCTTCAGCTCTTTGTATGTGAACTTCCTGATTTGTCCAGCTATCACGTCATATCCTTCTCCTAGTGAAGTCGGTCTACGACCAATTCTCAAGATAAGCTACCACCCAGGGATAAGGAACAACAATTCGATCACACCAAATGCTGATACAAACGCATAAAAGTAGCTCCATTTAACTCTGCTACCTCCGTTTCTCTTGTATACAGCCGCAGGCACGATCGTTTCCTTAGTCATGCTGCATGTATGATTTCGCGCAGTGGATGGAGCCGTGGATTTTGGAACTTTCAAGTAGGAACTTCCGAAGTTGTTTATATTTGGACATGTTCGACCGTTGAAGATATTAAAGAACTGGTCGCCCTTTGTGAAGCATGCACCTGATCCTGCCTTGTGGTACACAACGCCCACGCACGAACAATCCTCCAAGCACAGCTGCTTACATTCTTCTAGCGATACCGCCAGAGTTGTCTTGTGATTGTAACCCCAAAAGTCCGTGTATGGCAGCTCATAGAAGTCCCAAAAGGCTTTGCTGCAAGTTACCTTAAACTAGGGTTCGCAGCCCTGGCTCCAGTCGCTTGGATCAACCATGTCATAGTACGGTGGACAAGAACAGGTTGGTTTCAACTGCGAATTCGTGCAAATCCCGTTCTTACCACACACTCCGTGCACCTGGCAAAGCTGTGGGATTGCTTCCCATGCAATAGACCACGTCCCTGTCGTCTTGTTCAGACTGTGCATGCGGAGGTTGCCATCGTAATCTAAGGTCAATCTTCTCATGATTCTAGAGCCCATGTCGGAAGCTTTAAATGTCAAGTTATCACTGGACATGAACTGACCCATTTGATCGAAGACTGCTAACCTGGTACCATTATAGGTGTTCCTATTGCTCATCCACATGGGAAAAAATATGTTAGGCCAATATATGGCCGTTCACGGGATGGTCGCGGTTGGCAGTCCAGACGACCGTCCTCTCCTCGGCGTGCGAGACCCAGATGGAAAACGTATACGCATTCGGGCCTACCGAGTAGAACCCGCAAGTGTAAGAAGTGTCCGGGGAGACCAAGACGCGGTTGGAGTTGCCTGCGAAGAGCGAAGACCCTCTGGGCAGGGTGTTGTTGTTCGTCGAAGCAGTGGAAGTAGGAGGAAGGACCGGAAGAGAAACAAGAAAGGCAAGAACACACAAAACTTGTATACTTTGAAATTTTCAAGCTGTTATTAGCTGCATGACTACAACAACATGTTGGTTGATTTGGTTAAGTGCCATAGAATTTCATCAACAAATTATCCTCGAAAGGTAGAAGATATTCTATTTCTCGTGATTCAAGAATGCAAAATGTGAGAATATAATATGACATGATAAATATTAATTTTTACAAAAAGCGTGAATATTCACTCATGATCTTCAAATTCGACGTTCAAGAAGATACTTGTCTTGTTATCCATTTTGTGCTCTTGAACATCACTACGACTCACGATTTCCAATCACATCTGTAATAAAATTAAAAAAATCAAATGACAATATTATAATATGTTAAATAATAATGACTAAAATAGAGAAATATGATAGATATTTACCAAATAATTCATTTTCAAAAATTTCATCTCCATTGACCAGTTGTGTATAAGGGCGCAAATCAAAGATATTTAATAAAAAATTTGGATCCTCTATTTGTAAGATATTTGTCCTTTGAGTGAATGTCAACTTGAATGAAGTATAAATTATTTGGTCCCACTAAAAAGTTCTTTATGACATACAAACCTAACTCCTCCATTTTTTATTTGAACAGACGACCTTCCAATGCTAGCATGAATATGATTCCCCTATGCATAAAAAAATGAAAATATGAGATGAATAGTGAAGAGATGTTAACTTTAGTAAAAGATACATGCATTGGTTTTATCAGATGATCTATTTATTGAAGCAGCAAAAAAATATTATATTTACAAATTTAAATTTAAATTTCTAAAAAAATATTAAATATGCAATAGTTCATAAATAGAATAATCTCAATAACACTATGTTTATCATTCCACATAAACATGCACACAAAAATTAACATGTGACACGAGTTTATGACCATCTTGCATAAAGCGTTAAATAAATGAAGATAATATTTAACTTTATATAATATATAAAGTTCAACCGAATTTTATCTTAAGAATCCAATCATGCATATGCCTTCCTAGTATATAAGTACAATTTATTATATAAAGCTTTTTTCTAAGGCTATATGTTATAACTGAAGAAATAAAAATAAAAAGTTAATTCTTAAAAATAATTGAGTAAAGATTTAAAAGTTTATAACTATAAAATCATAAGCAAAAAATTGGAATACGTGATGAAAGCTTGCATGGAATTTCATGTATCATGAGACATCCGATGTGGTCTCATAAGATAACGCGTAAGTACTATTGCATGAAATTGAATTAACTAAATACAAGTTGATAAATATCAAATCATATGCATGCACTAAATAAGGCCATGTTATCAAATGTTGCATGCATTATAGTTTGCAGATAGCAAGTAAGTAATATTGCATGGATAGATGTGATTACATGCAATAACAATAAGTACAATAAAAAATGAACACATACAATAACAATCACGCTATCTAATTCCATTTTAATTTTCAATACACAAACACATAAAAAATGGATGAAGACTAAAAAATATAATTATATGGCGACAAATAAATTAGTGAAAAGTAATAATGTAATCAAATAATCTATAATGATAAAAAAAATACCTTTTCATTTTGTAATATCATCTCAATGGATATCGTATTATTAGAATTTTCTCGAGAAGGAATGTGATGGCACTATGCGTACTTTAATATTCCATTGCATTGTGGATTTATCCAAATCGCTAATAACATTCATTTTCGCCATTGAAGAAATACTACGTTTATAGGAACCTAAAAATTTGGCAAAAAATTCAACAAATAGAACTATTAGGAGACAAATTTCTCATGACAAAATTTTAAATATAAATGAAAAGATGAAAAAAATATTAATACCCTACATTAGATTGATCGAAGGCTTCCCTATTCTCTGTTCCTTGTATGATATGCAGTAAGTTTTTTTCAAAACATGAGAGAGAGTGAGATGTCATTTTGAGAGTAAGAGCAATTTTGATGCTGCAGTTGTACAATCAAGTTGAACATTGAGGTAACCTGCATGTCACTACTTTTAGTTATTGTAATTAAAATAATACTTTTAACATATTGTATTAATGTTTCCTATGGCATTTTTTTGCAACTGTCTACTTTTAAAACTTTTATTTACTTTACATATAGTCTTATTATATTTCATTGCGGTATATCATTTTTCTACAATAAATATGGGCACCATGCATATTTCTATTTCACTATGTTCAACAAAATAAAATATTTATTTAAAGATAATTATATCAACAAACACTGGTGGATAAAAATATTTAATTGTCTTTTACATTTTGCTCTTGAGCCAATTAACAAATTGTAACATAACTAATTACTTAAAACTCAATATTTAATATATATTATGAGCATGACAATTAGAGGACACTTGGCACTATCTCATTCAATACTATCTTCCTTATATATATATATATAGATATTTGCTTGACATATATTGGCTCTCTTTTGCCTTTCTCTTTGCCTTCCTACTATATTTGCTATAATATTTGATGGAATAAAATATTATTGACCGAAGCGAAAAGAGCAAAATACTTGTGGCAAGTGTAGCACACGCCACACCCTGCGGGAAAAAAATATTTTTAACGAGAGCTTAATGAGGTTTGAACTTTTAACCTCTGACTCTGATATCACGTTGAAATTGATATACTAATCAATTTTCATAAAAGTTTAAGTAAATAGCAATATCATTTATTTTATATTTTTAACATAGTGATTTCTCATTGCTTAAGTAAAGATGTCGAATTCGAATATTTATAAATGAAATTTTTTTCGAATTTTCTTAAAAGTTTAAGCAAAGAATAACACCATTTATTTTATGTTCTTAACATAGCAGTTTTTCACCGCTTAAGCAAAATGTCGAATTTGAATCTTTATAAATGAAAAAAAATTTCGTCGGAAGCCTCAATCATAATCAGACATGCTGCCCATAATTAGGACAACACTAAAATAGTCGAACTTGATGATAAGTTGAAATTCTAACTCGTGATTAATGCGCATAAGAATATAATTCTTATGAATAATTGACATCACTGTTCTAACACCGGCGTGAAAATCGAAAAAAAAAATTATTGGGTTGGAACCAAAGTTTGACGAATAGTCTAAGTCAACTACGGTATAATATTTAATATGACAACTATGTAAACAGTGGGAGTGTAAACACGGTGATTGTTTGTCTAAAATATTATTTATCTATTATCTTAAAGATATATTATGAACATAAATATTGGACATTAACTTAGACTATAAAGTTATTAATCAATATAAAAAATATTGAAGATAAACTCTAGAAAGAATATAAAAAATATTTTTCTTAATATTGGACATTAACTTAAATATTTTCTAAATGGCATTTAATCAATAAATTTATCCAAAGCCTTTTCTAATTTTATATAAGATTAATTTATCTGAATGCAAATAGAAAAAGGAAATTTAGAACTATTATATTAAAATAACATGAAATATTTATATTATTAAAAAATATGTCGATTCTCGAGTTCCATATGCATAATATTTAAAAGGGTAATAAGTTGAATAATTTAATTTAATTTTATTTATTATTATAATGTAAGTATTATAAAAAATGAATAAATTATTTAACAGAGAATGTACGAAGAAAAAAAAGAATGAAATTGATCCCTTTATTTTAATTTATAAATAAATTTATTCTTTTGTTTATATATTTTTTGGGTACGAAGACCTCGTGAACGCCAACTCGATTTTTATTTAATGTCGAAGACCTTTTTTGAGTTCCTTTTTTTTTTTGGTACTTTTTTGAGTTCCTGAAGGTGGAGTTTCTGGGAGTGGTCAGTTGGGCACATCTCTTCTGCGTCATCGAGGACAGCATGGATCCTCATCATGGTCCTCGCCAGCTTGTGGAGTTCTTGCTCGGCCGAGGACGACGAAGATGCTTGTGGGATCAAGGAAGACAAGACAGCTTGTCTGCTGTCCACTTGATGAGGCCGACAATGGATGCTCCGGCCGTTCCAGGCGTTGCTGCAGCTGACAAACTTTTTGTTAGTGCTGGTAACCAGACATGTGCAGAGGCATAAGCTTCGGCTGCTACTTCCGGTGGTTGCGATTGAATTGGTCCGTCAAATTGAACCAAATTTTATTAAAATAATATTATTTATAATAATTATAAAGATATAATATAAATTATATGATATAGTATATGAATATTATTTTAATAACTTATTAATAATGTTAAAAATTAATATAACATATTTTTTTATTTATTATAATTTTTAATAATGATTAACATATAAATATAAATAGATCATTATTAATTTAATATCTATTATTTATTAATGATAAATGTTATATTAATAAATTTTATCTTAAATTATTGTTATTTATCTTTTTTTTTAACACTTTTCTTTTTATTTCCTTTATTTATGCCCTTTATAATTTTTCATTTTAAAGTTATTCAATTTTAAATACTTACCTTTTTTATTTCAATTTCTATTTAATTTTAGACACGTCATATTCTCTCCTTTTTTTATTTTTCTTATATTTATTTCCTTATTTCTTGTTTTATCATTTTTAAAATTTTATTCTTTAAAATCTGCATTGAATTGGTTCAACCAGCCCAATTCAATTGACTGGTTCAATCGATTTTTTTCGGTTCAATACTAAAAATGATTCTAACATCAATCCGAACCGGATTTTCGACCGATTCACGGTGGAACCAGCCGATCCGGTCCGGTTTTGATAACATTGCTTTGTAATCAATACGAGTGGAAATTGAGGGGTTGATGAGGTTGACAATGGGGATATGAAATATGCAACATGGTCAGATCATGAGCAGGCACATCAGCATATGGTTCACGAATGGAACAGAACAGCTCTAGAAAATTAATACAGAGGTCGCACTCAGCTGACGTCGAAGGTTTAAAAGAAGTCAAGTTGAGATGACGATTGATCATCTGATCATGGAAGTCCTTTTACGAATTACGTTTGCCAAGCTGCTTAATCAATACAATAATGGAACTAAGAATAAACAAAAGACAATGGAAGGAAAGATGCATTCTGATAATTATAAAAAAATAATGGCATCAATTTTGATGTTCTAAATATTATTTAACTTTGGCTTAAAAATACCAATGTATGGCCTTCAATTTTTAAAGTTGAACCTCATAATAAAAAAATATATAACATGGATTATCGTGGTTAAAATTTTAAAATTTGACTTCATCCAATTCCAAACCCAAATCCGACCAACTGGTTCATTGTTGGTTAGGTCTGGTTGAAGTTTAGAACATCATCAAGTCTGATCCATTTTTTTATTATTTAAAATGATTTTTATTTAATTTAAGGCTTTTATGTAATGTAAAATTTAAAATATATAAAAATAAAGCACTTTAAATAGAGGAAAAAATGTGTTAATTTTCAAAATAAAAAATAAATATTATGTGAAATGAGGATAGTTCTAGTAGAGATCGGGGGTGGATGACATTAGCCAAAAAAATAGTAACAAAGTTTTGAGTTCTGCTGATGAATATGGGTACAAAAGTGTTAAATGATTAGAGTAAATGTGAGATGTCTTAAATGATATTACTAATCCACCAGGGCATGTTATGCGATCCTTTGAGAATGGCAATCAAAATGGAGGAAACAGATTTGAACTGAATGTTGAGTATGCCTTTACGTCGACACTGTTGCAATGCATAAAGGAGAGCCCATGTTTTAGCTTCCAACGTCGATGAGAATATCTTGTGGCTGGTTCTTGCAAATGCAAAAGTGTTGTCAGGATGGAGTAATATGTATCCTGCACCCCCACTTCATTTGACCCTACAAAGGACCCATCAATGTTCAAAAGAAAACACCGTGAAGTGGTGATAGTGAAATTGGGGAGGTTTAGTGATAACTTGCTGAATTTTTTGTCAAAAGTTAATTTTTCCAATTTTTGTTTCAACTCCCTAACCCACTCTATACTGCAGTGCACAGGTCAATTGTAGTAACCCTAAATGTCGTATTCATAATGATTTAAAGTCCTAGACTATCTAAAAATAATTTAGACTAATCCTATTTAAAGTGGCAAAAATAGTTTTTTAAAGGAAGTGAAAACATATTTTTTTTAGGAATTCTAAAAAGGTTTGCCTATCAATGAGGAAGGTCCTCCTAGGAGTTAGGGTTCATCTAATTTAATTATGGATGGAAATGGACAAGTTATCATTTTTTAGTCAAATCTAATTCAACTTTCAATATGATTGTTTTCACAGCTCAATTAGACCAGAACTAAATAATATATTATCATATGATTGTTAGCCAAGTTGAATTAGAAGAGGATCCCCACTGAAAATCAAGTTATCATTATGTTCAATCCAAGTCACTTTGCTGATTTTTTTTGGCAATTCAAGAAAATCTGAAATGATAACTTCTAAATTGCACTTTGAAAATGAAAAGAATGTTTCAATCAACTAAACAAGGATGAAATCAATCCAATATTAATGTTAGTGTTCATCGGTTTATCTCTAAACTACAAGAGGACTTTGATTCAACCTCTCAGCTGAAATTAAAAATGAAGTCCACACTTAACATTAGATAATTGAAACCAATATGCATAGAATCTCAAATTTGGGAACTAAGAAATTGTCATTGCTCCTTGACTCATCTCTGAATCACAAGGAAGACCTTAAAATCATCTCTCAATGGTGGATTAAAATGGGGCTTAACAATGGCAATCAGATTTCAGCAATTTCAGAAAACCAAAAATCAGCAACTCATAAACATCAAAAAAATAAATGGTAATTACAGAATTGAATCATGAAATGTCAAGTTTCTTGTTTCAATTCTAAACAAGATGGGACATATGATAACCTCTCAGTTATTCATTTAAATCAGTTCCCAAATGATAATCAGATTCAGATGGTTTAGAAAAAATCAGAAATCAAATGGTTCAGAATTCAGAAAAAATCAGAAATCAGATTATCCACTAAATTGGAATACAAAACTTGACATTGATCCTTAATTCATTTCTGAACAAGGGTTATACCAAATGATAACTTCTCAGATGTAAATACAAATAGGGTCTTCAAATGACAAGATCAGATTCATAACAGTTCAGATTCAGAAATTAAATGATTCAGTGCAGGAAATTTGAACTTATCCTTAATCTATCCACAATATCTATTAGACTACTACCCTATCCTAGGAGGCATGGAATTTAGCTCCACATGTTTACAAAGTTTGATACAAAATGTATTAAAGAACAGAAGGAAATCATCTGGATTGAAGCTTGTCGAGAGATCTCCTTGCAGCCCTTCAGCTCTAACTCCAAAACCCTTCTCCAAAACCTTTTCCCCTTGACTCCAATGGCCGGCCCCCCTTTCCATTCCAAGGTTTCTTTAGCTTATATATGTGTCATGTCCACCCTTCAGCATTAGAAAGTTCTATTCCCTTGATTTCACCCATCTATCCAATGGTCCCTGCATTCCAGCTGATTGCAGCAACTTTTGGACAGTAAAGGAGTGATCCCCCCACACCTTTTTGGCTTAATTCATACTCCATTTCCCTGCTAGAAAATCCACAACAGCAAACATCAAAATCCTCTAATAAGAAATAAACAAATAAGGATTAGGATAGCAAGTAAACTCAGCTCAATAATCAAAAGGAGTTTGGCGTTGTGTAAGAATGGAAATCGATATGAAAAACTAATGGTTTTGGAACCCGGAAATGATAACTTTGCACTAATCATGAAAATTATCCAAATACAAGTGGTTCAAGGCATTAGAGGCATCAAATGGATTAGGGTGGCAAGTGAGTAAAGTCAGAAATCAAATATGAATAAGATTTCATAGAAATGATAACTTGGGTGCCAAAACGATAACTTGATTTTCCTAAAAATGATAACTTGACATAACTTTTGTTGTGATCATCCAAATGTGATCAAATTTGAACAGCAATGAGTTAGGACAATAATATAATGATTGCCTAAGGCCTTTGTGCAGAACTGATAGTTTTGCATGTCGAAATGATAGTTTTATCCTTTAACGATAACTTGGCATTGGAAAAATAATAACTTATTCAAATAGACTTAAAATTTTGCACAAGTTGAGATATTATCATCCAAATATGATTCATTCATGATAATAATGGATTTAGGGCAAGAAAATCATTGAAAATCAGTTCACTCAAAATAATGATAACTTAACATATGAGAGTGATAACTTGTCCTAAAAATGATAACTTGGTATAGAATTGAAATATTTATAGATTTCGACATTTCAGAACATCTATGCACATGGATTTAGGTATAAAATGAGGAAGATCAACTAGTTATCACAATCCATGCATTTCAAGCATAATTGGCTAAAAGTTGGGCAACTTAGGAATTCGATAGGGGTGAAATGCATCTAAAATGGGATAAAACCTATAGTAATCAGCTAGTGATCAAACTCTCCCAAGCTTAGCTTTTTGCTTGTCCTCAAGCAAAACATTCAGAAATGAAGGACAAATTGAATTAAAAGCCTACAAATGAATTAAAAGTCAGCTGAATTGAATCTAATGAGTTTTCCACTTTGCCAACACTTCATTCTTTTCCAAAAACTCAATTTCTAGCTAGAGAATCACAGAGGCTAAGGCAAATTTAAGCCATGGAAGAAGTACTAGTAATAACATGTTTGAATTGTAGGAATTGTCAACTTTAGTACAAGGTTGAACTAAAAATCCCTTCATGAATAGATTTTCATTGCTTAAACATGTTTAACACCTGACTTTTATTCATGAAATGCAAGTAAACAGGTCAAGGCCTGATTTTTATTCATACTTTCTTTAGGAGAGATTCCTTCGGAAGTTTTGCTCTTCTAATTTTTTTTCTTCTTGCATTGAAGAGAGATTCCTTTGGAAGTTTTGCTCTATTCTTTTTTTCTATGCATGCATGCAACTTTTTACTTTTCCTTTTTCTCATTTTTCTATTCTGTTCATGAAGTGAGCAATAGTTCAAACTCAAGTATAGTTTAGATCCCTTTATTCAAAAAGTCAAGTTTTTTTATTTAACATGACAGCAAGAGCCTTGATTCCCTTCTAGACATCTGATTTACTAATTCAATCCATAGGTATCAGCTAGTGTGACCCACAAAAAGGAAAATTTTTCAGCTGAAAATTTATTCAAATGCATCTGAATTGATTAGCCAATTAAAGCAACAAGACTAATGGCCAAGTTGGCCACTTAGTATTGGAGTGTACCAACTGTCATATAATGTATTTCACCCATTTTAAAGTCAAAATAAAGGCAAAACTTGAATTAGACTCGATTAGTGATAACTACTAATAACTTGTGATAACCGAGTGATAACCAATGATAACTTGCAAAATCTACTGATAACTTGGTAATAAATGATATATGGACATTAAAATCAATTGAAAATATGATGCAAATGTTAGAAAAGCACCAGGTTTTCTCTCCCAAACTTAGCCTCAACACTATCCACAGTGGTGAAAGTTAAGGCAAGGGAGAGGGTTGGGAGGGTATGGAATTGTGCATTTGATCCTTTCCAATGGGTCTTGCATCTCAATCTAAGTTTTCAGGTGTTCCATTCTTCATGAATTGCATCAATTCCTACAGAGAAACAAGAGAGATCAGTTAGGTATTCAATATCAGATTTTTAGATGCACAATTCAACAAGGCAATGGGATTCACTAAATCTGCACTGAAATTCAGCTAAGGAGGACTGGAACAACTGATATGCATGATGATTCAGACATTAATATGATGAATTCAGCATGAGATAAAAGATTATATCAGTTATCATTGGGATTTCAATGAGAAGAATGAAAATTAAGGGTAGGGGTACTCCCTTCTTTTCAATTTGTGGATGGATCTGATTCCTCCCTTCTTTATTCCTGCAAAATAGAAAAGTTAAGTGTAAAATGACTTGGGTTACCTCCCAAGGAGTGCCCTGCTTTAATGTCTTATGCTGGACATCTTTCCACTTGAATTCAACTAGGTAGAATTGGCAAATCTTGCAATTTCTGCACCTCCTTAGCTGAATCTTGAGCTATGGGATTATATGGCTTCAACCTCTATCGATTGACCTTGAATATGTCACCTTTATCATTCTGAAGGTCCACAGCTCCATAAGGATAAACTTTGTGGACTTTGAAGGGTCCACTCCACCTTAATTTCAACTTTCCAGGAAATAGTTTCAACCTTGAATTAAATAACAATACCAAGTCTCCAACCTTGAATTCCTTCTTTAGAATTCTACTATCATGCCATCTCTTGGTCCTTTTCTTGTAAAATTCAGAATTATGGTAGGCATTCAGCCTAATCTCATCCAACTCACCGATTTGGAGAAGCCTCTTTTGTCCACATGCTTGCATATCAAAATTGAGTGCCTTTACTGTTCAAATGCCTTATGCTTCAACTCAATTGGTAGATGACATGTCTTCCCATAAACCAATTTGTAAGGAGAAGTGCCTATAGCGGTTTTATAGGCTGTCCTATATGCCCAAAGTGCCTCATTTAGCCTTTGACTCCAATCCTTTCTTGTCAAGGATACTATTTTTTCCAATATGGCCTTGATTTTCCTATTTGAAATTTCTTCTTGGCTATTTGTTTGAGGATAATATGCTGTTGAGACCTTGTGCTTAACTCCATATTTGTTTAGGAGGTTCTCAAAACACTTTTCAATGAAGTGGCTGCCTCCATCACTTATAACCATCCTTGGAGTTCCAAATCTTGAGAAGATTACATCCTTGAACAACTTGATAACAGCCCTGGAATCAGCAACTGTTGTGGGGATGGCTTCTATCCATTTGGACACATAATCAACAGCCAACAATATGAATTTGTATTCAAATGAGCTAGGAAAGGGCCCCATGTAATCAATACCCCAAACATAAAAAATTTCAACTTCTAGGATCCCATTTTATGGCATTTCATTCCTTCTGGAAATTGAGCCTGCCCTTTGACATTCATCACAGCTCTTCACATACAAATAAGCATCTTTGAATAAAGAAGGCCAATAGAAACCAGATTGTAGAACATTGGCAGCAGTCTTTTGAGTGACTCCATGTCCACCATATGGAGATGAGTGGCATTCATACAAAATTGATTGGAATTCAGCTTCTGATACACATCTCCTGAAAATTCCATCAGGGGACTTTTTGAATAGAAATAGGTCATCTCAATAGAAGTCCTTCAAGTCATGGAAAAACTTTTTCTTCTATTGATAGGAGAAGTCAGAAGGAATGATTCCATATGTCAAGTAATTAACAATATCAACATACCAAGGAGTAGGGGTAGTTGATATGGCCATTAGAAAATCATCAGGGAAGGAGTCATTGATAGGGAGTGAGTCATTAGAATCCTGAACTCCTTCCATCCTTGGCAAATGGTCAACAACTAAGTTTTCTGTCCCTGATTTCAACATCAAATTCTTGTAGCAATAATATCCATCTGATTAGCCTTGGCTTGGACTCTTTCTTGTTAATGAGGTGTCTCACTGCTTGATGGTCTATGAATACAATTACCTTGGATCCCACCAGATAAGGTCTGAACTTGTCAAATGCAAACACCATAGCAAGCAATTCCTTTTCAGTGGTAGCATAGTTGATTTGGGCATCATCTAGTGTCTTGCTAGCATAGCAAATGACATAATGTTTCTTCTCCTTGGTTTGCCCCAACACTGCCCCTACTGTTTGATCAGAGGCATCACACATAATCTCAAATGGAAGAGACCAATCAGGTGGCTGAACTATAGGGGCTGAGATGAGGGCTTCTTTCAGCTGCTTGAAGGCCTTCATGCACTCTTCATCAAAATTGAAATCAGCAATTTTTGCTAGGAGCTTGGTAAGAGGCCTAGTTATCATTGAGAAGTTTCTTATGAACCTTCTGTAGAATCCTGCATGCCCAAGAAGCTTCTTATTACCTTCACATTTGTAGGGGGTGGCAACTTCTCAATTACTTTAATTTTGGCCTTATCCACTTCAATTCCTTTATTTGAGACAATATGTCCTAGGACAACCCCTTCTTGAATCATAAAATGACACTTCTCCCAATTGAGAATCAAGTTGGACTCTCTACATCTTTGTAGCACCTTGGTCAAATTTTCTAGGCAACTCTCAAAAGAATCTCAATATACTGAAAAATCATCTATGAAGACCTCCATAATTTCTTCAATGAAATCTGAGAAGATTGACATCATGCATCTCTGAAAAGTGGCAGGTGCATTACATAGGCCAAAGGACATCCTTCTATAAGCAAATGTCCCATATGGACATGTGAAAGTAGTCTTGTGTTGATCTTGAGGGTGAATTGGGATTTGGAGGAATCCTGAATATCCATCTAAGTAACAGAAGTGGGAATGCTTTGCCAATCTCTCCAGCATCTGGTCAATGAAAGGAAGAGGAAAATGGTCCTTCCTTGTTGCCTTGTTCAACTTCCTAAAATCAATACACATCCTCCATCCTGTAACTGTCCTGGTGGATATCAATTCATTTGAATCAGATTTGATAACTGTGATTCCTCCTTTCTTTGGCATCACCTGGACAGGACTGACCCATTCACTATCTGAAATTGAGTAGATGATTCCAGCTTTTAACAATTTCAGCACCTCCTTCTTCACTACTTCCTTTATTACTGGATTGAGTCTTCTTTGGCATTCAATTGAGGGTTTATAGCTGTCCTCCATTAGGATCCTGTGCATGCAAATTGAGGGATTAATACCCTTGATATCATCAATGGAATAGCAAATTACCTCCTTGTACAATCTTAGTTTTTTCAGCAACTCTTCAACTTGATTCTTTGGCAAATTTGCATTGATGATAACTGGGAATGTTGAATTCTCTCCCAAGAATTCATACTTCAGGTTGTTGGGGAGAGGCTTGAGTTCCAATTTGGAAGAATTTGCTTGAGCTGAGTTGCCTTGTTCAGCAGTGATTACTTCCTGCACTTGGTGCTAAATTCCTGAGTTTTCCACTGATTTGGACAAATTCAATACAGATTGGTACGCTGCAGCCTCTGGATATTCTAGCTCCTTCAAGTGATCAAACATTAGGCACCTTTGCAATGGGTCTTCAATGGAAATTATTGCAGAAACTTGCTGAACAACTTGATCTAGCTGCCCCTCTTCAAAGTCATTTTCTTGAAAATTTGACCTATTGATAACTTGTGCCAATTAAATTCTATCTTGTTCTCTCCAATTTGAAATGTCAGTCTGCCCTCCTTGACATCAATAACAGTCCCAGCAGTGACTAAGAAGGGTCTCCCTAGAAGAATAGGGGTATTCAATTCCTCATCCATGTCAAGTACCACAAAGTCTACTGGTATGTAGAATTTGCCAACTTTGAGGGGTATGTCCTCAATGATTCTATGTGGGTACTTAATGGATCTGTCTGCCAGTTGTAGGGACATATTTGTAGGCTTCAAATCTCCAACTTCAAGCTTCCTACAAAGTGAAAGAGGTATGACACTCACTGATGCACCCAAATCATACATTCCCCTTTGAATCTTCCTATTTTCAATTTCACAAGTTATGGAGAAGCTTCCTGAATATTTCAACTTGGGTGGCAATTTGTTTTGAATGATTGCAAAAGCTTCCTCAGTCAAAGCAATGGTCTCATGTTCCAAAATTCTTCTCTTCTTGGTAAGGATCTCCTTCAAAAATTTAGCATATGAAAGTATCTCCTGAATTGCCTCTACAAATGACACATTTATATACAACTTCTTCAGGATTTCAATAAATCTTCCATATTGTTGGTCCTGCCTTGCCTTGATTAGTCTTTGAGGGAAAGGCACTTTGTCAAAGATCCTTCCATTGGCCTCATTTTGAAAGTTCCTTTTTTGATTTCCCACAGCAGCCTCTTCAATTTTTTTTTCTTTAGGTTCTGAACAGGAGTATTCCTTAGCTGAATTTCCTTCCACATTCTTGGAGTTTGAATTCTCTTGAGCTGGATTGACCTCTACATTTTGCATTGGCTCTTCCACCAACCTTCCACTCCTAAGTTGAATGGCTTTGGCCTGTTCTTTAGGATTAATCTCTGGCTGTCCAGGAAAGAATAAAGGGGGTCTTGCTGATGTGCTAGCTTGCTGAGCAATTTGATTTTCCAACATCTTTTGATTGGCACTAATGTTTTCAAGTCTAGAGTTGATCTTCAATATTTCTTCTTCTTGGTTGTCCTGCTTTTTCAAGATTTGTTGTAGCATCTCCTTCATTTCATTTTGAAATTGGGAAGCCTGACTTTAAGGAGGCTGCTCATAGGGGGTCCTTTGTATTGGAACATTTGAGGGTTGAGTTGCATATGGAGGTGGCTGGTTTCTTGGCAAAATTTTGGGCTGCCAACTAGAATTCTGCATGGATGGCCCTTGATAATGATTGACCTTGTAGGAGAAGTAGGGATGGTTCCTATTCAGTATAGAATTCAGAAGAGGGTTTTGCTCCATAATTTTCCACTGCATTGACTGAATCAATGGTTTGCTCATATTGTTGCATTATAAGGTTGCAACTTTCTATGTCATGGCCTTGATTACTACACACATCACATCTGGATTCAGGTGTTGTAACCTTGCTGACATTGGGAGTGAGGTTCAGCTTCTCCAAGGTCTTGTACAACACCTCTTCAAGTTGGGATGACAAGTTGTTCATTAAATCCTGGACAGGTGGCCTCCTTGTCCTGTCATGAGTAAGAAAATGATGATTCTTTGTAATATTCTCTATCAATTGATAAGCTTCATCAATATTCTTTGATGCAAAGATGCCTCCTACAGCTGTGTCAAGTGCAACCTTGGATGGATAATTCAGCCCCTTATGGAAGTAATTAACAAGTTGCCACTTCTCAAAACTATAGTGTGTACATGCTCTCAACAGCCCCTGAAGTCTTTGCCATGCCTCACAAATATTTTTCTGGTCCAATTGATAGAACCTGACTATTTGATCCCTGAAATTGTCAGTCTTGGAAGGAGGGAAAAATTCTGATAGAAATAGTTGCATAATGGACTCTCAAGTGGCCAATTCTTCAGGTTTGAGAGTCTTATACCAGATTTTGGCTTTGTCTTTGAGTGAAAAAGGGAATAGCCTCATGTAGACAGAGTTCATAGGAGTATTATTGAAGTGTACTGTGCTGCATATCTCCTAAAAGTTGTCCAAATGTGAGGCTGGATCTTTTGTCCCTAATCCAAAAAATTGATACTGCCTAATCATAGTAATAAGTGTTGGGTTCACTTCAAAGTTTGCCACAGGTGATAGACCTCCATCTCCTTGTTGATTCCTGACATTGCTAGGTGAGTAGCAATCCTTCAAAGTCCTTGGTGCAGCCATATTGCCTTGCTCCTCTCCCTCTTCTTCAAATATCCTTCTTCTTGCCTCAAGCCTTTGCAATCTCCTTCTTCTTAAGAACCTTCTTTCAAGCTCAGGATCGAATTGATAATGTTCCTCTTGATTGTCCAAATCCTGCATAAATGAATTCAGAAGTATCAAATTGAGAAAAGAAAGAAAACTAGACAAAAATGGAAAATTGGGAATGATAACTTGCAAAATTTGAAAATTGACGTAACAAATGGACTAAAAACTATATCTAAAACTAATCTAAACTATTTAAGTTAGTCTAATTGACCTCAAATCCCCGGCAACGATGCCAAAAACTTGATAGTGAAATTGGAGAGGTTTAGTGATAACTTACTGAATTTTGGAACAACAGTCAATTTTTCCAATTTTTGTTTCAACTCCCTAACCCACTCTATACTGCAGTGCACAGGTCAATTGTACTAACCCTAAATGCCGTATTCATAATGATTTAAAGTCCTAGACTATCTAAAAATAATTTAGACTAATCTTATTTAAAGTGGCAAAAATAGTTTTTTAAAGGAAGTGAAAATAGATTTTTTTTTAGGAATGCAGAATGATAACTTGTTGTAGATTGCTAAAAAGTTAATTAAACTGAATTGTAAATGCTAATCTAAAGTCTAAAAAGGTTTGCCTATCAATGAGGAAGGTCCTCCTAGGAGTTGGGGTTCATCTAATTTAATTATGGATGGAAATGGACAAGTTATTATTTTTTAGTCAAATCTAATTCAACTTTCAATATGGTTGTTTTCACAGCTCAATTAGACCAGAACTAAATAATATATTGTCATATGATTGTTAGCCAAGTTGAATTAGAAGAGGATCCCCACTGAAAATCAAGTTATCATTATGTTCAATCCAAGTCACTTTGCTGATTTTTTTTGGCAATTCAAGAAAATCTGAAATGATAACTTCTAAATTGCACTTTGAAAATGAAAAGAATGTTTCAATCAACTAAACAAGGATGAAATCAATCCAATATTAATGTTAGTGTTCATCGGTTTATCTCTAAACTACAAGAGGACTTTGATTCAACCTCTCAGCTGAAATTAAAAATGAAGTCCACACTTAACATTAGATAATTGGAACAAATATGCATAGAATCTCAAATTTGGGAACTAAAAAATTGTCATTGTTCCTTGACTCATCTCTGAATCACAAGGAAGACCTTAAAACCATCTCTCAATGGTGGATTAAAATGGGGCTTAACAATGGCAATCAGATTTCAGGAATTTCAGAAAACCAGAAATCAGCAACTCATAAACATCAAAAAAATAAATGGTAATTACAGAATTGAATCATGAAATGTCAAGTTTCTTGTTTCAATTCTAAACAAGATGGGACATATGATAACCTCTCAGTTATTCATTTAAATCAGTTCCCAAATGATAATCAGATTCAGATGGTTTAGACAAAATCAGAAATCAGATTCAGATTTTGACATTTCAGAACCTCTATGCACATGGAATTAGGTATAAAATGAGGAAGATCAATTAGTTATCAAAATCCATGCATTTCAAGCATAATTGGCCAAAAGTTGGGCAATTTAGGAATTCGATAAGGATGAAATGCATCTAAAATGGGATAAAAGCCTATAGTGATCAGCTAGTGATCAAGTGGAGGACTCCCACAGTGGTCCCAGGGGGTCTAAAGGGGGGAGTCCCTTAGAATGATGGGAGAGGTCATCATAGGAGTAAAAGCATGCCATGACCTACATCCAGATAGCATCACCAAAAAGCCGCAAAGAGTTGAAGTGAGCATCATTTCTATACCTCCAAAGGCACCAAAGAGTTAGGGCAATGTTGGTTAAAATGCTGGACTTTGATTGCTGTGTGAGATGTTCTCCTTCCTCTAGCTAGGTGCCAGAGGCCCGGGATTGAAAAAAGAGGAAGGTGTACTTAGTTTTATATTGAAGCGGAGACCACATGTGAAGACTATAAGGGCATGCAAAGAAAAGATGCTCAATAGTTTCAGTTGCCCTGCCACAAATGGTACAAAGGAGACTAATTGTAGTATCAAAGGAGTTCAACATAGCTTTGGTTGGGAGTTTACAATGAAGCATCTTCGAAAGAAAGTGGATCACCTTTGGAGGAACCTTGATATGCCACTACCTTCTCCATCTCGACCACTGGTTAATACTATGGTTACAAGTAGGCAGTTTTAGAAATTTATAAACTGACCTAGCATGTGGAATGCCATGGGGTTAACCTCCCATATCCAAGTATCACCATAGGGGATTGCAGGAATGTAAATAGATGTGATGAGGCTAATTAAAGCAGGAGCAAAGTACACTTGCAATTTATCCATAGTCCAATTGTTATTGTTCATTAAATCACTAACATGCATACTGAGAATCTCCTGATCTGTGGTAATGAATGTGAGTTTTCTATCTAGAGGAATATTGAAGAGCATAGACACTAGTACTTGCACCATTACCAATTAGCTTTCTAAAGCCTAGCTTAGTCTTGTTCAGTGTATTGATAATCAATTTTCATGACCATGCACTCCCACTAATAGAATGAGGGCAGGACCAAGGATGCACTAGCCCATATTTGCTTAGGCACAACTGTGTCCACTGGTCCTGGGATTCATTCAGAACAACTAGCACTCTTTTGGTTAGTAGGGCAGACTTTTATACTGTGTAGGCTCCTAATACCCAACCCTTCGATATTCTTAGGTAGTGTTACAGTGTCCCAATTGATAAGGTGCATACCCTTCCTATTATCCTCGTGGGACCAGAGAAAATATTTGGATTGCTTTACAAGAGCCTCGATGAGCCCACCAGACATATGGATACAATGCATGAGATAGATGGGCATGGAATTAAGAATAGATCCAACTAGAGTGGCCTTGCCAGCATGAGTTAATGTTTTGGCCCTCCATCCCCCTATCTTGCTAGATACTTTATTGACGAAATTCATCTGATCCTTAGTGGTGATGTGTTTATAAGATATAAGGCCTCTTAAATAGGTAAAAGGGAAAGACTCAGCCTTCATGTCCAAGGTGCTTAGGATTTTCTGCTTTTTAGATCTATTAAACTTGGGTGGAAAGTAGACATCATACTTTGAATAACTGATTTTTTTATTAGTAATATAGCCATATAATTGAAAGATTTTCTTCAGTGTTCTACAATTAGATAGTTTTGTAGCCATGCAAATAAGAATGTCATCAGCAAAGAGTAAATGACTAGAGGTGAAGTTGTTCAGAGTAAAATGTTTGAGGGTATTGAGTGATTCAGCTTGCCTCATGAGGGTGGAGAAAACCTATGAGACAATAATAAATATGTTTTCTTAATTCATTTTCCCTCTTATGATATTGGACAATGATTGTTTGTCAAACTTTTTATATTGTTCCAATACTACATTTCCTTATACAACAAGAAAACATTGATAAAATAGTAGGAATATAAGAGAGGAGACAATATTTAAAAAAACATTCAAAGAAATAATATCTAATATTTGAAAGTATTCAAAATATTCATAATATATTACTTAATTATTATTTAATACCTAATAAAACTAATAATTAGAGATTAATGGGTCAAATGACCCAACGGCAGCGTAGGTTCACTTGCGCAGAATCGTCTATTAGTATATTTAGTTCTGTAATTATTCACATAATCATTGTTGCCTCGCTGTGTATTCTTTTACACAAGTTTTTTAAATTCATTGTATATAATTGATATCTAATTATTTACACATAATCTTCCAAACTTGTCTTATAATATTTTTACCTTCTATTTTTATCCAATCAATTCATTCTTTCTCTTCTAAACATATTTAATATTTTTTAGTTGAATTTTTTATTTATATATTTCCTTTAATAAATTATTTTTCTTAATTAAGTGGTCCAAGTACATAAGTTTTTACCACTTATTTTTATAGTTGGTCTTCCAAATTTTATAATATTTTTCCCTTTATTTTCATCCAATCAACTCATTCTTTCTATTTAAACATTATGCCTATTATTTTATATTTTTTAAATACTTTTAATTATTTCTATTTATTTATTACTTTTAATCATTGTATAATTTGGTAAGAATTTAATGGGTGTGTCCCTCCTTTAAATGAGGAACACGGTGTCTCCTTTCTTGTTATTCATCAGATCAAAAATCTATGAATCAAATTTAAAGTCTTTAAATGAAAATGATATTATGTATGTATGCTCATTTGATTTATAATTATTACATATAATTGATAAAATAAATAATCATAAAATATTTTTTGCTAATATATTAGTATAATTAAATATTTATGTTTGCTTTCTTATATTACACTTACTAATTATTTGTTAAGTGTTAAAGTTATTTTTTAATAAATCAAGAGAAATTATATCCATGTCTCTTTTTAACATTGTACACATGATCTCTTTCTAATTGTAGTGTTATAAATAATATTGCAAATTGTCACGTTTTAATATTATAATATAAACATTTTAATTAACTTTGAATTCAAAAATTTATATATATATATATATATATATATAACAATAATAATAAATTTAAAATTTATAAAATGAAAGAGGCGAATTTTTAATTTGAACGTGAATCCACTCAAAATATTTTTTACTTCGCGGCTGAATGGACTCCATTAGTCTCTATATATGTAGGATCGCCCAATGGTAACATATTCTAAAATATATCATAGATAACTAATCAGGTCACACAGTAATAAACAGACGTTACCAATTGCAAAAGTTACAAGGCTTCTACCATGCCATGTGATTATTGGGAACTAATATTTTTAAAACTGAACTGGACATCCAATCCGCGTGTACCCGTCTAATCAGACTGAACCATATTTTTATTAAAATATTATTTATTTATTATCTCAAAGATATATTATGAATAAAATTCTAGAAAGAATGTAGAAAATACTCACAAATATTTTTTCTTAGTATTGAAAATTAATTTAAATTTTTTCTAAATGGTAGTTAATTAATTTGTCCAAAACCTATTATAATTTTATATAAGATTAATATATTTGAATGCAAATAGAATAAGAAAATTTAGAATCATTATATTGAAATAATATGAAATATTTATATTATTAGAAAATGCGTCAATTCTTGACTTCCATATCCATTACATTTAAAAGTGTAGTAAGTTGAGTAATTTAATTTAATTTAATTTAATTTAATTTATTATTATAATGTAAGTATTATAAAAAACTGAATAGATTATTTAACAGAATATGTATCAATAAAAATTAAAGAACGAAATTGATCCCTATTATTTTAATTTATAAGTATTTCTAATCTTTTATTGTTTTCGTTAATATATATCTTTTTTTAATTTAATTATTACTTTTGCCAATAACTTTCCATTCCTTCATATCTTTTTATTAAATTATGTATTTTTCTTCTTTTCATTCAATTATTTTCATATTTACCTTTTTGTCTCACTTCCTCTTTTCCTCCTTAAATTTCTCACTTTATCCTTTTTCTTAAATTCCTCTCTTCGTTATACACCATCACTGCCTTTCTTCATTTCATAATTATTTATTTTCTTCCTTTTTGTATTTGATTCTATCATTCTAATTTCCAATTTTACATTTTTAATACAAAAAAGCAACTGACACTTTTTTTTCTTTTCTAATTATTTGTTTTATTTCATTGTATCACAGAAATTTTTAAACTTGTTCTTTTCAATCTGATTTTTTGTCATTTTTTATTTTAAAAAAATTGAAATTCAGGTCCGATTCGATTTTTAAAACATTAATTAGAAGCCTTGGAAGTCGTTACAGACAAGGCATCAAGTTGACACAAAATTAATATGGTTAGTCGTCTCATTTGGATGCATCAGAATGCGCACTGAAATCACCACATGATAAAGAAGGTCATTGCTACATTTTGAAGACTCAAAATTCCCACTTCAACCTTAAATCACGACCTCAATTTTATGAGGGAAATGCAACTTAATCATGATATTATTTATTAAATTAATTTTATATTATCTTAAATAATAATCAAATATAATATTTTATTTATTAAACTAATATTATTTAGCTTATAAAATAGATTCTTTAACTTGATATAAATATTTTTCAACTTATAATATTATTAATACAAGGAAAGTAATAAATTATAATATTCTCTTTTTTTGCAAATTATAAATTATAACATATACATAAATACATAAATGATAATTTATAATTTATATTTTTCATAAATAATTATTTTTACAAAATTATAAATTATAAATTATATTTTTTATAAATAATTATTTTTACAAAATAATTAATATTTTAATTTACTAAAATTTTATACATAATAAAATAATAAATTATATCCTTAATTCTTACTTTTTATTCAAATACTTAGTATAACTTATCTGTCAAATTAATTTTTAAAATTTTCATCATTATACTTTTCGTTCAAATAACATATTTAAACTATTCTATCAATTTGACTAGTTCTCGAGAACTAATGAGAATTACCAATTTCCAATCCAAACACTAAGAGAATGCAATATTGATAATGAAATTGCTCGAGATGATCTCATCACGAAGATAAAAAAACTGTTTAGACTACTGAGCATTGGAAACTGGCAGCAGGCAGAGAGCAAACTAAGGTCCCATGCATTCTTGGCAAATAATATATAAAATTGTATGCAAAGTTCACAAATAAAACAATAACTTATATTAAAGTAATAATAAAGTCAATTATACATGTAATCTATAAAAACATATTCATAATAATCAATGATTAATTCCAAATTTCAATTTCAAAACATAAATCCATTTGAATTAGACTTTATTAATGCATAACATCAATCCCAAAACTTGCAACTTGGGAACGGACAAGCTGCCATCCTTTTATTGTCTCACCCTAAACATAAAAGCTAGAACTTCTCATTGGTCGTCATTGTGCTTGCCAAATTTTCTTCTCAGGAGTATTGCTGATAGAGAAAACCATAAAAACAATGAAATGTGAAAAGGGAAAGAAAAATGAAAAAAAAATGGAAAAAAATTAATTCAACTTTAAAAAATGGGAAAAACATAAATGGAAAAAATGAAAATAAACTTTCCTTTATTAAAAATACGTTGTTTTTTTCTCTTCTACTACTCTAATGTTTTTGCCTCCTTGGACTATTAGGCATTTTATTTTTCTGTCAAAAATATTTAGTGTTCTTACGATCATCATATGGACAAGGTATCCTTGAATTTCACTTAAGTGCAAATAAAAAGAACAAACAATAAGGCAAAATGATGGTGAATGATATTTTTGTAATTTTTGAAATTTTTAAATTTTTATGGATTTTCATAAGATGCAAACATGCAATACTGAAATAAACTAAAAGAAGACAGACATGATGATGCAATACAATAAGCAAATATGATACATGAAATGCAATCTCCCCCAAACTTGAACTAAACACTCTCCTCAGTGTTAGCCAGACAATGTAAGGAGTACAAGATGAAAGACTCAAAAAGATAGAAAAGAAGAAAGAAAAAAAGACACGATCAGCTAGCCCATCTCTGGAGGTGGTGGAGGTGATGGATACTGTCCAAAGTAGTCCCGAACCAACTGCTCAAGGTAATCCTGGTGGTCGCTAAGCTGCTGAAACTGAGTCAGAGTCTCCTGTCGATGTTGCTGTATCAGCTGGTACTGTCGCTCTTGACCCGCAAGAATACGACTAAGGTATCCTGCAAAGTCGAGACATCAAAACTGACAGAGGTAGATGCATAACTCGATTAGGATGTGGATTCGGGCTGCAGTGGTGGACTTGGGGCCATAAAGTGTGGCTGCGTGTGCTGTGAAGGTGCCTCATCCTGCAGAGGTACTGGAACATCATCATCCGAATCTGGGTGCGCATTAGGGTCTGCTATGTGGCGAGGCTCCACCTGTCCCAAAGAAGGAAAGTAGGTCCAATTCGCTCGATCAAAGATAGTGAATCGATCAGCATCAGTGCACGCCAATGTCTCGACCTTATTGCGAAACTTGAAGACCAGACCTGAAGTCCTCTCGACAAGGTTCATCTGAAGAACAGTGGTCATCCCAATAAATGTGGGCTCGATGAGCTCAAGAGAGGACAAATCAAGGCCCAAATAAAAAGCTATAAGAGTGATCAGGCCACTATTGATAACCTTGCAGAGGCCTGTCTCTAAAGATTATCGGCTAAGATGGCGCCGATATTACTCTGTCGTCCTTCCACCATAGCCCATAATATCTCCAGTTAAAATGATGATTCAGAAAAGAAAGGAGAACAAATCATAGGGGAAAATTTGAACTTTCATATCGTTCTATTCTTGCATTTTATTTTATGTAAATAATATAAATAAATAAATTGATTGCAAATATAACATATATCTATATATTTATTTAGACAAATATTAGATATTTCTTCAATACTTAAAGATAAAAAGCACTATGTTATCATTTTATTAAAACTAATTGAGTTTTTGCACAACTCATTTTGTATTATTCATATTAGATATTGTTTTTTGATAAAATTAATCAACGTTATTCATATTAGATAAATTTTTTGTTGTTATTTTTTTTTGTACAAAATTCATAGAGAATTTAGTACATCTGATTTTGTATTATTTTCTCATTTTTTTTTCAAAAATGTCTTGGCTATTATTTTTTCCTAGTCTAAGAACCCGTGCGATGCAAGGATGTTACAAATTATGTTAATATAATTAAAATAATAATATATTAAGTTTTTGGTATTATTAATTAGTATTCATATAATTAAGAACCAGTGCCATGTACGAATGTTACAAATTATGTTAATATAATTAAAATAATAATATATTAAGTTTTTGGTATTATTAATTAGTATTCATGTGTATTAAGAAAATTGAAACTCATTATAAATTTACATAAAATTTCAAAATACCTTTTTATAGACTACATGAATTTGTTATATGGTGATCATCATCATAAATTAAAATTTCAACCCCTATTTACTCATTACGCATGAAATGGCCATATAAAATTTTCCATGTGAGAATATAGGTTTCTTAAAAAAATAATCTGAAATATGATAATAATTGACCTTGACTTTGACAATCACAATGATTTATGAGAATATCTTTTGGTATTTGTGCATTTTGAATAACATGTTTAAATGTGTTATTGTTTGATTTTGTTGTAGCATCGTATTGTTTGTTAGTTTTAGAATTTGGCAATGATCGAGATCATAGATATCATGAAATAATTGCAGAAAAACTAATGTATTATATAATACCTTTTGGAATAACTTATAAAATTTGTCTACAAACGCCTCCAAGAATGAGCCTTTATTTTCGAATGGTTGTTTGAGATTACTTATATTTTTAAATATGAGAATATCTCTAAAACTTTAATCAAGTATTTCAAAATAATATTTATGCATAATTTAGTCTTAGATGATATACTTCATTTTGATGTAACAAAATAATTCTCCCAATGGAATATATATATTTTTATCACATATTTCAATTTTTTATTACATACAAATTTTAAAGGAAATTATCACTTTTGGATATAATTTATTTGTCTCAAACGAACATAAAAATATTGATTCATTTACACTTGACCTATTAGCAATAACATCAATGAAATCATAATAAGAGAAGTAGTTGGATATATTAATGCTCATAAAGAAAAATTAGGATGCGATGCACAAATATTATCAATTATATTAATGTAAATGAAAAATAACACATTAAAAGAATTGAACTTCATTATATACTTACATCAAATTACGAAATACTTCTTTATAAACTACATTCTTTACTTAATTTTTTACACATGCAAAAATATTAATTTTTTAATTATTGACCTTTATTTTTGTTAATTATTATTATATAAACATATCATAATTAAAAATTATTTACGTTGAAATCTGAATAGTATAAAATGAAGTCAATGTTATTCTTGGAATGAATACATTCTTTTCCAGCTTTATTTTCTAATAATTTTTTTATTTGGTGTAACAAAAAATTCACCGAATAAAATTTCTATTTTTTTATTTTCTCTCATATTTTTAAATTTTTTATTCCATATAATTTTTAGAGAAAATTTTATATATGTCAATTCTCTTGGTTCTCTGTATAGTTTATTTGCATCAAATTAATATAAAAATATTGATGCCTTTACATTTGGCCTATTAGCAACAACGTCGATAAAATCCTAGTCAAATAATATAATATTTTGATAGTTTGTAAACACATGTTTACATACTATCATTGATTGCCTATATATGCATTCATAAAAAAATGTTGAAATATTATTGGTAACATTGCCTATATATGCATTGTAGTTGACTTTGCACATACTTCGACCTTATTATTATAAGATATCAAATAATGCTATAAATATAGAGGCAATATGTATGCATCAATATTATATAGCTGACTTTCTTCGTAGCTTAAGAAAAAAAGAAAGAATATAATATTATAAGAATAAGTACACAAATAGTACAAATAAAAGTAATAACAAATTTATATTTTTGCCTTGTAAAATCATGTCAAGAGAATATATGTTGTTTAAATTTTTTCCTTCCGAAACTTTTCACAATCTCATCACACATATATTATAAATTCCTTTGAAATTTGTTTGATTACATACGATCATTGATTGCCTATATATGCATTCATAAAAAAATGATGAAATATTATTGATAATATTGTTTTTAATGTGCATTTACTATGTAGTTGACTTTGCGCATACTTTGACCTCATTATTATAAGATATCAAATAATGCTATAAATATAGAGGCAATATGTATGCATCACATATTATATAGCAGACTTTCTACGTAGCTTAAGAACAAAAAGAATATAATATTATAAGAATAAGTACACAAATAGCACAAATAAAAGTAATAAAAAAATTACATTTTTGCCTTGTAAAACAATGTCAATAGAATATATGTTGTTTAAATTTTTTCCTTCCGAAACTTTTCACAATCTTATCATACATATATTATAAATAAATTTGTATGATTAATGCTTCCATGGTATTACATTATGGATATGGAGTGTTATATATATATATATATATATATATATATATATATATATATATATGTACGTATGTATGTATGTATATATGTATGTATATATAATGCCTTTGTTTTTTATTCTCTTTTATAAAAGACAATTTTCCGATTTAGTTCAACGGATATTTTTTGTTTAATCCAAATAAGATCCCTACTTACATATATATTATTATGTCATAAAAAATATTTAATTAAAAGTATAAAAATACAAAAAATAATTTTGTTTTATTTATTGAATTCCACTAAAATGTCTAATTTCATTCAAATTCAATTAATCTTCTTGTAATTTAATCTAATTTATTTTTTGGTTATATATATATATATATATATATATATATATAATTCCGATTTCTTTTGTCCATTTAAAAGGAACATATTTTTTCATTTAGTTGAAGCAATAACCAAAAGGGAATTCTGTTTCCATTCTCTAAACAATTAAATAACAAAAAATTTCCTTTTTCTTAAAACTCATTCTTATAAATATATATTTCTTTTATAATTGTTACTATTGTTTTAAGAAATTGTAAACTAATAAGAAAAGATAGTTTAGGCATATAATATGTGTCATTATCATTATTATTGTTATTGTTGTTGTTGTTTTCAAATAGGCTAGCATTATTATCATATATCTTAGTCTTAATAGGATACACAAATGATATTATAATTTTTAAAATTTGATTGAATGAAACTCATTGTAAAAAAAATAAAAAAAATTAATATATTTTTTCTATAATCCATTTCTACTAAAATTAATTTTATCATATTATTTTTTATTTGATGACTACCCCACTTATCATATTTCTAATCACATTATTTAATCTAGTTTGATTAGGATTACAACTTATATATATATATATATATATATATATATATATATTAAAATTAGAATTATATATGATCAAATTTATTATTAATTTAATTATCAAGATTTTAACAGATATGAAATAAATTATTTTAAATGATTTCATTATTTCAAATTATATTTTATTCTGAAAATAATACATAAGCTTTGAAAAAGAAAATTTTATTTATTTCATTATTTTAAAATTAAATATTTTTTATTTATTATATTTTTCATTAACTTTTAGGAAGGAAATATTATTTATTTTATTTCATTTTACTGAAATAACACATTATGTCTGAAAAATAAAATGTTATTTTACCTTTTAAAAATAAATATTATTAATTTTATTATACTTGTCCATTGTCTTTTATTTTATTTTATTGAAATAACACATTATGTTTGAAAATGAAAATGTTATTTTACTCTTTTAAAAGTAAATATTATTAATTTTATTATACCTGTCCATTATATTTTTAAAAGGAAATACTATTTATTTTATTTTATTATTTTTAAAATTTTCGGAAATAATAAATATAATAAAATTTTGAGCCCCAACATTGACTTTGTTTTTAATTATACAGAGTTAAATATTATTAATTTTATTATACTTGTCCATTATCTTTTATTTTATTTTACTGAAATAACACATTATGTTTGAAAATGAAAATGTTATTTTACTCTTTTAAAAGTAAATATTATTAATTTTATTATACCTGTCCATTATCTTGTTAAAGGTAAATACTACTTATTTTATTATATTTAATTATTTTTAAAAGTTTCGGAAATAATAAATATAATAAAATTTTGAGCCGCAACATTGACTTTATTTTTAATTATACGGAGTTTTTAACAAAGCTAACTAATTTTATTCCTTTATAAGATAAAACTAATAAGTTATTAATTTTATGTGTTATTTCAATCAATGGGTCTAATATATTAGTAAAGAGCTAAAATAAATTTAAAAATATATTATATATTAAGAAAGTTATTTTAAAAATAATTTTATATTTTTATTTTTATATCACCTGCACATCGGGTATATATATATATATATATATATTTTTATTATACTTGTCCATTATCTTTTATTTTATTTTACTGAAATAACACATTATGTTTGAAAAAGAAAATGTTATTTTACTCTTTTAAAAGTAAATATTATTAATTTTATTATAGTTGTCCACTATCTTTTTAAAAGGAAATACTTCTTATTTTATTTTATTTAATTATTTTTAAAATTTCCGGAAATAATAAATATAATAAAATTTTGAGCCCCAACATTGATTTTTTTAAAAAATTATACGGATATTTTAACAAAGTTAACTAATTTTATTCCTTTATAAGATAAAAATAATAAGTTATTAATTTACGTGTTATTTCAATCAATGGGTCTAATATATTAATAAAGAGATAAAAATAAATTTAAAAATATATTATATATTAAGAAAGTTATTTTTAAAATGAATTTTTATATTTTATTTAAAATATAAATAGAAAATTACTTTTTTATAATATAATTTTATTTTTATATCACCAGCACATCGGATGTATATAGATTTTTATATCACCAGCACATCGAATGCATATAGATTTTTCAATCAAGGGGTCGTTCATAGATTTTTAAATAATAATTCATGAGGTTACAGAGGTTTTGATAGTTTTAAAATAATTATTGTGAATTTTGTTCTGTCGTCTGGATTTAACATGCTTTTGTTTAACTTTTTAATCAAACTTTATCTTCTTTTTCCTCCCAAAAATTCCGTTTATACTTTATTCTTCAATTGACGTAACAAATTTGGTCTCCCAATCAAATAGAATAACCTACAATAAAAAAAAATCATATCTAAGCTATATTTGATTTTAACAAAATCTAAATTATTATTATTATTATTTTTATTCTGATTTTTTTATAATTCTTTTTATATGCGTTTTATGTCATGATAGATTATATTATTTCTATTTTATGCACATTATTGAGTTAAAAAATTATGAATAATTTCATGAAATTATGCCATGTTATGTAGATGATATTTTGTATTCATATAAATTATCATGTCCATTTATTTAAGTAGTTGTGAAATTTACTTAAATTAAAAATTAATACAAAAAATGAGCATATTGTGGTACATTTTGTATTTTTAGTAATTATATGATGAATTGACATGAAAATAAAAACTTTGTTTTGAAAATAATCATGTATTTTTGGTAATCATTTTGTATTTCGCGTGTGCATGGGCAGTTGAGGGAGATCATGAGATAAATCCTCCCCCTTATTATTATTCGCTCTTTGACATCACTACACTTCCTTGTAGTGCCCTGACCCCTTCACCCATTATTTTGAGCTCATGTCCTGACATCCCATCCCTAGAATCTTCATGCGCCCTCACCTACTTCCCCATCACTGCTCAGGAAATTTAAAATGATCTTTGGAGTATGCGCACGAGCAAAACCCCGGGCCGACTTAAATGTTGAGTTCTACAAAAATAACTGAGACAACATTTAGTCATGATGTCTCCACAGGCATACAAATTTTCTTTCAATTAGGTTCCCTTCTTGATGGGACACCAAAAAGTTTTAATCACTTTCATTCTAGAAAAATGCCAATCCTACACTAGTCACTAATTATAGGTCCATATTTTATGTAATATCATTTATCGAATTATTATAAAAATGTTAGCAGATAGATTAAAACCTCCTCTTTTGACCTTCATTGATAAAAGGTTCTTTCGTCTCACACAAGTCCATTCAAGACTATTTTTTTAGTTCAGGAAACTGTGCATTCAATGATTAGGAGAAGAACCAAATTTCTTTTATTCAAAGTTAATATTGAAAGATCTTCTAGGAAGTTATTACTCATGTCTTAACAATAATGAATTTTCTCAAAGTTTTATCACTTGGATTAGTTTGTACCCAATCTCTCCAGTTCACTTGCTACTAAATGGTTCCTATCCCACGTACTTCCACAGTGACAAAGACATCCTCTATCTTTATCTGTTCATTTTGGCTATCCCAAGTTTTTTTTTCCTTCCTACTGAATCAAGAAGTCTTCTCTGGTAGAATCATTCCTTCTGTTCAGGGACACACTAATATTAATATGATGTTAGTCTGTATTGTAGCTACCCAAAAAATTGTAGATGTCTCATGGATATTTTTAAACTATACAAGTCTCTCACTAATCAAAAGATCAAATTACAATAAATTACTATTTATCTCTCGCATAAGTTTTCTAGCCGTAGAAGATATCTCATTAAAAACATCCTGGGTTTCAACATCGGCTTCTACCCTTTCCATTAGTTGGGTACACCCCTTGACCAATAAGTAATTAATTAAGTTTTATTTTTGAAAAAAATGAAAAACAAGTTTGCAAGCTAGAAAATGAAGACTCTCTCCAAAGCTAGCAGATTAACGCAAACTTAACTTCTCTACCTACTCACATTTTGGCATCTATACAGGTCTCTACTAGCTTCCTTCCCAGAGCTCTCTATGGCCCACAAGTGGGGGAAGGAAAAGAGCACATCTTATAAATTGGCAAACGGTCCGATTCCCCACTAGCCTCCGGGGTTTGGGTATTAAATAGCTTGTTAAAATTCATGCATCTCTTATTGCAAAATAATTCTAGGCATTCTTAACGTGGACAATTCTTCTTTCACAAAACTTATGATTAGCAAATATGCCTTGGTTTCTTCCACCACCCTCAGTTTAACGTGGTTTCTCCTCTTTTGGAAACTAAAACTAATATTGCAAGTGACAAACTTGATGAAGTTGGGTTTAATTAAGACAACTGGAAATGACTGCAACACTCATTCTTACACTGACCCTCAGCCTTTTAGCACTCTTTTTATGCTTTATGCCTATTATTAGAGTTAGTTAGGTGGAGCCTGATTCTGGACCTAATTAATTTGTTATTAGTTATGGTAAGAAGAATATATGATATTGTAACTTCCTTGTAACCATAATATGAGGAGATTGAGTGGTTATCATAACTACCTTTGTTAGATATGGAGTTATAGAGAATCATGATAAGATATGCAGTTATCCTATGTTATTACCCAAGGCACATATCTAGCAGCGATTATGCATCATATATTGTGATGATCTGAGTAATATTTGTAACTGAAAAAAATTGAGACATCTAAATAGAGTGAAACTCTGTGGCGGTCGTGGACGTAGGAGATAATCTCTGAACTATGCAAAATCTATATCTTTCTTTATGTGATTTCTTGTTATTCTTTCACTATCTGTTTATCGATTTCTCCCTGATATCGGTATCAATAGTAAGTTGATACTGAGGATATTCTGCAACAATTGGTATCCAAGCTTCGGAGAAGGAGTTCGTGGGCTGTGAGAATGATGGTGACAAATGACGGGAAGGTGAAAATCGAAAAGTTCGATGATAGAGACTTTGACTTCTGGAAGATACAAATCGAGAACTATCTGTATCAGAAGAAATTGCACGGACCTCTCTGTGGAGAAAAATCGGAGGTGATGAGCGGTGCGGATTGGGCGCTCTTCGACTGACAGGCGTGTGGTGTTATCAGACTGACGTTGGCGTAAAACATAGCCTTTAACATCGTGAATGAGAAGACCATGATGGGTTTGATGAAGAATTTATCAAACATGTACGAGAAGTCGTCTACATCAAATAAAGTGTATTTGATGAGAAGATTGTTCAACCTGAAGATGTCTGATGGGCTTCAGTTGCAGATCACATCAAAAAATTCAACATTATCATTACACAGTTGAATTAGGTGAGTATCACTTTTGATGATGAAATGAGGGTTTTGATCTTATTGTCCTCTTTGTCAAAAAGTTGGGGTGCAACTATGATGGCGGTCAAGTTCTTTCGATTCAACAAAATTGAAGCTCGTTGTTATTCAATATCTGATTCTAAGCGAAGACGTTCGCAGGAGAAGCCTCAAACTTGGCATTGAGTGTAGAGGGCAGAGGAAGAATGCGAGAGAAAAATCAAGAAAGATCAAATGCAAGGCAACGAAGTCAGTCGAGATTTGGTGAATTCACATGCTAGAATTGTGGGAAGAAAGATCACCTGAAGAAGAATTGCAGAGCACCTAAGAAGAAAACCAATGAAGAGTCGGCGAATGCAGCTACAGAAGAAGTCTCAGATGCATTAGTTTTGAGTGTTGACAGTCCGACAGAATCCTGGATTTTAGATTATGGAGCTTCATACCATTTCACATCTTAAAGGGAGTGTATGGAAGATTACACCATCGGTAACTTTGGCAAAGTTTATCTGGCAGATGATAAAGCCTTGGATATCATGGGGAAAGAGAACGTGAAGATTATCACTGATAATGGGACAACTTGGAAGCTGAAAGATATTCGACATATACCGAGTTTGAAGAGGAATCTAATCTCGATTGGACAACTTGACTCAAAGGGTTACACTTCGATATTTATAGGTGACACCTGGAAGGTTATCAAAGGAGCTATGGTGATCGTATGGGGTAGCAAGTTGGGTACTTTGTACAGGTCGTCGAACATGAAGATTATTACAGCAGCTGATTCGGATGATATGTCTGAAGTCTGACATTGTAGACTTGGACATATAAGTGAAAAGGGGATGAATGTTCTGCACAATATGGGTCGATTACTATGTTTAAAGTCAGTCGATGGTGGACTTTGTGAAGACTGTGTGCTAGGGAAGCAAAAGAAAGTCACCTTCAGCAAAATATCAAGGATGTCGAAGAGTAACAAGTTGGAGCTTGTGCACACGGATGTGTGGAAGTCCTCTATAGTTTCATCCCTTGGAGGATTACTGTATTATGTAAAATTTATCGACGATTATTTCAGGAAGGTATGGGTTTATTTTTTGAAAAATAAATCTATAATGTGTTATCTACTTTGAAGAAATGGAAGGTACAAGGGGAGAATGAAATTGGTGTCAAGATCAGGTGTTTGCGGTTTGATAAAAACCATGAGTATGTGAATCATGAGTTCAAGGAGTTTTGCGAGGAACATGGCATCAGAACGGAGATGACACTTCCAAGGATGTCACACCAGAACGGGATTGCTGAACGGATGAATAGGACGCTGAATAAGCATGCCAGGAGCATGAGGATCTATGCAGGTATACCAAAGTCATTTTGGGCAGATGCAGTGAACACAACTGCATACCTAATCAACCGTGGACCATATGTACCATTGGAGAACAAACTATCAGAGGAGGTCTAGAGTGGTAAGGAGGTAAATCTTTTTTATCTGAGAAAATTCGATTGCCTATCATATGTGCATATTGATTTTGCATGTAGAGATAAGCTAGATGATAAGTCTCAGAGGTGTTTCTTTATTGGTTATAGTTCTGATAAGTTTGGATATCGTTTTTGGGATAATGAAAATAAAAAAAATTATCCGAGAAAGTAACATGGTGTTCCATAAAAAGACCATATATAAAGATAAGTGTATTATAGAATTTGGTGATGCAGAAGAAAAAGACAAAGCTCAAGTGGAACTTGAGGATATTTCAGATGAAGATGTGGTCGTGCCATAGAAGATTGTTCAGCAGGAGCCTAAGATGATACAGACTGGGCTGAGTATTCCACCCCCTATCAGGAGATCTACTCGGGAAATAAGACCATCTGTGATGTATTCTCCTTCTTTGAGTTTTATTTTGCTAACTAATGCTAGTGAGCCAGAAAGTTTTAAGGAAGCCTTGGATGTTGATGATTCATTCAAATGGGAGTTAGCAATGCAGGACGAGATGAACTCTCGCTGTACAAGAATAAAACTTGGGTGTTGGTGGAATTGCTAAAATGGAAGAAGGGATTGCACAACAAGTGGTTGTACATAATTAACGAGGAGGCAAATGATGGCAAGAGGTATAAAGCAAGGGTGGTTGTGAAATGCTTTGAGTTGAAGGAAGGTATTGCCTATACTGAGATATTTGCGCGAGTTATAAAACTTACCACAATTAGATTGGTATTGAGTATAGTTGCAGCTGAGGACTTACATCTTGAGAAGTTAGATGTAAAGACAACATTCCTCCATGATGATTTGGAGGAGGATATTTATATGAAACAATCAGAAGACTTTCATGTTCCTAGTAAAGAGAACCTGGTGTGCTAGCTGACTAAAAACTTGTATGGTTTGAAGCAGGCCCTTTGACAGTGGTATATGAAGTTCGATAACTTCATGATTAGCATATGATATGCTAAGTGTTTTCGTGACCACTCTTGTTACATCAAACATTTTGATAACTGCTACATCATATTGTTGTTGTAGGTGGATGATATGCTCATCACAGGTTTAGATATGGTGAAAATCAAAAGGCTCAAGGAACAATTATTAAGTATGTTTGAAATGAAGGATTTGGGAGCTGCAAAGAAGATTTTTGGAATGAAGATTGTTCGAGACAGGAAATCAGGTATTCTGAAGTTGACACATGAAGCCTATGTTGAAAAGGTGCTGGAGAGGTTTTTCATGCAAGATGCCAAGACAGACACCCTTGGCGAGTCACTTCATGCTTTCGAAGGAACAATCACCTAAGGCAGATATGGAACATGCACACATACGGAAGATTCCATATGCATCTGCAGTAGGCAGTCTTATGTATGCTATGCATCATAGCAGACATTGCTCATGCAGTGGGAGTTGTGAGCAGATACATGTCAGATATAGGAAGTAGTAAAGTGGATCTTCGGTATTTGAAAGGAACCAAAGGTATGTGCTTGTGTTTGGGCAAAAGTAATTTGGATCTGAAGAGTTATATTGATGCAGATTTAGGTAGTGATATTGATACTGTCAGAAGCACCATCGGATATGTGTACACATTAGGTGGCACGACGATAAGTTGAATGTATCAATTGCAGAAGGTTGTTGCTCTCTCTACTACCGAATCAAAGTACATTGCCATGATAGAGATGTGTAAGGAGATGATTTGGCTTAAGGGGTTCCTTGAAGTGTGCAAGGTGCAACCGAGTTCGAGTCTATACAGTAATAGTCAGAGTGCAATTCATTTGACAAAGAATCCAGTGTATCAGAAGTTCCATTTTATCAGAGATCTTCGGAAAGAGAAGATGTTGGTGCTTGAGAAGATTCGAGATTCAGAGAATCCAGCTAACATGTTGACCAAAGTGATGGTCATTGAAAAATTAAGGTTCTGCGCAACCTTAGTTTCCCTCCAAAGTTAGTTGCAGGAGGAGCCATCCAGAGTTGGGGCATAGGCAGGTGCAACTCAATTTCAAAAGAATTAGTCTCCAAGTGGGAGATTGTTGGAGTTAGTTAGGTAGAGCCTGATTCTGGGCCTAATTAATTTATTATTAGTTATGGTAGGAAGAATACGTGATATTGTAACTTCCTTGTAACTATAATCTAGGGAAATTGAGTGCATGACTACCTTATTGGTTAGTTATGGAGTTATGGAGAATCAAGATAAGATATGCAGTTATCCTGAGTTGTTACCCAAGGCACATATCTGATAGTGGTTATGCATCATATATTGTAGGGATGTAGGTAATGTTTGTAACCAAAAAAATTGAGACATCTGAATAAAGTGAAACTCTGTGGCGGCCGTGGACATAGGAGACAATCTTCGAATCATGTAAAATCTATGTATCTTTCGTTGTGTGTGATTTCTTGTTACTCTTTCGCTATCTGTTTATCGATTTCTTCCTGAGAATATTCCACAACACCTACATTGGTAAATGTTAATTGTCGGGTTGCTTATTTTATTTCTAATTCATCATGGAATATATGCCGGTTTGGAAAACTATTTGGATTGTCCAGATTCCCCCTAAAATTCATCATGTCCTATGGAAGCTCTTGCACAAACACGTGCCCACAAAAGACATGATTGTGTGTTTTGATCACAACATCTCCACCTCTTGCACCATGTGTGGTATCTTTCCTAAAACAAATAACCATATCATTTTCCACTCACGTCATCCTACCCAGTTGTGGAGCATTTTTCAACAAGAAACTAACCTTACCTTCCAGCACATGCATAATTGGATTCAAGTGCATGGGTAGTTGAGGGAGATCATCTTCCTTCGCAAGATAAATCCTCCTTATTATCGTTATTCGCTCTTTGATTTTGGGAAATCTGAAAGCTAAGAAATGACATCTTTTTCAATTCTAAATCGGCAACCATGGCTGGGGTTTGGAGGATGATATATGCTAGATCCACAATCCTGAGAGGAATTCTAACACTCATAACACCCCCATGAACAACTCTGATGTCGGATGGGAGCTCCCACCTCATTCATGGTTCAAGTTGAACTTGGATGGATTTTTCACCAATTCGGACGAGAATGGAGGAGCGTACTAAGATATTCTAACATGCAATTTAAATTTGTAGGTGCTACACATGCAACCTTTCACTCTGTATTGGTTAGTAAAGCATATGCTGCCTGCGCTGGCATATAGACTTGTATGCGAAGAGGCATGAGAAGCTTATTGAAGCAGATTGTGCTGTCCTCATTCAAATCCTGAATGACAAAGCAAAATGTCTGGTGTACTCGAAGCTTGACTGAAGACATTTGCAATCTTTTATCAGCTTTTGAATCTACGATATGTACTTATAGGTGACTATTTTGGTGTAGCGACTATTTTGGCCCGACTTTGTCGGCAATATGTGATTCCTTTTGGGAGGATCAATCTACAAACATCCTCAGTTTTTTGTACTCTTATTCACAATGATAATAGTAACTATATTTCCATTTAAAAAATTGCTACCTTGTTCTCAATTTATTATTCACATTATGATGTATTATATGTCTTCTCTTCTGGATCATCGAAAAGCTTCTTTGGGCATTGTTGAGAAAATGATAGCTTGTTAGGAGTTCAGGAACTGTTATGAAAAACTCAATTCACGCAGGTCATCTTCAACATTTTGATCATGGGTGTAAGGAGTCAAATCTTCTAAACATCTGTTAAAATGTAGTGAAATATAATGACATGCATGCATGATTAAACAGTTGACCGCAATGTGTGCTCTTCTGAGATGTTGGTGGATTGAGAGAACAAGAAGGGTAATGAGGAGGAAGTTAAAATTCAACTCCCTTTGCAGAAACATCAGCTGACATCAATAGCGCACACAGTTTATATAGTTGACTGTAAGTTGAAATAAAAGCACATGTACAATTCACACAGTGCACTCTTGTAGATTATGTAAACAACTATGGACTTCAAATTTCTCTCCTATCTCGACGTACAAATCAGAACATTGCATCACACCCACTAGCTACCTGTTCTTATATCTGCTTCATCTATCAGCGATGGCTCTGCTGTCGTCTGATTCCCTCAGTATGAAATGAGTTTGGTACCACTTCTCAGCCTCTGGAGATTCTTTTACGTGGACATGTTGAAGGTTCAAGGGCAGAGGTTCATTCTGCGGCATCTGCAGTAAAGGGCAGTAGCTGATCTCCAATCGTTGAAGAGAGCCAAGGTTAGAAAGTCCCCACACACGACTCATTTGCCCACAATCCAAAATAGACAACTCCTTGAGAGAATTCAAGATCCGGTAACCAGCTGGAAAATCTATGGTTTCATCACGAATATAATAAATATTCAGACTCCGGAGCATTGGAAGCTGGCAGCAGTTGGAGAGGAAACTGAGGTCCCAATCTTGGCAAATATTGAGCTTTGTGAGAGAAGGAAGCTACGATGGGAGTGTCCTCAGCTCAGGGCAGGTTCTAATGGAGAGTTCATCAAGATGAGTTAGAACCGGGAGCCTCCTCAGTTTCGGACAGCTAAATATTCTGAGCTCACCAAGACGTGGGAAGTCGGACTCCTCCACATCATGCCACTCCTCCCATCCATCCATCCGGCCAAACTCCAACTGCTCGAGCGAGGGGAAGCAGCATCTTTTCGTGTCCTCTGTTGCAACAGCAGTAGAAGCACCAACAATATGACTTGGAGAGAGGAGGAACTCACGCCTGACACTCTTCACGCCATGCAGACCCTCTATATGGAGCTGTTTGAGAGCTGGGAGATGACCCAGTGTTGGTAGAGCCATGGTAGCGCAATCACGTAGTACTAATACTTCTAACTTCACGAAGGAAGGATCGTGCAACTACATTGGGAAAGAGTAATCAGGGTATCCATATATTCGAAAAGATGTGAGGTTGGGATGTGGACGAAGACAATCCAAGACTTGTTCGGCTAATCTCTCATGACCATCCCCGCATGTCTTGGACTTCTTATTCCAACGTAGAGTCAACTCCTCAATTCCTTCCTTGCTCTTCAAATAAGTTTCTCCAAGAGTAATGTCAGAGCGTTTAATAGTCTCAAGTCCTCTTACTGTGAGAGAACTCCTGAGGTTGGCCAAATCCTTCAAATGGCCCACCTTGCACTCCCAATCCTCTGCCCCCACTTCGAAAGGATGCAAGATTTGAAGGCTAGTTAGATATCTAATGCTGCCGGGTAATTTGATGCTCATAGAATTCCGGCCATCAGAAGGTCGGAAAGGATTCGGGCGGATGTCTCGTAATGGTATAGAGACATAATTAGATATGTGCAAATATCTCAAGTGCTTCAGTTTGCCAACGACACTGGATAAGTCAAGACCTTCTGCTAGGATAGAAGAACCTCTTCTGTACTCCAGAGATAGCGTTCTGAGACATGTCATATTCTGCAACAAATCAGTGACAGGGAACTCACGGGCATCACGAAATATTAATGTCCTTAGCTGCTTTTCTTGAAGCTTTGTATGAAACCAAGTTTTCAAGTTCATACCATCCGTATTTTCTGTGAGATACACCGCTACATCTCTGATAGTTTTGGGGATCACATAGTGCACACTTTTTGTGTTTAATAACAAATATTCATTTTGAGCAATATCCCGTGTTAAATCGTGGATGATATCATGCATCATGAATCCTATCATTGCGTGTTGTAAAATTGATCTATGGAGCAATTCTTCTAGAAATACCTCACCGACCTCCGCTTCCATCTTTCTTCCCCTTGGCTGATGGAATCCTTGTGACATCCATAGATCAATTACAGACGATCTGCTAAACCAAGCACCTTTTCGAAATAATGATAGGTACATAAAGCATGGTTTCAATTCATTAGGCATGCGATCGTAGCTCAATCTCAACGCCAGCAAGATGTCATCGTCTTTTGTATCTAATTCCCACAACTCACTTTCCAGTATGTTAGTCCATTCATCTTCATCATCTTCAAAATGAAGGATACCCGCAAGCACCTTGATGGCTAAAGGCAACCCTTTGCACTTTTTGGCAATACCCTGAGCCATTTCTATCAAATGCAAATTGTGATCTGCTCGATCTTTAATGGCAATCATTTTAAACAACAACCAACTATCATCTTCAGACAACTCGCTTAAAGGCAAGAAAGGAATAGTTTGCATGATCTTGGCCACACGAACATTTCAGGCGGTCACTATAACTTTAGCTAATTGAGCATCAAGTAAGAGATTTTTTAACGAAATCCAAAGCTCCACTCTTTCGTTCCAAACATCATCTAGTACAAGAAGTAATTGTTTCCTTGCCAGTGTCTCCTTTAGGATCTCATGTAGCTCATCTAAACTTAAACTATTATCTGTTCTCACATATTTATTAGACGAGCAAATAATGCATCTTGCAATATTTGCGACATCAAAATCTTCAAAGACGTGCACCCAAGTTTTGGCTTGAAATTTGGCGCACACATTCTGATCATTATATACCATTTGCGCAAGTGTAGTTTTACCCAATCCACCCATACCAACTACACAAAGCGCAGAAACTTTATCACCATTTGTTTCATCCTCTTGCAGCAACCATTTAATTATCTTCCCCTTTTCGCCTTCCCTACCAAAAGTTGTGCTCTGATCAAAGCATGAGGCAGTTTCTACCGGCTGCCACTTTTTAGTAGGTCGCCTCTTCCCATCCTTCTCTCTCAAACTAGTGTCTTTCCATTCAGATGTGATCTCTTCAAACCTCTTCCTGATTTCCCTAACTTTGTGTGCCAATTCATCAGAAATAATGAACTTGGGAGGACAGTTGCAGTCAAGTACCTGCCCTTGCTTCATGCTATCAAGATGGCTTGCTTGCTTACGTGCTTCCGCTTCGGCACGGTGTACATCGTACTCATACTCGCCCACCACATCCTCAGCGTCGTAGGCCACGTCTTTGAGTTCCTGAAGGTGCAGTTTCGTGGACTGGTCAATTGGGCATATCTCTTCTGCGTCATCGACCACTGCTTGGATCCTCATCATGGTCCTTGCCAGCTTGTGGAGTTCTTGCTCGGCCGAGGACGACGAAGATGCTTGTGGGATCAAGGAAGACAGCTTGTCCACCGTCCACTTGATGAGGCTGGCGATGGATGCTCCGGCCATTCCAGGCGTTGCTGCTGCTGTTGCTTGTGCCGAGACAAATCTTTTGTTAGTGGCAGTAACCAGAAATGTGCAGAGGCATAAGCTTCTGCTGTTACTTCTTTAAAAGCAAAGACCTTGTAGTCAATATGAGTGCAAATTGAGGGGTTGAGGAGGTTGACAATGGGGATATGATTTATGAAATATTGAACATGGTCACAGCAGGCACATCAGCACATGGTATAACGAATGGAACAGCTCTAGCAAATTAAAACAGAGGTCTCAGTTGGCTAACGTTGAAGGTTTATAGAAGTCAAATTGAGATGACGATTGATCATCTGATCATGGAAGTCCTTTTACGAATTACGTTTGCCAAGCTGCTTAATTAAAAACAATAATGATGCCACTCAGAAGCAAAGAAAACAGGGAAATGTGAATAAACAAAAGAGAATGAAAGGAAGATTTATGTGGTCAATTTGATGTTCTAAATTTAGTATCTGAATAATTTCGCATTTTATTTTTCTATGATACTTTTCCTGTTAGTTGGGTTCATTCAGTAGTTTAGAATTTCCTGGTTGTTACTTGTGATAGTTCATGACTTCCCCTTTAATTGTGATTCCACGAAACTAATGTATTTTGCTGCATGAGATGGGTGCAAACTGCAAAGTTTCTTTAGTTAGGTGCTGAGTTTATATAGATTCAATCAGCATGGTACTTCATGGAGGATACGGGCCCTGCTCTCCACTGCAGAGCTCTGCTTAAAAAAAGGGGTCCCCTGGAAGTCTGATCCACAGACCTGTCATTTGATTTTTCTAAGGTGCACCTAAATTAAAATGTGCTTATGTGGCAATTTGAAGGAACCACGTGAGCACTTAATTTTAAAATTCCTGTGATTCTGATGCAATAGAACGGGGCCTCCTTGGAATGCAGAATAGAAAAGGGCGGTGATTAATAAAAATTCTGGTCATTTTTTTGTTTTGTCTCCAGTGCTTCTGTCACATTTCATTCAAAGGTCTTTGGTGCTGATGTTTGGAGAGTCATTGCAGGTTCACTGATTGTAGCATGCGAATTGAAATTTCGTATTGCTTTCAGACTTTCGTATTGCTTTCTTCGTGTAAGATGTTCATGACTCGATGAAATTTGACTAGTTTAGACTTTTAGATTTTTTCTTACAATAAAAGTGCAACATGTTTACAGCCACTTGTTTTTCAGACTAATCGGTTATTAGTTCATTGTTGACTCTTTTCTTCCATAGAACAAGGAAAAAATAAAAAGCAATGGTGGTTCCTGTTGATATGAACTTTACACAGCACACTTGTAGAATATGTAAACAACATGAGACATCAAATTTCTCTCCTCTCTCATACAAATCAGAACATTACATCACGTCCCAGAAGTTACCTGTTCTTGTATGTATATATATATGCTTCATCGATCAGCGATGGTTCTGCTGTCGTCTGATTCCCTCGGTATGAAATGAGTTTGGTACCACTTCTCAACCTCTGGATATTTTTTTTAAGTTTACATGTTGAAGGTCCGAGGGCAGACACTCGTTCTGTGGCATCTTCAGTAAAGGGCAGTAGCTGATCTCCAAACATTGAAGAGAGACAAGGTTACAAAGTCCCAACACACGACTCAATTGCTCGCAATCCAAAATAGTCAACTCCTTGAGAGGATACAAGATTTGGTAACCAGCTGGAAAATCTATGCTCTCATCATGAATATAATAAGTATTCAGACTCCGAAGCATTGGAAGATGGCAGCAGTTGGAGAGCAAACTGAGGTCCCATTCTTGGCAAATGTTCAACTTTGTGAGAGATAGAAACTGCGATGGGAGTGTCCTCAGCTCAGGGCAGGTTCTAATCGAGAGTGCATCAAGATGAGTTAGAACCGTGAGTCTCAGTTTTGGACAGCTAAATATATTAAGCTAATTAAGACGTGGGAAGTTGGATTCCTCCACATCGTGCCACTCCTCCCATCCATCCATGAGGCCAAACTTCAACAACTCGAGGGAGGGGAAGCAGCATCTTTTCGTGCCTTTTGCAGCAGCTAAATATATTTGGAGAGAGGAGGAACTCCTCTTCACTTCATGCAGACCCTTTATATAGAGAGCCATCTGAGAGTTGGGAGATGACCCAGCGTTGGTAGAGCCACGATAGCGCAATCATTTAATTCTAACACTTCCAACTTCATGAAGGAAGGATCACGCAACCACGCTAGGAAACAGTGATCAAGGTATCCATATATTCGAAAAGATGTGAGGTTGGGATGTGGACGAAGGCAATCCAAGACCTGTTGGACTAATCTCTCATGACCATCCCCGCATGTCTTAGAGTTCCTCCTCCAACATAAAGTCAACTCCTCAATTCCTTCCTTGGTCTTCAAATAAATTTCACCAGGAGCAATGTCGGAGCATTTAACAGTTTCAAGTCCCCAGACTCTGAAAAAACCTCTGAGATAAGGCAAATCCTTCAAATGCCCCACCTTGCACTCCAAATCTTCAGCCCCCAGTTTGAAAGGACGCAAGATTTGAAGGTTAGTCAGATATCTAATGCTGCCGGGTAACTTGATGCTAATACAATTCTCAGTATCTGAAGATCGGAAAGGATCCGGGTGCATGCCTTGCAAGTGCTGTATATAATAAGAATCAGGTATGCGCAAATATCGCAAGTGTTGTTTATAATAAGAATTAGATATGCGCAAATATCGCAAGTGCTTCAGTTTGCCAATGATATTGGATAAGTCGAGACCTTCTGATAGGATATGTTGGAGTTAGTTAGGTGGAGTCTGATTCTGGGCCAAACTAATTTGTTGTTAAATATGGTAGGAAGAATTTGAGAGATTGTAACTTTATTGTAATCATAATCTGTGGAGATTGAGTGGTTATCATAACTACATTATTTGTTAGATATAGAGTTATGAAGAATCAGGATAAGATATGCAGTTATCCTGGGTTGTTACCCAAGGCACATATCTGGTAGCGTTATGCACCATATATTGTGGGGATCTGGGTAATGTTTATATAAAAGTGATTTGAGACATCTGAATAGAGGGAAACTCTATGACGGCCGTGAACGTAGGAGACAATCTCTGAACCACGTAAAATTTATGTGTCTTTCTCTCTGTGTGATTTCTTGTTATTCTTCCACCATATGTTTATCGATTTCTCCTAGACATCGATATGTAAGTTGATATCGAGGATATTCCGCAACAATTGGTATCAGAACTTTTCGGTGAAGGAGTTCGTGGGCAGTGGGAGCGATGGCGACAAACGACAGGAAGGTGAAGATCGAGAAGTTTGATGGCAAAGATTTCGACTTCTGGAAGATGCAGATCAAGGACTATCTGTATCAGAAGAAATTGCACGAGCCTCTCTATGGGGAAAAGCCGGAGGCGATGAGCGACACGAACTGGGCGCTCCTCGACCGGCAGATGCTTGGTGTTATTAGGCTGACGTTGGCGCGGAACGTAGCCTTTAACATCGTGAACTAGAAGACCACGGAGGGTTTGATGAAGGCATTATCAAACATGTACGAGAAGTCATCTGCATCAAATAAGGTGTATTTGATGAGAAGGTTATTCAACCTGAAGATGTCTGAAAGAGCTTCGGTCGCAGATCACATCAACGAATTTAACATTATCATCACACAGTTAAATTCAGTGAGTATCACTTTTGATGATGAAGTGAGGGCTTTGATCTTGTTGTCTTCTTTGCCAGAAAGTTGGGGTGCAACTGTAATGGCGGTCAGCAGTCCTTTCGGTTCAACAAAGTTGAAGCTCGATGATATTCGAGATTTGATTTTGAGCGAAGACGTTCGTAGGAGAGAATCATGAGAAGCCTCAAGCTCGGCGTTAAGTGCAGAGGGAAGGGGAAGAACTCAACAGTGAGGATAAAATCAAGGAAGATCAAACGCAAGGCAACGAAGTCAGTCGAGATCTGATGAATTCACATGCTGGAATTGCTGAAAGAAAGGTCACTTGAAGAAGAATTGCATAGCACCCAAGAAGAAAATCAATGAGAAGTCGACAAATGTTGTTTCATACCATTCCACATCACAAAGGGAGTGTATGGAAGATTACACTACTGTTAATTTTGACAAGGTTTATCTGGCTGATCTTAAATCCTTGAACATTGTGGGGAAAGGAAATGTGAAGATTGTCACTGATAATGAGACAACTTGAAAGCTAAAGGATGTTCGGCATATACCGGGGTTGAAGAGAAATCTGATCTCGGTTGGACAACTTGACACAAAAGGTTACACTACAATATTTGTAGGTAACACTTGGAAAGACACCAAAGGAGCCATGGTGATCTCACGGGGCAGCAAGCTGAGTACTTTGTGCAAGTTGTCGAACACGAAAATTATTGCAGGAGCTGATTCAGATGATATGTTTGAAGTCTAGCATTGTAGACTTGGACATATGAGTGAAAAGAAGATGAAGGTTCTGCACAAGATGGGTCAACTACCAGATCTGAAGTCAGTCGATGGTGGACTTTGTGAAGGCTGTGTGCTGAAAAAGCAGAGGAAAGTCACATTCAACAAAGCACCAAGGATGCAGAAGAGTAGCAAGTTGGAGCTTATGCACACAGATGTGTGCGGGCCATCTCCAGTTCCATCCCTCAGCGGGTCACTATATTATGTGACATTCATCGATGATTATTCGAGGAAGGTATGCATTTATTTTTTGAAAAATAAATCTGATGTGTTCTCTATTTCAAGAAATGGAAGGCGCAGATAGAGAATGAAACAGGCGTCAAGTTCAGGTATTTACGGTCTGACAATGGCCGTGAGTATGTGAACCATGAGTTCAAGAAATTTTGCAAGGAACATGGCATCAGGATGGAGATGACAGTTCCGAGGATGTCACAGCAGAACGGGGTTGCTGAACGAATGAATAGGACGCTGAATAAGCGGGCCAGGAGTATGAGGATTCATGCAGGTCTACCAAAGTCATTTTGGACAGATGCAGTGAACACAGCGACGTACCTGATCAACCGCGGGCCATCTGTACCATTGAAGAACAAACTACCAGAGGAGATCTGGAGTGGTAAGGAGGTAGATCTTTCTCATATGAGAATTTTTGGTTGCCTATCATATGTGCATATTGATTCTGCATGTAGAGACAAATTAGATGCTAAGTCTCGGAGGTGTTTCTTTATTGGTTATGATTCTGATGAGTTTGGATATTATTTCTAGGATAATGAGAATAGGAAAATTATTCGGAAAAGAAACGTGGTGTTCCATGAAAAGACCATGTATAAAGACAAGTGTGTTGCAAAATTTGGTAATGCAGAGATAGAAGGCAAGGCTCAAGTGGAACTTGAGGACATTTCAGATGAAGATGTGATTGGGTCACAAAAGATTGTTCAACGGGAGCCTGAGGTGATACAGGCTGGGCCGAGTACTCCACCCCCTATCAGGATATCTACTGGGGAGATAAGACCACCTGTGAGATACTCTCCTTCTTTAGATTTTATATTGCTAACTGATGCTGGTGAGCCGAAATGTTTCAGAGAAGCCTTGGAGGTTGATGATTCATTCAAGTGGGAGTTAGCAATGCAGGAAGAGATGAACTCGTTGTACAAGAATAATACTTGGGTGCTGGTGGAATTGCTTAAATGGAAGAAGACATTGCACAATAAGTGATTGTACAAAATTAAAAAGGAGGCAGGTGGTGGCAAAAGGTATAAGGCAAGGGTGGTTGTGAAAGGCTTCGAACAGAAGGAAGGTATTGACTATACTGAGATATTTGCATCAGTTGTGAAACTAACTATTATTAGATTGGTGTTGAGTATAGTTGCAACTGAGGACTTACATCTTGAGCAGTTAGATGTAAAGACAGTATTTCTCCATGGTGATTTGGAGGAAGATATTTATATGAAGCAACCAGAAGGCTTTTAGGTTTCTGGTAAAGAGAACCTCGTGTGCAAGCTGACTAAAAGCTTGTATGGTTTGAAGCAGGCCCTCGGCAGTGGTACATGAAGTTCGATAACTTCATGACTAGCATGGGATATGTTAGTGTTTTTCTGACCACTATTGTTATATCAAATATTTTGATAATTGCTACATCATATTGTTGTTGTATGTGGATGATATGCTCATCACAGGTTCAGATATGATGGAAATCAAAAGGCTCAAGGAACAATTATCAAGTATGTTTGAGATGAAGGATTTGGGAGCCGCGAAAAAGATTCTTGGGATGGAGATTGTTCGGAATAGGAAAGCAGGTATCCTCAAGTTGACACAGGAAGCCTATGTTGAAAAGGTGCTGAAGAGATTTTTGGTGCAAGATGCCAAGACAGTGCAGACACCCTTGGCGAGTCACTTCAAGCTTTTAAAGGAGCAATCACCCAAGATAGATATGGAACGTGCACACATGCGGAAGGTTCCATATGCATCAGTAGTAGGCAGTCTTATGTATGCTATGGTTAGCACCAGACCAGACATTGCTCATGCAGTGGGAGTTATGAGCAGATACATGTTAGATCCAGGGAAACAACATTGACAAGCAGTGAAGTGGATCCTTCGATATTTGAAAGGAACCAAAGGTATGTGCTTGTGTTTCGGTAAAAGTAATTTGGATCTGAAGGGTTATGTTGATGCAAATTTAGGTGGTGACATTGATACTGCCAGAAGCACCACTGGATATGTGTACACTTTAGGTGGCACAACGATAAGTTGGATGTCTCAATTGCAGAAGGTTGTTGTTCTCTCTACTAACAAATCAGAGTGCATTGCCATGACAGAGACATGTAAAGAGATAATTTGACTGAAGGGGTTCTTTGAAGAGCTGGGCAAGGTGCAACCGAGTTCTAGTTTATACAGTGATAGTCAGAGTGCAATTCATTTGGCAAAGAATCTAGTGTATCATGCCAGGACGAAGCACATTAGGCTGAAGTACTATTTTATCATAGATCTTCATAAAGAGAAGACATTGGTACTTGAAAAGATTCGAGGTACAGAGAATCCAGCTGATATGTTGACCAAGGTGGTGGTCACTGAAAAATTGAGGTTCTGCGTGACCTCAGTTTTCCTCCAAAGTTAGTTACAGGGAGGAGCCATCCAAAGTTCGGGCACAGGCAGGTGCAGCTCAATCTCAAAAAAATTAGTCTCCAAGTGGGAGATTATTGGAGTTAGTTAGGTGGAGCCTGATTCTGGGCCTAACTAATTTATTATTAGATATGGTTGAAAGAATCTGAGAGATTGTAACTTTTTTGTAATCATAATCTGGGGAGATCGAGTGGTTATCATAACTACCTTATTTATTAGATATGGAGTTATGGAGAAACATGATAAGATATGCAGTTATCCTAAGTTGTTATCCAAGGCACATATCTGATAGCGGTTATGCACCATACATTGTGTGGATCTGGGCAATGTTTGTATAAAAGTGATTTGAGACATCTGAATAGAGGAAAACTCTGTGACGGCCGTGGACGTAAGAGACAATATTCGAACCACGTAAAATCTGTGTGTCTTTCTTTGTGTGTGATTTCTTGTTATTCTTTCACTATCTGTTTATCGATTTCTCCCGGACATCGGTATCAACTGTTATCGAGGATATTCTGCAACAGGATAGAACCACTTCTGTACACGAGAGATAGCGTTCTGAGACATGTCATATTATGCAACAAATCAATAACAAGAAACTCACCGGCATCACGAAATCGTAGTGTCCTTAGCTGCTTTGCTTGGAGCTTCGATTCAAACCAAGTTTTCAAATTCATGTTATCGGTATTTGCTCTAAGATACACTGCTATATGTCGAATAGTTTTGGGGATCGCAGAGGGCAAACTTTCTTTTGTTATTAACAAATATTCATTTTAAGCAGCATCCCGTGCTAAATCGTGGATGAGATCATGCATCTTGAATACCTGTGTGAAACCTCCGTGCATGTGTTGTAAAATTGACCTTTAGAGCAATTCGTCCACATATACCACACTGATCTCAGCTTCCTTCTTTCTTCCCCTCGGCTGAAGGAAACCCTGTGACATCCATTGACATACTACATACGATTTAGTTAACATCGTACCTTTTGGAAATAATGATAGGTACATAAAGCATGTTTTCAATTCAATTGGCCTGTGGTCGTAGCTCAATTTCAACGCCGGCAAGATGTCATCGCTTCTTGTATCCAATTCCCATAACTCACTTTCCAATATGTTAGTCCCTTCATCTTCATCATCTTCAAACCGAATGATACTCGCAGGCACCTTGACGGCTAAAGGTAGCTCTCCACACTTTTTGGCAATATTCCGAGCGATATCTATCAAATGAACATTATGATCTGCTCGGTCTTTAATGTCAATCGTTTTAAACAACCACCACTATCATCTTCAGATAATTCACTTAAAGGCAAGAAATGAACAGTTTGCATGATCATGGCCACATGAACATTTCCATTGGACACTATAACTTTAGTTAATTGGGCATCACGTAACAGAGTTTTTATTGAAATCCAAAGCTCCACTCTTTCGTTCCAAACATCATCTAGTACAAGAAGAAGCTTTTTTCCTACCAGTGCCTTCTTGAGGATCTCATGTAGCTCATCTAAACTTAAACTATTATCTGTTCTCACATATTTATTCAAAGAGCTAATCATCTTTCTTGCAATGTTTGCAACTGTAAAATCTTCAGACACCCTTGCCCTTTCTCCAAGAAAACACCTCACACCCGCAGGAATCTGGATGGTCCCTTGTTGCTTTCCCCAGTCCTTATAGTTCGGTCGTTTGCCTTGCTCTCTGCTAGCGACCTACACTGTTTGTTGCCTCATTGGTCCTCACAGGAAACTTCCTCTGCCGCAGCATTGATTTAGCTGGTCCCAATATTGATAGTGTTTGTTGTTGGTTCACAATTGGCCTCATCTGCCAAACAAAGCATTCTCTTCATCGTGCAAAGAACAACAAATGGGATGGCTCCTCCTTCATTCCACTTTTCATCATTCTTCGGCATCCTGCAGGGCCTGACAAACAAAATCAAGCCCCTTGTAAATGAATAAGTATTGATGATATTAAAAGTTACTGCACATGAGTATAGTTTATACATTAAAAGCCAGGATTATAATCATATAAAAGTGAAATGCAAGGTTATCTTAGATGAAAATAATATATTTATTCTCCACATCAGGTACTTCATGGATTTGAGCCATGCTCACCACCATAGAAAAATGTTGTAAGATCTGGCTCAGCCATCGACTTGAATTGGCCAATGGATTAGGTTGGATTGATTAAACCCATTAAATCGGATGGTCCAATTGGATATTATAAAATAATATAAAAGGTATAAAATTTGCATATGTTGATGTGTCTTGAATTATAATGTATATATCTTGTACTCAAAATTATGAAAGAAAAAAATGAGGAAAAAATTGAGAATTTGTTCTGGAAGCGGAGGACTTTGACTGTTAGATCATAGTGAAGCCCTCCACGATATGAACCTTTATATATGATGGTTCGAGTTTATCATATTGTACAGACTCAATTGCTCATAGTGCAATTCTTCTCGTGATGATCTCTTTTTTTTGTATATCTCAAAATTTTTCAAATTTAAAATTAATTTTCTAAATTTACAATTATTTTTCTAAATTATGAATTATAATATTAATATAAATATTTTTCATAATAATAAAAAAGAAATAAAAGAAAATAAGATTACTAACCACAAATCTCTAATCTCATAAATCTGGCATGGGCAATATTCTCCCCTTTTATGACTTCAAATCAATCCAATAAGTAGCACCCCAACTTTCAGAATGAGCTTGTGTTTTATGGTCAAATTTTCTCAAGGTTTGGAGCTCATTCTTCACGCAGAAATAAGACATTTGATCTCCCGACCTTCGGGATTCTATGCATACATCCTTTCTCCTTCTTTTGCTGCCCTCGCCTCCATGCACATGCAATTTATGGGGGCAAAGGAACAGTGACCTCCCCTCGGTGCTCTCCAATTTAGTCCATTGTTTATTTGCCTCGTCAAACTCATAAAGGTGGATGAGTGTATTAGAGGTGTCCCTATAAACAAATATGAGTTTATCACCCATGTGCATGAAGTTGTATTGATCAAAACTGAAGAGTTGGATTCTTATGGGGAGGTTTTCAATCACAATTAAATTCTGCTATGTGAGGTTATAAATCCGTAGTCTTCCTTCGATGTCTACATGATAGATCCGATCCTTAAAGAGAAATGGTTTACGACGTTACACCATAAAGATGTTTTCTTGGTGATCGATGCTAAGGATTTTCTATTCTTTATCTCTCGGTGTACAAGATCTAATGCTGAATAATATACCGAAAGGTTTGGTTACTAATAGAGCTGAATGGCGTCGTATGATCCATGTAGCCGAACCCACCTAGTGGGATAAGGCTTTGTTGTTGTTGTTGTATCTCTCGGTGTACAATGATAAAAAGAAATCTCTGAGGACTTGACCCAAGTTTTGGTATTTTTTTCCAAACACCATTGACCAGAACCTGGATGGTTAGTTCTCCGTTTGGCGAGAATGTGCTATTTTTTTTGTTTTTGTTTTTTACTTTTTTCTTTCAATTATTTATTATAATTTTAATTAGTAATATATTATTAATTACTACTTAATCTTGATAGTATTTATTAAATTATTTTTATATTATCTTAAATAACAACAAAATATAATATTTTATTTATTAAACTAATATTATTTAGCTTATAAAATAATTTTTTAACTTAATATAAATGTCTTTAAATTTATAATATTAATAACACAAGGAAAGTAGTAAATTATAATATTATTATTTTTTGTAAACTATAATTATAATATATGCATAAATATTTTCATAAATTATAATATTGATATAAATATTTTTCATAATAAAAAAAGAAATAAAAGAAAAGAAGATTGCTGACCACAAATCTCTAATCTCATAAATCTGGTGTGGGCAATATTCTCCCCTTCAATGACTTCAAATCAATCCAACAAGTAGCACCCCAACTTTCACAATGAGCTTGTGTTTTATGATCAAATTTTCTCAAGGTTTGGAGCTCATTCTTCATGCAGGAATAAGTCATTTGATCTCCCGGCCTTCAACGTTCCATGCATACACCCTTTCTTCTTATTTTCCTACACTCGCCTCCATGAACATGCAATTTATGGGGCAAAGGAATAGTGATATATTTGTCTGCTCAAACTCATAAAGGTGGATGCGTGTATTACAGGCGTCCCTGTAAACAAATATGAGTTTATCATCCATCTGCATGAAGTTGTATTGGTCAAACTCATAAAGGTGGATGAGTGTATTACAAGTGTCCTTGTAAACAAATATGAGTTTATCATCCATCTGCATGAAGTTGTATTGATCAAAACCGAAAAGTTGGCTTCTTATGGGGAAGTTCCTGATCATAGTTAAATTCTACTCCGTGAGGTTATAAATTCGTAGTCTTCCTTCGATGTCCACATGATAGATCCGGTCCGTAAGGAGAAAAGGTTTACGATGTGACCCCATAAAGATGTTTTCTTGGTGATCGATGCTAAGGATTTTATATTCTTTATCCCCCGGTGCACAATGATAAAAAGAAGTCTCAAAGGGCTTGGTCCAAGTTTCTATATTTTTTACCAAACACCATTGACCAGAACCTTCAAGTTCAAGTTCTGGTCACGTAATGGTTAGTTCTCCATTTGGCGAGAACGTGCTATTTTTTGTTTTTTTCTTTCAATTATTTATTATAATTTTAATTAGTAAACTATTATTAATTACTACTTAATCTTGATATTATTTATTAAATTATTTTATATTATCTTAAATAACAGCCAAATATAATATTTTATTTATTAAACTAATATTATTTAGCTTATAAAATAAATTTTTAACTTAATATAAATATTTTAAAAATTATAATATTAATAACACAAGGAAAGTAGTAAATTATAATATTCTTATTTTTCATTAATATAATTATAATATATACATAAATATTTTCATAAATTATAATATTAATATAAATATTTTTCATAATAAAAAAGAAATAAAAGAAAAGAAGATTATTGTCCACAAATCTCTAATATTATAAATCTATCATGGGCAATATTCTCCCCTTCTATGACTTCAAATCAATCTATCAAGTAGCACCCCAACTTTCAGAATGAGCTTGTGTTTTATGGTCAAATTTTCTCAAGGTTTGGAGCTTCTTCTTCACATAGGAAAAAGATATGATCTCCCGGCATTCAGGATTCCATGCATACACCCTTTCTCTTCTTTTCTTGCCCTTGCCCCCATGAAAATGCAATTTATGGGGCAAAGGAACAATGACCTCCCTCCTGTGCTCTCCAATTTAGTCCATTGTTTATTTGCCTCGTCAAACACATAAAGGTGGATGAGTGTATTAGAGGTGTCCCTGTAAACAAATATGAGTTTATCACTCATTGATGTGTTTGATTTGTAACAATGAAATTTGCTAGCAAGTGCACTAGTCGCTCAAGTAATATAGTAATAGGAGTAAGAGTGTCGAACCCACGAGGAATATTATTAATTCAATATCTGGATTTATAAATTAATAACAGAGGAAAAACATGTATTTAGGAAAGAGATTTTATAAAATAAAATAAAGAAAATAAGATAAAGATAATATAGTGGTGTTGAAGTTAGGTCTTAGGATGAAAATAGATCAGGATAAATGTTTGAACCATAAAAGATAAATTTAATCTTTAAAGATGGATTAGAAATTTTCCCAAGTTATTAATTTACAAGATTAACATCACAGAGTCCACAAACTGGTAATTCTGCTATTTAATCTGGTAAATCAAACTATCTTAAATTTAATCAAACCTAAAGTCCCACAAACTGGTATTCGTCAGATAAGATTAAAATTAAGATGCATTAGTATGAAAATCCTAGACTATTAATCACTCCACAAACTGGTTAGATTAACAGACCACATAAACTTGATTCTCCACACACTAGTTATCAAATTTATGTCAATTATTAATTTCACATAAAATCAATTAATTTAATTAATGAATTCTGAAATTAAATAATCCACAAACTGGTAAGTACTCAACTCAGAAATCCAAATAATTAAATCAAAAGCATTAAGCACAATTAACTAATTGATCAGAAAAGATTAAAACAAATAATATAGGGTCCAAATAGTTTCCCTTCAATAATAATCTCCTAAAATGAAATAAATAAAAATATGGAGTTCATCCTAGAAATTTTGGAGAGATAATAACAAAATAATAATAATTGGAAGAATTACACCCAAATAGACAAAAGTCGAAGCTTCGGATCACGGGCAGACAGTCGGGCAGCCTCTCGGACTTGATCAGGGTCGCGATCAACTTCCAGCCGTCGCACCTCTCTCCTCTTGGTCGTAGCCTGCAGAGCTCACGACTCGTCGTGGAAGAAACCTGAACTTCAGAGCACCAATTGAAACGATGGATTCTTCACGTATTTATAGGGTGCGGACGGCCTTCAATTTGATCTCGGCCGTAATATCGTACGGTTGACTTTAAAATTATGAGATAAACTCGGCCAAAGATAAATCTCTTTTATCATTACGCCCAAAGATAAATCTTTCTTATCTTTTTACGCCCAAAGAGTCTCGGCCGTAAGGAAAATATTTTATCTTTACTTCTTTCCATTACTCCCAAAAGATAAAAATCCTTTTATCTTTACGCCCAAATAATTTTATCTTTACACCTTCATATATCGGCCAAAACGGATGATTTCAATTGCCATTACCCCCTCCAAATCTCGGCCGTAAGGAATGAACTTATCTTGTTACGCCCAAAGATAAAATCAATTGATTGTTACACCCTTCATCTTCATGCCATTACGCCCTCCAAATTTCGGCCGTAAGGAAAGACTTCTCCTGTTACGCCCAAAAGATAAAAACATTTATCTTTATGCCTTCAAATGTTAGCCGTAACAAAGAATTAAATCTTGTTACTCCTTTTGAATCTCGGCCGTAAGAATTAATTTCTTTGAATTTCGGCCGAGATTCGAATTTTCCTGCAAAATAATTATTATCCAAGTTTAGTTAATCCATCCACAATTAAAATATTTAGAGAATTTAATAATTAAAATTGATAAATCCGGAATTACGATTAAAAGTGACTAAAAATGATGCATGCCATGATCAAATTATAGAAAATTTAATTAAAATAATTAACTAAAATATGTTGTATTTTGCATGCATCACTCATCTGCATGAAGTTGTATTGATCAAAACTAAAGAGTTGGATTCCTATGGGGAGGTTCTCGATCATCGTTAAATTCTGCTCCGTGAGGTTATAAATTCGTAGTTTTCCTTCGATGTCGACATGACAAATCTGGTCCTTAAGGAGAAAAGGTTTACAATGTGATGCTGTAAAGATATTTTTTTTGGTGATCGATGCTTGGGATTTTCTATTCTTTATCTTGTACAATGATAAAATAAAGTCTCCAAGGGCTTGGTCCAAGTTCAGATATTTTTTGCCAAACACCAGGTTAGTTTGCCAAGTTCTGGTTATTGTTGAGAAAATGATAGTCTGTTATGAAAAAATCAATTCACGCAGGTCATCTTCAACATTTTGATTCAGTTGTCTTGAGAGTGAATGGGTGTAAGGAATCAAATCTTCTAAACATCTGTTAAAATATAGTGAAATATAATGACATAATGATTAATACAACATGTGCTACACTTGCCACAGGTAATTTGGTCTTTCGCTTCACCATCTGAGATGTTGGGGGATTGAGAGAACAAGAAGGTAATGTCATAATGAGGAGGAAGTTAAAATTCAACTCCCTTTGCAGAAACATCAGCTGACATCAGTAGCGCACACAGTTTATACAGTTCACTCTAAGTTGAAATAAAAGCACATGTACAATTCACACAGAACACTCTTTGTAGATTATGTAAACAACTAGGGACTTCAAATTTCTCTCCTCTCTCCACATACAAATCAGAACATTGCATCATGTCCACTGGCTACCTAGTTCTTATATATGCTTCATCTATCAGCGATGGCTCTGCTATTTGATTCCCTCGGTATGAAATGAGTTTGGTACCACTTCTCAACCTCTGGAGATTCTTTTGCGTCGACATGTTGAAGGTCCGAGGGCAGACGCTCTTTCTGCAGCATCTGCAGTAAAGGGCAGTAGCTGATCTCCAAGCGTTGAAGAGAAACAAGGTTAGAAAGCGCCGACACAGGACTCATTTGCCCGCAATTCAAAATAGACAACTCCTTGAGAGAATTCAAGATCTGGTAGCCAGCTGGAAAATTCATGGTCTCATCACGAATATAATAAATATTCAGACTCCGGAGCATTGGAAGCTGGCAGCTACTGTAGAGTAAACTGAGATCCCATTCTTGGCAAACATTCAACTTTGTGAGAGAAGGAAGCTGTGAGGGTGGTGTCCTCAGCTGAGGGCAGGTTCTAATAGAGAGTGCATCAAGATGAGTTAGAACCGGGAGCCTCCTCAGTTTTGGCAGCTAAATATCTTAAGCTCATTAAGACGTGGGAAGTCGGACTCCTCCACATCGTGCCACTCCTCCCATCCATCCATGCGGCCAAAATCCAACTGCTCGAGCGAGGGGAAGCAGCAACTTTTTGTATCCTCTGTTGCAACAGCAGTAGAAGCGCCAACAATATGACTTGGAGAGAGGAGTAACTCACACCCAACACTCTTCACGCCATGCAAACCCTCTATATAGAGCTTTTTGAGAGCTGGGAGATGACCCAGCGCTGGTAGAGCCAAGACAAAGCAACCATTTAATACTAATACTTCTAACTTCACGAAGGAAGGATCGTGCAACCACGTCGGGAAACTGATCAGGATATCCATATGTTCCAAAAAATGTGAGTTTGGGATGTGGACGAAGACAGTCCAAGACCTGTTGGGCTAATCTCTCATGACCATCCTCGCATGTCTTAGAGTGCTTATTCCAGCCTAAACTCGACTTCTCAATTCCTTCCTTGGTCTTGAAGCAAGTTTCTCCAGGAGCAATGTCGGAACATTTAATAGTTTAAAGTCCCTCTACTCTAAAAGAACCTCTGAGGTTAGGCAAATCCTTCAAATGCTCCACCTTGAAGTCCCATTCCTCTGCCCCCAATTTGAAAGGATGCAAGATTTGAAGGTTAGGCAGATATCTAATGCTGCGGGGTAACTTGATGATTATAGAATTCCCATTATCTGAATTCGGGAAAGGATCCGGGCGGATGTCTCATAATTGTATAGAGTGATAATTAGATATGTGCAAATATCGCTAGCGTTTTAGTTTGCCAATGACATTGGATAAGTCGAGACTTGCTGGGATAGAAGCACTTCTTCTCTACCCAAGAGAGAGCGCTCTGAGACATGCCATCTTGTGCAACAAATCAATAACCGGGAACTCAAGGGCATCACGAAATAGTAGTGTCCTTAGCTGCTTTGTTTGGAGGTTTATTTCAAACCAAGTTTTCAAATTCATGTCAATGGAATTTTCTGTAAGACGCACCGATACATGTCAGATAGTTTTGGGGATCGCAGAGGGAAAATTTTCTTTTGTTATTAACAAATATTCATTTTGGGCAACATCCCGTGTTAAGTCATGGATGAGATCATGCATTATGAAAAGTCCGTGCTTGTGTTGTAAAATTGACCTATGAAGCAATTTGTCGAGATATACCTCACCGATCTCCGCTTCCATCTTTCTTCCCCTTGGCTGAAGGAATCCCTGTGACATCCATAGATCGACTATTAATAATTTACTAAACCCGCTACCTTTGGGAAATAATGAGAGGTACATAAATCATGGTTTCAATTCAATCAGCATGCGGTCGTAGCTCAATTTCAACGCCGGCAAGATGTCATCGTTCCTTGTATCCAATTCCCACAACTCACTTTCCAATATGTTAGTCCATTCATCTTCATCATCTTCAAATCGAAGGATACTCGCAAGCACCTTGATGGCTAAAGGTAGCCCTCCACACTTTTTGGCAATACCCTGACCGATATCTATCAAACGCAAATTGTGAACTGCTCGATCTTTGATGGCAATCGTTTTAAACAATAACCAGCTTGTTAGAGCACATAAGAATCGCTCAACACAGTTACACCATGTCCCAACTTACTCGGCCTTACAACTCTTTGATGCTTATTTCTCGCACACGTACAGAATGTAACAGTATGCTATATATAGTTGTCTCATGTAAACTATAAACGACAGAGAAGCAATATCCAATGTATTAAATGCTTTATCATGGTATCAGAGCATATAGTCCACTGAACTTTTCTTTTTTGTTTTCCTTTCTCACTACCCCGTTCATCATGGCATTTCCTTTCTCCACTCCTTCATCTATTGCTACGTCCAATACAGCTGCCAACCCCTTACCTCACGTCATGCCTTCTCTCGATTAGGTCCACCACCACCTAAGCTTGAAGCTAACTCCTACCAATTATTTATTATGGAAAACCCAATTCCTTCCTTTACTCAGAAGCTTCAACTTACAACGATTTGTCGATGGTACCAACCCATGCCCACATGAAACCTTATCAACTGGTGATCCAAATCCAGCACATGCAGAATGGCTTCAAAAGGACCAACTTCTTCTCAATTGGCTTATCTCTTCCTTATCTGAAGAAGTCATTCCTCATGCCGTGGGCCTCTCCACCTCGCATGCAGTTTGGGAGTCTCCGTGCAAAGCTTTTGGTTCTCCATGACAGACACGAATTTTGCAGCTCACAATGCAGCTCCAAATTCTCTGACGTAGCTCAACCCCTGTTGCCGACTACCTTCGACAAGATAAGCTTCTTGCGGACGAACTCGCTGCTGCTGGACATCCTATGTCAACTCCAGCATTTAATGTGATAATATTTAACAATCTTGGACCAGACTACAACGACATCGTGGCATCACTATCTGCTCGTTCAGACTCTGTTTCTTTTCCGGATTTACACAGCATACTTTTGATTCATGAGATCCGACTCCATTCACAAGCTACTTTCATTTCTCAGGAACCTGTTGCAAATCTTACCACTGCTTCTTTTGATTATTCAGCAAACACTTCTACTAGATCTCGTGGCCGCGGGCCACGAAGCAGAGGATGTGGTAGCCAAGGACAAAGACGGCATGACCCATGTCCTGTCTGTGGACACCATGGTCACAGTCCCTACCGGTGTGCTTTTCGTCGCCCTCCTGCACCGTTGACATACAATGCTCCCTATGCTACTGCCACTCCTCATGCATACAACATTGTGACACAACCTACACTCGCAGTCAAGAGCCGCTCCACCTTATCTTTGCTGATGTTTGGGGGCCCGCACCTGTGCCATCCTCAGAACATCATCTTTATTTCTTGCTTTTAGTTGATGATTTTTCCAAATTTAGTTGAGGCAAGTCTGATGTAACTCAAACTTTTTTGTGTTTTCAGCTTTCTGTCAAATGTCAACTCAATTCTAAAATATTTTTTTTTCATACGGACTGTGGTAGCGAATTTCGTCCCCTCTTGCCTCACTTCGCTAAATGTGACATTCAACCTCGATTTTCCTATCCCCCCACTCACGAACAAAATGGCGCAGCCGAGCGCAAAATTTGTCACGTCGTTGAAACTTGTTTAGCCTTGTTATCTCATTCCTTCACTCCAAAAAAAATTTTAACTCAATTCTACAAAATCGAACCCCCTATGAATTATTAACTCACTCCAAACCTAACTACCATTTTCTTAAAACATTTGGGTGTGCTGCCTTTTCATTGCTTCATCCTTACAACCGACACAAATTTGATTATTGCTCTGCCGAATGTATTTTTCTTAATTATCCTTCTAACTTCCATGACTATCGATGTTTGGATCCTGCCACAAGACACATTTATAATGCCAGGCATGTCACCTTCTTCGAAACCAAATTTCCTTTTCAAATTCTTCAAAAATCCTCCACATCCATTCTCGGCCCACCCCAGCACCTTCATGGCTTTCAATATCCACCATGTGGCCTCATTCACACCTCCAAACACCACGTGCCTCTTCCACCACACCAACTTCCACAACTGTCCCACTCTCTCTTACAGAAAATTCCTCCCCAGCCACCTCACTTCCCCACACTTCACCACCTGTCACCTCACCTGCCATATCCTCCACTCACCTACCTCCCCTTGTAGCACCCAAACATCACATGCAACTTAGACATTTACCACCTGATTAATTATCGCACACCGCTCTAAAATTTTCCACACAACACTTGTCCAATCACCACCTACTTGTTTTACTACTGCAAATAAATTCCCACATTGGCGTCGAGCCATGACAGATGAAATGTCTGCTCTCATTCATAATGGCACTTAGACTCTTGTTAATCGTGAACCCTGGATGAATGTGTTGTAAATGGGTTTTCCACACCAAACTCAATGCGGCTACCTCGATCGATATAAAATACGTCTTGTCGCCAAAGATTTTCGCCAACAACCGGGTATCGACTATTCTTATACATATAGTCCAGTTGTGAAGCCAACTTTCATACGTGTCATTCTCTCCCTAGCCGTCTCCCAAAATTGGACCTTACGGCAGTTATACATCAACAACGCTTTCCTCCATGGAGATCTACATGAAGCTATATACATGTCTCATCCTCCGGGATTTTTCGATACCAATTATCCTGATTCTGTGTGCCATTTACATAAGGCAATTTATTGATTAAAACAGTCTTCGCGTGCTTGGTTTCAGAAGTTACAATCTGCGCTCGAGTCTTTTAGCTTCACTCCATCAATTGCAGATGCTTCACTTTTTGTTTACCATCACAATAATATTTTATTGTATGTTTTGGTCTATGTGGATGATCTTATTTTGACAGGCAACAACTCCAGCATGATTCAGAAACTTATTCAGCATCTCAGGACTTTGTTTACTGTCAAAGAGCCAACTCCACTTCTTCCTTGGCATTGAAGTCCTTTATCAACAACAAGGTCTTCTTCTCTCTCAAAAATCATGGATATATTAAAGTGCTCCGACATGCTGAATGCCAAGCCTGCTACCTCTCCAATGTCATTGACCCTCAAGCTCCATGAAGCTGCGTCCCTTGCTTATAACAATCCGCAACAATATCGAAGCATTGTCGGCGCCCTTCAACATGTCACGATTACTAGACCAGAAATTGCCTTTGTTGTAAACACTGTCTGCCAGTATATGCACCAACCATGTGATGTTCATTGGCAAGTTGTTAAAAGAATTCTTTGTTACTTAAAAGGTTCTGTTGACCTTGGGCTTCACATCTCACCTTCGTCGACCCCAAGTTTGCAAGCTTTTTCAGACGCTGATTGGGTCGGTTGTGCACGCGATCGCAAGTCAATCGGAGGCTACATAATATTCTTTGGAAAAAATCTTATCTCTTGGTCCACCCGAAAAGAATCGTTTCTCGCTCATCGACTGAATCAGAATATAAATCACTCGCAGATACAACTGCAGAGCTTATCTGGTTGTGCTCTCTTCTATTCGAACTCAAATACCCGACTCCGCCTCCGCCGCTATGGTGCGATAATATTGGATCAACTTACCTGTCTGCCAACCCTATTTTCCATGCCCGTATGAAACACATCGAAGTAGATTACCATTTTGTACGTGATGAAGTTCCAACAAACATTTATATGTTCACTTTATATCCTCCAAAGACAATATTGCAAATTTGATGACCAAACCCATAAGTGGCAATCGTTTTCAGTTCCTTGTCAGCAAGCTACGCCTTAAACCTCGGGATGGCTTCACTTGAGGGGCGTGTTAGAGCACATAAGAATCACTCAACACAGTTACAACGTGTCCCAACTTACTGGGCACTTACAACTCTCTGATGCTTATTTCTCGCACACGTACAAAATGTAACAACATGCTATATATAGTTGTCATGTAAACTATAAAGTGCAGAGAAGCAAAATCCAATGTACTAAATGCTTTATCACAGCTGTCATCTTCAGATAACTCGCTTAAAGGCAGGAAAGGAATAGTTTGCATCATCTTAGTCACATGAACAATTCGGGCGGTCACTATAACTTTAGCTAATTCAGCATCAAGAAAGAGAGTTTTTAGCGAAATCCAAGGTTCCACTCTTTCGTTCCAAACATCATCTAGTACAAGAAGAAATTTTTTCTATTATATGTTCATCTAAACTCAAACTATTATCTGTTCTCACATATCTATTAGACGAGCTAATAGATACGTTGGCCAGGGAATTACTGTTCTCACATATCTATTAGACGAGCTAATAGATACATTGCAACATCAAAGTCTTCAGATACGTTGGCTAGGGAATTATCGTTACTGCTCCATCTTCTCGGCTTCGCATTAGTCGAGTGCTAGTAGCCTAGGACACCGGAGATCTCCCGTAAACTCGGGCCGGCATACAAAAAAGTCTTCAGGCACGTTCACCCATGTTTTGGCTTGAAATTTGGCGCATATATTCTGATCATTATATACCATTTGCGCAAGTGTAGTTTTACCCAATCCACCCATACCAACTACACAAACCACCGAAACTTTATCACCATTTGTTGCAGCAACCATTCAAATATCTTCTCTTTTTCGACTTCCCTACCAAAAGTTGTGCTTTGATCGAAACATGAGGCAGCCTCTACCGGCTGCCACTTTTTAGTACGTCGCCTCTTCCCATCCTTCTCTTCATGATTTCTCTGATTTTGTGTGCCAATTCATCAGAAATAAAAAACTTGGGAGGACAGTTGCAGTCAAGTACCAGCCCTTACTTCATGCTGTCAAGATGGCTTGCTTGCTCACGGCACGGTGTACATCGTACTCGTACTCGCCTACCGCATCCTCAGCGTGGTAGGCCACTTCTTTGAGTTCCTGAAGGTGCAGTTTCTGGGAGTGGTCAGTTGGGCACATCACTTCTGCGTCATTGAGCACAGCATGGATCCTCATCATTGTCCTTGCCAACTTGTGGTGTTCTTGCTCGGCCGAGGATGGCGAAGATGCTTGTGGGATCAAGGAACACAGCTTGTCCACCGTCCGCTTGATGAGGCCGACGATGGATGCTCCGGCCATTCCAGGCGTTGCTGCTGCTAGTGCTGATGTTTCTGCCGAAACAGAACTTTTCTTAGAGCTGGTAACCAGAAATGTGGAGAGGCATAAGCTTCGGCTGCTACTTCTGTAAAAGCAAAGACTTTGTAGTCAATACGAGGGGTTGATGAGGTTGACAATTGGGATATCAAATATGCAACATGGTCACAGCATGAGCAGGCACATAGCATATGGTTCACGAATGGAACAGAACAGCTCTAGAAAATTAATACAGAGGTTGCACTCCACTAACGTTGAAGGTTTAAAGAAGTCAAGTTGAGATGACGATTGATCATCTGATCATGGAAGTCCTTTAACGAATTACGTTTGCCAAGCTGCTTAATCAATACAATAATGGAACTAAGAATAAACAAAAGAGAATGGAAGGAAGATGCATTCTGTTCATTATAAAAAATAATGGCCTCAATTTTGATGTTCTAAATATTATTTAGCTTTGGCTTAAAAATACCTATGTATGGCCTTCAATTTTTAAGAATATGAACATTAATATCAAAAAATTCTGCCTATAAAAGTAAACTTACAAGGTACTATGAAAAAAAAAAGTATAAATACATGAATCCTAATTGCATTTTTTCTTAAGAAAAACAAAAGCTACGAATACATGCATATGATATATCAGATCATATAATCAGATCACTTCTCAGATATGGCATGGTAATATTGGAGCTACTCATGATCCGAGGTAAGCAGTGTGTGGACTATGAAATCCATGGTTGGCCTTAAACTTGTTTCCACTTCCAAACAGGAAATTGATACATCGAACATGACTTGTGCCTGCTTCATGTCGAACTTTCCATCCAGTTTCAGATCAACAATTCCTCTCATCCATGACATGTCCTCCTCATCAGCCCCCAACTTCTCCTTCAGCGACTTTCTAATCCAACTCATCAGATCAATCTTCCCTGCGCTGATCCCTTCCTCGTCAGGTATCCACTTTGAGAGCCTGCATCCGCTGACCAACTCCAGCAGCAGCACCCCGTAGCTGTAGACGTCAACTTTGGAGGTTATTGGCAAATTCGAAATCCACTCTGGAGCCATGTACCCTCTTGTTCCCCGGACGCGTGAAGTTTTCCGATCAGCAGCTCCTCTTTTGGTCAGCTTCGCCAGTCCGAAGTCTGCAATCTTTGGCTCGAACTCTGAATCCAGGAGTATGTTCTCAGGCTTGATGTCACAGTGGATGACCCACTCGAGGCATTCATGGTGAAGGTATGCGAGGCCCTTTGCGATCCCTATGGCAATCTTGTACCTCTCCCCCCATCCGAGTGTGCTGCCACCGTCAAAGAGGTGCCTGTCCAATGCGCCGTTGTCCACGTACTCTGACACCAAAAGCCTGTGTTTTCCTTCTATGCAGAATCCGAGCATCCGCACCAGATTCATGTGGTTTATCCTCCCTATCAGGTTCAACTCAGCTTGGAATTCTTCATCCCCGTGAAGATCCATGTTCTCCAACTTCTTCACTGCCACGGTCCTCTCATTATCCAAAGTGCCCTTGTAAGCTGCTCCAGAAGCACCCCGACCGAGTTCATGCTTGAAGTTTCCAGTTGCTTTCTTCTGCTCTTTGTACGTGAACTTCCAGATTTGTCCAGCTATCGGGTCATATCCACCACCCAGTGAAGTCGGTCTACGTCCGATTCTCAAGATAAGCCACCACCCAGGGATAAGGAACAACAGTTCGATCACACCAAATGCTGATACGAACGCATAAAAGTAGCTCCATTTAACTCTGTTACCTCCGTTTCTCTTGTATACAGCAGAAGGCATGATCGTTTCCTCAGTAATGCTGCATGTATGATTTCGCGCAGTGGATGGAGCAGTGGATTTTGGAACTTTCAAGTAAGCACTTCCGAAGTAGTTTATATTTGGAGATGTTTGACCGTTAAAGAGATTAAAGAACTGGTCGCCCTTTGTGAAGCATGCACCTGAGCCAACCTTGTGGTACACCACGCCCACGCACGAACAATCCTCCAAGCACAGCTGCTTACATTCTTCTAGCGATACCGCCAGAGTTGTCTTGTGATCGTAACCCCAAAAGTCCGTGTATGGCAGCTCATAGAAGCCCCAAAAGGCTTTGTTGCAAGTTATCTTAAACGTGCGCTCGCAGCCCTGGCTCCAGTCGCTTGGATCAACCATGTCATAGTACGGTGGACAAGAACAGGTTGGTTTCAACTGCGAATTCGTGCAAATCCCGTTCTTACCACACAGTCCGTGCACCTGGCAAAGCTCTGGGATTGCTTCCCATGCAACAGACCACGTCCCCGTCGTCTTGTTCAGGCTGTGCATGCGGAGGTTGCCATCGTAATCCAAGGTCAATCTTCTCATGATTCCAGAGCCCATGTCGGAAGCTTTAAATGTCAAGTTATCACTCGACATGAACTGACCCATTTGATCGAAGGCTGCTAACCTGGTATCATTATAGGTGTTCCTATTGGTCTGCCACACGGGAATATATGTGTTAGGCCAATATATGCTGGAAGTCTCTTTCCCGTAGTAAATAAGCTTGATCAGGTTATCATTGTCGAAGTATGAGGTATAGAACCCTGAAGCTAGCGATACATTAGGGGCCGAAGACACCAACTTAGTGGCTTCAGTCATCAGCTGCGTCGCAAGGAGGGTATCAGTAGGGTAATCGAAGCTTTGCCATAGAACGTTGTCTTGCGCATCCATCACCACGAGGTTTCCAGTATCATGAAGCTCCACTCGATTGGCTGCGGTGTGGCTCGTGTTGGTGCTCCACACCTCCGTGCCGTCGGCGTCCGTGAGCACCAGGCTTCCCCTCTTGCGCATGGTGATCCTTGTGCCATGGCCGTTCACGGGATGGTCGCGGTTGGCAGTCCAGACGACCGTCCTCTCGTCGGCGTGCGTGACCCAGATGGAAAACGTATACGCATTCGGGCCTACCGAGTAGAATCCGCAAGTGTAAGAAGTGTCCGGGGAGACCAAGACGCGCTTCGAGTCGTCGCCTGCATAAAGGGAGGACCCTCTGGACAGGGTGTTGTTCGTCGAAGCAGTGGAAGTAGGAGGAAGGACCTGAAGGGAAATGAGAAAGGTAAGAGCACACAGAGCGACAGGAAGTGAGGGCTTCTTCATGATACCACAGAACTTGAAGTTCCTGAGTGATCCTTTGCGGGGCTCTAATTCCTCAATATTTTTTTTATTGATGGAATCAATTGATGGATGTGAAAGTTCGTGATAGGTAGGATGAAGCTCTGGGCTTCTTAATTTATGAGGTCCCAGAGAATTCGTATGAACAGGTCCGTGAGAATTGTATTAGTCAGTGATGGGTTACATATTGGCATGTAAGCGTTAACATATATTGAGAATTGTACATTTGCTTGACATATATTGGCTCTGTTTTGCCTTTCTCTTATTTACGGTCCTGGTATATTTGCTAGAATATTTAATGGAATAAAATATTATTGAGTTGGAACCAAATTTGACGAATAGTCAACTACGGTATAATATTTTTATGTCAATATCATGAATGAAGCTACGGTTAGATGATCTCCAAAAGTTATATTTTTATGAATATTTTTATGTCAACTACGGTCTTTCTTTCTTTCATTTCATCTCCAAAAGTTATCTCCAAACAATTTAATTATTTGTTTTCTTTCCTTTTTTATTTCATTGTATCATTGAAATTTCTAAATCTGTCCATTTCAATCTGATTATTTTTTTGTCATTTTTTTTGAAAAAAATTGAACACAATTGACGACCTATTTGCAATTGGACCGATTCAACTTTTAAAACATTAATTGGAAGCCTTGGAGGTCGCATCAAGGCATCAAGTTTGACTCAAATATTGTTAGTCGTCTGAGTTGGATGAAATCACCACGCGATAAGGAAGGTCATTAATGGCGACATTTCGAAGACTCAAAATTCTCACTTCAACCTTAATAAATCACGACATCATTTATGTTTTTAACAAGCGTATATCTAGGTGCTCAGAGGTAGGATTCGCGATCCGATTGGTGAATCTGATGATTTGACTCGATCCAAATCGATTTGGATCTTGACCTGACCTTGGGTTGAGTTGGATTGGGCGCGGGTCGAAATTTTTTGATCTGAGTCAATTCGATCTGACATATAAATTTAAACTTTTTAATTTTTTTAAAAGTTTGTCTTATATTTTTTATAAAAAATAATAAAACATTAAAATAAAATATTTAAATATGTAAAATAATATTTAAATATTTAACACATTATTTTATACTTTTTAAAAATATATTATATAATACTTTTGTATTAAATAATAAAAATGTAAGAAAAAATAAAATAATAAAAAAATGATGGCCGATATCCCGATCACCTAATTCAATTCAATCCTCTTTGAATCGGCTTGAATCAGATCCAACCATCTTTAAAGAGTTGATCCGACTCGATCCGATCAAAATCGGATGAATCGGATCACTCGTGAACAACTCTGCTTGTATCACATCACAGTACTTTACCAGAGAAATGCAACATCACATTATATTTGAAATTATTGTGAATATTTTTTAACACCGAAAACTTGGAGTCTAGAGGTTGACGCAAATTAAAAGCACTGCCACAAAAATTTTTTTTTTTTGGGAACGAAGACCTTGTGAACGCCAAATCGATATGTATTTAATGTTGATATAAGAGTGAGATAGGTAGCACCTGTTCTATGTACAAGTAATAAATGTCAAAGAAACTCAAGTAAAGATCTTGTTTTACAGAACTGGGCGTATATTCAATGGAATTTTTTTTCCATGTTGAGAAAGTAAAAAGTTTGAACATTGATTTATATAGGTTCTTTACACAAAATAGGAATCAAAAGAAATTTTTTCTTTCTTATGAAAATAAAAATGTTATATTAAATAAATAACTTAGGATAAACTTAGAGCTTAATTACTAATAATATTGTAGTGAATTTACATTTTCGTTAATTCCTTCAAAGGGTTGTAGCTAAAATAAAAAAATATTTTAATAAACATTAATATATAATTAATAATTTAATTTTACCTTAATTAAATCCACAATGAAATCCATGTTATGTACTTTTATAAAAGAATACATTTCATATTTATACTATGAACAATTTATTTTATCTAATTAATCATCATTATGAAATAAATAGCATAATAAGAATCCTAGTATCTACTTATACATCCCATATTAAATAGATGGATCTTTAATCATTCGGATTGACGATGATTTCTAGTATTGATTGATCTCAACATTAAATGGAGTGAGACTCGGAGTGTGAAAATAAATGTGCTACCATTTTTTTTTAAAATATAAATATCATTATATTTATAATATTAACACATACAACTTCTATATGAGATTTTGAAACCTAATTAGCGGTACGGGTGAAAGTATTTCGGATCGGATCAAATTTTCGATCGAAAAAAATCAATCGCTATTTTTCGAATTAGCTTTTAAAATTAAAAAAATCATCTTAAAATCATTTTAAGAAAATAAAAATCACCTTCTAACGGATCAGTTTTTTTATTAATTTTTCAGAACCCTACTTTTATATAGTTATATTTTAAAAATATATAGAATAAATTAAAATTAATATAAAAATATTTAACTTTATATTAAGTATAAAATATGCTACTAAAATTTTAAAGTTATTAAATTAGAGTTTGATAATGTGATATAAAAGTATGAAATCTTATAAAAAATATTGTATCTATAATAAAAAGTTGATAACATATGTATTAATTATATAAATAAAAAATAGACTCCACGGCCCTTACGATTTTTTTCGGATAGAGTCCTAATTTTAGCAAGTGGATTTTAATTTATTAAAAATCACCTTAAATCATATTTGAGCCTCTAATTTTCAATTTTTTTGATCGGGTAGGTTTCTCGAGTTGGTCAAATTTTTCTTACGCCGCTACTTAGCAGGAGTGACAAAGCTCTCCAAATCCAAATATTTGTTGTGATTTTCAAGTAGAAAATAAGTAGGGATATAAAAAAATATTTCTAATCAAAACTACTTTTTTTTGTTGCTATCTTATTGTGAAAGTAAAGTATATTAGAAATAAAAATGATCATATATCTTATCATGAACGTAAAATATGTTTAGAAGAAAATTTTTTGTATACCCTTCGTCCGAAATATATATATATAAAAGTCCATGTTACGAATTATCCTTATACCCCACGTTCGTCAGCCCATGTTATGAATTATTCTTGTAACCCATGTTCGTCAGCCCATGTCTCAACATACGGCCCAACCCATGGAATACATCTTCCAGCTGCCATGGGAGTGTCCTCAGCTCAGGGCAGGTTCTAATGGAGAGTGAATCAAGATGAGTTAGAACTGGGAGTCTCCTTGGTTACGGACAGCTAAATATCTTGCGCTCATTAAGACATGGGAAGTCGGACTCCTCCACATAGAGCCACTCCTCCCATCCATGCATGCAACCAAACTCCAATTGCTGGAGCAAGGGGAAGCATCATCTTTTTGTGCCTTCAGCGGCAGTAGAAGAAGCAGCAATAGTATGATCTGTGTTAAAAATATAAACTCATAGATGTTAATAATAATAGTATGATCTGTGTTAAAAATATAAACTCATAGATGTTAATAATAATAGTATGATCTGTGTTAAAAATATAAACTCATAGATGTTAAATGACATTGGATAAGTCGAGACCTTCTGCTGGGATAGAAGAACCTATTCTGTACAAATCAATAATAGGGAACTGACTTGCATCACTAAATAGCAGTGTCCTCAGTTGCTTTGTTTGGAGCTTTGATTCAAACCAATTGTTCAAACTAATATCATTTGAATTTTCTCTAAAATGCATGACTACATGTCGAATAGTTTTGGTGATCGAAGAGGGCAAACTTTCTTTTGTTATTAACAAATGTTCATTTTGAATAACATCCTGTGTTAAATTGTGGATGAGATCATGCATCATGAATCCTCCTCCAGTTTGTTATAAAATTGGCTTTTCGAACAATTCGTCCACATATATCTCATTCCGCTTTCATCTTTATCCACTTCCATCTTTCTTCCCCTTAGCTGAAGGAGTCCCGGTGACATCCTTAGATCAACTACACACGATTTGCTAAAGACCGTACCTTTTTGAAATAGTGAGAGGTACATAAAGCATGATTTCAATTCCATCGGGATGCGATCATAGCTCAATTTCAATGCCGGAAAGATGTCATCGCTCCTTATATCCAATTCCCACAACTCACTTTCGAATATGTTAGTCCATTCATCTTCATCATCTTCGAACCTAAGGATACTCGCAAGCACCTTGATGACTAAAGGTAACCCTCAGCACTTTTTGGCAATACCCTGATCGATATCTATCAAATGCATATTGTGATCTGCTCGATCTTTAATGGCAATCGTTTTAACCAACAACCAACTGTCATCTTCAGATAATTCATTTAAAAGGCAAGAAGGGAATAGTTTGCATGATCTTATGTAATGCCCGGCCAACTTAAAAAAAAAGAGATAAACTTGAAGTAGAAAAAGGAAAATAAGAGGATGGAAAGGATTAAAATAAATAGGAAAATAAAAACCAAATAGAGGGAAAGATAAATAGGAAACAAAGTTTTAAAATAAGAGGGGATTAAATCAAATCTTGGAGTCCCAATTGTTCTCAAATTCCTCCCCTATAAATATGAGGACAAATTAAACAAATCAGCCCCTCTATTTTTTTCCACAAGTCGGCTGTAATTTTCTGCGTCTCTCTCTCCCCCTCTCCTACGACGGGCTGCTACCACCCAACAGAAGATCAGTTGGGGGATTTGGGCATCGACGAACGTAGACTACAAGCCTATACAAAGGGGAACGTCCGGAATAAAGAAGAGAAAGAGGAGGAGGAGGAGGAGGATGAAGAAGAAGAAGAGGAGGAGGAAGAGAAAGAGGAAAAACATGAAAATGAAGAGAAAAGACATGAGGTTTCAACGGAAACTTCACAAGGTATAGAATTAGGATAGATTCATGATAGAATCTCGATTTTAGACTTGAAGCATGCTCTCCTTGATCCCTAGTTATAGTATTATGAATTATGATGATTATTGATGCCGGCCATCGCCGGAAAGTTGATCGAAAAAGGTACTGCGCGATGCAATCTTTCTAGCAAGATGAACTCGGCTCAGATTCCTCTGTACCCGGTCCGGATTAGGACGTGCCCGGACCGAGTTCGATAGAACTTGGCTCAGATCCAGCATTGCCACATTCTCCGAGCTCTGCAACAAGACAAACCCGGCCCGGGTTGATGATGACCCAACTCGAGTTCCACCCACGATAAAGAAGTCGAGCGAGATGGCTGTCCCGACTCGACGATGACCCGACCCGAGCCCGGCCTGGTTTCAACCTTATTTTCCGAGAACGATGTCCGAGGAACTCGGCCCAGATTCTGCCTGACTCGGCCCGAGTTCTGATACCAATTATGATGATTCTATGATGTTTAGGCCCCTGATTCATGTGCTTAATCCTGATCTAAGTCATAATGATGATTATATTATTTATGCTTTTACTAACGATGATGTCCAATATAACTCTATGATCTTATGACTCTTATTATGATGACTTAAAATTAGATCCAATCATATCGATGATGACATCGATTCATATCCATCAAGTTGATCAATTTATGATGATGATTAAGATGTTTATGCACATCTGATTCCTCTCCATGATCCTATCTTTTAGATCCAATTAAGTCTTATATAATGATGATGATGATTAGGACCCTTGATCTGTATGATTTGTTGATCCTTTTTTATGATGACTAAATTTTGATCATGATCCTTATGTCCTAATAAAGATAAACTAAAAGTTGCAAGATAAAAAATGAAAAATGTTAAATGAGCTCTTTTTATGATGGACTGGTGATGACCGGTTATGGGCTGATTACAGTCAATTATGGGCTGGCTCTGTCAGTTATGATGATGATGGACGGGTTGAGGCAGGCCACCCCGTGGGTTGAAATATACCCCACTATAAATCAAAGATGAATAATAAGATGATGAAGAAGATAAAGCATATTAATAACAAACTCTCTTTACGATGATTATCGGCTTTTGCCACACTTACGATGATCTTTTCATGATCTCTGGATCTATTATTAATCTAATCTAAAAAAGATGATACAATTCATGATTTTCAATCTTCATACAATTATCTTTCATGAATCTTTATATGATGATGATCTCATAATCATGATAATTGGCGCTTGTCACTTAATGATGATTTATTATGATATATCTCTATCTTTTGATCTTATGATTTCATGAAGATGACGTCTTGATCTATTGATTTCTTATGATCTTAGTGATCTTCTATCCATATGACATGTTACAAGAATCTTTTATTTATATCATGATGATGCTTATTTTGTTTCTGTACGATGATAATGTCCTTATGATTCTTGTCTAATATCATGATCTTATGATTATTTCTATCTTACTTTCATACTGAGTTGTAAAACTCATAGAGAGGTTTCTCCCCTGCATGTTCTTAAATGTAGGACCAGATCTTAATGATGAAGGTGGCCAACGGTGACAGATCGAGCTTGTAGATTGTTGCACATGGGTATCCTGAGTCCTTTAGTTTGATGTACTAGCTTCCCTTTGGTCTCATATGAAGTTCTTTATCAGTCTTTCGCATACTAAGATGTCATACTTTTTTTATTATTTAATGATGATTAAGTCTTCCGCGTTTATATGATGTTTGAGTTGACTAGTCAAGTCTTATTTTTGGTCAATATGATGTACACGTAAGGATCTACCATGTTAAGTATCTGAACCAAAAGTTAGGACATTCTCATGTCCTAATGTATGATGTCTCGGTCCATGTGCAAGTGCCACGAGCTGTCACCGCGCCACCTGAAGTCATGTCAAGTAAGTTTGTCCCTCTTTCATAAGCTGAACGATTAAGATGACAACTCTTGACTCTGATTATGCTAATATGAGTCTTATTGATCTTTAAGATTCTTTTCTAATGATGATGATTAATGATGAAATATTTTATGAATATAGAACGATCTCAGGATGTGACAGATATGTCTTATATGGCATTTTCATATCTTTTTCATATCACACTTACACTATCCATCCTGCTAAGATGATGAAGTACAAATTCAATGATGTGATCAAATACCTATCCTTGATCTAATATGCGATCCCCTTTTATATCATTGAATTGATTATCAATCAAAGAAGTACTTTTTTTATGATGATGTTTAGGGAAGGGTCACATCAAACATAGATCTAGATTGATCTTATAAAGATGATGATTGATATGGTTCCATTATCAATCTTATATAACCATATGTTATCATTATCTACGATGATGAACAACACTCTTAGTGAGCTTGACCCTTATATGACATAAGCTATTTTTAATGATGATGATCATATGAAAATAATTTCATACCATAATGTACGTCCTTGTGGTATAAATGATGATGGAAGATAATATATTTTCTTCACATCGATTAGGAATTCTTAGGAAAATTATGATGGAATTCTTATTGTCAATTAATTTACTTTTAAGATGTATAAGTATTACGCAAGAAGAAAAAGATAGATATCAGTATCCAAGTAAACTAAAAGTTTTAGTTAGAAGTTGAGTGTCATATCGATCTCCTTTCAAGCATGACTCTAATTCCAAAGGTCTCATGACACATGGACTGAAGAGACAAATTGAATAACTTTAAGACAAAGGATTTATGAGATAGACGATCTCATTTCTAGATGTTCCACTTGTTTTGTAATGAAGAATGATAACACTATGAATCTAGAGATTGATTAACAAATTATTAAATAAAAACAACTATCAAGATATAAGTGTCTGTTACCATGCAAAGATGACTTATCTAAGGCTAGGTGTTCTCAAGATCGATCTATGGAATGAGTACCAGCAGCTTCAAGTTGCTAAAGAAGATGTAATGAAGATAATTTTTCTGGCAATGAATGATCACTATAAATTGGGTGATGTCATTGGACTAAAGAACAATCCTCAAACTTTTAGGCTCTCATGAACATTGTCTTCAACTTATGCCTAAATTTATGTAGAAATAGATTGAAGTGTTCATCAATCTTAAGTATGCTTCCTTTTAGTAATGCCCTAATATGTGAAAATGAAGATGACATGAAGTTTTTGAAAGATTTCGAATTCTCCATAAATTACCACCATGGTAAGATGAATTCTATTCCACATGCACTCAAACATAAGATGGAAGGCTCGTTAGGCTTCAATAAGACTGCGTGAATATAAAATGATGAAGGAATTAGGCATGTGAAATCCAAATGATGAAGTCCTAAAATAGTAGTATTGGATGAATATTATAACTCTGGGTTACGATCCAGTTGGAAAGTACAAATAGGAATGATGATGTAACTATAAGCCTAGGTTGTGATTCATTTGGGAAGTATGCAGATGTATAAGGATGAACAAATAGCAATGACATGGAATCTGAAGATACAAAAGTATGTTCTAAGTATCCAGCATGTCAATGTGAGAAAAAATAGAGCATCGGAAATCTTATGAAAAGATGATGCATGACATTAAAAAAAATTATATAAATATGACCTTACCTAGGAGGACAATCCTATCTAATGATGCCAATGCTAATCCTAATGATCTTTATGATCATGTACAATGATTATATGATTTATAATCAATTGTGTCCATTAAGATGGCATCTGCTAATGATAATGAATTATGTTCAATGACACCTTGTGAATGGTCATTGATTTTGTAAATCGATGTACTTAATTGTTAATGACCCTCATGATAGTTTCCTCCCACCATGCTAGACTACACCATTATTAATCCTAACAACCTACATGATGACCAACCTATATTTAAGGAATGATTCCACGATGATGATAAATTATTTTATGATATTAAATAAGAAATCTTCTTGATTTTTCTTATAATGTCATGTGGTTATATAATTGACCATATCATATGTTACATTGATGACCCCTAATTTTAGTACTGGCGATGATCATGATTATGATGATTATAACCATTTTCATGAAATTAATCATGAGATAATATTTTTCCCCCATCGATGCTTATCGATTTTATATTACGTCTCATGATGACTTTTATTGGTAAGGATGATTATGTCATTCGCAAGACTTTCTCCGACAACTTGAATGGGATACCATATTGCTTACCTACACGTAGGAATGAGAAAGGTGAAAAGAACTATCTAAATGCTAAGGAGCCGAGATAGACAAAATGAATATGCCAAGAAAGTTGAATTGATATGAGGAGGATGAAGACAGTTCAGGCATGATAAAAATTTTATGCCAAGAAAGACTCATGTAGAGGGATTTTTTTTAAAACAAAGTGGTATGAAAGGTATATCCACCAAGTTCCTCTTACGAAGAAGGTGTTTGATCCATATCACTCATTTCATTGGAAATTGAAATATGTCCAAATGATGTCATGTCATGACATTCTCAAGTTTTCTTATGATGATTGAAGTTGATTTTACTCCAAAAAGTCTTAATTGATCCCTTGCAATCAAAAGCTAGGAGGTTAGGTCAAGGAAGATGCAAAATGAAAAGAGAATTGTCATGACCTATTTTAAGAAGAGTTTACAACTTTATATGAAATAATTCTCTAATTGACATATGGATGCTTTAGATGAAAATACATTATTGTATTGATTGAAGTAGATTTTACTTCTCAATTATAGCAAAGGCAAAATGAAAAGATAAGCCATATGATAAAGAAAGGACGAAAGAAAATGTTATATGATAAAAGGACCTTTGTCCTAAGGTATACTGTGATAGAAGAACCATGTTCTTAAGATGATGAAGATGGAACGACGATGAACAAATGCTTTCTAAGTATGAGATGTACCATCGTACGAATGAACAAGAAGTCTTCTTCTTGTTAGTATGCTCATACCCGATGACTAAATTCGAGGACGAATTTTATTTTAAGAGGTTTATAATGTAACGCCCGGCCAACTTAAAAAAAAGAAGAGATAAACTGGAAATAGAAAAAGGAAAAGAAGAGGATGGAAAGGATTAAAACAAATAGGAAGATAAAAATCAAATAGAGGAAAAGATAATTAGGAAACAAAGTTTTAAAATATGAGGGGATTAAATCAAATCTTGGAGTCTCAATTGTTCTCAAATTCCTCCCCTATAAATATGAGGACAAATTAAACAAATCAGCCCCTCTATTTTTCTCCACAAGCCGGCCCTAATTTTTTGCGTCTCTCTCTCCCCCTCTCCTACGTTCGGATGTTACCACCTAAAGAAGATCAGTCGGGGGATTTGGACATCAACGAACGTAGACTACAAGCCTGTACAGAGGGGAACGATCGGAATAAAGAAGAGAAAGAGGAGGAGGAGGAGGAAGAAGAAGAAGAAGGAGAGGAGGAGGAAGATGAAGAGGAAGAACATGAAAAAGAATAGAAAGGACGTGAGGTTTCAACAGAAACTTCACAAGGTATGGAACCAGGGTAAATTCATCATAGAATCTCGATTTTAGACTTCAAGCATGCTCTCCTTGATCCCTAGTTATAGTATTATGAATTATGATTATTATTGATGTCGGCCATCGTCGAAAAGTTGATCGAAAAAGGTACCGCGTGATGCAATCTTTCTCCGCAAGATGAACTCGGCCCAGGTTCCTCTATACCCGGTCCGGATTAGGATGTACCTGGACTGAATTCGACAAAATTTGGCCCGGATCCGGCATTGCCACATTCTCCGAGCTCTGCAACAAAATGAACCCGGCCCGGGTTGATGATGACCCAGACCGAGTTCCACCCATGATGAAGAAGTCGAGCAGGATGGCTACCCCGACTCGACGATGACCCGACCCGGGTGTGACCCGAGCCCGGCACAGGTTTAACCTTATTTTTCCGAGAACGATGTCCGAGGAACTCGGCCCGGGTTCTGCCTGACTCAGCCCAAATTCTGATACCAATTATGATGATTCTATGATGTTTAGGCCCCTGATTTATGTGCTTAATCCTGATCTAAGTCATAATGATGATTATATTATTTATGCATTTACTAACGATAATGTCCAATATGACTCTATGATCTTATGACTCTTATTATGACGACTTAAAATTAGATCCAATCATATCGATGATGACATCGATTCATATCCATCAAGTTGATCTATTTATGATGATGATTAAGATGTTTATGCACATCTGATTCCTCTTCATGATCATATCTTGTAGATTCAATTAAGTCTTATATAACGATGATGATGATGATTAGGATCCTTGATCTGTATGATTCATTGATCTTTTTTTTATGATGATCAAATCTTGATCATGATCATTATGTCCAAATAAAGATAAACTAAAAATTGTAAGATAAAAGATGAAAGATGTTAAATGCAGAGCTCTTTTTATGATGGACTGGTGAGATCAGTTATGGGCTGACTATAGTCAGTTATGAACTGGTTCTGCCAGTTATAATGATGATGATGGACGAGTTGAGACATGCCTCCCCGTGGGTTGAAATATACCCCACTATAAGTCAAAGATGAATAATAAGATGATGAAGAAGATAAAGCATATTAATAACAAACTCTCTTTACAATGATTGCCGACTTTTGTCACACTTACGATGATTTTTTCATGATCTCTTGATCTATTATTAATCTAATCTAAAGAAGATGACACAATTCATGGTTTTCTATCTTCATACAATTATCTCTCATGAATCTTTATATGATGATGACCTCATAATCATGATAATTGGCGCTTGTCACTTAATGATGATTTATTATGATCTATCTCGATCTTTTGATCTCATTGTCCCATGAAAATGACATCTTGATCTATTGATTTCTTATGATTTTAGTGATCTTCTAACCATATGACATGTTACAATAATCTTATTTATATCATGATGATGCTTATTTTGTTTCTATACGATGATGATGTCCTTATGATTCTTATCTAATATCATGATCTTATGATTATTTCTATCTTACTTCCATACTGAGTTGCAAAACTCATAAGGAGGTTTCTCCTCTATATGTTCTTAAATGCAGGACCAGATTTTAATGATAAAGGTGACCAACGGTGACAGATCGAACTTAGATGGCTGCACATGGGTATCTTGAGTCCTTTAGTTTGATGTACTAGCTTCCCTTTGGACTCATATGAAGTTCTTTATCAGTCTTTCGCATACTAATATGTCATACTCTTTTTATTATTTAATGATGATTAAGTCTTCCGCGTTTATATGATATTTGAGTTGATTAGTCATCTTCTTTTTGGTCAATATGATGTACATGTAAGGATGATCCGTAATCTCTTCGAAGCGTATTTTGTCACATGGCGGAGTGTGATTGAGGGGGTTACATCTTAACCACATGAACATTTCGGGGGGTCACTATAACTTTAACTAATTGAGCATAAGTAAGAGAGTTTTTGGTGAAATCCAAAGCTCCACTCTTTCGTTCCAAACATCCAGTGCAAGAAGATCCCGTGAAGATCTAATAATGTTGCTTGCAATATTTGCAAAATGAAAATCTTTAGACCATTTGCGCAGGTGTCGTTCTACCCAATCCACCCATACCAACTACACAAACACAGAAAGTTTATCACCATTTTGTTCATCCTCTTGGGACAACCACTCAATTAGCTTCTCCTTTTCGCCTTCCCTACCAAAAGTTGTGCTCCGATCGAAACATGAGGCAGTCTCACTACTAGAAAAACGCTGATTACCGACGGTCCGGACCATCAGTAATCAGCCCAAAAATAGTCGGTAACGTAATTACCGACGGTTTTTAATCGGAATCAATCCGTCGAAAAAACGCTCGTAGCAAATCGATTTGCAACGGTTGAAAAAAAATTCATCAAAAATATCGACGGTTCGAACCGTCAGAAAGTCCCCGGCGGTTCGAACCGTCAAAATTTCTGACGGTTGCAACCGCCGGAAAAGTCCCCGGCAGTTCGAACCGTCGAAATTTCTGACGGCTGCAACCGTCGAAAAAAGGCCAACGGTTCGAATCGTCGCAACTTCTCAACGATCGCAACTGTCGAAACTTTCGACGGTCATCGCAAACGTCGATCTTTCAACGGGCACAACCATCGCAAATAATTTTTTAAATATAAAAAAAATTAGCGGCCGGATCGGGCCGTGGCCAGATCCGGCAGTGGCCTAATCCGGCCGATCCGGCCGCTGGAGGCCGGATCCGCCGCCCGACGGCCGATCCGGCCGCCAGGCGGCCGATCTGCCGCTGGAGGCCGGATCCGAATGGCCACGGCCGAATCTGGCCGCCAGTGGCGAGATCCGGCCGACAGCGGCCTCTGGCCGGAGAGAGAAAGAGAGAGAGACGCCGGCGCGGGAGCGAAAGAAGCAGACGCCGGCGCAATCCCCTTCTTGGCCGGCATGGGAGAGGGTCGCCGGTGCGGGAGAGAGACACCAGCGCGAAAGGGACGCCGACGTCCGGTGCGGGAGAGGGAGGCCGGCGCGGGAGAGGGATGACCCGTGCCGGGAGAGAGAGAGGAGAGGAGGGAGAGAGAGAAGAGTGGAGGGAGGAGGAGTTATATATAAAGGGAAAGAGTGGAAAGAAAGCGGGAAAAGGGAAAAAAGCGGGATAACGAAATTTTAATTACCGATGGCTTCGGCCGTCAAAAATGTAAATATTAACTATTTTTACAATTACCGATGGTTGTGACCGTCGAAAATATATTTTGTTATACATAATGTTTATTTTTTATTTTACCGATGGTTTGAACCGTCGGTAATTATTACCGATGGTCAAAATCATCGGTAATCATTACCGACAGTCAAAACCGTCGATAATTGTGAAGGTTTGGGCCGTCGCTAGTTATATAAATAAAATACTCTTTATGATATTATTATAAAGTTACCGATGGTTACGACCTTCGGAAATTACGACGGATGGATATCCGTCGGAAATATCGACTTTCTTAATCGTCGAAAAATTAAATAATAATATAAAAAAATACATAATTAAAATTTTCATTTCCGACGGTCATAACCGTCGGAAAATCCGTCGAAAAAATTAAATAATAATATAATAAATTACATATGTTATTTTTTTATTTCCGACGGTCGTGACCGTCGAAAAAATTAAATAATAATATAAAAAATACATAATTCAATTTTTTCATTTCCGTCGGAAAAGCTGTCGGAAATTACGACGGATGGATATCCGTCGGAAATATCGACGTTCCTAATCGTCGAAAAATTAAGTAATAATATAAATCATTTCCGACGGTCATAACCGTCGAAAAATCCGTCAAAAACGAAACCATTGAAAAATCCGTCGCAAATTACGACGGATTTAGAACCGTCGAAAATTATCCGTCGAAAAATCGCAATTTTCTTATAGTGTCTCTACCGGCTGCCACTGTTTAGTACGTCGCCTCTTCTCATCCTTCTCCCCAAAAGTAATGTGTTTCCATTCAATTGTGATCTCTTCAAATCTCTTCCTGATTTCTCTAACTTTGTGTGCCAATCCTTCAGAAATAGAAAACTTAGGAGGACAGTTGCAGTCGATTACCAATGTATTTGATGTTCTAAATATTATTTAGCTTTGGCTTAAAAATACCAACGTATGGCCTTCAATTTTTAATCTTGAACCTCATATTTGTTATAAAAAATATATATAAAAAGGTTTGACACCCGTTCATTGTTGGTCAGGTCTAGTTGAAGTTTAAAAGAATTTGAACATTAAACTCAAAAACTTATCTGCCTATAAAAGTAAACTTACAAGGTACTATGAAAAAAAAGTATAAATACATGAATCCTAATTGCATTTTTTTCTTAAGAAAAACAAAAGCTACGAATACATGAATGTGATATATTCACTATTCCACCTTCTGACAGTTTGGAATAATGTACAGTGTATACATATATCAGATCACTTCTCAGATATGGCATGGTAATATTGGAGCTACTCATGATCCGAGGAAAGCAGTGTGTGATCTATGAAATCCATGGTTGGCCTTGAACTTATTTCCACTTCCAAACAGGAAACTGATACATCGAACATGACTTGTGCCTGCTTCATGTCGAACTTTCCATCCAGTTTCAGATCAACAAATCCTCCGATCCATGACTTGTCCTCATCAGCCCCCAACTTCACCTTCAGCGACGTTCTAATCCAACTCATCAGATCAATCTTCCCTGCGCTGATTCCTTCCTCGTCAGGTATCCACTTTGAGAGCCTGCATCCGCTGACCAACTCCAGCAGCAGCACCCCGTAGCTGTAGACGTCAACTTTGGAGGTTATTGGCAAATTCGAAATCCACTCTGGAGCCATGTACCCTCTTGTTCCCCGGACGCGCAAAGTTTTCCGATCAGCAGCTCCTTTTTTGGTCAGCTTCGCCAGTCCGAAGTCTGCAATCTTTGGCTCGAACTCTGAATCCAGGAGTATGTTCTCAGGCTTGATGTCATGGTGGATGACCCACTCGAGGCATTCATGGTGAAGGTATGCGAGGCCCTTTGCGATCCCTATGGCAATCTTGTACCTCTCCCCCCATCCGAGTGTGCTGCCACCGTCAAAGAGGTGCCTGTCCAATGCGCCGTTGTCCACGTACTCTGACACCAAAAGCCTGTGTTTTCCTTCTATGCAGAATCCGAGCATCCGCACCAGATTCATGTGGTTTATCCTCCCTATCAGGTTCAGCTCAGCTTGGAATTCTTCATCCCCGTGAAGATCCATGTTCTCCAACTTCTTCACTGCGACGGTCCTCTCATTATCCAAGGTGCCCTTGTAAGCTGCTCCCGAAGCACCCCGACCGAGTTCATGCGTGAAGTTCCCAGTGGCTTTCTTCAGCTCTTTGTACGTGAACTTCCAGATTTGTCCAGCTATCGGGTCATATCCACCACCCAGTGAAGTCGGTCTACGTCCAATTCTCAAGATAAGCCACCACCCAGGGATAAGGAACAACAGTTCGATCACACCAAATGCTGATACGAAGGCATAAAAGTAGCTCGATTTAACTCTGTTACCTCCGTTTCTCTTGTATACAACAGAAGGCACGATCGTTTCCTTAGTAATGCTGCATGTATGATTTCGCGCAGTGGATGGAGCAGTGGAATTTGGAACTTTCAAGTATGCATTTCCAAAGTTGTTTATATTTGGAGATGTTTGACCGTTAAAGAGATTAAAGAACTGGTCGCCCTTTGTGAAGCATGCACCTAAGCCATCCTTGTGGTACACCACGCCCACGCACGAACAATCCTCCAAGCACAGCTGCTTACATTCTTCTAGCGATACCGCCAGAGTTGTCTTGTGATTGTAACCCCAAAAGTTCGTGTATGGCAGCTCATAGAAGTCCCAAAAGGCTTTGCTGCAAGTTACCTTAAACTTGGGTTCGCGGCCCTGGCTCCAGTCGCTTGGATCAACCATGTCATAGTACGGTGGACAAGAACAGGTTGGTTTCAACTGCGAATTCGTGCAAATCCCGTTCTTACCACACAGTCCGTGCACCTGGCAAAGCTCTGGGATTGCTTCCCATGCAACAGACCACGTCCCCGTCGTCTTGTTCAAGCTGTGCATGCGGAGGTTGCCATCGTAATCCAAGGTCAATCTTCTCATGATTCCAGAGCCCATGTCGGAAGCTTTAAATGTCAAGTTATCACTCGACATGAACTGACCCATTTGATCGAAGGCTGCTAACCTGGTACCATTATAGGTGTTCCTATTGCTCATCCACATGGGAAAAAATATGTTAGGCCAATATATGCTGGAAGTCTCTTTCCCGTAGTAAATAAGCTTGATCACGTTATCATTGTCGAAGTATGAAGTATAAAACCCTGAAGCTAGCGATCCATTAGGAGCCGAAGACACCAACTTAGTGGCTTCAGTCATCAACTGCGTCGCAATGAGCGTATAAGTTGGGTAATCGAAGCTTTGCCATAGAACGTTGTCTTGCGGATCCTTCACCACGAGGTTTCCAGTGTCACAAGCTCCACTCGTTTGGCCACGGTGTGGCTCGTTTTGGTGCGCCACACTTCCGTGCCGTCAGCGTCCGTGAGCACCAGGCTTCCCCTCTTGCGCATGGTGATCCTTGCGCCATGGCCGTTCACGGGATGGTCGCGGTTGGCAGTCCAGACGACCGTCCTCTCCTCGGCATGCGAGACCCAGATGGAAAACGTATACGCATTCGGGCCTACCGAGTAGAATCCGCAAGTGTAAGAAGTGTCCGGGGAGACCAAGACGCGCTTCGAGTCGTCGCCTGCAAAAAGGGAGGACCCTCTGGACAGGGTGTTGTTCATTGATGCTGTGGAAGTAGGAGGAAGGACCAGAAGAGAAATGAGAAAGGTAAGAGCACACAGAGCGACAGGAAGTGAGGGCTTCTTCATGATACCACAGAACTTGAAGTTCCTGAGTGATCCTTTGCGGGGCTCTAATTCCTCAATATTTTTTTTATTGATGGAATCAATTGATGGATGTGAAAGTTCGTGATAGGTAGGATGAAGCTCTGGGCTTCTTAATTTATGAGGTCCCAGAGAATTCGTATGAACAGGTCCGTGAGAATTGTATTAGTCAGTGATGGGTTACATATTGGCATGTAAGCGTTAACATATATTGAGAATTGTACATTTGCTTGACATATATTGGCTCTGTTTTGCCTTTCTCTTATTTACGGTCCTGGTATATTTGCTAGAATATTTAATGGAATAAAATATTATTGAGTTGGAACCAAATTTTACGAATAGTCAACTACGGTATAATATTTTTATGTCAGTGAGGGTCAATTGATTATCCGCTGTCACAATTCGCGTCTAATTCCAAACACTTTTTGTCTTGACCTTACGAGAAATTTAAAAATGGAGGAACAATGTCCACTTTCGCTCTAATCTGGCAATCGCTTTCTTGGTGTGGTCGTAGACTTTGACTTCTTATCATGAGTTGAATCCAATTCAGGGTTCATTCGTGAGCACTTCTTGGTTCAAGCTGAACTCGGACGGTTCATTCGTGAGCACTTCTGGGAAGAGGGGAGTAGACTATATTATCAGATCGGCTAACTCTAGATTTCGGTGTGCAAGTATTCTTAATAATACATTCAATTCTACGTTGGAGGCGAAGATTTGGACAATGCTTCAGGGTATTCTTCACTGCTTGCGCCTTGGAATCCAAAATATCATTCTTGAGACGGATGCTCAAATGGCGGTGGCAATTATCAACTAAAAAACTTCTTGTATGTGGCGCATTATGAGAATTGTTAAGGATATTTGGGCCATCATTTTGCCAATTTGTTAAATTTTATTTGTAAGCATGTCAGCAGGAACTTCAATATTGAGGCTGATAAGTTAGCGTCTTTTGGTAGGCGGGGAAGGATACTCCACCTCCGGGGTTCCTCGAGAATCTTTTTGTAAACTATATGCTTTTAATTTCTTAATGCAGTTTATTATCCTTTTTTTAAAAAAAATATATTTTTATGTCAAGATCATGAATGAAGCTACGGTTAGATGATCTCCAAAAGTTATATTCATCTTTCTTTCTTTCATTTCATCTCCAAAAGTGACCTTGTGAATCTAATGATCCAACTCGATCCAAATTAATTTAAGTTAGGTAGAGTCCTTGACTTCGATTTGACCTTGGCTGAGTTGGATTAGGGCGGGTCGAAATTTTTCGACCCGACATGTAAATTCAAACTTTTCACTTTTTTTTAGGTTTGGTCTTATATTTTTTATAAAAAATAAGAAAATATTAAAATAAAATAATTTAAATATGTAAAATAATATTTAAATATTTAACACATTATTTTATACTTTTTAAAAATATAGTATATAATACTTTTATATTAAATAATAAAAAAGTAAGAAAAAAATAAAATAATAAAAAAAAATGACCGATATCCCGACCACCCGATCCAATCCAATCCTCTTTAAATCAGCTTGAATCGGATCCAACCCTCTTTGAAGAGTTGATCCGACTCGACCCGATCAAAATCGGACAGGTCGAGTCGGATCAAACTCGACTTGTGAACAACTCTGCTTGTATCACATCACAGTACTTTATGAGAGAAATGCAGCATCACATTATATTTGAAATTATTGTGAATATTTTTTAACACCGAAGACTTGGAGTCGAGTGGTTGATGAAAATTAAAAGCACTGCCACAATTTTTTTTTGGGGGAACGAAGACCTTGTGAACGCCAAATCGATATGTATTTAATGTTGATATAAGAGTGAGATAGGTGGCACCTGTTCTATGTACAAGTAATAAATGTCAGAGAAACTCAAGTAAAGATCTTGTTTTACAGAATTGGGCATATATTCCATGGAATTTTTTTCCATGTTGTGAAAGTAAAAGGAGTGCGAAAGCCAAAGGCAAAGGCACATTCATTCATTGAAGAAAAAATTTAAGTTGTCAAAGAGAGATCATTTCTTGAAGTTTTTATTTTATAGCTTTCTCATTTTTTTCTCTCTTCTTCTCTTGTGAGATTAGCTTTGTAAAAGAGAGAAACACTTTTGTTAAAAAAATTGAGAGAGATCATGTGTAAAAGAGGTTCAAAGTCTTACCTCTTGAGCGAAAGAAATAGACTAGCTTCCTAGAAGGAGAGGTTGCTTTGCCTCTCGAAGCAGAGAAAATGTGATTGATGTAAAGGGCCTTCTTCCTTACCTTATTTGGAACAAAGGAAGTGATTAGTGAAATTTCCGGCAGTCTCGAAATCGAGAAGTCGGAGCGGGGACGTAGACCAAGGTGTGGCCGAACCTCGTCAACAACCACCGTATCTTTGTGTTTGATTTTCTCTCTCTCTCCCCGTTCATCTTGTGTTTACATTATGAATTGCAAAGACTTTAAGAATCGGTTTTGTGCTTTCGCTACGAATTTCGTGAAATCAATATTTTCAGTTAAACACCAATTCACCCCCCTTCTTGGTGCCTTTTGGGATTCTACAATTGGTATCAGAGCAAGTTGTTCTTGTTTTGATCGTTTGAATCATCTCGGTTTTTAAGATCTAATCATTTTAGATCTAATCATTTTTAAGATTCAATCATTTGTTTTAAGATTTAACAATCTTAAGAGCTTTGGCATCAAGTGCATTTATTTTTGCCAAAGGACAATTAATTAGTCGTCCTCCACTCTTAAATGCATCAAATTTTTAATCTTGGAAAATTCGGATTCAAGCTTACATATGTTCTATTGATAAAAACATGTGGGATATTATTGAAAAAGACTATTATTTACATAAAAAATTACCTTCCGAACATGTTAAAAGACAGAAGGTTTTTTCGAAATTGGATTGAAAGCCAAAGAATATTTTTTATTGTGCATTGGATTCATCGGATTTTAATTGGATTTCAAATTTGAAAGTGCAACTGAGATTTGGAATAAACTCATCACTACTTACGAAGGAACCGATAATGTTAAAGAATCTAGATTGAATATTTTAAATCATCAATATGATTCTTTCAAGATGCATGAAAATGAATGTATAAATAATATTGTTGTTTGATTTAATGATGTTTTGAATGGCTTAACCTCCTTGGGTGAGCCAAGATCTAACCTCCAAAAAGTCAAAAAGACTTTCAGGTCTCTCTCCTCCAAATGGCATACGAAGAGGACCGTGATCGAATAAAATGATTTGAACAAATTGAATTTTGATGATCTTATTGACTCACTTTTAACCTATGAGATCTCAATTCAAGAAAATCAAAAAGAAAAAGACCTCAAGAAGAAAACATTGACATTGAAGGCAAATACAATAGAAAAAGATTCAAGTGATGAGGAAGTGGATGAGAAGAAACTCGCACTCTACTCAAAAAAATTAGATAAGTATCTCAAGTTGGTTAAAAAGAAAGATAAAAACAAGAAGCCAATTAGAAAATCATACAAACACCACGTAGAAGAAAAATGTCGGAAAGGTAAAAAGAAAAAAATATGAAGAGTCTAGTGAAACAAGTAGTTCATCAAGCTCTTCTAGTGATGAAGCATACATATGCTTGATGGCACACGACGATGAGGTAATTTCTAACTCTTCGAATTCAAATTATGTCTCATCGAATTCTTCCGAAGAAATTCCTTCTTTAGATGTGAATAAAGAACTCTCCTCTCTTATAAAAAGATATTTTTCAATTAAAGAGGAAAATAAAACATTAATACATGAAATTAAAAAATTAAAAGAGGAAAATAATGCATATTTTTTAGAAAATGAAAAATTAAAAAATGAAATTGAGACTTTGGAAATCACGCATGCATGTGATGTAAAACTAGCATGTTTTTTGGAAAATGTAAAGAAAGAAAATGTCTCTTTGAAAGATATACAAAATAAAATTATTTTTTATGCAATGAAAAATAATCTTAGGAATCATCCCTATGATAGAAAATCACATTTTAAATATTTTACATGTGGATTTTATGGGCATTATGCATATCAATGCAAAATGAGGAAATCAAAATAACATGGTATGATTTGGGTTCCGAAAGGAATATTGTCTAACAAATTAGGACCCAAAGAAATTTGGATACCAAATATTACATAATTACTTTTCAGGTGTGCCCCACATGCAAAACAAATGACAAGTGGTGAAGGTACAAACGTTATGGTAAAAGTATCACTTACTTTTTTATTTCACCAAAAAATTTCAATAAAAAGAAATATATAAAATATTGGTCACAGGGGGAGCATGATTAAACATTATTTTCACATATCATGGATATCACATTATTTTATCAAAGTTTTTATGCCATATTTTTAATATATTTTTGTTTTTGACTTTCATAAATTGGTTTTCATTATAAAATAACTATAAATTTAGGGGGAGTTATCTTTCAAAACTTGCAATACTCTACATATCTATTATATGACAAAAGGGGGAGTTACATATGATTTCTTATATAATTCAATTACAAATGGCTTTTTGATGAAACAAAAGGGGGAAAAATATAGGAGAAATATGATTTGAATATACTTTAAGGAAAGTTAAGTATTAAGGAGAGTAAAATTATTTTTACAAGATTTTACAACTTTTTCGCCAACTTATATCTTTATCATATTTATCAATTTGTCTTCATAAAAAAGAGGAAGATTGTTGGGTCAAAATTTTAATGACATATAAAATTATATTTTGATGAAACAAACCTCGAAAGATTTAAGTTGTAATGTTAAAAAGTTTAAAGAAAAATGAATAACTTTATGCACTACACTTTGATCAAATAATTATCACTGATCTCATTAGTTTTGGATAAAAGTGAAAGTTGTAGAGAATTCTGTTATCTTTTCATAGGCTCCAAGATCATCTAATTTGAATAAATGTGTAGAAAGTTATGATCAAAATAGTGCAGGTCGGTCAACCCGTCGATCGAAGCAAATAAGGTCGGTCGAGATGATACCGGTCGACCGAATAGAAGATGTCCATACCGATAACTACTGAGCCTGCTCCAGACGACGTCGAGCCGATACCAATTGATGTATCGGTTGATAGACCAGTCGACTGATCAAGCGCCAAAATTGAAGAAAATGTGCAACGATCACGTAGACCAGTCGATCGGTCCAGAAGTATGATCGACCGGCCTCCGAGTCAAATGAACAGTAACGGTCACCTTTGAAAGAAAAATTTGTGGAATAATTTCTGGACAAATTTTCACACATTGAAATTATAAAAGGAGTGCTACAGCCAGAGGTAAAGACACCCATTCACTCATTGAAGAAAAATTTCAAGTTGTCAAAGATAGATCATTTCTTGAAATTTTCATTTTATAGCTTTCTTATTCTTTCTCTCTTCTTCTTTTGTGAGCTTAGCTTTGTAAAAGAGAGAAATACTTTTGTTAAAAAAACTGAGAGAGCTCCTATGTAAAAGAGGTTCAAAGTCTTACCTCTTGAGCGAGTGAAATAGACTAGCTTCCTAGGAGGAAAGGTTGCATTGCCTCTCGAAGCGGAGAAAATGTGATTGATGTAAAGAGCCTTCTTCCTTGTCCTATTTGGAACAAAGGAAGTGACTAGTGAAATCTCCGGCGGTCTCGAAGTTGAAAAGTCGGAGCAGGGACGTAGGCAAAGGTGTGACCAAATCTCGTCAACAACCACCGTGTCTTTGTATTTGATTTTCTCTCTTTCTCTCCCCGTTCATCTTGTATTTATAATATGAATTGCAAAGTCTTTAAGAATCGGTTTTGAGCTTTCGCTACGAATTTCATGAAATTGATATTTTCGGTTAAACACCAATTCACCCTCCCCCCCTCTTGGTGTCCTTTGGGATCCTACAATACCCGCTATTTTCTCCTCTCTACCATGATTAGACATAAACAAAACATTATTTCTGAAATCCACGACTCTGATGGCAGAGTCCTTACTGACCCTAAGGCCATTAGATCCTTATTCGTTGACCATTAGAAGACTTTGTGGCACCCTAATCCTAACATCCCTCAAGCTTGCTGGCCATCCCTCCCCACCCTCGACGAATCCATGTCTAATCCACTCATTAAGCCATGCTCCGACAATAAGACTCATGATGCGCTCTGGAGTATGCCTCTGGACAAGTCGCCTGGTCCAGACGGGTTCACTGTGAAATTTTATCATGAGTATTAGGACATTCTCGGACCCACTATTACCTCAGCTATAAATTCCTTTATAATTTACAATTCATTTCCTACTGAATGGTCTGCTTCCTCCTTAATCTTCATCCCCAAGAAAAAGAACCCCAAGTACGTTACTGACTACAGACCAATCTCATTATATAATGTTCTCTATAGATTGCTCACCAAAATTCTTGCCAACAGACTTAGGCCCACATAGTGCACTTATATATAAAAATCAATATGCTTTTGTGCCTGGTAGACAAATCTATGATAATATAATGATCACCACTAGGAACTCGCGGATTCTCTTAACAAGGGTAGGAAGAAGCATATGCTAATTAAAGTTGACATGGAGAAGGCATTCGATCACATTTCCTGGACTTCCGTAACCAAAATCCTGACCCAAATGATGTTCCCCCCTGAGTTTATCAAATGGATTGACACTCACATTTGCTCCCCCACCTTTATGTGCATCATTAACGGAAAGTGCTCCGAATCAATTCTCCCCCACCGTGGCATTCGCCAAGGCGATCCAATTTCACCTTATATTTTTATTTTAGTTAGCTAGGTTTTCTCCTCTCTCATGAACTCCTATGAATCCATGGGAAAAATCATTCCATTCAGTTGTCACCATTTCACCATTACTCATCTACTTTTCGTTGATGATGTATTAATCTGTTTAAAAGCAACAAAAAGGAACTGTAAAAACATTCAGGAGATCTTTCAAATTTACAAATATCTCACTGGGCAGAAAGTTAACACACATAAGTCTGAGTTCTATCTCCTTAAGTTAAGTACTAGGTGAAAGAATATGCTCAAGAACACTCTCAACCTTAAGCGGGGCATTTCCCCTTTTGTATATCTTGGAACCCCCATCTCCCCTGCTAAACTATCTATCCGAGATCAACAGCTCATTATTGATAAAGCTACCTCCAGGCTTGCTAGGTGGAGTCGCAGTGTTCTTGACGCAGCGTTAAGGAATTCGGTATAGAAATTTAAATATAGCCAAGAGCAAATCCTAGGCCCGATGAATGGTGTTCTATTACACCATGCAAGTATGCCTCTGTTACGCTTGAAAGATCTGCAGAAAACAAACGTCGATGTCGTCGGTTCAAGCGGACGATAATCAACAAATAACTAGCAGGAATCCACCTGCACCTTAGAAGAAATCCAAGGCCAAGATCGTGCGCACACGAACTCAAGAATTCAAAAAACTCTGAACTAGAACTTTAATTAAAGAGATGAAAATGTCTTTAACTCTTACAAGTCAGGCCAATATATAGGGATTCCCAACTAGCAATACTATTAGCACTAAGACTCCTATAGCAAAAGGAAAACAGAATCCCACCAGCATTATGACTTTTATAACCTAACAGAATAGGAAATAAACTAATAGGAAATAACAATCCTAATAGCATTAGAATTCCTAAGAAAATAAACTAAAAAGGAAATAATAATCCTATCAGCATTAGGACTTCTAAGAAAATAAATTAAAAGGAAATAATAATCCTATCAGCATTAGTACTCCTAATAGATTCTTCAAATCTGAATCAAACTAAGTTGATGATCACTAGAATTCTGTACAACAGCAGAATTCTCTCTTTTCTTCTCAACAAGATCTACATCAGGCTCCCCTGCTTGAAAAGAGCTCGACCCCGAGCTTGGTAATAGCAAACCTAGCAGATGGTACATAAAGAGATCTGAAACATTGAAGGTAGATGAAATTCTCAAGTCTGCTGGCAGGTCGATGATATAAGCATTATCATTGATATGCTTCAAAACTTTGCAAGGACCAAACTTCTTGTTCATTAATTTATGATAAGAACCCTTGTCAGCACGCTTCTTATACTTAGCATTAGATTCTTTCAACTTCTTCTTGGTTTCTTCATAGATATGTTGGATACGCTCAGTCATATTGTCAACAACAATACTTTTGCGCAAAGTTTCGGATAAATTTATGAGGTCTACGACCTGATGAGGCATTCTACCATAAACAATTTCAAACAGTAACATGTCATCCAATCTAGGAATTGGAAATCTATACTTGATTGTGATCTTGTTCATAGCTCTACTATCAACACACATTCTCCATGTGCCATCCTTTTTTTGTACAAGGAGTGCTGGTACTGCACATGGACTCATGCTTTCTCGAACAAATCCGTTCTTTATTAATTCATCCACTTGATCTTGTAAAATCTGATTTTCTCTTGAACCTAGTATTAGATCAATATGATGTCGAATGTCTCGCATGGGAGGTAATCCATCAAGTAATTCTTCAGGAGTGATGTCTTTGAATTCTGAAATTAAATTTTGAATTGCCTCTGTATTGTGCTCTTGATATGGAGGAACCTTCCCTATGCACATAAGTGCATAAGCCTTTCCACAATCTTTTACCTCAGGAATGAACTCATCTGCCCGTTCAATCAAGTTGTCATTCTTCAAGCTATTTTCTTTAATTACTGAATCATGATATAATGGTAATAAAGAGATGCATTTTTTGTCTTTAGAAAACTTGTAGATGCTGTCTCGCCCTAGATGGGTTGCATTAACATCAAACTTCCAAGGACGACCCAAGATGATGTGGCATGCATCAATATCCAATACATCACATGTGATCACATCCTTATAACTCTTGCCAATTGATAAAGATACCTTACACAATTGTATAAATTCTTTGTTAGTGCCTTTACTAATCCAACTAACTCTATATGGTGAAGGATGAGGTTCTATTTTCAATTCTAATATGTCCACCATTTTTTTGAAACTATGTTTTCAGAGCTCCCACTATCAATAATGACTTTACAAAGTTTACCTTTCACTGTGCCTTGGCTCCTCGTTCTAGTTGACGTTCAGCAGTTTCTGCCAAGGTGATTGCAGCGGCCATGGTGCTAGGAGTATGCATTTCTACTTTATCTCAGATATTTGACCTCAAACCGTTCAAGTATCGAGCCACCTGTTGTGGTTCTAGTTCAGTCAAGTTGTTGCGAGATGTCAGACGATCGAATTCTGCCGTATAATCCCGCACTAGCCTTTCACCCTGTCTACAATTTTGCAATTGTTGATATAGAATCTGTTGATAGTTTGTTGGAAGATATCGATCCCACAACATTTGCTTCATTTTCCTCCAGCTCCATATTGGTTGTTTATTTTTTTGCACTCACAAAGATTGAATTTGCTCCCGCCATGCAGACGCCCCTCCTTTTAAATGATATGCCACCAATTTTACTTGCTTATGTTCTGGGATTTCCATGTATTCAATAAATCGTTCGACCTCCGAAATTCAATCCAAAAGTCTTCAATGGGTAGATGACCATTGAAGTGTGGTAATTCCATCTTCATCCTAAAATCAGATTGTCCATCGCAAAATTTCTTCTTGGTTCAACAATTAACTCTTCTTCACTATCGCTGTTCACCGAAGAAGTGGTTGTTCGTTGTCGTCGATTTTCTTGGGTTGCTTTTGGTTGGACACGTGTGTGAATAAGACCTTGATTCGTAAGCAATTTTTCGATGGCAGCAGTAAGGAGATCTACCTTTGCTTCTAATCCTTCAAACTCTTTTCTAGTTGGAATATCAGCCATGATCTCTTCCTCACTCTGATACCACTTGACGCAACGTTAAGGAATTCGGTATAGAAATTTAAATATAGTCAAGAGCAAACCCTAGGCTCGATGAATGGTGTTCTATTACACCGTGCAAGTATGCCTCTGTTGCGCTTGAAAGATCTGCAGAAAACAATCATCGATGTCGCCGGTTCAAGCGGACGATAATCGACAAATAATTAGCAGGAATCCACCTGCACCTTAGAAGAAATCCAAGGTCAAGATCGTGCGCACACGAACTCAAGAATTCAGAAAACTCTGAACTGGAACTTTAATTAAAGAGATGATAATGTCTTTAACTCTTACAAGTCAGGCCAGTATATAGGGATTCCCAACTAGCAATACTATTAGCACTAAGACTCCTATAGCAAAAGGAAAATAGAATCCCACAACATTAGGACTTTTATAACCTAAAAAAATAGGAAATAAACTAATAAGAAATAAACTAATAGAAAATAATAATCCTAATAGCATTAGGACTCCTAAGAAAAATAATCTAAAAAGAAAATAACAATCCTATCAGCATTAAGACTCCTAAGAAAATAAACTAAAAAGGAAATAACAATCCTATTAGCATTAGTACTCCTAACAGATTCTTCAAATCTGAATCAAACTAAGTTGATGACCACTAGAATTCTGTACAACAGCAGAATTCTCTCTTTTCTTCTCAACAAGATCTACATCAGTTCTTAACCAAGGCAGGCGTACCACCCTAATCAAATCTGTATTATCGGCAATTCTGACTCATTGGCTTAGTACCACTTGCCTGGCAAATGGTATCATCGAATCTCTTGAAAAGCATTCCAGAGCTTTCCTATGGAATTCAGAACCTAACCATCGTCCTTCTCACCTTATCAACTAGCAAACTGCCCAACTTCTTAAAGCACATGGTGGCTTGGGAATCAAGCACCTCCATGCGGTTCAGACCTCTCTTATGGCCAAGCGTGTTCTCTCATTACTGAACCAGAGTGACAATCAATGGGTCCAACTCTCTAACGCTAAATACGGATGCCTCACCCTTTGGGACAACCCTTCCAGCAATAAATCCTCTCCCATCTGGCGCAAAATCATACTTTCTACTCTTGACCTTCGCCTTGGTTTCTAGAAGCAAATTGGTACTGGTTACAACACATCACTCTTCAATGATCCATGGATCTGTCCAGTCCCTCTCAGTAAATGGCCTACTTATATAAACTCTTCACAGCCACTTAATAATATACTTGTGAGTGATCACATTGAAAATGGTAATTGGAAGGCCACTCTACTTGATACACTATTCGGACCTAATCTGTGTTGTAATTAAGCGTATCTACATTTCTTGTGTGGCCTATGATGCGCGTGGCTTTGGGTAATTGATACTTAGGGATGTGCCAATGCTAAGTCGGTATATGATTTCGTTCGTCATCATGCTTTGTCGATCATCTCTAGTGGAGGGCGTGCTTAGACTAAAATTTGGAAAATTCCAGTTGCTCCTAAAATCCACATTTTTCTATGAAAACTGTTCCACAATAAACTTTCGACTATGATATTGTTCAATGCTTTAATACCACAATTAATCCCGTCTGTCCTCTTTGTGGCACTGGTGTTGAAACAAATTTTCATTTATTCTTCCACTGCTCTTTTTCTCTTTAGCTCTGGGATCTTTTGCAGCAGCAACTAAATTTCTTCTTTCAGCTTGTTGATTCCTGGCACTTTGGTTCCTGGGTTAATGAAGGTGCGGGTATGAATAAGCAATCACTTTCTGTCCTACTTTCACTTTTCACTTTTTGCCTATGGGAGCTCTAGAATTCTAGAAACATGGCGCATTTCAGATCGAAGCACGCAATCGTGAAGATGGTATAGGAAAAAGCTTTGGCCGGCTTTCGGGACTTTACTGACTCCCACGGACCTGAGGCAACTAATCTTCACCCCCAAGGCCCCCTCAGGGCCCGGTGGGAGGCCCCTCTTTCCTCCTGGCTAGTTCTTCAGTCGGACGGATCTCTCCCCATCGGGGCTGGAATGGGGGGCTACGGCTATATCTTACGTACTCAAATGGCTCTCTTATTTTCGCAAGGGCTTCGCGGATTGCTACTGATACTGTGCTAGAGATCGAGGCTCATGGTTTACTGGCTGGGCTGAAGGAGTGTTTCTGCAGGTCGCTGACTCACATCGTCGCTTACCCTAACTCCCTTATGCTGATCAACATAATATCCAGAAAGGCACAATACCCTTGGCACATAAAAGGAATTGTACATGACATTTAGTATCTGCTGAACCTGGTGCGGCCTGCTGTGGTCAAGTTTTGCCCGAAGAGTAGGAACTAGGCTGCATATTGCCTTGCTTTATTTGGCCGCACTAATCATAACGGCTCTTTTTTTGTTAGACGGTCTCCCTCAGGGAGTCCCTCAATATTTTGTACGAGGACTCTAATGGAGCGATTACTTAATGAATACATAACCTTTTGAAAAAAAATGTCAGAGAAACTCAAGTAAAGATCTTGTTTTACAGAACTGGGCGTATATTCCATGCAATTTCTTTTCCATGATGAGAAAGTAAAAAGTTTGGACATTGATTTATATAGGTTCTTTACACAAAATAGGAATTAAAAGAATTTTTTCTTTCTTATGAAAAATATTATATTAAATAAATAACTTAGGATAAACTTAGAGCTTAATTACTAATAATATTGTAGTGAATTTACATTTTTGTTAATTCCTTCAAAGGATTGTAGCTAAAATAAAAAATATATATATTTTAATAAACATTACTATATAATCAATAATTTAATTTTACCTTAATTAAATCCACAATGAAATCCATGTTATGTACTTTTATAAAAGAATACATTTCATATTTATTTTTGCAACTATGAACAATTTAATTTATCTAATTAATCATCATTATGAAATAAATAGCATAATAAGAATCCTATTATCTATTTATAGATCCCATACATCCTAAAATCATTTTGAGAAAATAAAAATCACCCTCTAACGGATCAATTTTTTCATTGATTTTTTTGGGACCCTACTTTTATATAATTATATTTTAAAAATATATAGAATAAATTAAAATTAATATAAAAATATTTAACTTTATATTAAGTATAAAATATGCTACTAAAATTTTAAAGTTATTAAATTAGAGTTTGATAATGTGATAGAAAAGTATGAAATCTTATAAAAAATATTGTATCTATAATAAAAAAATTTATAACATATGTATTAATTATACAAATAAAAAATTAACTCCACGACCCCTACGATGTTTTCGAATAAGGTCCTAATTTTAACAAGTGGATTTTAATTTATTAAAAATCACTTTAAATCATATTTGAGTCTCTAATTTTTAATTTTTTCGGTCGGATAAGTTTTTTTAATTGGTCGAATTTTTCTTACGCCGCTACTTGGCAGGAGTGATAAAGCTTTCCAAACCCAAATATTTGTTGTGATTTTCAAGTAGAAAATAAGTAGGGGTATAAAAAAAATATTTCTAATCAAAACTACCTTTTTTTGTTGCTATCTTATTGTGAAAGTAAAATATGTTTAGAAATAAAATTGATCATATATCTTATCGTGAACGTAAAATATGTTTAGGAGAAAATCTTTTGTATACCCTTCGTCCGAAATATATATATAAAGTCCATGTTACGAATTATCCTTCTACCCCAAGTTCGTCGGCCCATGTCTCAACATATGGCCCAACCCATGGAATACATTTTCCAGTGCTTTTTTTACCACTCTGCTATGTTTTGCTATTCTCTTTCTTTTGTTCTCTATAATTTCAAGTATCGATTGAATATTACATGGATGACTCTTTGACACTTGTAATACGTGATTCTACCTTGTTTCCAATGTTGTATTATATATCTTTTCACTTCTGGATCATTGAAAAGCTTCTTCAGGCATTGTTGAGAAAATGATGACTTGTAGGAGTTCAGATGCCATGCTATGCAGAAAGTAGAGCAGTCATGTGAAAATCAAATCAAGAAGGTCATCTTCAACATTCTTGTGAATCAGTTGTCTTGAGATTGAATGGCTGTTACTTGTAAGGAATAAAACCTTCTAATCAGTTGAACGCAACGTGTGCTGTACTTCCCATATATATTTTGCTCTTTTCGCTTCACCTATATTTTGCTCTTTATTTTACCATATTTTGTCATGATTTACTTTACCATACTGTACTACACTTTGCTTTACCATATTGTACTATACTTTACTTTGTCATGCTTTATTTTACTTTACTTTACCTTGCTTTACTATACTTTATCATATCATACTTTACTGTGCTATACTTTATTTTATCATACTTTACTGTGCTTTACTTGACCATGCTTTATTGTACTTTACTTTACTTTACCATGAGTTGTACTACATCTTTTACATTACTGTGTGGAGTTCGTTGTCCTATACGAGCTCGACTTTATTAGGTTTGGATGTGTGCCTCTCTGAATCTGTAAAGCCAGTAAGCCCATTTTGGGGAAGGGGTCTATCAATACATCACCCTTTTGGGAATACAGGTGGGAGAGGACTTGTACTCAAGGAATAGTGGTCATTTAAGAACCTATAAGTTTACTATCTCCTCAGCTAACTACCTGTCTCTCTGACTCAGTACTATGAAATTGTACTTCTTTGGGGAAGGAGTGTGTCAATGCATCATCCTTTTTCGAGACACAAGTGGGAGAGGACCTATGACTCAAGAATAGTAGTCATCAAAGACCAGTAGGTTCGTTGTCTCCTCAACTTAGCTACCTGCCCCCCACTATGCAATGCCATCATACCGTCACAGTGGGACTATTAATACCCACCTCATGATGTTGGCCGTGATGGGGCTATTAATACTCACCTGTTGGCCTCTGTGATCTGTACTTTGGGGCGGCACATGGCAATCGCGTAGTTTCATCTTTACTTTACTTCTCTTGTTACTCACCTGTGGATTTAGAAATCATGAATAAAAAAAAGGGTAAAGTCAGATTCCTTTTTCTGAGTGAGAAAGACCCATTACATTTTGTACTATATTCGACATGATCTCAAATGGGCCTAACAAAAGTGGGACCCAACTATGGAGTTCGGGCCCAAAAAGAGCATTTACGTCTTTTGCAACAAATCCCAGACCGAGTAAGGGAAACCCGGGTCGGGTTTTCTATTTATATCCATGTACATGACTCAGGTCGAGTCGGGGTTCAACTCAGGCCGGATCAGTGTTCGTACTTTGGAATCAATTTGGAATTCTTTCTGTCCCTGGATCAGTCGATCGTTCTTATTAGACCGGTCGACCGCTCCCTTTGGACTGGTCGACCGACAGCTCCCATTGGCACGTCAACCGTTCTCTTGCACCGAGTCGATCAACTGTCCACCATGGATCGGTCGATCGCTCCTGACGATCACGCATGTGCCTTATCGAGCCGGTCGACCGATCTTCTTGAACTAGTCGACCGCTCTTAGCAACATGCTTGCGATTCATCATCGGTCGACCGTCCTCATCGGATCGGTCGACCGCTCTTGATAGGCACACGTGTGTTTCCTCTGACCGGTCGACCGATCATATAGAATCGGTCGACCGATTCTGCGGCTAGAATAAAGGTGCCGATCGATTTCTCCTTTTCTGGCCAACTTTCGACCGTCAGATCACGATGGTTACAATACAAAAAGTGTAGTCTATAATCTCTAGGTCACTATGGAATCATTATACACATGATATGATCAATAATTTATCGCCTACGGGGATTAAACGTCTAAGGTACCTCTTTTTGTCATTTTGAGTTCGTCGGCGATCTTTGCGTCATCTTCTCCGGCGCCGATCAGTCCTGGCCGATGAGGAGGGTGCGGCCGGCATCACGTGTGCATCGATGGAGGGCTACTGCATGTTGGGGGTCCATCGAGTTGTAGCGTGCGCCGCCCCTGTTGCTCGGTGCGCGCCGTTCGCCGCAGAGAAAGAAGAAGAGGAGGACGATGGGGTACGGCGGCCAATTGAGGGAGAGTTAACAAGGGTCCAAGGGCTTCTCTTCACGCCCTTTTATAGCTGCAAGTCGGCCTAATTCGAGGTGTAAATCGGAGGGCAAAATCGGGGAGGAAATCTCTCCTCTGATTTATTGTTCATCATTTCCTTTATTTTTATCATTATTATTTGATTTCAATTCTCTTTCCTTTCTTGCTCCTCCAATGATCTGAACTTGGTTTTGCATATGGATTCTTTCCATATTTGTGTTGATCCTTGCCAGACGTTACACTATTCGTATTCGAATTCAATCCCTTTCTTCTTTTGTAGTCTTCCATGTTTTGATTCTGGATTAAATTTGAACTCCTTCCTTTTTGGTTTCTTTCACGTTTTAATTCTTTCCTTTCTGATCTTTCCAGGATTTTAATTCCTCGTTTCCCATTTGGATTTAATTTGAAGTCAAATTTCTTTCCTTGTTTAAATCTTTTCCCCGTTTTGATTTTTTTCCTTCCATCTTTGTTTGATTCTTCTGATATGATTAAATTTTGAATTCTCTTCCTCTTTTGATCTTTCCTTGTCCTGAATTTAATTTGCATCAATACCTGATGCGTAAAATGATGAAGTACACTAGTCGCTCAAGTAATATAGTAATAGGAGTAAGAGTGTCGAACCCACGAGGAAATTCAATACCTGAATTTATAAATTAATAAGAGAGAAGAAAAACATGGAATTTTGGAAAAAGGGTTTTGTAAAATAAAATAAGGAAAATAACATAAAGATAAAATAGTGGTGTTGAAGTTAGACCTTTGGATGAAAATAGATCGGGATAAATATTTGAACCATAAAAGATAAATTTAATCTTTAATGATGGATTAGAATCCTCCTAAATTATTAACTTGACATGATTAAATTGCGGTATCCACAAACTGGCATCCCCTCAATCTAAGTATGCAAATTAAACTATCTTAATTTAATAAGAATTGAAGTCTCCACAAATTATCATCCCATCAAATCATATTAAAATTAAGACGCATTAAATTGGATTCCCTAAACTATTAATCACTCCACAAACTGGTATAGATTAATAGACCATACAAATTTGATTCTCCTCACACTAGTTATCAAATTTATGTCAATTATTAATTTCATATAAATCAATTAAATTTAATTAATTAATTTTGAAATCAAATAGTCCACAAACTGGTAATTACTCAACTCAGAAATCCAAATAATTAAATCAAAATCAATAAGGATAATTAACTAATTGATCAGAAAAGATTAAAACAAATAATATAGGGTCCAAATAGTTTCCCTCAATAATAATCTCCTAAAATGAAATAAATAGAAATATGGAGTTCATCCTAGAAATTATGGAGAGATAATAACAAAATAACAATAATAATTAGAAGAATTACACCAAGAAATAATCAGGGCCCTCGGATGTTGTCGAAACGTCAGGAGCAGCCGTCCGATCAAATCTCTCTCTCTAGTTGAAGCCCGCGAAGCTCACGATTGCTGTAGATGAAAACCAAACTTCAAGGTACAAATTGAAACGACGGATTCTTCACGTATTTATAGGTGCGGACAGGTCTTTGGGTTGATTACGGGCATAAATCGTACGGCCAATATTTGTCTCGGCCAAAAATGATATGTTGTTTTAATCCTTACGCCCGAAAAGATAAACTCTTTTTATCTTTACCTCTTCTTGGAATCTCAACCAAAATCTAAATCCTCTTTGTAATCTCAGTTGAAACGAAGACTTCTTGTTGTAATCTCGGCCGAAATGTCTTGGGGATAAAGCCAAAATCTTCTTTTATGTGGATCTCGGCCGATTGTTTGCCGATTGGAGTTCTCGGCCGTAAGGATAAAATTCTTCTAAATTTCGGCCGATATGGATAGATCTTTGGTGATTTATCGGCCGATATGATCTTTGTGGTTGGAGTTCTCGGCCGAAACGTCCATTCTTGATCAAATATATGATTTTTTCTGCAAAATAATTATCAAAATTTAGTTAATCCATCCACAATTAAAATATTGAGAGAATTAATAATTAAAATCGATAAATCCGGAATTATGATTAAAAGTGGTTTAAAATGATGCATGGCATGATTAAATTATAGAAAAATTAACTAAAATAATAATCCAAAATATGTTGTATTTTGCATGCATCAATACCCTTCCTTTTTTTCTTTTATTGTATTAAATTCCTTTCCTTGTTTGATTTTTGAATTCATTTCCTTAATTGAAATTTGCAGGTGTTACATTATTACCCCCTTAAAAGAAAATTCGTCCTCAAATTTTGATAATAGTTAGGACTTACTAAACAGTCTGGAGAACTTTTCATGCATCTTCAACTCTACCTCCCATGTTGTTACTTTTCCATAGTGGTGCTTCCATGCCTCCTAGGTCAATGATATCTTCTTCTTTCCTTTCTACCACTCTTGGTACTCAGACTTTCTGTGGGCTGCTCCTCATATGTTAGATCCTCCTTGAGATTTGATTCCTCGTTTTAGATCACATTGGCCTAGTCATGTCTATATTTCTGAAGCAGCAAGGCATGGAAGATATTATATACTCTGGCATATGCCGGAGGTAGAGCCAACTAGCACGCTAAGTCTCTAGCCATATCTCAAATTTGGAAAGGGCCCACATACATTGGGCTCAACTTTCCTTCCTTACTAAATCGTATTACTCCTTTGGTTGATGCTAATTTGAGTAGGATCTGATCGCCAGCCTGGAAAGTGTGCTCTCATTGCTTCTTGTCTGCATAAGCCTTCTATCGACCCTAGGCCAACTTCATCCTTTTACTTACTAGGGGAATAGTCTATATAAAGCCTTAACGAGTCGTCTTTCTTCTTGACGAAGAGGACCGGAATGCCAAGGTGAGACGCTGGATCTAACGAAACCCTTGTTCAATGGCTCTTGAATATGAGCCTTTAATTCTTTCATCTTTGCTAGGGCCATACGGTATGGGGCTTCTGGAAATTAGGGTTGTACCATGTCCCAACTTAATATGAAAAAACTACTTTCCCAATGGGTGGTAGTACACTAATGTCTTTTGAGAACACATCAGGAAATTCTTTCACTACTTCTATATCTTGTAGAGTCTTGGTAGGTACTTCTATCTTGATTACCCTTGATAGATATCCCCGGCATCTTTGCCGAAGAAGTCTGTGCTTTGATAGTGGACACTATGATCTTTGGTTCTTTTCGAGTTATGACTTTGACTATGCCTTTGTCTTTACCATGTGTTCTTATAACAATATTCTTTTGCTTGCTCAGTATAGAAGCATCACGGATGATTAATCAGTCCATGACCGATATTTTATCATAATCCTTCATAGGTATTATGATTAAATTTGTGGGTAATTCCTCTTTCCATATCTCTATTGAAACATCAGGTAAGTATCTTGAATGACTTCAGCGTCATTCTGTAGAGCCTTTTTTCATATTGAAAAGTCTTCCTTGAACCATTTTTTCACCCCGTAGATAATTCACCGCTATGTGGCCAATTTCTTCGCACTGGAAACATGTTCTTGTCTTCAGGCGACATTCGTCTGCATGAGTCCTGCCGCAAAAGTTGCGCAAGACATGTTCACCGAGTGTAGGTGGTGGTCGTCTGGGTAGTTGCTCGTAGCGTGGACGGTCAAGTTATTGTGGTGCTTGGTACGGATGGGGTCAGTTGTCCCGTCGTTGTTGGTGACGATCATTCCTACGAAAATATTACTGTTGGGAGCCTTGTCCCACATCCAGCTGCCCTCTTGTATCCCCATGTAGTTCTTGATGGTTTCTTTCCATCATAGTGGCTAAGCGAACATCTCGTTAAGAGTCTTGTAGTTGTCGGGCCGTATTTGAGTCCTCAGGTTCGAGTTCGACCCTTCCACGAAGCGGTTAGTTTTATCTGGTTTGTCCATGGTCGACTTTGAATATTTCTTCAGATGGACAAATTTGGTCGGGTATTGAGACATTGTCATCATCCCTTGTTGCAGGTTTAGAAATTCCTTTTTGCTTTAAATCCTTTTGAAAGACAGGGAAATAGCGTGCCTCAAATAATTTGCAGAAGTCCTCCCTAGAAATAACTTTGACCTCTGGAAACTCAGTTGCTTTTGTCGCTTCCACCAGCCTTTAATGAGGGTATCAGCGACGAACAAGACCTCATTCTCGGCAAGTCCAAGATTTCAAATTTATCCTTTATAGTCTCTATCCATTGTTCAGCTATATCAATGCCTCCTTCTCCATTATAAGTCGAAGGTTTCGACCTCCTGAACTCTTGGATCGTATATGAGAGAAGAGGTTATCATCCTCCTTGTTCTTGCTAGGGAGGTGTATTATGAATATCCTCCTCGTTACAACTATCACACTCATTATTTGATACCTGTATTCTTCTACAGGTAGGCATCTATGGAAAAATTTTATAATTATAATGAGTTGCGAAGAATAATGTTCCTAAATCAAAATGCAACCCAATCATTCATTAATCAAGCCTCTTGGGTAATAATATTCGCCAATACCATACTAAATCCCATTACTATAATAAGTTTCTTATTGCAGAGAGTAAACATTCAACTAAGACCAAGACTAGATGATTTTAACGTCTTTGATCCTATTGCGTTACGTGCTACTTATTTGTGCAGTGAAGTTTCTCCTTCGCTCTTTTTTGAGGCGTCCTCTACATTCTTTAGCATTCGGAGAAGGCACTGCCAGCAGACATGCTCGGTTTGTTTATAATGGGTGTAGTAATTAGGTTTCTCTATGGGTGAGTAGCAGCGGCGGTGTTTGTGAGGCGGCGAACTCTCTGGCTCCAGGTCTCGCAGTTCCGCATATTCTTGGACGATGTCTTCAAAAGGCTCTACTGGCTGTGGAGACATCCTTGGTTGGTTACTACCAATACTTTCCTGGTCAGAGTGTTCCAGTTCTTCTTGTATCGCGGGAGGTGATATGTTACGTTCGCGACCTCGATTACGACCTTGGCCGCGCGCTGGCCCCCGCTCCAGTTCCTCAAGAGTTGGGACTGGATCGTTCGTTTTCATCATGTAAAAGATCCTTTGTCCTCCTCGTACGGCTCACGCAATAATACTTCGAGGAGGCATCTATGGAACCAATGTGACCAAATGAAAACAAAAAGTCTATATACAAAATTCATTTAATACTTACTTGAGGAGTGGTGTCGCAGCTGCTCAGGAAGCTTGCACATGACTTTATCTTGACCATGGAATAGTATGAACAATAAATAACAATGCATTGACCAACACTCTACTATGACCAAAGGGGAGCCAAGAACTTAGGCTCTGATACCAAACTGTAATGTAATCAAAATCGCCTCTCCAGCCACGTAGGCAGTCAGGTTGACCCCAGGAGCGCTGCACTGCCTGCTACACTATTGACCATATTATGACCTTGACCATTCAATAATTTATATACATGGTAACAAATATAATAATAAAATAACCTAGAACCCTATTGTAAATGTGGAAGCATTGGAATAACAAAAGACAATAAGCACTTAATGCAAGCCACGAGGAAGTGGGCAATGACAATAATATCCAATAAAATCTCAACAATGGACACATATTTGATTGCAGCGGAAAAGACCATAATAACTTTCTGATGTAGAGATGAATTATTCAAATAATGCAATTATGAAGGAAAAACGTTATTGAGTGCAATGAGTCATGTGCAGTAACCCTTAAGCACTACATTTTCCATCACTCTTCTCTAGACAAGATTCTCACCTGTAAAATTCTAATTGTAGGGGCGCCGAATACCCGTGAGCGAAAATGTGCAGTACAATAGAATCTTAGGCTACAAATTAATAATCAAAACATGCTTGAATCAATAACAAATAAGCAATGACATACTTTTCTATGGACAGATAATCCCTTCTTTTCTCATTATAATCAATACTTTGGTTGCACAAGACAATGATTCATTATAACTATACTTCATTCTTTACTATGTCCATGTTCTATTCTCTTTTGTAACTTTCTTTGTCTTTACTATGTCATACTCTGTATTTTTTATATATTACTTTGTCATACTTTGCTATACTTTGCCATACATTATTTTTCCATGCTTTGCTATACTTTGCTATACTTTGCTATGCTTTATTTCATCATGCTATATTGTATTTTACTTTTCTATACTTTATTGTACTACACTTCACTTTACCATATTGTACTATGCTTTATTTTACCATGCTTTACTTTACCATACTGTACTATACTTTGCTTTATCATACTGTACTATACTTTATTTTGTCATGCTTTACTTTACTTTATTTTACCTTGCTTTACTATACTTTACCATATCATACTTTACTGTGCTATACTTTACTTTATTATGCTTTACTTGATCATGCTTTATTGTACTTTGTTTTATCATGAGTTGTACTACATCTTTTATATTACTATGCAGTTCTTGAAGTTCGTTATCCTATGCGAGCTCATTTTCATTAGGTTGGGATGTCAGAGGTGCATCTCTGAATCTGTAAAGCCAGTAAGCCCATTTTGGGAAAGGGGTCTGTCAATACATCACTCTTTTTGAAATATAGTCTGGGAGATGACCTGTACTCCAGGAACAGTAGTCATTTAAAAACCTGTAGGTTCACTGTCTCCTCAGCTAACTATCTGTTCATCTGGCTCAGTACTATAAAATTGTACTTCTTCGGGGAAGGAGTGTGTCAATGCATCACCCTTCTTCGAGACACAGGTGGGAGAGGACCTGTGACTCAAGAACAGTGGTCATCAAAGACAAATATGTTCATTGTCTCCTCAACTTAGCTACATACCCCCTCTATGCAATGCTATGATACCGTCACAGTGGGGCTATTAATACCCACCTCATGACGTTGGCCGTGATGGGACTATTAATATCCACCTGTTGGTCTCTATGATCTATATTTTGGGACGGCACATGGTAATCCCGTAGTTTCATCTTTGTTTTACTTCTCTTGTTACTCATATGTAGTTTTAGAAATCATGGATCAAATAAAAGGGTAAAGTCAGATCCCTTTTCATGAGTGAGAAAAACCCATTACATTCAATTCTGTACTATATTGGACATGATCTCAAAATGGGCCTAATAAAAGTGGGGCCCAACTATGGAGTTCGGGCCCAAAAAAGGCATTTATGTCTTTTGCAACAAAGCCTTGGGTAAGGAAAACCAGGGTCGGGTTTTCTATTTATATACATGTATGTGACTCAGGCCGAGTCGGGATTCCACTCGGGCCGGATTAGTGTTCGTACTTTGGAATCAATTTGGAATTCTCTCTGTCCCCGGATCGGTCGACCGTTCTTGTTAGACCGATCGACCACTCCCTTTGGACCGATCGACCACTCTCATTGGTCGGTCGACCGTTCTCTTGCACTGAGTCAGTCAACTGTCCACTATGGATCGATCGATCGCTCCTGACGGTCATGCATGTGCCTTGTCGAGCCGGTTGACCGATCTTCTTGAACCGGTCGATCGCTCTTAGCAACATACTTGCGATTCATCATCGATCCACTGACCTCATCAGATCAGTCGATCGCTCTTGATAGGCACACGTGTGTTTCCTCTGACCGGTCAACCGATCATTCTGCGGCTAGAATAGAGCCGCCGGTCGATTTCTCCTTTTCCGACCGACTTTTGGCCGTCGGATCGCGATGGTTAAAATACGAAAAGTGTAGTCTATAATCTCTAGGTCACTATGGAATCATTATACACATGATATGATCAATAAATCCCAGATTGGGTAAGGAAAACTCGGGTCGGGTTTTCTATTTATATACATGTATGTGACTCAGGCCGAGTCGGGGTTTCACTCGGGCCGGATTAGTGTTAGTACTTTGGAATCAATTTGGAATTCTCTCTGTCCCTGGATCGGTCGACCGTTCTTGTTAGACCGATCGACGCTCCCTTTGGACCGGTCGACCGCTCCCATTGGTCGGTCGATCGTTATCTTGCACTGAGTCAGTCAACCGTCCTCCATGGATCGATCGATCGCTCCTGACGATCATGCATGTGCCTTGTCGAGCCGGTCGACCGATCTTCTTGAACCGGTCGATCACTCTTAGCAACATACTTGCGATTCATCATCGATCGACTATCCTCATCAGATCGGTCGATCGCTCTTGATAGGCACACGTGTGTTTCCTCTGACCGGTTGACCGATCATATAGAATCGGTCGACCGATTCTGCGGCTAAAATAGAGCCGCCAATCGATTTCTCCTTTTTCGATCGACTTTTGGCCTTCGGATCGCGATGGTTACAATATGAAAAGTGTAGTCTATAATCTCTAGGTCACTATGGAATCATTATACACATGATATGATCAATAATTTATCACCTACGGGGATTAAACATCTAAGGTACCTCTTTTTGTCATTTTGAGTTTGTCGATGATCTTTGCGTCGTCTTCTCCGACGCCGATCAATCCTGGCCGACAAGGAGGGTGCGGTCGGCTTCACGTGTGTGTCGATGGAGGGCTACTGCGTGTCAGGGGTCCGTCGAGTTGCAGCGTGTGCTGCCCCTGTTGCTCGATGCGTGCCGTTCGCCGGAGAGAAAGAAGAAGAGGAGGACGATGGGGTACGGCGGCCGATCGAGGGAGAGTCAACAGAGGTCCAAGGGGTTCTCTTCACGTCATTTTATAGCTACAAGTCGGCCTGATTCGAGGTGTAACAGAGGGCAAAATCGGGGAGGAAATCTCTCCTCCGATTTATTGTTCATCATTTCCTTTATTTTTATCATTATTATTTAATTTCAAATCTCATTCCTTTCTTGCTCCTCCCATGATCTGAACTTGGTTTTTCATATGGATTCTTTCCATATTTGTGTTGATCCTTGCTAGACGTTACACTATTCGTATTCGAATTCAATCCCTTTCCTCTTTTGTAGTCTTCCATGTTTTGATTCTGAATTAAATTTGAACTCTTTTCTCTTTGTTTTCTTTTATGTTTTAATTCTTTCCTTTATGATCTTTCCAGGATTTTAATTTCTTGTTTCCAATTTGGATTTAATTTGAAGTCAAATTTCTTTTCTTGTTTAAATCTTTTTCCCGTTTTGATTTTTTTCTTCCATCTTTGTTTGATTCTTATGATATGATTAAATTTTGAATTCTCTTCCTCTTTTGATCTTTCATTGTCCTGAATTTAATTTGCATTCAATTTCTTTCTTTTTTTTTAATTAAATTCCTTTCCTTGTTTGATTTTTGAATTTATTTCCTTAATTGAAATTTGCAGGTGTTACATCGCATCCCTGGCTCCAGTCGCTTGGATCAACCAAGTCATAGGACGGTGGACAAGAACAGGTTGGTTTCAGTGCCGTGCACCTTAATTGGTTTCCTTCTTAATTGCGAATTCGTGCAAATCCCGTTCTTACCACACACTTTGTGCACCTGGCAAAGCTGTGGGATTGCTTCCCATGCAACAGACCACGTCCCTGTCGTCTTGTTCAGACTATGTCGATCGTAATCCAAGGTCAATCTTCCCATGATTCCAGAGCCTATGTCGGAAGCTTTAAATGTCAAGTTATCACTCGACATGAACTGACCCATTTGATCGAAGACTGCTAACCTGGTGCCATTGTAGGTGTTCCTATTGCTCATCCACATGGGAAAATATATGTTAGGCCAATATATGCTGGAAGTCTCTTTCCCGTAGTAAATAAGCTTGATCACGTTATCATTGTCGAAGTATGAAGTATAGAACCCCGAAGCTAGTGATGCATTAGGAGCCGAAGACACCAACTTAGTGGCTTTAGTCATCAGCTGCGTCGCAAGGAGGGTATCAGTAGGGTAATCGAAGCTTTGCCATAGAACGTTGTCTTGCCGATCCTTCACCACGAGGTTTCCAGTATCAAGAAGCTCCACTCCGTTCGCCGGGGTGTAGCTTGTGTTGGTGCGCTACACCGCCGTGCCGTCGGCGTCTGTGAGCACCACGATTCCGCTCTTGCGCATCGTGATCTTGGTGCCATGACCGTTCACGGGATGGTCGCGGTTGACAGTCCAGACGACCGTCCTCTCCTCGGCGTGCGAGACCCAGATGGAAAAACGTATACGCATTCGGGCCTACCGAGTAGAACCCGCAAGTGTAAGAAGTGTCCGGGGAGACCAAGACGCGGTTGGAGGAGTTGCCTGCGAAGAGCGAAGACCCTCTGGACAGGGTGTTGTTGTTTGTCGAAGCAGTGGAAGTAGGAGGAAGGACCAGAAGAGAAACAAGAAAGGTAATTATGAGCGTGAATACAAAAAATTCAATGTAGAAATTGGCCCGAAAAGATGTCATGATGAATGGTTGCAGAAGAGATAATGATACAAAGATTCCAATTCAATTATTAAGCTGTCTGCATCCATGTCATTTTTGTGTAACCAAGTCCTAAGTGTTCCTAGTGTTGAATTTTATATCCCACGCCTTCCAATCAGAAGGCAAGTGTTCAAGTCTTCTAAGTCGTCCAACTGCCTATTCTTTGCAAAATTAGAAAAAAAAAGTGTAGCCACTGAGAATAAAATAATGAGATTTTAGGTAGCTCATGTGAATTGAAGTACTTGTGATCTTTACAAAATTAATTTTATACGTTTTAGGTGCATATGATTTTATATTCATGCGGATAATTTAGTTATGGGATTCTGGTCATTTCATCAGTGGTAGCACAAAGAACATTTATCTCTTAAATCTTGTTAAGTATATTTACATTTATCTTCCAACTATATTTCAAGTATAAAACGGGATTCGAAGTAATGTTTTTTACAACGAGATAGACGATGATTCGACCCGTCTAACCAGATTGGATCATATTTTTTGTCTAACCTATTATTTATCTATTGTCTTAAAGATATATTACGAATCGCCAGCTTGTGGGGTTCTTGCTCGGCCGAGGACGACGAAGACGTTTGTGGGATAAAGGAAGACAGCTTGTCTACTGTCCACTTGATGAGGCCGACAATGGATGCTCCGGCCATTCCAGGCGTTGCTGCTGCTGATGCTTCTGCCGAGACAAACTTTTTGTTAGTGCTGGTAGCCAGAAATGTGGAGAGGCTTACTTCTGTAAAAGCAAAGACTTAGTGCTGGTAACCTCATATTGAGGGGTTGATGAGGTTGACAATGGGGATATGAAATATGCAACATGGTCAGATCATGCGCAGGCACATCAGCATATGGTTCACGAATGGAACAGAACAGCTCTAGAAAATTAATACAGAGGTCGGACTCTGCTAACGTTGAAGGTTTAAAGAAGTCAAGTTGAGATGACGATTGATCATCTGATCATGGGAGTCCTTTTACGAATTACGTTTGCCAAGCTGCTTAATCAATACAGTAATGGAACTAAGATTAAAAAAAAGAGAATGGAAGGAAGATGCATTCTGTTCATTATAAAAAATAATGGCGTCAATTTTGATGTTCTAAATATTATTTAGCTTTGACTTAAAAATACCAATGTATGGCCTTCAATTTTTAAAGTTGAACCTCATATTTGTAATATAAAAAATATATAACATGGATTGTCGAGGTTAAAATTTTAAAGTTTGACTCCATCCAATTCCAAACCCAAATCCGACCAACCGGTTCATTGTTGGTTAAGTCTGGTTGAAGTTTAGAGCATCATCAAGTCTGATCCATTTTTTTATTATTTAAAATGATTTTTTATTTAATTTAAGGCTTTTATGTAATGTAGATTTTCAAATATAGAAAAATAAAGCACTCTAAATATAGGGAAAAATGTGTTAATTTTCAAAATAAAAATAAATATTGTTTTTATATTAAAATAATTTTAAAAAAGAAAATATCATTCGACCCTATCTAATTCGATTTTTTTAAAAAAAAGAAAGCATGATATTATGTGAAATGAGGATAGTTCTGGTACAATAATTGGGCGAGATCGGGGGTGGATTACCTGCCCACAAAAAATTAGAAGCCAGGGTCCTGCCCTGCTTAGCCAAAAAATCAACAACAAAGTTTTGAGTTCTGCTGATGAATATGGGTACAAAAGTGTTAAATTATTACAGTAAATGTGAGATGTCTTAGACGATATTACTAATCCACCAGAGCGTGTTCTGCGATCCTTTGAGAATGGCAATCAAAATGGAGGAATCAGATTTGAATTGAATGTTGAGTATGCCTCTACGTCGGCACTGTTGCAATGCACAAAGGAAAGCCCATGTTTCAGCTTCCAACGTTGATGAGAATATCTTGTGGCTAATTCCTGCAAATGCAAAAGTGTTGTCAGGATGGAGTAATAATATCCTGCACCCCCCACTTCATTTGGCCCTACAAAGGACCCATCAGTGTTCAAAAGAAAATACTATGAAGTGGAGGGCTACCACATTGGCCCAGGGGGTCCAAAGGGGGGAGTCCCTCAGAATGATGAGAGAGGTCATCATAGGAGTAAAAGCATGCCATGACCCGCATCCAGATAGCATCACCAAAAAGCCGCAAAGAGTTGAAGTGAGCATCATTTATATACCTCAAAGGCACCAAAGAGTTAGGGCAATGAGGGTTAAAATGGTGGACTTTGATTGCTGTGTAAGATGTTCTCCTTCCTCCAATTAGGTACCAGAGGCCCAGGATTGAAAAAAGAGGAAGGCGTACTTAGTTTTATGTTGAAACAGATACCACATGTGAAGACTATAAGAGCATGCAAAGAAAAGATAGTTTCAACTGCCCTGCCACAAAAGGTACAAAGGGTACAAAGGGACTAATTGTAGTATCAAAGGAGTTCAACATAGCTTTGGTTGGGAGTTTATAATGAAGCATCTTCCAAAGAAAGTGGATCACCTTTGGAGGAACCTTGATGTGCCACTACCTTCTCCATCCCGGCCACGGGTTAATATTATGGTTACAGATAGGCACTTTTAGAAATCTCTAAACTGACCTAGCATGTCCATGGGGCCAGCCTCCCATATCCAAGTATCACCACATGGAATTGCAGGAATGTAAATAAATGTGATGATGCTAAATAAAGCAGGAGCAAAGTACACCTGCAGTTTATCCATAGTCCAATTGTTATTGTTTATTGAAGGGTTATTTTCTCTAACCATCCCTAAACAATTGCGATTTACCACATCTAACACCAAACTATGAACTTCATTTTTGGGTACCTAAGCTATCGTGATTTTTATAATTTGATCATTCAGTCCAATTCCATCGACTTCTCCATTATTTTTTATTTTTTGCATTTATAAAAAGTCCAATATATCCCTGCTCTGAATTGAATTCTATTTTCACATAAAAAATCTTATATAATAATAAATATAAAAATAATTTAAAAAAAAGAAAACACCACCACGTGGAGAGGGGCTCCCCCCCCCCCCCACCCCCCCTCTTTCCCAACGCAGGGAAAGAGAAAGGGGGGGTCATCAACGACGACGATGACGCAGGGGAAATAGAAAGGTGGGATGATGACGACGACGAAGCCCCCCCCCCCTCTTTCCCTGCGCCGGCAAAGAGAAGGGGGGAGGGGTCACCACCGCCCCTCATCGTCGACGATGACGATGTGCAGAGGGCGGTGACCCCCCCTCCTCCTCCTCCTCCTCCTCTTTCCCGGCGCAGGGAAAGATGGGTGGGGGGGGTCGCCGCCCCCCTACGTTGTCGTGATTATGCAGGGGGGCAGCCCCACCACCTCCCCCCCCCCCCCCCCACGTGGTGGTGTTTTTCTTTTTTTAAATTATTTTTATATTTATTATTATATATTATTTTTTGATGTGAAAATAGAATTCAATTTAGAGCAGGGGTATAATGGACTTTTTACAAATGCAAAAAATAAAAAATAATGGAGAAGTTGACGGAATTGGACGGAAGGATCAAATTAAAAAAATCGCGATAGTTTAGGTACTCAAAAAATGAAGTTCATAGTTTGGGGTTAGATATGATAAATCACGATAATTTAGGGGTGGTTAGAGAAAATATCCCTTCATTAAATCACTAACCTGCATACTGAGAATCTCCTTATCTGTGGTAAGGAATGTGGGTTTTCTACATAGAGGAATATTGAGGAACATAGGCACTAGTACTTGCACCATTACCAGTTAGCTTTCTAAAGCCTAGCTTAGTCTTGTTCAGTGTATTGATAATCAATTTTCATGAACATGCACTCCTACTAATAGAATGAGGGCAGGACCAAGGATGCACTAGCCCATATTTGCTCAGGCACAATTGTGTCCACTGGTCTTGGGATCCATTCAGAACAACTAGCACTCTTTTGGCTAGTAGGGCAGACATTTGTACCGTGTAGGCTCCTAATACTCAACCCCCCCCCCCCCCCCCCCCCCCCCAATATTCCTAGGTAGTGTTACAGTGTCTCAATTGATAATGTGCATACCTTTCCTATTACCCTCGTGGGACTAGAGAAAAGATTTGGATTGCTTTTCAAGAGCTCGATGAGCCCACCAGACATACGGATACAATGCATGAGCTAGATTGGCATGGAATTAAGAAAAGATCCAATTAGAGTGGTCTTGCCAGCATGAGTTAATGTCCTGGCCCTCCATCCCCCTATCTTGCTAGATACTTTATTGATGAAATTCATCTGATTCTTAGTGGTGATGTGTTTATAAGATATAGGGACTCCTAAATAGGTAAAAAGGAAAGACCTAGCCTTCATGTCCAAGGTGCTCAGGATTTTCTGCTTTCTAGATCTATTAAACTTGGGTGGAAAGTAGACATCAGACTTTGAATAATTGATTTTTTTATTAGTAATATCGCCATATAATTGAATGATTTTCTTCAATGTTCTACAATTAGGTAGTGTGGTAGCCATGCAAATGAGAATGTCATCAGCAAAGAGTAAATGACTAGACGTGAAGTTGTTTAGAGTAAAAAGTTTGAGGGTATTGAGTGATTCAGCTTGCCTCACAACTAGAAAAATGCTGATTACCAACGGTCAAAATCGTCGGTAATCAGCCTAAAAACCATCAGTAACGTAATTATCGATGGTTTTTCAGTCAAAATCGATCCGTCGGAAAAATGTTCGTCGCAAATCGATTTGCGACGGTCAAAAAAAATTCATCGGAAATACCGACGGCTCTGACCGTCCAAAATGTCCCGACGGTTCCAATCGTCGAAAGTTTTCGACGGTTGCAACCGCCGAAAAAGGCCGGCGGTTCCAACCGTCAAAATTTTTGACGGTCGCTGGATCCGGCCGCCAGTGGCCGGAGAGAAAGAGAGAGAAAGAGAGAGAGACGCTAGCATGAGAGGGTCGCCAGGTGGTCGATGCTTCACGTCCGGCCAGAGGCTCGCCGGCCGGGAGAGGGAGAGGGAGAGGGAAAGAGAGAGAGGAGAGGAGGGAGAGAGAGGAGAGGAGGGTATTATATATGTATATATGTTGAAAAATGGGAGAAAGCGGGAAAACGAAAAAAATGGGATAATGAAATTTTAATTACCGATGGCTCGTCGAAAAAGTAAATATTAATTATTTTTAAAGTTATCGACGGTTGTGACCGTCGAAAAAATATTTAGTTATATAATATTTTTTTATTTTTACCGACGGTTTGAACAGTCGATAACTATTACCGACGGTTAAAACCGTCGGTAATTGCGACGGTTTGGACCGTCGCTAATGCACGAAAAAACATGCATTAGTTTGGGTCATTTGATAAATACTTTAGAATATTTTATGTTTAGAAAGGAAGAGTTTTGATTTGTTTTCATATAATTTCATTTAGATTTCACAAATATATGCATAGCAATTTCACAAATAAACAACTTAGAGACGATTTGAAAGTTAGGCTAGGGGAGGACATAATTCCTCAAGTGACAAAGTTTAAATATTTAGGATCAATTGTAAGACAAGATGGTGAGATTGATGACGATGTTAATCATAGAATTTAAGCTAGTTGGTGTAAGTGAGGAAAGCCACTGGAGTTCTTTGTGATAGAAAAGTACCCAATAAAGTTAAAAAAAAATTCTATCATACTGCTATAAGACCAGGAGTGTTATATGGTAGTGAATGTTGGGCTATGAAGGGACAACATGAACGTAAAGTGGGGGTAACCGAAATGAGGATGTTGAGATGGATGTGTGGTCATACAAGATTAGATAAGATTAGGAATGACCATATACGTGAACGAGTCGGAGTAGCTCCTATTAGTGAAAAAATGGTAGAGAATCGTTTGAGATGGTTTGGTCATGTTCAGAGAAGACCATTAGATGCGCCAGTAAGAAGAGTAGATCAAATAATCTGGAGTCCGATTAAAAGAGGAAGGCCAAGGCGGACACTTGGCGAACTAATAGAGCAAGATCTATTGGTGAATAATATACCGAAAGGTTTGGTTACTAATAGAGCGGAATGGCGTCGTATGATCCATGTAGTCGACCACACCTAGTGGGATAAGGCTTTGTTGTTGTTGTTGTTCATTTAGATTTGATTTCTACCTAAATCTAGAAATTATTGATGGCACGATATGAGAAGACGTCGAAATGAAGAGAAGAAAAGGCCTAAAACAGCCCAGAAGACTGTCACGGCCATGACAGTTCAGGAAGAGATTTCAAGCAAAAATCAGGCTAAGTTACTGTCACGGCCGTGACAGCTTATGTCATGACCGTGACAAACAAATTCCAGCAGAAATTTGGCTAAGTAATTTTCAGCCTTGACAGTCTTCTGTCACGGTCGTGCCGGAGCCTTTCACAGCCATGACGGTGATCTATTTGGCCATTTTAAAGCCATTTTTATCCACTTTTTTGATATATTTTCGGTTTCTTTTCTTGGGGACGAAAATACCTATAAAAGGAGGCAGAAGAGGGCTTAGAAAAGCATCCCTGGAGTATATTTTTGAAGCCTAAAAAGAGGAGAAGTGCAAGGACAACAACGAAGCTCTGCCGGAAACTCGAGAGAGGACGTGCTTAGCCTATGCTAGAGTTCTTCGTTTACTTTTCCCAATCTTTTACATTATGTTTGATGTTGTTATTCTCAGATTTATTCCTTTATTAGGGTCATCCTAGTTGAACCCTCTTTATGTATTGGATTCTTCTTGATATTAGTTTGATTTGAATCTTTAATAGCATTGCAATTTCATGTTTAATGCTTTCCTTTGATTCCATGATTTATGATTTGATTGCTATCTAAGAAGAAGTGGTTATTTTCATAATAGTTTTTAGGGATTGATCTTATTTATTGCATGTCACAATTAGAGAAATCGAAAGAGACCTAATTTGTGTAGTTATTAAGGTGACTTGAGAAAGCCCTTAATATTAATTTTGATTGAATGCATCTTATGATTTAATTAAGTAAATTAAAAACTGAAAGAATTGATTTATTTTAATTATTTCTTAAGATAGTAGTTAAAGCCTGAAATATTGGTTAGCTAAATTTGGGAATTCACTTTGTTATTGATTCTACTAATTCTAAGTTAAGAAAATTCATTACATTTTAGTGGTGATAATTAGGTGCTCTAATCATCAAATTATTATTTTTTCAGGTGATCATTTCCTTTTTTTTTTGTTATTTTCTTTTTATTCACATTTGAAATAAACTATTTTCATAATTTTTCAATTAACAAAGTCAAAATAAAATATAAGTTATTAATCGTCCTCGTGGGAACGATAACTCTACTCATTCACTTTATTACTTGAGCGACTAGTGCACTTGCTAACGTTTGCTATCAATTCTACACGCATCAAGTTTTCGGCGCCGTTGCCGGGGACGGTGTTTACTAACTTTTATTTTTATATTACTTGTTATTTGAGAGCTTTTATATTTCTCTTAAACTTCACTCAGATTCTTTTTAGTTCACATACTTTCATATCTCTTTATTTTGTGTGACTAGAAAATATCTTCAAATGACATTAAAACCAAAGACTATGGGAGATTATTTTCTGGAAGAACAAAAACAGATCCTTGAGGATCATGAAGCACAAATATCACAATTTGCAAATAATAGTATACCACTCATTCCTGTGGTACAAGAAAATTCTACAAATGAAGACAAGATGTTAAAGTTCATCACAATGACTGAAGAAAAATTTCAACTTCAAGAAAGACCCTTTATGAAGTTGTTGGGACAAGTAGAGCAATTGGAGGCTAGGATCCAAATGAAAAATGATGCTCCTCCACCCACTCACTCATAGTCAAATTCCAACATCGAAGAAAAGTTGTGCCAATTGATTAGTGTTATAGAGAAAAGATTTATCCTACAAGATCAACTCATTAGCAATCTACAATCACAATTGGCACATTTGAAGGATCAACAACTGGTTATTATTTCTTCTCCTCCTCAATCCCCAAATTTTAATGCTAAGTTTGATATCTTGCAGGCAAAATTTCAAGCATTAGAGAAGAAAGTGGAGTTGACTTCTCAGATTGCTTATGCCTCAGGGGATAATATTATGTATAAATTTGTACCTATTATATGTCCATGTCATTTGCAATATTTTAATCCAGGAAGAAGATGATCGAGGAAGAATTATTATCAGAAGACATGGACTACTCAGTGGAGGGTCAAGGAGACGAGTGAATATATTATGAAAGATGGACAAGTGCGAAGAAGAAATCCACCTTCGAAAACTCTAACAACCATCCCAATGGTACCACCAAATCATTCATTGGTAAAAGAAAACACACCATCATCCTCTCAGACATCACAAAATTTCATGCATTGGAAACCCAAGGACCAAACTCCACAGGAAGATGCAGGTAATTCTTTTAAAATGGAGGGACAATACTTTGAACATTACATCATAGGTAAGATGAAAAAGGTCACTTTGAATCCCTTCCAGATACTTAAGGTAACAAAAGGGTAAAAATCAAGCTAAAGACTATAACTTAGAACTATACTCTTAAATTTTGTCCTCTTAGTTTTTAATTTAGCATTGGTATTGGATTCCTAAATTTAAATTACTTAACATTAAAAATTGTTTAGATTGAGATTGCTTCAGGAGGACATGGTCACGGCCGTGCCTACATCTCTCACGGTCGAGTCTATCTTACTCAGCGCCAAGGCCTTGACAGTTCTGAAAATGTAAAAGTCCAAATCATGCCGAAAGAAGCCTATGAATCGCCCAAGCAATGTGACCAAGATATTTTTAATTGCTCAGCAGAACCTAGAAATCATCAGTTTGTCTCTACTCCTTTTGCATTTTATCATTATTATTTTGTAGTATTCATGTGCACGGGCCTAACACTAGGTAGTGTCATGTTCAAGCTTGGGAGAGGGACTTAGTCTTGTTTCATTTGCATGGCATGTCTATTTTGAACATTTTGAGTCTATCATCTTATTTTGTTTGGCATGCATCTAATTATGGAAATTTTTAAAAAAAATTTTGTGTCATCTCATTTCTTCTTGTTTACTATTTTATTGTCTGAAAGCTTATTTTCAGAACATCGCTTAATCTATGAAATTCAATCATTATTTCTTTTTATCGGGTATCACCAGAGTATTGGGATTTGAATTGAAGTTTGTTGCTAAGTAGAAAGACTAGCTTTTAAATAATGAATTTCTCTATTATTTACTATGATATTATTATAATTGCATGTTTATTGAAAGCATTAAGTCTTTTTGGAGCTTATAATTATGCTAATTAATTATAATGTTAAAGTGAATGAAAAGAGAGCTAGTTGAGCTCCAACAATTAAAGTAAAAAGTATAAAGTATCCTCTGGAATCTTGGTGTGTCCAGGTAATTAGATTTGTAGGGGATTCTTGCCTAGCGACCTAAGGACATCTGCTAAGGGATCCGTCGGTCGAAAGCCCGTTACATGGACCACTTTGTGCAATATGGAGGATTACTAAATTTTTAAAGTGAAACAAATTTTAATGCTGAAATATGAAATGGTAATAGTATGAAAATAAGCTCCTTAAAGACTTGTGGTTCAATATTGATATTCTTATGAGATTGACTAATATTATTTGTAGATATGCAAGAAAGTCATATTTAAATGCTAAGAATTCTGCAAGGCTGGGTATTGGTTGAGAATAGATACTCTAGTGATGGTCGTGTAAAAGAACAGTGGAAGAAAAGTATTGATTTTGTGATGGAGCACTGTGCCTTATCTGAAATTTGCTTGAGGACAAGCAAAATATTAAGCTTGGGGGTATTTGATGTACGAAAAAACATGCATTAGTTTGGGTCATTTGATTAATACTTTAGAATGTTTTTATGTTTAGAAAGGAAGAATTTTGATTTATTTTCATATAATTTCATTTAGATTTGATTTCTACCTAAATCTACAAATTATTGATGGCACGATATGAGAAGACGTCGAAATGAAGGAAAGAAAAGGCTTAAAACAGCCCAGAAGACTGTCACGGCCGTGACAGTTCTGGTCATGGCCGTGACAGGAAGAGATTTCAAGCAAAAATCAGACTAAGTTACTGTCACGGTCGTGACAGCTTCTGTCATGGCCGTGACAGACAAATTTCAGCAGAAATTTGGCTAAGTAATTTTCAGCTTTGACAGCCTTCTGTCACGGCCGTGCATAGATATGGTTTCATGGTAAATATGGTTTCATGGTACATCTCCACCATTATAATAAAAAAGTTGAAAACCCAACCCATAATGTTAAAAATAAATATGTTAACTCTTCGATATTAATTATAATCCACCATCATAGTCATTAGTATCGCTCCATTCCATCATAGTACAAATATAACATTGTTATTGTCTCTAATTAAGCTAATTATAATTAGATTCTGCCTCATGGATGATAATAGATGTGTACATAGATCTCCAACTATGATGGTCCTGTTATCCTATTTACTAAAGTGCAACTCCTCCACCTGCACTTTTTTTTCCATTTAACAAAATTTTAATTCCTTCTCCCTTGAAATTTTAATTCAATTCTCGTATTTAATCTATTTAATTCCTTCTCCCTTGATATTTAAGTCTACCCATTGTAATTTTCCATCATATTTTTACCATATATTTGAATTGTTAAATTTTTATTTGGTATATTATTTATATTATCACTCACCTTTCCTTTTAATTTTTTTATTTATCTTCCTTCCCTTTATCCAAAAGTATGGTCCTTCTACTTTCCCTTTTGTCTTTCCATTTATTTTACATATGCTTAATCCATATGATCAATATATATTTAAGTCTACTCATTGTAATTTTCCATCATATCTTTGCCATATATTTGAATTATTAAATTTTTATTTGGTTTATTATTTATACTAGGGTTTAATTACTATGCTACCAAATGAGTTGGTAGCTCATGCTCCCAAGATTTTGACCGTTGGATTGATCACCGATGGCTTAGATCACGCGCGTATTTACACCTGTCCGATTCACGATCGACGGCTCATATATGAGTTTCTTTTTTCCAATTTGTTTCCCATAAACCCTAACCACCGCCACATTTTTTTTCTCATTTTTCCTCTGCCCTTCTCTCTCCTCACCGCTCTTCTGCAAGCCCTCGCCGCTGCCTGACTTCGTCGACCTTCGCGATTCACGCACGCCGACGTCACCGCCCACTCACCTCAGACGCTGCACCTTGCCCTCGTCTGACGCTCTCTCCCTCGTCGACCCCCGACGACCTTCGCCGCGACCTCCGCGCCGACCCCCGCCGACCTCCGTCGCGAACCCCCATCGACCTCCGCGATGACCAGAACTGCGTGTGAGGGGCCAGATCTTTGTGTGAGAGGCCAAATCCAACCGTTGCCATGACCCCACACAACCGTCGCGCGGTGACCCCTGCCACGACCCCCCGCCAACTATATCTGTGCGTGAGGGGCCAGATCCAACTGTCGCCGACCTCCACAACGACCTCTGCGACCCCATCGAGCTCCATCGCCGACCTCTATGACCCCGGAGACCACCGGCAGCTTGCCAACCCCGCCAAGACCCTGCATCACCGTTGTGCGCCGACCCCTGCCACACCCCTATCGACCTCACATGATCGTTGATCCTGCACCACCTCCGCTCACTGACCCAGCACCTCAGACGTGCGCCGACCTATGCCGCACCCCTATCGACCTCACACGACCGTCGACCCCGCACGACCGCCGACCCCGCACCACCACCGCGCACCGACCTCGCATGGACACCAACCCCTCTGCGGCCGACCCTCACCATTGTTGTAATTAATGTTAATACATGTTTAAATCATTTGTAATTTTTTATTATTTGCTGTAATTAATTGTTAATTCATTTGTAATTTTTTATTTTTTTAGGATGATTATTGTCATATGGTATACGATATAAAGTTGAAGTTGTTGAAATGAAGTCTACTTTAAAGTTCAATTTTTTACTCTTGTTGTCGTGTTAGATTGGATTAGATTGGATTGTCGAATCAATTTGAGTTGGAGAATTGAGTTGGATTGCCGTGTTATCTGGCAAAAGAAAATGAGTTCACCAGAGTTGGAGAATTTGAGTTGGATTGTCGTGTTATCTCGCAAAAGAAAACGAGTTCGCCTGCTCAGATCACACGCTTAACACATATTAGAAAACAAATCCATGAATGATATACGACATGAAATTGGAGCTACTTACGTCAAATTTGATAAACCAATGTGATCAAAATTGTACAAGTAAAATTTGTCTAATTTGAATTACAAATTTTAACATTCATGGCATGCTTGGTCTCCGCGAGGGCATGAGGATTTGTCGGACAACGGCGGTGAGTTGTCGCAGTAGCGGCAGCGGCGGTGGCGACGTGTGGTCGCAGTAGCGGCGCGGTGCAGACAAGGTCGAGCGCCAATGATGGAAGACGAGTGATGCGTTGTAATTGTAACAATAAAATTTGCTAGCAAGTGCACTAGTCGCTCAAGTAATATAGTAATAGGAGTAAGAGTGTCGAACCCACGAGGAATATTATTAATTCAATATCTGGATTTATAAATTAATAAGAGAGGAAAAACATGGATTTTTGGAAAGAAGTTTTATGAAATAAAATAAGGAAAATAAGATAAAGATAAGATAATGGTGTTGAAGTTAGGCCTTAGGATGAAAATAGATTAGGATAAATATTTGAACCGTAAAAGATAAATTTAATCTTTAAAGATGGATTAGGAATTTTCCCAAATTATTAATTTACAAGATTAACATCACAGAGTCCACAAACTGGTAATTCTGCTATTTAATCCGGTAAATCAAACTACCTTAAATTTAATCAAACCTAAAGTCCCACAAACTGGTATTCGTCAGATAAGATTAAAATTAAGATGCATTAATATGAAAATCCTAAACTATAAATCACTCCACAAACTGGTTAGATTAACAGACCACATAAACTTGATTCTCCACACACTAGTTATCAAATTTATGTCAATTATTAATTTCACATAAAATCAATTAATTTAATTAATGAATTCTGAAATTAAATAATCCACAAACTGGTAAGTACTCAACTCAGAAATCCAAGTAATTAAATCAAAAGCATTAAGCACAATTAACTAATTGATCAGAAAAGATTAAAACAAATAATATAGGGTCCAAATAGTTTTCCTTCAATAATAATCTCCTAAAATGAAATAAATAAAAATATGGAGTTCATCCTAGAAATTCTGGAGAGATAATAACAAAATAATAATAATTGGAAGAATTACACCCAAATAGATAAAAGTCGAAGCTTCGGATGACGGGCAGACAGTCGGGCAGCCTCTCGGACTTGATCAGGGTCGCGATCAACTTCCAGCCGTCGCACCTCTCTCCTCTTGGTCGTAGCCTGCAGAGCTCACGACTCGCTGTGGAAGAAACCTGAACTTCAGAGCACAAATTGAAACGATGGATTCTTCACGTATTTATAGGGTGCGGACGGCCTTCAATTTGATCTCGGCCGAAATATCGTACGGTTGACTTTAAAATTATAAGATAAACTCGGCCAAAGATAAATCATTTTATCATTACGCCCAAAGATAAATCTTTCTTATCTTTTTACGCCCAAAGAGTCTCGGCCGTAAGGAGAATATTTTATCTTTACTCCTTTCCATTACTCCCAAAAGATAAAAATCATTTTATCTTTTACGCCTTCAAATCTTGTTACGCCCAAAGATAAACTCAATTTTTTATCTTGTTACGCCCTTCATCTTCATGCCATTACGCCCTCCAAATTTCGGCCGTAAGGAAAGATTTTTCCTGTTACGCCCAAAAGATAAAAACATTTATCTTTACTCCTTCAAATGTTAGCCGTAACAAAGAATTAATCCTGTTACGCCCTAGAAATCTCGGCCGTAACGACTTGGGTGTAAAAATCTCGGCCGTAAGAAATAATTTCTTTGAATTTCGGCCGAGATTCGAATTTTCCTGCAAATAATTATCAAAATATAATTAATCCATCCACAATTAAAATATTCAGCGAATTTAATAATTAAAATTGATAAATCCGGAATTACGATTAAAAGTGACTAAAAATGATGCATGCTATGATCAAATTATAAAAAATTTAATTAAAATAATTAACTAAAATATGTTGTATTTTGCATGCATCAACGAGGAGGTCCAGCGTCAGCAACGGGGCGAGAGAGCGGCGGTGGCGGGGCGAGGGCGGTGGCAGCGGCGGCGGGGCCGAGAGAGCGGCGGCAGCGGGGCGAGGGCGGCGGCGGAGGGGGCGAGAGAGTGGCGGCGGAGGGGGCGAGAGAGCAGCGGCGGGGGCGAGAGAGCAGCGACCGGGGCGAGAGTGGTGGCGGCGGGTCGAGAGAGCGGCGGAGGAGGGCGAGAGAGCGGCAGATCGATGCGGATCTGGCCGGATCGCACGTGGGTGGCCAAATCGCACGTCGAATGCGGCCGATCTCAGTGAGAGGGTGGAAGGCGACACCACGGACGGGGTGAGAGAGAGGCAGAGGCAGGGCGAGAGCACGGCGGCTGTCGAAGGCGGAGGCGGACGGCACGCGTGCATGGCATCGTGGACGAAGAAGAGAGAGAGAGCAGACGAAGAAGAGAGAGGAGAGGGCGACTGCGCGGACGAAGAAGAGAGAGAGAGGAGGGTTGCGGCCGAAGTCATTGAAAGAAAAAAAAAAGCTAATCTCGGCTGTCGATCAAGGTTTGGACGGCCGAGATAGATTAACATTAGTAGACCGTGGATGAAGGATCGGACGGTCCAGATCTTGGAAGCACCATGCTACCAACTTTCCTTCCCTTTAACTTGGTAGCATGGGAATTAAATCCTTTATAGTATCACTCATCTTTCCTTTTAATTTTTTTATTTATCTTCCTTCCCTTTATCCAAAAGTATGGTCCTTCTACTTTCCCTTTTGTCTTTCCATTTATTTTACATATGCTTCATCCATATGATCAATTTTATTTTATTTCTTCGTTTTACATTCCCATCTTTTTTTCTTTACATTTATTATGTACAATCATTTTTGCATTATGCTATTATTATATATTATGTTATCTCATAATAAAAAATTTGACCAAATAAATATTTTTCATCCTTCAATTTTTTTCATAATTGTGAAAACTTTAATTTTTTTCTTTCATTTTTCGCAAACAAAGTTGATCTTCATTAAACATTATATCTTCGAGTAATTTTTGTTGTAAATACATTTGTGAAAAATTAAATCGGACACATATTTAAGTCAAATTTTATGTAATATATCGCATGCAATCTATCTGATATTTTTTAACTTAATATAGAGATATAAAACTCTTTTAATATAAAAAAATAAAATACATATATAAAAACTTCTCATATTTCTTATAATTATTTAGTAATACATACTATAATAAATTTAAATTTGTGCGAAGTGCAAGGGATTCCACTAGTCGCTGATGAGGCTTCACATTGTAGAATTTGATTTTACCTTTCTTTCCAACTGTTTTAACTTCTTTTATATATTTTAATATGCATGGTGTCAAATTGGTCCGACTTTCTATCTCCCATGTCATTATGTAAACCCCACTTACTAAAACCAATTTTTATTCCTTCTTGTAATTCTCTGATCCATCATCAATTTTTTCTCATCCGTGTAAGCAATCATCAATCTTTTTTCTTATTTTTTATTTATTTCTTTAGAATATGAAGCGGTGTATAAGAAATATAGCATTTACCTTCGGTCGATTTTTTTTCACTTGTAGTTTCAACTTTCAAACAGTGTTGTAAGACCTAGTTCGGCCCAGCCGATCAGATCGGTCGGACCGGTATCTGGACATTAAGTCGGTCCGCGGATCATCCAATACTCGACCATAGAGTTGACCCGGTCAAAGTTCGAGTTCAACCGGCCGACCCGATGAGTTTGACCGATCCAGTCCAGACAAGTTGTAAAATGTAAAAGAAAATAAAATGTACAAAAAATATTAAAAAAATTTTGAATATATTATATATATATATATATATACTTAAAATTTATGTTTCAACATTCTTCCTTATCACATATATAAAATTTCATTGATATATTTATTTTTTTATAATTACCTAAAAGATTTTTTATTTAGAAAATATTCAATGGATGATTAAATTTATGCTTACTTTATTATATTATTTGATCTGAATTATTTTATTATATTACAGTATATTTTTGCTAAATAATATATTACATATTAATAATATTACAATAGTCACTTTAACTTATTTTATTTTTTTATTAATTTGTATTATCCGATCTGACCATTCGACTCGACCCGGTCCAACCAATTCGACTTGATTCATTAAACAATCTGAATCAGATCGGGTCTTCCAACATTGCTTTCTAAGTGACGCCTATTTTTTACCAATTGAAAGTTTAAAAGACACATGAACCGTCCAACCACAGCAGCACCAAGTGTTCATCCTACCTGTTTTTTTATTTTCTCTCCGTCCACCCTCCACGTCTGTGGATCCCTTCACTCCTTTGTTCCATCATAGCTGTAATATCTTGAGAAAAAAAAAGGAACTTAAGCCACCCGTAGGTGGCCCAAGCCCAGCCGCATGCAACCCACCACAGCCCACCTATTCTATAACCTAAAGTATAAAAGGTTGCTACAGTCTCTCTCTCCCTCACCCCACCTACCAGCCGACCAGCAGCACCCCAAGACCCCTTGGACAATAGCAAGCTCAACACTGATCACATCTCCCTCTCTCCTTTCCACCCATTCGGCCAGCACATCAAGAGAGCATCATTTTGGAGCTACAGTAGGTAATATCTCTCCATTTAGCTATTAGCAAGAGGTTAGCACATCCTAATCACCATTTCATTGTAGCAGCCCCTATTTAGCTCGTGATTAGTGACTAAAAAGGGAGAAAGAGTGGATTCAAGCTAGAAGAAAAAGATTAGAGTTGAGCTTAACTAATCAAGGTATGTTGAGGGGATCCAAACCCTTAATCACCTCCCTAATAATACTTGTGTGAATGGATTAGGGCATGAAGGACTAACTTGTGTTCTTGAAATGAATGATTAGGGCTTATGCATATTAGTGTTTATATGTGCCATGTTTTATGGAGCTTTATATCCTGATGCTAATCATGTTTAGAATAATGATGTTCATTGTTATTTATGCTAGCTCAAAGGAAGTAGTTTTATGCTTATGTACATGTATGAACTTAGATAGCATGATTAGATGCATCATGTGAAAACCTCATTCCTTTCCTGATTAGAATGCTAAGAATGTTAAGAAATATCCTATATGATGTTTGGAATCATGTATGTGTTTAATATGTCATTGTATGAGAGATTTGGAATGAAATAGTGTAGAAGTCGAATTTCTATCGGCCCAAAATGGGCGACCGATAATGTATCGATCGACCGTTATGGAGATCATCGTAGTGTAAAACTCTGTCCAACGGTCGACCGATTATATAATGGTCGCCCGTTTTGAAAGGGTCAAAACACTCTGTGAATAGCGGTCGACCAGACACCCTGTCTCGATCGTCCGATAACAAGGTAATGGTCGACCGATTTAATAACGGTCATCCGATATTTGTTGTCGAAACATTCGACACATTCTGTGACTAGCGAACGTCCGAGCACCTTGTTTCGATCATCCTAAAAATCAAGTATCGATCGACCGATATCCCAACGGTCGCCCGATATTTGTTGTCCCAAATAGTCGACACATTCTGTGAGTAGCGGACGAACCGAAGTCCGATTTCGGTCGTCCGAATGGACCATAACGGTCGACCGATAACCTGACCGGTCGACAGATACTCTACCAATGGTCGACCGTTACCCAAAATGGTCATCCTTTTTGGAGGCTGATTTGCTATGATTGAATGACCACACATAGTATGATTTGAAGTATGTATGATTTTAAATAGGGTTAAAACATACAACATGTATGAATGATTGTATGTATTGATGAAAGCAAATAAAAGACGGACTGACGTGAAGGTGACTTATTGCAATCAAGGAAAGGAAAAAAGGGTTCCGCCCCGTAGTGGCGGCATTTCTCGGGGAAACGAGTTCCACCCCTAATGTGACGTTTCCATAAGTTGAGGCGAGTTTCACCCCTAGTGTAGCATTTCTATTGGGCATCCGCGGACCAGGAGGCGAGTTTCACCCCTAGTGTGGCATCTCTATTGGCTTCCCGCGACCCCAACATATTGGCCTAGCTAGCCATTTTCCCTTGAACTCAACATGGTCTTCCCAATCAACAAGATAAGAATGTATCTAAGTAAAGATGAAAGATGAAAAGATGAATGATGAATGACTTGGGACATAAAGTAAAGATATTAAAGAAGTATGATGAAGTATGCACCTATGAGGATGCCATGTAAATGTCCACTTGTCACATCATATCATGATATTATGAAAGATGATAAAGTAAAGTAAGATAAGATCATTATATGCATTAACATGATGATCAGATATGATATGTTTGACTTAAAGATTATGATGTTACATGTTATCTTATCTTGCCATATTGATATGCTCACATGTCATGTAGCATGCATAAGTAGCTCATAGCATGCATATGCTTTATACTTCATGATGTTGATATGCATATGCCATGACATGTAGAGATTATGTTATAAGGTCATAGCATGCATGGGCCTCAACATGTTCTAACGAGAGAAATCCCCTGCACCCCATGGATCCGTCCATGTATGGATGAGGCTTAGGTTCGGCGGTGAGGGCCTCTTGACGAAGACTTTGCACTTGGACGAGTCAGGCCATGGCCCAAGTTATCTTTCTTATGTTATGTCATTTGATGAGCTCTTGTAAGAGTCTTTATGTATGGCTTATGGGCCTTATTGAGTCATGTACTCCACTTGAACTCATTTATGTATGATGAACTTTCTATTGGGTGTACGTTAGAGCCTATTAGGCCCATGGGCCAATTTATGTATCTTGGGATTTTATTTGATTATCCATGATGTCTTTCGCTGTTTATGATGATTATTGTTTTAAGTTAATATATTATGTTTCCGCTGCAAAGTTCTATGAAATTAGGTCAAGTATAAAGTAGCGCCGTCCAAGGTTCGGCGACCAAATTGGGGCCAGATTTTGGAGGTGTTACAATTGGTATCAGAGCCATAGTTTGGCTCGTATGTATAGGATTTTAGGATGTGTAAGCCATAGGTTGGCTAAAATGCCTAAGTGTAATGTCTAAGTATGAAGTCCATGTGCAATCGTCATGAGGTGCCACCGAACCTAAAGGTAAATGTTATCATATAATTAGCTCATTGCTAATAATGTTCTATGATTGTTTGAATATGAATGTAGATGTCAAGACGTTCAATCATTGATGAGGAGCAAGAAAGGAATACATTTCTTGATGGTCTAATCCGGGCAGCACAAAATGCCCAACGAAGTACCGAGCCGAATTATTCTATTGGGAGGTTCCTTAGGCTCCAGCCCCCAAAGTTTGATGGAGTAGGAGATCTCGAGTTGAGAATCGTGGATCGAAGATGTAGGGGACGTCCTCAAAGTTATGGAGTGCCCCGAAGATCGCAAAGTGAGGTATGCCACGCATTGCCTTTGTAGCCGGGCCAAGGCATGGTGGAAAGCACAGTTGAAGACCACCAATGAGAGTGAGGAGAATGTGGATTGGGAGAGTTTCGTGGAGGTATTCGAAGCTCGTTTCTTTTTGGACCACGTAAAGGAAAAGATGAGGGATGAGTTTCTCAACCTCGTTCAAGGAAGTATGACCGTAAGAGAGTATGTGAAAATGTTCTTGAGGTTGGAAAAGTACGGAGAGCTCCATGAGAATGAGCTCCGAAGGACGAAGAGATTCATAAACGGCTTGAGATCCGGATTGCAACCTTGGGCGAGGAGTGGTCGCTGCACCATCATGAAAGACGCTGTGGACCTCGCTGCGGAACATGAAAGAATGTATCAAGAGAGAAAGGATACTAAGGGAAGATCATTAAGAAGCATGAGAGAAAGGCCCAAGGGAATAGTCCAAGGAAGGTACCGTACTACTCTCCAAAGAAGGTGGAACCAATCAAGCCCTTATGCTTACATTGTGGAAGGAACCATTATGGAGAATATCGCATGAAGGCCGGCACATGTCTCCAATGTGGCATGGAGGGCCACTACATAAGGGACTGCCCCACAAAATAAGAGGGCAACAAGGACAAAGAAAAGATGATGGCAAACTCACTAAGAGCTCCAGCAAGAGTCTTCGTCATGGAAGTGGATGAGGTCACTCCAGAAAATGATGTGATCAAAGGTAGTATTCTAATTGCCGATCATGCAAACCATTCTTTTATCTCTCATGCATTTGCAAGCATGCTAAAAGTAAAGCCTCTAGTCGCCCCTTGTCAACTAGACATTGTAACCCCTACTGGAATGGTAGGCACTGGAAGATATATCCCCAATGTATCCATAGATATAGATGGAAAGAATTTTTCAAGTGACCTCATATTGTTTCCTATGGTAGAGTATGATGTAATCTTAGGAATGGATTGGTTATCTTACAATGATGCTCACATGTATTGTAAGGCAAAGAAAGTTTGTATAGGTGGCCATCATGGAAAGCCTACAATAATTAGGGGAATTCCCACCAAGGAAGCCAAGGTACTCATATCAGCGATTAAGGCAAGCAAGATGATCAAGAAAGGGGCAAGAGGATTTTTGGCAAGCGTCGTCAAGACGGATTCACAATCCAAGACACTTGAATCCTTGGATGTGATAAGAGAATATCCCGATGTTTTTCCGGAAATCATTGCGGGACTACCTCCAAGAAGGGAAGTTGAGTTCAATATTGAACTACTTCCGGGGACCACTCCCATCTCGAAGCCGCCCTACCGAATGGCTCCGGCAGAGATGCATGAACTGAAGATGCAACTACAAGAACTTTTGGATAAGGAGTTCATTAGGCCAAGCGTCTCACCATGGGGCGCACCGGTACTATTTGTCAAAAAGAAGGATGGCTCGTTAAGGTTGTGCATCGACTACCGAATGCTCAACAAGGTGACAGTGAAGAACAAGTACCCCTTGCCAAGGATTGACGATCTCTTTGATCAATTATTATCGGTGTCGGTCTTCTCCAAGATCGACCTAAGGAGTGACTACCACCAACTAAGGGTAGCCAAGCAAGATGTTTCCAAAATGACATTTCGTTCGAGGTATGGACATTACAAATTTTTTGTTATGCTTTTTGGACTAACGAATGCGCCTGCCGCATTCATGGATTTGATGAATAGGGTTTTCCGTCCATACTTGGACAAGTTTGTGTTAGTATTTGTAGATGAAATCCTCATCTACTCATCAAGCCCTGAAGAACATAGAGAACACATCCGCATCATGTTGGAGACTTTGAGGGGGAATAAGCTTTATGCAAGTTTTCCAAATGTGAGTTTTTGGCTTGAAGAGGTTATGTTTCTTGGTCATATTGTGTCAAGGCATGGAGTAGTCGTGGACCCGGCAAATGTTGAAGCTGTAATGAATTGGAGTAGGCCCAAGAATGTGAATCAGATTCGAAGTTTCTTAGGACTTGCTGGATATTATAGAAGATTTATCCAAGACTTTTCCAAGATTGCTGCTCCTATGACCAAGTTGACGAGGAAAAGCGAGAAGTTTATTTGGTCACAAGCATGTGAAGCGAGCTTTCAAGAGCTAAAGAAAAGACTCACAACGGCACTAATCTTAATCATCCTCACGAGTAGTGGAGGTTATGTGATATATAGTGATGCATGTGGTACCGGGTTGGGATGTGTACTTATACAACATGGCAAGGTTGTTGCATACGCTTCAAGGCAATTGAACAAGCATGAAGTCAACTATCCAACTCATGACCTAGAGTTAGCGGCGGTGGTATTTGATTGAAGATATGGCGTCACTATTTGTATGGTAAAGACTTTGAAGTGTACACGGACCATAAGAGCCTAAAGTATGTGTTTTCCCAAAAGGACTTGAATATGAGGCAAAGAAGATGGCTCGAGTTTCTTAAGGACTATGAGTTCGCAATATTGTACCACCCCGGGAAGGCAAATGTTGTTGCCAATGCACTAAGCCGCAAGTGAGAAGGATCACTTGGATGTTTGAGAGTCCACAAGTGGAATCTTGTGGAAAGCATAGTGCAATGAGCCCCAAACATTTTTGGCCGAAGAATCATGTGTATGACACATCATGTGATCGAGTCAAGTTTAGTAAGAAGAATAGTTGAAGCCCAAACAAGGGACCCGGAATATGTGAGAATGATCAACGTGTGCAAAAGAGAAAGGAATCACTTCAAGTATGGATAAGATGGAGCAATTAGGTACAGGATCGGCTATGGGTTCCGAAGGACAAGGCACTAAGAAGGGAAATTTTGTATGAATATCACAAGTTTGAATTCTCCATTCATCCCGGGAGCACCAAAATGTTCAAGAATCTACAAAGAAAATTTTGGTGGGAAGACATGAAGAAAAATGTGGCTAAGTATGTAGAAAAGTGCATAGTGTGTCAACAAGTAAAGATTGAGCACCGAAGGCCTTCTGGCAAATTACAACTTTTACTTATTCCGGAATGAAAATGGCAAACTATATCTATGGACCTTGTAGTAGGATTACCACGAACCCGGAAAGGTCATGATGCCATATGGGTTGTAGTTGATCATTTGATGAAGTCGGCTCACTTCATTCCTATGAAAGTGAGTCAATCTATGGAAAGCATGGTAGAGTTGTATGTGAATGAGATTATCCGTTTGCACGGAATTCCAGCATCCCTTATTTTGGATAGAGATCCGAGGTTCACTTCTAGATTTTGGAAAGGCCTTCAAAATGTCTTTGGAACAAGACTGAATTTTAGCACGGCATTGCATCCTCAAATAGATGGTCAAAGTGAAAGAACAATACAAACACTTGAGGACATGCTTAGAGCTTGTGCCTTAGATTGGTATGAAAGTTGGGATGACCACCTTCCTTTGGTGGAATTTGCTTATAACAATGGTTATCACTCTAGTATCAAGATGGCTCCATTTGAGACCTTGTATGGAAGGTCTTGTCGTTCTCCAGCATGTTGGATGAAACCGGAGAGGAAAGATACCTTGGACCGAATTTGGTCCACATGTATTTTGATAAAGTGGAGCTCATCAAGCAAAGAATGTTGGAGGCGCAAAGTAGGCAAAAGAGTTATGCAGATATGAGAAGAAGAGAGCAACTCTATGAAGTTGATGATCATGTGATGCTCAAAGTCTCACCAACCAAGGGTGTTATGAGGTTTAGCAAGAAAGGAAAGTTAACACCAAGATATATTGGACCATTTGAGATCCTAGAGAAAGTTGGTGAAGCAGCCTATAAGTTAGCATTACCACCTTCATATGCTAGACTTCACAATATTTTTCATGTATCCATGCTTCGAAAGTATGTTCATGATGAGAAGAATGTGATTCGGATTGAGAAACCGAATATCAAGGAGGACTTGACATAAGTGGAGCAACCTATAGAGATCATAGATTATCAAGTGAAGCATCTCAAGAACAAGATCATATCTATGGTCAAGGTGGCGTGGAAGCATCATAGAGGACAAGAAGCGACATGGAAACTCGAAAAGGAAATGCGAGAGAAGTTTTCGAAACTCTTCAGTAAGTAATTTAAGACTTACTAAAATTCGAGGACAAATTTTTATTTAAGGGGGGTAGATTATAATATCCTAAGGAAAAATCAAAATAAAAAAGGGAACTTAAGCCACCCGCAGGTGGCCCAAGCCCAGCTGCATGCAACCCACCACAGCCCACCTATTCTATAACCTAAAGTAGAAAAGGTTGCTAGAGTCTCTCTCCCCCTCACCCCACCTACCAGTCGACCAGCAGCACCCCAAGACCCTTTGGATAATAGCAAGCTCAACACTCATCACATCTCCCTCTCTCCTTTCCACCCATTCGGCCAGCACATCAAGAGAGCATCATTTTGGAGCTACTATAGGTAATATCTCTCCATTTAGCTATTAGCAAGAGGTTAGCACACCCTAATCACCATTTCACTGTAGCAGCCCCTATTTGACTCGTGATTAGTGACTAAAAAGGGAGAAAGAGTGGATTGAAGCTAGAAGAAGAAGATTAGAGTTGAGCTTAACTAATCAAGGTATGTTGAGGGGATCCAAACCCTTAATCACCTCCCTAATGATGCTTGTGTGAATGGATTAGGGCATGAAGGACCAACTTGTGTTCTTGAAATGGATGATTAGGGCTTATGCATATTAGTGTTTATATGTGCCTTGTTTTATGGAGCTCTATGTCCTTATGCTAATTATGTTTAGAATAATGATGTTCATTGTTACTTTTCTTATGCTAGCTCAAAGGAAGTAGTTTTATGCTTATGTACATGTATGAGCTTAGATAGCATGATTAGATGCTTCATGTGAAAACCTCATTCCTTTCCTGATTATGATGTTTGGAATCATGTATGTATTCAATATGTCATTGTATGAGAGATTTGGAATGAAATAGTGTAGAAGTCGAATTTCTTTTGGCCCAGAACGGGCGACCGATAATATATCGGTCGACCGTTCTGGAGACCATTGTAGTGTAAAACTCTGTCCAACGATCGACCGATTATATAATGGTCGCTCATTTTGGAAGGGTCGAAATATTCTGTGAATAGCGGTCGACCAGACACCTTGTCTCGGTCATCCGATAACAAGGTAATGGTCGACCAATTTAATAACGGTCGTCCGATATGTGTTGTCGAAACGTTCGACACATTCTGTGACTAGCGGACGTCCGAGCACCTTGTTTCGGTCGTCCGAAAAATCAAGTACCGGTCGACCGATATCCCAACGGTCGCCCAATATTTGTTGTCCCAAATAGTCGACACATTCTGTGATTAGCGGACGAACCGAAGTCCAATTTCGGTAGTCCGAATGGACCATAACGGTCGACCGATAACCCGACCGATCGATTGAAACTCTACCAATGGTCGACCGTTATCCAAAACGGTCGTTCTTTTTGGAAGCTGATTTGCTATGATTGAATGACCACACATAGTATGATTTAAAGTATGTATGACCTTAAATAGGGTTAAAACATGCAATATGTATGAATGATTGTATGTATTGATGAAAGCAAATAAAAGACGGATTGGCGTGAAGGTGATTTGTTGCAATCAAGGAAAGGGAAAATGGGTTCCGCCCCGTAGTGGCGGCATTTCTCGGGGAAACGAATTCCACCCCTAGTGTGGCGTTTCCATAAGTTGAGGCGAGTTCCACCCCTAGTGTGGCATCTCTATTGGGCATCCGCGGACCAAGAGGCGAGTTCCACCCCTAGTGTGGCATCTCTATTGGCTTCCCGCGACCCCAACATATTGGCCTAGCTAGCCATTTTCCCTTAAACTCAACATGGTCTTCCCAAACAACAAGATAAGAATGTATCTAAGTAAAGATGAAAGATGAAAAGATGAATGATGAATGACTTGGGACATAAAGTAAAGATGTTAAAGAAGTATGATGAAGTATGCACCTATGAGGATGCCATGTAAATGTCCACTTGTCACATCATATCATGATATTATGAAAGATGATAAAGTAAAGTAAGATAAGATCATGATATGCATTAACATGATGATAAGATATGATATGTTTGACTTAAAGATTATGATGTTACATGTTATCTTATCTTGCCATATTGATATGCTCACATGCCATGTAGCATGCATAAGTAGCTCATAACATGCATATGCTTTATGCTTCATGATGTTGATATGCATATGCCATGACATGTAGAGATTATGTTACAAGGTCATAGCATGCATGGGCCTCAACATATTCTAACAAGAGAAATCTCCTGCACCCCATGGATCCGTCCATGTATGGATGAGGCTTAGGTTCGACGGTGAGGGCCTCTTGACGAAAACGTTGCACTTGGACGAGTCGGGCCACGGCCCAAATTATCTTTCTTATGTTATGTCATTTGATGAACTCTTGTAAGAGTCTTTATGTATGGCTTATGGGCCTTATTGAGTCATGTACTCCACTTGAACTTATTTATGTATGATGAACCTTCTATTGGGTGTACGTTTGAACCTATTAGGCCCATGGGCCAGTTTATGTATCTTGGGATTTTATTTGATTATCCATGAAGTCTTTCGTTGTTTATGATGATTATTGTTTTAAGTTAATATATTATGTTTCTGCTGCAAAGTTCTATGAAATTAGGTCAAGTATAAAGTAGCGCCGTCCAAGGTTCGACGACCAAATTGAGGCGGAATTTTGGGGTGTTACAATAGCTTTATGTGTCCCTCCATCCTCTTTTGTTGTTCTTGCAGCAGAACTGAGAGAGACGAGCAACTCCATTGACTATCAAAATAAGACCCTCTATTTAATTTATTTTAGAATGGGAGAGAGAAATGCGAATGTTTTATTTTTGAGTTTTTTTTTCCTAGACTTCTATTTAACTTACTCTCTCAGCTGTTTTGGAAATTGTAAGATGTCCATGGGTTATATTATTATATTTATTTTCCGTCTTCTTTATTTATTATTTATATTTTTCATTATTTCTTGTTCTTCATTTGTTATTTTTTTATGTTAAGTCCTTAAATTCAATTGCTACATATGCAGCAGCCAAGGTGCGTCATACATTATGCTTGAAGTGCATTGTATTTGAATTGTGATTTCACGGCTATGTTTCGTTCCGACCCGGTGACCCACCGGTGTCCAGAGCTATTAGTCCCAACTAATTCAGTGTCGGAATTCAAGCGACGAATACAATATCCCTATCCAACGCGACGGCTCTAAGGATCGGTCCCGAGCTACTAGCTACTAGTCCTAGAATTTGAGCGACGAAGGCAATATCCCTGACCAACACGACGGCTCTGAGGATTGATCCCGGGCTATTAGCCCGTCGATCGTTTGGGGCGTAGTCCGCTGCCACTACACCAACCTTGACCATGTGACCGAAAAAGAAATTTCTGTTGTGACAAAATTGATTTTCCTATTTATAAAACCTTTAATTGATATCAAAGACTCGAAATATTTTTTCGTTATTCTTTTTGTAATTTGAGATTGTGCAAAAATAATATTTTTGCATCTTTAATTATATGTACATAAACAAAAAGCAAAAAAGTTTAACTTTTTTTTTTGTTATCCTCCATATGTTGAATTCAACAAGAATTTTTTGTACAAAAATTTTAATACTTTTTCCTGTTGCAAGGCGCGAGGGCCTCAAGCCGCAACATGTCTTGTGGTGTGCCGACTCAGGCCCGCGATGCACAGCGCGTTCCGTGTTCAGAACGCGCTCTCCTCAACGAGCAGGAGTGGGCTTCCGACCCGGCCCATTATGAACAGTCAGTTTTCCTCTTGAAATTTCAATGTATTAGAAAACTCCAGAAAAATTATATTAAAACTGAAAATACTTGTTTTATGCTCCAAAAACTTCTGGATAATTTTCTGAAAAACTTATTTCTTATTTTGACTTAAATTATGAAATTTAGTTAACTTTTGGAAATATTAAACATCTAAGAAGTTTGTGACATGCTATAATGTGACATATTTTATTTAAAATGCTTTGCACCTAATCATTTTATTATAATTACAAAAAATTACAGAACTTCTCTAAAATTTATATGACATAAATTATGGACGTTTTTATATGTTATATGACCAAAATTTAAATATGTCATGTAATATTATTTGATTTTATGTTATGAACATAATTATATCGCATTATGTCATTTTGCATGTAAAAATAAAATTCGTGCACACTATTATTTTTAATGTTCATTATGCGATATAAATCTTATAAACAATATTTTTATTTATTTTATAAAGAAAATTGGAAGTGCATAAATTTTTGTTACCATATTTTTTATGTAACAAATGTATTTTCACATGATATTGCATATTTTTATTTTGTATTAAAATTTTGTAACTAATAATATATGTATGACATTACAAAATTATTTTTGTTGTATGAACATTTTTATTACATATATGTAATTAAGGCACATGACAAAATATTTATTTATGAAAATTAATATATTTAAAACTTTTAAATGCTTTGTGTTATGCATATATGTATTTTAAGCCTGTTATTTTATTTTACTTTTTTATGTAAATGTGTGAATTCATTATAGACATGCTTATATTAAGTTAAAAGCATGTAACAACTAATTTCAATTTTGTGATAAATGATTTGCAATTCATAATTTTTTATGCTATGTTTTTGTGTTATTGATAAATGTGAAAATTATGAATGTCACATGTTTCATGAATTTAGAAATTTAATTAAATTGGACCTAAGTTAAGTATTGTAAAACATAGGTAACCTAAATAGGATTAAAGCATTTAAATTATATTATGTACATGTTAATAATTTTTATTGAGTGATGCGTGACATGTGCATGTCTAGATAAGTAATGTGAAAAGATTGTAAGTGAAAGATTTAATACTCTTTTTCTTTGTAAACTTACCTGATGTATTATTAATGGAGTCTCTAAAAGTTACTATGTTCACATGAAGACGCTTTTTTAATTATTTTGGTGCCGAGGAGAATGAGTGATGATTTCCTAATTGGTACCTTGAAATAACAAGGAAGAGCCCCATCGCAGAACTTTGATTGTCCTGGCCAAATTTTTTTAATATGGTATGTTAATCGCATAATGTATTTTAAATAATTTTTAATGTTTATTTTTCCAAAATTACTATAATAGTTCCTTGAAGCAACTATATATGTTAATTTTAATAACTTAGTATTGTTTGGAGATGAGTGGAAGTTTTGCTACCATTACAATGTCACTATCCTAAAACATTATCATTTTTTAATATATGTGACAAGAAGACCTTTATATAATGTTCTAATAGTCATTTTATTTTAAACATGATATTAGACTAAAATGGAAGTCAAGCCAATAATTTTTTAATTGAACAAATGTGACAAGTTAAATGGTGGTAGAAAAGTGCAATATATCCTGGAAGAATAGGAAGTCATTGAATGCATAAAAAACTCAATGCATGAAACTAAATTTGGTGTTACACCTCAACGAAGAAGGAATTTATATGCCTATAATGCTTGAAAAAATAAAGACAAAAGAGCTTTCATTGCATTGTTGAATAGTATGTAAATTGTCTTAATGTATGAGTATGAGCATGAGATTGCCAAAGGTATGTGAGACGCCCTTCATGAAAAGTTTGCAACTTTATTAATCATGAAATTGAGATTACTCAATTTTAAGTTCGATTCATATCATATGCACCCAAATCACAACACGAGGCAACATTTGCATGAATTATTGAAAATAATTCGTGAGTGGAAAAGTGTAGACATTACGCTTACTGGTGACCAACAAATGCAAGCTATGATTTGATCTCTTCCAAAGCATTAGGATTAAATGGTTTTAAACTTATCTCATAATGACAACATTAACACTTTTAATGATGTTGTCCGCCATATGGAACTAGAAGAAGAGTGTCTGGAGGCAACTAAACTTTTTTATCAAACATATGTTGTAGAATTAAGTAAAAAAAAGGTGCAAAATGCAAAATTCGCAACAAGAGAAGGGCAAAGACAAGAATGGAAATAAAAGGATAAAAAATAGTGCAAATGAGTTAAGTGCAATGGAAAGTTTGATTAATGTAATATGCATGGACATTTCATTTGTGAGTGCACTGAGTTGAAGAAGAAAAACCAATTATACCTTTTATGAACAAACTTTTATTTATGTTTCTAGTTGTGCTTTAGTTGCTAACTCAATTGTAGACTTAGGAGCAATCCACTACATAGAGAAAAAAATGTGGTCTTTGTCGAGTTTCATCAATACAATGTCAAAATCAAGTGGATGTACAATGGCAACAACATATGTGTGGAGGTTAAAAGATTGATACATGTAATTTGGACCTTCGTGAAGAACTTTTCCTACATCTTCATGATGTCCTCTATGTTTCAAATTTTTAAAGAAATTTAATTTTTAAGATTTTGTTCAAATGAACTTGGTTATGTATTAACATTTTGTTCTAGTTATATTGATATGATATTAAATAATGTTTGTATTTGCGCTGCTTACAAGTGAATGATTTTTATGTTCTTGAAATATCTAAAGATTTTAAAATTCTAATTGATCATGTATATCATATTCTAATAAAAATGTTAATGTCAAAAGTTGGCATGTCAGACTTGGACAAAATTATATGAGTAGGCTAGCTAAAGAGGACTTTTTAAGTAATCTCGCTAAAATAATTATGTCCGCAAGTGAAAATTGCCTTACTGATAGAATAACTAAAAAATCATTTGGAGTAGACAAACATGTTGATTCTAACTTGGAATGTAATATTTAAATTGGTTGATTCTACCCTAGACAGTGGCGTAGATGGAGGAGAGAGAATCATTACGTGTGGCTGACATGTAGACCGCTCAATCAAAAAATGGGCAATTGTAGATAAAAAGGAGAGTTGGTGAAATAAATTTATAGTTGGAAAAGAGTCAAATTACATTTAGTAAAATTTACTTTACATTCTTGCTAATGTATGTTCGCAAACAAGTGGTTACGATTTGTAACCATTCAATCTCAATCGTTGGATCGATGATTAACAGTTTAGATTCAGGCATTATGAACTAGTTATTCTTTTGATCTTTTTTTCTTATTTATCAACGCCCAGATTTGGACCATTGAGCAATGGTCTAATGGCTGAGATCGGATAAGCATTTACTTTTGTGGATAAGCATAAATATAACATAACATTGTACAAGAAAATTCAAATACATAAAAGTATTCCATTAATAATTAAAAAATAATGACTTATGAACTAATTTTTATTATGTAAATAAAAATAATTTCATGGGCCCTTCATAATTTGGATGGAATCTTGATTTCAATAGATCGATTTTGTTATAACGAAAATTCATTCGAATCACATTCAGGCTTGCAAATTTTAATCTTATTGATTCGATTATGAATAAATCCATTGAGTTCATCTGATTTAATTTAGGCATCTATTCATATCCAATGATCGTTCAAAGTTATTCTATTGTATTTCATTTCTTGAAATCGGAATGGTATTAAAAGCTGTAATGCATGAGAGAGAAAAAAAATCAAGGTGCTCAAAATATTGCAAATAGGTTCAGACCCATAAGATTCATTATCATTTTAAAAAGATCACATCAACAAATAGCAAAGAAACAAAAAAAGGTTTTAACTAAAATAATTTGGAACTTATTTTATAAAGAAATGTACTTATTATTGTTCATCTTATTTGATTATCCATTTTATATGACTTGTGACTTCATGGTCGAAAAATCCATAGATGATATTCCGAGTGAGCTTTTATTAAAAAAAATCTCAACATATAAAAATAATGTTCAGCCTAAAGTTTTAAAATTGTTTATAGCAATATTTAGTTGACAGAGAAGGTTTTATTGTATACTCTCTCCATGCACAATAAAAAAAAAAGGAAAGAAAACAAAAGAAGATTACTGACAACAAATCTCTAATCCCATAAATCTGGAAAAGCTCCACCTTTACCTGACTGTGGGCAAAATTCTCCCCTTCTATGACTTCAAATCAATCCTACAAGTAGCACCCCAAGTTTCATGATGACCATGTGTTCTATGGTCGAATTTTCACAAGGTTTGGAGTTCGTTCTTCACGCAGGAATAAGACATCATGATCTTCCGACCTTCAGGATTCCATGCATACACCCTTTCTCCTTCTTCCCCTATCCTCACCCACATGAACATGCAATTTATGCGGCAAGTGACCTCCCTCTCATGTTCTAAAATTTAGCCCATTGCTTATTCGCTTTGTCAAACTCATAAAGGTGGATGAGTGCATTGGAAGTGTACTTGTAAACAAATGAGTTTATGGGGAGGTCCCTAATCACAGTTAAATTTTGCTCCATGAGGTTATAAATCCATAGCCTTCTTTCGAGTTCCACATTATAGATCCGATCCTTAAGTAGAAAAAGCTTACGAGATGCTTTTGTGGTGATTGATGTTGCAGATTTTCCATTCTTTATCTCCTAGCGCACAATGATAAAAAGAAGTCTCATTGCTATTGTAGAGTGTTTCCATTCGCCATCCGATGACGACGTAGTCAGAAGAAGTTGGCGAGGCAGAGAAGCTGAATGTGTAATAAAGAGGCATCATAATCTTGGGAAGCTCAATGATGACTTGCGTCAAAGGATTGAACAAAAACACAACACTATCCGTTATATCACTAAAAGCTATGGGTTCAACCAGTAACAACCAGCCATGGTCAGAATATGCAATGTAGAAGTCATGGGGATGCTTGGCATGTCGATGGTGAAATGTTCGCCGCACATGATCCGTTAGGGAGCATGCCGTCCTATCACGGAGAAGCCTTAGCAAGACTCCCATAGGAGGTTGGATGGGATCTTGGAGTTGCACGCACCATGGCGAATCTCTAGTGCATGCACACTCTCAATGCTTGGATGCGATCGCCAATGTGTAGATGAGCTGTGATCACCTCCAAGATGTCTTCCAATATTCCATACCAATCTGGTCTCTTTTCTTCTTCTTCTACTTCATTGGCCACTTTGCTACCTAGGAGGAGGACCTATAGGTGGATCCAAATCATGCATTATTAAAGAATATTCTAATTCGAGTCCAAAATATTTGAAATATCTCCTAATAAAAGATGGATGCGGACAATCTTTTAATTCGAGTCCAAAATCAATTATCATCACCTTGTTTTTCGGTGATGGTGGTTAAAGAATCCATTCTCTAAATGATGATTCCAAAAAAAAGGGAACAAATTATAGGAGAAAAAATTGAACTTTCATATGGATCAATTCTTGCATTTTATTTTTATGCAAATAATATAAGTAAATAAATTGATTGCAAATATAACATATTTCTATATATATAGTTAAACAAGTATTATATATTTATTCAATAATTAAAGATTAAAAATAAAATGTTATCATTTTATCAAAATTAATTGAGTTATAGTACAACTCATTTTGATATTATTCATATTTTTTTATTATATGCAAGGACAGGCGCTTGCATGCGTTGCAGTGTACGCATGGGCCCTGGTTCAGATCGCAGCTGTTGGCCCACTACATTTTGGGTCCGTGCAGTTTCGACCCATATTGTTTTAAAAAAAAAATTTAAGATTAAGAAAACCCAAAAGATAATTTTAAAAAATGAGAAAAATATTTTTTTGGAATTAGAAATTTCAAAAACTTTTATGTATAATGTGTTATATATGTATGAGATAAATTTATGCATTTTATGTTATTATGCATTTTATATGTGATTTATGTCATGATAAATATATATATGAGAAATTATATTATTTCTAATTTATGCACATTATTTGAGTTAGAAAATTATAAATAATTTTATGCAAGTTGATAATATTTATTATTTATTCATATTATCTAATGTTATAATGTGAAATTAATGAATTTGATATTCATATAAATTATCACGTCCCATTTATTTAAGTATAAGCAAAATTTACTTAAATTAGAAATTAATAAGAAAATGAGAATATTATTATACATTTTTTTTACTAATTATGTGATGAATTGACATGAAAATTTAAAATTGTTTGAAAATAATCACGTAATGAGAAAATTGTTTCAAAAATATTTTTCTGAAAATTGTATAACATAAAATTTATGCATATTATGATATAATGCTTATTTATTATTTACATAAAATTATAATTATAATTGTAATACATTATATGTGTTTGTGAATTTAGAGAAAAAACTTCATTAGATATGTTACTATGTGACACTTAAATTGAATTTTCATATGAATTAAATATTTATGCACATAATTATGTTATATTTACTTAAAAGTGTATTTAAGTTTGACACGTGTAAATTGACATGATGATTGAAATGTACACATTATTAATTCATTATGTGAATTGTACTATATAATAAGAATCTATTTTCTTTATGAAAAGAAATATGTGCATATATGTTTTTGTTACACATGAAATTATTTGCATATTTTGATATGATGTAATGAAATTAACTACTAATGTATGCATGATATTATGAATTATTTTTTTATGTTGACATAAATGTTGAATTATGCATGTAGCTTTGATCTTGTGATTGTTTGTATGCTTATTATCATGCCTTGTTAATGATAAGAGTGTTGATAAAAAATATTCATTTATATGTACATGAATTGTATGATTATTTGTGTGCCTACTATTGTAAATCTTAAGCTGAAAGATAAACTTCATTCTCTCCCCGAATAGGAGCACAGATAATTACGATCCCTCTATAATTAGTTATATGCATACTTAAGGCAAATTAATATTAAATGATCGAGCAAATATAGAGTAAATTGATTAATTGCAAGGGATAAAAATATAAAAAAAATTCACTTAACTACAATGCTCAGATATAAGAGAAATCATTTCCTTCACATCAAGAATAATAATGGTAATACATTGAACACAAACCAACATATTAAGAATCTCTTTGTACATCACTACACTTCCTTATGGAGCTCTGACCCTCTTCTCCCCATTCCCTTGAGCTCATGGCCTGATCTCGTATGGAGCCCTAACCCTAACCCTCTTCCCCCCATTCCCTTGAGCTCATGGCGTGACCTTCCATTGCTAGATTCATCTTGGCACTCTCACGTAACCTACCCACCATTGACCAAGAAATGAAAGACACCCTATTGAGTTTCCCCATGGGCAAGGCCCCAAGGCTTGATGGCTTTACTGAGCTCTATCGAAATAATTGGGATATCTTTGGTCATGATGTCTCCACAAAAATACAACTTTTCTTTCAATCAGGTTCCCTTCCTGACAGAAGCCAAAAATCTTCAATAATTTTCATTACATTAAAGGTCAACCCTTCACTAATTATAGGTCGATATCTCTTTGTAATGTCATTTATCGAATTATTTTCAAAATCTTAGCAATTAGATTAAAACCTCCTCTTTCGGCCCTAATTGATAAAGCTTGGTCTGCTTTCAGGTCCATTCCAGACAATATTATCTAGCTCAATAAATTGTGCATTCAATGACTAGAAGAATAACCAAATTTCTTTTACTCAAAGTTGATATTGGAAAATGTTTTGAATGGATCTCCTAGGAAGCTATTACTCGTGTACTTACACTAATGAACTTTCTTCAAACTTTTATCACATGGATCAGACGTATCCAATCTTCCCAATTCACATGCTACCTAAATGGTTCCTATTCCACATACTTCCACAATCATAAAGGCATGAGACAAAGGGACTCTCTTTCCTATTATCTGTTCATTTTGGCATCTCACGTCTTTTCCTCACTATGGAATCAAGAAGTCTCCTCTAGTAGAATCGTTCCTTTTGTTCAAGGACACACTATTATTAGCCATGCCTATATGTTGATGATTCCCAAAATAATTATAGATGCATCATGGATATTTTTAAACTACACAAGTATCTCACTAATCAAAAGATCAATCACAAGAAATCAACTATTTATCTTGCATCTAAGTTTTCTAGCTGTAGAAGGTCTTCCATTAAAAAATTTTAGGTTTCAACATTGGCTCCTACCCTTTTCCATTACCTAGGTGCACCCATCTCCTACAAGCAGATAACCAATAAGAAATTAAGTTGTATTTATGAAAAAAAATGCAAAACAAGCTTGCATGCTAGAAAAATGAAGATTCTCTTCCAAACTGGTTGAACAACCCTAATTAAGGCATCTACCTACTCACATTCTGGCATCTGTGCAGGTCTCTATCCTTTCACTCCTTGGAGAAGCTTTCCCAAGGCTTTCTATGGTCCACAAGTGGGAGAAGAAAATGAATATATCTTATAAATTGGCAAATGTTTCAACTTACCACCAGCCTCGGGGTTTTGGGTATTAAGTAACTAGTTAAAATTCATGCATCTCTTATTACATAAATAAGTCTAAGCATTCTTAATGTGGATAATTCTTCTTCACAAATGTTATGATTAGCAAATATGCCTTCTTACACCCATTATTTCTTCCATCACCCTCAGTTTATGGTGGTTTCCCCTATTTTTGGAAATTAATCTTGTAGGTGATAGATTTGATAAAGTTGGTTTTAATTAAGGCAATTGGAAATGATTGCAGCACTCATGGCTTTTAAGCACTTCTTTATGCTTTATGCCTACATTCATAAATATTAATTATCATGTTGCTTCCTTACGGGTTGTTGATTTATTTCTAATTTATCATGGAATATATGCTCCCTTTATTCGCTCCCTCCCTAGTTGCTAAGATATGTCTCATTAGTTTAGCTTCAAACCCCAATGATGACTAGATAACTTTGGAGCTCCAACAAATCTGTATATGATTTTCTTAGCAATCACATTGCCACCCCTAGCCAGCAGGATGATCAATCTGGAAAACTATTTGGGCTATCCACATTCCTTATAAAATCCATCACTTTCTATGGAAGCTCTTGCATAAACGTTTGCCCACAAAAGACATGCTTATCTTATTTGATCAAAACATCCCCACCTCATGCACCATGTGTAGTATCTTTTATGAAACAAATAATCATCTCTTTTTACATTGCTCCCACTCTGCCCAACCATGGAGCGTTTTCAACAGGAAACTAACTGTTGATGTGCCTTGAATTATGTACTCTGTACCCAAAATTATGAAAGAAAAAAATGAGAATTTGTGGCGAAAGCGGAGGGCATGGGCCACTAATTCTCGTGGGGGTGCGGGAGGCAAAGCCCCCCGCGGTCACCCCCACGGTATGAACCTTTATATATATGAGAGTTAGGATTTTATATGATGTACTCTCTTTTGACTCATAGTGAAATTCTTCTAACGGTGGCCTCTTTTGTCCGTGGATGTTTCTCTCTTGTTCACATTGATCAAGAGAGTTTTACCATGTTAAATCTCTGTGTTCATCTTTTCTTTCTTTCGTTGTTTTAATTATTCATCGATCCTCGGTGTTATATTCACAACACTAACCTTACCTTCCAACACATGCATAATTGGAATTTGGGTGCTTGGGTAGTTGAGATCACCTTCCTTCGTGAGATAAATCATCCTTATTGTTATTCGCTCTTTGCCTCTGCAGAATCGAGAAGCTCAATGACATCTATCGTAATTTTAAATCGGCAACCACAATTAGGGTTTGGAGGTGTGTCCTTGACATCTTGAGTATCATGATATATGCCAAACCCACAACCCTGAGTGGAGTTCTAACACCCATAACACCCCCTCGAACAACTTTATTGTCCGATGGGCTAGAGCTCCCACCTCATTCATGGTTCAAGTTGAACGTGGATGGGTCTTTCACCAATCCGGATGAGAATGGGAGATCTGAATACGAACTGAGATTTTCTAATGCGCAATTTATATTTGGAGGTGATACACATGCCACCTTTCACTTTGCGCTGGCTAGTGAAGCATATGCTGCCCATGCCAACATACAAACTTGTATGCAAAGAGGCATTAGGAAGCTCATTGTTGAAGCAAATTGTGTCCTCATTCAAATCTTGAATCGCAAAGCACAATGTCCATGACATACTTGAAGCTTAATTGAAGACATTTACAATGTTTTACCAACTTTTGAATATATGATATGTACTTATATGCCTCGCACCACTAATAGTGTATTAGATTTTTTGGCCCAACTTGATTGGAACTCACTATGTGATTCCTTTTGAGAGGATGATCTACCTATGCATCCTCAATTTTTTGTACTCTGATTTTGATCATTCATATAATAAATATATTTCCATTTGAAAAAAAAAATCTACCTTGTTCTCAATTTTATGATTCACATTCTGATTTATTATATGTCTTCAGTTCTAGACCATCGAAAAGCTTCTTCCGACATTGTTGAGAAAAATGATGACTGCTAGGAGTTCAGATTCTATGATACGCTGAAAGTAGGAACTATTATGCAAAAATCAACTCATGTAGGTCATCTTCAACATTTTGAATAAGTTGTCTTGAGAGTGAATGGGTGTGACTCTTGTAAGGAATCAAATCTTCTAATCATCTGTTGAAATATAGTGAAATATAAGGAATCAAATCTTCTAATCTTCTAATCAGTTGACCGCAACGTGTGTTACAGTTGCCACAGGTAATTTGGTCTTTTCGCTTCACTTTATGAGATCTTTGTGGATTGAGGGAACAAGAAGGGGGTAACGAGGAAGAAGTTGAAATTCAACTCCCTTTGCAGAAACATCAGCTAGCATCAATAGCACACACAGTTTATATAGTTGACTCTAAGTTGAAATAAAAGCACGTTTTACACAGCACACTCTTGTAGTTAAACAATTAGATAAACAAATTTGTCCCCTCTCTCCACATACAAATTAGAACATTGCATCACGTCCATTGGTTACCTGTTCTTATATATATAATATATATATATATATATATACATACATATATATATATATGGGTTTAAGTAATATGCAATCAAAAGTTGTACATTCAATATACATCCAATGAATTTGAATCGTTGGATGATGATTAGATGATTGAGATTAAATTTAATAACTTAACATTATATTCAATAGAGGTTGAATCTCAACCATCTAATCATAATCTAATGATTTTGATTTGTTGGTTGCATATTAGTTGTACAAAAATTAGTTGCATGCTATCTAACCTCTATATGGATTTAAGTAATATGCAATCAAAAGTTGTACAACCAATATATCCAAATATATTTTCAATTTTAATCCTAATCCTATCACAAGATCCTAAGATGCATCCTTTACTAAAAAAAATAATATTATATTACATGAAAAAACGGATATGTAAAATTGTTTAAATTTTTTTGCATATCTAATTCCATTTATAAACACAATATGAATCCTAATCTATTAGTGTGTATATATTACTAAATTACATTGAAGGGAAAAAAAACCAGAAATCCTAACTACATGCTATATATTAGAACAAAAAATATTTAAATAATAAATATTGACAAAAAAATAAATAATTCAATTTGCATATGATTAAAATAAGTTATCCTTCCTTTATATAAGGTAATGTAAATGTATAAGAAAATAAATAATAATTCCTTTTTAAAATATAATGTACAAGTATAATAAAATAAATAATATTTTAAAAAGATAATGTATTAATTTTGGAATTAAAAATTTATTCAATTTGAGTATGATTAAAATAAATAATCTTTCATTTCTAAAAAATAATGTACAAATATAATAAAATAAATAAATTTCGTTTTTAAAGATAGTGTATTATTTATGGAACTTATCTTTAAATATAATGTATTATTTTTGGAAATATGTACCCATAGGATGTGTGGGTGAGATAAAAATTGAACTTATATTAAAAAAATTGTATTATTTTGTATTATTAAAAAAATTGAACTTATATTAAATATATGAATTTTATTTTAAAATAATTTTCTTAATACATATTTTTTAATTAAGAAATATTATTTTGATTATCTGATATTAGCTTGGCATTGTAGTCCAATAACACGTCTTGATCATACGCAGAGTTTGGATTTGAATAAAATTGCAAATACAATTAAAATAAAGATGAATTGAACATAACTATGCAAATTGTGTTCAGGGCTTTAATTTTTTTAATATTATGATACTAATATAGTTGTGAAAATTAATATAAATTTGATTCATGTGCTATTAGTTTCTGTTGTTCATAAAAAACTTTCCTTGAATATGTCATAGTTAGTCTTTTTTTACTTATTATATATATAAGATTTTTTAAAAAAGAAATTCAAAATCTCAATCACAATTTTCTCAATAATATCTCATAATTCAAATACTAAAAATAAACTTTATAATCTACATATAGTGAAATATTTAAAATAAGCTAAATTCAATTAAAATATCTCAAAATTAAAATATTCAAAATAACTAAAGTGTATTCAAATATTTCAATATTGCTATTTTTAGTAGTTTTCTCACTAATATTCAAAATAAACTCTATAATCTACATATAGTAAAAGAATCTTAATTTTTACATGAACTTCTTTTTATAAATTCATACAATGGAAAATATCATGGGAAATTTTGTAAGGAGAAAGAAAATTAATATTTCAAAGAAGAAAAAATTTAAACATTCCTGAGACAATTTGGACACACAACTTCTTATTGCAGCTACCTAATAAATATTTTTAAATTTAAATTATAGTGTTACTATACATATATATTTACAAACATTCTATATTGATTATTTAAATTATTCTGTCAAAATTATAATAATTATATGTTTCAAAATAGTCTGAGAAAAAAATCATATAGGATGCAATATTGAAAAAATTTGAAAATTTTAAAATATTGCTTTCTTATTATAATTTGCAGGAGAAGATAACAATGAAATTTTGATAGGTTTGTCATTAAATATGTTTCTTTTATGATTTTTAATAATATATAAAATCAAGAGTATACTGTGTGTTAAAAGTTGGTACTTATGTTACAAAATTATATTGATTGCATGTATAACTATAAATATCAACGAATTCTATTTTTATGTTATCAATATAAAATCACATTGGAGAATGAATTTAATAAATAATTAGTCACGAGTTTTTATGTATGTAACTAATAACTCATCCTACAATTAAAATATGTTAAATATTAAAACAAATTATTAATCTTTTGAGGTGATGATGGTGATAGGCAAATATAATGATTTTGTGCGTGTTAGGTTCAAGTAGACATGTTATCAAAATTTTAGTTTATGATTATGACAGTTACGTGACAAATGAAGTAAAGAATGTCATTTCCTTAATATATATAAAACTTATATATAAAATTAAGAGTTATTTCCATGTAAATATATAAAATTTTAATTTTCTTAATATAAAGAATTATTTTCATAAACTACTTCTAAACTATCATGATTTTTCATATTTAAGTCTAAACTACGAATTTATTTTTTTAAATTTCTAAACTATTGCGATTTTTTCAACTTGATCATTCCGTTGACTTCTGTCAATTTTTTCATTATATTCAAATTTTCATTTATGAAAAGTAAAAAGTACCCCTATATTTGACTTTCTATTTTCATTTCGACCTCTACAATTTTGAGAGATATTTTTTACTTTTCATAAATAAAAAAATAAAGATAATAAAAAAATATCAAAAGTTAACGAAAGGATCAAATTAAAAAAATTGCAATAGTTTAGGAATCTAAGAAAATAAGTTATATTTTGAAATTGAATGTAAAAATCGTAATAATTTTGGGTGATTTATAAAAAAATCCTAATATAAACGGATAATGATAACATAAATTGCAAGAGTCGTGTGTCACATGAGTTTTTAAATTAGTATTTGTTATTAGAAATACATCGAGTGGTCCGGGTAGATTCTATCCAAACCCAAATCCGACCAGCCCATACATTGTCGGCCAGCTCTGGTTGAAGTTTAGAACATCATCAAGTCTGATCCAATTTTTTGTTATTTAAGTTTATTCTGTATTTAATTTAAGGCTTTTATGTAATGTAAAATTTGAAATATATAAAAATAAAAGCAATCTAAATATATAATTTTTTAAAAAATATTTTAAAACTATTTTATTTTCAAAATAAGTATTAAAAATATTTTTTATATTAAATAATTTTAAATAATTGGATTCAATCCGTGTTGGATTTGACTCTTAAAAAAATCAACTGGATCTGATCAAAGTCGATCAGATTTGTTGGTGAGCCTGATCTGACGTGACCTCCCTGTAAAAAGGGTGTTGAACTTATTTTATGTATCTTGTAGCAATCTGTGTTATTTTTAATTTTTTTTATCAATTATAAGATAAATTAAAATAATATTTTTTATAAAATAAAAATAAAATTATATTCTTAATTTTTATTTTTTTATCTAAACACTCATTAAAAATTATTTATCAAATTAATTTTAAATTTTATGTTTATATTTTCATTCAAACATCAAATCTAATTTTTTTATTTAATCGATTAATTTTTTAAAACTAATAAGAACTTAAAAATTCTCTTCCAAAGTACTAAGAAAAAACAAGGTATGAGTCCTAATTGCATTTGTTTTAAGAAAAACAAAAGCTACGAATACATGCATATGATGTATCAACTATTCCACCTTCTATCAGCTTGGATAACGTACAGTGTATACATCACATCATTGTCGAGTTCACTTCTTAGATACGGCACGGTAATATTGCGGCAATTGGAGCTATTCGTGATCCCCGGAAAGCAGTGTCTTGACTATGAGATCCATGGTCGGCCTTAAACTTGTTTCCACTTCCAGACAGGAAATTGATACATCGAACATGACTTGCGCCTGCTTCATGTCGAACTTTCCATTCAGGTTCAGATCAACAAATCCTCCGATCCATGACTTGTCCTCATCAGCCCCCAACTTCATCTTCAGTGACGTTCTAATCCAACTCATCAGATCAATCTTACCTGCGCAGATGATTCCTTCCTCGTCAGGCATCCACCTTGAGAGCCTGCACCCGGTGACCAACTCCAGCAGCAGCACTCCGTAGCTGTAGACGTCAACTTTGGAGGTTATTGGCAAATTCGAAATCCACTCTGGTGCCATGTACCCTCTTGTTCCCCGGACGCGTGAAGTTTTCCGATCAGCAGCTCCTCTTTTCGTCAGCTTCGCCAGTCCGAAGTCTGCGATCTTTGCCTCGAAATCTGAATCCAGGAGTATGTTCTCAGGCTTGATGTCACAGTGGATGACCCAATCGAGGCATTCATGGTGAAGGTACGCGAGACCCTTTGCGATCCCTGTTGCAATCTTGTACCTCTCTCTCCATCCGAGCGTGCTGCCGGCGTCAAAGAGGTGCCTGTCCAATGCGCCGTTGTCCACGTACTCCGACACCAAAAGTCTGTGCTTTCCTTCTGCACAGAATCCGAGCATCCGCACCAAATTCATGTGGTTTATCCTCCCTATAAGGTTCAGCTCAGCATGGAATTCTTCTTCCCCGTGATCCATGTTCTCCAACTTCTTCACCGCCACGGTCGTCCCATCATCCAAGGTGCCCTCGTAAGCTGCCCCACAAGCACCCCGACCGAGCTCATGCTTGAAGTTTCCAGTTGCTTTCTTCAGCTCTTTGTACGTGAACTTCCTGATTTGTCCAGATATCACGTCATATCCTTCTCCTAGTGAAGTTGGTCTACGACCAATTCTCAAGATAAACCACCACCCAGGGATAAGGAACAACAGTTCTATCACACCAAATGCTGATACGAACGCATAAAAGTAGATCCATTTAACAGTGTTACCTCCGTTTCTCGTGTATACAACAGCAGGCGTGATCGTTTCCTTACTCATGCTGCATGTATGATTTCGCGCAGTGGAAGGAGCAGTGGATTTCGGAACTTTCAAGTAAGCGCTTCCTAAGTTGGTTGGAAATGCTTGACCATTAAAGAGATTAAAGAACTGGTCGCCCTTCGTGAAGCATACACCTTTGCCGTTCTTGTGGTACACTACGCCCGTGCACGAACAATCCTCCAAGCACTGATGCTTACATTCTTCTAGCGATACCTCGAGAGTTTTCTTGTGATCGTACCCCCAAAAATTCGTGTATGGCAGCTCATAGAAGCCCCAAAAGGTTTTATTGCAAGTTATCTTAAACGTGGGCTCGCAGCCCTGGCTCCAGTCGCTTGCATCAACCATGTCATAGTACGGTGGACAAGAACAGGTTGGTTTCAATTGCGAATTCGTGCAAATCCCGTTCTTACCACACACTCCGTGCACCTGGCAAAGCTGTGGGATTGCTTCCCATACAACAGACCACGTCCCTGTCGTCTTGTTCAGGCTGTGCATGCGGAGGTTGCCATCGTAATCCAAGGTCAATCTTCTCATGATTCCAGAGCCCATGTCGGAAGCTTTAAATGTCAAGTTATCGCTCGACATGAACTGACCCATTTGATCGAAGACTGCTAACCTGGTACCATTATAGGTGTTCCTATTGCTCATCCACATGGGAAAATATATGTTAGGCCAATATATGCTGGAAGTCTCTTTCCCGTAGTAAATAAGCTTGATCACGTTATCATTGTCGAAGTATGAAGTATAGAACCCCGAAGCTAGTGATCCATTAGGAGCCGAAGACACCAACTTAGTGGCTTTAGTCATCAACTGCTTCGCAAGGAGGGTATCAGTAGGGTAATCGAAGCTTTGCCATAGAACGTTGTCTTGCGGATCCTTCACCACGAGGTTTCCAGTATCAAGAAGCTCCACTCGGTTGGCCGCGGTGTGGCTCGTGTTGGTGCGCCACACCTCCGTGCCGTCGGCGTCCGTGAGCACCAGGCTTCCCCTCTTGCGCATGGTGATCCTCGTGCCATGGCCGTTGACGGGATGGTCGCGGTTGGCAGTCCAGACGACCGTCCTCTCCTCGGCGTGCGTGACCCAGATGGAAAATGTATTCGCATTCGGGCCTACCGAGTAGAATCCGCAAGTGTAAGAAGTGTCCGGGGAGACCAAGAGTCGCTTCGAGCCGTTGCCTGCAAAGAGCGAAGACCCTCTGGACAGGGAGTTCGTCGCTGCCGTGGAAGTATGAGGAAGGAACAGAAGAGAAACAAGAAAGGCAAGAACACGCAGAGTGACAGGAAGTGAGGGCTTCTTCATGATACCACAGAACTATTCCTGCGTGATCATTTGATGCGGCTCTAATTCCTGATATATGGGATGAAATCATGAAACACAAGAGAATGCGTATGAACAAGTCCCCTGCCAGTTGCTTTGTCCTTAGCGATCGGAAGAAGACTAAAATTATTTCTTTTTTAATATATACACCTCAATCTGGAAAACAACTTGCACAAGGTGGAGCACAAGGTGAGCTCTCACTTGTTGTAAACAACTTGCAGTTCAATAGAAAAAAGAAAACGCGTACCCGAATTTTCTGAAGTCTACGAGATCCTGATTGACTAAAATTTAATTTTGAGATGAAAAATTAGCAAAAAAATATTTTCCACTATTTAAATATTTTTTTCGATTGTTACCTCAATGTTCTAAAAGAGCTATTTTTACTGGCCAATAGCTGGACTCTTAATTCATGCACCATCGAAGAAGGATACTAATTCGAAACTTTTACTTAAATAAGTGTCCCAACTTTCTTCTATCACTATTTATACCACATTGACATTTATTTCTTTCTGGATTACTCCGTTTTGGGGGGTTTGGACGTGTATACATGTTATCCACACAAGCAGAAATCCTTGGAGTCAGTGATGGTTACATATTGACATGCAGCGGGAAATTTGTATTTCCAAAATCACAAATAGAAAATTCATGAAAACAATAGTCAACAATACATAGGTGCTCATCGGGTCGGGTCGATCCGTGAATTCGATGGTCCGACCTAATTCGATTCAGGTCGGGTCAGAGTCAATCAGATATGACCTGACCATCGGATACCGATTGGAAAAATCTAATTCGACCCGATCCGATTAATTTAACTTTTTATTTCTTTATTTTTTTATTTAAATTTAAGATTTATATTTGATTTAAAATTTTTTAAATAACAGAAATAAAATAATTTAAGTGCAAAAATAATATTAAATAGTTAGAAAATATATTTTATACTTTTAACATAATATTAAATAATATTTTTATTTTAAATAAAATATAAAATAGTATGAAATTTTAAAAAAAAATCCCACCGGATCGAGTTGGATCGAATCCAGCCCCCCACGCCTCTTATCCGATCCGATTCAATCAAATTTGATCGGGTCATCTGGTCCAACTCGACCCATAAAGATCCCTACAACAATATCCGATACTTGTAGCAATTTGTATACGGAAAGCAACGCATTATGTCAATATCACTAATTGCCATAAAATAAATCAAGTATCCATATTGCTAAATCAATTATTCAAGTATCCATATCCAATTGAAAAAAATATCAATTGCATCTTCCTTTTTTTTTTTTGTATCTATGCTAAATCAATCATTGAACCCAGCTTAGAAATAGTATCCGTTCGTATCAGAAATCTCATCGAAGCCAACAAGATTTTGTCATCATCCGTTCGTATCCCTTTTTTCTTGTAACTATGTTAAATTAATCATAAATCTAATTGATGCCATAATTGCTCATATCTTCGTAGTACGGAGGACATGCAACAACAGATTTGGACTGTCAATACGAACAAATTGCTACTGAGGTGAAAGGTCAATCTCCTCAAGATCCTTTTTTTTTCTCTGCACATATGGGCATTCAATGGCGGTGGAAAACTATGCAACCATTCAAAAAAAAAAAAAAGAAGGTCCTATGAACAAGTCCACTGCCTCTTGCTTTAGAATGCTTAGCCATCGGAATAAGGCTAAAACTATTTTTTTTTTAATTTAGATAAGATTAAGAAGACTACTCAATCCGACTACAAGCCATATCAATGTTATTAAATTAATCTCCCCAAGGTACATTTTTTTCTTGCCCATACCGATTTTTTCACTGCACATATGGGCATTCAATGGCAGTGCAAAATTATGCAAACGTTCAAAAAACAGTCGTCCGCATTTGCGATCACTTTTGAGAAGAACGTCCTCCTTACGAGTTTCTTCAAATTTTGTGTCAGGACTTTACCTCTTTAATATGATATAATCAGTTTTCCCAAAAAAAGTCATCATTTTCGTGCTTAAGCAACCACATCATAAATTTAAAATGTCTTGGAAAATGCGTATGAACCTAGAGAACTAGTGATTCGAGTTGATTTCTTGAAAAAAGTTTATTATACATTGATGTAGATAAGTTCTAATAGATTTTTGCACAAAATATGAGAATAGAAAAAATAAAGTTATTTATTTGCACAAAAATATATTTTAGATAAAATTAACCTATGATGAACTCAAATCTTGATTAGTGACAATATAAATCTGCATTTATATTTTTATTAACTCCTTCAAATGGGTGATAGCTAAAATAAAATAATGTTTAAAAACATTAATATATAATTCATACTTTTTAAACTTTACATTAATTAAATCCATAATAAAATCCATGTCATGTGCTTTTATAAAGGAATATATTTTACATTTATTTTGATTACTATGAACAATTTAATTAATATCTAATTAATGAAAATTATAAAAAAATATTTTAATAATAATTCAATATAATAAAAAAGTATAAAAGCCAAAAGAATAAAGTACTATTAATTAGCATACTTACTAGTTTCTTAAATTGAAAAATTAATATATAAGGTATCATTAAATTAATATAACTACTACAAAATTTCACATCAGGAAAATAAAAGAAAATGTATAACATACTTAAAGTACAAAAAAACTAAATAAAATATTAAATATGATGAAGATAATAATAAAGTTAATTACTACACATAAATATTGATGTAAAATATAAAAAAAGAATAAATGGAAACCTTCATAAAACACTTAATGGGATAGCATAATTTATAATTCATAGTTCAATAAATTATAACATAAGAATATAAAATATAACTTGCACACATACTAATCCTTGAATATAAAAGTATACATTAATATTTTTATGAGAATTTTAATAAATATGTACTAAAACATAAATTTGAAGAAAAATAAAATTTTATTACTAATATTTGATGTAGGAAAATTCATACCTATAGTTGCAGTGAAAAATACATTTTACTGTGATTCACATAATTGTTTTTAGTGTATGTTCATGGACTTAATTATCAAATATCACGATTTATGAATTTTCTTATCTCACTGTTATGATTATTGAAAATTTTATTATTTAAGGGCAAATAACTTTTGATTCTGTGTCTTTTGTACAATTGGAGAATTTAGGGCATCATATAACTTTTGGAGGTGGAAGCATTTTGAAGAAGAGAAGCCACTACAAGAAAATTACCATTTTTCGACGGACAATTTCCGACGGATAGAAATCTGTCGCAATTTGCGACGGATTTTGCAACGAAAATATTTCTGACAAAATTTTCGACGGTTGTACCGTTGAAAATGAAAATAATAAATTATGTAATTTATTATATTATTATTTTATTTTTTGACGATTAGGAACGTCGATATTTTCGACGGATATCCATCCGTCGCAATTTCCGACGGTTATGATCATCGGAAATAAAAAATAAATTATTTTATTTATTATATTATTATTTTATTTTTCGACGATTAGGAACATCGATATTTCCGACGGATAACTATCCGTCGCAATATCCGACGGATTTTCCGACGGTTACGATCATTAGAAATAAAAATAATAAATTATTTTATTTGTTATATTATTTTTTTTATTTTTCGTCGATTAGAAACGTCGATATTTTCGATGGATATGCATCCGTCGCATATTTTGCCATAATTTCCGACGATTACAACCATTGAAAATGAAAATAATAAATTATGTAAAGACTTATATTATTATTTTATTTTTTGACGATTAGAAACGTCGATATATCCAACGGTCGTAACCGTCGGAAAATCCGTCGGTAATAATTAGCGACAGTTCAAACCATTAGTAAAATAAAAAACAAATATTATATAAATATTTTATTTTTATAATTAAATAATTTTCGACGGGTTCGATCGTCGGTAACTTTAAAAATAATATAGTATAAGTAAAAATAATAATATAACATATTACCGACGGTTCGGACCGTCGGTAAACTAAAAAATAAACATTATATATATGTAAGTAAACATTATATAATAATATAACATATTACCGACGGTTTTAATCGTCGGTAACTTTAAAAATAATATAATATAAGTCAAAATAATAATATTATATATTACCGACGGTTCTGACTATCAGTAAACTAAAAAATAAACGTTATATAATAATATAATATATTACCGACGGTTTCGACCATCGATAACTTTAAAATACTCTCCCCCATTTTTTTTCATTTTTCCGCTTCACAACTCTCTCCCATATATATATATTATTTCCATTCTCCATTCTCCACTTCTTTCCCTCTCTCCTCTCTCTCTCCATCTCCTATTTTGCCGACCGACCCGTCGGCGACCCTCTCCCTATCGGACGACGACCCGCCGGCGACCCCTCTCTCTCGGCCCGGATCTGGCCACGGGCGGCCGGATCGGCCTCCCCGCGGTCAGGATCTGGCCGCGGGCTGTCGGATCGGCCGCCCGTGGCCGGGATCTTGCCGCGGGTGGCCGGATCGGCCTCCCTGCTGCCGGGATCTTGTCGCAGGCGGCCGGATCGGCCGCCTGCGGCCCGGATCTTGCCGCGGGCGGCGGATCGGCCGCCTGCGGCTCGGATCTTGCCGCGGGCGGCGGATCGGCCGCTTGCAGCCCGGATCCGGGCGCGGGCGGCTGGATCGGTCGGGATCTTGACGCGGGCGGTTGGCTGCTAATTTTTTTTATTTTTAAAAATTTCTTTGCGACGGTTGCGACCGCCGAAAGATCGACGATTGCAATGACCGCTGAAAGTTTCGACAGGTTGTGACCGTCGAAAGTTTCGACGGGTCGCGATGACCATCGAAAGTTTCGACAGTTGCGTTGGAACCGTCGGACTTTTCGGACAGTTCCAACCGTCGGTCTGAACCGCCGAGACATTTTGGACCGTTGGAACCGTTGGCCGGGACTTTTCGGACGGTTGGAACCGTCGGTATTTTCGACGAATTTTTTACGACCGTCGCAAATCGATTTGCGACGACCGTTTTTCGGACGGATGGATTTTTTTTAATAGTGTGAATAGAGCAGGATGAATATCAAGTGAGAGCAACCAAACAGATGACACTTCTAGATTAAATAAAAAAATTGTTTAATTTAAATAAAAAATTGGACCAGACCGGCTAGGATTGAAGTTTTCTAATCTGTAGGTTGGGTCGAATCAAGTTGAATCCTAAACCCAATCTGTAGGTTAGGGATTGATTTGCCCAAAGTTGATTGGATTTGTTCCTCTGATAGAGTCCAGCTCTGTCAATGAACACCCCGGTGATCTCCAGTTCACACCATTAACTTTTCCCTCTTCCAATATTAATAATCCAAAATTAGTAGGAAGGGGGTGCCAGACGTATGGATTCAAAATTGGTCCACACGTGCATTTTAATTTTTTTTACATTAGAGAAAACTAATCTTGGAAGCTAAAATGCAAACATCGAAATTTCGCATTTTAAATTCTGAACCGTTAATATATTCAATTTAGATTTATTCAGAAACCTGCGGATCAAAAACATGTGGTGAACATTAACCTAAAATAAAAACTCATATATGTTAGCTGCCTACAAAAGTATAGTTACAAGGTACTTATGAAAAAAAAGGTATACATATGATATATCCACTATTCCACCTTCTAACAGTTAGGATAATCTACATTCTACAGTGTATACATATATCAGATCATTGTCGAGTTCACCTTCTTAAATTGGAGCTATTCATGATCCGAGGAAAGCAGTGTCTGGACTATGATATCCATGGTCGGCCTTAGACTTGCTTCCACTTCCAAACAAGAAATTGATACATAGAACATGACCTGTGCTTGCTTCATGTTGAACTTTCCATCCAGTTTCAGATCAACAAATCCTCCGATCCATGACTTCTCTTCCTCATCAGCCCCCAACTTCACCTTCAATGACCTGCTGCTCTGACTTCTAATCCAACTCATCAGATCAATATTACATGCTGCTCTGACTCCTTCGTCAGGCATCCACTTTGAGAGCCTGCTCCCGGTGACCAACTCCAGCAGCAGCACTCCGTAGCTGTAGACGTCAACTTTGGAGGTTATTGGCAAATTCGAAATCCACTCTGGAGCCATGTACCCTCTTGTTCCCCGCATGCGCAAAGTTTTCCGATCAGCAGCTCCTCTTTTCGTCAGCTTCGCCAGTCCGAAGTCAGCGATCTTTGGCTCGAAATCTGAATCCAGGAGTATGTTCTCAGGCTTGATGTCACAGTGGATGACCCACTCGAGGCATTCATGGTGAAGGTATGCGAGGCCCTTTGCGATCCCTATTGCAATCTTGTACCTCTCCCTCCATCTGAGCGTGCTGCCGGCGTCAAAGAGGTGCCTGTCCAATGCGCCGTTCTCCACGTACTCTGACACCAAAAGCCTGTGCTTTCCTTCTGCACAGAATCCGAGCATCCGCACCAGATTCATGTGATTTAACCTCCCTATCAGGTTCAGCTCTGCATGGAATTCTTCTTCCCCGTGATCCATGTTCTCCAACTTCTTCACCGCCACGGTCGTCTCATCATCCAAGGTGCCCTCGTAAGCTGCTCCACAAGCACCCCGACCGAGCTCATGCTTGAAGTTTCCAGTTGCCTTCTTGAGCTCTTTGTACGTGAACTTCCTGATCTGTCCAGGTATCACGTCATATCCTTCTCCTAGTGAAGTTGGTCTACGACCAGTTCTCAAGATAAGCCACCACCCAGGGATAAGGAACAACAGTTCGATCACGCCGAACGCTGATACGAACGCATAAAAGTAGCTCCATTTAACTCTGCTACCACCGTTTCTCTTGTATGCAGCAGCAAGCACGATCGTTTCCTCAGTCATGCTGCATGTATGATTTCGCGCAGTGGATGGAGCAGTGGATTTTGGAACTTTCAAGTAAGCACTTCCGAAGTTGTTTATATTTGGAGATGTTCGACCGTTAAAGAGATTAAAGAACTCGTCGCCCTTTGTGAAGCATGCACCTGAGCCATCCTTGTGGTACACCACGCCCACGCACAAACAATCCTGCAAGCACAGCTGCTTACATTCTTCTAGCGATACCGCGGGAGTTTTCTTGCGATCGTAACCCCAAAAGTCCGTGTATGGCAGCTCATAGAAGCCCCAAAAGGCTTTGTTGCAAGTTATCTTAAACGTGGGCTCGCAGCCCTGGCTCCAGTCGCTTGGATCAACCATCTCATAGTACGGCGGACAAGAACAGGTTGGTTTCGATTGCGAATTCGTGCAAATCCCGTTCTTACCACACACTCCGTGCACCTGGCAAAGCTGTGGGATTGCTTCCCATACAACAGACCACGTCCCTGTCGTCTTGTTCAGGCTGTGCATGCGGAGGTTGCCATCGTAATCCAAGGTCAATCTTCTCATGATTCTAGAGCCCATGTCAGAAGCTTTAAATGTCAAGTTATCACTCGACATGAACTGACCCATTTGATCGAAGGCTGCTAACCTGGTACCATTATAGGTGTTCCTATTGCTCATCCACATGGGAAAAAATATGTTAGGCCAATATATGCTGGAAGTCTCTTTTCCGTAGTAAATAAGCTTGATCACGTTATCATTGTCGAAGTATGAAGTATAGAACCCTGAAGCTAGCGATCCATTAGGAGCCGAAGACACCAACTTAGTGGCTTCAGTCATCAGCTGTGTCGCAAGGAGCGTATCAGTAGGGTAATCGAAGCTTTGCCATAGAACGTTGTCTTGCGGATCCTTCACCACGAGGTTTCCAGTATCAAGAAGCTCCACTCGGTTGGCCGCGGTGTGGCTCGTGTTGGTGCGCCACACCTCCATGCCGTCGGCGTCCGTGAGCACCAGGTTTCCCCTCTTGCGCATGGTGATCCTTGCGCCATGGCCGTTGACGGGATGGTCGCGGTTGGCAGTCCAGACGACCGTCCTCTCCTCGGCGTGCGTGACCCAGATGGAAAATGTATTCGCATTCGGGCCTACCGAGTAGAATCCGCAAGTGTAAGAAGTGTCCGGGGAGACCAAGAGTCGCTTCGAGCCGTTGCCTGCAAAGAGCGAAGACCCTCTGGACAGGGAGTTCGTCGCTGCCGTGGAAGTATGAGGAAGGAACAGAAGAGAAACAAGAAAGGCCAGAACACACAGAGTGACTGGAAGTGAGGGCTTCTTCATGATACCACAGAAATATTCCTGAGTGATAATTTGATGCGGCTCTAATTCCTGAATATAAAAGTTGGCGGAATCAACTGATTCGTGATATATGGGATGAAGCACAAGAGAATGCGTATGAACAAGTCTCCTGCCAGTTGCTTTGTGCTTAGCGATCGGAAGAAGACTAAAATTATTTCTTTTTTAATAGGAAAAAGATGTCATTTTAGGTGAGCTCTCGTTTATTGTAAACAACTTGCACTTCAATAGGGAAAAAAAAACGTGTACCCGAATTTTCTGAAGTTTACAAGATCCTGATTGACTAAAATTTAATTTTGAGATGAAAAGTCAGAGAAAAAAATATTTTCCACTATTTATGCATTTTTTATTGCTTCTCCAAAGTAACACCTATCCTTCAATTCGCATGACGTTAAAAATTATGTACATTGACTAAAAATTGGAATGTGAAGTTGCTTAAATGATGTGAAACTAGTATTCACTTCTCTCCAACTTATTGTTTATATAATTTACTATTTATAATAATTCACTCCACTCCAACTGAGGTCAAAGGTCAATCTCCTCAAGATCCATTTTTTTGTGTGTGTGTGTCTGTTTGGCTCATATCGATTTTTTACCTGCACATATGGGAATTCAATCGCGGTGGAAAAGTATGCAACCATCCAAAAAAAAAGTCGTCATCAACCCAATAGAACAAGTGATTTAAAGCATGTATCACGTTTTGGAAAATGCAATAGAACCCAGTAGCAAATTGTTTTAATTTAGGCATATGTATCATGCAATTGTTGTTGGAATAGCAAGTTTCTGTAAATTTAAAACATCATTTTTCTTATTACCTTGGTCCCTCCCTTAACTTGTACGTGAAGAGCAACTCATGCCCCATGGTAGCATTTGGATGAAAGAATCTAAATTAGCATTAGTCACTAAAATCTAATCAATTAGAAAATAAATTATATATATATACATTAATAATACATTGAATCCTACCTCAACTGATCCTTGAGACAATTTGAATCTTAAAATTCTTCATGCATGTGAAATTCTTAACGATGTGGATGAAAAATATAATTATGAGAAGATGAAAGCTTATTGAACATTGATTTATATAAGCTCTTTGTGCAAAATATAATAATTAAAAGAAATAATTTTATTTTTTATTAAAATGAAAATATTAAATAAAATAACTTAGGATAAGCTTAGAGCTTGATTAATTGTAATATCTTACATTTTTATTAATCCTTCAAAGGGTTTGTAGCTAAAATAAAAAAATATTTTAATAACATTAATAATTTGATATTTTACCTTAATTAAATCCATAAATGAAATCAATGCTATGTACTTTTATAAAAGAATATATTTCATATTTATTTTGATTACTATAAACAATTTAATTAATGATCATTATAAAAAAATTAGTATAACAATAATTCAATATAATAAAAAATTGTAAAAGTATAAAGGTAAAAAAAATAAAGTACTATTAAATTATCATATTTATTAATATTCTTAAATTGTAAAAGTTTATACATAATGGTATCATTAAATTACTAAAAAAACTACTAGAAAATTTCACATCAGCTAAAAGAAAATTATTCGGCTGGAACTAATTCAGTTCTTGTCGTTAGAATTTGATTCTCTAATAGTTCGGCGTGTTTCTCATAAGCATTGGCGAAACTCTCAAACCGCAACAATGCTTTAAAGAAATTTATGTAGTTATTTAATTAAGTAGGAGTGAAAGCATGAACTTAGGAATACTCTACAAATAAATGAACAGAATAGTGAAAGACTAGTAACACTCGCAAAATGTGAATCATTTCTAACACGCTATCTGCTCCTCTTAGAACTTGAATTTTTCATTGATTTTTATCTCTATCCTGGCATGAATAAAATGACAGAATTGGGTTGGCATCATATATTCTTGCAGAATTGGGTTGGCACGAATAAAAAGACAATTCTTTTTTTTAATTTCTGACCAATATAAGAGAGGTATTTAGTGTTCGAAGCTACGATAATAGTTTATTCTCAAACCAATATAATATCTCCATGACTCAGAATTAGAAATTATTAGTACTCATTGATCATCTAAGAGACATTACAAGTTAGAGCCATTAAGAAGACTACCTCGATCCCGAAAACAATTAGTTGGTGATTACATGCCATATCAATGTTATTAAATTAATCTCCTCAAGATACATTTTTTTCTTGCTCATATCGATTTTTTCACTGCGTATATGGGCATTCAATGGCAGTGGAAAATTATGCAAACATTCAAAAAAAAAAAAAAGTCGTCATTTTGATGCTTAAGCAACCCGCATCATAAATTTAAAACATGTCTTGGAAAATGCGTATGAACCCAGAGAAGTTGAGTTGATTTCTCTAAAAAAAATCAGTATGCACCAGTCCCTTTGATTTAGGCATATGTACCATGCAAGTTTTTTTTATTGCAATTAAGTTAGTGTCTGTAAACTGACATCCACTGTTGGGTCCTTTCTTTAAGTGTTGAAAAAAAAAGTTAAATTGATAGTTGCGAAATTATTATTTTCCTTTTTAATGCTTACAATAATAATGGGACGATGATAATAATATAAAGAAATTAAATTAGACAAAAGACGCAAAGGATTAACGTGAAAATTTTCTCAATGTGAGAGAAAAAAACTACGGGAGCAAGGAGTAAATCTTTCACTATGAAATAATAATATGTTACAAAATATGTTCTCTTGACTACGCAGAGGAATACAATAATATTCTCAAGAATTAATTTTGGATGCCACAGAATAAATATCTCTCGAAACTGAAAATAAAAGTTAAAATGATCTCACCGAAATATGAGGAATAGATGAGAAGACTGCTGAGAAGTAATGTTTGAAGTTTCGTTGAGAATAAATAAGAACTCGTTCCCGAATCAAATTCCGAAGTTCTCTTCACTCTCCTCTCTTTTTCTCTCTCGGTAGTTGTACACGCACGGATGTAGAAAATATTTTTTCCTCTCGTGCATTGATGATTCGTTCAAGTGCAATCTTCAAGTGCTCCTTTTATAGCTGCAATAGATGATGACATCATGTTGAATTTGATTCCTCCTCTCTCTCGGAATCATGTTAAACATCAACACGATTTTTCTCTTTTTTTTCTTTCCTACTCGATGTCGAATCCGATTGCTCATCGCATAAGCAATAAAGGACCAATAAACTCTCCATTCTTGTTTACGCGAAGGAATCCATCAAACCTGCATGCTCCTTGCAGAACTCGGTCTTCTCTCTCGATAGACGCTTCGTCATCCTATTTGACATATTTTTGTCAGTATGGATCTTGCGAAGAAAGAATTTCTTTTTCTTCGTCTCGTCGCGAATCTAGTGATATCGGACATTAATGTGCTTGGACTTAGAGTAGAAACTAGAATGCTTACTCAAACATATCGCATTCTGATTATCGCAGTGGATAATATATTTCTCTTGCGTCAAACCTAAGTCCCTCAGAAACTATTTCCCACAGAATTTCCTTACCTACTTCAGTAGCTGCAATATATTCTGCTCCAGTCGTTAATAGTGCAACACACTTTTGTAAGTTGGATTGCCATGAGACTACTCTTGCGAATGTCATCAAGTAATCAGAAGTTGACTTTCGATTATCAATACGTCAGTAAATCCTTCCAATACTGGTTCGGCATTCCCAAAACGTAAACATATCTTAGACATGCCTAGAAGACATCTGAGAATCCACTTGAATGCATCGCAATGCTCTCTACCACAAATTGATAAGAATCGACTCACCACGCCAACTGCATATGCTATGTCTAGCTTTGTACAAACCATTGCATACATCAGACTGCCAACTATAAATGAGTATGGGACATTCTTCATCTACTTGTCGGTTTTACTTTTCGGACTGTCTAGAACTCAACTTAAAGTGGCCTACAAGTGGTGATAGAATTGCCTTTGCGTTCTTCATGTTGAACCTCTCAAAGACTTTATTGATGTACGTTTCTTGGGTTAACCATAGCTTGCGCTGCTCTCAGTCACGAGTGATCTTCATACCAAGGATATTCTTTGTTGCGCCTAAGTCTTTCATAGAAAAGCATTGACTTAGCTCTAGCTTTAACTTGTCAAACTTGCTTTTATCCTGACTTACAATGAGTATGTCATTAACATATAACAACAAGATAATAAAATTATCATGTCAAAAATATTTTACAAAGACACAATGATCTAATCTTGTCTTATTGTATCATTGTTGCGTCATGAATGGCTCAAACTTCTTGTACCATTGACGAGGTGCATGTTTGAGTCCATATAAACTTTTCTGCAATTTACACACTAGGTTTTCTTTTCCTTTTTCTCAGAAACCCTCTGGCTATTTCATATAAATCTCTTCTTCCAAGTCACCATAAAGAAAAACTGTCCTGACGTCTAACTATTGAATTTCTAGGTCCTTGGTAGTAGCTAATCTAAGAACCATTCGAATTGATGATATTTTGACCACTTGTGAGAATATCTCATTAAAATCAATTCATTTATTCTGACTGAACCCCTTGACAACTAACCTTGTCTTGTATCTTGGGTGTGAATTATTTTCTTTACTTTTCAATCGAAACACCCATTTGTTCTTGAATACCATCTTCCTTTTAGAAAGTTTCACCAGTTTGTAAGTGTTGTTCTCATGTAGAGATTGCATTTCGTGCTGCATGACTTTCATCCACTCATCTTTCTGCTCATGTGACAAGACTTCTTGATATCACACTGATTCTCTCCCTTCAGTTAATAACACGTACTCTGTCGGGGAGTATCCCTTTGACTCTTGTCTTTGTCTATTCGATTTTCTCAACTGAGGCTCTTGCTTTGGTGCATCATGCTCGACATGTGGCTTATCATCACTGTCTTGACTACCCGAGTGTATATCTGAAATATATGAGCTGCTATCACCGCTATTGTCATCTTGATCAACTTATGGAACAATATCATCTTCTGTCAGTGCATCAACTGAACTCAGTTCGGCGAGATAATCAGTGAAGCTAGTTGGCTCTTTGTCCTTCGACAGGTCTTCAATTGTTTGGTATTTCATGAACACAACATCTCTGCTTCTAATAACCTTCATGTTAACAGGATCCCAAAATCTGTAGCCAAATTCATCACCTCTATATTTAAGGAAGATACATTCTTTCGATTTGCCGTCAAGTTTTGATCTCTCATCACTAGGAATGTGAAGAAAGGCTTTGCAACTGAACACTTTGAGATGCTTATATGAAACATCCTTCCTTGGTCAAATTTTTTGAGGTATGTCATCATCTAGAGGTAGTGATGGTGAGTGCTTGATCAGTTCGACCGAAATCCCTTCGATGGCTTGGCATGTATAAGTATACATCTGACACGTTCCTCAATTGTTCTGTTCATTCTCTCACCAACACCGTTTTGCTGAGGAGTCTTGAAAACTATCTTCTCAAGTTTGATGCCATAGGTGTTGTAGTATTCTTCAAACGGACCTCTGTATTCACCGTCATTGTCTACCCGAATATACTTGAGCTTCTTGCAAGTTTCTCTTTCGACTTTGGCATGAAACTTCTTGAACTCTACCAACACCTGATTTTTGTGTGCTATAGGAAAAGTCCAAACTCTTTTAGAATGGTCATAAATAAATATAACAAAATAAAGAACACCACTTAGAATTTTATCCTTCATGTAGCAGACATCATTATGCACTAAATCAAGTACGTGTGAACATCTAGATGAAGAAGTTCTATTAAATGTAACTCTAGTCTGCATACTAGCCAAGCAATGAACATATACGTCAAGTGAAGTGTCTTTCATACTTGGTAGCAGATTTCGTTAAGTTAATATATGAAGTCCTTTCTCACCAATGTGACCAAGTCGCTTGTGCCATAACTCAGAGGGTAACATCTCTTGAGTCACGTTTATCTCCTCGGTGTAGTGTTGTGCTTCAGTCTTGTAGAGTGTACCATCTTTGCTTCTTTTCGCCAGTAGGAGTGAACCTCGCTTGAGTTTTCACACTCCCCCTTTGAAGTTGTTCTCATAGTCGTCGTCGTCTAATTTTCCAACTGAAATTAGGCTGAGACAGATCTCTAGTATATGTTTCACATTTTTTAGCACAATCTTGCATTCAGTATTGGTCTTCAACTGAACGTCTCCGACGCCAGCAATTTGGGACTCCGACTTACTCCCCATTTTTACTGACATGATTGCTCCATCTTTATATGTTGAGATACGAGGGGTAACATGAAATGAAACTGTAGTGTCTAAGATCCAAATTGAATCTTGACTCACAACATTGACATCATCTTCTTCCTCTTCTTGAATAAGAAAGTATATATCATCTGATGTAGCCACCGCAATGTTGTTTCCACCATTGTCCTTTTTTTCAGCATCTTCAGACTCTTCATGTGACTGATCATGCTTTAATCTTCTGCACTCCTTCTTGAAGTGTCCTAGTTTATCACAATGATAACATGTGACTTCTTTCCTGGACGTTGACTTACCTCTTGACTTTGATTTATCGTGGCTATAAGAGTTTCTCTATTTGTTTCTCCCACGATCTTCCATAATGAATACTTCTGATTTATTATTAAGATTCTGCTCTTGCCTTCTCGTTTCTTCTTTGAACAAACTATTCTTGATAGTTTTTAAAGATAGTTGTCTACTTAGAGCAGAGTTATTCAGAGAGATAACGAGCGTTTTCCAACTATCAGGTAATGAACTCAACACTAGTAGTGCTTGAATCTCATCTTCAAATACGATCTTTACTGGGGACAACTTGTTAATTAATTCTTGAAAGCTGCCAAGATGTTCTACAACAGAATGATCATCCTTGTACTTTAGGTTAACAAGTTTCTTCGTCAATAGCACCTTATTTGGCGGATTTGCGCTCATACATTTCTTATAATTTTTTCCACACTTCGACGGTTTCATCAATATTGATGATATGATGAAACACCTTATCGTCAACCTATTGTCGAATTTGTGCAATTGTCTTAGTCTTAATCCTCCTCCACTTTTTAACATTCATGTCTCGGGCTTTACAGCATCACCTTCAATTGGATTATGAAGGTCTCTGCAATTTAAGTAATCTTAGGCTTCCAAATAGAATAATTTATTTCTGTGAGCACGAGCATTCGACTGGGGCCATTATTGTCCTCCATTATAATGTGCACTTTCCTGACCAGGCTTTGATATCACTATTGAGAAAAAATGCTGAACTGGTAGTTGCGGAATTATCTTCTTTTTTTAGTGCGCACAATAATAATGGGATGATGCCAATAATATAAAAGAATTAAATTAGATCGAAGACGCAAATGATTAACGTGAAAAACCTCTCAACGTGAGAGGAAAAAAATCACGGGAGCAATGAGCAAATCTTCTTTTTTTTATAAAATATCTTCTCTGAACTACGCAGAAGAATACAATAATATTCTCAAGAATTAATCTTGGATGTCACATAATAAATGTCTCTCGGAACTGAGAATAAAAGTCAAAACAATAGATGAGAAGGCTGCTGAGAAGTAATGCCTGAAATTTCATTGAGAATGAATAAAAACTCATTCCCGAATCGAACCTCGAAGTTTTCTTCTCACTCTTCTCTTTTTCTCTCTCGGTGGCTGTACACGCACGGATGTAGAAAACATTTTTTCCTCTCGTGCATTGATGATTCGTTCAAGTGTAATCTTCAATTGATGTTACTGCTCCTTTTATAACTGCAATAGACAATGACATCATGTTGAGTTTGATTCCTCTCTCTCTCATAATCATGTTAAACATCAACATGGTTTTTCTCTTATTTTTTCTTTCCTATTAGAATCCGAATCGCGATTGCTCATCGCATAAGCAATAACGGACCAACATTAACTTGTTCATACAGAACAGCTCATGTCCCATGGTAGCATTTGGGTGAAAAAATATTTTAAATTGTTATTATTTATAAAAAGTAATCAAATAGACAAATAAATTTTAATTTATTGTTCAGAAGAAAAATATAATGCCGATGAAGTAAAAATTTATTATACATTAATTAGATAAGTTCTAATAGATTTTTGCACAAAATATGAGAATAGAAAAAATAAAATTATCTTTTACTAAAATAGAAAAATATATTTTAGATAAAATTAACTTATGATGAACTTAAATCTTGTTTAGTGATAATATAAATCTGCAGTTATATTTTTATTAACTCCTTCAAAGGGATGATAGCTAAAATAAAATAATGTTTAATAACATTAATATACATTTCATACTTTTTAAATTTTACCTTAATTAAATCCATGTCATGTACTTTTATAAAAGAATATATTTTACATTTATTTTGATTACTATGAACAATTTAATTAATATATAATTAATCAAAAAAATAGTTTAATAATAATTCAATATGATAAAAAATTGAAAAGGTATAAAAGCTAAAAGAATAAAGTACTATTAATTGGCATACTTACTAGTTTCTTAAATTGAAATATATATATAAAGGTATCATTAAATTAATAAAACTACTACAAAATTTTACATCAGGAAAATAAAAGAAAATATATAACATGCTTAAAGTACAAAAAACCTAAATAAAATATCAAATATGATGAAGATAATAATAAAGTTAATTACTACACATATATATTGAAATAAAATACAAAAAAGAATAAATGGAAACCTTCATAAAACACTTAATGGGAAAACATAATTTATAATTCATAGTTCAATAAATTATAACATAAGAATATAAAATATAATTTGTACACATATTAATCCTTGAATATAAAAGTATACATTAATATTTTTATGAGAATTTTAATAAATTATGTACTAAAACATAAATTTTAAGAAAAATAAAATTTTATTATTAACATTTGATGTAGGAAAATTCATACCTATAGTTAGAGTAAAAAATGCATTTTACATTGATTTGCATAATATTTAGTGCATGTTTATGGACTCAATTCTCGAATTTCATGATTTATGAATTTTCTTATCTCACTTTTATAACTATTGAAATTTTTGTTATTTGAAGGCAAATAACTTTTGTTTCTTTGTGTCTTTTTGTACAATTGGAGAACTTTAGAGCATCATGTAACTTTTGGAGGTGGAAGTATTTTGAAGAAGAGAAGCAAGTTGAATAGAGCAGGATGAATATAAAGTGAGGGCATCCTCTCATAGATTCTGCCAGGAGGGATCCAAAAGCAGAGAAGAGTCAGAAGAAAAAGAAAAGTAGTACGTGAAAAAGGAGGAGAAAAATCCTAGGGATAAAAGGGAAAAGGAGGGAGTCAAAAAGGCAGTACGACCATATGCGTCCATACAAAGAAGAAGAATAAGAAAGTTTTCGTTCTTTCTTTTTGTTCTTCTATTTTAGGATTTGGATTTTGTATAAACTTCTGCAAAAGCACACGCTTTGTTGTACCGTTTAAAAAAAAGTTGGAATTAAGTTTAAAAGAAGGGATTTTGGTCATTATGCTGGAATGATCAACTGGAAAAAATATAAATAAAGTGATGTGTGAAAAAAAAAAAGATGCTCGTCTTCTTCCTCCCCTGCACGGCTACTATTCACCCATGAGTGCTATCTTCAGCCATCGTCCCTTCCGATTGGCCATTTTTCATCATCCGGTCACCATTTTTCGCACGAGGTACCGATGAAAATAGGACGAAGAGACGAACATTTTGACATGGGTTAAAGATGAACATTTTGACATGGGTTAGGAGATGATAGGTCCACTGTGCACGACGCAGCAAGCTTAGAACGTGAGGGAAGGGGGGAAGTTTGCCGATGACGATTTCTACTCCGATTTGCGTCGATCTCTCTCCTGGTGAGTTGTAGATCATTCTCATGTTGATTAGGATCATTTTGACGAGTTTTAAACGTGTTCTTGTTCTAAATCACGGAGGTGGCCGAGTTGGGCTTTTCTGACAACATTTCTGGCGAGTTCAACGGGAGCTCCGACCAAGCTCATCTCGATATTCTAGTAAGTGCACACATGAGGCAGAAAGATATCCGATTGCTGTCCGTATAATAATTAGTCGCTAATTCCTTTTAAGTTTGTGGGTTTCGGACTCTGATCGTTCTTCGGTGACCTTTTTAGCGTTCGGCGACTTTTCGACGCTTCGACGGGTACGACTGTGGTTCTGAGAGCGGTGGCTACAATTATTGTATGAATGATCAAATAGTTGAAAGTAATTAATTATAATTTAGTTAAGTCTTAAGTAGAATTTATTTAAAATTTGATTTGAATTTCGCTCATAGAGTGTTGTTAATCAAAAGGCGATAGTTCATTGGTTGTTAGACTACTACTAGTTGAGGACGAGGCCTTCATTTCTTTCTTAGTAAGTATTGTAGCAAATCCATAATAGGACTTAGTTTATGATAAGCAAGTTGAGTAGTTGTGAAGAGTGAATTATCAATTAATTTTTTATAATATTAATTTATCAAGTAATGAATGCGATAGGTTGTGTTTACTTTTGATTGGATTCGGACGAGGGGGATAATTTGGGACTCGACGAATCGAAGGTGAGGGAACTTATCTCAATTGATATGAATTGCTTAACCCTTCGGAGTGATGACATTGTTCCACTCGTGTAATAGATTTTCGTGATAGTTTCCTTCATGCATATTCATATATTTGTATGCTCCATATGTGTGTCATCATATGACTTATGATATTTTATTATGAATTTCGAAAATCCATCGAAGTTTATCTTTGTGAAATTGAAGTGAATATTTGATTTTTGAAAGGAAAGTTTATATGATGATTTCCAATTCTAAACCTCTATTTGAAAATTGCATTCATACATCATGTGCATTATATGTAAAAACACGCATAAGCGGAGTGTTTTCACCTCAGAGAATTAGTCAACTATGAGTAGACTGGTTGGGATCCAGTTTGCTTTGTGTCGATATAGTGATACGAGGAGCAAGTTCAACATTATGTGTCGATATAGTGACATGAAGGGTGGAATTAGAACAATCATCATGTGCCGATATAGTGATGATGGAGTGGAGAAATAAAAAAATAAGCTCTGTGTCGATATAGTGATACGAGGAGCGGTTCAACGTTATATGATGATATAGTGACATGAGGGACGAAATTAGAATAACCATCATGTGACGATACAGTGACAAAAGGGCGGGTGAAGAAGCACTCGACTGATGAATGGTATGGATATACGTGTTTGATAATGTTTTCCCAAATTTTATAATATTGTTTTATTACCATGCATGTGCACTCGTAGCATTCATTTCGGTATGATTTTTATTTAAATGAATTACCTTGGAGAAATGAAAAGAGTTTGGAATAAATTCTGAAAATAAAAAGGTTGATTTTTCTTTCACTATTTTAATATTTGAAATAATCATTTTACTCATAGCTTCTTAATGCTTATTCCTCTTGTTTATTTATTTTTCTAGTAATGAAAGAAAATTTGCATAACATAAAATAAGAAATATAAATGGGTTAGAAAATGATCATATGTGAGAGGCGTGATCTTTGCATTGTTAACTTTGTGTTTCATTGAGTTTTTCCTATATGAATTTATTACTCGAAATATGCTTTGAAAGATTTTGAAAATGTTGAATTATTGTGTGAAACGATGAACGCTCATGTTATATGATTTACGAGCATCTAACTCATGATTTTAATTTGATAGTGAGTTTGTAACTCACTATTTTGGATATGTGTTCTCACCCTTTAGCTATTTATTGAACTGTAAGTAATGTCCTTGTAACTGTCTGTGATGATTTAAGCTTTGAAGTTAATTGACTGTGATAAGATATATATAAAGTATTGTACATGACGTATGAATGAATTTACGCATATGCCATTGTGAAATTTTTAAAAATTTTCAGAGTTAGTTAATTTTTCGTTGAATATTTGAATTCACATTTAATCATTTGATTTAACAATTTCACCCTCCACAACGAGTAAAAAGGACGATCACATTTGTAGTCAATATGAAATTAGCTGGCTTAATGCAAACTGAGGAGTTGGGACGTCACATTTGTAGTCAATATTAAAAAAATCAACGTGGTATCTGGTTAATTAGATTATTGCTATCAAATCATATACATATTCCAAATGTAAGGCCTTCAAATTTTAAAGGTGAACCTCATATTTGTATGTTTGCCAACATCATGTTTTTTGGATGGCTCTAAATTCAATACATAGCAAGAACCAAAGGCAGAGATTTCTTCCTTCTGTTCACAAATTAATTCCTGATAAGAGAACTTCTCTAATAGACTTTCAGTATCAACAGGACAATCTTCAGAAACTGATCCAGTTTGAGCTGGTCCGTCACACCTATCAATTCGACTTTGGAAAGTTCCAGAAATGCAAGTTTACTGGAGTCCCTGTGCTGTCTGACAACCTGCGCACTTTGGACCCGAGGCATTGTTGTTCTCGTCTTCAGGAGCTGCCACTGGCAATCAAGAATCATCCGAATATACACATCTTCAGCTGCCATCCGGAGTCGCTGAACTGAATATAAACTAAATAGTTTGTTCGTGATTACAAGAAATCAGCATGAAGGGTAGGAATTCAGAGTTTGCATCTTGAGGAAATAGAGTTATACTCTATTTACAAATACCTTTTCTTTTTTGTTTTCTTCAATGTACGAACCCTGATTTTGGAGTTACAAATACCTTGATATTTAGTTTCCACAGTTCCGATGCTGATACTGATCCCGGTTCGCATCATGAGCTTTGAACAGATGTCTTGAAGAAGTGTGGGGAGTTTTTCTTTAGTTGCAAAAGCATTTGGATACTCATTGTATTATGAATTTGTGAGCTCTTAGAGAATGACTTGTACCCAGATGATGAATTTGTGAGAAGACTCCACCAGCATTCAGATGGATCTATGATAATTTGCTAGCTCATTTGAAGTTGCTTTGCCTACTACTCCTTGTTTTCCAAAGATTACACATTTGAGAAACATCGACAGATTAGATTGTGGATGGCTCGTGGCTTTATATCTAATGTAGGATCATCAGAGCATTAAGGAGCCAAGTGTGACGACCATCCGCATGAAAAGCTGAATTCTAAAAGAATGACTATCCTACCAAGTCATCAAAATACTTGGCTCCTTCATCTTTAATATTTTGAGAATCTTATGACTCTACATTAGATATAAAGTCCTAAGCCATCCACAATCTAACCACTTGATGCTTCTTGAATATAACCCTTGAAAAACAAAGAGTAGTAAGCAAAACAATGCTTCAAATGAGCCAGCGAATTATCGTAGATCCGTTTGAAGACTGCCTCACAAATTCATCAAGTGATTCTTTAAGAGCTTCGTCCATTCAAATGCTTTCGCAGTTAAAGGCACTGCCCCACACTTCTTCATGACATCATCAGAATTGCAGAACAGATGCAACTTGCAGATTAACCAGCAGATGTAGTCGGATAGAAGCTCCAAATGATATGGATCCCATGCTCGCATAATGTTGGCAATTTTGAAGTGGCTTCTTGCTACAATCACTTTGCTTCCCGGAGCTGCTTTGCAAAGGATACCTTTAAACTTTCCCAGTGTGGATACTGCACACTCAGCAGGTCATCAAGAACGAGTAGGAATCTCCTCCCTGCTAAGAGATCTCCTGTTGATTTCTGCACGACCTTCAGTTGGCTAAGCCCAATCGCCTCCACCATGGCTTTCATTATCTTGGTGACATCACAAGCATCCTAAGCCCAATCTCCCTTAAGTCCAAGAGGAACGTCACTGAGTTGAGTCGCGGTTGTAGACATGCTGAACGGGCGCTGTCTTGCCCACGCCGGGCATACCACTGACGTGAACAATGGAGTAGTTGGAATGGCCGGGCTTCTCGAGAAGTAGCACATTGATGACCTGCTTCATCTCCTCATCCTAGAGATGGTGGGAGGTCGGGCCACGTTGCCGATGTCCCTCCTGGTCCTGTCCTCAGGCGAAGGGCATTGTGGTCGAAGGCCACCTCCTTGCGTCTCTTGATCATTTTATCAAACACGTGGGGAAGGTAGGAAGGTGGGGTGAATACTACCTCACCGGGTCGACGTTAACGCTTTGTCGGCGCCGCTGGAGCTGCTCTCGTGGAGCGCGCTGCACTTTCCGTGAAGTGCATCCGTACTCGAACTCCTCCACGATGTCGTTGGCCGCGCTTGTCGTACTCGTCGCACACGTCCATCTCCTCGGCGGTCCTGATGGTGAAGGAGATCCTCCCTTGCAACTGCTTCAAGGTCTCGAACGCGTCGCCGCCAATGGATCCGCCATATCTCTGGCAGCCTGGAGGAAGCTGCGCACCAAATTCAACATCGTGGTGAAGAAGCTGCGCCCTGCTCTCCTTGATCGGCCATGGCAGCTGCTGGATCATGGTGGCTGTATGGGCAGAAGAGGATCTGGAGACGATGAAGCGGCGTCCGGCAAACAGGGCACCCTAAATCAGAAAAAAAAACCCATTCAAAACCAAATCAAGCTTCGAAAACCCTTTTTTTTTTAACGGAATGTGATACATCATCGTCGGGTGGATGATCAACCCAAAAAAAAAATCACTTAATGTGGTACCCGCTCGTTTGGCCAAAAAGTCAGTAGTCTAGGAACAAAAATGGTGAAGTTTTTTATTAAGAATAAGATGATAGTGATGAGGATCTTATTCTTCGTTGGCAACTTGATTCTTTAAGATTCCGATGAGAACAAGTTGAATGCATTTGTCGTTTCATTTAATCATTTCAAACACCGCGATAAGGCCCGCTCCAATGCTGAAGCCACAGCCTCTAGAGCAAAGAGGAAACGAGCGAGAATTAAACACTATGTATCTCGCACCTTCTGTTTGGTTGAAATTTTATTAAAGAGAAGAAAAGATAAAAACTAAGAAAGGAAGTCAGGAGAACAAGAGTGAATAGTTAGTCATGTTCACATCATTAAAAAGAATGGAAGAAAATGAATGTTAGGTGATAATTTTATTTGGATGATTCTATTATTTATATGTATATATGTTTAATTTATATAATTAAAAATAAAAATACAAGTTAAGTATGTTTTTTTCTTTTTTTCTACTTCGATTTAAAGGTGAAAGAATTGGAGGAGAATGAAGAGAAAATTGAGAAGACTTTCTTCTTCATTCTCCTCCAACTTAATTCAAACAAACAAAGAGAATCGATTCTCCTTCTTTCTCTTTTTATTAATTCTCCTCCTTTCACCCCAACTAAATAGGGCCTTAGTTCCGTAAAATAATCATCAGTGTTTAGAATGAACAATGAGGAAGATGGGGCTGGGGGTCCCTAAAAAATATAGGAAACATCATAGCTATTGAAGTACGCTAGGATCCTCTCCCAAATAGCATTGATAGAAAGTCTGAGAGAGCCAAAGTGAATATCATTCCTGTGTTTCCTGAGAGAGCCAAAGCTTCGAAAACTGGATTATATTGTAGACTTACCATTTCGACAAATCCTCGAGCAATGACACCTTCCATCGTCCTTTGCCCGCAATTCAAAATAGACAACTCCTTGAGAGAATTCAAGATCTGGTAACCAGCTGGAAAATCTATGGTCTCACCACGAATATAATAAATATTCAGACTTCGAAGCATTGGAAGCTGGCAATAGTTGGAGAGCAAATTGAGGTCCCATTCTTGGCAAATATTGAGCTTTGTGAGAGAATGAAGCTGCCATGGTAGTGTCCTGAGCTCAGGACAAGTTCTAATCGAACCGAGAGCCTCCTCAGTTTCGGACAGATAAATATCCTAAGCTCACCAAGACGTGGGAAGTCGAACTCCTCCACATCGTGCTACTCCTCCCATGTAGCAAAACTCCAACTGCTCGAGCAAGGGAAAGCACCAATGATATGACTGGGAGAGAGGAGGAACTCGCGCCTGACACTCTTCACGTCATGCAGACCCTCTATATAGAGCTATTTGAGAGTTGAGAGATGACCCCCTCCTCTTCACAACCTAAGGCACCTCGTTGTCGGAAGTGGTAAAAAATTGTGGTTCCTAACATTGTAAAGCTATCTAATTCTCGTCTGCATGACATTCAGGAAGCTTCCAAGGATGAGATCCACATCTCCTCGGAGGAAACCCAAAATAGCAAATCTACGGCGTGGTCTCGTTGCTCGTCTGGTTGGAGAAAACATCTCAAAAGAAAAGCTGCAGAAGGATCTATCCGTCTTGTGGGGAGAATGGCCTATCATCAACGTGACTGACCTAGGTAATAATTTTTTTTTCTATTCCTATTTAAAACGGAGGAAGATAGCGTGAAGGTACTCACCCAAAGCCCATGGAACTATGGAGGTACCATTCTAAACCTATTTAAACTTAAACCTTTCTTCCGTCCATATGATGATCGAATTTCTTCATCTCCGGTTTGGATCTTGCTCCCTGGTTTAGCCTATGAACTCTATGATACTAATATCATTTTATGCATAGCTTCCATATTTGGTACCCCTCTAAAGATAAATGACAACACGGCGAAGGGGGAGACTCGCCTCATTCGTGTGTGCGTCAAGCTAGACCTTCCAGTGTCGGTAAAGATGGGGACATGGATCCACCTACCAAATGGCACAAGGTACTTTCAGCGTATTTCTTATGAAAACATCCCCTGTTTTGTTTTGGTTGTGATCTTATAGATCACCAACTGAATTATTGCCCGAATAAAAACTACTCCCGTGTGGATCTTCTGTATGGCATGTGGATGAGGGCTTTTCTAGCACGTCGCCGGCCACTCGTGCAGCAAAAGACTGATGTGACCGGATGTGTTGGACCAGAGCCGATCTGCTGCGTGTTCTCCTAGACCGGGCAATAACAACCAATTTGACGCCCTAATAATTGACGCCTCTGATCACACATCTACGGAGAGCTTCCAACGTTGTTTCAAACAACCGCTAGTGCCCACGTCGATCCCGAGATGTACCACATGGTCGATGCAATTGAGGAAGGGGTGATCTATCCATGTGTCACTGCAAAGCCGGATGATGGCCATGTGGGGAATCCAAATGTGTTATATGCGGTTGAAGCGTGGGGATCCATGCCTCGTGCTCCCGCATCCCCATCCAACCATTCAAACTTAACAAAGGGCTCGGATGCGGTAGAAGCATGTGGATACATGCCACGTGCTCCCGAAACCCCATCCAACCTTTTAACTCTCCCTAATATTACCCTAATTGCAGGATCGGGTGCTCCACCGTCGCTCAACCTAGCAGCTTTTCCCCCACTTCCCCCCTCTGCAGGTTCCTCTCCGCATAGGCATGGAGGAATGGCTACTCCTAACATATAGTGTAATATCCCAAAACTAATCCCTATGATTTGATATTTGTTAATGTGGTTTTAAGTGATTGATATGCATTATGATATGAATGTTATGTTATAAGTTCCAACTATGATCGTCGGAACGTCTTAAGCGCTGAAAATTTTTCTTAAGGCATGAAAATGTGATATCGGAAAATAATAGAATTAAGAAAAATAAAGTGCCGGTAATTGTTCCTATATATGAATGTATGCTAGATATGATTTTTAATAATTTTTAGAAGATGTTCTAGTTAGGTAAAAATGATGTGTAAAAACGGAAAATCTGAAAAATCGTCGTTTTTGTTCTTCGGACCAAAATTTAGATTTTTATTCTCTTGAAATTTATTTTTGAAAATATTTTGTTTGAATCCAAATGGGGGGTACTTCCTTATTTACATGTAATGTCTTAAGTAAATGAAAAATAAAATAAATAAATAGGAAACCAAAGCCATTTACTTAAATGGCATGGAGTGTAAATAAGTACCAAAGTCCAAGGGCAATTTTGTACCTTTTAGTTCATCCATCCGAAACTTGAACACAAAGAAAAGCAAAATTCAAGGAAGAAAGAAGAACTTGGAGAAGTAAACAAAAGTGGATTTTGGTCATTTTGTGATAAGTATTACATAGATCTTGTAATTATTGTCATACTCTAATTTCACATAGTTCCTCTGGCTTTTTCTTCCTTTTTCCATCCCAAAATCTCAGTGTAGTTAAGGGGTATACTTAGCTTGATCTCTTTTGATCAAGAACAAGCCCTAGCTACAAGCAATTCTATGCCCGAGATTTGCTAGGTCATCTGGATGCCCTAATGACCTCCTAAAATTATGAAATTAATCCTAGAACATCCCTTATGAGCTAGCTTTCATGTGTCTTTGGAATTAGCTTAATTGGATTGGTGTACAAAAAGTTATGCCCTCATGTTTAAGGGTCTATCAGACTGTTTTGCAGAATTGCTCACTCGAATTGTAAATTATGTAGTAAATTCCATATTATATGATAATTCTTGATATTTAAGGTTCAGATATATGTTGAAGTTAGGATTCGTCTCCAATTCGAATCACCTTGAAATCAATTGTGTTCTGAGAGTTATGGATTTATTATTGCACCTTGCCCTGTCTGCCAGAACTAGGAACTATAATTGATATTATGCTAATTGTCGATTTTTCTGAGACCTCATTATGATGAAATAAAATCTGAAACTTTTATTAGTCATTCCTGAGGAACTCTAGATTCATAACAAATTATAATATGAATTTTGGCCCTAAATATTCGGAGTTATGAATTTTCTTGCATTAGGTTGTTAATCTGCCATGTGCAACATGAACACTTCTAAGGATTCAAGTAGTTGAATTATTTGAGTGAAGGGGGTAAATGATATGTATAGTTTATCTGATATGCTATTCATGTATATTATGTTAGTTTTCAGATCATAGTATTTAAATGGACATATGTTATTATTATAGGATTAAAGGAGTAAGTAAGGATAAGAGGAGGCAATTAAAATTTCACATCACTTATATAAGGTAAGTTGGTTCCTCCTATTCTTTGTGATTTCTACATTGACATTTGGATGGAAAGTATTTTGAACTATTCATTATTCTCTAAAAAGTATTATTGAGTGAGACATTGATTTGTATGAATGATGTATTTGTGCGAATGACTGATTCGAATGATTCGTCAGAATATCTGAATGTGCAATTTGTGTAAGGAATCATTCATTTGCATATGTGTGTGTCATGCATTTGCATGAGTGATGATTGGAGCGAAGTGCTACATCGTTGATAGCGATGGGAGCCACCTCTCGAATCCAACCATCAATATATTCTGATCCCAAAATGGGATGATGTAAGATGGAGCAAAGTGCTACATCGTGAGAAATCACGATGGGAGCCACCTCTTGAATCCACTTACATTCTGATTCGTTCTGTTCCCCGGCAGGGATGAGGTAGAATGGAGCGAAGTGCTACATCGTGAGTAGTCACGGTGGGAGCCACCTCTCGAATCCATCTATCGACTATACAAACTAGCCAGTTGGTGATCTGTGCATTCATGTGTTTGCTGCATCATTGCATATGTTAAGTGATTTGTCTGATTGATCGGATTGGCAAATTGTATATGATTTTGCGCTTATGATACTAAAGGTAATTTATCATTTTGCTTCTTACTATTGTATGTATTTGATATCCTTCTGAATTGAAAGGTGGGTAACACATTGAGTATGAGTTATCAACTTACTGAGCTGTTGGTTGCTCATTATGTTGTTTTCAACATGTTTCAGATCATTAGAGCTTTTGGGATCGTGCACGTGGACTACCTTAGCAGAGTTGCAAACTCTTTCTGTTGCTAAGGTATTGGAGAGTTTTGGCATCTTCGTGGTGACATAGATAGAAGACTTGTACTTCTTGCATCCTTTGTTGGATGTCAAAGGAGTTGTGTTTGTAAAATACATAAATGAATATACTTTTGTATCCTAAAAGAATATGGTTTTGTGTGATGTAAACCTTAAGGTTTTCTGTTATGCTCTGATGATCAAATATATGAATTGCGTGGGTTGTTATGTGTGTTATCCTCTAATGTTTTCTAGAGGAACTATTGCACGTTTCCGCAAAATTTTATTTGATCGTCCGTAATTACGTCGCGACTTACGGGTTAGGCCGAGACTTAATTCCGGTGTCATTGTTGAAAACAACGTAATGAGCAACCAACAGCTCAGTAAGTTGATAACTCATACTCAATGTGTTACCCACCTTTCAATTCAGAAGGATATCAAATACATACAATAGTAAGAAGCAAAATGATAAATTACCTTTAGTATCATAAGCGCAAAATCATATACAATTTGCCAATCCGATCAATCAGACAAATCACTTAACATATGCAATGATGCAGCAAACACATGAATGCATAGATCACCAACTGGCCAGTTTGTATAGTCGATAGATGGATTCGAGAGGTGGCTCCCACCGTGACTACTCACGATGTAGCACTTCGCTCCATTCTACCTCATCCCTGCCGGGGAACAGAACGAATCAGAATGTAAGTGGATTCAAGAGGTGGCTCCCATCGTGATTTCTCACGATGTAGCACTTTGCTCCATCTTACATCATCCCATTTTGGGATCAGAATATATTGATGGTTGGATTCGAGAGGTGGCTCCCATCGCTATCAACGATGTAGCACTTCGCTCCAATCATCACTCATGCAAATGCATGACACACACATATGCAAATGAATGATTCCTTACACAAATTGCACATTCAGATATTCTGACGAATCATTCGAATCAGTCATTCGCACAAATACATCATTCATACAAATCAATGTCTCACTCAATAATACTCTTTAGAGAACAATGAATAGTTCAAAATACTTTCCATCCAAATGTCAATGTAGAAATCACAAAGAATAGGAGGAACCAACTTACCTTATATAAGTGATGTGAAATTTTAATCGCCTCCTCTTATCCTTACTTACTCCTTTAATCCTATAATAATAACATATGTCCATTTAAATACTATGATCTGAAAACTAACATAATATATTATCACATGTAACATATGTTATTATACCATACGCTTAGGATAAATTAATATGGTAACATATATATGGTGTTATTATTGAGCTATTTGAACTGAGATCAATAATATCCATAGCATATGTTACCCTTCCAATCAGTTTCCCATGTCGCAACATATATATGTTACATATGGTATCCTATAATAATAACATATGGTATTCATTACGCTTATGTATCAGATAATATCACATATGTCCATTTAAATACTATGATCTGAAAACTAACATAATATACATGAATAGCCCTAGTGATACCATATATTATCACTATTCATTGTTCTCTAAAGAGTATTATTGAGTGAGACATTGATTTGTATGAATGATGTATTTGTGCGAATGACTGATTCGAATGATTCGTCAGAATATCTGAATGTGCAATTTGTGTAAGGAATCATTCATTTGCATATGTGTGTGTCATGCATTTGCATGAGTGATGATTGGAGCGAAGTGCTACATCGTTGATAGCGATGGGAGCCACCTCTCGAATCCAACCATCAATATATTCTGATCCCAAAATGGGATGATGTAAGATGGAGCAAAGTGCTACATCGTGAGAAATCACGATGGGAGCCACCTCTTGAATCCACTTACATTCTGATTCGTTCTGTTCCCCGGCAGGGATGAGGTAGAATGGAGCGAAGTGCTACATTGTGAGTAGTCACGGTGAGAGCCACCTCTCGAATCCATCTATCGACTATACAAACTGGCCAGTTGGTGATCTGTGCATTCATGTGTTTGCTGCATCATTGCATATGTTAAGTGATTTGTCTGATTGATCGGATTGGCAAATTGTATATGATTTTGCGCTTATGATACTAAAGGTAATTTATCATTTTGCTTCTTACTATTGTATGTATTTGATATCCTTCTGAATTGAAAGGTGGGTAACACATTGAGTATGAGTTATCAACTTACTGAGCTGTTGGTTGCTCATTACGTTGTTTTCAACATGTTTCAGATCATTAATATAGTCTCTTCACGAGGAGATGGTCACACAAGTCAAGAGTGTCTTCTGCCACCCTCGTAGCTCGGAGGACCAGATCTCATCCGAAGAGGAGGATCTAGAGGAGGTCGACGTCGACCTAATCCCAAACATCATCCTGGAACCCAGTCGCAATCGCAAGACAACCAACTACTTCTCCCCTACGGCACCTGACGTGAACTTTACGTGGATGTGGAATTTGGAATTCTCGCAGTAAAAGTAATTCTAGTCGTGTTTAAATTTTACTCTAGAGTTCACGCAACTACAAGAGCACAGGTTGAGTAGAAACCCTGAGTGTCGTAACCCGTTTGATTTAGACTAATTACTAATCTAATTATATCCCAAAAATTGCCATGAAACAATTAAAAATAAGTCGGGTAATAAAGAAACGAAATTCAGATTAAGAATAACAAAAGAGAATGAGAAAAGATCAAAATGTGATAGAAAAGATTCCCCTATAATGAACCCGTTGATGCTATTGCATTTTAGTTTTCGACTTACTAGTTAAATGAGCTTACTAGGGCGCGAATGAATTACTCTGTCTTTCGGCTCGCCGACCTCTCTTTGAACCGAAAGGTGAGTAGCCGTTAATTACTAGATTAGAATTATTGATTAATCAAATTTTCATCCTTAATCTGAAGAAGAGCATGATCTCTCGATCTTCGGCAACTCATTCTTTTATCCTAATCAGAGCAATCAAAATACATTTGACACCTCTCGCAACTGTCGAGAGCTCTCACCTTACAATAGTTATTATGGTAGATCTCTCGATATATATATATATATATATATATATGAATATTAAATCAATAATCACTAGAAACACAACAAGTAATATAACCAATTTCTCCTCTCGGATGAAACTAGTTAAAGAATAAATAATCGATCTCTCGATCTAATTGAAACTAAATATAAATAATAAGACTGCAATGTATCTAGTAAATAGAAATGAAGAGTCAGGTGTGCGGCATCATAGAGTCAAAAGAGTAGCATCCACAAAGTATCATCATAATGAACCAAAAATTCCTTTTAGTTCATCCGGAATCTTGACGGCATCAATCTTCCCTTCTTGCAGCTTTTTCCCTCTGCTTTCTTCCTCTTTCCTTTTCTCCCCTCATTCCGAGTTCTCCTCTCCCTTTTTGCTATTCAGAATTCAAATTTTGAAAAGTAGTTAGTCCTCCTTTTATTCATTCAAATTTTCTCCTAATAATAATTGAAAAGTGTTTAAATATAATCAGAGTTTATGTAATTTCGTGGGTTTAACTATAATAATTATGAGCAGAGGTGATCAGCACCCAACCTGAGATCTCAAAAGAAACCAGGGAAGCGCAAATCAGGTAAGTGAAATACTTTGTGCACATCTCATATTGACTCTAGCTCTTCCATACAAAACTACGCGGATGATGGCTCGGGAACACTACCTAGCTAAATGATCAAGATTCTCTCGTGGAACTACCGATGTACTAGTAGAGGTAAGGTTCATGACTCATTATACAACCTTTTTCAAATACATTATCTGAATTTTATCATACTTCTGGAAACACATACTTCTCAAGTCAATTTAGAAAAAGTCATTAAGAAATTAGGTAGGTCTTGGATGGGAGTCCAGCAACCAGGTACAAGGCCTCAGGTGGCATCATCATTGCCTGGAGAATTGGCTCTGCTCATGTAACCCCTATTATCCAATAATTTCAATTTTTGCACGCAGTGGTCACTTTTAAAAACTTCTCTTTCCTTTTAACTGCTATCTATGCCTGTACCATTTTGAACCTTCGGCATGATCTCTGGAATTCTATTTGGAATGCATATTTGGATAATACACCTTGGCTCATCACAGGAGACATGAACTGCATCCTAAATCTTGAGGACAAGAAAGGTGGAACACTTCAAAATAACCAAATCAATCAGAACTTTTCGAAACTTTGTTCAGTCAAATGGTCTCTTGGATTTATATGTGACAAATAACCATTTCACATAGTGCAACAACCGTAAAAATCTTGCTAGGATTTTGTATAGATTAGATAGATGTTTTGTCAATCATCACTAGCTAATTAAATACCCCAACATAAATCTCTCAACTTTGATAAGAGGCCCTTGGATCATGCTCCTATCCTAATAAACTCAAACTCTAAGAAACATACCCAAGAGCTTTTAAGTATGAACATTTCTGATATGAGTATCAAGAACCTAGAGACATTGTCTCCAATGTGTGGGTCCACCGTGATCCACACAGCTCCCGCAATCAAACTTTACTGGATGTCAAAAAGCTTACTTTAAAATGGAATAGGAAAGGTCCCGATAGGTTGGAGAATAGGGTAGAATGGGTTAAGAATGAAAAGATGAACACCAAGTCCTCACTGAGAATGAAACTACACAATTAAAAAGCCTCTACAACCATCACATAGCAATCCTAAGACAAATAAGTGTTAAGTGGTGGAGTAAGTCAAGAATAAACTAGCTTAGAGATGGGGACAAAATCACCAAATTCTTTCCATTATCCACAATCATGAGACAAAAGCACAATAACATTACCTCTATACAAAATAAGGAGGGTATCAAAATTACTGACAATAATGATATTAGGTCTACTTTTGTTTCACACTTTAGAACTTTATGGGCACATGAACCCCAGATATCTAATGATTGGCCCCCTCTCACCACTATCCAATGTCACTGGAAGGCCAACCTAGCTGCCCCTATCACTCCAAAGGAAATTAAGAAGTCCTTCTGGTCTATGGCCTCGGGTAAAGCCCCTAGGCCTGATGGTTTTACTTGTGAATTCTATAGGAACTATTGGATTACCATTGGTCTAGTAGTAACAAGAGAAATACAAATTGTTTTCCAAACAGGCATTCTTCCTCTAGGATCCTCAGATACTGCTTTGACTTTCATTCCAAAAAAATCTCATCCAATTGTGGTAGCAGATTATAGACCGATATCAGATTATAGCCATTGCTAAAATCCTTGCAAATAGACTGAAACACTACTTCCTAGTATTATTGACAAATCATAGTATGCTTTTGTGACAAACAAAAATATACAAAATAATATCTTCCTAGCTTAAGAAATCTCACGTTCCATGACTAAAGGCTGTAAAAAGTTCTTAATCCTCCAAGCTGACATGGAAAAAGTCTCTGATAGGATATCTTGGAAGCAGTTATAAATGTCCTTACTATTATGAGCTTCCCGGATAAATTCATTTTTTGGATCAAATGCTGCATCCAATCCCTTTCTTTCACTTGTTACATTAATGGATCCATTGTCTCATCCATTCCAAAGCTCCAAAGGCTTCCACCAGGGAGACCCCCTTTTTTCCTATCTCTTCATACTAGTATCCCAAACCGTCACCTCAATACTTACAAAGGAATTAGATGTAGGGAAAATTAAGCTGTTCATACTTGAAAATCTCTCAATTAGTCACCTATTTTTTTTGCTAATGATCTCTTGGTGTGTATGGAAGCTACAACTAGTAATTGTAAAAGAATATTGAATATTTTTGCTAAATATAAAGCATTGACCAAGAAGCAAATCAATCTTACAACATCTACATTTTACCTTCCTCCAAGATTTGATAGTAGGAGAAGGACGATTCTCAAAATAATTCTAAATATCAGTAAGAGCTTATACCCTTTCAATTATCTTGGTGTACCTATATCATACAAATCTTTAATCACAACCGACATGTCTCATATCACTGATAAGATATCCAACAAACTAGCTGGATGAAAAATGAAAACCCTCACGCATGCAGGTAAGACTACTCTCATCAATTCTACTATGCATACCTCTTCCAACTACTCCTTAAGCTCAATATACATCTCAGCTGGCTACATTGAATCCATTGAGAAAATGTCAAAGGATTTTTTCTAGGCTTCTTCCGAGGATAAAAAGGCTTAGACCTAATCAATTGGCATACTATCCAATTGCCCAAGAATGTGGGTGGTTTAGGGATTAAAAAACTCCATCATATCAGATCTGCACTTTTCGCTCGAAGGATCTTGACCATCCCAAATAAAAAATTAGACCCATATGTCACTATAACACTCAACAAATATGATTTTCCTCACCCATGATTGATAATAAACTCTTCTTATCATAAAGTGGCTCCTTGCTAGAAGTTAATCTTCCAGTGCTTGTATGATATAAAGCTTGGCCTCTGCAAGCTAATTGGGGATGATTGTACTACTAATATCTTTATTGATCCTTGGATATTTAATACTCCCTTATGTTTAGTGCCTACCTTTAGTAACATGGACCACTTGGATTTTACATTAAAGGTTGACGATCTTATTTCAAATTCTGCATGGGACTTTTCAAAACTAGCTATTCATTTTGGCTCTGCTCTAATTGAAAAAAAATTATGAAATAAACTTGCTTGTACTACCCTACGATGACATGTGGATCTAGTTGCCGGGTCCCTCCAGGATTTCGACGGTTAAATTAGCATATAACTTTATAAGCAGACTCCCTTTAACTCATTAGGATGATCTGGATGGAAAGATTTATGGAAGATAAAGGCTCCCCCAAAGACACTCCACTTCCTCTGGAAACTTGCTCACCATCGTCTACCCATAGCTCAGATTCTTGCTCATTTTCAAAATGCTATAAACCCCTTCTGTTCACTCTGTAATCACTCTTTGGAAATGGCTTCTCACTTGTTTTTTGAATGCTCTTTTTCTACCCAAATTTGGAATTTATGTCAACTTAGAACCCATTACACTTTTAATTACTTCTCTTGATGGACGGATGGGGACTGGATCCTTGAAGGGAATACCTTGGTCAACCCATCCCATTCCAAAGTCTTAATCCTGATTGCTCTTTGTCTTTGGAGTATCTGGACATCCCGCAATGATTCTCATATTTGCTCCGTTCAGACAATCGCGACTATTACTTGGGAAAGAGTTATGGCTAGTTTTTATGAGTTGCACCCGAACCACAATCCTAAGGGTACTTCCTCATCAATCCCAAGCAGGATGCAATGGGAGCCCCCGAGCACCCGATGTTTCAAGTTAAATATCTATGGCTCTTTTGTGAGCCAGGACTATTTGGGTTTGGGGTGGTGCAGGTTTCTTGCTTAGGTCTGCTAATGCGTAGGTACTACCACTTGGCGTTTCTCCTTAGCATTGGAAGTTGAAGCCATAGGCCTTTTGGAGGGACTCCGCTACTATGCTAATATGGGATTCCATAGCATTCAAGTTGAAACCGACTCGGAACTTCTTGTGGCAATGATTGACAAAAAGCAAGAGGCTCATTGGAGGATTCGTGCTATTGTTTGGGATACTGGGGAGATTACCTCAAAGTTTGCTTCTTTCTCTTATAACCATGTAATGGTGCGGCTCATTTTTTGACCGGCATCTCGGCGATTGCATCGCGATCTATTTTGGAAGAAGATCTCCCAGGCTGCGTTTGGTAGGGGAATTTGGAGAGAACATTAGTTCTCGAGAACTAATTGATTTGATAGAAAAGTTTGGGTTGGTGTTTGGATGAAAAAGTGTAATGACGAGAATTTAAAAAGTTGATGTGATGAATAAATTTTAGTAAATGTTTGGATAAAAAATGATAATTAAGAATATAATTTATTATTTTATGAGGTATAAAATTATAGTAAATAAGAATATGTTATTAATATTATAATTTATGTAAATCATTATATTATTAATGTTATTTTTATTTATTTTGATTAAATCTTTTAAATATTATTAATATTATAATTTACGTACATTTTAAGATCCAAATATAATATATTTTTTTGAAAAATAATTAAGTAGTTTAATTAATAAAATTTTTATTAATTATTAGAACTAATTATTTTATAATTTTTAATTAATAATATTTAATAAATTATGTTATAATATCCCTAATCATGTATTAATATATTCTAAATTATACATACATACATTATAAAACAATTAAAAAATAAATGAAATTTAAAAAAAAAGTCAAACATTGCGACTGAAATGACATGAAGCTGACAAAAAAAAAACAAATGTTCTTGCCTTCGACGGCAAATGTTTCGGCCGAACGTCACGTGACCGTCACACATTGCGTTTGAAAACAAAACGCAATCTTCTCGCGTTTTGTTTCCGACCAAACGCAACCTCAGTACTTCAAATATTGTATGATGATGTAGACTCATTAACCACTTAATATATTTTTCATCGTTTTCAAAAAATATATATATATTAAAGTTCACGATGAACTTTGTGAATTTCGTAAGATGTTCGACTTTTCTCTATCCAAATATTAGAATTATATCAGATCACTTCTCAGATATGGCACGGTTAATATTGGAGCTACTCATGATCCGAGGAAAGCAGTGTCTGGACTATGAAATCCATGGTTGGCCTTAAACTTGTTTCCACTTCCAGACAGCAAATTGATACATCGAACATGACTTGTGCCTGCTTCATGTCGAACTTTCCATCCAGTTTCAGATCAACAAATCCCCCGATCCATGACTTGTCCTCCTCATCAGCCCCCAACTTCACCTTCGGTGACGTTCTAATCCAACTCATCAGATCAATATTACATGCTGCACTTATTCCTTCCTCGTCAGGCATCCAATTTGAGAGCCTGCACCCGCTGACCAACTCCAGCAGCAGCACCCCGTAGCTGTAGACGTCAACTTTGGATGTTATTGGCAAATTCGAAATCCACTCTGGAGCCATGTACCCTCTTGTTCCCCGGACGCGTGAAGTTTTCCGATCAGAAGCTCCTCTTTTGGTCAGCTTCGCCAGTCCGAAGTCTGCAATCTTTGGCTCGAAATCTGAATCCAGGAGTATGTTCTCAGGCTTGATGTCACAGTGGATGACCCACTCGAGGCATTCATGGTGAAGGTATGCGAGGCCCTTTGCGATCCCTATTGCAATCTTGTACCTCTCCCCCCATCCGAGTGTGCTGCCACCGTCAAAGAGGTGCCTGTCCAATGCGCCGTTGTCCACGTACTCTGACACCAAAAGCCTGTGTTTTCCTTCTATGCAGAATCCGAGCATCCGCACCAGATTCATGTGGTTTATCCTCCCTATCAGGTTCAGCTCCGCTTGGAATTCTTCATCCCCGTGAAGATCCATGTTCTCCAACTTCTTCACTGCCACGGTCCTCTCATCATCCAAGGTGCCCTTGTAAGCTGCTCCAGAAGCACCCCGACCGAGTTCATGCTTGAAATTTCCAGTTGCTTTCTTCAGCTCTCTGTATGTGAACTTCCTGATTTCTCCTAACAAAGTTGGCCTACGACCAATTCTCAAGATAAACCACCACCCAGGGATAAGGAACAACAGTTCGAGCACACCAAATGCTGATACGAACACATAAAAGTAGCTCCATTTAACTCTGCTACCTCCGTCTCTCTTGTATACAACAGAAGGCACGATCGTTTCCTCAGTAATGCTGCATGTATGATTTCGCGCAGTGGATGGAGAAGTGGATTTTGGAACTTTCAAGTAAGCACTTCCGAAGTTTTTTATATTTGGACATGTTTGACCGTTAAAGAGATTAAACAACTGGTCGCCCTTTGTGAAGCATGCACCTGATCCTGCCTTGTCGTACACAACGCCCACGCACGAACAATCCTCCAAGCACTGCTGCTTACATTCTTCTAGAGATATCTCTAGAGTTCTCTTGTGATTGTAACCCCAAAAGTCCGTGTATGGCAACTCATAGAAATCCCAAAAGGCTTTGCTGCAAGTTAGCTTGAACTTGGGTTCGCAGCCCTGGCTCCAGTCGCCTGGATCAACCATGTCATAGTACGGTGGACAAGAGCAGGTTGGTTTCAACTGCGAATTCGTGCAAATCCCGTTCTTACCACACACTCCGTGCACCTGGCAAAGCTGTGGGATTGCTTCCCATACAACAGACCACGTCCCTGTTCCATTGTTCAGACTATGCATGCGGAGATTCCCATCGTAATCCAAGGTCAATCTTCTCATGATTCCAGAGCCCATGTCCGAAGCTTTAAATGTCAAGTTATCGCTCGACATGAACTGACCCGTTTGATCGAAGACTGCTAACCTGGTACCATTATAGGTGTTCCTATTGCTCTGCCACATGGGAAAATAAATGTTAGGCCAATATATGCTGGAAGTCTCTTTCCCGTAGTAAATAAGCTTGATCACGTTATCACTGTCGAAGTATGAAGTATAGAACCCCGAAGCTAGTGATCCATTAGGAGCCGAAGACACCAACTTAGTGGCTTTAGTCATCAGCTGCGTCGCAAGGAGGGTATCAGTAGGGTAATCGAAGCTTTGCCATAGTACGTTGCCTTGCGGATCCTTCACCACGAGGTTTCCGGTATCAAGAAGCTCCACTCGGTTCGCCGGGGTGTGGCTCGTGTTGGTGCGCCACACCGCGGTGCCGTCGGCGTCGGTGAGCACCAGGATTCCCCTCCTGCGCATGGTGATCCTCGCGCCATGGCCGTTCACGGGATGGTCGCGGTTGGCAGTCCAGACGACCGTCCTCTCCTCGGCGTGCGAGACCCATATGGAAAACGTATACGCATTCGGGCCTACCGAGTAAAATCCGCAAGTGTAAGAAGTGTCCGGGGAGACCAAGACGCGCTTCGAGCCATTGCCTGCAAAGAGCGAAGACCCTCTGGACAGGGAGTTCGTGGACGCCGTGGAAGTAGGAGGAAGGAACAGAAGAGAAAGAAGAAAGGCAAGAACACACAGAGTGACAGGAAGTGAGGGCTTCTTCATGATACCACAGAACTATTCCTGAGTGATCATTTGATGCGGCTCTAATTCCTGATATATGGGATGAAATCATGAAACACAAGAGAATGCGTATGAACAAGTCCGTTGCCAGTTGCTTTGTCCTTAGAGATCAGAACAAGACTAAAATTATTTCTCTTTTAATATATATACCTCAATCTGGAAAACCATTAGTCATGATACACGCCATAGAAAAAGATGTCATTTTAGGTGGAGCACAAGGTGAGCTCCCACTTGTTGTAAACAACTTGCAGTTCAATAGAAAAAAGAAAACGCGTACCCGAATTTTCTGAAGTCTACAAGTTCCTGATTGACTAAAATTTAATTTTGAGATGAAAAATTAGAGAAAAAATATTTTTCATTATTTATGTAATTTTTTTATTGCATCTCCAAAGCAGCGCCATCCTTTAATCCGCTTAACGCTAAAAATTAACTAATCTAATATTGTTTCGATCCACTCGAGTTTAACTAATCTAATGCCATCTCGTACAATATGTTTAATTTTGACGAGTGAAACTCTGTGTGAAAATTTTTAAGTTCACAAAAGTTTAAACTCGAAAACTTGAATTAAATGATGTGAAACTAGTATTCACTCCGCTCCAACTTACTATTTATATAATTTATCATACCTTACAAAATTCACATTTATTTATATAATTTACATCTAATTTTTCATTTCTACACTCTATGCTAAATCATCGAAACAGCTCAGAAATAATATCAGTATCAGAAATAGAATTGAAGCCAACGAGATTTTTGCATCATAGCCCTTGCCAGAATTTCTCATGTCTTCGTAATATGGAGGAGGACATGCAAGAACAGATTTGGACGGTGAATACGAACAAATTGCCACTGAGGTCAATCTCCTCAAGATCCTTTTTTTCCTGTGTTTGGCTCATATGGATTTGTTCTTTCCACATATGGGCATTCAATGGCAGTGGAAAACTATGCAACCATTCAAAAAAGAAAAAAAAAAGTCGTCATGAACCCAATAGAAACTAGTGATTTAAAGCATGTATCAAGTTTTGGAAAATGCAGAATAATCCAATAGAACTAATGATTTGAGTTGAATTCTTGAAAAATCAGTATGCACCAGTGGTTATAATTTAGGCTATGTATCATTCAAGTTGTTGGAATTGCAAGTTTGTGTAAATTTAAAATATCATTTTTCTTAAGGTTATTTCCATAAACCTCCGTTAAACTATCGCGATAATTTATATTTAATCTCAAAATGCGGACTTATGTTTTTATATCTCTAAACTATTATAATTTTTCTACTTTAATCCTTCTGCCTATTTCTATTATGTTTTCTATTACTTTTAATTTTTTTCTCATTTATGAAAAGACTAAATTACACATTCTTCCATAACACATCAAATAATAAATATAAAAAAAGAAAAAAATCAGGGGAGAGTAATTTAGTCTTTTTCATAAATGACAATTTTTTTACCACTTTAACCTTTCCAATGATTTTTTTCTTTTTTATATTTGTTATTTTTTCTAAAGGGAGGTGTAATTTAGTCTTTTCATAAATAAAAAAAATAAAAATAAGGGAAAATATAATAGAAGTGGACGAGAGGACTAAAGTAAAAAAGTCACGATAGCTTAGAGATTCAAAAAAAATAAGTTCTTAATTCAAGATTAGATATAAAAAATTATGATAATTTAGGAAAGATTTATAAAAATATCTCTTTTTCTTATTACCTTGCTCCCTCCTAACTTGTGCATGAAGAGCAACTCATACCCCATGGTAGCATTTGGATGAAAGAATCTAAATTAGCATTACTTACCAAAATCTAATCAATTAGAAAACAAGTTTTATTTATTACATGTATTAATGATACCTTGATTCTTACAACAATTGATCCTCGAGAAATTCGAATCATAAAATTCTTGATGCATGTGAAATTCTTAACAATGCGGATGAAAAATATAATAATGAGAAGATAAAAGTTTATTGGACATTGATTTATATAAGTTCTTTGCGCAAAATATAATAATTAAAAGAAATAATTTTATTTGTTATTAAAATAAAAATATTAAATAAAATAACTTAGGATAAGCTTAGAGCATAATTAAAAGACTTATGGAGGTGTCCAGAATTATTAACAGCAATAATGGGAATAATGGCTCGTGATGACTTCAAAATTCAAGCCCATGACTATTAGCATTTAGCACCCATCTTGTGAATTTTAATGTTCTAAATATTATTTAGATTTGTCTTAAAAACAATCAATGTAGTATCTGGATAATTAGATTATTGCTATCGAATCATATACATATTCCAAATGTAAGGCCTTCAAATTTTAAAGGTGAACCTCATATTTGTATGCTTGCCAGCATCATGTTCTTTGGAAGGCTCTAAATTCAATAAATAACAAGAGTTGTTCAATATCATCTTTCTTAAGATATAAATTAAATTATAATTGAGTAGGAGCCCACCCTAAATTAAATAAAAGATAGATCTTAGACAACAGGAACAGATAAGAAATCGATAAAATTTAAAATTAAAAACATCTTAAAGAGGACGCAGATGATCACTAAGATTTCATAAAAATAAGCTGGCAAGAACCAACAGCATAGATTTCTTCCTTCTGTTCACAAATTAGTTCCTGATAAGAGAACTTCTCTAACTAGACTTTTGGTATCAACAGGACAATCTTCAGAAACTGATCCAGTTTGAGCTGGTCGTCACACCTATCAATTCGACTTTGGAAAGTTCCAGAAATGCAAGTTTACTGAGTCCCTGTGCTGTCTGACACCAGCACACTTTGGACCTGAGGCATTGTTGTTCTCGTCTTCAGGAGCTGCCACTGGCAATCGAGAATCATCCGAATATAGACATCTTCAGCTGCCATCCGGAGTCGCTGAACTGAATATAAACTAAATAGTTTGTTCGTGATTACAAGAAATCAGCATGAAGGGTAGGAATTCAGAGTTTGCATCTTGAGGAAATGAGAGTTGTATTCTATTTCCAAATACCCTTTCTTTTTTTGTTTTCTTCACTGTGTGAACCCTGATATTGGAGTTACAAATACCTTGATATTTAGTCTCCGCAGTTCCAATGCTGATACTGATCCTGGTTCGCATCATGAGCTTTGAACAGATGTCTTGAGGAAGTGTGGGGAGTTTTCCTTTAGTTGCAAAAGCATTTGGATACTCATTGTATTATGAGAAGAATTGGAGGGAGCTCTTAGAGAATGACTTGTACACAGATGATGAATTTGTGAGAAGACTACCAGAATTCAGACGGATCTATGATAATTTGCTAGCTCATTTGAAGTTGCTTTGCTTTCTGCTCTTTGTTTTCCAAAGATTACACATTTGAGAAACATCAACTGATTAGATTGTGGATGGCTCATGGTTTTATATCCAATGTAGGATCATTAGAGGATTAAGGAGTCAAGTGTGATGACCATCCGCATGAAAAGATGAATTCTAGAAGAATGACTATGCTACCAAGTCAACAAAATACTTGACTCTTTCATCTTTAATATTTTGAGAATCTTATGACTCTACATTAGATATAAAGTCATAAGCCATCCACAATCTAACCAGTTGATGCTTCTTGAATATAACCCTTGAAAAACAAAGAGTAGTAAGCAAAACAATGCTTCAAATGAGCCAACGAATTATCGTAGATCCGTTTGAGGACTATCTCACAAATTCATCAAGTGATTCTTTAAGAGCTTCTTCCAATTCTCTTTCGAATACAATGAGCATTCAAATGCTTTCGCAGTTAAAGGCACTCCCCCACTCTTCTTCATGACATCATCAGAAATGCAAAACAGATGCAACTTGCAGATTAACCAGCAGATGTCGTCGGATAGAAACTTCAAATGGTATGGATCCCATGCTGGCATAATGTTGGCAATTTTGAAGCGGCTACTTGCTACAATCACTTTGCTTCCAGGAGCTGCTTTGCAAAGGGTACCTTTAAACTTTTCCAGTGTGGATACTGCACACTCAGCAGGTCATCAAGAACAAGTAGGAATCTCCTCCCTGCTAAGAGATCTCTTGTTGATTTCTGCAGGACCTTCAGTTGGCTAAGCCCAATCTCCTCCACCATGTTTTTCGTTATCTTGGTGACATCACAAGCATCCGAAGCACATACCCACACCGGGCGCTGTCTTGCCCACGCTGGGCATACCACCCATGTGAACTACGGAGTAGTTGGAATGGCCGGGCTTCTCGAGAAGTAGCATATTGATGACCTGCTTCATCTCCTCATCCTAGAGGTTGTGGGAGGTTGGGCCACGTTGCCGAGGTCCCTCCCGGCACCGTCTCCTCAGGCCTCAGTCGAAGGGGATTGCGGTCGAAGGCCACCTCCTTGCGTCTCTTGATCATTTTATCAAACACGTGGCGCAGGTAGGAAGGTGGGGTGAATATTACCTCGCCGGGTCGACGTTAACGCTTGTCGGCGCCGCTGGCGCTGCTCTCGTGGAGCGCGCTGCACTTTCCGTGAAGTGCATCCGTACTCGAACTCCTCCACGATGTCGGTGGCCGCGGTTGTCGTACTCGTCGCGCACGTCCATCTACTCGGCGGTCCTGATGGTGAAGGAGATCCTCCCTTGCAACTGCTTCAAGGTCTCGAACGCGTCGCCGCCGATGGATCCGCCATCTCTCTGGCAGCCTGGAGGAAGCTGCGCGCCAAATTCAACACCGTGGCGAAGAAGCTGCGCCCTCCTCTCCTTGATCGGTCATGGCAGCTGCTGGATCTTGGTGGCTGTATGGGCAGAAGAGGATCTGGAGACGATGAAGCGGCGTCCGGCAAACAGGGCACCCTAAATCAGGAAAAAAAAACCCATTCAAAACCAAATCAAGCTTCGAAAACTGGATGATAGCGCAGACTTACCGTTCAGGCGAATCCTGGAGCAATGACAGCTTCCATCGTCCTTTGCCAGAATTCAAGATGCGGTAACGGAAATATATAATAAATATTTATTATAATAAATAAATATTTTTTTAAAGGAAGGCTACTTATCTATTACGATAAGCGATCTCTTAAGTTGAGAAATTCCTCGTAATTGACTCGTGCCTTAATCCATAGGGCAAAAACAAAAGATTATTTAGAATTAAAAAGTGTCATTCTCCACTGTCATATTCCCAAAAAATAGTAAACAATGTGAATTAATATGATTTGTCTACAAGAGTTTGTAAGTTGGTTGTCCTCAAATGTCCAATCACCGTGTGCTCAAGAGGAAAAAAAGAGTACTAGTAAAGGATAATTTTTGCTAAAAAATAATTCATAATTGTATGCTAATAGGGCATGAAAAAAATAAATGTTCAACAGTTTTAACACAATTTTGACATAAGCATCATTTACAGAGTGATGAAAAAAAGTAATTCATGATCTTGTTGGCAGTTTACCGTGACACAATTTCTAAAGAAATGTGTGAATCTTAAGAGTGACAGGGATCTTCTAAAGCATCCTCCACCTAGTCCATCTGTTATTGTCAGGTGTGAAGGCAGCACAATTTAAGAATTTAAACACTAATTTTATAGTGGCAGTGTCGATATCCTTCACCCAAATCCACTTGCCATCCTTGGGATGTGCAGGCATATGAATTTAAGCTATCAAAGTTCTCAAAATATTATCAAAGTATGTTGCGAATACAACACCGAGGATCGATGAATAATCAAAATAACGAAAGAAAGAGAAGATGAACACAGAGATTTAACGTGGTAAAACTCTCTTGATCAATGTGAACAAAAGAGAAACATCCACGGGCAATGGAGGCCGTCGCCAGAAATTTCCACTATGAGCCAAAAGAGAGTGTTCATCATATAAAACCCTAACCCTCATATATAAAGGCCCAAGCCCTCCGCTTCCGCCACAGATTCTCATTTTTTTCTCCTTTTTCATTTTTTTTATAATTTTGAGTACAGGGTACATAATTCAAGGCACACCAACAAATCTCCACCTTGACTTTAATTTCACAAAACTCTAAAAAAAATGCTCAATATGCTCTCCTTTGCCGAATGGCCCACGAGGGCCTAGCTTGATCTTTGCGTAATGTCCGCCAAGTTTGAACAATAGTCGAACTTGACAACAGGTAAGCTCTTTGTCATCATATCTGCTGGATTGTCATGTGTGCTAATCTTCTGAACTTGAACATCTTGCTTTTCCACAATATCTCGAACAAAATGATATCTCACATCTATATGCTTTGTTCTTTCATGATGCATTTGATCTTTTGTAAGATGTATTGCACTCTGACTATCACAATATATGACAATAGCTTCCTCTTTCATAGTGAGCTCTCCAACTAATCCTCTCAACCAGATAGCTTCTTTCACAGCTTCAGTGATGACCATGTATTCAGCTTCAGTAGTAGATAATGCTACTGTATCCTGCAAAATAGTTTTCCAACTCACAGCACAATCAATAATAGTAAAGACATAACCAGTTAGGGACCTTCTTCTATCAAGATCTCCTGCAAAATCTGAATCAACATAGCCAACCAGTCCAGCTGAATTTCTACCAAATTCCAAGCATACATCAGAAGTACCTCTTAAATATCTCAGTATCCATTTAACAGCTTCCCAGTGCTTCTTTCCTGGATTAGACATATATCTACTAACAACACTGACAGCATGAGATATATCTGGACGAGTGCAAACCATTGCATACATAATGCTACAAACTGCACTACAGTAAGGAACTTTTGACATATACCTTTTGTCTTCATCAATTTGAGGTGAACATGAAACTGAGAGTTTAAAGTGTGCTGCAATCGGTGTACTGACAGTCTTAGCATTCTGCATTCCAAAACGCTCCAAGACTTTTTCAATATATTTCTGCTGAGACAGAAATAGTCTTCCTGAACTTCTATCTCTAGAAATTTCCATTCCCAAAATCTTCTTTGCTGCTCCAAAATCCTTCATCTCAAATTCAGAACTTAACTTATTTTTCAAAATATTAATTTCAGATATATCTTTCGCTGCAATTAACATATCATCAACATAGAGCAACAAATAGATGAATGAACCATCGGCAAGTTGATTCAAATAAACACAACTATCATATTTGCTTCTAGCAAAACCAATACTCAACATGAATGAATCAAACCTTTTATACCACTGCCGAGGGGATTGTTTAAGTCCATACAAGGACTTCTTCAGATGGCAAACTTGATCTTCTCTACCTTCAACATGAAAACCCTCTGGCTCTCCATATATATATCTTCTTCTAGATCGCCATGTAAGAATGCAGTCTTAACATCTAATTGCTCAAGTTCAAGATTCTGCAAAGCAACAATAGCAAGCAAAGTACGAATAGAAGTATGTTTCACAACTGGAGAGAACACATCATGAAAATCAACACCCTCCACTTGACTGTACCCTTTTGCCACCAATCTTGTTTTGTACTTTGTCTCTTCATTATTGATTCATTCTTTCTTCTTGAACATCCATTTGCAGCCAACAATCTTCTTATTCACGGATTGTTTTACAAGATCTCAAGTGCCATTCTTCCGTAGAGATTCCATCTCCTCCTGCATTGCTATTAACCACTTATTACAATCAGGACTTCGAATAGCTTCAAAATAGGAGGAAGGATCAGGTAACTCAATATCTTCAGCAACACTTAATGCATAAGCGACCAGTTCTTCAAATCCGAGCCTTTGAAGTGCTTTTATTTCTCTCCTCGGTCTATCACGAGCTAACATGTATTGCTGCTGAACTTGAGGTGATGTATGAACTTCAGGAGCATCAGGTTCATCAGAAGAACTTGATAGTTCTAACTCCACCTTCTCCAAAGTTTTCTACTTTTCTGTATCACCAATAATAGACAAATCTTTTCTCGAGTGAAACATCACAGATTCGTCAAAAGTAACATCTCTACTGATAATAAATTTCTTGATTTCAGGACACCATAATCTATAACCTTTAACATCAGATTTATAACCAAGAAATATGCACTTCCTACCTCTAGATTCAAGTTTTCCATCATTAACATGTGCATATGCAGGACAACCGAAAACTCTTAAATGTGAGTAATTAGGAGAATTACCTGACCACATTTCTTCAGGAATTTTTAAGTCTAAGGATCGGTGAGAAGACCGATTCACTAAGTGACATGCCAGGTTAACAGCCTCTGCCCAAAATTCCTTGCCAAGTCCTGCATTTGACAGCATACATCGTGCTCATTATAGTAGAGTTTTGTTCATTCTTTCTGCGACTCCATTCTGCTGTGGAGTTCTCACAACTGTGTGATGTCTTGCAATACCTTCTTTGTCACAGAATTCATTGAACTTAGAATTACAGAATTCTAGTCCATTATCAGTCCTCAGTCTCTTCACAACTTTTCCAGATTTCTTCTCTAGCAAAGTCTTCCATGACTTGAATGTTTCGAAAACATCATCTTTATGCTTTAGAAAATAGACCCAAACTTTTCTAGAGAAATCATCAATAAATGTCAGCAAATACCTATTTCCTCCTTTCGAAAGAACCTGAGAAGGACCCCATAAATCTGAATGGATGTAATCAAGGGTTCCCTTCGTCTTATGAATGGCTGAGCCGAAACTAACTCTCTTCTGCTTTCCGAAGATACAATGCTCACACAACTCTAACTTTCCAACTTTTGCACCAGAAAGAAGACCTCTGTTACTGAGAACTTGCATGCCCTTCTCACTCATATGACTCAAACGCATGTACCATAACTTTGTGCAATCTTCCTCTGAGGTAGATGAGACTGCTGCTGAACCTATCACCGTCGAACCTTGGAGAACATACAAACTATCGATTTTGAGGCCTTTCATCAACACAAGAGCACCACGGGAAATTTTCATTCCATTAGACTCAATAACAACTTTGCAACCATTTGAGTCTAAGACACCGAGAGAGATAAGATTCTTCTTTAGATCAGGAACATGTCTGACTTCTGATAATGTCCTAATAATCCCATCATGCATCTTAATCTGGATGGACCCAATACCAACAGTCTTACAGGCAGCATTGTTGCCCATAAGAACGACTCCACCTTCAACAGATTTGTACGTGGAGAACTAATCTCGATTGGGACACATATGGTATGAGCATCCAGAATCGAGAATCCATTTACTTGATGATCTGGATTTGTTTGATGTCGTTACCAGCAGAACATCTTCATTATCACTTTCTGCTACACCGGCATCTGCAACTTCAGCCTTTTGATTTCCCTTCTCATTGCCATCGTTAATCCTTTTATTCTTATTATGCAATTTGTAGCACTCTGCTTTGATATGACCCTTCTTCTTGCAATAATTGCAGACTTTATCTCTGTTCTTCGACTTGGATCTGGATCTATCTTGATTTTGATTTCTCGTCTGATGTCTGCCTCTTGCGATCAGACCTGAGGCTTGATCATCAGATTTGCTGCTTGATCTAAATTCATTATCCAACTTTTCTTTGCTCAGCAGTCTGCCCTTAACATCTTCAAACATGAGTTTGTCCCTACCATAGATCATCGTCTCCTTAAAGGTTTTATATGAAGATGGCAGAGAACAAAGAAGTAATAGGGCCTGATCTTCATCATCAACCTTTGCATCTACGTTCTTCAAATCATTGATTAGGGCAATGAACTCACTGATATGTGAATTGATTGACGTACCTTCGGCCATACGAAAGGTGTACAACCGCTGCTTCAACACAAGTCGATTCGCTAGGGTTTTCGTCAGATACAGAGTTTCCAACTTCGTCCAAAGATCGGCCGTCGTCTTCTCTGCGAGAACTTCCTGAAGAACATCGTTCGTCAGGCACAACTGAATCGCAGACATGGCCTTCTCGTCAAGATCCTCCCAGGCGGACACCTCCATGACGTCAGGCTTTTGACCCGACAGCGCCTTCTTCAACCCATTCTGAACCAAGATGGCATGCATCCGAACCTGCCACAAACTGAAATTTGTGTTCCCGTCGAACTTCTCGATGCCGAACTTCGTTGTAGTCATCTTCGCGGAAAGAAACTCGGCTCTGATACCAATTTATTGCGAATAGAACACCGAGGATCGATGAATAATCAAAACAATGAAAGAAAGAGAAGATGAACACAGAGATTTAACGTGGTAAAACTCTCTTGATCAATGTGAACAAGAGAGAAACATCCACGGGCAAAGGAGGCCGCCGCCAGAAATTTCCACTATGAGCCAAAAGAGAGTGTTCATCATATAAAACCCTAACCCTCATATATAAAGGCCCAAGCCCTCCGCTTCCGCCACAGATTCTCATTTTTCCTCCTTTTTCATTTTTTTCCATAATTTTGGATACATGGTACATAATTCAAGGCACACCAACAAAGTAATATTTCAGTAAGTTACAATCCTAGTTTCTATCACATAGCAAATCAAATACAAATAAATTATGCAAAGAAACATCTATGTTGACAAAAGTAGGCATAAAAAATAAAGGAGTGCAGAATATCCAAGAATCATCCATAATTCTAGTGCACTTACCATTACTTATGTGTTTTTTTATGCCTAGCCTTATATCAATTAAGGTTTGTAGGATTAATTTCCAACTCCAAGCCATGTTTCTAGTAAGGGTATTGTTCTTCTATGGGTGCAATGTTTCGTATTTGTTGACAGCTAATTGACTCCAAATATCTTTACTATCATTTAATAGGTGTACTACCCTATTGGCTAGCAAGGAGGTTCTGACCATAGGAGTATTTCTTATGCCAAGGCCTCCATCATATTTATGTTTTTGCAAAGTTTGCCAATTGATTAAATGAGCTTTTCTTCCCCCATCAGTTGACCAAATAAAGTTCCTATGTTGTTTTTCCAAAGTGTCAATGGTACCTTTTGATATGAATATTGATCCTAAGGTATAATTTGGATACGAATTCAGAACTGACTGAACAAGAATGGTTCTACCAGCTTGATTTAACAATTTCTTTTTCCAACCTGCCAACTTTGTAGAGGTTATGTCTATGAGGTATGATAGATCTTTAGATGACAGGAATTTATAGGAGATAGATACACCAAGGTATGTGAAAGGAAACTTGCCAAGTTTCATTTGTAATATTCCTTTGATTTTTTCTTTTCTGATATGGTTGAACTTTGGAGGAAAGAAAATATCAGACTTATCATAATTATTTTTTTTATTGGTCAGTACCCCGTACATGTTGAAAATGGACACCAATTGTTTATTGTTTGATTGTATTGCAGACAAAGTAATAAGTAAATCATCAGCAAAAAGAAGGTGAGTTAGGCTAAACTCCTTTAATCTGAAAGGTATGAGCTTACCTATGGTTACATGATGATGCATTAAGGAAGTGAGGACTTGTGTAACTAGAATGAAAAGGTAAGGTGACAAGGGGTCACCTTGTCGAATCCCCTTGTGACTTGTAAAGATCTGTGAAGGAAAGCCATTTATACAACATGTGAAAGAGGATGACTTAATGCACAGTCTTATCCATACTATGAACTGAGGGGGAAAGTTCATGGCATGCAACACATATAGAATAGCTGAGCAAGGCACACTATCAAATGTTTTTTCCATATCGATCTTGATGAGCATATGTTTTTTCCTACCTTTTGTCAATGCGTGTGGCAACTACCGAGCAATTAATATATTATCATGTATTGATCTATGAGCCACATAGGCTGATTGAATTGGATCGATGAGGGAAGGTAGAACCAGCTTTAATCTCTTTGCCAAGATTTTTGCTACTAGTCTATATAGGACATTGCATAGAGAGATAAGACGATAATCGGTCACTCCTAATGGTTTTTTGTTTTTTAGGGATGAAGATAAGAGAAGTCTTTTTCCATTCATAACGCATAATTCCATGTTCAAAGAAAGACAATATGGTGGTAGATACATCATATCCTATGATGTTCCAATATTGTAAAATTCAATAGTAAAGCCATCAAGTCTAGGTGCTTTACCTAGTGGCATACTCCATAAGGAATTCCTAATTTATTCTCTAGAGATGGGTTGTACTAATGTTGGGTGATGTAAGTTATCTAAGGCAGGAAGGAGAGGCCATTGATGTTGGAGATTAAGAGGGGCATTGTCTTGTTCCCACAACTTTTCATAGTGAGTAACAAAGAGGGTCCTAATGTCCTCATCTTTTTATAGGTTATTCCTTGTTGGTCTTGTATGGATGGAATGTGATTTCTTTTGTTTCTTATCAAAGTACTTAAGTGGAAAAATTTTGAATTTTTATCTCCATCTTTTATCCAATTTATTCTTGACTTACTCCATCATTTAATAATTATTTGTCTTAAGAAAAAAATATTTTTCTACTTAAGTTCAGCTATCTCCTCTTTCAGTAATTGTGCTTTATTTTCTAAATTACCTAGCCCTTTTTTTGTTCCATGTGATAGTCTTGCTTTTTATTTCCCTAAGAGCTTTTGAGATGTCTCTTGGGGCAGCTGACAAGTAATATTTACTCCATACTTCTTGCAAATTTGTCGGGATTCCAGATAATCAAACAAAAAGTATTCATATTTGAAGGGTCTTGGTTTGCGCTTTACTAAATGATTTGTATCAAATAAGATTGGAGCATGATCGGAGACACCTTTGTGGAGAGTACTCAAGGTCATATTTGGAAATTTTCTACCATAAAGTGATTTAAAAAAATTCTATCTAATCTGCAATGGATCCTAGCACCTCCGGTGCGATTGTTGCACCAAGTGTACTATGGAACTGTGAGAGGAACATCTATGAGTCCATGATGTTGAATGAGGTGATGTAATCTACTAATAGACTTGGTAAGTTTAAAGGGTGCACCACCCTTCTTATCCGCAGGAGAAAAATTGCAATTAAAGTCACCAGCCAGAATCCATGAGGTGTCATCAATACCAAGGGATGAGAGTTCATGCCAAAGTTTATCACGTTCAATGGGCGTAGTACTGGCATAGACAATGATAGCAAAAAAGAGAAATTATCTACTGTTACCATAGCACGTAAGACCTAGGAGAAAGTAGGAGCGAGGTTACCTGGATATCAGTAGAACTCCAAGCTAAAATTATAACTCCTGCATGAGCTGACCCTTCTTGAAACACCCCATTCCAATGTCTTCCCAAATGTTTTATAACACGATCAGATTTTGCTTTGTTAGTGTGCGTCTCAACAAGTATAAGCAGACCAGGATGATAAGATTTCACAAAGTTGTGGAGGCGATCTCTGCACTTGCTCCGTAAGGCACCCCTACAATTCCAAAGGAGGGGTTTCATGATTGAGTGGTATGATTGGTGTTGTTGGCCTCCTGCCGCTCATCCTTTGATTCCCGCACGAAGGAGATACCCCGAGAAGGAGACTCCGAAGCATTGAAAGCTGGCAACAGTTGGAGAGAAAAATGAGGTCCCATTCTTGGCAAATATTGAGCTTTGTGAGAGAAGGAAGTTGCAATGGGAGTGTCTCAGCTCAGCGCAGGTTCTAATGGAGAGTGCATCAAGATGAGTTAGAACCGGGAGCCTCCTCAGTTTCGGACAGCTAAATATCCTAAACTCACCAAGACGTGGGAAGTCGGACTCCACATTGTCCCACTCATCCCATCCATCCATGCGGCCTAACTCCAACTGCTCAAGCGAGGGGAAGCAGCATCTTTTTGTGTCCTCAGAAGCACCAACAATATGACTTGGAGAAAGGAGGAACTCACGCCTGACACTCATCATGCCATGCATACCCGCTATATAGAGCTGTTTGAGAGCTGGGAGATGACCCAGCATTGGTAGAGCCACGACAGCACAATCATTTAATATTAATACTTCCAACTTTATGAAGAAAGATCACGCAACCACGTCAGGGTATCCATATATTCGAAAAGATGTGAGGTTGGTATGTGGACGAAGACAATCCAAGACATGTTGGGCTAATCTCTCATGATCATCCCCGCATGTCTTAGACTTCTTATTCCAATGTAGAGACAACTCCTCAATTCCTTGGTCTTCAAATAAGTTTCTCCAGGAGTAATGTCGGAGAGAACTCCTGAGGTTGGCCAAATCTTTCAAATGCCTCACCTTGCACTTCCAATCCTTTGCCCCCACTTCAAAAGGATGCAAGATTTGAAGGTTAGTCAAATATCTAATGCTACCGGATAATTTGATGTTCATAGAATTCCGGCCATCTGAAAGTCAAAAAGGATCCAGGAGGATGTCTCGTAATGGTATAGAGACATAATTAGATATGCGCAAATATCGCAAGTGCTTCAGTTTGCCAATGACATTGGATAAGTTGAGACCTTCTGCTGGGATAGAAGAACCTCTTCTGTACTCCAGAGATAGCGTTCTGACACATGTCATATTATGCGACAAATCAATGACAGGGAACTCACGGGCATCACGAAGTATTTTCTATGAGATACACCGCTACATGTCTGATAGTTTTGGGGATCGCAGAGTGCACACTTTTTGTGTTTATTAACAAATATTCAGTTTGAGCAATATCCCGTGTTAAATCGTGGATGATATCATGCATCATGAGTCCTATCATTGTGTGTTGTAAAATTGACCTATGGAGCAATTCTTCTAGACATGCCTCACCGACCTCCGCTTTCATCTTTCTTCCCCTTGGCTGAAGGAATCCCTGTGACATCCATAAATCAATTACTGATGATTTAGGAAAAGTCGTACCTCATGCACAAGACAACTTATACACTCAATCTCACCACCACAATACACCAATACACACACTCTACACACCAGCTGAACACTTCACTTGATGGTGATGCCAAGAGATGAATGGCCATGACATCTATTTATAGGTGCTTGATGTCGGTGCTACAGGAAGCCATTTGCTACTTTTACATATTATAATATATTATATAACTTTCTAGACATAGATGTCTCTAGATGTTAAGGGAGCTAAACTTTAAGTAGAATCTTCTAAAGAAGTCGGTGCTGACTTCAACATGGTTTTTTTTTAAAATGATGATTATATATTAAGCAGTAGAATAACTGTTGTCACACAAAAGAGTGGGGACTCCCAGAGGGAGAACATCCACCTAAAAATGATTAGCTTGTGATCTACGACCCAATAGAGCCGGCCTATCAGTCTCAAAATTTGTTGTCCGAGAAATGTGGTTACATATAAAATAAGTAAAAGAGTGAATAGTTTGTTTGATGTTGTTGATGAGGTTTTGAAGTCGCCAATGCTGAGAAGTACATTCATTGATGAAGTTTATTGCCATAAGACTGTCAGTCTCCAAGATGACATTGTGGATGCCTAATTGATGATAGCGAATAATTCCTTGAAGAATGGCCTAGTACTCGACTTCTAGAGCGGAATCAAAAAATTTGTGTAAAGCACCTGCGCAAATAAAGTTTGTGTTAGCAGACCGAATAATATAGCCTGCACCCCCCACCTCCGCGCATCCCGTGTAGGAGCCATCTATTCTTCAGGATAAACATAGAGGAGGTGGGGGTTCTCAGCACCCAAGGGAGTTGGGTGTTGGGGAACCCTCAGATAGAATGGGTTCTAACTCATGATAGCTCGCCATAATCCAGGACCATGTGATAGAGACGGTTGTCATGGTGGAGTTAAAATTAATGTCATTTTGACAGTGCCAAATCCCCATAAAATCAAGGCAAAAAGTCTACGAAAACTAGCATGACACTCAGGATTAGCGTTTGCAGACCCCTCATGAATCCGATCACCATTAGATCAGGAGCCAAAATGAGTAAATGAGCAATTTGTTCTAGATTTAAAAAGTTGCCAAAGATGGCAAGCAAAAGAACATTCAAAAATAGATGAGCACATGACTCAGCAACAAAACAGCATAAGGGACACAGAGGATCAATAGTCGAATTAAACTTGGAGAGCATAAGGTTCATAGGAAGGCAATTGTGTGCAAGCTTCCATAAGAAAATTTAAACTTTAGGGGGGATCTTGACACTCCAAATTAACCGGTGGTTCCAAGGGCATGTTAATAAAGTTATAAATAGATCTTGCTGTGGGACAGCCCATAGCATCAGGAGCCCAAATCCATTTATCATCATAGGGGGCAGCAGACAAAGTCATAGATAATATTTTACTTGACAAGTAGGGAGAAAATCAATGATTTATTAGCTCAGAATTCCAAGAAGAATCGTGTATAAGGTTCACAACGGTTAAAGAAATAGGAGAGAAGACATTCACAAAAGTAGCCATAAAACATATTGGAATGTTATAAAGCCAAGGTTCATTGCAAACATAAGTACTAGTTCCATTTCCAATTTGTTTTTTGAGATCCAGTTTAATAGCATCAAGAGCTTTAAGTAGAAGCTGCCAAGACTAGGAGGATTTGTGAATATTATTTTGGTTATTTGACCATGGATAAGGGACACCATATTTATGTATAGCAAAATCTGAGGATAAGGAATCTAAGCAGTTTAAAATAGATAGTAGCCTTTTACCCATCAAGACATATTGCACAGAGTTTAACTTCCTAATACCAAGCCCCCCATGCCTTTTGTGAAGCTGAATGGTGCTCCAATTGATTAGCTGCAGCCCTTTTTTGTCGTTAGATGAAGACCATAGGAAGCCAGGTGAATATTTTTCAAAGGAAGAGATGAGTCCAGAAGGTACAAGACTTGAACTCAGGATATAATTTGGGATAGAGTTAAGGGTAGAATTGATTAGAATGGTTTTACCCGCATGATTCAAGATTTTCATTTTCCAACCAGCTAATCTATCTTTTACTTTCAAGGTAATATGGGACATGGATGCTCTAGTACCGCTAGTAGGAAATAGGGGTCCTAGGTAGGTAAAGGGATAGGATCCATAAGAGATACCAAGGGTCTGCCTTATCTTTGCTTTCCTACCAACATTTAGCCTAGGAGGCTCATACAAGTCAGATTTGTCCATATTGATCTTCTGGTTTGTAAGAAGATAATAATGTTAAAAATTTTGAAGAGGTTTTTGCAATTGATGGAGGTTGCAGTAATGCAAATCAGCAAATCATCAGCATATAACAGATGACTAAGTGATGTGGACCCAAATCTGAAAAGAACAATTTTTTGTAGGGTAATATATTGGTTCATCAAAGAGAAGAAGATTTGGGATACCAAGATAAAAAGATAAGGAAACAGAAGTCCCCTGCCTGAGACCTTTGTGGCTACTAAATGGGGCAGAGAAAGATCCATTTATATAGCAGAGGTAAATCTAAAAGATTTAATGCAAGTCATAATCCAAGTAACAAAGGCAAGTGGAAACTACATCAGAGTGAGTACCATTTCCATGCCAAGAGACCCTATCAAAAGCTTTCTCCATATTAACTTTAAGGAGAATGAACTTTCTCCTACCTTTAGAGATGGAATGGGTAATTTCCTGAGCAAGAAAAATGTTGTCATAGATGGACAACGAAGGTAGCTTGGGACTTATCAATTAAGGCTGGAAGGGTCTCTTTCAGTCTATTAGCTAGGATCTTGACAATAACCCTCTAGGTGATGTTACACAAGGAAATGGGCCTATAGTCTTTTATAGATTTAGCGTGTTATTTTTTGGGGATAAAGGTGATAGTAGTATTTTCAGCCCAGGGGGTAGGTGATTTGTAAAGAAGAACTTTTGAATTTCCAGGGACATAGCCGGACCAATTGTGTCCCAGTAAGTGCAGAAAAATTCAGAAGTGAAACCATCAGGCCCTAAGACTTTCCCTAGGGATAAGTGGAAGAAGGTGTTTTTGATTTCATCTAAGAAAATTAGAGCAATCAGAGTATGGTCCCAAGAATGGTCTAAGGATGCAAGATGAGGCTAGGCAGTGGTAGGGAGAAGAGGATGATTTTTTGGAGCCCAGAGGTTAATATAATGATTGGTGAAAGCATATGGATCTGCTTATCATGCATGATTATAGTATTGTTTTCATCATGGAGTGAAGTAATTTGATTCCTCTTATGCCTGATGATAGTACTAAGATGGAAGAAGCGTGTATTTTTATCTCCATTCTTAATTCAGTTAATCCTAGACTTTGACCATCATTTAAGATTAATCTGTCTAAGATAAGCTGCATTGTATTTTGCCCTTAAGTTACTGAGCTCCTGGTCAGAGAGGCCAAGTCGTTCATCTTTTAGTTCGAGTAGAGAGATCTCATGTTTAATTGAATGGGCTCTATTTTTTAATCTTCCTAGGTCAATTTTGTTCCATCTAGAAGTTTGATGCTTAATTTTGTTTAGGGAGGTCTGAATTGGGTCCAAGGCAGATCTAGTAGCCCAAACATTTACAACAATAAGTCTGGTTCCAGATAGTGGAACAAAAAATGTTCATATGTGAAAGGTCTAGGTTTGTATGATGAATAGTTTGTTGAGAGCAGTATAGATGAGTGATCAAATGTACCTCAAGTGAGTGTGCATAAAGTGAGATTTGGAAAGGTAGTTAACCAGTGATGGTTCATGAGTGCCCTATCTAGACGGCAGTGAATTCTCGTATTTGTAAATCTATTATTGCACCACGTAAATTGAGAACTAAATAGGGGTAAATCAAGTAGTCCTTGAACATGCATGAAATGATTAAAAGATCTGACAGACTTAGTGAAAATAAAGGGAGCACCTCCCTTCTTATCTTGTGGGGAAGAGATAGTGTTTAAACCACCCATAATAAACCACGGAATGTCATTAAAATTAAAACTTTCCAATTCATTGCAAAGAGAGTATCTAATCATAGGTAAGGTGCTGGCATAAATAGCAGTAAGCAGGAAAGAAAAATTATTAATTGTGACAACTACATTTAGATATTGTGGGGAAGAATTAACCCCTGAAAACCTTCGCATCCCTTTGCTTCCGGGAAATAATAATACCACCCGAGGCACCTGTACTATCCTGAGAACAACCAGGAAGAGCCAGATTATAGTTTGAGAGTTTTTACCTGACGTATGAGTCTCTAGGAGTATGAGGATGTTCAGTTTTTGAATGGACAGTATGTTCCATTCTAGAGGCGGTCGTGCGCCTTGCTATGAAGTGCCCTGCATTAGTTCCAAGCCAGAGCTGAGATCATGAACTGAGCTAGGGAAGAGGGTCCGCAGGAGAGGGAGCCTTGTCCTGCATATCAGTAGATGAAGAGGTATGAGTTTGAGCGCAAGGATTACAATGCTTACCTTTTTGTTTTCTACCCCCAATACCCCGAGAAGAGAGGTTGGGGGGGGGGAGGAGGGGAGAATCTGATTGTGGATTTCCTTGATTGCCTAGGTTCTGGCGCGAGTTCCGTGATGATGCTCTCAATGTCTTCCTTAATGTCTGCCTCTAAGAGGGATTCAGCAGCCGGCTTGGCCGGAGATTGGAAGTGAAGGAGAACTTGCAAGACTACCTCCTTGTGCTTGGTCAGCGCAGGAGAGTCCAAAGAGGGAGTAGTGGAAGCAGCGGGAATAGAAAAGGAAACCCTAGCCGAGGGAAGAGGGGATTTACCTTTAGAAATGCGGTTTGGAAACTTCTGCCCACGTGGGTCAACTTTACGAACACAAGGGGAGGTCACATGAGGCCACACCTCGTTTGCATCAATATAAACCAAGTCCTACGGCCGTGGATGGGGTACAAGAGCTGTTGGATGTTGTGACAGGGTTCCCACCGAGGTATCGAGTGGTACAGAAGTCATTGGATGAGTGAACCAGTCTGTCACTCCTAGGGCAACCAAAAGGTTTGGATCCGGTCCGCCAGATTGAGCCGGTTGTCTATTGAGTTCGGACGTGGTGGGTTCAAGCTACTCCAATGGGTTCCACGGGTTCCGAGCATGGCCGACCACTTGGGTCGCCGATGTTGGCGTCCGATGTCGAGGAGGATTGGAGTGGAGCCATGAACCGTACAAGAGCATACCGTCCTTGCACGTCGGCCGAAGACCATCAGCACTAAATCTGTCCGGACAGGAATCCAGATGGTGACCAAGACAAAGTTGGGGAAGATTCTCATATGTGACTCGCTGGAAGAAACGGAAGCCATCCGGTAGCTGAATCTAGGTGCCCTGCTTCACTAAAGCATCTAGATCGAGGTCCACACACACTCTAGCATAGTAAAGCTTCTCCCCGGAGGTAATGAAACCATCGATCTTGAGTGCCTGACCAAATATGGAGGCAATACGGCGAACGGTCTCGGCACTGCTAAGCTCATAAGAGAGTCCTGACAGATGGATCCACACTAGCGAGATGGAGATTAGTTCATCAAAAGGTTGGAAAAAAGTCTTTGCCTGCAAAACGTGCAAAACACAATCGTTAAAAATTCCATGGGCTGCGAGTTTATATCTTCATGCGGTCATCCACATTGCTGAAAGAGAACATATAATAGTGGTTTTCGATGTCGGAGATTTGCAAAGATGCAGAGAGATCCTAGAGCACCGCTTGGTCCTTTGCCAGGGAAGCAACTGGTAATAGGCTGTCGATAAGCCGACCCATCAGGCAGAGTTTGAGGTCTTCAGAGCGTTGGGCGACTTCATCACCGGAGATGACCACTTCATCCATTGAGGTGGCTTGGATTGCAAGAAGCTTGTTCTTAGAGATCTAGAAAAGAGAAGCCCCCATGGGGCGTCGATCATCGATGACTTCAGACCAACGTTTGTCATTTGCCATTGGAGGATTAGGTAAAGTGAGGGAGAGAGAAGGTTTTTGGGAAAAGGGGAGTTGAGCCACCGGTCGCTTGGAGTTTGAGGGGGGGAGAGGGGGGGGGGGATTTTGAGGAAGAAAAGCAGGAGGTGGGGGGAGGGAAGGAGAGAGCAGGGTTGAGGAAGATGACAATGGTGGGGATCGGGGGTGGGGGTTCGGGAGGATTGCCATCCCTTGTGGAGTGGAACTTTGACTTCAACATGTTAGTCCATTCATCTTCATCATCTTCAAAATGAAGGATACCCGCAAGCACCTTGATAGCTAAATGCAAGCAATCCTTTGCACTATTTGGCAATACCCTGAGCGATTTCTCTCAAATGCAAATTGTGATCTGCTCGATCTTTAATGGCAATCGTTTCAAACAACAACCAACTATCATATTCAGATAACTCTCTTAACGGCAAGAAAGGAATAGTTTGCATGATCTTTGACACACCAACATTTCGGGTGGTCACTATAACTTTAGCTAATTGAGCATCAAGTAAGAGATTTTTTAACGAAATCCAAAGCTCCACTCTTTCATTCCAAACATCATCTAGTACAAGAAGCAATGTTTTCCTTACCAATGTCTCCTTGATGATCTCATGTAGCTCATGTAAACTTAAACTATTATCTGGTATTACATATTTATTAGATGAGCTAATAATGCTTCGTGCAATATTTGTGACATCAAAATCCTCAGACATGTGCACCCATGTTTTGGTATGAAATTATATACCATTTGTGAAAGCGCACTTTGACCCAATCCACCCATGCCAACTACACAAAGCGTAGACAGTCAGGTTGACCCCGAGGATGCGACGCTGCCTTCTATACTATTGACCATACTATGACCTTAATCATTCAACAAATGTGATACGTGGCAATGAAAATAATAATAAAATAATTTAAAACTTAATTGCGGAAGGTGGAAACGTCGAAATATAAAAAAAACACTAACATCTAATAAAATCCATAAGAAAGTGGAAAAAAACAATAATATCCAACAGATCTAGACAATGACCACATATTCGATTGCAGCGGAAAAGACCATAATATTCATACGATGCAGAGATGATTTATTCAACTAATGCAGATAAAAAGGAAAAATGTTATTGAGCTCAATAAGTCATGTGCAGTAACGCTTGAGCACTGCGTCCTCCATGAATCCTATCTAGACAGGATTCTCACTTGCAAAATCCCAAATGTAGGGGCACCAAATACCCGTGAGCAAAAACGCCTAGTACAATAGAATCATAGGCTATAAATTAATAATCAAAACATTCTTGAATCAATAACGAATAAGCAATAACATACTTTGCTATGAACAAATAATCTTTTATTTTCTCATTATAATCAATGCTTTGGTTGCGGCAACGAATCATCGTGTCTATACTTTATTCTTTACTATGTTCATGCTCTATTCTCTTCTGCAACTTTGTCACTTTACTATGCTTTGCTATACTTGTAATATAATATTTTGCTATACTTTACTGTACTTTACTTTATCATACTTTATTATACTTTACTTTATCATGCTTTACCATGCTTTACTTTACTATGAGTTATGCTAAATCTTTTACATTATTATGCAGTCCTTGAAGTTCGTTGTCCTATGCTAGCTCGACTTCATTAGGTTGGGATGTCAGACATGCCTCTATACATCTGTAAAGTTAGGATGCCGACTTTGGAGAAGGTGTAATGCCGATTCATACTCTTTTTGGAATATGGGTGGGAGAGGACCTGTACCCTAGGAACAATGGTCATTAAAGACCCATAGGTTCACTGTCTCCTCAGCTAAGCTACTTGTCCCTCTGGCGCTATAATTTGTAATCAATATAATGCCCTCTCTGGGGAAAGGGGTGTGTCAATATATCACCCTTTTTTGTAATACAGGTGGGAGAGGATCTGTATCCAACAGCAGTAGTTATTAGAGACATGTAGGTTCACTTAGCTATCTGCCCCTACTTTGTATCTTTAATATCATCACAGTGGGGCTATTAATATCCATCTTATGACGTTGGCCGTTGTGGGGCTATTAATACCCACCTGTTGGCCTATGTACTCTGTACTTTGGAGTGGCACATAGCAATGCCGTTTAATCTTTTCTTTACTTAACTTGTTTACCCTATGTGAAATTTAGAAATCATAGATCAGAGAAAGGTTAAAGTCAGGTTCCTTTTCTCTAAGGTAATAACATTGTGCCCTATGACTTGTTCTTTATTCCGAGTCCTGACCAGTCCTTCTGGATGGAAAGGTTTTCTTAAAGTCTTTATAGCATTGGACATGATCTCAAATGGGCCTGTCAAAAGGTAAGACCCAACTATGAAGTTTGGGCTCAAGAAGGACATTTACGTCTTTTGCAACAGAACAAATTTTGGTCGGGTCTTCTATTTAGGATCCTTGTACGTGACTCGGGCTGAGTGAAAGTTCAACTCGGATCGGATCAGTGTTTTCTCTGTCCTTGGACCGATCGACCGTTTTTATTGGACCACTCGACCGTTCCTATTGGACCAATTGACCATTCCCATTAGACCGATTGACGGCGGCTCCCATCAAACTAGTCGACCGTCATCGGATCGATTGACCGCTCTCATTGGACCTGTCGACTGTCCTCCTGACGATGTGCGCTACCGGATCGGTCGATCGATCTTCTTGAATCGGTCGATCATTTCCGATTGCTCTCATTTGACCGGTCGATTGTCCTCCTGACGATGTGCGCTACCGGATCGGTCGATCGATCTTCTTAAACCGGTCATCCACTCTTCTGCTCAGTTGATTGTTCTTATCGGGCCGGTCGACCGATCTTGCGGTCGGTCAATCGATCCTACGGCTGAAAATAGAGCCGCCCGTCGATTTCTCCTTTTTCGCCTGACTTTCGGCCGTCGGATCGCGATGATCACAATACGAAAGTTGTAACTTATGGTCTCTAGATCACCGTGGCATCATCACATGCATTATATGATCAATAATTTATGGCCTATGGGGATTAAACGTCTAAGGTACCTTTTCCGATTATTTTCCGTCCGCCGACGACGCTGTCGTCGTCTGCTCGGATTTCGGTTGTTCCAAGCCGGCGGGGAAGTGTGGCTGACCTTCGCGGTGCATCGAGGGAGGGCTGCCGAGGGCCATGCGCTCAACATCGTCCTCCTGTCGTCTGTGCGCGCGGATCGCCAGAGCAGAGAAGAAGAAATAGAGGAGGACGGAAGTCATTGGCGGCAGCCAGTCGAGAGGATGTCCAAGAGGGGTGCAAGGGCTCTCTTCTCGCCCTTTTATAGTTGCAACCTGGCCAAGATCGAGGAAGAGTCAGGGGAGCAATCTCTCCCCTGATTTTTTGTTATTTGTTTCTTTTTTTTATTTCAAATCTCTTTCCTTTGTTGCTCCTCCCATGTTCTCAATTTGATTGTTTTTTCATTTGAATTGTTTTTATGTTTGTGTTGATCCTTGTCTGACGTTACACGATTTGTATTCGAAATCAAATCCTTTCCTCTGTTGTATTTTTCCACGTTTTGATTCTTTTGATTTGATTCTGAGTTAAATTTGAATTCTTTGTTTTTATTCTAATTTGGTTTCCATGTTTGAAATTTCCAGCTTTACGACCATTGGTTTCATCCTCTTGCAGCAACCATTCAATTATCTTTCCCTTTTGGCCTTCCCTACCAAAAGTTGTGCTCTGATCAAATCATGAGGCAGTCTCTACCGGCTGCCACTTTCTAGTAGGTCGCCTCTTCCCATCCTTCTCTCCCAAACTAACGTCTTTCCATTCAGCTGTGATCTTTTCAAACCTCTTCCTGATTTCCCTAACTTTGTGTGCCAATTCATCAGAAATAATGAACTTGGGAGGACAGTTGCAGTCGAGTACCTGCCCTTGCTTCATGCTATCAAGATGGCTTGCTTGCTTACGTGCTTCCGCTTCGGCACGGTGTACATCGTACTCGTACTCGCCCTCCACATCCTCAGCGTCGTAGGCCACGTCTTTGAGATCCTGAAGGTGCAGTTTCTGGGAGTGGTCAATTGGGCATATCTCTTCGCGTCATCGACCACTGCTTGGATTCTCATCATGGTCCTTGCCAGCTTGTAGAGTTCTTGCTCGGCCGAGGACGACGAAGATGCTCGTGGGATCAAGGAAGACAGCTTGTCTGCTGTCCACTTGATGAGGTTGACAATGGATGCACCGGCCATTCCAGGCGTTGCTGCCGCTGCTGCTGCTTCCGCTGAGACAAAACTTGTGTTAGTGGTGTTAACCAGAAATGTGCAGAGGCATAAGCTTCTGCTGTTACTTCTTTAAAAGCAAAGACTTTGTAGTCAATATGAGTGCAAATTGAGGGGTTGAGGAGGTTGACAATGGGGATATGAAATATGGAACATGGTCACAGCAGGCACATCAGCACATGGTATCACGAATGGAACAGCTCTAGCAAATTAAAACAGAGGTCGCAGTCGGCTAACGTTGAAGGTTTATAGAAGACAAATTGAGATGACGATTGATCATCTGATCATGGAAATCCTTTTACGAATTACGTTTGCCAAGCTGCTTAATTGAAAACAATAATGGTGCCACTCAGAAGCAAAGAAAACAGGGGAATGTGAATAAACATAAGAGAATGGAAGGAAGATTTATGTGGTCAATTTTGTTGTTTTAGTATCTGAATAATTTCGCGTTATATTTTTCTATGCTACTTTTCCTGTTTGTTGGGTTCATTCAGTAGTTTAGAATTACCTGGTTGTTGCTTGTGATAGTTCATTACTTCCCCTTTAATTGTGTGTGATTTCCACGAAACTAAGGTTTTTTGCAGCATGAGATGGTTGCAAACTTTTTTAGTTAGGTGCTGAATTTGTATAGCTTCCATGACTTTTCAGTTTAGATTTTTATGTTCAATCAGTATGGTACTTCATGAAGGATGCAAGCCCTGCTCTCCACTGCAGAGCTCTGCTTAAAAAAGGGGGTTCCCTGACAGTCTGATCCACAGATTTTTCTAAGGTGCACGTGAGCACTAAATTTTAAAATTCCTGTGATTCTGATGCAATAGAACGGGGCCTCCTTGGAATGCAGAATAGAAAAAGGCGGTGATTAATAAAAATTCTGGTCATTTTTTTGTTTTGTCTCCAGTGCTTCTGTCACCTTTCATTCAAAGGTCTTTGGAGAGTCATTGCAGGTTCACTGATTGTAGCATGCGAATCAGTCAGGCAAAACAGAAATCCTCACTGCAGACTTTCGTATTGCTTTCTTCGTGTAAGATGTTCATGACTCGATGAAATTTGACTAGTTTAGACTTTTAGATTTTTTTCTTCTTACAATAAAAGTGCAACATGTTTACAGCCACTTGTTTTTCAGACTAATCGGTTATTAGTTCATTGTTGAGTCTTTTCTTCCATAGAACAAGGAACAAAAAATAAGCAATGGTGGTTCCTGTTGATACACAAATTCTACAGAAAGGATTCTTATAATTAAAATTAAAATTTTGATGAGGTAATTTTATCTTCAAATATCTCAAAATCCTCCATCACTTTATTAATACAAGTGGACACTTTTTAGTGTTGGAGCTCTTCAATTTCAAAATAGAGATTATGGATTTTGAACCATTTGGACAGTGCAGTGTTACCAGTCAGAGTTATATGCTGAAGGATTGAAGTCACATAAAAGTTCAATAGACCGTGCATGAGACATTGAAATTGTGAAAGCGATGATGGAACCTCATGTTCTCGATGCTTATTGCAGTCTGTAATTCTCTGTTGAATCTAGGTTGTTTACAATTTTAGTAGACCACTACATTTTAATTATTCTAATCCTATCTTGTTTACAATTTTATTTTTCACATTCTGATATATTACATATCTTTATTTTTGAACCATCAAAAAGCTTCTAAGCTGGTCATTTTCAGCATTCTTGTGATCAGTTGGGATTGAGTGACATGTAAGGAATCAAATCCTCTATGATGGAAAAATTCGAGAACAGGAGTAGAGGATCGTAAAAAAATCATAGAAAAATTAGAAGAGACACACAAGATTTACCAAAATTCTCTTTTGAAATTAGGGCTACGTCCTGTAAAGAGGTTCCATTATATTTTTTGTTACAACCGTACCAAATTACATCTGAAAAATAAGCTATAAATATATTTCTTCCAAACGGGTTCAAAATTCGAACAAACACAGAGAACCCCCACTTTTATCAATACACCAGTAGCACAATTAATTGAGTAATACTCAAGTTCTCCTATTCTGAAGTATTCACCAACTTCAACGCTCTAATCCTCTACTTATGCATCATGTGCAATAGCTACTATGAAATCCATGTCCTATAATTGCGGAACACTGTCAACAGCTCGAGGGAGGGGAAGCAGCATCTTTTCGTGCCTTCTGCAGCAACAACAGCGACAATATGATTTGGAGAGAGGAGGAAGTCACGCATGATACGTCTGAGAGCTGGGAGATGACCCAGCATTGGCAGAGCCATAACAAAGCAATAATTTAATCTCAATACTTCTAACTTCATGAAGGAAGGATCACGCAACCACGTCGGGAAACAATTATCAGGTTACCCATATATTTCAAAAAATACGAGGTTAGGATGTTGACGAAGACAGTCCATGACCTGTTGGGCTAATCTCTCATGACCATCCCCGCATGTCTCGGAGTTCTTACGCCAACATAAACTCAACCCCTCAAATCCTTATTTGGTCTTCAGATAAGTTTCTCCAGAGTTTCAAGTCCTCCTACTGTGAGAAAGCTTCTGAGGTTGGCCAAATCCTTCAAATATCCTGTTACGAAAAGAGGGAGAGAGGGATCACACGAAATATAGAAGAACGCTAAGAGGAAAAACGACGGCTCTTTATTATGGAATAACGATGATTACAAGGATGGGTCTCGGTCTAGACCCCTAGAGAGTTTATATAGGCACTCCCTTTGACAGATGATAGGAATTACATACGGACTAGCGAGACCCCCGTAGGGAAATTCTACTGAAGCGCCTGACTATGTAGGGGGACCAACTGGGTTCAGATTCAAAGCATTATTAACAAATCTCCACCTTGACTTGAATCATCTTCAGAGCACAAAAGCATGCCACGCCGCCGCCAGTCCCATCTTGAACCTATTACCAAGTATTTATGTTAAGCAAGTCCAAACAATGTTGGAATTTGCCATAAGGAACAAATTTGTTGAACATATCAGCTGGATTGTCTTCAGTGCCAATCTTCTTCACCTTGATCCTCTTCTCAGTGCGGATGAAGTGATATCTGACATCAATGTGTTTGGTTCTTTCATGATGTACTTGATTCTTGACTAAACATATTGCACTCAGACTGTCACAGTGCACTATAGCCTGCTCCTAATGTAATCCGAGATCTCCAACTAAGCCTTTTAACCAGATGCCTTCCTTGACAGCTTCTATCAGTGTCATGTATTCAGCCTTTGTGGTAGACAATGTAACTGATGACTGAAGTGTAGTCTTCCAACTAATAACTGAACTGCCCAAAGTGAAGACATAGTTTGTCATAGATCGTCTTCCATCAACATCTTCGGCATAATCTGAATCTGAGTACCCTGCAACCAAATACTCTTTATCACTTCTGTAGATGAGGCCAATATCAGATGTTCCTCTCAGATATCGAAAAATTCGCTTCACTTCTTGCCAGTGCTCCTTTTCTGGATCGCTCATGAATCTGCTGACAACACTGACTGCATAAGCAATGTCCGGTCTTGTGCAAATCATGGCATACATCAGACTTCCAACTGCACTAGCATATGGAACCCGAGACATGTACTCCTTTTCTGCTTCTGACTTTGGTGCGCAGGTAACAGAAAGATGAACATTTGCAGCTGATGGACTATTCAAAGGCTTCGCTCCAGACATCCCAAACCTGGACAAAATCTTCTCAATATAACTTTTCTGAGATAAGAAGATTTTACCCTGTGCGCGATCCCTTAGAATTTCTATCCCCAGAATCTTCTGTGCTGCACCAAAATCCTTCATGTCGAATTTTGCATTGAGGTGCTTCTTCAGATTCTGAATGTCTGCCATGTCTCTGGCAGCAATAAGCATATCATCAACATACAAGAGCAGATAGATGGTGGAGCCGTCATTCACTTTCTTGTGATATACACAACAATCATAGAGACTTCGACTGAATCCCTTACTGATCATGAAGCTGTCAAACATCTTGTACCATTGTCTGGGAGACTGCTTCAAGATATACAGAGATTTCTTCAGACTGCAAACTTGATTCTCCTTTCCTGAAATGGAGAATCCCTCTGGTTGGCTCATAAGAATGTCTTCTTCAAGTTCTCCATGGAGGAAAGTAGTCTTCACATCTAGTTGCTCGAGCTCTAGATTCTGATGTGCTACAAAAGCAAGTAGCACCCTGATAGAAGTATGTCTGACAACAGGTGAGAATATCTCATTGTAGTCTACACCTTCTTTCTGACTATAACTTTTAGCAACCAGTCGTGCTTTGTATCTCGTGCCTTCAACTCCTGGAATTTTTGCTTTCTTCTTGAAGATCCATTTACAGCCAACAACATTCCTGCCTTTAGACAACTTGACCAGCTCCCACGTCTGATTCTTGTGAAGAGATTCCATCTCCTCACCCATAGCAGCGATTCACTGTCTAGATTCGGCACATGTGATGGCATCCCTATAAGAGGACGGCTCTAGAGACTCCACCTTTTCAGCTACCTGTAGTGCATAAGCAACCATGTCCTCGAAACCATATCGCTTAGGAGGACCCACTTCTTTACGAGGACGTCTAGCAGCAATTGACTCCTCTTCAGGTTGCTCATCAGATTCTTCACCTTCTGGTTCTGCTTCTTGATGTGATCCTTCAGCATCATTATCAGTTGGAGTGATTTCAACCTCCACCTGACATTCTCTTCAGCCTCCACCTTCAACTGAAGCATTGATGCTTCATCAAAGGTCACGCTTCTGCTGTGGATGACTTTGTGTTCTGAAGGAGACCAGATTATGTAGCCCTTCACTCCTGCACCATATCCCATGAACACCCCTTCTTTGGCCCTTGGCTTCAACTTCCTTTCAGTGACGTGATAGTATGCTGGACAACCAAAAACTTTCAGACAAGTATAATCAGCAGGATTTCTTGACCATACCTAAGTTGGAGTTTTGAGATCAATCGCAGTCGCCGGACATCGATTCACCAAGTAGCAAGTTGTGTTGACAGCTTTAGCCCAGAATGTCCTATTCAGGCCAGCGTTAGAGAGCATGCACCTTGCCCTCTCCAGAAGTGTCATGTTCATTCATTCTGCAACTCCATTCTGCTGTGGAGTATCCCTAACTGTGTGATGCCTAACAATGCCTTCATCTTTGCAGAACTGGTCGAATTCAACAGAACAGAATTTCAAACCATTGTCAGTACGAAGACGCTTCACTTTCTTCGACGTCTGATTTTCCACCAGAACCTTCCACTGCTTGAAGGCCTTGAAGGACTCACTCTTTGTTTCATCATGAATACCCAAGTCATCCTCGAATAGTCATCAATCACAGATAGGAAGTACCTCGCACCTCCTAATGATGGAACACGAGAGGGATCCCAACAATCGACGTGGATGTAGTCAAGTGTCGCCTTCATCCTGTGCACTGCCTTGCCAAACTGAGACCTTCGCTGTTTGCCGAATACGCAGTGCTTACAGAAGTTGATTTCAGATATCTTCCTCTCTCCTAGAAGACCTCGTTTGCTGAGGATATTCTTCCCGTTCTGACTCATATGCCCAAGCCGCATGTGCCACAGCCTGGACCTATCTGATTCGGATGAACTAGCCACTGCAGCAACGCCAGAGACTGTCTTGCCTTGTAATACATACAAGGACTTCTATCTGACTCCCTTCAGAACCGTAGCATCACCCTTCATGACCGTGAGAATGCCTCCAGCAGCATTGATCTGACACCCTTTAGAGTCGAGGACTCCAAGTGATATCAAATTCTTCTTCAGTTGCAGAACATGACGGACATCTGTCAGCGTCCTCACAAAATTGTCATGAGTCCTAATCTGCACAGAACCGATCCCAACTATCTGACATGACGCATCATTACCCATGATGACATTTCCACCGTCAGTCTTCTGATAAGATGAGAACCAATCTTTATTCGGAGTCATGTGATAGGAACACCCCGAATCCAGAACCCAACTATTCTCCAGACATCCTTGATCAAAAACAGCCAGAACCAAATCATCTTCGGAATTTCCTATTTCATGTGCCACCGCAGCGACGGGGGCCTTCTTCTTCTTCGGACAGTCTTTCTTCTAATGACCTGGTTCCTTGCAGTAATTACAGATGTCCTTCGCAGTGATTTTCTTCTTCTTGAATTTGGATTTCTTCGAATTCGAGGACTGTACCTTCTCTGCGGTCAATATCAAACCTGCGGTCTGAGTCTCTGCAGAATTTCCAGATGTCCTATGCCGAAGTTCACGAGTATGGAGACTCGATCTTACTTCTTCCAGACTTATAGTTTCCTTCTCGATAATCATAGACTGAACGAAGTTCTCATATGATGGAGGAAGCGAAACTAACAGAATTAGGGCAGCATCTTCATCCTCGATCTTAACATCGATATTTCCGAGTTCCATCAACAAAGAATTTAACTGATCAAGATGTTCCTTCAGAGGGGTACCTTCCTGCATGCGGAGAAAGAACAGACGTTGCTTCAACAATAACTTATTAATGAGAGACTTCATCATATATAGACTCTCGAGTCTTAACCACAGACCGGCCGCTTTTTCTTCATCTGCGACCTCGATTATCACCTCATCCGTCTGACACAACAGAATCATCGAGTGCGCCTTCTTGTCCTGTGCCGCCAAAGTTGCGAGGTCGATCTCCTTTTCTTTGCCCTTCGAGTCATCCTCCTTTGGCTTGTTCTTCGACACGTTTGAGAGCGGCGCCCAGACTCCTTGTTGCTTCAAAAGCGATCGCATCTTGATCTGCCACAATCCGAAATTGTTCCTGCCGTTGAACTTCTTCACGCTCACGTTGTGCGATGCCATCTCCCTATGATCGAGAATCGCTGACAAAGGCTAAGTCTTTGATACCAGTTTGTTACGAAAAGGGGGAGAGAGGGATCGCACGAAATACAGAAGAACGCGAAGAGGAAAAACGACGGCGGCTCTTTGTTATGGAATAACGATGATTACAAGGATGGGTCTCGGTCTAGACCCCTAAGGAGTTTATATAGGCACTCCCTTTGACGGATAATAGGAATTACATACGGACTAGCGAGACCCCCATAGGAGAATTCTGCTGAAGCGCCTGACTATGTAGGGAGACCAACTGAGTTCAGTTTCAAGGCATTATTAACATGTCCCACCTTGCACTACCAATCCTCTGCCCACAATTTGAAAGGATGCAAGATTTGAAGGTCAGCCAGATATCTAATGCTGTCGGGTAACTTGACGCTAATGGAATTCCTGTTATCTGAAGTTTGAAAAGGATCCGGGTGGAAGTGTGATACACTGAAATAACTCGAAATGTATAAATATCGCAAGTGCTTCCGTTTGCCAATGATGTTGGATAAGTCGAGACCTTCTGTGGGATAGAAGAACCTCTTATGTACCTGAGAGATAGCGTCCTGAGACATGTCATATTCTGCAACAAATCAATGATAGGGAACTGACTTGCATCACTAAATAGCAGCGTCCTTAGTTGCTTTGTTTGGATCTTTGATTCAAACCAAGTTTTCAAATTCATGTCATCTGAATTTTCTCGAAAATGCACGGCTACATGTCGAATAGTTTTGGGGATTGAAGAGTGCAAACCTTTAGTGGTTATTAACAAATATTCGTTTTGAGAAACACCCCGTGTTAAATCGTGGATGAGATCATGCATCAAGAATCCTCCTTTCGTGCTTTGTAAAATTGACCTATGAAGTAGTCCATCGACATATATGTCAGCGATCTCTGTTTCCATCTTTCTTCCCCTTGACCAAAGGAATCCCTGTGATATCCATAGATCAACTACATATGATTTAGCAAACCTCATACCTTTCGGAAATAATGATAGGTACATAAAACATGGTTTCAATTCAATCGGCATCACATATTTATTAGACGAGCTAATAATGTTTGTTGGAATATTTGCAAAATCAAAATCTTCAAACTCGTTCACCCATGTTTTGGTCTGAAATTTGGCGCATACATTCTGATCATTAAATACCATCTCTGCAAGTGTAGTTTTACCCAATCCACCCATACCAACTACACAAAGCACAGAAACTTTATCACCTTTCAGTTCATCCTCTTGCCGCAACCATTCAATTATCTTCTCCTTTTCGCCTTCCCTACCAAAAGTTGTGCTCTGATCAAAACATGAGCAGTCTTTACTTGCTGCCATTGTTTAGTACGTCACCTCTTCCCATCCTTCTCCCCAAAACTAACGTGTTTCCATTCACTTGTGATCTCTTCAAATCTATTCCTAATTTCTTTGACTTTCTGTGCCAATTCATTAGAAACATAAAACATGGGAGGACAGTTGCAGTGTTAAAACTCTGTCGTAGCCCAGCCCACTAAGCCCACTTATAATCCAGCACAGAAAGTATAAAAGCAGGGGTTGGCACTGTAGCTCCCACCTTTCTCATTTTCCAGCCGTGAGTTCTTCTTCTTCAAAGCTAGGGTTAGCTTCTGATCTTTTCTTTTGATTTGCAGATCCTTTCTTCTTTCTTCTAACTACTGATCTCTGAGATGTGTGCTGTGCAAGTTCAAATGCCTCTAGTCTTGACAGCAGCCAGGACCCCCTTTTGTTTCTTGACAGCTGCCGAGTTCTTCTTTTCCTCCTAAGTGAGTCTTAGGTTTTCTTCTTCCTGGTGAATGAGATCTGCTATTGCTGGTTATAGATCTCAAAGATCCACCTCTTCTTCTCTTCAAGGTTGCTATTCTTCTCGTCAAGTAAACCTTGTGATTTATCAAGGTATTTCTACTCTTTGCCAGCTCTTAACTTGTCTCTTGATGTGCAGGAATCCAGCAACAAAGGAAGACTGCAAAGCTTGAAGAGATGTACAGAGGAAAGAAGAGAAAAGATACAAAAATAAGAAAGCAAACGAGGGTTTCGAGCACCTCTAGCTCCAAGAAAATATTATTTGTAAAATGGCTCAGAGATGAGTCTCTTCCCAGCCTTCATTCTATTTATATGTTTCCCTTTGAAATTGAAATTGTCATTTACATGCTGTTACATTCTTGTTACATGTATTGAAATTGTCATTTACATGTTGTTACATTCTTGTTACATGACATACATCAACTATATTGTTGATGTGTACATATCATTTTGTAATAAAATTCTTCAAATAAGATGGTCTCTTTATATTTCTTCTAGTCTTCACTTCTTCTGCCCTGTCTATTGCTGTCACCTTTTTATTATTTATAACATTTCCCCCTCCGGTGAAAAATTGGACCTCATCCTTGAGGTTTGGAAAAGAATCAGTAACTTGATCAAAATCCTCCCATGAAATGTCTTCCACCGGAAGTCCTTCCCACTGCTGCATCACCTGTTTGATAAATTGTCCTTGGTGCTTAATGATTCTGGTAGCAACAACAGCTACTGGCTTAAGTATAGGACCCTGTATGTCTGAGATATCTGGCAAAGAAGAAGGAATATCTGATCTTCTCAATGCTTTCTTTAGCTTGGAAATATGAAACATAGGATGAATCTTAGAATTGGGAGGAAGAACTAATTCATAAGCAACTGTTCCAATTCTTTTGGCTATAGGAAAAGGCTCATAAAATCGTTTCGATAACTTGTGAGTACTTCTCTGAGCAAGAGACCCTTGCTTGTAGGGCTGTAGTTTCACATAAACCAAGTCCCCTTCCGCAAACTCCATATCAGTTCTGTGTTGATCTGCATTACTCTTCATCCTCGATTGAGACCTCGATAAATTGTCCTTCAAAACTTTTAGCACCTCATCCGATCTCGAAGCTCAACATCCACAGCTTCCACTTGAGACTGATCCCTGATATAGGCAGGAATAGTAGGAGGTTGATGACCATAGACGACTTCAAAAGGAGTCATTCCAGAGCTAGTGTGATAGGAAGTATTGAAAGAATATTCTGCCCATGGCAGATATTTAGACCAAGTAGAGGGTCTGTCCATAGCAAAACCTCTCAAGTACTGTTGCATGCACCTATTTAATACTTCAGTCTGGCCATCAGACTGTGGGTGATAAGCAAAGCTCATACAAAGCTTGGTATAGATGAGAGAAAATAATTCCTTCCAAAAAGAACTAAGAAATATGGAATCTCTATCTGAAATAATGGTCCTTGGAAAACCATGTAGCTTCACAACTATATCTAAAAATAATTTTGCAACCTTTGAGGCAGAGTAATGGGTAGGTAAAGGTCCTAAGTGATAGTATTTGGAGAGTCTATCGACCACAACTAGAACTGATGTAAAACCATTAGAAATTGGTAGACATGTCACAAAATCCATAGAGATATCCTCCCAGACCCTATCTGGAATTGGAATAGGTTGTAATAGCCCAGCAGGACTAGTAGTACAATACTTGATTTGCTGGCATATCTGACATTTACGGATAAAATCTTCCACTGATTTTCTCATACCTTGCCAAAAGAACTCAGCTGCTAACGTTTAAAAGTCTTGATGATTCCCAAATGTCCTCCAACAAGGGTAGAATGAAATTCCTCCAATAGTAAAGGAATAATAGTGGAAGATGGTAAAAGAAAAATTCTGCCTTGTTTATATAATAAACCATCTTTAGCTGTCAAATCTAATGTAGAAGAGACTCCATCATAGATTTCCTGTAATAAAGATCGAAGTTGTGCATTAGACTCATATTCTTGTCGAATCTGATCAATGATATTGAAGATTGGCATAGTCAATCCCAATAGTTGACTATCTGTACTGAATTGCTTGGATAATGCATCAGCAACTCTATTCTCCACCACTGGTTTGTAAACTATAGAATAATCATAGCCAAAGAGTTTAGCCAAAAATTGCTGCTGCTCAAGAGTCTGAATGACTTGAGTCAAAATCTCCTTGAGACTTTTGTGATCTGTCTTAATGATAAAGTGATGACCTAACAAATAATGTCTCCACCTTTTAACTGCTTCCACTATAGCAAACAACTCTCTTACATAAACTGAAGCCTTCTGTAGAGATTTGGACAACTTTTTACTGTAATAGCATATAGGCAAATTATTCTGAAGTAACACGGCGCCAATTCCAGTTCCTGAAGCATCTATTTCCAGAACAAAATTCTTATTGAAATTAGGTAGTTGTAATATAGGTGTTGATGTTAAGGCAGATTTCATAGTCTGAAAAGCTGCGGTAACTTTTTCTGTCCAATGAAATGAGTCTTTTTGTAGTAGATCAGTCAAAGGGCTAGCTAAAGAAGCGTATCCCTTTACAAATCGTCGATAATATCCAGCAAGACCCAAAAAGGCTCGTAATTGTTTAATGTTCATAGGAAGTGGCCACTGTTGAACAGCCTCAATCTTTTGCCAATCAGGCTCGACTCCTTTGGCTGATACAATATGACCTAGATAATCAATCTTAGGCAAGGCAAAACTGCATTTGCTCTTTTTAAGATAAAAATTTTGATCCTGCAGACACTGTAATATAATATCCAAATGTTGCAAATGACTTTCCAAATCAAGACTGTATATCAATATATCATAAAATAATACAATCACAAACTTTCTCAAATAAGGAGCAAACAATCTGTTCATAATGGTCTGAAAAGTAGATGGAGCATTTGTCAATCCAAAGGGCATTACTAAAAATTCATAATGACCCTCATGTGTTCGGAAAGTCGTCTTCCCTATATCATCCTCATGCATTCTGATATGATGGTAACCTGCCCTGAGATCCAATTTAAAAAAAATTGATGCTCCATGAAGTTCATCCAAAAGCTCATCTATAGTTGGAATAGGGAACTTATCTTTGATAGTAATGCCATTTAAGGCTCTATAGTCCACACAAAAATGCCAAGTGCCGTCCTTTTTCTTCACTAGCAGGACTGGGGAAGAGAATGGACTGGAACTGTGTTGTATAACTCCTTGCTCCAACATTTTTTTTACCAACTTTTCTATTTCAGCTTTTTGAAAATGGGGGTATTTATAGGGTTTTACATTGACTGGTTGGCTATTTGGTATTAGATGTATGTGATGTTGAACTGCCCTATTTGGAGGAAGAGAAGTTGGTATCAAAAAGACCTTCTCATACTTATCCAATACAACTTTAACTTCACTAGTAATAATGTCCACCTCAGAACTTTCTTGTGTAACAGTCAACTGAAAGTAGGCCATAGTATCTTGTAATTGAATTAATCTTCTCAACTGATGATGTGATACTGAATCAATATTCAATTTATTTTGACCTCTCAAACAAATATCTTGACCCTGCCATGCAAAAAACATTATGAGAGTAGAGTAATTAACTGTAACTGGTCCAAGTTGCTGCAACCATTAAACTCCCAAAACCATATCAGCCCCTTCAATTGGTAATACATAAAAGTCATCCTGAAAAACCATCCCCTAAATATGAAATTCCACCTATGAACATAATCCTGCACATTGTAACTTGTCTCCATTCCCAATCATTACTTCAAAGTGTCTAGAAGGAGTAATAGACAGAGATAACTTGGAAATAGTGGCTTCTCGTATGAAATTATGAGTAGAACCACTGTCTATTAATATCGTGACTGGAATTCCTGTCACAAACCCCACATTCTTAAAGTTTGAGGTTTAAGCATGCTTGATAGAGCATGTAAACTGATTTCCAATGAATCCTGTTGACACTCTTGAGCATTAAGTTCATCAAATCCTTCAAGAAGTTAGTCTTCCAAACTTGTCAGCAACAAGAATTTAGGTTTACATTTGTGACCCTTATGAAATTTTTCATCGCAATTGTAATATAATCCTTTCTCTCGTCTATCCATCATTTCAGTAGGAGTGAGTCTTTTAACTGGCAGTGTAGTTCTGGTTCCCTGATTAGAACCTTGTGCAATATTTGTAGTAGAACCTTGTGCAATATTTGTAGTAGGACCTTGTGCAGAATATGTGTTAGGAACTATTTGAGAATTAGTTCCTGAAAACTGTAAAGGTTTTGTTGATAACTGAGGTGAAAAATATTGGGACTTAGAGTGTGACTGTATGGATATAGCAGTAGCATCCAATATTTTTTCTTCTTGTAGTTTAGCCAATCCAATTGCTTGCATCATAGATTTGGGTTGAAATGCCGTCAATTCTCTTCTAATCTGTGGTTGTAATCCAGAAATGAAGCAGGAGAGTATAAAAGATTCTGATAAACCATGAACCCTATTAGATAAAGCCTCAAATTTGGACTGGTATTCCATTACAGTACCAGTTTGGGTTAATTTTGATAAAGCCCCTTAGTAATCTTCAAACTTTGAAGGACCAAATCTGATTTCCAAGGCTCTAACAAAGTTTGTCCAAGAGCTTAGTTGCTTATTTTGATAAAGCCCCTTGGTAATCTTCAAACTTTGAAGGACCAAATCTGATTTCCAAGACTCTAACAAAGTTTGTCCAAGAGCTTAGTTGCTTATTTTGATGCATCCACCTGTACCACTGCAAGGCCACTCCATCAAATGCAAAAGATACCATTGTAATTCTAGATTCCTCAGCTATATTGTAGAAATCGAAGAATTGTTCAGTTTTGAATAACCACTCCAGTGGGTCAGAACCAGATTTCCACTGTCACTGTTGTGTCTAGGTGTATGTTGTAATCTTGCATTTAGATCATCATATTTAATTCCAAGAGCTGTAATGGATTCATTTACAGAAGTAAATTTGTCATTGAAAAAAGAAAACTGTTGTTCCATCAAAATCTGAAGTCTGTTCATAGAATCCTCCATTCTGGACCACCTTGTACCATCAGCCATTTCAGAATTCTTAGGGAAAAACAAAATAGAAATGAAACACACCAATTGTTCTGTAGAATTCCTCTATGAACTATTATAACAATCTAGACTCAATTAGAGACCAGAAATCCAAGAATCTCTACTGATGTAATCAAAATTGTATCAGGTGTGCAAAGCTATCAAGAATTGCAGAAATCCTCCTAAAGATTGTCAAAACTGATATGAGAACTTGCAAAAAACTCAACGAGAGCACCAATGTTAAAACTATGTCGTAGCCCAGCCCACTAAGCCCACTTATAATCCAGCACAGAAAGTATAAAAGCAGGGGTTGGCACTGTAGCTCCCACCTTTCTCATTTTCCAGTCGTGAGTTCTTCAAAGCTAGGGTTAGCTTCGGATCTTTTCTTTTGATTTGCAGATCCTTTCGTCTTTCTTCTAACTACTGATCTCTGAGATGTGTGCTGTGCAAGTTCAAATGCCTCTGGTCTTGACAGCAGCCAGGACCCCCTTTTGTTTCTTGACAGTTGCCGAGTTCTTCTTTTCCTCCTAAGTGAGTCTTAGGTTTTCTTCTTCCTGGTGAATGAGATCTGCTATTGCTGGTTATAGATCTCCAAGATCCACCTCTTTTTCTCTTCAAGGTTGTTGTTCTTCTCGTCAAGTAAACCTTGTGATTTATCAAGGTATTTCTACTCTTTGCCAGCTCTTAACTTGTCTCTTGATGTGCAGGAATCCAGCAACAAAGGAAGACTGCAAAGCTTGAAGAGATGTACAGAGGAAAGAAGAGAAAAGAAACAAAAATAAGAAAGCAAACGAGGGTTTCGAGCACCTCCAGCTCCAAGAAAATATTATTTATAAAATGGCTCAGAGATGAGTCTCTTCCCAGCCTTTATTCTATTTATATGCTTCCCCTTTGAAATTGAAATTGCCATTTACATGCTGTTACATTCTTGTTACAGGTATTGAAATTGTCATTTACATGCTGTTACATTCTTATTACATGTCATACATCAACTATATTATTGATGTGTACATATCATTTTGTAATAAAATCCTTGAAATAAGATGGTCTCTTCACTTCTTTTGCACTGTCATTGATGTCACCTTTTTATTATTTATAACATGCAGTCAAGTACCTGCCCCTGCTTCATGCTATCAAGATGGCTTCCTTGCTCACGTGCTTCTGCCTACCGCATCCTCCGCGTCCCAGGCCACTTCTTTGAATTCCTGAAGGTGGAGTTTCTGGGAGTGGTCAGTTGGGCACATCTCTTCTGCATCATCCAGCACAGCATGGATTCTCATCGTGGTCCTTGACAGCTTGTGGAGTTCTTGTTCGGCCGAGGATGACGAAGATGCTTGTGGGATCAAGGAAGACAAGACAGCTTGTCTGCTGTCCACTTGATGAGGCCGACAATGGATGCTCCGGCCATTCCAGGCTTGCTGCTTCTGATACTTCTGCCGAGACAAAATTTTGTTAGTGGTGTTAACCAGAAATATGCAAAAGCAGAAACTTCTGCTGATACTTACTGTAAAAGCATAGACTTTGTAGTCAATATAGGTGGAAATTGAGGGGTTGATGAGGTTGACAATGGGGATATGAAATATGCAACATGGTTCACGAATGGAACAGAACAGCTCTAGCAAATAAAAACAGAGGTCGCAGTCGGCCAACGTTGAAGGTTTACGGAAGTCAAATTGAGATGACGATGGAGCCACTCAGAAGCCAAGAAAACAGAGAAATGTGAATAATCAAAAGAGAATGGAAGTTGTTCCTCAGCTGCCACATTTTGTCACAGCGTTTGCATTTGTCACTGGTGTCCTTTGGATGAACTTTTAGGATCCTGTGTTTGATTCATTTTGCTTGCTGCATGCAAAGTACAAAATGCTGCTACTATTTTGCTTCCAACAAATCTATTCTTTTTGTTGGCCAACATCATATTTTTTGGATGGCTCTAAATTAAATACATAATTGTTCAATATAATCTTTCTTAAGATATAATAACTGAGCAGGGGCACAATTTAAATTAAATTAAAAATAGAATTAATTAAATACATCAGGGCCTTGTTTCTTCGGTTCGTCCACGTGAGCTTAAGGGAATCTGAGTATTATTTAATTACTTGTGCTGCTGGCGTACGAACAAAAGGAGAGGTTCGGGGAGGCCCTCGACGGGGGTTCCGCTCTTCTCTCTGCGAACTTGAGTAAATTCGTGTGTCTCCTCTAATTTTTTTACAATCTCTCTACGATCTTCTCTTCCTGTTCTCGAATTCTCGAATTTTCCCATTAGGAACAGATAAGAAATCGATAAAAAAAGTTACATTAAAAACATCTTCTTCTGAACTTCAGGTTCAACTTAAAGAGGACAGAGGTGACCGCTAAAGATTTCATAAACATAAGCTGGCAAGAATCAACAGCAGAGATTTCTTCCCTGTGTTCACAAATTAGTTCCTGATAAGAGAACTTCTCTAGCTAGGCCTTTGGTATCAACAGGACAAACAGCATGAGATCCAGTTTTGAGCTGGTTGTCACACCTATCAATTCCACTTTGGAAAGTTCCAGAAATGGAAGTTTACTGGAGTCCCTTTGCTGTCTACCACCTGCACACTTTGGACCTGAGGCATCGTCGTTCTCGTCTTCAGGAGGTGCCACTGAGAATCAAGAATCTTCCTAATATAGACATCTTCAGCTGCCATCCGGAGTTGCTAAACTAAATAGTTCGTTGATGATTACAACAAATCAGCATAAGAGCACCAATCATATGTAAATCGACCAAATAGAAACATACTTTAAAATCAGTACCTGATTGACATTAGAATCCAGGCAAAAATTAAGGTTTTATCATGATTGTTTTACATATTCATATTGAAATGACACATTGATATAAATACTTGGCCCTTGTTTGATTGTTATTGTTGATTATGCCCGAACGCAAGTAACCGAATTCGCATGTCATCGAGACGTCCTAGCATATGAAGAGCATTGTGGTTTTGCAGATGTTACAGGAGGTTTCCATTGATACAATTAATTTCACCACCTCTGAAGGAGGGTGACGAGGTTCGATGTAGGAGTGTTTACGAATCAGATTGACTATGTGAATTTCATAATAAAACATCGAAATTTGGCATTTTAAATTCTGAACCTTTAATCAATTTAGATCTATTCAGAGAACCTGCAGACCAAAAACATGGGGTGAACATTAATCTAAAAGAACTCATATATGTTATCTGCCTATAAAAGTATAAATACAAGGTACTATGAAAAAAAGTATAAATACATGCATCCTAATTGCATTTTTGTTAAGAAAAGCAAAAGCTACAAATACGTGCATATGATATACCCACTATTCTACCTTCTTAACAGTTTGGATAATGCACAGTGTATACATATATCAGATCATTGTCGAGTTCACTTCTTAGATATAGCATGGTACTATTGGAGCTACTCATGATCCGAGGAAAGCAGTGTCTGGACTATGAAATCCATGGTTGGCCTTAAATTTGTTTCCACTTCCAGACAGGAAATTGATACATCGAACATGACTTGTGCCTGCTTCATGTCGAACTTTCCATCCAGTTTCAGATCAACAAATCCTCCGATCCATGACTTGTCCTCATCAGCCCCCAACTTCACCTTCAGTGACGTTCTAATCCAACTCATCAGATCAATATTGCATGCTGCAATGATTCCTTCCTCGTCAGGCATCCACTTTGAGAGCCTGCACCCGCTGACCAACTCCAGCAGCAGCACTCCGTAGCTGTAGACGTCAACTTTGGAGGTTATTGGCAAATTAGAAATCCACTCTGGAGCCATGTACCCTCTTGTTCCCCGGACGCGCGAAGTTTTCCGATCAGCAGCTCCTCTTTTCGTCAGCTTCGCCAGTCCGAAGTCTGCAATCTTTGGCTCGAAATCTGAATCCAGGAGTATGTTCTCAGGCTTGATGTCACAGTGGATGACCCACTCGAGGCATTCATGGTGAAGGTATGCGAGGCCCTTTGCGATCCCTATTGCAATCTTGTACCTCTCCCTCCATCCGAGCGTGCTGCCACCGTCAAAGAGGTGCCTGTCCAATGCGCCCTTCTCCACGTACTCTGACACCAGAAGCCTGTGCTTTCCTTCTGCACAGAATCCGAGCATCCGCACCAGATTCATATGGTTTATCCTCCCTATAAGGTTCAGTTCAGCTTGGAATTCTTCTTCCCCGTGATCCATGTTCTCCAATTTCTTCACCGCCACGGTCGTCTCATCATCCAAGATGCCCTTGTAAGCTGCTCCACAAGCACCCCGACCGAGTTCATGTTTGAAGTTTCGAGTTGCTTTCTTCAGCTCTTTGTACGTGAACTTCCTGATTTGTCCAGCTATCACGTCATATCCACCACCCAGTGAAGTCGGTCTACGACCAATTCTCAAGATAAGCCACCACCCAGGGATAAGGAACAACAGTTCGATCACACCAAATGCTGATACGAACGCATAAAAGTAGCTCCATTTAACTCTGCTACCTCCGTTTCTCTTGTATACGACATCATGCGTGATCGTTTCCTTACTCATGCTGCATGTATGATTTCGCGCAGTCGATGGAGCAGTGGATGTTGGAACTTTCAAGTATATGCTTCCTTCGTTGTTTGGAGATGTTTGACCGTTGAAGAGATTAAAGAACTGATCGCCCTTTGTGTAGCATTCACCTTTCCCTACCCTGTACAGTAGTCCCATACACGAACAATCGTCAAGACAGCTCTGCTTACAATCGTTTAGCGATGCCTTGCTATCTATTTTACTTCGATCATAACCCCAAAAATCAGTGTGAGGCAGCTCGTGGAAGGTGACAAGAGATTTGTTGCAAGTTACGTTAGACTTTGGCTTGCAGCCCTGGCTCCAATCGTTTGGATCAACCATGTCAAAGTAGGGTGGGCAGGAACAGATGGGCTTCAGCAGCGAATACGTGCAAATCCCATTCTTACCACACACTCCGTGCACCTGGCAAAGCTGTGGGATTGCTTCCCATGCAACAGACCACATCCCTGTTGTCTTGTTCAGACTATACATGCGGAGGTTGCCATCGTAATCCAAGGTCAATCTTCTCATGATTCCAGAGCCCATGTCGGAAGCTTTAAATGTCAAATTATCACTCGACATGAACTGACCCATTTGATCGAAGACTGCTTGCCTGGTACCATTATAGGTGTTCCTATTGCTCACCCACATGGGAAAATATATGTTCGGCCAATATATGCTGGAAGTCTCTTTCCCATAGTAAACAAGTTTGATCACGTTATCATTATCGAAGTATGAAGTATAGAACCCTGAAGCTAGCGATCCATTAGGAGCCGAAGACACCAACTTAGTGGCTTTAGTCATCAGCTGCGTCGCAAGGAGGGTATCAGTAGGGTAATCGAAGCTTTGCCACAGAGCGTTACCTTGCGGATCCTTCACCACGAGGTTTCCAGTGTCAAGTAGCTCCACTCGGTTCGCCGGGGTTTCGCTTGCGTTGGTGCGCCACACCGCCGTGCCGTCGGCGTCCGTGAGCACCAGGATTCCCCTCCTGCGCATGGTGATCCTCGCGCCATGGCCGTTCACGGGATGGTCGCGGTTGGCAGTCCAGACGACCGTCCTCTCCTCGGCGTGCGAGACCCAGATGGAAAACGTATACGCATTCGGGCCTACCGAGTAGAATCCGCAAATGTAAGAAGTGTCCGGGGAGACCAAGACGCTCGAGTCGTTGCCTGCGAAGAGCGAAGACCCTCTGGACAGGGTGTTGTTGTTCGTCGAAGCAGTGGAAGTATGAAGAAGGACCAGATGAGAAACAAGAAAGGTAAGAACACGCAGAGTGACATGAAGTGAGGGATTCTTCATGATATCACAAAACTCTTGTTATTCCTGAATACATCGTATGTTTTTGGAGGTTTGTGGAATCAAATGATCTCGTGATATATAGGATGAAGCCTTGGCCTTCTTTATGAGGTCCTAGAGAATTCTGCCATTATATTTCAATTCCTATGAACAAGTCCAGGTGCCACTTGCTTTATAATGCTTAGCCATCGGAATAAGACTGAAATTAATTCTTTTTTTACTTTAGATAAGATTAAGAAGACTAACTGGATCCGGAAAACAATTAGTCCATGATTACACGTCATACAAAAAGAGGTATTTTCTGGTGGAGCACAAGGTGAGCTCTCATTTATTGTAAACAACTTGAACTTCAAAAGCAAAAAAAAACCCCGTACCAAAATTTTCTAAAGTTTACAAGATCCTGATTGACTAAATTTTATTTTTGAGATGAAAAATTAGAGAAGAAATATGTTCCACTATTTAGATAATTTTTTTTATTGTTACCTCAATATAGAGTTATGTATGCTGGCCAATAGTTGGACTCTTAATTTATGCATCATCAAACTTGACTATTCTAACATTTATCACCTCAGGCAGCACGCCTGATTTTGAAAAAGTACTAAATTGAAATGTTTACTTATATCAACGAAGTTATCTGCTCCATCTCAATTTTTTTTATCACTATTTATGTAATCCGATATCTCACCACGTTGACATTTACTTTTTTCTGGATTACTCCAATTTTGGTAGGGGTCTAAACAAAAAATTGAAAAACCGAAAACCTAAAAAATTGACTCCACCTTACACAAAAATTTAGGTTTTTTAGGAATGGAAAAAAATCTAGGCAATTTTTATGATTAAATAAATCACCCAAGGAGCCCGATGGAAATCTATATAATTAAAAAAATGATAAAATATATATTGATATTATATTTTAAATATTTATAATATATATAAAATTACTCACTAAATATCATATTTGTCCTATAACATGTATAGGAAATTAATATAAGCCATAAATAGCACTAGTATAATATATAACATGTGAATGTCGTTGATTTATGAAATAAAACATCTCTTTATATCATTAATATTTTTTTCTATAAATATAAAATATATAAAATACTGGGCCCCAAAAAAAATCATCAAAAAAATCAATAAAGTTTTTTAATTTAAAAAAATCAACCAAAATATATATGATGATTAGGGGTGTTCATGGTAGGGTTAGACTCCAGCCATGAACAAACCCGACCTAACCCGATCAAATTTGGTCAGATTGGATCGGGTCGGGTCAAAGGAGTTGGGTCGGGTAAGGTGATTGAGTTGTCAGACCATTTAATTTTCTTTTTTTAATTTTTTTCTTACTATTTTTATATTTTATTTAATATAAAAAAATATTTAATATATATTTTAAAAGCAAATAATAAGTTTTTTAATTATTTAATATTATTTTTGCACTTACAATATTTTATTTTATTTTTAAAAACTTTTAAATAAAATATGAGCTTAAATTTTAATAAAAAAGAAAAAAAATAAAAAATAAAAATAAAAAATTGAGTTGACTCGAGTTGGAAAAATTCAATCCGTACTCAAATCGACCACCAACTCGATCCAATCCAAACTTATTTGGATCGATCGAGTTATTGAGTTTATAGGAACACCTTTAAGCAGGGACGGAGCGAGAGGGCTTTGGGGGGAGGGGGCCCTCAAAATTTTCTAATCTTATATATATTTATATAGAAATAGTATAAGAAAAAATTAAAATATAATGTATATAGGTATATAATATTGGCCCGGCTGGCTCCGTTAGGACCGTTACTGCCCCCAAAGAATGATTTTTTTTTTTAACGAAAGAATTCAACCTACTCGTAACGATTTCACCCGTAGTTTTGGGTCAACCTACTCGCGGACGTTATCCACACAAGCATAAGTCCTTGGAGTCCGTGAGAAATAGTCAATGATAGTTACATATTGACATGTACGCGTTAACGCGGAAAATCTCAAAAAAAGGAAAATGAAATTTGTATTTCGAAAACCACAAAGAAAAAATTCATAAAAGAAAAATAGTCAACAATATCCAATACTTGTAGCAATTTGTATGTAGAAGAGCAATGCATTATGTCATATCATTAATTACCATAAATAACTAAAATCAAGTATCCATATTGCTTACCAATTGAAAAAAAAATATCAATTGCATCTTCCTTTTTTCCTTATCTATGCTAAACCAATCATTGAACCCAGCTTATTTTTTGTATAATAAATCTAATTGAAGTGATGCATGCAAAATACAACATATTTTAACTTATTATTTTAGATAATTTTTCTATAATTTGATCATGGCATACATCATTTTAGACCATTTTTAATTATAATTCCGGATTTATCGATTTTGATCATTAATGTTTTGAATATTTTAAATAAGGAGGGATTTACTTAATTTTTATAATTATTTTATAGGCAAGTCGAATTAACGTATGAATCAGTCATAAACTACATTATTTTGGGCAAAATACACATAAAGTTATCACATGTTGGCCGGGATGATCACAGCCAGCCAGGGTGTAAAAGAAATGACGTAAAAATAAGAAGACTTATCACTTTGGGCACAATCCATACATTTTGGTCGAGATTTGCATAAATGACTTATCATTTTGGCCGAGATTTGAAGAAATGATTTATCATTTTGGGTGTAATGATTAAAGTAGTCCATACATTTTGGCCGAGATTAGAAGAGAGAATTTATATTTTGGCCGAGATTTGAAGAAGAGAGTAAAGATAAAAAGAGTTTATCATTTTGGGCATAATGGTTAAAAGAACTTATCATTTTAGTCGAGACAAATATTGATCGTAGGATTTACGGCCGTAATCAACATGAAGTACTTGTTCGCACCTACAAATAGAAGACGAAACCATCGATCCAATTCGTGCTTTTGAAGTTTGATTTTCTTCCACGGCGTGTCGAGACTCTACGCAAGCTTCGACCGAGAGAGAGATTTTGTTCTACAACATCCGAGGATCCTAATTTAGTCTTGGTGTAATTCTTCCGATTTATTGTTATTTTATTATCTCTCTACAATTCTAGGATGAACTCCTTGTTTTTATATTTTATATTTTAGGAGACTATTAATTGAAGGGAAATGTTTGGACCCTATTTTATTTGTTTTAATCTTTTCTGATCAATTATCAATTATACTTAATGCTTTTATGTTAGTTAATTGAATTTCTGGATTATGCTATACTAGTTTGTGGAGTGTTTAATTTTAGAATTCATGATACTAATTTCAATTGATTTATATGAAATTAATAATTGACATAAATTTGATAACTAGTGTGTGGAGAATTAAGTTTGTGTGGTCTGTTAATCTATACCAGTTTGTGTAGTGATTAATAGTCTAGGGAATCTAATTTAATGCATCTTAATTTTAATATGATTTGATGTGATGTCAGTTTGTGAAGACTTCAACTCTTATTAAATTAAGATAGTTTAATTTGCATACTTAGATTGAAGGGATGCCAATTTATGGAGACCACAATTTAATCATGTCAAGTTAATAATTTAGGGGGACTCTAATCCATCGTTAAAGATTAAATTTATCTTTTATGGTTCAAATATTTATCATGATCTATTTTCATCCTAAGACTAACTTCAACACAATTATCTTATCTTTATCTTATTTTCTTTATTTTTACAAAACCTATTTCCAAAATCCATGTTTTTATCTCTCTTATTAATTTATAAATTCAGATATTGAATTAATAATATTCCTCGTGGGTTCGACACTCTTACTCCTATTTTTTATATTACTTGAGCGACTAGTGCACTTGCTAGCGATTTTATTCTGCTACATCATTTTACGCATCAAGTTTTTGGCGTCGTTGCCGGAGAATATTTTATTAATTAATTTCTAATTTTTATGAATTATTAGGAGATGTAAACAAATTGTAAATAATCTTCTATAAATTCTTCTTTTCTATAAATACACATTATTACTTTTTATTTTAATTATCTGTGTAATTAATTTAATATTTTTCTTTTGCAGATAAAGGACACGACATTTTTAAATTCATTGACTTTGGACTTAAAATTATGACGTCGATTGGATTTTTCGGATTACACCGTCGAATTATAGATTTTCGACCGTGATTTATTTTGTCGGCTTTACTGGTTTTACGGTCTCGCAATTTTCAACTTTTATGCTGCGCTTAACGATCATCTTATTTGATTCTAAATTTGGTTGATATAATTAGTAGCTGTGAAGTACTTTTTGTTTTGCGGCCAAAAAATTTTAATCTTATAACGTTGGATTTGACCTCGTTTCGGCTTTAATGACTTCAAAAAAAAAATTTACGCCCGTAAAAGACTCTATTTATCCGACAAACTTTATTTGAGTTTTACGACCAAAATTTCACTTTATCCATGATGATCGAATTGATTTCTTTCTCTGTCGCATTAGATTAATTAAGAATTCGATTAATGCATGATTTTATGGCTGATAAATCTCCCACAGATATCTAGTGTACTTTTGCGCCTTGGATTTTCTTACTGTCGAAAATTATTTTCTTAATCTTGTTTTGCAGCCGACATGTTTTACGCCACCAATGATTTGACCTTGTTTCGGCCAGTTTATTTGTGGTTTATTCTTTACGCCTTATTTGGTTAATGTACGATTTATGCCCGGTATGAATTTATTCCTTCTCGGCCGTAATGATTCTATTGTCGACATAAGAGTTGGTGTAATACATGATTCTCAAGTTTCGTTCGATTTTTATTTCGGCCGAAACCCTATTTTCTGTTTTGCGGCCAATTGAATCAAGTTGTCGACTTCATTTTGGTTCTTTACGCCTAGAGTGGAGTTGATTAATTTTTATGCCCAAGTGTCGGTTTTATTCTCTTTCGGCCGTAATGATTCATTATTAATATTTTTTTCCGTTTAAATTTTGGGTTTCAGTTTGGCCCTAATCGTTTATAGAATTTTATTTTGTACGCCTTATCGAATTTTATATCCGACAGTTAAGAAATTGAATATAATTATTTTCGGATGTGGTTTGACGACTCGATCGTTTGGAAATTTTGTTGAATGGTTTTCTGAAACGTTTGGACAAATAACTTGCGATTAATTTTTTAAAAAACATTTCGATGTTATTTGTTATTCTTGGATTCATTGAAGTTATATCTTTTTGTTGAATTTCAGCCAGAATTTATTACGATATTTTCTCTTATTCTGATCTACATGAAATTTAATTTCAGTCGAACGATTCATATTGAAATTTTTCATATTTTTGACTCATTTTGTATCACAAAAATAATCATTGCCAACAAGTAAATTTTTATTGATTAATTGTGACTCTTTAACTGCATGTATTATATTTGTGTATATATATATATCTATATAATTTTATTTTATTTTTTTCTGACAATTAGTTGTTGCAAGTACCATTGAGGATCTAATCACAACTAATCCTAGAATCTTTTGATAGTTCCAGACATCGCACCAGGAGTTCAAATCTGCTTTTGGAATTTGATCCTGAAATTGAAAGAATTGCTCGTCGATTAAGAAGAAATATCAGAAGAATGACTGAACAAGCACACAACAATCAAATACTGAAGCAACAAAATGAACTAGTTCCGTCACAAAATAATCGACGGGAAGATGAAGAGGAACTCTCTATGAGAGAATATGTCTCGACCAGATATAGTGACCGAGAATCATGCATAGTACTGCCAGATATTAATGCAAATAATTTTGAGATTAATCCGACAATCGTGAGGATGATACGAGCATCTCAATTTAGAGGAGGATTTCATGAAGACCCTCATGATCACCTTGACAAATTTCTTGCCACTCTGAGCACTTTTAGAAATAATAATGTTTCTTCTGAAGTTATTCGTCTTTTATTATTCCCACAATCTTTACGTGACAAAGCTTCCACATGGTTTAAAACTTTGCCTGCAGGATCGATTCACTCATGGTTGGATCTGGTAGAAAATTTTGTTGGAAAATATTGCCCACCACAAAAAAGCAGGCAAGTATCGAAGAGAATTAAGGACATTTGTTCAAGACGACAACGAGACATTATATGAAGCCTGGGAATGATATGGAACTGTTAGCCAGAGTTCATGATAATAGGATTCCAAAGTGGCAAGTGATGGAAGATTTCTACCATGGATTGCGAGTTGCAAATCAAGATAAGCTCGACCAATCAGCAGGACGGACAGTGCTGGGATCTAAACGCCCTAGTGAGATACAAGATATTATTGAAGTTGTAGCCCTCAAGTCGAGCCAAGAAAGAAGACCACCTCGTCGAACTCATGATGTACATGCTACACAAGGAGTACAATCTTCGAAAATAGTGAGTCAGCTGGAGTCACTTAATAAAAAATTCGAGCAAATGATGTCACTAATAGGAAATTCAAGCAATTATTGCCCCACAAGTAACATTGCAGATTCGAATCAAATTGAAAATGCTAACTTTATTTCCAACCCATTTTTCAAGAGCAATAATTTATGGTTGGAGACACAATCCGAAGTTTGCCTATAATCAGAATCAAGGCCAACCTTCTGGTCCATCAAAAGATTATATACTGAAAAAACAACCCGATGCTCCCCAATATCAATCATCAGATCACATGCAAGAGATGATGGCACAAATCATCGACACCATGCAATCATTACAAAAGAATATGGAGTCTAGAGCCACGAGTCAGGATGCATCAATTCAAAATTTGGAAAGACAATTGGGCCAAATAGCGACACAACTGACTGGACGTACACTGGGCTCCCTCCCGACCAACATAGAGAAAAAATCCAAGGGGAGAAGAGCAAAATATGCCTTGATCTTCATCAGGACTAAGTCAAGCTAACAACTATAAATCAGAACTATATTTTTTTCTCTTTAGATTAGTCTTTAATTAGTTGATGATTAATAATTTAGTTAGATAGAATTAGTTTGGATGATATTTTTTGTTTATTTTATTTTATTTTATCTTTTTATGGAGTCGCCTAATTAATATTTTATTTTATGTAAGGAGAGAACTTCGGATAACTATCATTCAGGACACATTATGACATACGACAGCACCACATGCAAGGGCGAAAAATTCGACACTCACTTGGGCGACAAAAGTTTACTACTTTCACTGTTGGGCGCCAAACTCGACATGACATGACAAGGCGAGATGACCTCTCTGCCACACTATTACGCCATGTTCTCCTTGTGGCCGAGCTGCCACACCGCCCCAGCTGACCACGGACGTGAGAAGGTGCCAAACTCCATGCCAGGGTCCGGACATGACAAGGCGGAACGGACGAATGGCCTTGGAAATCGGCCAAGCTCTTACGACATCACTCCTCACTGCATGCCATCATGTCGGAACAGGTAAGTTTACGCCCATCTTTCGTCCATAAATTCTTACCCTTCTCGTGTTTTGCAGATCAAGCACTGCCTCCGTTCTGCCCTTTCCTCCTTACGGCCGAAGTCTCACTGCCGGTTCCATCCTGTTCCTTACGGCCGAAGTCTCACCGACGTCGCACCACTGCTCTCTTATGCTCGGACCACTGCCCCCTTATGCCCAAAAGTGCCATGCTCTTTGCCTTATGACCGAGCCTCCACACCGCGCACCGAGAAGCCGAAGTCTCACCGCCGTCTCCGCTGCTCCATTTCGCCCTAAAGCGCACCGCCACCCTGTTCCTTACGGCTGCAAACTTCATGATCATTGACTCAAGCCAATATTCCACCGCCATAGACTGGCCGAGGTTCATCAACTTCTTCCTTACGGTCGTTGTTCATCAACTTCTTCCTTACGGCCGAGATCCTCTCTCTGCCTTACGACCGACTCACCTCCAACTTTGAGCTCTTCATCGAACCGGTTGACACAGCATACATACCTTACGGTTGACACTTTGACTTCGGCCGAAACTTAAGCCCACCGAGCCAGCACCTTTCTTTGTTGATTTTTTGTCCGGATTAAAATGAGGTGATTTGCTAATATATGGAGAGGACGTCGCGAACGACGACATCCGAATGCTCAACTGGTCCCACAGCCCTCACAACTAATCTCCTACCCTAGAGATTACTATTGGATCAAGCCAGAGTATGAAGCTCGATATGAACGGATGTCTGAGATTCGAATTCATGCCACCAGATTTTTGGATACCGAATTGCTCAGGGAGTACAATTTACTTACAGATATTCATTTATTATTTTCTCGAATTGGACTCTCTGTCTTTGTGCATTCTTAGTGGCCAATTTATGAAGTACTAATTATGGAATTTCTCTCATCTTTAGAGGTCTTTAATTTAGATGGCAGGAATTATGATTAGCCTCGCATTTAATTCCAACTTTATGGGCGACCCTTTACCCTCACTCTAGGAAAGATTAATAATATTTATGAATTTCCCACTTTGATGCTGAAACAGATAACAGAAGAAGGCCGATTGGTCTAGAACATAGCTAAAGATAGTTCAATCCAGAATCCTATTCTGCACTACATCTGTTGCATGCTAAGCAACACGTTAAGTGGACGCAGTGATAATGATGGTGCTGTCTCAGAGGGCGAGTTATACCTCATCCACAGCATGCTTCACAGAACTCCTATTAATGTGGGTGCTTTCTTCATTCGTCGATTCCAGCGTCGCACTACTCATCGTGGCGGTAGCATTAATATGGTTGCCCTTCTCACACCTATTGCTCAGCACTTACAACTTGACTTGGATGATCTTGAAGCTTTGCCCGAAACAACCACGTCACTCGTAGGACCATTCATGCTATGGGTCTCGTGAAGACCAACAACTCAGGATCAAAGTTTTTATTTTTAAATGCCACATTCAGGAGGTGCCTTGTCAGATCGAGATGCTTTTACGCCAATTAATCCAAATATTTAGCTACTTTTTAGGCAGGTCGCGTCTCCATTAATCTCACCTGCAGGACCATCTGTCCCAGTTGGTCAGCCACATCAGGATGAAGCCTTCTCCTGATTTGATTCTACTGATTATGCGGCATCAATAGTCACAAGTCTTCCAGGTTGCATCACCGGCAGCTTCCCGACATGAGGCATCTATCCTTTCACCCTATATGCCGGTGCCCTCTCCGATTCCATCTCTAGCACAAGAGAGCTCTTCAGATTTCTCGTTCATACCGGCCACTCCTTATGAGGAACGCGATCCGAGGAAGTATCTGCCCCTTTACAGGAACTTGTGCGAAATCACTATATAGCACGAGAGCCTACTTTCACTTCAGCCCCATAGCAGACTTACTATCCACCTCTGCCCACTTTCGCCTGACTATGCTTTCATGCAAAACTTATGGGAATCAATGTACGATGAGCAACTTCGTCAGGCAAGGGAGTTCCACGCTTTTCAGGAAGAGCAAACTTCGTCAAGCAGGAGAGCTGCATGCTATTCAAGAAGAGCAACTTCGACAGGCCCAAGAGTTGACCAACATTCGAGCTGACTTTAGAAATATGGATGATCGTCAGGGTCGCTTCGAATCCCTCCAGAATCAACATGTTCGCATGACGAGGCGCATCCATGAGTATCATATGCGCCAAGGATATCTTGGTTACCACTCACCTTCGCCACCCCACCGACAATAAATCCGATTGTGTCTTTTCCCTTTTCTTTATTTTCATTTTTTTATTTTTCCTTTTTATTGAGTATGTATCACTTTCCCTTGCTGGCTTAACACTGAGGACGGTGTCTGGTTCAAGCTTGGGGGAGTTTGTATTTTATGCATAGCATTTTATGCATTGCATTTTCCCTTATTTTTCTTTTTATTTGCGTATGTTTGCACGTATATCCAAAAAAAATTGAAAAATTGAAATTTCCCAAAAATACCATTGCATGCATTTATTTTTGCTACCATCTTACTAACTTTCGTCATATTGTTTTAATTATCTTTTAGTAAAAGTTCAAAGACATGTCGTTAACTAATGCAATTTGAATGCTTTTCTTTCTTATCACTTGCTATTTTAGTATTAAACTAATGGACTGTGTGCCTATGCTAAATAGAATTATGAATGTCTAGACGACAAAATCATGTTCTTGCCTTTTTATTTTTCTATCAAGTCTTGATAGTAGTAACCTTTTTATTGACCATATTAAGTACTTTTTGAGCTTATATAAAAAAAGAAGGGTTAGTTCAACCCCAATGAAAAAATAATTTTTGAATAAAGTTATGTGTAGGTACAAAAGTGTTATCAGGAATCAAGGTGTGTTCGAGTAATTAGATCCGTAGGGGTTCATGCCTGGCGACCTAAGGGCAACTGCTCTGGAATCTGTCGATCGAAAACCCGCTACATGGACCATCTTGTGGAATATGGAGAAGCACATGAGTATTGAATCATGGCTAAATTCGAACTCTTCATTCAGAACCTTGGTTGTTCAGGCAAGTAAACTCGAGGGGTGCCTTATCACCTGTTGACTTAAGGCCATCTGGTCTGGGAGTCATCAGTCCAAAGCCCGCTACATGGACTTCCTTGTGCAATCCTGCTTGAAGATTAGAACTTTTGAAATGATTGAAAATAAAAGTGAAAAAAAAGAGAAAGAAAAATAAAGAAAAAGTTTTAAGCTCAATTAGTACTTATGTGTTCAATATTAATGCTAGTATTTGATAGACAATTTATTTTTACAATGCTGAATTTGATATTGTTTAAATTTGTGTAGCATTCAGAACTTTTATAAATCTAAGTGCATGGAAAATGGTGAGATACTAAGTAGTAAGTGTACAGAAGAATTGTGTGAGAAAATTAGTCAATTGATAATGTGAAGGTTATGATGAAACTTTTTTTAGCCTTGCTCTGAATTTTTGCTTGAGAATAAGCAAGACTTTAAGCTTGGGGGAGTTTGATACATGCAAAATACAACATATTTTAAATTATTATTTTAGTTAATTTTTTCGTAATTTGATCATGGCATGCATTATTTTAGACCATTTTTAGTTATAATTCCGGATTTATCGATTTTGATCATTAATGTTTTGAATATTTTAAATAAGGAGGGATTTACTTAATTTTTATAATTATTTTGTAGGCAAACCGAATAAACAGATGAATCAATCGTAAACTACATTATTTTGGGGAAAATACACATGAAGTTATCACATATTGGCCGAGATGATCACAGCCAGCCAGGGTGTAAAAGAAATGACGTAAAGATAAGAAGACTTATCACTTTGGGCATAATCCATACGCCGAGATTTGCATAAATGATATTGTTTTGGCCGAGATTTGAAGAAAGGATTTATCATTTTGGGTGTAATGATTAAATTAATCCATATGTTTTGGCCGAGATTAGAAGAGAGAATTTATATTTTTGCCGAGATTTGAAGAAAGGAGTAAAGATAAAAAGAGTTTATCATTTTGGGCGTAATGATTAAAAGAACTTATCATTTTGGCTGAGACAAATATTGGCCGTAGGATTTACGGTCGTAATCAACATGAAGTACACGTTCGCACCTATAAATAAAAGATGAAACCATCGATCCAATTCGTGCTTTGAAGTTTGGTTTTCGTCGCGTGTCGAGACTCTACGCAAGTTTCGACCAAGAGAGAGATTTTGTTCTACAACATCCGAGGATCCTAATTTATTCTTGCCATAATTCTTCCGATTTATTGTTATTTTATTATCTCTCTACAATTCTAAGATGAACTCCTTATTTTTAGATTTTATATTTTAGGAGACTATTAATTGAAGGGAAATGTTTGCACCCTATTTTATTTGTTTTATTCTTTTCTGTTCAATTAATAATTATGCTTAATGATTTTATGTTAGTTAATTGAATTTTTGGATTATGCTATACTAGTTTGTGGAGTGTTTAATTTTAGAATTCATGATACTAATTTCAATTGATTTATATGAAATTAATAATTGACATAAATTTGATAATTAGTGTGTGGAGAATTAAGTTTGTGTGGTCTGTTAATCTATACCAGTTTGTGTAGTGATTAATAGTCTAAGGAATCTAATTTAATGCATCTTAATTTTAATATGATTTGATGTGATGCTAGTTTGTGGAGACTTCAACTCTTATTAAATTAAGACAGTTTAATTTGCATACTTAGATTGAAGGGATGCCAATTTATGGAGACCATAATTTAATCATGTCAAGTTAATAATTTAGGGGGACTCTAATCCATCATTAAATATTAAATTTATCTTTTATAGTTCAAATATTTATCCTGATCTATTTTCATCCTAAGACCAACTTCAACACAATTATCTTATCTTTATCTTATTTTCTTTATTTTTACAAAACCTATTTCCAAAATCCATGTTTTTCATCTCTCTTATTAATTTATAAATTCAGATATTGAATTAATAATATTCCTCGTGGGTTCGACACTCTTACTCCTATTTTTTATATTACTTGAGCGACTAGTGCACTTGCTAGTGATTTTATTCTGCTACATCATTTAAAACTTGATGTTATTAAACTTGATGTTATTGATCCTATTTTAAACTTCCAAAAAGTTTCAGCATCAAAGTGAGAAATCCATAAATATTATTAATTTCTCCTAGTGTGAGGGTAAAGGATCGCTCATAAAGATAGAATGAAATGGGGGGCTGATCATAATTCCTGCCATCTAAATTAAAGACCTCCAAGGATGAGAGAAATTCCATAATTAATACTTCATAAGTTGGCCACCAGGAATGCACAAACTCATAGAGTCCAATTTGAGAAAATACTAGATGAATATCTGCAAGTAAATTGTACTCTCTGAGCAATTCGGTATCCGAAAATCTGGTGGCATGAATTCGAATCTCAGACATTTGTTCATATCGAGCTTGATACTCTAGCTTGATCCAATAGTAATCTCCAGGATAGGAGATTAGTTGTGAGGGCTGTGGGACCGGCTGAGCATTCGGATGTCGTCGTTCGCGATGACCTCTCTAAATATTAGCAAATCGCCTCATTTTAATCCGGACATAAATCAACAAAGAAAGGTGTTAGCTTGGTGGGCTTAAGTTTCGGCTGAAGTCGGAGTGTTGGCCGTAAGGTATGTATGCTGAGTGTCGGCCGATTCGATGAAGAGCTCAAAGTCGGAGGTGAGTCGGCCGTAAGGTAGAGAGAGGATCTTGGCCGTAAGGAAGAAGTTGATGAACAATGGCCGTAAGGAAGAAGTTGATGAACCTCGGCCGGTCTATGGCGGTGGAATATTGGCTTGAGTCGATGATCGTGGAGTTTGTGGCCGCAAGGAACAGGGTGGGCAGTGTGCTTTTGGGCGTAAGGGAGCAGCGGAGACGGCGATGGGACTTCGGCTTCTCGGTGCACGGTGTGGAGGCTCGGGCGTAAGGCAAACATGGCGCTTTTGGGCATAAGGGGCGGTGGTTCGGGCGTAAGAGAGCGGTGGTGCGACGTCGGTGAGAAAAGTATGGGCATTCAATGGCGGTGGAAAAGTATGCAAACATTTAGAAAAGTCGTCATTTGATGATTAAGCAACCACATCATCAATTTAAAGCATGTCTTCGAAAATGCATGAACTCAATAGGAATAGCGTTTTCGAGTGGATTTAACGCATCCCAGAATATTATCTGAATTTTTAATTATGTAAAACTTCTAACTTAGATTAAAAAATAGTTTAATTTAGATGAAAAAAGGGACCAAGCCAATTTGGATTGGAGTTTTTCAATTCGTAAATTGGGTCGGATTGAGTTCACATCAATATTTTAAAACCAGACTGTTGATCAAACCGATCGGCCAATTGGGTCATCGTTCGACCGGTTCAATTATGTTCGATCAAATTGAACCGAATTTTTATTAAAATAATAATATTTATATTACTTTAAGAAAATATATTATAAATTAAAATATAAAAGGTGATAAATAATAAATAAAAATCATATTAGTCATCATTTTAAATTAATCAAATAGTAATAAAAATTTTTATATTTTAAAATATGCATTATTTGTAATTTAATTTTATTATTTAATAATTTCAAGAATAACTTTATTTTTTATTTAATTTTTTCTTTATTACTATCTTCCCATGTTTTATTATATAATTTCAAAATTTTCTTCATATTATATGTTTCCTTTTTCATGTTCAACCTATCACTACAAGAAAATTAGGATTTTTCGATGGGCAGTTTTCGACGGATAGAAATTCGTCGTAATTTGCGATGGATAGTGATCCGTCGGTATTTCTGACGGTCACAATCATCAAAAATAAAAATAATAAATTATATAATTTATTATATTATTATTTTATTTTTTGACGATTAGAAAAATCGAAAGTTTTGACGGATATCCAACCGTCATAATTTTCGACAGTCCGGACTACCGATAAATGAAGGTTATATTATTATTTTATTTTTCGATGATTAGGAGCGTCGAAAGTTTCGACGGATATCCAACCATCGCAATTTCCGACGTTCCGAACCGTCGGTAAATGAAAAATAATAAATTATATTATTTTTTATATTATTATTTTATTTTTTGACGATTAGGAACGTTGAAAGTTTTGACGGATATCGAACCGTCGCAAGTGCTGACGGTCCGGACCGTCGATAAATGAAAAATAATATAATATAAGGAGTATTTTATTAATATAATTAGCGATAGTTCAAACTCTCGCAATTTCCGCTAGTTCTGACGGTTCTAATCGTCGGTAAATAAAAAAATAATATAATATAAAAAATATTTTATTAATCTAATTAGCGATAGTCCAGACCATCAAAATTTTTTATGGTTTGGACCGTCGGTAACCTAAAAATTAAATATTATATATATGTCCGTAGCATTTTATTATTATAATTAAATATTTTTTTACAGTCTCGATCGTCGATAACTTTTAAAATAATTAAATATCATATTCATATATATATATTATTAATATTTGGCTAGTTTCCAATGGGTCGTCCGTAATAAAAAATCACTCTCCCACTACTTTTTTTTCGTTTTCCCGCTTTCCTGCTACTTTTCTTATTATATATATATATATATATATATATATATATATATATATATCCACTCCCTTTCACTTTCTATTTCTTTACCTCTCTCCTCTCTCTCCCTCTCCTATGGTGCCGGCGACCATCTCCCTCCGGACGACGATCTCTCCCGTCGGCGACCGTCTCTCTCTCCCGCCGACAACCCCCTCCCCTCTCTCTCTCTCTCTCTCCCTCCCTCCCCCCTCCCTCCCTCCCCCTCCCTCTGCCGATCTGGCCGCGACCGCTGGCGGCTGGATCGCCCGCGCCATAGGGGCCGGATTGGTTGCGGGGGCCGGATCCGTTGTGAGGGCCGGATCCAGCCGCTGGCGGCCGGTCTGCGGCTGGCTGCAGGGCTAATTTTTTTTGTATTAATAAAATTTTTTCGACGGTTGCGACAGTCGAAAGTTTCGGCGGTCGTGAAACTTTCGACGGTGGGGACGACCGCCGAAACTTTCGGCGGTCGCTACCGTCAAAACTTTCGACGATGGGGACGACCGCCGAAAGTTTCGACGGTCATCACCACCGAAAGTATCGACAGTTTCAACGGCCGTCGAAAGTTTCGACGGTTGCGACCGCCGGACTTCCGTTTAAACTTGCAGCGATTTTTTTTCAACCGCCAAAAATTGATTTGCGACAATCGTTTTTTTGACGTATCAGTTCCGTCAAAAAATTCGTCGCAAATCGTCATTTGTGATGGTTTTCAGAAAATTACAGACGGTTTCCCTTATTTCTTGTGGTGTATAAGATTTATTACATTACTTATGTTTAAATTTTTAATATAAATTATTTAAATTTTATCATTTTATTTAATTTTATGATAATTTTCTCTTTTATCTTCTTACCTTTTATTTTTGAATTCAAATTTAATTTTCTTATTACTAATATCCATTTTTACATTCATTCTATGAAATCTAATCCTTTATTTTTCTCTCCTTATAAAACCTAATCCCTTATTTTTCTCCCCATATAAAATCTAATCCCCTATTTTTCTCCTCCTCCTATTCTTTCACCATTAATACTATAATATACTATTCCTTATTTTTTCTCCTCTATCTACTCTTCCACCATTAATAATATAATATACTTTCTTTTTGTTCTATAAGTTCAGATTTTTTTACATTTTTGAAAAAAAAATCGGATTGAGCTGATTTTTCGGTTCAACCCGATTTTGGTCGAATTGACCCGGTTCAATCCGGTTTTTTGACAATCTGAGTTTTACTGGCAAACCAGATCATACCGATTGCTGGTCGCGATTGAACCCATCGGACTAGACGGTCCGGTCCGGTTGTAAAAATACTAGTTGACATATAAACCAGATTGACCCGATGCAATGAACAACACCTTAGAGATTCGATTTTCTTAAACTTGATCAGATTTGTTCCCGATAGAGTTTAGTTCAATCAAAACCCCGATCTGATGTAAAAAAAGGGCTTGAACTTATTTATGTATTATAGTTTGAGAATGTAGCCGAGTCAATAGCTAGCAAAGTTCACAACGAATTAATGTTGTGAATATCGTAAAATGTTCGACTTTTCTCTCTCCCAATGTTAGTAGGAGGGCGATGCCAGACGTACGTATTCTAAATTGGTCCACATATTCATTTTGGTCCACCATTGCACTTTTTCTAAGAAATACATGCATATGTAACAGTGTATAAATACATGCATATGCACTTTTTCTAATTGATTTTTTTTAAAGAAAAACAAAAGCTACGAATACATGCATATGATATATCCACCATTCCACCTTCTGACAGTTTGGAATAATGTACAATGTATACATCTTAGATCCTAACTGGTGCAACTGTAGCTAATAGTGATCCGAGGAAAGCAGTGTCTGGACTATGAGATCCATGGTGGGCCTTAAACTTGCTTCTACTTCCAAACAAGAAATTGATACATCGAACATGACCTGTGCCTGCTTCATGTCGAACTTTCCATCCAGTTTCAGATCAACAAATCCCCCGATCCATGACTTGTCTTCCTCATCAGCCCCCAACTTCACCTTCAGTGACGTTCTAATCCAACTCATCAGATCGATATTGCATGCTGCTCTGGTTCCTTCCTCGTCAGGCATCCACTTTGAGAGCCTGCAACCCCTGAGCAATTCCAGCAGCAGCACTCCGTAGCTGTAGACGTCAACTTTGGAGGTTATTGGCAAATTAGAAATCCACTCTGGAGCCATGTACCCTCTTGTTCCCCGGACGCGCAGGGTTTTCCGATCGGCAGCTCCTCTTTTCGTCAGCTTCGCCAGTCCGAAGTCAGCGATCTTTGGCTCGAAATCTGAATCCAGGAGTATGTTCTCAGGCTTGATGTCACAGTGGATTACCCACTCGAGGCATTCATGGTGAAGGTATGCGAGGCCCTTTGCGATCCCTATTGCAATCTTGTACCTCTCCCTCCATCCGAGCGTGCTGCCGGCTTCAAAGAGGTGCCTGTCCAATGCGCCGTTGTCCACGTATTCCGACACCAAAAGCCTGTGCTTTCCTTCTGCACAGAATCCGAGCATCCGCACCAGATTCATGTGGTTTATCCTCCCTATCAGGTTCAGTTCAGCTTGGAATTCTTCTTCCCCGTGATCCATGTCCTCCAACTTCTTCACCGCCACGGTCCTGTCATCATCCAAGGTGCCCTTGTAAGCTGCTCCACAAGCACCCCGACCGAGCTCATGCTTGAAGTTTCCAGTTGCTTTCTTCAGCTCTTTGTATGCGAACTTCCTGATTTGTCCAGGTATCACGTCATATCCTTCATCTAGTGAAGTGGGTCTGCGACCAACTCTCAAGATAAGCCACCACCCAGGGATAAGGAACAACAGTTCGATCACACCGAACGCTGATACGAACGCATAAAAGTAGCTCCATTTAACTCTGCTGCCTCCGTTTCTCTTGTATACAACAGCAGGCGTGATCGTTTTCTTATTCATGCTGCATGTATGATTTCGCGCAGTGGAAGGAGCAGTGGATTTTGGAACCTTCAAGTAAGCGCTTCCTAAGTTGGTTGGAAATGCTTGACCATTAAAGAGATTAAAGAACTGGTCGCCCTTCGTGAAGCATACACCTTTGCCGTTCTTGTGGTACACTACGCCCGTGCACGAACAATCCTCCAAGCACTGTTGCTTACATTCTTCCAACGATAACTCGAGAGTTTTCTTGTGATCGTACCCCCAAAAGTTCGTGTATGGCAGCTGATAGAAGCCCCAAAATGTCTTGTTGCAAGTTATCTTAAACGTGGGCTCGCAGCCCTGGCTCCAGTCGCTTGGATCAACCATGTCATAGTACGGTGGACAAGAACAGGTTGGTTTCAACTGCGAATTCGTGCAAATCCCGTTCTTACCACACAGTCCATGCACCTGGCAAAGCAGTGGGATTGCTTCCCATACAACAGACCACGTCCCTGTTCTGTTGTTCAGACTATGCATGCGGAGATTCCCATCGTAATCCAAGGTCAATCTTTTCATGATTCCAGAGCCCATGTCGGAACCTTTAAATGTCAAGTTATCACTCGAGATGAACTGACCCATTTGATTGAAGACTGCTAACCTGGTACCATTATAGGTGTTCCTATTGTTCTGCCACATGGGAAAATAAATGTTAGGCCAATATATGCTGGAAGTCTCTTTCCCGTAGTAAATAAGCTTGATCACGTTATCATTGTCGAAGTATGAAGTATAGAACCCTGAAGCTAGCGATCCATTAGGAGCCGAGGACACCAACTTAGTGGCTTCAGTCATCAGCTGCGTCGCAAGGAGGGTATCAGTAGGGTAATCGAAGCTTTGCCATAGAACGTTGTCTTGCGGATCCTTCACCACGAGGTTTCCAGTATCAAGAAGCTCCACTCGGTTCGCCGGGGTGCCGGTTGTGTTGGTGCGCCACACCGCCGTGCCGTCGGCGTCCGTGAGCACCAGGATTCCGCTCTTGCGCATGGTGATCCTTGCGCCATGGCCGTTCACGGGATGGTCGCGGTTGGCAGTCCAGACGACCGTCCTCTCCTCGGCATGCGAGACCCAGATGGAAAACGTATACGCATTCGGGCCTACCGAGTAGAATCCGCAAGTGTAAGAAGGGGAGACCAAGACGCGCTTGGAGTCGTTGCCTGCAAGGAGCGAAGAGCCTCTGGACAGGGAGTTCGTGGACGCCGTGGAAGGAGGAGGAAGGACCAGAAGAAAGGCAAGAACACACAGTGACAGGAAGCGAGGGCTTCCTCATGACGCCACAGAACTTTTCCTGGAAGTGCGGCTCTAATTCCTGAATTAAAGTTGGTGGAATCAAATGATTCGTGATATATAGGAATAGGACGAAGCACAAGAGAATGAGTATGAACAAGTCCCCTGACAGTTGCTTTGTGCTCAGCGATTAGAAAACAAGTTTTATTTATTACATGTATTAATGATAATGATACCTTGAATCCTTCCTCAACCGATCCTCGAGACGATTCGAATCTTAAACTTCTTGATGCATGTGAAATTTTTAATGATGTGGATGAAAAATATAATGAAGAGAAGATAAAAGCTTATTGGGCATTGATTTATATAAGTTCTTTGCGCAAAATATAAGAAATAAAAGAAATAATTTTTATTTGTCAATAAAATAAAAATATTAAATAAAAATAACATAGGATAAGCTTAGAGATTAATTACTCGTAATATCTTAGTGGATTTAAATTTTTATTAATCCTCCAAAGGGTTGTAGCTAAAATAAAATATATTTTAATAACACTATATCTTAATTAAATCCATAAATGAAATCCATGCTATGTACTTTTATAAAATATATTTCATATTTATTTTGATTACTAGGAGCAACTTAATTAATCATCATTATAAAAAAAATTAGTATAATAATAATTCAATATAATAAAAATTGTAAAAGTATTCTTAAATTGTCATATTTATTAATATTAGGTTAAAAAGATAAAGTACTATTAACTTATCATATTTATTAATATTCTTAAATTGTAAAAGTACTACAATAAAGGTATCATTAAATTAGTAAAAATTACTACAAAATTTCACATCAGCAAAATAAAAGAAAATTATTCTCTAGAACTAATTTAGTTCTTGTCCTTATAACTTGATTATCCTCTAATAGTTCGGAGTGTTTCTCAGAAAGAGTGAAAAATATCTTTTGTGTCCTCATTAAAGAAGTTTATGCAGTTATTTAATTAAGTAGGAGTGAACTTAGGAATACTCTACAAATAATTGAATAATGAAAGACTAGTAACATTCGCAAAATGTGAATCATTTGGAACACGCTATCTGTTCCTCTTATAACTTGAATTTTTTTATTGATCTTTATCTTTATCCTGCCATGAATAAAAGGACAGAATTGGGTTGTTGGCATCATATATTCTTGCAGAAGTTGGGTTGGCACGAATAAAAGGACAGAATTCTTTATTTTTTCTTCTTTCCAATCCGATATACTAGAGAAAGTTATTAACATTCGTAATAATAGAACAATAGTAGTTTATTCTCGGATCAATAATATAATACCTTTGAGACTCAAACTCGAGATTATCAATAGTTGTCGAATACTTACAGTATGTTTGGATGAACACTTATTAAGGGAAAAGAAAAAGAATGAGGAGAAAGAAAATGGGAGGGAAGGAAAGAAAATTTTTACATCTCAATTTGAAGTTAAAATAAAAATACAAAAGGAAGAGAATAAAGAAAAAAAATGTATTTTACACCTCAATGATTTTTTTCTTTCGTTCTTCTTCTTTAAAATTTTATTCAAACAAGAAAAAAAATTCCCTTCCCCTCTTTCATTTTATCCTCCATTCACCTTAATCCAAACATAATGTTAGGGACATTAGTAGTTGAGCCATTAGCTTTTGGCCTCCTTTATGAGATCTAGAGAATTCGGCCATTATATTTCAGTTCCTATGAACAAATCCAATGCCACTTGCTTTATAATGCTTAGCCATCCGGATAAGGCTAAAATTATTTCTTTTTTTAATTTACATAAGATTAAGAAGACTACCTCGATACGGAAAACAATTAGTCGGTGATTAATTACACGCCATGTCAATGTTATTAAATTAATCTCCTCAAGGTTTTTTTTTTCTTGCTCATATCGATTTTTTCACTGCACATATGGGCATTCAATGGCAGTGGAAAATTATGCAAACGTTTAAAAAAAAAAGGTCGTCATTTTGATGTTTAAGCAACTCACATCATAAATTTAAACCCAAGAGAAGTAGTGATTCGAGTTGATTTCTTGAAAAAAAAAATCACTATGCACTAGAGACAGACCCAGCAGCAAAAAAGAGGGATCAAGTTTCAAATTCCTAACCTAGATTTGTAAATTATATCCATCACATTAGCCAACAACTAAGATTAAACAACTCTTATAAATATTTGCACCCGAACCATTATGTAAGAGAGGCTGAAATCAATTTTAATTCAAAAATTTCTACATTTATATATACAATTAATAAAATTTTAAAATCTTAAGAGGAATCAAAGCCCCCCTAAAACATATGTAGGCCCTTCTCTGGCACCAGTGACTTTGATTTAGGCATATGTATCATGCAAGTTGTTTGCATTGCAATTAAGTTCGTCTGTAGATTGAAAATATCATTCTTCTTAAAGGACATCCACCGTTGGGTCCCTCCCTTAACTTATTCATACAGAACAAGGGAATATTGACAAGGGAGTATTAGGAAGAAAAAGACAATATTTTCACAATAATATTAGGGGACCAGCACTAAGTTGCACGCATACATTAAGTGTTATATGGGAGAATTTAGTCCCATGCTTTCCTTATCACATACTGAAGAGGGTAAAACCTTAAGGAGAAAAAATATTAAACAAATTTTTCACCAGTTACAATGAACATTCTTCATATGAAACATGCGTGTTTAAACATTTTTTTCGTAGGAAACAGGCATGTGGTATATTTTAAAAGAAATTCAAATAACTGACTATGATTGTAGTTATTATTTAAAGTTATGAATATTGTTTAGCTTCCATGGTGAATATAGTTTTTCAATAATTTACTATATTATGGTATTAATTTTTTTTAAAGATAGTTATAATTAATGCTTGATGTTGAAAAATAAATAAAATAATATCCATATCATTAAACCATGGGGATGTCGATCTTTTTTTAGAACATTATGTATTTACTGAATATATATATCTGGAATGTAATCATTCACAGGAAATGATGAACAGCCTCAAAAGGCAATTAATCTTACAAAAAAGGAATTACAGTTTTTTTATTGAAGAATTTGATATTTCGATTATTAATGCAATGTATACCACATTAATTAACTTGTTCGTACACGTGTTGCAAGGTACTTTTTTTTTCAAAAGATGATTTCATTAATATTAAGTAGTTATTTCAATAAAGTTAGAGTACAAAAATTGAGCAAGACACGAAAGTGAACTGCCCAGTCAAAAAATATCATTATCATTCGCACGGCTATAATGCCCAAGATAGTGACCCATTAGCATTGTGGGTGCGATAAGAAATAATGTAGGGCCAGTGTCCATAATAACGTTCCGAATGTCAGCGATGATGCCCCTGATTCTCCACAGGCAATTGTGATTCTTGTTGATTATATAGGAAAACTTTAATACTAAATTAGGAAACAAAAATCATAAAATTATTTAGCGAGACCTCCGTAGGAAAAATTTGCTAAAACGTCTAACTACATAAGAAGACCACATAAGATTATTGTTGGACAATAGTTAAAATGTATGCCCTAAACTCAATCGAACGATCTTGCTAAAGACGGGTCTACAATAATTTGCTTTGCTTAGTGCTCTTTGTTTTCCAAAGATTACACATTTGAGAAACAACCGATTAGATTGTGGATGGCTCACGGCTTTATATCTAATGTAGGGTCATCAGAGGATTAAGGAGCCAAGTATTTTGATGACTATCATCATGAAAAGTTGAATTCTAGAAGATTGACTATCCTACCAAGCCATCAAAATACTTGGCTCTTTCATCTTTAATATTCCCAAAATCTTATGACTCTAAATTAGATATAAAATCATGAACCATCCACAATTTAACCACTTGATGCTTCTCGAATGTAACCCTTGAGAAACAAAGAGCAATAAGCAAAACAATGCTTCAAATGAGCCATCAAATTATCATGGATCCATTTGAAGGCCGACAGAGTGTGTCTCACAAATTCATCATTCTTGTAGAAGTCATTCTTTAAGAGCTTCCTCCAATTCTCTTCAAAATATAATGAACGTTCAAGTGCTTTCACAGCTAAGGACACCATCAGAAATGCGGAACAGACGCAACTTGCAGATTAACCTCCAGATGTCGTCTGATAGAATCTTCAAATGGTATGGATCCGATGCTGGCATAATGTTAGCAGTTTTGAAGCGGCTACTTGCTACAATCACTTTGCTTCCAGGAGCTGCTTTGCAAAGGGTACCTTTAAACTTTTCCAGTGTGGATCCTGCACACTCAGCAGGTCATCGAGAACAAGTAGGAATCTCTTCCCTGCTAAGAGATCTCCAGTTGATTTCTGCAGGACGTTCAGTTGGCTAAGCCCACAAGGTTTCTCTGTGATCTCCTCCACCATGGTTTTTATAATCTTGGTGGCATCACAAGCACCTGAAGCACATACCCACACCCTTAAATCGAATCGGGATGGATGTCACTGAGACGCGGTAGTAGATGTGCCGAACCAGCGATGTCTTGCCCATTCCGGGCAAGCCAACGATGTGAACTACGGAGTAGTTGGAATCCCCGGGCTTCTCGAGAAGTAGCACATTGATGACCTGCTTCATCTCCTCATCCGAGATGTGGGCCAGTTTGCCGAGGTCCCTCCTGGTCCCGTCCTCAGGCCTCAGTCGAAGGGCATTGCGGTCGAAGGCCACCTCCTTGCATCTCTTGATCATTTTATCAAACACGTGGCGCAGGTAGGAAGGTGGGGTGAATATTACCTCGCCCGGTCGACGTTAACGCTTTGTCAGCGCCACTGGCGCTGCTCTCGTGGAGCGCGCTGCACTTTCCGTGAAGTGCATCTGTACTCGAACTCCTCCGCGATGTCTATGGCCGCGCTTGTAGTACTCGTCGCGCACGTCCATCTCCTCGGCAGTCCTGATAGTGAAGGAGATCCTCCCTTGCAACTGCTTCAAGGTCTCGAACGCGTCGCCGCCGATGGATCCGCCATCTCTCTGGCGGCCTGGAGGAAGCTGCGCGCCAAATTCAACACCGTGGTGAAGAAGCTGCGCCCTCCTCTCCTTGATCGGCCATGGCAGCTGCTGGATCTTGGTGGCTGTATCAGCAGAAGAGGATCTGGAGACGATGAAGCGGCGTTCCGCAAACAGGGCACCCTAAATCAGAAAAAAATAAGCCCATTCAAAACCAAATCAAGCTTCGAAAACTGGATTATACGGCAGACTTACCGTTCCGGCGAATCCTCGAGCAATGAGAGCTTCCATCGTCCTTCTAATACACGATCAAACACGAATCAAAATTGTGAAGAAGGAGGTTCTGAAGAAGAATAGAAGGTTCTTTACCAGCTGCTGCATTTCTGGTTTTCACATCCGGCTCTGTAGGCAATTCTTTTTTCTCGGACGTCACGAGTTACTAGTGAGCTTGTGCCCTAGGAAATGACGAGAAATAAATAGTTCAATTTTTAAAGTCTTTAATTTAATCAGAATTTACATTTCGCATTGGTCCGAACATTTAAATAGTTGTTATGTGCTAAAAGTAGGTAACAAATTGGTATGTTATAAATGGTTGTTTTGATTCATTCACAAAAGTTTTTCAAAAATATATTTTGAGGGGGTTTGGAGTTATAAAATATCTTGATTAAGCCGCTGAGATTTCACAAAAGACACTTTACCCAATTTGACATATGAATTAAGTTTCAAAATCCAACTTACAAATAGGCGTTTCAACAATATCTTACCCAAAGACTTTTAAATGAATGAGCATTGAACCACTAAGATCAAATTATCGTATTCTAAATGTCACAGAACTATATTATACATAAAACTTCACGGAATTCGTCTATGAATAAGGACTCAAGAGAGTTAATTTCCGAGCATGCAAATTCAAATGAGCGAATTCTTTATTTAGTTATTTCTAATCTTCCTTTCTTAAGTTTCACTTGTTATGTGATTACCTTGAGCACCATCTTAGAATGCTAGCTACAGAAATATTCGCACCAATTGCGACAGTCACGTCTGATTCATGGGTTCCACTTCGTTTGATTTGCCAAATTGTCTTATGCCAGAGATTATTTCAGGCCAACAATTATCCGAATGAAAACAAGAAAGTACCAGATGCTGCATCTGAACTCATGTGCCTTGCACTGTCCTCAAATGAGATATAATTAGCATCAACCATTCGTGGATGCAAGTTGTGGTTCATGCCTTTGAACCTCACTTATTCCCTGCATGATAGATCGAACGGTATTTAGATTGTTTTCTTATATCTTTATGACCTGAAATATGACAAATAATAAAATGAGAATGAGATATTTGAGAAGAACTAATTAGGCAGAAAGAACTTCTAAACATAAATTCAAAATCTTATGTAAAGAATCCTTTTGTGAAAAACTTACTCTCGAGTTAAGTGGGATGCTTTGTTTGCATCAAGGACAAAAAAATCTTCTGAAAGAAGTCTGAGAAGCATAGATAGCGTACAGGTCTTTTCAAGCATAGAACACTAGTTTTTCCCTTCTTTTTAGAGAATTCTGATCAACTCTTTCAAGCTTGAAATAGTAACTGAAAAAGGTACTGCCCTACCTGATGTGACAATTGCTGATATGCAAACGAATATGAGTTTAGTACAGGAGATAGCATCTATATGTTTATGCTAACAGGATGACTCGAAGCCGATATGAGTTTAGTCCACTAGGATTAAGCAATGCTTCATCAATGTAAACAACTTGTAGTGAAAGACGTCTTTAAATCCAATGAGATACACAGCTTATGGAAAGTTGTTACTTTCAACTAATGCAGGGAGCAGAGATGTTGAAATTCAAATTCAGCTTCATATCCAATGGGATATCCAGTTTAGGGCATTCTGTTACTTTGAACTGACGCAGGGAACTGAGATGTTGCAGTCCTGGTACTGATACTAGTTGCTTACAACAAACAATATCAAGAACCTGAAGCATAGGCAACTCAGAAAGGGAATGCAGCTTGTCGCAGCCATGAATCACCAGAGACAATTGGTCCTTCTGATTTTATTCCTTCAGAATGCTATCTGAAAACCAAGACCGGGATCGTGGAATTGGTCCTATCTTGGGATTGGGATGCAAATGACATGGTCGACTACGATGAGAAATTGGCAGAACAGGTGTTGGAATGTCTTCGTGTGCATCCCAACATCAAAAGTTTGAGCATACATTACTATCCAAGTGCCAACTTGCCGTTGTGGTTGGGTTCCTTCTCCAAACTTGAATTTTTAAGTTTATGGTGTCCCAAGGTCTTATCTCTGTCGATGCTTGGTCAGCTGCCTAGTCTGAAACTTCTTTTTATAGGACGAATGGAAAGACTGAAGACTGTTGGGCATGAGTTGCTCTGTTCTTTGAGTCATGTCGTCGATACTGCTACAGAAGATGTAAAGAGAAGTTGCTTCCCATCGCTGGAGTTTTTAGATTTTAACTTCAATCCAGAATTGGAGGAGTGGCACTGGCACGGGGTGGAAGACTCCGACTTCCCATACCTACGTACTCTTCGGTTCCATGACTGCCCAAAGCTACGTAGGTTTCCGCGTCTACCTGCTCTTGAGAGGCTCTCAATTTTTAGCTGTCCTCAGTTGAGGCTCCCGTCTCTTCCTTCGTTCTGAGTTAAGACTTCGCATGGAATGGAATCCCGGGATCCTTTTCGGCGACTGCCTACCAACTTGAAAGACGAATCTTTTACTTTTTCCGACAGCCAAATCCTACGATCTGTCAAGAAGTTAAGTATTGGCCATTGCAAGGACTTGACGTCTATAGGGGGATTTGGCAGCCTCGCATCTCTTCAGCATTTGGAGATCTACGAATGTCGTCACCTACACATCTATCCGGACGTGCAGATACGTCAATCCCTCCCAACGTGCAGGACGTGCAGATACGTCAATCCCCGTTTGCTAAGAGTTGGTACCAGCATCAAATTTGGGACGGCTCAGGCGATCTTCAGGTAAAATGAAACCTGCAAACAACAGGAGAAGTAAAGCTAATATTAGCTCATTCTTCTCATTCATAATTGTCAACGCAGATGGATCCGGTGTCTGAGCAGGAGGATGATGATTATCGGGTTGAAGGGTGGTCGGTGAGCTTAACGTCTCAACTTTCCATATAACATATATTAAAAAATTCGGTTTAATTGAATACATCAGCAGAAGAAGAAAATTAATAAACAGAAGGTTCAACTTTTCATTCTAAGATACATTACTTCTGTATGCACATAGTGACCAGTTCAACTAATTGGTCTGAATAAACAACAATTAAACCAACATTTTATTAATTTGCCTTGCATTTTTTTGTTAAAGCAGACGAATTCGGAGTTTGAACAGGACGAGGACGACGCTGCGATTGAAGCAGACATCAGTGACTTGAATATCTGATTTTTCGTCAATTTCACCTTGCAATTAGGCAGCTCTGCTTCTCTTGTTTGCTTGTCGCGTCAACACCTTTTCTGATATGTTTCGAGTCTAATTTGTTGAACTTTTCTGATATGCTCTGATGAATTTACAGAATTGTTGAACTCCAATGCCTTTTTACAGTGTGGTTTTTACCTTGAAAAAGGAATGCACTAAGAAGATACTTTTCAAAATGTGTCTTATCATAGTTTTTCAAAACGTTGGGAAAAAATTGCAAACTGTGCAAACATTGTATAATGCAAAAAAAAAAACTAAGATAAAAGCAGTTTTATTGTGGTTTTATTAATAGATCATGTTGCATTTAAAGGTAAAAAAAACTTTGGACTAGACATGTTGAGAATACAAAACTATTGGACTTACATTTCAAGGCCGCAAAAACCACTTTGAATGTATTAGTTTAACTACCAATTGCCAAAAATTAAAGAGATTTATCAATTGTCGTGCACTTGAAAGTAGTATTTTAACTTTTTATGTTCAAAATATCTAAAAACGTTGATTTTGGATGTCTCTGATCATGATCGAAGAAGATAAACCACTGAAATGACTCGAATACATCCGAAACAAAAGACAGAGTGACTCAAATGTCTCTGATCATGATCAACTTTTCTTTTCGCGTTACTTTCAGATCTTCTTTTTCTTCGAAGCCCATGCTTTAACATATTTATTTATATAGTAAAAAACATTTTAAAAAAAGTTCACATGAAATCCTTTTTATATAATAATAAGGGCACGAAAAAACATTTAGCTGTTGCACTTCACATGTCACCATCATATTTTATATTGTTGGTCCTTTCAGAAGCCAAATACCGTATCATGAAAGATACATTTTGTCAGTAAGTACCCATTTGATGCAGTTTAAAACAGATTGCATAGTTATCATTGCTTCGAAGATGTGATAGCATAACATATATTGCACAAGCTTTTACTCTTTGCATGTTTTCTCACATTTGCATGCACAACACGACATACACATACTTATCGTCGGTACTTGGCAAATTGATTTCCAAGTCTATGCTCAGATTTATTTGAAGTACCAGCTGCTTCTTTCATGGACAAAACCAGCATTTCTTCTTGATTACAAGATCCCAAGTTATAACAAGCTCTTATCCTAATATCACAGAAAAAAGGTGCAGGCGAATCAGAACACCCCCGAAACATGGCCATGGCAGTTCTCACTTCCCTCATAAAGAGGATCTTGTCCTTGGTCCCACAGGCTTCCTCATCTTGAAGGGAGCCTCCTTCCTCGGCTGAGCAGCAGCTCCACGATTTGGCAGACACCATGAAGAGTATCCACGCGGTGCTTGAAGATGCAGAAGAGAAGGATATAAGAGACAAGTCTGAGCAGCTTCGCCTGAGAGAGCTCAAAGAGGTGGCTTATGACGCTGAGGACGCAATAGATGAGTACGAATATGAAGTGCTTCGGGCCAAAGTGGAAGCTAGAAGGAAGGTAATGGCCTGCCGTATGAACGATAGTGAGCATGCAGATGAGGTAATATTTGACTGGAACTCTTATCATCTGAGGATTTATGTCTCAAATGAATTGATAAGTAGAGTGAAAGAGATTAGGGAGAGATTTAAAGAGATCACAGATGAATGGAATCGAATTAGCTTAAGAGAGAAGGATGGAAAGAGAAGAAGAGTTAAAAAGTGGAAGCCCATAGAAACCACTTCCTACTTTGATGAGAATAAAACTTTTGGTAGGCAAGATGACAAGGATAATATAATCAAGTGGTTACTTGAAAGATCGATTGAAAGTAACGAAGGTAGAGTTTCGGTGCTTCCCATAGTTGGTATGGGCGGATTAGGCAAAACTACACTCGCACAGATGGTTTATCATGACCTAAGAGTGCATCAACACTTTGATATGAAAGCATGGGTATGCGTTTCTCAAGAATTCAATGTTGACAATCTATTGACAAAAATTTGTAACTTTTTTAGTAAGGCCACCAATAGTTATATGAGTTTAAATAAGTTTTCTGAGGCTCTTAACAGAAAGTTGAAAGGGAAAGAGTGCTTTTTGGTACTAGATGATGTTTGGAATCAAAACTTTGAGCTTTGGAAGTCATTAAGAAGTCTATTGGTTGATGTTGGGGTAGGTAAAATTTTAGTGACTACTCGGAATGAGGGTGTTGCAAAAATTATGCAAACAACTGACCCAATTAAGTTACAAATTTTGTCTTTCGAGAATTGTTGGTCGTTGCTTACAAAGATTTGTTTCGAAGCTCGAAATTATGAATTAGAACACAATTTCATGGACATCGGTAAGAAGATGGTTGAAAAGTGTCAAGGGTTACCTTTGGCCGTCAAGGTTCTTGCAAGTTTTCTTAGTATCGAAGATGATGAAGAAGCATGGATAGAAATATTGGATAGCAAGCTATGGGAAATTGATGGCGAAAATGATGGCATCTGGCCGGCTTTGAAGTTGAGCTATGATAATATGCCAATAGAATTGAGATGATGCTTTATGTACTTGTGCTTGTTTCCAAAGGATTCTCCACTTAAACAAGCAACTGTAGTTCAACAATGGATGGCAAATGGATTCCTTCACCCAAAGGGGAATAAGAGGGAAGAAGATATAGGCAATGATTATTTCAATGAATTACTGCGTAGGTCGATTCTACAATATTATAATGATAACGGCAAAAGATTTGTGATGCATGACCTTATTCACGATTTTGCACAAGACCTTGCTAAAGCTGAGTGTTTATTGGTAAGCACAGAAAAATTGCATGAACATACGATTCCTAAAACAATTCGACACTTATCCATTTTTGTCAAGGAGAATTTCAAAATAAAGGATCTAGTGCCAATATTCGAAACAAAGCTTCGTCTGAGAACACTCATGTTTCATTCCGTGAGAGATTTTCCGATAAGCAATTTGATGTTTTATTTGATGCATAATTTGAGAAATCTTAGGACACTCAGTTTTCGTATACATCAATTCAGGAGGCAAAAAGTAACTCTGGATTTCATTGATACTCTTAAGCACTTGAGATACCTGGGTTCTAATATGCATATTGTTGATGTTCCCGAATCGGTGTACAATCTTTTTTATCTTCAAACTTTAGATCTGCGCAGCTCTTTCGATTTATCTGGACGCATTAGCGATCTAGTTAACTTGCGTAATTTCACTGGGCATTCACCCTACGGTATGCCAGAAGAACTTAGGGTGCTAACCCACCTCAGAAAATTGAGACATTTTGTAGTCGGTGCTGAAACTTGGAAGTGCAAATTGAGACATTTGAAGGACTTCGTAAATCTTAGAGGAAAGTTGAGCGTAGGTGGACTTGAGACGGTTGGTCCTTCTGATTTCACTCCTTCAGAATGTTATTTGAAAACCATGAGAGGAATTGTGGAATTAGCGCTATGTTGGTATACAGATTCAAATAATACAGTTGACTGTGACGAGAAATTGGTGGAACAGGTCATGGAATCTCTCCAGCCGCATCCCAACATCAAAAGTTTGAGAATACATCACTATCCGGGTGCCATCTTGCCGTCATGGTTGGGTTCCCTCTGCAAACTGGAAATTTTATTTTTAAAATGCCCCAAGATCACATCTCTACGAATACTATGTCAGCTGCCTCGTTTAAAATGTCTGCATATAGCAGGAATGGAAAGAGTGAAAACTGTTGGGCGTGAGTTGCTCTGTTCATCGAGCCCTGCTGTTGATACGACTACCGCAGAAGATGCAAAGAAAAGTTGCTTCCCATCGCTGGAGGTTTTATATTTTTTCGGGAATCCAGAATGGGAGGAGTGGCACGGGGTAGTGGACTCCGACTTCCCGCGCCTACGTAGACTTTGCTTCCAAGGCTGCCCAAAGCTACGTAGGTTTCCGCATCTATCAGATGTTGAATGCCTTGTAATTATTTCGTGTCCTGAATTGAGGCTCCCATCCCTTCCTTCAGTCACAAGATTAGAACTTGACATCGAATGGAGCCCCGAGGTCCTCTTAAGCGACTGCCTACCGATGCTCCGAGATTTGGACATGAGCGAATTGAAGGACGACTCTTTTGGGTTTCCGGATAGCCAAATCGTACGCTCAGTTGAGAAGTTAAGTATTCGCTACTGCAGGGAACTCAAATCCATAGCAGGACTTGGTAATCTCGCATCTCTGCAGCATTTGAAGATCTACAAATGTCATCACCTACAGATCTCTCCGGACGAGAGCCTCCCTCCCAACGTGCAGGACGTGCAGATACATCAATCCCCATTTGCTAAGAGTTGGTACAAGCATCAAATTTGGGACGGCTCAGGCGATCTTCAGGTGAGAGGAGGACATGTAGCACTCCTTTAGTAATGAAACATGCAAACCACAGAAGAAGTGAAACTAAAATTTACTAATTCTTCTGATTGATGCTTGTAATGCAGATGGATCCGGAGTCTGAGCTGGAGGATGATGATTATGGATATGAAGGAATGTCGGTGAGTTGAACATCTGAACTTTTTGGTATAAAGTTTCTTCCAATTCAGCTAAAATATTGATCAGCACCCGATTGAATACTTTTTGCTTATCATCTCAACACCAATAAACAAGAGAACCTGTTAAACTAATTTGGTCGGAATAAACAACAATAAAGATTGAATACTTTATTAATTCGTCTCTTTTATGCTTATTAATACAGATGAATTCAGAATCTGAGCAGGACATGGACGATTCTGTGATTGAAGCAGACATCAGCAGCTTGAACATCTGATCTTTGTCATGTAAATTTTCGACCTTTTCAGCTCTGTTTCTCTTGTTGCTTATGACAACTCAATAAGTTGGTAGGCTTCGACCAAAAAATCTCTCTCATTCCAAGTATTAGTAGTTTGTGATTATATCCTGCGTTTCAATTTATGTTCTCCATAGGTGGAAGCACTTCATTCATCTAGAAACTCTATTGTCAAACAAGCTGAATAAAAAAACCATTGCAGCAAAAAATAAAAAGTAAAAATTGTAATATGAGTATAGTGTCAAATAAGTTGAATAAAAAATCCATTGCAGTAAAAAGTAAAAATTGTAATATGAGTTGGGACGCTCATAGGATCATGTAAAAACTCTATATACACTTTGAGCACTTGAGTCGCTCATAGGATCATGTTGGTATGTAAGTGGCCCATTGGCTTAATTTCACTACAACAATAATAAGTTTAGGTGACGTTTAATAGGCGCCTCATAAAAAGCGCATTACAGAAAGACCATCAATAAAAAAACATCACCAAATGGTTAAACGTGAAACTTTTACTCTTAGTTGACGTCTAAATGTCACAAATAAACAGAAATCCAAAGAGTTACTTAAACGTCACCAAAGATCATCATTAGTGGCATATAAATATCTATTATTTGTAATATTTAAACATCACAAAATTGTATTTTAATGTTTAAAGGGTGATTTTATTGATGATTAAATAGATATATAGTTAAACTATATTTTGGTCACATTTAAATATAACTTAAAAGTAATTAAGTGATAGTTAAGACATTTAAATGATGCATAATGGTAATCTTTTGTGATATTTAAATGGTCTAAATATACAATGAACAATATCTAAATATCACTTTTAAAATTAAAACCACTACATTGGAGGGTTTCGAGAGATTAGAAATAATTATTTCCATTGTACTCCTATTTCTTTTCAATTAAATTAAAAAAAACTTAAGAATAATAAATATATTTACCAAACTTAATCTTCGCCATCTCATATATTATATTTTGTATAAATAAAGAGTGAATTAAATTAATTCAACCGATCCCATTAATCTATATCCAAATATATTTTTTATGAAATCTCATCACACCTAATTTTACTAATTTTTACTCCACCACACTAATCCATCCCTCTATAATTAAATTGACAAACATATTGGAGGGCGCTATTCAGTTGTTCTTCGATTGCCACTGTAGCCTCCAATTTTGACATCTTTTACAACACCATATGTCCTAAACCTTCTTTCACTTCTAGTCCTAGGCCTCTGACTCTGGTTAGATGAAGGTGATCACCTTACCTCCGAGTCGAAAGCTAACTTCTCTATCTCATTGCTCTTTACTTTTGGAACATCTGGAAAAATAGAAACGATATTCACTTTGGCTCTCTCAAATAAGGTTGTCAAGATCATTTTTCAAAGTAAGATCGGGATCGAGGATCGTAAGATCCTACCTTTTGAATAAAAAATAGTTTTTTAAAAAAAATATAATAAGAGTGATAATAATAATAGTAGTAATAATAATCATTATTTAATATTTTATTCTCAATATCTACATTATACTTAATTTGTAATTTTCACGGGCTACATAACAATATAGAAAGTTAGAAATTAAGATAAATTAATTATGATAATCAACAATGATAAATCAGTTTTCTCATTTTAATTATAAAAAAATAAATATTTTTTTGTTTTCTAAATATCATTTTTACGTAACTTTATTAATGAATAATAGATCAGTCATAAAAAATTGAATGGAGAAATGAAGAGGGAAAGAATGGAGAGGAATTTAATCTAATGCCTTGCTAATTTTTATTATTAATATTCTATGTTTTTCAAAATAAATTTAAATAAAGATCTTGGCACACGTTGGACAGCGGATCAACTCGGCGGGCACAAAAGTAGAACAACCAACATTATATTATATATAATATAAGAATGTGTTAATATGAATGAAACGAATGCATCAATTAAGTTGGGAATGTGCTTTGTCATTGTCAGCATGGTTCCTACCGTACCAATCTAACATATAACATTCAAAATAGATTCAAAAAATTGTATTACTGGAATTTGGAAAAAACTAAATTGTCTATTTTGTCACAATTCAATTACTATTTTTGCATATACCTCACCGTTCCTATAATGATGATGAACATCCTTCCAAGTTTATATCCTTTATAAACTTAGGATTATGTGCTTTGACAATTTATCAGCTCAAGCTTTTTAGTTGAATTTGAAATTCTGGGAAGTCCACGTAATTTGGGATAGTCCACAATGACAAGCTCCTTGAGGCTAATCATATGGTCATGTTGTCCATCCAATTCAAATCAGCTTTGAAGTTTTCTCATTTCACACACATTAAGCACCCCAAAGCAGAAAAGCCTGAATTTACAGTACCAAAGTGCTCCACCCCATCCAATCCAGAATGCAAATGGCCTTTAGCTATTGACAACTTCCCTAAAAGAGGGAATGAATTACACCTTTCACAATTTAAGAGCTTTAATGTTTGAATACGTAAAGACTAGTTTTGGAGCCAATTCAGGAGTGCATCGCTTGGATAATTCACTATCTACAGTAATTCGAGCCCGCTCGGGGGCATAGACTCTCGATAATCATCTCCTATGCATGCCCATTCGGCTGAATTGTATTGTGACTCTAGATAAGCATCAAACTGTTGATGTGTCTTTTGTTTTCCATGTTGATCTATGCATGACTTGCATCGTTTTTCAAATTTGAAATTGCAATTTCTCCTTTGAGATCAAGATGTCTAATCTCATTGATGCTAAATCACCCGACCTCCCAAGACACCACGAACCTAGACAAAGTCTGTAGACACATCAATATTCCTAAAGGCATTGCTGTCAATTGGCCTGTCATAGTATGCTTGCCAATCCAGACACAACCCAAATATTTCAAATTGATAAAAAGATTGTACATGCTGTTTACTAATTCTGAAAGCTCTATGATTGGATTTCCTTGAAGGCTTAGATATCACAAATGAATTAAAGTACCCATGAAATAAAGATGGCTATATCCTCATTTAAATAAAAGTAAAAGAAAAAACAAAAAAAACAAGTTAAAAAGAATATCAACAACACAATCTATGAATAGTGCAACAATTCAGAAGGTTACCTTAAATGAACTCAGTCGTCTCGTCAACTTGCAAATCAAAATATATTGTCAAAGGAAGAGTAGCAACACTTTTAGGAATAAACTTGTTAGAGTCCCCATTATTATTGGAGGTCCTCCAAATTGAGATATATGTAGAATAGAACTTAAATTGTGATGTGATGATTGACAATTTAGTTTCTCACATTTCCCAATAATAAAAATTCACCTTATGATTTGGTTTCTCACATTCCCCAATATGATTTGTTGATACTTTGAAATATCTCAATGATATCCACCTTAAAAATTCAATGGAAAGCTTCATAAGCAAGATCAAGCCCCTATTAGTCAAATACCCCTCTTCCTCGGTTCAAATGCTTGAACAACAAAATGAATTCTTGCTTGCTAGTGGTACTGCTTCTGATGCAGCTAACTAAAATTGATAGATATAAAAAATATCCATTAAATAAAGGTGTTTATATTCTTATAGTGTTATTTAAATAAAAGTAAAAAAACAAAAAAAAAGATAAAAAGAATATAACTAATAGATCACGATAATGAAAAATAAAAAGAAAAGAAAGTTATGTTTAGTTGAAGATATGAAGTAAATAAAATAAAAATAAAGCATGCAATTAAAGGAAGAAACAAAACAAACTAATTTTGATGGTAAAATATGAGATGCAAATGAATGATGATAGGAAAAATAGAATAAGGAAAGAAAGCATAATATTTTTTGTCAAGAAAAAATACCATTTATTTTTTCTCTATGAGGATGATTAAACTAAATAAAAAATAAAAAAAAGAATTGAGAGAAGATTAGTGTTGAGATGAAAAGGTAAATCTTTTCAAAAGAGCACAAGTTGTGCCTAAATGCAAAGGGACTTCAACTATTGACAATTTTCCCAAGAGAGAGATTGAATTGCACTTTCCCTGGATAATTCACTATCCATAGTAATTCGAGCCCGCTCGAGAATAGAGACTCTCGATAATCATCTCTTGTGCACACACCATTCGGCTGATTTGTGTTGCGATTCTGGAGAAGCATCAAATTGTTGAGGTGTCTTTTGCTTTCCAGATTGATCTCTGCATGACTTGCATCTGCTACATTTTCCAGATTTTGAAATGGAAATTTCTCCTTTGAGATCAAGATGTCTAATCTCATTGATGCTACAAGACACGACCTTCGAAGACATCACGATCCTAAAGGCATTGCTGTCAATTGGCCTCGGTTGTTGTCATAGTATGTTTGCCAATTCAAATGCAATCCTAAATGTCTCAAATTTATCAAATGATTGAGATTATTAGGCAGCCTTCCAAGGTTATTGCACTGATGAAGTTCTAGCACTTGTAGATTGTGCATGCTGATTTTGAAAGCTCTATGATTAGATTTTCCTGAAGGTTTAGATATGGCAGATGAATCAAAAGTACCCATGAAATGAAAATGGTTATACCCTCATATTGTTGTTTAAATAAAAGTAAAAAAACAAAAAAAACAAGATAAAAACAATATAATTGAGATAGTTGTCAGTGTCAGCGACAAAATCTATGACTAGTCCAACAATTCAGAAGTTTGCCTTAAATGATTTCTGTATCAATTTGCATTGCCAAATACATTGTCAATGGAAGAGTAGCAACACTTTTAGATATAGACTTTTTAGAGTCCCATTATTATTGTAGGGCTGTCCCCCAAGTGAGATATATGTATATAGAATTTAAATTGTGATGTGGTGATTGACAATTTAGTTTCTCACATTCTCCACTATGATTTGTTGATACTTTAAAATATCATATCCACATTAAAAATTCAATGAAAAAATTCATATATATATATATAATATTCATTATATGAAGGTGTTTAATATTGTTATTTAAATAAAATTAAACACAAAAAAACAAGATAAAAATAATATAACTAATAGAGCACGAGAGAGAAAAATAAAAAGAAAAGAAAGACATGTTTAGTTGAAAATATAAAGTCAAGAAAATAAAAATAAAGCATGCAATTAAAGGAAGAATCAAAACAAATTAATTTGTATGGTAAAATATGAGATGGAAATGAATGATGGTAAGAAAAATAGAATAAGGAAATAAAGCATAATATTTTTTTGTCAAGAAAAAAAATACCCTTTATTTTTTCTCTAGGATTATTAAACTAAATAAAAAATAAAAAATAATTGAGAGAAGATTAGTATTGAGATGAAAAGTAAAGCTTTTTGAAAGCGCACAATATAGTTGGTTGTGCATGAATTGTCACATAATGTACATGTGCTTGTGCATGAAGACCACAAGTACATCATGATCGAAAATGACAAAATACCTCTTACCCTCATCATGATGTTCATCAGAAGACAAACAAGAATCAACATGCACGTTGCTAACCACCTTTTTATGAAATTCAAGTTTTTACGAAGATTAGATTTGAGAAATCAGGATTTGAGGCAAATTCCTTGTGGTGTCACATAAGTGTCTAAACATTCAGGAAACCCAATGAGAGAGCTACTAGAGAGAGGTAATTTGCACCCCTAGCTAGGTTAGTAATGGATGACTATACCGATGCAACAACCTCAAAAGATTGCCTAAACGATTTCAATCGCCTGATCAATTTGGGACATCTAGTCCTGTATTTGCAATTTTCTATTGCCAAGTGATGCGTAAAAATTAAGCGCAAATATACTAACAAGTATACTAGACCGTATCAAGTAATAAAGAGTGAATAGAATGTCGAACCTACGAGGACTGAAGATTAACAATCTTTTTCTCTAAAAGCTATTGTGAAAAATCAATCGATGAATCAACATTCAATTTATCAATTAAGAAAAAGGAAGTGAGAAAGCAAATGAAAACGGTGCTTAGTAGAGGAAACATTGATAATAATGATGAATTAGGGTCTAACTTCGTATTCCCCTGTTTTCTCTCAAATAATCAATAAATCACCAATTAGACTTCTAATGAAAATGAGTTGCTTATAAATATTGATCTAAAAAACTTGAGAATCAAACTAATCCGATAAAAGTGCCATTAAAGTAGTTGAAACCACAATCAACTCTAATCTTACTTTGAACCGAATTGCTTTAAAATGCAACTTATACACATAAATATAGTGTTAAAAAAACTTGAGAACTAATTATCTCTAATCAAAATAAAACTATGATTTCTAAAAACTGAGAACATAATAATCAAATTTTAATTGAGATGCATTAATGCACGAAGAAGAATTGTTAAATATAAATGACTCAAAATCTCGAGAACCTAACTATTCTATTCAAGATTAAGTCCAACCAGTTGAAAACTCAATCAAATTACACATAACCATGATCAGAATGCATAGAATAAAAATCCTTCCAAATCCAAAAGAAATATCAATCAAATCTGAAGTATAGCGATTAGAAACCCCCAAGATATTACTCAGCCCGGTTTAAGTAGAACTCGGCCCGGGTAAGTACAATAAAGCTCGGTTTCGACAAGAAAAATACACTGACCCGGCCCGGATTCTACCGAACATGGCCCAGGTTCAGATAGAAAAAATCTCGCATCTACACTGCGCAGTCAACACGGCCCGAGCAGAGAAGCAGTATCCCGGGTTTCGAACAACTCGGCCCAGGCACAAACAACTCGGTCCGGGCTCCATCGTAAGAACAACAGCGATCCAATCGGAGATAAAATGCGGCCCAGGTTTGATGCTACCCGGTCCGGGTTCTATGATTGCAGACTTCGTGAATCAAATTGAATTTCGAAAGAAAATTTAACAGCTAATCATGCAAAAACTTGCATAATAATACGACATGAAGATTATCCAATATTCTAACATTAAACATGTACGAATTGCAATTTAACAAAAGTCTAATTATCCAAATAAATTGAGAGATAAGCAGGGTTCAACTTAGTTTTCACTTAACAACAAAACTACTCCATACAAAATTGTTTTGACATCAAATCATTAATGATAAATAAGAATTTCATCAGAAATATTACTAAAGTATGCTTCCTGGAGTCCGATGATGCCTCTGTCACGAGCCTCGGTCGTGCGGTCGTCGTAGGGGTTCGCCGAAACGCCTCCAAGTTGCTTCAGAATTCAGCACTACAAAATTTTCTCTCGGAAGTTGGGTGGCTAGGGCACGCGAATTCATGAGTCAGGGGATGCGTACGAGGCCTCCAAACTGTAGTATTTATAGGGGAGAACGTCCCCCTAGGGTTGAACGCCGTTTTGAGATGTTAACTTTGTGTTCAATAAGGAGAAAATCTGAGCCGTCTGATAAGACAACCCGGCCCGGGTTATAGTGTACCCGGCTTGGGTTATTCTATCGCGCAAAATCCGACTCGGATTTGGTCTTACAATCGGCCCTGCTCTGATTTCCGTGCTTTTTCGTGACAATCGCCTTGCACCTCCAACTTGACACTTGATCAAAATACAATGAAAGTTGGTAGTTTTGGACTCTAACAAATTTTGGAAAAATAATTGAAAAAATAGATGCATGTAATAGTAAAAACTACGAAAAATAATATAAAATGATGTATGAAAACATGTATAATAATGCATGCATCACCAAGCATATTGTGACAACAATTAAGATGAGTTGACAACAACCCCTTATATCCTCATTTTTAATAACTTATAAAACATTTGGGGCCTATGTAACCACTTTATCAAATGAAGATCCACAAGATTTAGTTGTTTTTATGCATTTTCTTAACTTCACTATTGCTGCATTGGTACAGATGCATACAAATTAGTTGTTTGTATGTAATATTTTTTTAATTATGTTTTAATTTCATTTCGTCATTCAAATTTTATATTTTTTTCTTCTTTAAAAGTTTTCAAATATTAAAGTTTATTAATTTTCAAAGATTAATTTTGACCCCATTTAAAAAACTTTTTAGAATTACATTTTGATTAATTCAAAATTATTTTTGGTCATTTCTTAGTGTTATATTAATCTTTTATTATATATCAATATGCTCAACCATTTCTTAAAATTATGGCCATTTTAAATTTAAGTGAAATTTTAAAAGTTTTAAAATTGATATTTTATCTTGTTGAAATTTACTCTTTTAAAGATCAATATATAATCATAAAAAATATAAAAAGATGCAATATAGGCTTTTCCAAACTTTTTTTTGTAAAAAAAGAAATCTTTAACCATTAAAAAATAAAAAAATACTCTAATAAATTACTAAAAAAGATATAAACAAATTGAAAAAAATTGACCATAAGAAAATAAAAAATTTGATTGTAATAAACTACTATAAAAAAGATGAAAAACATGTTTCAATCATTCTTTTTGTAAAAAAAAAGAGTCTAGAACATTGCAAGACATGTTGGAGGTAATCACAACTCGTGCTCACGTTAGCAACCACATACAAACATCACTCGTGTGCAAAGACTAGAGGTCCGACGTGATGCGCGCAGCTCCAAGATCTCATTGGACCTCCTATAGGAATCCATGCTTGCTCAGGTTTCTCCATGACAACAAGAAGCGCTCTTTGACGAATCATTTTCAAAGCGAGAACTTCGTCATTGACATGTTGAGCATTCAGGCAATGACAAATATGTTGTGTTCTTGTTCAACCCTTTGACACAGATCGCCATTGAGCTTCCCAAGTTGATGATCCATCTTTATTACACATTAAGTTTCTTTTGACATGCCGACTTCTTGCATCGTTACCGGATTGCAAATGCAAACACTCTACGAGAGCCATGATTTATCATTGTGCACTCGAAGATAAATAATGAAAAATTCTCAACATCGATAAAAAAATTAATCAATACCAAGAATACTCATTAAATGAATACAAACAATTTAGTATTAACGTTAAAAAATTCAGTACACAAATTGATCAATACAAAAAATACCCATTGAATGGAGATGGTTATATCATCATCTTGTTATTTTAACAAAAAGAATATAACTAATAAACTTTGAGAGAGCTGCCACTATGCAAGTTTGGAACATGACCGATGCAACAATCTTAGAAGGTTGCCTTGCGCATGAATTATCACCGACTATGAGTACCTCATGATTGAAAATAATAAAATACCTCATATGGAACATGACCACTGATAAGAAGTTTTATTTTTTTGTTTTTTTTATTAACAAATCATTTAAGTCATCATAAAACCTTTACACATATTTTGGGTCAAAATAATTTCAAAGTTTTTCATTGTCTATACATGCAGGCGAAGGTCCGTTTAGGCACTTTACTTCGTCCTTGCTTTAGGAACCCATAATTGTTGCAGGGACATTAGAATAGGACTTAAATTGTGATGAGGTGATTGATAATTTAACTGTGAATATTTTATTTATTAAATACATTTGAACTTATTAAGAATATAAATATATAAACAATACATATATGCATATATATATATATATACATATATATTGTATTATTGATATATAATAGCCATCAATTATATAACCTAGCCTTTAAATAATGATTACTTATGTTATAATAAATTAAATAAATTTATTATTCTACTTAAATTATAATATCATTGAAGAACGAGTTAATTAAAAATTAACTTCATAAATGAGTATTACAATAAGAGAAAAAAATATCAAGATAAGCTTAGAATAATAAAACTTATATTGATAAAAAATTCCTATAGGTAATAAATTAGATCCTATTTTTTCTTTTTGCTAAGAACATGAATTATATTTGAGAATTAAGGGGACAAATTCTTGATAAAAAAATAAAATTTTAGGAATTGAATCCCTTATTAGGCTGATTTGACAACTTGGACTCTTATTAATATGAGCTGATGAAGTTCAGTAAGAAATAGCATTATTGCTCCATTGCTAAAACATTTGGATTTAATTTACTGGTTCCAAGAAGAACAGACGTTGCAAGTGCACGTCTCTGCCAGCACTTAATCATTGCATGTTGTTATTGTTTTTTCTTCTATTAGAAGCCAAATGCCGTATCATGAAACTGGAAGCTATTTGATGCAGTTTAAAACTGATTGCAATAGATGAGTACGAATATGAAGTGCCCCGGGCCAAAGTGGGAGCTAGAAGGAAGGTCATGGCCTGCCGCATGAAAGATAGTAAGCATGATGATGAGGTAATATTTGACTGGAACTCTTATCATCTGAAGATTTCTGTCTCGAATGAATTGATAAGTAGAGTGAAAGAGATTAAGGAGAGATTTAAAGATATCACAAATGAATGGAATCGAATTAACTTAAGAGAGAAGGATGGAAAGAGAAGAAGAGTTAAAAAGTGGAAGCCCATAGAAACCACTTCCTACTTTGATGAGAATAAAACTTTTGGTAGGCAAGATCATAAGGATAATATAATCAAGTGGTCACTAGAAAGACCGAATGAAACTACTCTAGGCAAAGTTTCGGTGCTTCCCATAGTTGGTATGGGCGGATTAGGCAAAACTACACTTGCACAAATGGTGTATCATGATGCAAGAGTGCATCAACACTTTGATATGAAAGGGTGGTATGTGTTTCTCAAGACTTCAATGTTGACAATCTATTGACAAAAATTTGTAACTCTTTTAGTACGGCCACCAATAGTTATATGAGTTTAAATAAGTTTCCTGAGGCTCTTAACAGAAAGTTGAAAGGGAAAGAGTGCTTTTTGGTACTAGATGATGTTTGGAATGAAAACTTTGAGCTTTGGAAGTCATTAAGAAGTCTATTGGTTGATGTTGGGGTAGGTAAAATTTTAGTGACTACTCGGAATGAGAGTGTTGCAAAAATTATGCAAACAACTGACCCAATTAAGTTACAAATTTTGTCTTTCGAGAATTGTTGGTTGTTGTTTACAAAGATTTGTTTCGAAGCTCGGAATGATGAATTAGAACATAATTTCTTGGACATCGGCAAGAAGATGGTTGAAAAGTGTCAAGGGTTACCTTCGGCCGTCAAGGTTCTTGCAAGTTTTCTTAGTATCGAAGATGATGAAGAAGAATGGATAGAAATATTGGATAGCAAGCTATGGGAAATTGATGACAAAAATGATGGCATCTGACCGGCTTTGAAATTGAGCTATGATAATATGCCAATAGAATTGAGACGATGCTTTTATGTACTTGTGCTTGTTTCCAAAGGATTCTCCACTTAAATAAGCAACTGTAGTTCAACAATGGATGGCAAATGGATTCCTTCACCCAAAGGAGAAAAAGATGGAAGAAGATATAGGCAATGATTATTTCAATGAATTACTGCGTAGGTCGATTCTACAACATTATAATGTTAACCGCAATAGATTTGTGATGCATGACCTTATTCACGATTTTGCACAAGACCTTGCTAAAGCTGAGTATTTATTGGTAAGCACAGACAAATTGCATGAAGATACGATTCCTAAAACAATTCGACACTTGTTCTTTTCTTCCAAGGAGAATTTCGAAATAAAGGATTTGGTGCCAATATTCGAAACAAAGCTTCATATGAGAACACTCATGTTTCATTCTGTGAGAGATTTTCCGATAAGCAATTTGATGCCTTATTTGATTCATAATTTGAGAAATCTTAGGACACTCAATTTTTGTATACATCAATTAAGGAAGAAAGAAATAACGTTGGATTTCATTGATACTCTTAGGTATTTAAGATACTCAATTGGTTCTAATATGCATATTGTTGATGTTCCTGAGTCCGTGTACAATCTTTATGTTAATAATGCCTTGAATCTGAACCCAGTTGGTCCCCCTACATAGTCAGGCGCTTCAGCAGAATTCCCCTACGGGGGTCTCGCAAGCCCGGTCAGCGAGCCTGTGGGGGGTCAAGGGGGGGATCCAGGGGGATCCCCCCCTGCGGGGGTTGCAAGGGGGCGGAGCCCCCTGAGCGAAAATTTTTTAGGGGTATTCTGTTTGTGATTCGGATTTGATTTGTTTCCTTATCACGAGATAGATGTCCTATTTTCAGGGGATTTATTTAGAGTCCCAGTCTGTATGTAATTCCTATCATCTGTCAAAGGGAGTGCCTATATAAACTCCCTAGGGGTCTAGACCGAGACCTATCCCTTGTAATCATCATTATTCCATAACAAAGATCCGCCGCCGTTTTTCCTCTTCGTGTTCTTCTGTATTTCGTGCGATCCCTCTCTCCCTCTTTTCGTAACAAACTGGTATCAGAGCCTTAGGGTTTGTCAACGATTCTCGATCAGCAGGGAGATGGCGTCGCACAACGTGAGCGTGGAGAAGTTCAACGGCAGAAATAGTTTCGGGTTGTGGCAGATCAAGATGCGGGCACTTTTGAAGCAACAAGGAGTCTGGGCGCCGCTCTCAAACGTGTCGAAGAACAAGCCAAAGGAGGAAGACTCGAAAGGCAAAGAAAAGGAGATCGACCTAGCAACTTTGGCGGCACAGGAGGAGAAGGCGCACTCGATGATCCTGTTGTGTCTGGCGGATGAGGTGATAATCGAGGTCGCAGATGAAGAAAAAGCGGCCGGTCTGTGGTTGAGACTCGAGAGTCTATATATGACGAAGTCTCTCACCAACAAGTTGTTGTTGAAGCAACGTCTGTTCTCTCTCCGCATGCAGGAAGGTACCCCTCTGAAGGAACATCTTGATCAGTTAAATTCTTTGTTGATGGAACTCAGAAATATCGATGTTAAGATCGAGGATGAAGATGCTGCCCTAATTCTGTTAGTTTCGCTTCCTCCATCATATGAAAATTTCGTTCAGTCTATGATTATCGGGAAGGAAACTATAAGTCTGGAAGAAGTAAGATCGAGTCTCCATACTTGTGAACTTCGGCATAGGGCATCTGGAAATTCTGCAGAGACTCAGGCCGCGGGTTTGATATCAACCGCAGAGAAGGGACAATCCTCGAATTCAAAGAAATCCAAGTCGAAGAAGAAGAAAATCACTGCGAAAGACATCTGTAATTACTGCAAGGAACCAGGTCATTGGAAGAAGGATTGTCCGAAGAAGAAGAAGGCCCCTGTCGCTGCGGTGGCACATGAAACAGAAAATTCCGAAGATGATTTGGTTCTGGCTGCTTCTGATCAAGGATGTCTGGCGGAGAGTTGGGTTCTGGATTCGGGGTGTTCCTATCATATGACTCCGAATAAAGAGTGGTTCTCAACTTATCAGAAGATTGATGGTGGAAACGTCATCATGGGCAACGATGCAGCCTGTCAGATAGTTGGGATCGGTTCTGTGCAGATCAGGACTCATGACAGTCTTGTGAGGACGCTGACAGATGTCCGCCATGTTCCGCAACTGAAAAAGAATTTGATATCACTTGGAGTCCTCGACTCCAAAGGGTGTCAGATCAATGCTGCTGGAGGCATCCTCACGGTCATGAAAGGTGATGCTACGGTTCTGAAGGGAGTCAGACAGAAGTCCTTGTATGTATTACAAGGCAAGACAGTCTCTGGCGTTGCTGCAGTGGCTAGTTCATCCGAATCAGATAGGTCCAGGCTGTGGCACATGCGGCTTGGGCATATGAGTCAGAACGGGATGAATATCCTCAGCAAACGAGGTCTTCTAGGGGAGAAGAAGATATCTGAAATCAACTTCTGCAAGCACTGCGTATTCGGCAAACAGCGAAGGTCTCAGTTTGGCAAGGCAGTGCACAGGACGAAGGCGACACTTGACTACATTCACGCCGATTGTTGGGGTCCCTCTCGTGTTCCATCATTAGGAGGTGCGAGGTACTTCCTATCTGTGATTGATGACTACTCGAGGATGACTTGGGTATTCATGATGAAACACAAGAGTGAGTCCTTCAAGGCCTTCAAGCAGTGGAAGGTTCTGGTGGAAAATCAGACGTCGAAGAAAGTGAAGCGTCTTCGCACTGACAATGGTTTGGAGTTCTGTTCTGCTGAATTTGACCAGTTCTGCAAAGATGAAGGCATTGCCAGACATCGCACAGTCAGGGATACTCCACAGCAGAATGGAGTTGCAGAACGAATGAACAGGACACTTCTGGAGAGGGCAAGGTGCATGCTCTCTAACGCTGGTCTGAATAGGACATTCTGGGCTGAAGCTGTTAACACAGCTTGTTACTTGGTGAATCGAAGTCCGGCGACTGCAATTGATCTCAAGACTCCAACTGAGGTATGGTCAGGAAATCCTGCTGATTATACTTGTCTGAAAGTTTTTGGTTGTCCAGCATACTATCACGTCAGTGAAGGGAAGTTGGAGCCAAGGGCCAAAGAAGGGGTGTTCATGGGATATGGTGCAGGAGTGAAGGGCTACAGAATTTGGTCTCCTTCAGAACACAAAGTCATCCACAGCAGAAGCGTGACCTTTGATGAAGCATCAATGCTTCAGTTGAAGGTGGAGGCTGAAGAGAGTGTCAGTAAACAGGTGGAGGTTGAAATCACTCAAATTGAGGATGATGCTGAAGGATCACATCAAGAAGCAGAACCAGAAAGTGAAGAATTTGATGAGCAACCTGAAGAGGAGTCAATTGCTGCTAGACGTCCTCGCAGAGAAGTGGGTCCTCCTAAGCGATATGGTTTCGAGGACATAGTTGCTTATGCACTACAGGTAGCTGAAGAGGTGGAGTCCCTGGAGCCGTCCTCTTATAGGGATGCCATCACATGTGCCGAATCTGAACAGTGGATCGCTGCTATGGGTGAGGAGATGGAATCTCTTCACAAGAATCAGACGTGGGAGCTGGTCAAGTTGCCTAAAGGCAGGAAGGTTGTTGGCTGTAAATGGATCTTCAAGAAGAAAGTAGGAATTCCAGGAGTTGAAGGCACGAGATACAAAGCACGATTGGTTGCTAAAGGTTATAGTCAGAAAGAAGGTGTGGACTACAATGAGATATTCTCACCTGTTGTCAGACATACTTCTATCAGGGTGCTACTTGCTCTTGTAGCACATCAGAATCTAGAGCTCGAGCAACTAGATGTGAAGACTGCTTTCCTCTATGGAGAATTTGAAGAAGATGTTCTTATGAGCCAACCAGAGGGATTCTCCATTCCTGGAAAGGAGAATCAAGTTTGCAGTTTGAAGAAATCTCTGTATGGCTTGAAGCAGTCTCCCAGACAATGGTACAAGAGGTTCGACAGCTTCATGATCAGTAAGGGATTCAGTCGAAGTCCCTATGATTGCTGTGTATATCACAAGAAGGTGAAGGACGGCTCCACCATCTATCTGCTCTTGTATGTTGATGATATGCTTATTGCTGCTAGAGACATGACAGACATTCAAAATCTGAAGAAGCTCCTCAGTGCAGAATTCGATATGAAAGATCTTGGTGCAGCACAGAAGATTCTGGGGATGGAAATTCTAAGGGATCGCGCACAGGGTAAACTCTTCTTATCTCAGAAAAGTTATATTGAGAAGATTTTATCCAGGTTTGGAATGTCTGGAGCGAAGCCTTTGAATACTCCATCAGCTGCAAATGTTCATCTTTCTGTTGCCTTCGCACCAAAGTCAGATGCAGAAAAGGAGTACATGTCTCGGGTTTCATATGCTAGTGCAGTTGGAAGTCTGATGTATGCCATGGTTTGCACAAGACCAGACATTGCTCATGCAGTCAGTGTTGTCAGCAGGTTCATGAGCGATCCAGGAAAGGAGCACTGGCAAGCAGTGAAGCGAATTTTTCGGTATCTGAGAGGAACATCTGATATTGGCCTCATCTACAGAAGTGATAAAGAGTGTTTGGTTGCAGGGTACTCAGATTCAGATTATGCTGGAGATGTTGATGGAAGACGATCTATGACAGGCTATGTTTTCACTTTGGGCAGTTCAGTTATTAGTTGGAAGGCTACACTTCAGCCATCAGTTACATTGTCCACCACAGAGGCTGAATACATGGCACTGACGGAAGCTGCCAAGGAAGGCATCTGGTTAAAAGGCTTAGTTGGAGATCTCGGATTACATCAGGAGCAGGCTATAGTGCACTGTGACAGTCTGAGTGCAATATGTTTAGCCAAGGATCAAGTACATCATGAAAGAACCAAACACATTGATGTCAGATATCACTTCATCCGCACTGAGAAGAGGATCAAGGTGAAAAAGATTGGCACTGAAGACAATCCAGCTGATATGTTCACCAAATCTGTTCCTTATGGCAAGTTCCAACATTGTTTGGACTTGCTTAACATAAGTACTTGGTAATAGCTTCAAGATGGGACTGGCGGCGGCGTGGCGTGCTTTTGTGCTCTGAAGATGATTCAAGTCAAGGTGGAGATTTGTTAATAATGCCTTGAATCTGAACCCAGTTGGTCCCCCTACATAGTCAGGCGCTTCAGCAGAATTCCCCTACGGGGGTCTCGCTAGTCCGTATGTAATTCCTATCATCTGTCAAAGGGAGTGCCTATATAAACTCTCTAGGGGTCTAGACCGAGACCCATCCTTGTAATCATCGTTATTCCATAACAAAGAGCCGTTGTTTTTCCTCTTAGCGTTCTTCTATATTTCGTGTGATCCCTCTCTCCCTCTTTTCGTAACAGGATATTTGAAGGATTTGGCCAACCTCAGAAGCTTTCTCACAGTAGAAGGACTTGAAATTCTGTTTGTGATTCGGATTTGATTTGTTTCCTTATCACGAGATAGGTGTCCTATTTTCAGGGGATTTATTTAGAGTCCCAATCCGTATGTAATTCCTATCATCTGTCAAAGGGAGTGCCTATATAAACTCCCTAGGGGTCTAGACCGAGACCTATCCCTTGTAATCATCATTATTCCATAACAAAGATCCGCCGCCGTTTTTCCTCTTCGTGTTCTTCTGTATTTCGTGCGATCCCTCTCTCCCTCTTTTCGTAACACTTTATTATCTTCAAACTTCAGATCTTAAGCGCAGCTCTTTTGATTTATCTGGGCGCATTAGCGATCTAGTTAACTTGCGTAATTTCTCTGTGGATTCACTCTACGGTACGCCACAAGAGCTTAGGGAGCTAACCCATCTTTGAAAATTGAGACATTTTGTGGTTGGTGTTGAAACATGGAACTGCAAATTGAGACATTTGAAGGACTTCGTCGATCTTAGAGGAAAGTTGAGCATAAGTGGACTTGACAGAGTTGGTCCTTCTGATTTCACTCCTTCAGAATCTTATTTGAAAACCATGAGAGGAATTGTGGCATTAGAGCTACGTTGGTATAAAGATTCAAATAATACGGTTGACTGTGACGAGAAATTGGCGGAACAGGTGTTGGAATCTCTCCAGCCGCATCCCAACATAAAAAAAATTGATGACATTTTGCTATCCGGGTGCCATCTTGCCGTCGTGGTTGGGTTCCATCTCCAAACTGGAATTTTTATTTTTAAAATGCCCCCAGATCACATCTCTACGAATACCATGTCAGCTGCCTCGTTTAAAATCCCTTGGTATAGCAGGAATGGAAAGGGTGAAAACTGTTGGGAGTGAGTTGCTCTGTTCATCGAGTCCGGGTGTCTGACACGACTACCGCAAAAGATGCAAAGAAAAGCTGCTTCCCGTCGCTGGAGGTTTTATTTCTTTTCTCTGGAATCCAGGGGGTGGAGGACTCCGACGTCCCGCGCCTACGTAGACTTGGCTTCCACGACTGCCCAAAGCTACGTAGGTTCCCCCATATATCAGATCTTGATTGCCTTGTAATATGATATACACAAGTAGAACATTAAAATGAAATATAAATATGTTAAATAAACTGAATAAAAAACTTAGTAGCAAAAGATAAAAAGTAAAAAAAATATAATATGAGTTGGAACTTGGGATCTGTATATACTAAAAGTACTTGGTATGTCCCTTTTTTTCCACAAAGCGCCTTTCATTCAACCATTTGCTTTGCTGTAAGCGGCCATTGACTTAATTTATATATCACAGTCAACATTAATTAACTAATATAAAGAAGTCATTAGTTTCGGCTGTAAGTGTCCAATTGACATAGTTCTATATGGTTGCATACTTGTCATTGCTGGCGAATTAACATATGTGCTGCACAAGTTCACATAGTGATGTGAAAGAGGTTACTGGTGCTCTAGTATATGTGAAAGAGGTATTAACAACCAAATGAGGCCGAAAGGATAAGTTTGAAATAAAGTGTGTGTTACATAAAGGCGGAGAGATAAATCCATTTGGACTGATAACATTCCAAACTATGAGAACATTGAAGTTTGCTTTTATAAATCTCATTTGTTACAATATATAGCAACCGTATGATTCTTTTCAATGACAGTAATGCATCAAGTAATCTTTTGAAGCCAAGCCGCAATGATTTAGCCATGGTAGCATTAAAATGATTATGCTCGGAGCAATTCTGGTAAAACTGCTATCTATCTGGAAGCAGTATTAACTGGTAGTTTCTCCACAATTATAGAGATCTCATTATCAAAGTTATCCTAAGCTTTCAAGTCCTGCTGGCAAGTAACCTACTCCTAATCTACTGACAGCATTTGTCAATAGTATTAGTCAATTAAGGGAATGCTTTGTGGCCTTTAATTTCATAAAAAAAATGTAAGTTGTGTTTTCCTTCCTTTTCCACAACTAATCCTCTGTCAAAAGGTGATATGAGATAGGAAACGTGTTACTTTCAACAAGAAAAAGAGGCATGCAGCACATCATGGGGCCATCGAAATTCTCGTGTCCTGAGGTGCGTCATTTCTCTTTCTTTCTTAAGGAGTTGAAGTAAAAAAAAGGTACATAAATAGATAATTAACTGTTTTTGAAAAAAAAGGTAAAAAAAGTACACTAGAAGTCCCCTTATAATACTTATAAAAAATAAACTAAAAAAAAAGTTTGGCTGTCGTCCATCACAAGCCACAACCACGATTTCATTTGCCAATTTGTTCAATATTGTAATGTCTATTTTTCTTCCAGAGTCACCACTCTATGAAATAATGAACATTAGTTTTGGCTGTAAGCAGTCATTTGTAGTAGTCTATTATGATTCGATCGTAATTATCGCTTCGAAGATGTGATTGCAGTCGATTGATATGTATCGAACAAGCTTTTACTTGTATATATTTGGTGACATTTACATGCACAAACACGTTATATTGCATATTTATACACATGACAAATGAATTAATTAATCTAGGCTCCTGTAGATACTTAGAACACTGATATCAAAGTCTGCACTCGGGATTATTACAAGTAGCAACTGTTTCTTTCCCCAGTCCCGCCATCCCACTCATAATGATCGTAGCAGTCATGAATTCCCTCGTGAAGAGGATCTCTTCTTTGATCCCACCGGAACCTCCTTCCTCAGCTGAGCAACAGCTAAACGATTTGGAAAACACCATGACGAGGATCCATAGAGTACTTGAAGATGCAGAAGAGAAGGATATAAGCGATAAGTCCGAGCAACTTCGCCTGAGAGAGCTCAAAGAGGTGGCCTATGATGCTGAAGACGCAATAGATGAGTATGAATTTGAAGTGCTTCGGGCCAAAGTGGAAGCTAGAAGGCAAGCGATGGCCTGCCACATGAACGATAACAAATATGCAAATAAGGTAATATTTGATATGAACTCTTATCACCCGAAGATTTATATTTCAACTGAATTTACAAGTAGAGTGAAAGAGATTAGGGAGAGATTTGAGAAGATAACAAATGATTGGAATCACATTGGATTAAGAGAGAAAGATGCAAAAAGAAGACGAGTTAAAAAGTGGAAGCCGACAGAAACAACATCCTTCTTTGATGGGAATAAAACTTTTGGTAGGCAAGTTGAGAAGGATAACATAATCAAGTGGTTACTGGAAATACAGAACGAATCTAACGAAGGCAGAATTTCAGTGCTTCCCATAGTTGGCATGGGCGGAATAGGAAAAACTACACTTGCACAGATGGTATACCATGATCCAAGAGTGCATCAACACTTTGATCTCAAAGGATGGATATGTGTTTCGGAAGATTTTGATGTTGAAAATCTCATGAGAAGAATTTGTGCCTCTTTCAGTGCAGCCACAAATAGTTATATGAGTTTAAATAAAATCGTTGAGGCTCTTAAAAGAAAGTTGAAGGGGAAAGAGTTCTTTTTGGTACTCGTTGATGTTTGGAATCAAAGCTCTGAGCTTTGGGATTCACTAAGAAGTCTCTTAGTTGATGTTGGTGTAGGTAAAATTCTAATGACCACTCGTAATGAGAGTGTTGCAAAAATGATGCAAACAACTAATCCAGTTAAGCTACAAATTTTATCTTTTGATGATTGTTGGTCGTTGTTTACAAAGGTTTGTTTTGAAGCTCGACATTATGAGCTAAAACATAATTTCTTGGAAATTGGTAAAAAGATAGTTGAAAAGTGTCGTGGCATACCTTTGGCCGTCAGGGTTCTTGCAAGTTTACTTAGTATTGAAGATGATGAAGAAACATGGATAGAAATATTGGATAGCAAGCTATGGGAATTTGGTGATGAAAATTATGGCATCTTTCCAGCTTTGAAATTGACCTATGATCATATGCCAACAGAATTGAGACAATGCTTCATATACTTATGCTTGTTTCCAAAGGATTCTCTACTTAAACAAGCAACTATAGTTCAACAATGGATGGCACATGGATTCCTTCGACCAAAGGGGAATAAGAGGGATGAAGATGTAGGCAATGATTATATCAAGGAATTATTGCATAGGTCGATTCTGCAATATCATCATGCTGAGAATAGAAGATTTGTAATGCATGACCTTATTCACGATTTAGCACAAGACCTTGCTAGTGCTGAGTACATTTTGATAAGCACAGACAGATTACATGACCATACTATTCCTAAAACAATTCGGCACTTGTCCATTTTGGTCAAGGAGAATTTCGAAATAGAAGATTTGGAGCCTTTGTTTGAAGCAAAACTTCGTCTAAGGACACTCATGCTCCATTCCGTGAGAGATTTTCCAATAAACAATTTGATGGCTTATTTGATGCAGAATTTGAGAAATCTTAGGGCACTCAATTTCCGTATTCACGAATCAAGAAAGCAAAAAGTAACCTTGGATTTCATTGATACACTTAAGCACTTGAGGTACCTGGGTTCTAATATGTATATTGTTGATATTCCTGAATCGATGTACAATCTTTATTATCTTCAAACTTTAGATCTTAGGTACAACAGCTTCGATTTATCTGGACGCATTGGAGATCTAGTTAACTTGCGTAATTTCTATGGCCATTCGTTGTCCGGTACGCCACAAGAGGTTATGGAGTTAACCAACCTTCAAAAATTGAGTCATTTTGCAGTTGGTGCTGAAACTTTCAAGTGCAAATTGATACATTTGAAGGACTTGGTCAATCTCAGAGGAAAATTGAGAGTAAGTGGACTTGAGAAGGTTGGTCCTTCTGATTTTACTCCTTCAGAATGTTATTTGAAGAGGAGGACAGGAATTGTGGAATTGAAGCTATCTTGGGATTGGGATGCAGGTAACATGGCTGACTATGATGAGAAATTGGGTGAACAGGTGTTGGAATGTCTCCGTCCGCATCCCAACATCAAACAATTGGGTATACATAACTATCCAGGTGCCATCTTGCCGTTGTGGTTGGGTTCCTTCTCCAAACTCGAAGTATTAATTTTAAGCTGTCCCAAGATCACATCTCTACCATCACTTGGACATCTGCCTCGTCTAATATATGTTCATATAGAACGAATGGAAAGAGTGAGAACTGTTGGGCGTGAGTTGCTCTGTTCTTTGAGTCCTATTGCTGGTACTGGCACAAAAGACGATGACGTGAAGAGTTGCCGCTTTCCGTCGCTGGAGAGTTTATCTTTTAACCATAATGCCGAATTGGAAGAGTGGCACGGGGTGGAAGACGCTGACTTTCCACGCCTTCGTGAACTTGGTTTCTTTAAATGCCCAAAGCTACGAAGGTTTCCGCAAATACCTGCTCTTGAGAGGCTCTGCATTAGTGGATGTCCTGTATTAAGGCTCCCGTCACTTCCTTCAGTCACTGAATTAGAACTTCGCTTCGAGTGGAATCCCGAGATCCTGATCTTCAGCGACAGCCTACCAATGCTCCGAGATCTGAACATGAACGGCCTGAAGCACGATTCTGTTGTTTTCCCCGATAGCCAAATCCTACGCTCGATTAAGAAGATAAGTATTCGTTGTTGCAAAGAATTGAAGTCAGTAGGGGGATTTGGTAACCTCCCTTCTCTTCAGCATTTGAAGATCTACAAATGTCCTCGCCTACAGATCTCTCAGGACGAGCGCCTCCCTCCCAGCCTGCAGGACGTGGATATACATCAATCCCCATTTGCTAAGAGTTGGTACCAGCGCCAAATTCGAGACGGGTCAGGCGATCATCAGGTGAAATGAGGGCATGCCCATCTTTTTGGTAATGAAGAATGCAAACAACAGGAGAACTTGGAGGTAACATTAACTAATTCTTGTCAATGCAGATGGATCCAGTGTCTGAACAGGAGGATGATGATTATTCGGTTGAAGGGTTGTCGGTGAGTTTAACGTCTTAACTTTTCATATAAAATTTCTTCGAATATAAACATCTTATTTGAGTAGCTCCTGCTTGGATCTCTATTTTCTTATCATGTCCAAAAAAGAAGAAAATGAATGAACAGACGGTTTTTTGGATTAATTTATTGCGTGCGATTAAGATACATTACTTCTGTATGGACATAGTGACCTGTTAAACTAATTGGCCCGAATGAAAAACTAATAAATCAGCATTTTATTAATACGTGTCTTGCATGTTTATTTACGCAGATGAATTCGGAGTCTGAGCAAGAGGAGGACGATTCTCCGATTGAAGCAGACATCAGCGGCTTGAACATCTGATCTTCTTCATGTAAATTTTCTACTTTCATTAACTTCACCTTGCAATTGATCAGCTCTACTTCTATTGTTCCTTATCGCGTCAACACATCTGCTTCCCCTTGTTTTGAATCTAATCATGATGGTAATCTAGTGATTGTAACGATTCTGGTGAAGGTAATCTGGGAACTGAGGTGTATTGATATTAACATGTAGGCTATTGATATTAACAAGCTTTTGTTCTTACATAATTTGTCACTTTTAAATGCACAAACAAGTCACTTGGCATGCGTATAAACGTCACACAACTAATTAATAAAGCCGGACCATCGTAGGTACTTAAGTACATTGAAATCGAAGTCCATGCCGGGATTTATTTTAAACTAGCAACTTCTTTCTTTCGATAAAATGATCAACTTCTTCTTGATTACAAGATTCAAGTAATAGCAAGCTTACATTCTCATATCACAAAACATGGCAATAGCACTTTTCACTTCCCTCGTGAAGAGGATCTCTTCCTTTGTCCCACAGGCTTCCTCATCTTCAGGGGAGCCCCCTCCTTCCTCGGCTGAGCAACAGCTCCACGATTTGGCCAACACCACGAAGAAGATCCACCTCATGCTTGAAGATGCAGAAGAGAAGGATATAATTGACAAGTCCGAGAAGCTTCCCCTGAGAGAGTTCAAAGATGTGGCTTATGACGCTGAGGACGCAATAGACGAGTACGGATATGAAGTGCTTCGAGCCAAAGTGGAAGCAAGAAGGCAAGTCATGGCCTGCCATATGAATGATAGTGAGCATGCAGATGAGGTAACATTTGACTAGAACTCTTATCATCCAATGATTTCCGTCTCAAATGAATTGACAAGTAGAGTGAAAAGGATTAGAGAGAGATTTGAAAATATCACAGCTGATTGGAATCACCTTAATTTAAAAGAGAAAGATGGAAAGAGAAGAAGAGTAAAAAAGTGGAAGCCCATATAATCAACTTCCTGCTTTGATGAGAACATAACTTTTGGTAGGCAAGAAGAGAAGGATAATATAATCAAGTGGTTACTAGAAAGACCGAGTGAAACTAATGAAGGCAGAGTTTCGGTGCTTCCCATAGTAGGTATGGGTGGTTTAGGCAAAACGACACTTGCACGGATGGTATATCTCGATCCAAGAGTGCATCTACACTTTGGTCTCAAAAGGATGCATATGTGTTTCCGAAGATTTCGATGTTGTAAATCTATTGACAAGAATTTGTACCTCTTTCAATATGGCCAGTAATAGTTCAATGAGTTTAAATCAGATTCTTGAGGCTCTTAAAAAAGGGTTGAGAGGGAAAGAGTTCTTTTTGGTACTAGACGATGTTTGGAATCAAAGTGTTGATCTTTGGAATTCATTGAGAAGCCTCTTAGTTGATGTTGGCGTAGGTAAAATTCTAATGACCAGTCGAAGTGAGAATGTTGCGAAAATTATGTAAACATTTCATCCAATTAAGTTACAAATTTTTATCTTTCGTTAATTGTTGGTTGATAAGAACTAAGAAACACTAGCAAGCGCACTAATTGTTCAAGTAATAAAATGATGAGTATAAAGTATCGTTCTCACGAGGACAAGAAATAATTAATAACTTCTCTTACTTATAAATTGAGAAAAAAATAATAACTCAATGTTTTGTAAATAATATAAATATAGAGTTATGATCAATGGGATTTAAAAGTATAGAATTGATGAATAGGATTTATCTTAATTGATACCACCACTCATGTACGAATTCTAGACAAAAGATGATGAATTAATAAAGTATTATTCCCAAATTGATTTAACTAATATTTCAGGCTTTAAATCCTATTTTGAAATCAATAAAAGAGAGTAATATTTTCGATGATTAGTCTAATTTATTCAATCTCAAAACACATTCAACTGGAATATAAAGTTAAGGGCTTTCTCAAGTCACCTTAATAACAACACAATTGAGTCTCTTACGATTTCCCCAAAAGTGGCATGTGAGAGAAAAATCAGAGAAATACTCTAGAGAATCTCAAAACTTCCTTTCAGATAATAAAAAGATTCCAAAGAACAAATCTCAGACAACAATTAATCAAATCATCAAACAATTCTATTAACCCATCCACTAATTGTACAACGAATTCATAAAGAATAGAGCTCAATTAATAAAATCCTAAAGAACTACTCGACGAACCTAGACTACATCAATCTAAATAATGTTTCAGGAAAATGATAGAGAATAAGAGGAACTACTCATATTTCTACCGTCCTCTCTCGAGTTTTCGGCAGAACTTCGTTGTAGGCTCTGGATCTCCTTCACCAAGCTTTCAACCTTTGAATTTTGCCCTCCAAAAATACTTTTCCAGGTCCTCTTCTGCCTCCTTTTATAAGTTTTCTCGTCCCTCAAGGAAAGAAATAAAAAATATATCCAAAAAGTGGATAAAAACAACTTTAAAACGGCCTAACAGACTACCGTCACGGTCGTGAAAGGCTCTGTCACAGTCGTAACAGAAGGTTGAAAAGGCTGAAAAATACTTGATCATTTTTTACTAGAAAATGTCTCTGTCACGGCCATGACAAGACAGTCTTCTGAGTTGTTTTAAGTCTTTTTTTGCTTTGATTTCAACGTTTTCTCGTATCCTACCATGAATAATTTTCAGACTTAGTAGAAATCAAATCTAAATGAAATTATATGAAACAAATCAAAACTCCCCCTTTTCTAAACATAAAAACATTCTAAAATGCTAATCAAATGACCTAAACTAATGCATAATTTTTCGTGCATCATTGGTCGTTGTTTACGAAGATTTGCTTTGAAGCTTGGTGCTATGAACTAAAACGTAATTTCTTGGACGTCGGGAAGAAGATCATTGAAAAGTGTCGAGGGTTACCTTTGGCTGTCAAAGTTCTTGCAAGTTTTCTTAGTATGGAAGATGATGAAGAAACATGGATAGAAATATTGGATAGTGAGTTATGGGACATTTATGATGAAAATGATGGCATCTTGCCAGCTCTGAAATTGAGCTATGATAATATGCCAATAGAATTGAGACAATGTTTTATGTACTTGTGCTTGTTTCCAAAGGATTCTCCACTTAAACAATCAACTATAGTTCAACAATGGATGGCAAATGGATTACTTCATTCAAAGGGGGAAAAGAGGGAAGAAGACGTTGGCAACGATTATTTTAGAGAATTACTGTATAGGTCAATTCTACAACATCATGATTACCACCATGGAAGATTTGTGATGCATGATCTCATTCATGATTTAGCACAAGATGTTGCTAAAGGTGAGTACTTACTGATAAGCACAAATAAAGTGTTTGTCCACATGATTCCTAAAATGATTCGGCACATGTCTATTATTGTCAAGGATAATTTTGAAACAAAAGATTTGGAACCACTATTTGAAACAATGTTTCGTCTAAGAACGCTCATGTTTCATTCCGTGAGACATTTTTCGATGAGCAATTTGATTCCATATTTGATGCATAATTTGAGAAATCTCAAGACACTCAATTTCCGTATACATGAATTAAGAGAGCATAAAGTGACCTTGGATTTCATTGATACTCTTAAGCATTTAAGATACTTGGGTTCTAATATGCATATTGTTGATATTCCTGAATCAGTGTACTGTCTTTATTATCTTCAAACTTTAGATCTTAAGTGCAGCTTCTTAAATTTATCTGGACGTATTAGAGATCTAATTAACTTGCGTAATTTCTCTGGGCGTACGAGATATGGCATGCCATGTGAAGTTGGAGAGTTAACCAACCTTCAAAAATTGAGACATTTTGTAGTCGGTGCTGAAACTTGGAAATGCAAATTGAGATATTTGAAGGGCTTTGTCAATCTTAGAGGAAAGTTGCGAATAAATGGACTTGAGACTGTTGCTCCTTCTGATTTTACTCCTTCAGAATCTTATTTGAAATCAAGGCAGGGATCGTGGAATTAGAACTATGCTGGGGTGGAGGTTCAAGTGTGGGTGACTGTGATGAGAGATTGGCAGAACAGGTGTTGGAATGTCTCCATCCGCATCCCAACATCAAAAGTTTGAGTATAGTTGGCTATCCAAGCGCCATCTTGCCTATGTGGTTGGGTTCCTTCTCCAAAATCGAAGAATTAACTTTATGGTGCACCAAGGTGACATCTCTGTCAGTACTTGGTCAGCTGCCTGTCTGAAACATCTTTTTGTAGATTGAATGGAAAGAGTGAAAATGGTTGGGCGTGAGTTGCTCTGTTCGTTGTGTCACGATGATGCACGGAGAACAAGCTGCTTCCCGTCGCTGTAATCTTTGTATTTTGACTATAATCTCGAATGGGAGGAGTGGCACGGGGTGGAGGACTCTGACATCCCACGCCTACGTAGTCTTTGCTTCCAAGACTGCCCAAAGCTACGTAGGTTTCCCATCTACCTGCTCTTGATCACCTTGTGTTGAGTCTTGACAGTTAATTCTGTTAGCTTTGTTATCTGGTTGTATCGGATAGTATGTAACATTAGTCTGTAGTAGTTATATCATATTGCTTTCATATCACTGATAACTTGTAAATATACAGTGTACATATCAGATACAACTTTCTTTTCATATAAATAGAGATGGGATCAGAGTCTCAGCGGTTAGAGCTGTGACATTCTTCTTTCCCCCCAAATTCTTCTTCCTGCTCGAATTCTTGACACGGTATCAGAGCAAGTTGCAGATCCTGGAGCATTGGAGGTCGTTTGTTGATCATCTGTGTTGTAAATCTCAGGACGATATCGCAATCAGGTTCTTCGATTTCATGTTATTACATCACGATTGCTCTCTGAATCTTGTTTGCAATCAAGTTTCTTACTCTTATTGTTGAACGATTGCTCTTCTGAGATCCTGCTATGATTCTTTCCATTTTTTGAGCTCATAAATGGCCGATTCTTTCCATTTTCCATTTTTTAAATCTTGTCCCTGGATCCTGCACATCCTTTGTATTTGCATCCTTCAGATCTACCTAGCCTCGAATTAGTTTCGGTATGTTTAAATGGTTCAGAAAACTATTCGATGTGGAGTCGATGTCTTCTGAATGCCTTTCTAGCCAAGAACAAGTTAGGATTTATAGACGGTTCATGCAGAATGGAACAGTTCGACCAAACATTGCATTTTCAGTGGAAAAGGTGTAATGCACTAGTTCTTTCTTGGATCATTTCCACGGTTTCTGAGGGACTTCTTGGGAGTATTGCATATGCATCTGAAGCTTGTATCGTGTGGAAAGATTTGAAAGAGAGGTTTGAACCGATTGGGGCTTCCCGTATGTATCAATTGCATAAAGAAATCACTATGTTCACATAGAATTCTCAAAGTATTACTGAATATTATACTAAATTGAAAATCTACCGGGAGGATTTATATAGTGTAATTCCTATGCTAGGTATTCCAGATCCTGAAAATGTGTTATATTTTCAACAATTAAAAGTATTTCAGTTTCTGATGGGATTAAATGAATCATATGTTGCTGTTCGTTCACAAATCATTCTAATGAGGCCATTTCCCCTTAAAAACCTAGTGTATGCTATGTTGTTAGAAGAAGAACAACAGAGAAAAAATAGTTCTTATTCCTTTAATCAGGCCTTGAATGTGATATCTTCAACCCCCATATCAGCAATTCTAGGAGTAAATTCAATACGCCAGAATGCAACTAACTCAAGTCAGAACAATAAGAAAAATAAAAATGTGATCTGTGATCATTGTCATAAGGTTGGACATACCAAGGCACATTGTTATAGGATCATTGGTTTCCCACCTGGGTTCAAATTTTCCAGAAATTACAGGCAGGCTAACACAGTTCAATCAACAGAAAATGCCTTTTCTGATAGTTCTCATTCCACGAGTGCAGAAGGGTTAAAGGCTTCTACTGCTACTAGTGGATCAAATCAGTCTATAACAGAATCAGTATCAATAGATTCTTAAAATTCTCAATAAGGATAATGTTATCACTGATAGCACCGCTAATATGGCAGGTAATCAATTTTTCAATTTCAGGCCATCTAATGCCAAATTGATAATTGATTCAGATGCCTCTGATCACATGGTATCTGATATCTTTGTATGATGTCCAACAACTATCATCCGCTAAAACTGTCAAATTTCCTAATGGAAATCTTGCTCATATTTTCCAGTTGGCAAATGTCATATTAATGACCAGGACAGCATTACAGAAGTCTTATGTATTCCAGAATTCCAATACAATTTGCTTTATGTGTCAAAGTTCACTCAAGAAATTTGTTGTACAGTGACTTTCTATCCTGATTTCTGCATATTTCAGGACCTCTTCACTGGGCCGGTCAAGGGGATTGGTAAAAAAGACAATGGTCTGTACTTCTTAATTCATCCAGAACCAGTTCAGAAGGTTTTTCATACCCAAGGCAAGGTGGCTGCTGCTGAGGCTAAAGGTGGTGATGACAATAAACTCATATTATGGCATTGTCGTTTGGGACATATCCCTTATCTTAAAATGAATTTTTTTTTATTTCCTGAATGTTGAACATTTTGACATCAAATGTCATTGTAAAGTTTGTCATATGTCAAGGCAAACACAACTTCCTTTTCCAAACAGCACTACTGTAACTAAGTCTCCCTTTGAGGTGGTTCATATGGATATTTGGGGACCATATCAGCATGCCACCTATGTTGGCTTTCGTTTCTTCCTCACCATTGTTGATGACTTTACTCGTATGACATGGATATACCTCCTCAAATTCAAGTGTGATGCTGTTCAATATATAAAGCAATTTGTCAACTTAATTGAGAATCAGTTTGCTAACAGAATTAAAGTGATCTGATAACGGTTCAGAGTTCATCAATTCTGATTGTAACTCCTTTTTAACAATTAAAGCCATTATACATCAGACTTCTTGTCTATACTCCTCAACAGAATGGTGTTGTAGAGATGAAGCATCGACACCTCCTTGAAGTTGCTCGTGCTTTAAAGTTTACAGGCAAATTTGACACCAAAATTCTGAGGAGATTGTATTCTCACTGCAACTTACATTATCAATCACACCCCACTTTCTGTTTTGTCTTATATCAGTCCTTATCAAGCTCTTTTTGGAGTAGTTCCCAATCTTTCTTATCTCAGGATGTTTGGGTGCTTGTGTTATTGCACCAACTTGCTCAATCGAGATAAATTTTCTGCCCGCTCTACTCCTTCCTTGTTTCCTGGATATTCTGATGTCCAAAAGGGTTACAAACTAATGATCTTAGACACCAAGAAGATTTCTGTCAGTCGAGATGTGATTTTTCATGAGGATATTTTTCCTTTGCTGCATAGTCCTCCACAGATAACATGAGTGTTTCTCACCCTATTATATATGACTCTGATTCTGGGTTCTCAGCTCCTCCCTTAGATCCTCCAAGTCTTTTTCCTATTATTTCTCCATCAGAATCTCCCTCTTCTTCTTCTGATGCTATTCCCTCACAGTCTGATAATATTGTCTCTTCTCAGCCTTCTAATGTTGCTGCTCGTCCTCGACGACTTATTAAGCCTCCCAACTGGCTGCATGATTATGTTTTGAATTCTGCTCATACTTCTACTGGTTCTTATCCTATTTCATATGGTATTTCTCTGGATCATATTTCACCTCAATATTTTGCATTTGTTACTTGCTTGAATGTCGTTCACGAGCCTACAACTTTTGCTCAAGCTGCCACGAACCCCAATTGGGTTGAGGCTATGCAACTTGAGATGGATGCTCTCCAAGCTAATCACACTTGGGATCTTGTTGATCTTCCTCCTGGCAAACAGGCCATTGGCTGCAAATGGGTTTATAAAGTCAAATTGAATTCCAGTGGTGAGGTTGTTAGGTATAAGGCTCGATTGGTTGCCAAGGGATTTACTCAATTAGATGGCATAGATTACAAGGAGACTTTCTCTCCTGTTGCCAAGATGGTTACTATCAGGTGTCTTCTAGCCATTGCTGCTCGACAGTCTTGGCCTTTATTTCACCTCGATGTCAATAATGCCTTCCTCAGTGGAACCTTTTTGAGGAAGTATATATTCACCTTCCTCCTAGTTTTTGTAGTCCGGGGGAGTCCTCTTCTCATAAGGTTTGTAGACTACAAAAATCTTTTTATGGTCTTAAGCAAGCTTCAAGGCAATGGAATATAAAACTCACACAGACTCTCATTTCTGCTGGATTTCAGCAAAGTCATTCAAATTATTTCATGTTTACCAAGAAATTATGTCAATACTTAGTAGTTCTCCTTGTATATGTGGATGATATCCTTGTGACTGGCAATAATTTTGCACTAATTCAGGAGGCTAAAGATGTTTTGTCCTCTCACTTTGGTATCAAAGATCTTGGAGACCTTAAATTTTTCTTGGGATTGGAAGTTATGCGTTCAGATAAGGGCATTATACTCAATCAAAGGAAGTATGCTATCAATCTTATTGCTGATTCTGGAGTTTCAGCTGCCAAAGTTTCAGAAGCACCTCTAGATCTTAATCTGAAACTCACAACAGTGGAATATGATGCTGTTTTTCCACCTGCTGTTCCTGATCCACTAATGTCAGATCCAGGCACTTATCAGAGGCTCCTTGATAGACTGATTTACTTGACAGTTACTCGGCCTGATATTTCTTTCGCAGTTCAACATTTGAGTCAATTCATGCACTCTCCTAAACAGTCTCATATGGAGGCTGCCTCTCGAGTGGTGAAGTATTTGAAGAAGAATCCAGGCAATGGTCTCTTCTTTCCTGTTGATAGTACAACTTCTTTATATGGTTTTTGCGATGCTGATTGAGCCGCTTGCATCCTTACTAGAAGATCTATCACTGGTTTCTGCATTAAATTTGGTGATGCTTTGGTGTCTTGGAAGTCGAAGAAGCAAGAAATAGTGTCAAAATCATCTGCTGAGTCTGAGTTCGCAGCATGTCGAGTCTTTCTGCTGAAATCATATGACTTGATCGTCTTTTTTCAGAGTTGGGTGTTCAGATTCCTAAACCGATTCAGATTCAGTGTGATAACAATGCAGACATTCACATTGCATCCAATCTTGTTTTTACGAGCGAACTAAACACATTGACGTTGATTGTTACTTTGTTCGTGAGCTTATTGTAGCTGGGCTGATTAAAACTAATTATGTTCATACTACAGAGCAGCTGGCAGATATCTTCACTAAGGCTTTGAGTGGGAAGCAACATAGTTATTTGTTCACCAAACTAGACATGTCGACTGTATACCAAGCCTAGTTTGCGGGGGAGTGTTGAGTCTTGACAGTTAATTGTTATCTGGTTGTATCAGGTAGTATGTAACATTAGTCTGTGGCAGTTATATCGTATTGCTTTCATATCACTGATAACTTGTACATTTACAGTGTACATATCAGATACAACTTTCTTTTCATATAAATAGCGATGGGATCAGAGTCTCAGCGGTTAGAGCTGTGACATTCTTTCTTTCCCCCCAAATTCTTCTTCCTGCTCGAATTCTTGACACCTTGCAATTGATTCGTGTCCTGAATTGAGGCTCCCATCCCTTCCTTCAGTCACTAAATTAAGTCTTCACCCAGAATGGAATCCAGAGATCCTCTCAAGCGACTGCCTACCGATGCTCCGAGATTTGGACATAAGTTCACTGAAGGACGACTCTTTTGTTTTTTCGGATAGCCAAATCCTATGTTCAATTGAGAAGTTAAGTATTAGCTACAGCAGGGAACTCAAATCTATATCAGGGCTTGGTAATCTCGCTTCTCTGCAGAATTTGAAGATCTTCAGATGTCCCCACGTACAGATCTCTCCGGACGAGTGCCTCCCACCCAACGTGCAGGACGTGCAGATACATCAATCCCCATTTGCTAAAACTTGGTACCAGCATCAAATTCGGAACGGCTCAGGCGATCATCAGGTGAAATGAGGAGAAGTAGCACTTTTAGTAGTGAAACATGCAAACAGCAGAAGAAGTGAAACTAATATTTAGTAGTGCTTCTGGTTCATGCTTGTATTGCAGATGGATTCAGAGTCTGAGCCGGAGGATGATGGCTACGGAGTTGAAGCAATGTCGGTGAGTTGACCGTCTGAAGTTTTTCATATAAATTTTCTTCCAATTCAGCAAAAATATTGTTCAGCGCACGATTGAATCACTTTTTGCTTATCATCTCAGCAAAAGATAGTATCCTATTAAACCAATTTTGTCGGAATAAACAACAAATTAGCACACTAGCATCTATTAATTTGCCTCTTTTATGCTTATTAATGCAGGCGAATTCAGAATCAGAGCAGGACGAGGACGATTCTGTGATTGAAGCAGGCGTCCGCGGCTTGAACATCTGATCTTTGTCTTGTAATTTTTTTTCCAATTCTCTTTTAAAACTACACTTGTCTCAAAGGATGCATGTGTTTCAGAAGATTTCAGTGTTGAAAGTCTACTGACAAGAATTTCAAGATATGTGACGTTCCATCTCAATTATTGCCTTTTTTTTTCCTTTCAAAAGTTTTATATTCCTTTGCAACGGATATGACCCACAGCATTCAAATTATCACGGCCCACTAGTAAATGCTGGCTCCTGTACGTGGACACGTTGATGCTGGCTCCTGTACGTGGACACGTTGACTTCAAGAGTGACAAGTCCGAGCAGCTCCGCCTCAGTGAGCTCAAAGAAGTCGCATATGATGCTGAGGACGCACTGGACGAGTACGAATATGAAGTGCTGCACGCAAAAGTAGAAGCTCGGCGACAGGCGAGGCCACGCCGCTTGCTGAATAATCAGCAAGGGGACGAGGTAATATTTGAATGGAACTCTTATATTCCGGAGGTTTCTATGCCGGATGAATTCGCATTTAAGGTGAAGGAGATTACGAGGAGATTTGAAGATCTCACAAATGACTGGCAAGACATCATTGATTTGGGAGATACCAAGAGAAAATGTGTTAGGAAGTTGAAGCCTACAGAGACGGCTTCTTAAATTAATTGATATTTAGGCCTTACAACTGGGACATATACTAATATCAATATTTCTAATGTGCATGTTTGTGAATGCATATGGATTTGGAGTCTGTTAAGGAAGAGGGCGATTCGGAGATTGAAGCCGTGACTTGAAAATCTGAAATCTGAATGAGGTACGTGTAACATTCTAGAGAAATAAAAAAAAAAAGGAAAAGCAATTGATAAAGCCCAAGCCGCCTCCAGCCCACTAGCCCAATTACTTTATAACTTAAAGTATAAAAGACTTGCTACAGTGATCCATCTCCAAAAACCACACTCTCTCCTCTCCCTTCATCTCACGGCAGCAGCTCCCAAAGGCAAGAAGACCATCACACTAGCTCTCCACTCTCTCTAGTGCATCTCACGACAACCCCCAAGCACCCTTGCTACAGTAATCCGATCACTGTAGCTACAGTAGGTGATCTTCCCTCTCTCTGGTCACGGTGAACTCTCTTTGGGCCATTACATTAGTGTTAAGTTTTTCTCTTTGTGTGGACAGCAAGAGAGAGCTAGAGCAAGGGAGAAAGAAGATCCGGGTTTAGGACATTGCATATCAAGGTATGTTGAGAGGATTCAAAATTCTAAATCTCTTCCTAATGATGTTTGAATGTGTGAATTAGAGCATGAGAGCAAACCCCTTGCTCTTAGAGTGAAGGATTAGGAAAATGTACATTTCATAATTTTTAGTTGTCATTCCATTACTAATCATGATTAGAATCTAATGTGCTTCATATTTCATTAAGATTAACACTCTATTGCTAATCATGTCTAGAACTAGAATGTTTATGATGATTGATGTTAGCTCATTATGAAATGATTTAACGCCCTTGTACATTTATGGTTCTATTTAGCATGTTAATTGTCTTCATGTAGAAACCCCAAATGTTTAGCGATAAATGTTCTAAGAATGTTGATAAATGTTCCATGTTCCATGTACGTATGATTAGAAAGGAAGGAATGTAAAAATGTGCAGTTTATCGGCCTCAAATGGGCGATCGTTAAATCAACGGTCGGGCATTCTGGGAACGAACGTAGTCTCAAACAAGTACAACAGTCATCCGGAACCCTTTCGGACGACCGTCTGAAGTAGTGTTTACATTTTGTGATTAACGGTCGACCGATGCTCCCAATCGATCGTCTGTTTTAGAAATGTTGTAGCTACTGTGATTAGCGATCGATCCGAGCGACCGATATCTCAACGGTCGTCCGATTTATGTAGTTGTTACATTCTGTGATTAGCGGTCGTCCGAAAGCCTTATTTCGATCGTCCGAAAGCCAAATATCGGTCGACCGATATCTCAGCAATCGTCCGATTTAAAAGAGTATTACATTCTATGATTGACGGACGATCCGAAGCTCAATTTCGATCATCCGAAAGAACCATTACGGTCGATCGATAATCCGACCGGTAGCCCGATACTAGTCCAACGGTCGACCGTGACCCAAAACGGTCGTCCATTCTGGGCTGATGATTGGTTATGATTGAATGTCCACACTTGGCATGATTTGAAGTATGTACAATCTTAAATAGGATTAAAACATGCCACATGTATTGAATGACTGTATGTATTGTTGAAAGCAAGTAAAAGATTGATTGGCGTGAAGGTGACTTGTTGTAATTGATGAACGGAAATGAGTTCTACTCCTAAGTGGTGGCATTTCTCGGGGAAACGAGTTCCACCCTTGAGCATGGCGTTTCCATAAGTTGAGGCGAGTTCCACTCTTGAGTGTGGCGTCTCTATGGGGCCTACGCGGAATCAGGAGGCGAGTTCCACCCTTGAGTGTGGCGTCTCTATTGGCTACCCGCGAACCCAATCTTAGCTTAGCTAGCCATTTTTTCACGAATTCAATATGGTCTTCACAATCAACAAGATGAGAAAGTATCTAAGTAAAGATGAAAGACGAAAAGATAAATGATGAATAACTTGGGACATAAACTTAAAGATATTAAAGAAGTATGAAGAAGTATGCAACTATGAGAATGCAATATGAATGTTCACTCGTCACATCATATCATGACATGAACAAGAATAACAAAGTAAAGTAAGATAAGATCATGATATACATTAGCATAATGATTAGTTATAATATGCTTGACTTAAATATTATGATGTTACATATTATCTTATCTTGCCAGGAATATGTGCTCACATGCCATATAGTATGCATAGGTAACTCATAGCATGCATATGATTTATGTTCCATTATGATGATATGCATATGTCATGACATGTAGAGATTATGTTATAAGATTATGCATGGGCCTCAACATGCTCTAACGGGAGAGATCCCTTGCATCCCATGGATCCGTACAGGTATGGATGAGGCTTAGGTTTGCGGTGAGGGCCTCTTGACGAAGATATTGCACATGGATGGGTCGGGCTACGGCCCAAGTTATCTTATTTATGTCATGTTATTATGATGGATTCTCATAAGAGTTATGTATGGCTTATGGGCCTTATGGAATCATGTACTATTATTTGAATTCATTATATATTATGAACCCTCTATTAGATATACGTTAGAGCTTATTAGGCTCATGGGCCGATTTATGTTATATTGGGATTGTATATATGTTTAGAAGACTTTCGCTGTTGTTTCATGATGTCATTGTATTATTTTATATTATTATGTTTTCACTGTAATATTTTACGAAATTAGGTCAAGATCAAAGTAACGCCGTTCAGGGTTCGAATCCCTGAATTGGGGTCGAATTTTGTGGACATTATAGTTTGTATCAGAGCCATAGTTTGGCTCGTATGTGTTAGGTTTTAGGATGTGTAAGCCATACATTGGCTAAAGTGTCTATATAAAATGTCTAAGTGTAAAGTCCATGTGCAATTATCATGACGTGCCACCGAACCTAAAGGTACATGTTCTTCCATGTTTAATGTATGCTAATAATGATGTTATATTTATTTGATTATGAATGTAGATGCCACCAAGACGGGCAATCGTTGATGAGGAACATGAGAGGAACGCATTCCTTGATGGATTGATCCGAGCGGCTCAAAATGCCCAAAGAAGTAATGAGTCGGATTACTCCATTGAGAGGTTTCTAAGATTCCAACCTCCAAAATTTGATGGAGTAGGAGATCCCGAGTTAGTTGAATCTTGGGTTGATGAAGTAAGGGATATCCTTAGAGTCATGGAATGCCCCGAAGACTGGAAAGTGATGTATGCAGCTCGTCATCTTTGCGGCCAAGCAAAAGCATGGTAGAAGGCACTCTTGAAGACTATCTTCCAGAATGAAGAAGAAGTTGATCGGGAAAGTTTCGTAGAAGTGTTCGAAGCACGTTTCTTTCCTGAACATGTTAAAGAGAAGAAGAGGGACGAGTTTCTCAACCTCATCCAAGGTAGTATGACTGTGGACGTGTACGTGAATACTTTTCTGAGACTGGAGAAGTATGGGGAGCTCAATGAGAATAAACTTCGAAGGACGAAGAGGTTCATCAATGGTCTGAATCTCGGACTGCAACCATGGGTTAGAAGTGGTTGCTGCACCACTATGAAGGACACAGTTGAATTTGCCGCTGAACATGAAAGGAAGTATCAAGAAAGGAAGGTTGCCAAGGGGAAGGTCATAAAGAAGCATGAGAGGAAGGCGCAAGAAAGTAATTCAAGAAAGGCACCATACTACTCTCCAAAGAAGTTAGAACCAGCCAAGCCCACATGCCCACATTATGGAAAAACACACTTTGGTGAATGTCGCATGAAGGCCGGGACGTGCCTACAATGCGGCAAGGAGGGACACTATATAAAAGGCTGTCCGAAGAAGCATGGAGAAAATCGCAACAAAGGGAAAATGGTTGCAAACCCACCAAGAGCCCCGGCGAGAGTATTTGTCATGGAAGTGAATGAAGCCACTCAAGCAAATGATGTAATTCAAGGTAACATTCTAATTGCCGGACATCATGCTAATGTCCTTTTTGATTCGGGAGCAACCCATTCATTTATATCTCATGCATTTGTTAGCATGCTAGAAGTAAGACTTCTAATTATTAATTGTCAACTAGAAGTAGTGACTCCTACCGGAATGGAAGCCACTAGAAGATATGTCCCCAATGTATCTATAGAAATAGATAGGAAGAACTTTTCATGTGACATTTTATTGTTTCCCATGATAGATTATGATGTAATCCTAGGAATGAATTGGTTATCCTATAATGATGCTTGCATGTATTGCAAGGAAAAAAAATTTTTATAGGGGACAATCATGCAAAGCCCACATTGATTCGAGGAATTCCCTCCAAGGAAGTCAAGGTGCTAATTTCAACAACTAAGACAAGTAAGATGATAAAAAAATGGGCAAGAGGATTTTTGGCAAATGTCATCAAGACGGACTCACAATCCAAGGCACTTGATTCCTTAGATGTGGTGAGAGAGTATCCCGATGTCTTTCCGGAAGACATTGCGGGATTGCCGCCAAGAAGAGAAGTTGAGTTCAATATTGAGCTACTTTTAGGTACCGCGCCCATTTCAAAGCCGCCCTACCGAATGGCTCTGGCAGAGATGTATGAATTGAAGATTCAATTGAAAGAGCTTTTGGACAAGGGATTTATTAGGCCAAGTGTCTCGCCATGGGGCGCACTGGCGCTTTTTGTCAAGAAGAATGATGACTCCTTAAGGTTGTGCATCGATTACTAAATGCTCAACAAGGTGACAGTCAAGAACAAGTATCCCTTGCAAGGATTGATGATCTCTTTGATCAATTATCGATGGCGTCGGTTTTCTCCAATATCGACTTGAGAAGCCGCTACCATCAATTAAGGGTGGCTGAGCAGGATGTTCCTAAAATGGCATTTCTTTCAAAGTATGGACATTACGAATTTTTTGTTATGCCTTTTGGACTAACGAATGCGCCTGCCGCATTCATAGATTTGATGAATAGAATTTTCCATCCATATTTGGACAAATTTGTGATCATGTTTGTGGATGACATCCTCATCTACTCATCAAGTCCAGAAGAGCACCGGGAACACCTTCGCATTGTGTTGAAAATCTTAAGAAGAAACAAGCTTTACGTCAAATTTTTTAAATGTGCATTTTGGCTTGAAGAAGTGATGTTCCTTGGACACATTGTGTCAAGGCATGGAGTGGCCGTGGATCTGGCTAAAGTTAAAGCGGTGACCAATTGGAATAGACCCAAGAACGTGACTGAAATTAGAAGTTTATTAGGACTTGCCGAATATTGTAGAAGGTTTATCCAAGATTTTTTCAAAATTGCTGCACTTATGACCAAGTTGACAAGAAATGGCGAGAAGTTTATATGATCACAAGCATGTGAAGCAAGCTTCCAAGAATTCAAGAGAAAATTCACCACGGCACCAATCCTAGTCATTCCTTCGGGAAGTGGCGGCTATGTTATTTATAGTGATTCTTGTGGAACCGGGTTAGGATGTGTACTCATGCAACATGGCAAAGTGGTTGCCTATGCTTCTCGGCAATTGAAAAAATATGAACTCAACTATCCCACTCATGATCTAGAGTTAGTGGCTGTTGTATTTGCATTAAAAATATGATGCCACTACTTGTATGGTGAAGATTTTGAAGTGTATACAGATCACAAGAGCTTGAAGTATGTGTTTTCTAAAAAATAATTGAACATGAAACAAAGGAGATGGCTCGAGTTTCTTAAGGACTGAGTTTGCTATATTGTACCATCCCGGGAAAGCAAATGTAGTTGTCGATGCACTAAGTCGCAAGTGGAAATGTTCACTTGGATGTTTGAGTGTTTACAAGTAGAATCTTGTGGAAAGCATAGTACAATGGGCCCCAAGCATTTGTGGCCGAAGGATCATATGTATGACTCATTGATTGAATCAAGCTTAGTGAAAAGAATCATTGAAGCTCAAAGAAGGGACTTGGATTATGCAAGAATGATTAATGTTTGCTAAAGGGAGAGAAATCACTTCAAGTATGAAGAAGATGGTGCAATTAGGTATAAGAATCGTTTATGGGTTCCAAAAGACAAGACATTAAGAAAAGAGATTTTGAATGAGTATCACAAATCCGAATTCTCAATCCATTTCGGAAGCACCAAAATGTTCAAAAATTTACAAAGGAATTTTTTGTGGGAAGATATGCAGAAGAAAGTGGACAAGTATGTAGCTAAGTGTATAGTTTGCCAACAAGTCAAGATTGAACACCGAAGGTCTTGTGACAAGTTTCAATCATTACCTATTCCATAATGAAAATGGCATAGCATTTCCATGGACTTTTGGTAGGATTATCATGAACTCAAAAAGGATATGATGCAAATTGAGTAGTAGCAGACTGTTTGACGAAATCGGCTCACTTTATTCCTATGAAAGTGAGTCAATCCATGGATATGGTAAGGTTATATGTGAATGAGAATATCCGTTTGCACGGAATCCCAGTTTCTATTGTTTCGAATAGAGATTCGAAATTCACTTCAAGATTTTGGAAAGTTCTCCAAAATGCTTTTGGGACAAGGCTAAATTTTAGCACGGTGTTCCATCCTCAAACCGATGGTTAAAGTGAAAGAATAATCCAAACACTTGAAGACATACTTAGAATTTGTGTCTTAAATTAGCATGGAAATTGGGATAACCACATTTCTTTGGTGGAATTTGCCTATAATAATAGTTATCACTCAAGTATCAAGATGGCTCCATTTGAAGTTTTGTATGGAAGGCCTTGTCGTTCTCCGGCATGTTGGAGTGAAACCGGAGAAGGAAGATACCTTGGACCGGATTTAGTTCACATGTATGTGGATAAAGTGGATCTTATCAAGCAAAGGATGTTAACGGCACAAAGTAGGCAAAAGAGCTATGCAAATTTGAGAAGAAGAGATCAACTTTATGAAGTTGGTGATCATGTAATGCTTAAGGTCTCACAAACTAAGGGTGTAATGAGATTTAGCAAGAAAGGAAAGTTGACTCCGATATATATTGGACCTTTTGAAATTCTAGAGAAAGTTGGTGAAGCGGCATATAAGTTAACATTACCACCCTCTTATGCGAGACTTCACAACGTTTTCCATATATCAATGCTCCGAAAGTATGTTCGTAATTCGAATTGAAGAACCGAATATCAAGGAAGATTTGACATATGTAAAGCAACCGATAGAAATCATAGATTATCAAGTGAAGCATTTCAAGAACAAGACCATCCCCATGGTCAAAGTGGCATGGAAACACCACCGAGGACGAGAAGCTACATGGGAGCTTGAAGAAGAAATACGAGAGAAGTTTTCGAAATTTTTTGATAAGAAATTTAAGATTTACTAAAATTCGAGGACGAATTTTTATTTAAGAAGAATAGATTGTAACATTCTCGAGAAATAAAAAAAAGGAAAAGCAATTGATAAAGCCCAAGCCGCCTCCAGCCACTAGCCCAATTACTTTATAACTTAAAGTATAAAAGGCTTGCTACAATGATCCATCTCCAAAAACCCCACTCTCTCCTCTCCCTTCATCTCACGGCAGCAGCTCCCAAAGACAAGAAGACCATCACACTAGCTCTCCTCCCACTCTCTTTCTCTCTAGTGCATCTCACGACAACAACACTCCCCAAGAACCCTTGCTACAGTAATCCAGTAGGTGATCTTCCCTCTCTTTAGTTACGGTGAACTCTCTTTGGGCCATTAGATTAGTGTTAAGTTTTTCTCTTTGTGTGGACAGAAAGAGAGAGCTAGAGGAAGGAAGAAAGAAGATCCAAGTTTAGGACATTGCTAATCAAGGTATGTTGAGGAGATTCAAAATTTTAAACGTCTCCCTAATAATGTTTGAATGTGTGGATTAGAGCATGAGAGCAAACCCTTTGCTCTTAGAGTGAAGGATTAGGGAAATGTGCATTTCATAATTTTTAGTTATTATTCCATTGCTAATCATGATTAGAATCTAATGTGCTTCATGTTTCATTAAGATTGACACTCTATTGCTAATCATGCCTAGAACTAGAATATTTATGATGATTGATGTTAGGTCATTATGAAATGGTTTAACGCCCTTGTACATTTATGGTTCTATTTAGCATGTTAATTGTCTTCATGTAGAAACCCCAAATGTTTAGCGATAAATGTTCTAAGAATGTTGATTCATGTTCCAAGTGAAGTGTATAACAAGATTTGTGCTCAATATGTTAATGTATGTATGATTAGAAAGGAAGGAATGCAAAAATGTGTAGTCTGTCGTCCTCAAACGGGCGATCGTTAAATCAACGGTCGGCCGTTCTGGGAACGAATGTAGTCTCAAACATGTACAACGGTCGTCGGGAACCCTTTCGGACGTCCGTTTGAAGTAGTGTTTACATTCTGTGATTAACGGTCGACCGATGCTCCCAAACGATCGTCCGTTTTAAAAGTGTTCTAGCTACTGCGATTAGCGGTCGAACCGAAGCTTAGTTTCGGTCGTCCGAAAGCTATGCAGCAGTCGACCGATATCCCAGCGGTTGTCCGATTTATGTAGTTGTTACATTATGTGATTAGCGATCGTCCGAAAGCCTTATTTCGATCGTTCGAAAGTCAAATATCGGTCGACCGATATCTCAGCGGTCGTCTGATTTAAAAGAGTGATATATTATGTGATTAGCGGATGATCCGAAACTCAGTTTCGATCGTCTGAAAGGACCATAGCGGTCGATCAATAATCCGACCGGTCGCCCGACACTAGTCCAACGGTCGACCGTGACCCGAAACGGTCGTCCGTTCTGGGCTGATGATTGGTTATAATTGAATGTTCACACTTAGCATGATTTGAAGTATGTACAATCTTAAATAGGATTAAAACATACCACATGTATTGAATGACTGTATGTATTATTGAAAGCAAGTAAAAGACTGACTGGCGTGAAGGTGACTTGTTGTAATCGAGGAGGGGAAATTGGTTCCACTCCTAAGTGGTGGCATTTTTCGAGGAAACGAGTTGCACCCTTGAACATGGCATTTCCATAAGTTGAGGCGAGTTCCACCCTTGAGTGTGGCGTCTCTATTGGGCCTACGCGAAACCAGGAGGCGAGTTCCACCCTTGAGTGTGGCATCTCTATTGGCTACCCGCAAACCCAATCTTGGCTTAGCTAGCCATTTTCTCACGAATTCAACATGATCTTCCCAATCAACAAGATAAGAAAGTATCTAAGTAAAGATGAAAGACGAAAAGATGAATAATGAATGACTTGGGACATAAACTTAAAGATGTTAAAGAAGTATGCACCTATGAGGATGCAATATGAATCTCCACTCGCCACATCACATCATGTCATGAACAAGAATGACAAAGTAAAATAAGATAAGATCATAATATACATTAGCATAATGATAAGTTATGATATGCTTCATTTAAATATTATGATGTTACATAGTATCTTATCTTGTCATGAATATGTGCTCACATGCCATATATATGCACATGCATATGATTTATGTTCCATTATGATGATATGCATATGTCATGGTATGTAGAGATTATGTTATAAGGTCATAGCATGCATGGGCCTCAACATGCTCTAACGGAAGAAATCCTCTACACCTCATGGATTCGTGCAGATATGGATGAGGCTTAGGTTCGCCGGTGAGGGCCTCTTGACGAAGACATTGCATATGGATGAGTCGAGCTACAGCCCAAGTTATCTTATTTATGTCATATTATTATGATGGACTCTCATGAGAGTTAAGTATATATGGCTTATGAACCTTATGGAGTCATGCACTATTATTTGAACTTATTATGTATTATGAACCCTCTATTAAATATACATTACATCCTATTAGGCCCATGTGCCGGCTTATGTTATCTTGAAATTTTATATATGTTTAGAAGTCTTCCGCTATTTCATGATGTCATTGTATTATTTTATATTATTATGTTTCCGCTGTAATATTTTACGAAATTAGGTCAAGATTAAAGTAATGTCGTCCAAGGTTCGAATCCCTGAATTTGGGTCGAATTTTGAGAGCATTACAGTACGAAACAGCTGAATGCAAAGTTTCTTACTCTGAAGTAGACTTCCAAGTTGGATGGGTAGTTCTTCTCGTCTTTAAGAGATGAACCTGCAGTCTGAGTAGGATGAGAACTACTCTCGAATTGAAGCCGAAGTTGGTGGGTTGAACATCTCAGTCTTTGAGCTTCGTCTATTTCCGCTGGCATTTGATCGGTGCCTGATTGGTTCTCAGACTTAAACTTTGGCTACATCTCATCTCAAGAATAAGACTGATGCGAGTCGAAATGCATAGTTTTGTAGCCTGAACTAGACTTTTATCAGGACAACCTCAATCTATTGCTTGTTGTTAAGATATGTTGAGAATGCAGATAGTTAATGTTATGTCAACACTTAGTCACATCCATGTCAAGACTTGGTCAGCTGCCTCGTCTCAAGCATCTTTACATAGGAGGAATGGAAAGAGTGAAAATTGTTGGGTGTGAGTTGCTCTCCTCTTTGTGTCATGATGATGTAAAGAGAAGTTGCTTACCGTCGCCAGAATCTTTAACTTTTTCCTTCGCCTACCAGTGGGAGGAGTGGCACGTGGTGGACTCCGACTTGACACGCCTACGTGTTCTTCTCTTCCAAGGCTGCCCAAAGCTATGCAGGTTTCCACATCTACCTGCCCTTGAGAGCCTTGTAATCATTTCATGTCCTGAATTGAGGCTCCCATCTCTTCCTTCAGTCACTACACTAAGATTTTGCATAGAATAGAATCCAGAGATCCTCTTTTGTGACTGTGTACCAATTCTCCTAGATTTGTTCATTAGCGAATTCAAGGACGACTCTTTGGTTTTTCCTGATTGCCAAATCCTATGTTCAATTAAGAAGTTAGGTATTCGTCGCTGTAAGGAATTGACGACTATAGGGGGATTTGGCAACCTCGCTTCACTACAGCATTTGGAGATCTACAAATGTCGCCTCCCTCCCAACCTGCAGGACGTGCAGATACATCAATCCCCATTTGCTAAGATTTGGTACCATGCACCTCTTTCGCTTTGTTTACTCTAGAATTTATCTTTTAAGAATTTTTTTCAATGTTTCTGTGTGCAGGCACAAAGTGAGCTTATGGCTTTGAAATCAGCGAGGTTTCCCATTGTATGTATATATCGTATTATTACATTTTCATTCGCTTATACATATTTTTATCAATGCTTTTTCTTTCTTTTAGGGTCGACTTTTCAACACTCCAGTTATATCACATGTTCATCCACCACCATGATAGCTCTCACACAACCTTGGCATAGTAGTTATGTTGCAACTTGAGCGCGAGATAATGACTCACTTTTGAAATTATGAAATAAGAAATTTCGAATCCTTTTTCATCCTTGCACTTTTTTTTCTCGTGTTTTTATTTTTCTTGTATTAAGTTTATGGCTTCTCTATTTAACCGAAAATGAAAGTCATTATGTCTTAAAAGAATAAGGCCATAATGCAATTATTTAATTTTCAGTCCTCGAATTTGAGGATATTTGTGTACTCCTTGATTTTTATTTTATTGTATCAAAAATTTACATAATCATGTATCAAGTTTTAATTTTAGTTTTTCTTTCCTTTATTTATATTAGATTCATGAATCTCCTTCCTTTTGCCTGAGGAAACTTCATGCTTCTGGAATGTTAAATTGGAAGCTTTCGGTCCAAAACAATCATAGCAAAATAAGTTGAACGAAAATGCGGACCATTAAATCAGATGTTATTAAAGCAACATGATGTTCATTCTTTCTTAAAATAAATCATAAATGAAAGTATAAATGGTGATAAAATTAATGAAATGAAAGCACGTCGTTCAAAATAATCAAAACTAATAAAATATTTTATTATATTTTAAAATATATATTATCTGTAATAATGGTATATAATCGTCTTCTAATTCGAGAGTTCGTGAATAATTTCCTCTTTTCTATAAATTATTATTTGTTATTAATGTCCACATTTTATTTTCAAATTCAAGTTTACTGTTTTTAGTCTTTTCTTAATTCAACCTTCAAATTTTACTCTATTACTTATTTTCTCTCCTTCATATCCTCCCAATTTCTTTATTAAAATATACTTTCCTTATTTACTATTTATTCTATACGTTCTGCATTTTGATCATTTTGAAAGAAAAAAACATTATCATTGCTTTCCAATTTATTGGAAATCAACTATTGAATGAACATTCAGAATGGTCTCTTTTCATTCCCTTCGAATTTGAGGCTAACATTAACTTTTTTACATTTCCGTAAAGCTATGAATATTAAAATATTAAAACGACACGGTTTTTTATATCATTTTTATGTATATTACACTAAAATTAGCACCTTTTTTTTGTAACAATGTCCACATTTTTACGCTTGAATATACAATTACACGAATGGTCCCCCAACTTTAAGTCGATTTCCAGTTGGTCCCCCAACTTCAATTTATAATCAGAACGTCATCCATCTTTCATTTTCTTGCACGCCTAGTCCTTTTGACCGGTAATCACAGGTTCCCCGGTTACCTTGTTGACGTGGCTGACTTTCTCTCTCATCCACGTCAGTTTAAGTCGGCCACGTAAGCTTAAAAATTTTAAAAATTAATAAAAAATATGAAACTGTCCATGTCATTAAAAAAATAAAAAAAAGAATTGGAGAGAGAGAGGGGGGGCGGACGCCCTCCGGTCGAGCTCGACTAGAGTGCGAGAGAGAGAGGGAGGGGGGGCGACCGCCCCCTCCGGTCGAGCTCGGCGAGCTCGACTAGAGGGGGGCGGTCGCCCCCTTCCCTCTCTCTCTCACGGTGCGGGAGAGAGAAGGAGGGGGGCGACCGCCCCCCTATAGTCGAGCTCGCCGGAGCTCGGCGAGCTTGACCAGAGGGGGGCGGTTACCCTCCGCTTCGGCGAGCTCGACTGGAGGGGGGCGGTCGTCCCCCTCTGGTCGAGCTCGCCGGATCCAGTCGAGCTCGACTGGAGGGGGACGGTCGCCCCCCTCCCTCTCTCTCTCGTCGTGTGTGAGAGAGAGAGGGAAGGGGGCGACCGTCCCCTTCCAGTCTAGCTCGCCGCCGACGTTCGGATCCGGCCGCCTGGCGACGGATCCGGCCTCTTGCGACAGGATCGGCCGCCCGACGGCGAATTCGGCCCCCAGCGGCCGGATCGACTGGCTTGTGGCCGGAGCTGACCGCGGCCCGATCCGGCGGCTAATTTTTTTTATATTTAAAAAATTCTTTGCAACGGTTGCGACTGCCTAAAGTTCAACGGTTGCGACGACCGTCGAAAGTTTCGACAGTTGCGACCATCGAAAAGTTACGACGGTTCGAACCGCCGGCCTTTTCCGGCGGTTGCAACCATCGAAAACTTGCGACGGTTCGAACCGCCTGCCTTTTCCGGCGGTTGCAACAATCGAAAACTTTCGACGGTTCCAACCGCTGGAAACTTTCGACGGTTCTAACTGCCGGAAACTTTCGACGGTTCCAACCGCCGGGACTTTTTCGACGGTTCTGACCGTCGATATTTCCGACGAATTTTTTTCGACCGTCGTAAATCGATTTGCGATGAGCGTTTTCCCGACGGATCGATTCCGACTGAAAAACCGTCGGTAATTGCGTTACCGACGATTTTCGGACTGGGACCGATTACCGACGGTCCGGACCGTCGGTAATCAACGTTTTTCTAGTAGTGACATGATATAACTTGACTTATATTGCAACAAAAAGACAATAAATTATATTAATTAACTGAACTTTCAGTAGAAGACTTATTTTGATCAAATTTACATCAATCACCAAATGACTAATTATCATTCAACCCAAGGATAAAGCTATCATGAAACATAATATTACTAATGATATAAGTTCATAAATATTCTTTTTCATATTGGTTTAATCGACTCAAGTACTATATATTCATCATAACTTTTGGTAAACCTTATGCCATGTGCAGCTTCTTATAAAGGCTGAGTTATCATCTCCATTCATTCTTGGTTACTTGCATGGTTCTAGAATGTAAGATTTTATATAAAGGTCGTGCTATGATCCTAAACATGATATTACGTGACTTATTTATGCATCTTCATACATATATATATATATATATATATATATGTAGAAAACTAATTACATATATCATAATTTTTATTTTAACATAAATTATTCACATGACATAGAATTCATATAAAATGGATAATCAAATAAGGTGCATATTGGTAAGCAATACAAGAATCACACTTAATTATAAAAAGAAGTTTCAATTGTTTTTTTTTAGTTCAAAAAGTTCCTTCTTGTCTCCTCGAGTCTTCTTAATTATGATTTTTTTTTTAAAAAAAGAAAATTATTGAATCGTATAGGCCTGAGGCCTGAGGCCCATTTCCAATATTACGAGCACCTTGTTTTTTTTTTTTTTTTTTTTTTATGTTCAGTGTTTATTTTAATGCCGTTGTTATTTAAAGAAATAAAAGACAATATAATAACTGTGCTAAAGGCGCATGACAATTATGGATATGGATATATGTAAAAATAAATTTAATTATCCAAAAAAATATGAGGACCGGATAAATCTATTCATAGTCAAATCGGTGAAATTAAAAATTAGAAATCTGAATACATTGAAATGAACTTTTATCATCATAAAATCGATCTGTTAAAATTGAGATTCCATCGAAAAAAGTTATTAAGACCCGTGAAAACTATTTTTTATTATATGATTAGTTCATAAGTCATTATTGTCCAATTATTAATATAAATAAATTTATATAAATTAATGTTATTTTAATGTTAAAATTTATATTTATTCATAAAATTAAATAGATATATTGTTTGCTTAATTATCTAATTTTTCTAAAATATATTGTTGGACTAAAATAGGGTTTGAAAAAGATTATCTGATCCATTAGAGGGTAAATTTTATTTTAAAATAAATCTACTTTTTAATATTGCATTTATATTTATATTGAGGTAATTCAACTTCAAAAGCAACCCAAGCAACATCCATGTAATTTAATTGTTGTTATGCAGATTGCAGACTTCCAGGCTCCACCCAACATGGTGATGCGATTATTATTATTATTATTATTATTATTATTATTATTATTATTATTATTATTATTATTATTATTATTATTATTATTATTATTATTATTATTATTTAAACAAATTTCAGTCTTACACCTTTAATATAATAAATATTATCATGAGAATAATATTGTATAAAATATTATTATTAAATTATACTAATACCAATGTTGATTTTTTTTATTTTTAGGATATTTTTTAACAAGAAATGAAGGGCAAAATAAGATTTTACAATTATTAAAAGATAATTTGGATGGAATTTAACGCAAAAATTTAAATGTTAAACTTGACATAGAAAATAAAATTTATAAATTTATATTTTAAAGTTAGACGTAGGAAAAAGTTTAGGGTTAAAAGGAAATAAGCCTTATGTTTTTTTTAAAAAAAGGAAAGGAACATGTTGTCATATGTGGGCCCATAGTCCGCACCATTGGCATGACGCTCCCATCATACACGCGCAAGACTTGCCTGCGTTATTGGGCCGGAGTTATGTGGGTTAATTAATATACTTACATGTCAATATATTGTACATAATATATATATATATATATATATATATCATATCATATTTTAATTATAGATAAATTATTTTAATATTTTTAATCATGGAATTATGATGATTGAATTAAGAGACATAATTTTTTCAATATTATAATTTAAAAAAATATATAAATATATATTAAAAATTTATATTGACATTTAGCGTCACCGCAATGGAATCGATATGACGTTAAAATATTGTCAACTTAGCGCCCGACACTAAGACGATGCTGAATGAAAGTCACAACAATGTTGTTTTAGCGTCATAATTTTATGCAGTGACACAACCGAATGAATGAGAATTATTATAAGAAGTGGATCATGTGATGGCATTATGAGTTAATCGTCCAAATGTATCGAGTCACAAAACTATATGTCCATGATACGTGATGATTGATCTTACTTCATCCCCTCGCTCATATATTTAATTAAATGAATACTATATATGATGTAATTCTTTTTAAATGGAGTGATGATGTGTTTGGTTTGACGTTATACTTTGGATTTTGTGGATATGCACTGTTATGATTTCTGCATGATAAAAATTATGCACCACAAGAAAACCCGAGAAATTTAAGGGGACGCATAATTGTATTAGATGAAAGAAACAGAAGATGATTATAATATCATATTATTTTCTCTTTGAATTCTTAGGGAGTTTATTTAGGCACTCCCTTTAATAGATGATAGGAATTACAGACCAATTGGGACTCTAAATTAATCCTCAAAAATAAGACACCTATCTTGTGATAAGAAAATAAATCAAATTCGAACAGCGAGACCCCCGTAGGGGAAATATGCTAAAGCACCTGGTTGCATAGGGGGACACATTGGGTTCAGATTCAAGGCATTATCAACATGTACATATGACGTTTAAGTTTTGTGTAATGTATGCCATTTATCCTGTGTTATCTCATTAATTTGATTATATCACATTATAAGAATTTGATCCATTAGTTATCACGACTCCAAGTTCATCCCAAAACTATCTCAATTAGGGATGGATTAATCATAGGATCGAAATACGTATAATAACTTTCAGTTTGGCCTTGTGACCTCGTTAAGTTTCTCTCCCATTTTAGTTGAAACAGATTTTATCAATACATATATATTACCTTTGAGGAGTTCAAACCTTAAAATATTAATAGTTCAGAACAAAAATAATGGTCATCGACTGATACAAAAGAAAATTGACGCACAACTCTCTTTTATTAGAAAATTTGAGTTACGTACGAGTTTCAAGTTTGAAATGTGCCCAAGGAAATTTAAACGTATACTTTCTCTATGACGATATCAAACCATCTGAACAACTTGAGATAAATAGGTAAAGTGGTAACAAAAATTTCAAGGAAATCACTTGTAATCAAAATCATTCAAAAATTCAGAATAAATCGCATAAAATTCCACAAAAAACCTAAGACTATATATGTCATATAATTAAATCATTTAGAAAGTCCAAGATACATTGCGCAATAGAAAGAGAAATAGAAAGAGAAACAATCACACAAGAAACACAAAAAGGAAATACAATTTAGATATTTATCTTATTAATTTGTGGCTGGTGACAGAGTTTCATTGTTTTTCCATGTAACAATAAGTATTTCACAAGCCTATTTTTTTTTAATGTGTGTCTCAAGGCTACTATAGGGCAGAAGTTAGTACAAAATGGGAGAAATTTGTATAGGTACGCTAAAAAAATTCTAGAAAAGCTCTTGACCCAACTCGATGAATCCAAAAATTTGAACCGACTTATGAACATCTCTAATGCATTAAGCTCAAGGTGTATGACATATCCTTTACCTCATAATGTCATTAGAGAATCACTGTCATTACTTCAAAATACATTATTGCCACTTCATCATGTGAGTGCTGAAAGTGTTGAACATTTTTATCTTTGTGAGATAAAATGGAGTGGCAATAGTACATTATGGAGTGATAATATGGTGTGCATACTATTATAACTTTGTATAAAATAAAAATTTGAAATAATTAGAAATATATAATGATATTGATAAAATTCTTAATGTTGCGTTTGTGCATGAAAACTAGCATCAAAACCAGTCTTAATTCTCATTAATCATGATAAAGACAATAATGCATGATAGAATCGGGACGAACCAATAACTAAGTCATTAGTCAATTAATCTAGACCAATTAACATATTCTCACTAAGTTCTTGTAGGGGTCCACTATTTGGAAAAGAGATCAATTTGATGTGGGCAAAAAGATGAAATACAAAAATTTTTTTAACTTAATTATAAATAATTTTATATTTTAAATACAAAGGTATATGTATTATTAAATATATTTATTTTTTAAAATATAAAAATAAATGTAGACTGATTTTTTGGAAAAAATATTACACATTGAAGCAAGTGTGTATTTATATAATTATGAATTTATTACAATAAAATGGAATTTAATTTAGTATAAGTATCATTGTAATAGGTTTATTTTGATATTTTTTTGCTATTCTTGTCATACTCATTTTCTCATGTTATTTTTTTAATTAACTCGTTCTTTAATGAGATTGTAATTTAAATAGAATGTTGAGTAGATTTTTTTATATTATCGAATACTATAATATATCAATCATATAAGATAACTAATATTTAATTATCATATATAGTTTTATCTATTTTTGGAAAAAAAGAAAAGATTCTTTTAGTTTTAATTTTAGCCAAACAACTACTCGTTATGTTTAAACATTATGTTTTCTAATTTCATCACTAAAATTTTCAGCTAAACATCAAATTATAATTCATCTGTCAATCGATTTAGAAATTAGAGTGTTATATAAGAACAAAAATGTTGGAATAATTCACCGATCAATGGATTTAGAAATTAGAGTATTATATAAGAACAAAAATGTTGGAATCATTCACCTAATTCACCAATCAATCGATTTAGAAATTAGAATATTATATAAGAACAAAAATGTTGGAATAATTCACCAATCAATCAATTTAGAAATTAGAGTGTTATATAAGAACAAAAATGTTGGCCTAGCTCGAAGGCAATTGCCCAAAAGGCCCATTATGATTTGTCATCTCTTTTTCTCTTTCAACACGTGCCTACTGATCAAATTCACACATTCAGTGCCCTCAGAATATATTGGCGGGATTTTGATATGATCTCAAGGCAAGTCCAATCCAAATAAATTATTTCGGATAAGATATTTGAACAATTTTAATACTTAATATTTATCATATTATTTTAAAAAATAAAATTCATTTAAATGAATTTCTAAACATAAGAAAAAATGTTTCATTTTAGCATATTTTAACTTTATATATATATTAAAATAATTGAAAATGATTAAACTTTTACTAAAATAAAAGGAACATACAGTATGATTCAGTTACTAAAAAAATGTATTATTGGAATTTGAAAAAAAAACTAAATTTGTCTATCACATCACAATTCAATTACTATTTATGCATATACCTCACTGTTCTTATAACAATGATGGACATCCTTCAAAGTTTATAAGATTGTAGATAAAGAATCAACTCAAACTTTTCAATTGAATTTGGAATCCACAGAAGTCCACTTAATTCGGGGCAATCTAGGCTACCCCATATGATCGTGTTATCCATCCAATTCAAATCAGCTCTGAAGTTTTCTCATTTCACAAACATTAAGCACTCTCATAATAGGAAATCATAGAAAAATTTACAATACCCAACTGCTCCACCCCATCCAATCCCTAAATGCAAAGGAACTTTAGCTATTGACAACTTTGTGGGAGGGGGGAGACTCGATAATCATCTCTTACGCACGCCCATTCGACTGATTTGTATTGCGACTCTAGAGAAGCATCAAACTATTGAGCTGTCTTTTGCTTCCCAGGTTGATCTTTGCATGACTTGCATTTGCTACGTTTTTCAGATTTGAAATTACAATTTCTCCTCTGAGATCAAGATGTCTAATCTCGTTGATGCTACAGGAGATTCGACTCAACATACATCACAAACCTAGACAAAGTCTGTAGACAAGTCAATCTACTGATTCCTGAAAGCATTGCTGCCAATTGACTCCGGTTGTTGTCATAGTATGCTTGCCAATATAGATGAAACTCCAGATGTCTCAAATTGATCAAACGACTGAGATTATTAGGCAGCCTTCTAAGGTTATTGCACTGACAAAGTTCTAGCACCTGCAGATTATGCATGCTCCTTACTTATTCTGAAACCTTTATAATTGGATTTCCTTGAAGATTTAGATACCGCAGATGAATTAATGTACCCATGAAATGAAGGTGGTTATCATCTTGTTGTTTAAATAAAAGAAAAAAAACAAGATAATAAAATATAATTGAGAGAGTTGTCACTGTCAGCAACACAATAGTGCAATAACTAAGAATGTTGCCTTAAATAATTTCAGTCGTCTGGTCAACTTGCATTACCAAATAAATTGTCAAAGGAAGAGTAGCAACGCTTTTAGGAATAGACTTATTATAGTCTACATTATTATTGTAGGAATGTCCTTCCAAGTGAGATATTTGTGATGTGGTGATTGACAATTTAGTTTCTCACATTTCCCAATAATAAAAATTCACCTTATGATTTGTATTCCTATAACAATGATGAACATTCTTCAAAGTTTACAAGCTTGTGGATCAAGAATATGCTTTGACAATTTATCAACTTAAGCTTTTCAATTGAATTTGGAATCCTGAGAAGTCCACGTAATTCGGGACAATCCAAGCTGCCCATATGATTATGTTATCCATCTAATTCAAATAAGCTCTGAAGTTTTCTCATTTCACACACATTAAGCATTCTCATAGCAGGAAATCCTGAGCCCGCTGGGGGGGGGGGGGGGTGAGATTCTCGATAATCATTTCCTACGCACGGCCATTCGGCTGATTTGTATCGCGACTCTAGAGAAGCATCAAACTGTTAAGTTGTCTTTTGCTTCCTAGGTTAATCTTTGCATGACTTGCGTCTGCTACATTTTTCAAATTTCAAATTACAATTTCTCCTCTGAGATCAAGATGTCTAATCTCGTTGATGCTATAGGACTCGACCTCAATAGACATAAAAACCTAGACAAAGCCTATAGACAAGTCAATCTACTGATTCCTGAAGGCATTACTGCCAATTGGCCCCAGTTCCTGTCATAGTATGCTTGCCATTACAGATGCAATCCCAAATGTTTCAAATTGATCAAATGACTGAGATTATTAGACAACCTTCTAAGGTTATTGCACTGACGAAATTCTAGCACATGCAGATTGTGCATACTGCTTACTTATTCTGAAACCTCTATGATTGGATTTCCTTGAAGGTTTAGATACCACAAATGAATTAATGTACCCACGAAATGAAGGTGGTTATCATATTGTTGTTTAAATAAAAGTAAAAGAAAAAACAAAAAAAAAAAGATAAAAAGAACATAATTGAGAGAGCTATCAGTGCCAGCAACACAATAGTGCAACAATTCAGAAGGTTGACTTAAATGATTTCAGTCATCTCATCAACTTGCATTGACAAATATATTGTCAAAGGAAGAATAACAACACTTTTAGGAATAAACTTATTAGACTACACATTGTTATTGCAGGAATGTCCTCACAAGTGAGATATTTGTGATGTTGTGATTAATAATTTAGTTTCTCACATTCCCCAATAATAAAAATCCACCTTATGGTTTGTGTTCCTATAACAATAATGGACATTCTTCGAAGTTTATAAGCTTGTGGATAAAGAATATGCTTTGACAATTTATCAACTCAAGCTTTTCAATTGAATTTGGAATCCAGGGAAGTCCACGTAATTTCGGGCAATCCAAGCTATCCATATGATCCTGTTATCCATCCAATTCAAACCAGCTATGAAGTTTTCTCATTTCACACACATTAAGCACCCTCATAGCAGGAAATTCTAGAACAATTTACAGTACCCAAGTGCTCCACCCCATCCAATCCCCGAATGCAAAGGGTCTTCAACTATTGACTACTTTCCAGGAGAGGGATTGAATTGCGTCTTCCACAATTTGAGGGCTTTAACGTCTGAGTAAAGAATGATCTTGTAGCCAATTCGGGATTGCATCGCCCGGAGAATTCACTATCCACAGTAATTCGAGCCCGCCACCGGGGGGGGGGGGTTGGTGGGGTTTATGCAGAGACTCTCGATAATCATCTCCTATACACACCCATTCGGTTGATTTGTATTGCGACTCTAGAGAAGCACCAAACTGTTGAGGTGTCTTTTGCTTCCCATGTTGATCTTTGCATGACTTGCATCTGCTATGTTTTTCAGATTTGAAATTGCAATTTCTCCTTTGCATGACTTGCATCAAGATGTCTAATCTTGTTAATGCTACGGGACCCGACCTCAACGGATATCACAACTTGGACAAAGTTTGTAGACAAGTCAATCTACTAATTCCTGAAGGCATTGCTGCCAGTGGCCCCGGTTGCTGTCGTAGTATGCTTGCCAATATAGATGCAACCCCAGTTTCTTTTGGCACACTACTGACTGCATTGTCACCAGATTACAATTGCAAACACTCTACAAGAGCCATGATTTATCATTATGCACTTGAAGATAAATAATGAAAAATTATCAACATTGATCAATTTTAATACAAAAAATACTCATTAAATGAATATAAAAAATTCAGCATTAACGTTACAAAATTTAGTACACAAATTGATCAATACAAAAAAAATACTCATTGAATGAAGGTGGTTATATCCTCATCTTCATATTTAAACAAAAAGTAAAAAAAAAAAAGAGTATAACTTGTAAACTTTAAGAGAGTTGTCACTCTGTAGGTTTTGGAAGTGCAACAATATCAGAAGATTGCCTTGTGCATGAATTATCACCGACCATGAGTACTTGAGGATCAAAAATAATAAAATACCTCATATGGAACATAACCTTGTGATGAGAAGTTCTATTTTTTTTGTTTTTTAAGCCTTCAATTTTATTAATACAACTTTGTGAATATGGATGATAAACTCAGTTTACAAGGACACCTTGAATACACTCATTCAACTTCCTTATTATTGGTTATATTAGATCTTACTATAGAATCCATGTGTTATAACTCATTAAATCACTATTGTGCATTTAAATAATTAGCATACTGATCTTAGCATAGATTTAAACAATTTACATATTGATTATGTGGATATTAAAGTAAAAAAAATGATTGATAGGCTTTACGTGCAACACAAAAAATAAAAGATGAAAAAAGAATCCTACTATTTGGACCTGAAATTTGAACCTCGAATGAATTAACAAATCATTTAAGTCATCATGACACCTTTACACATATTCTGAGTTATAATAATTTCAAAGTTTCTCATTGTCTATATGTGCAGGCGAAGGCCTGTTTAGGCACTTTACTTCATCTTTGCTTTAAGAACCCATAATTATTGCAAGGACATTAGAATAGAACTTAAATTGTGATGAGGTGATTGATAATTTAAACTGTGAATATTTTATTTATTAAATAAATTTGAAGTTATTAATAATATAAATATATAAACAATACATATATATTGTATTATTGATATATAATAACGATTAATTATATAACCTAGCCTTTAAATAATGATTACTTATGTTATAATAAATTAAATAAATTTAAAAAGATTTATTATTCTACTTAAATTATAATATCATTGAAGAACGAGTTAATTAAAAATTAACTTGATAAATGAGTATTACAATAAGAGAAAAAATATCAAAATAAGCTTAGAATAATAAAACTTATATTGATAAAAAAAATCCTATAGGTAATAAATTAGATCCTATTTTTTCTTTTTGCTAAGAACATGAATTATATTTGAATTAAGGGGACAAATTCTTGATAAAAAATAAAATTTTAGGAATTGAACCCCTAATTAGGCTGATTTACTGACAACTTGGACTCTTATTAGTATGAGCTGATGAAGTTCAGTAAGAAATAGCATTATTGCCCCATTGCTAAAACATTTGGATTTAATTTAATGGTTCCAAGAAGAACAGACGTTGCAAGTGCACGTATCTGCCAGCACTTATTCATTGCATGTTGTTATTGTTTTTTCTTCTGTTAGAAGTCAAATACAGTATCATGAAACATACATTTTGTCAGTGAGTACCCATTTTTTGTAGTTTAAAACTGATTGCATCTAATTAACATATAACCCACATGCTTTTTCTTTTAAAAAAGGGTAATTTCATTAGTATTAAGTAATTGCTCGGGTAAAAAAATTGGCAAGACGGATGATTTGCCCAGCCAAAAATTGACGCTCTACTGCACGATCAAAATGCGCAAGATAATCAACAGCGTGATTGACGCTGCGATTACGATGCGATACAACAGTAGGACAATGGCCGTAATGACTGTCCGAATGTCGGCGGATCCCCCTCAACAGTCATGGACAGGCTTGTGATTGATGATCTTGAATTCTGAATCCGAGTAGATTTGAACGTGGCGGTTGAGTCTGCCAACATGTTGTCGGTACCTGCAAAAATAAATGAGCAGTCGGGAGAGAGCTATTGCGTGTTTTCTCACATTTGCATGCACAACATGACATACACATGAATCACAGAACTAATTAATAAAATTAGACTATCGTCCGTAATTTCCAAGTCTATGTTCGGATTTATTTAAAGTACCAGCTGCTTCTTGGACAAAACCAGTAACTTCTTCTTGATTACATGCACAACACGAGTATTAATTTTAATGTCCCAGGATCACATCTCTGCCATCACTTGGTCAGCTGCCTCGTTTAAAAACATCTTGGGCGTGATGAATTGCCCTGTCGTCGATTGCACCTAATAAGTATATATATGTCACAAGCTTTTGTTGTTACATAATTTGTCACTTTTAAATGCACAAACAAGTCAATTGGCATGCGTATAAACGTCACACAACTAATTAATAAAGTCGGACTATCATAGGTACTTATCACATTGATTTCAAAGTCCATGCCGGGATTTATTTTAAACTAGCAACTTCTTTCTTTCCACAAGGACCGAACTAAACAGATATGATTCTTTCTTTCAGAATCAACTTCTTCCTTGAATACGTCACCAGAAAAAGAAAATTAATAAGCAGTTTATTAATAAACTACTTCTGTATGCACATAGTGACCAGTTCAACTAATTGGTCTGACTAAACAACAATTAAACCGACATTTTATTAATTTGTCTCTTGCATTTTTGTTAAAGCAGATGAATTCGGAGTCTGACCAGGACGAGGACGATACTGCGATTGAAGCAGTCATCAGCGACTTGAACATCTGATTATTATGCAAATTTTCTATTTTCGTCAATTCCACCTTGCAATTCGGCAGCTCTGCTTCTCTTGTTCCTTAGTCGCTTTAACACATTTTCTGATACGCTTCCCTTTGTTTCTAGTCTCTAATCCTTATGGGCGTACTTATTCTGCTCTGATGAATTTACATCGTGGTTCTTACAGAATTGTTGAACTTTATTGCTTTCTTTAATGTTGGAATTTATTACAGATATAAATTCTAGAGGTTGCGGAATATCTCTTGCAGCGAAAGTAGATCATCGGGACTTTCCCACGAACTCTTGACGAACGCACTTGCACCTCGGGATCGGGAACCGAACCTCTGGGGAACGGAACTCTTTGCGAAAGTGTGTTTGGGACCTATGCTATGGGTCCTCTTTTATAGGGTGGGGAGACTTGGACGACAAGTTAGGCAGAACGCATTACGCGCGTCCATCACGCGTATGATGATGTGTCTGCGCAGACATGCGCCTCGCCCTAATGGGTCGTGCGTATGTGCGGCCCATGTGCCCAAAAGGACACTATTCCAACAATCTCCCACTTGTCCGTATTAGGCATTGTACTTTCGTTTATCCAAAATTTGTAAATGTGCCGTGCGACCCACGAGTACAAGCACGCTTCTTTATAAGAGCTAGAAAGATACATGTTTAGGTTCAATCGCTCAACTATCTTTAGAGCGTATGTCATGCCCGTTAAGGATTCATGACAGCTCACATATGAGCCAACAAATATTCAAATAATATAACTCGTTATGCTCTAGATCTGTCTTGCAGCATAGCTATGACAACGCATGTCTTGCTCCGTGGTAACTATCTTTCACATACACTATTTTCAAAAAAATAGTTGGCCAATTGTATGCGAAAGCTTTATGCAGCTCATAACAGTTATTTCTCTCGCCCTCATGTCTTTTAATAGTGAACTAGCTACTTTCCTAGACATGGCTCGTCAGGCTAATTTTCTTTTCGCCTTTGAGTACCATGCTAAAGTAGCAAGCACTAATTCCTTTCCTTAAGACATAGTCAAGAGTCTAAGGGCACGTGCAGATGAAACATCTGCACATACTCACACCATAATGACCATTGAACTAATCAATTCATCATGTCTCTGTAGGTCGACTTTGCATACTTGGCACTAAACACAAGTACTGCGGTGGAGACTCCCACTGAAAGAGCGTATGTCTAGCTCTGTTTAATTACACACAGCACAGACTTAAGTCCACTCGCTAACTTTTAGCGCTTGACCCGAGTTTTCAAATTGCTCGCTAATCAATAGCGTCAAATTTGAATCTCGCATCTGACTCAGGCGACATTGAGTTACTAAAACCCATGTTAAATCACACTATGACTCACATAATTCATTCCGCTCGCTATCTTCGTGAGCGCCGAAAATATTTGTTCGTGTGAGTGAACAAATCTAGACCTGATCGACATACTTTTCACATGCATAACAAACTTCACAACAATGAATTTATCAAGAAAAATAATCTTTTATTCATTAAAAAATTTGAGTACATCATTACATTTATAATCTACGCAGCCCTTAGGCATTTACATGTCATAAGAATGCCTCTCTTGGCAATGGCTTGGTGAACGGATCATCAACCATTTTGTGCGTTGATATGTACTCAATTGAAATCTCCTTTTTGACTTCTTGATTTCGTACAAATTTGTACTTTGTGTCGATATGTTTTCCTTTGTAATGGTATTTTTCGTCCTTCACATAAATTATGGCTGCTTGATTGTCACAGTGGAGAATCATTTTCTTCATTGCATTATGTACTACCGATGAATAAGCTATGAATTCAGCCTTCATAATTGACAGTGCCACACAATCTTATTTCTTGCTACTCCAAGTAACAGCATCATTGCTGAGCAAGAAATTGTATCCGGAGGTGGATTTATGTTCATCAACGTCATCAGCCCAATCGGCATCGATGAATGCAACAAGTTGTAGACTTCCTCCATGATAGCAGAGTGCAAGATCTGCAGTACTCTTGAGGTATCTCATGATTCTCTTCACCGCCTTTCAGTGTTGGCGTCTCAGATTAGCCTGATATCGACTAACTAGACACACGACAAAAAATATGTCCGACCGAGTACACATCATAGCGTACATCAGGTTGCCGACCACACTCGCATAAGGAACATTAGACATTTCCTTTTGTTCCTCTGGAGTTTTTGGGCACATGTTCAAGCTTAAAACCCCGCTTTTCATAATAGGAGTGTCAATGAGTTTACAGCCATCCATGCGGAATCGTTCTGAAACTTTTTTTATATATGATTCCTGCGACAAGGCAAGGAGTCGTTTGGAATGGCCGCATTGGATTTTCACACCCAGTATGTATGCTGCTGCACCCATGTCCTTCATCTCAAACATGGAGGACAACCATTGCTTAATGGTAATAACATAGTCTCTATTATTCTTAACTATTAGAATGTCATCGACATATAACATCAGGATAGCAAAATTATCCTCAGACTTATGAACATACACACAGTGATCTTCATCAATCCTATTAAAACCGTACGAAATGATTGACTGATGAAATTTCAGATACCACTATCTAGATGATTGTTTGAGTCCATAAATGGACCGACGCAGCTTGCAAACTTTGCGCTCTTCTCCTTTTACATCGAAGCCTTGAGATTGCTCCATGTAAATTTCCCCATCTAGTTCTCCATTGAGAAATGCGGTTTTTACATCCATTTGATGTAATTCTAAGTCCATATGTGCGAATATAGCTAATATTAGACGAATTGAAGTAAACCTTACAACAGGTGCAAAAGTTTCTTCATAGTCAATACTCGCAGATTGGGTGAAACCTTTCGCCACTAGGCGGGCTTTATATCTTTCAATTGATCCATCCACGTCACGTTTAATTTTGAGAACCCATTTGTTCCCAATTGCCTTACGGCATGACGGAAGATCAACCAAGTCCCAGACTTGATTTTTCTGCATGAACCCTAACTCTTCCTCCATTGCCTTAATCCATTCTTCCTTAGCAGGGGACGAGAGAGCCTCTTTGATAGATTTTGGCTCAAGTTCATCTTCCAGACTATGTCGACCTCATGTGGTCCATGTTCATGCAGACCTTCGATTTCAAAATGTCGGCGCGGAACATGTTTTCTAGTACTCCGTCGAAGAGAACCTTCAGGTTGATCATCAGTTGATGGTTGTGAATCTCTTCCACTCGGATCAAGCTGTGGGATAAAGGAGACTAACTCCTTAACTGGTTGATCCGCTTGAGTCGTCAACTCAGGATCGTCCTCTACATCTATGAGAAATCCCTTGTCTATCTCGCCTTGCTTAGGAAATTCGTTCTCTATGAATGTCACATCTCTACTTTTGATTTCCGTTACCGTACCATCTTTTCTTTCTCCTATGAATACATAGTCCTTAGAGGTTTCACAATATCTTATAAAGATACATTTCTGCCCTCTAGGATCCAACTTCCCATACTTATGAGAGTTGTTTAGAACATAGGCTGCGCAACCCCAAGGGCGCAAATAACTAAGGTTAGGCTTTCGACCTATCCAAAGTTCATAAGGTGTGGTAGAAACGAATTTCGATGGTACACGATTTAAAATGTAGGCTGCAGTCAATAATGCATCTTCTCAATACGAAATTGGGAGATTAGCTTGCGCCATCATGGATCGGACCATATCAAATAAGGTACGATTCCATCTTTCCGCAACACCATTTTGTTGTGGAGTTCTCGGTACTGTTAATTGCCTAACTATACCTTTTTCATCACATAACTTTTTGAATAAGTCAGAGAGATATTCATGTCCATGATCGGTTCGCAAGGCTTTAATCTTGCGATCCACTTGATTCTCTATCATGTTCATGAATCGTACAAAATAATCCAATGCTTCAGATTTATGAGAAATCAAGTATACAATACCGTAACGTAAATATTCAAAAATAAATGTGATGAAATAAGAGAAACCGTATCTTGCGTGAACATTCATCGGACCACATATGTCAGAATGGATTAATTATAATGGGTACTCGGCGCGTTTTCCTATACCAAATGGTGTTCTTGTTTTCTTACCAGCTAAACATTCCTCACATGTTGGAAGATCAACTTTTGCAAGAGACCCCAAGAGGCCTTCTCTAACAAGTCTAATATGTTCTAGTCTGGCATGCCAAATGTTGGCACTATCATTCACATCAACAGATGATATAAAAGAATAACTATTAGCAACAGATGCTATATTTAAAACATAGAAACCATTATTGAGAAAACCATTGCGTAGAAGAACATTGTCATAAGATATAGTCATTTGTTTCCTCTGAAAACTTATTACATAACCAAGTTTGTCTAATGATGACACAAAAAGTAGATTTCGTCTAAAAGTTGGAGCATATAGAACGTCATGAAGGTAAAGTATTTGGCCGTTGCGAAGTTCTAAATTGCATGATCCAATGCCTTTAACTTCAACTCTTTCGTTGTTTCCAACGTAAATTCATTTGCTCCTCGCACTTATTCGATGAAATTCCACGAAGACCCCACGATCTCTCGCTACATGGTCGGTGGCTCCTGAATTTATAATCCACGAAGGATGAGTTTCAGCAATTAAAGCACAACTTGAGACATAAGAAAAAGAATTGTGATCAGGATAAACCTTCTTTGACTCAGTGCAATCACGAGCAAAGTGACCACGTTTGCTACAATTGTAGAACTTTACTTTATTCATGTCTACTTTGCCGCCACGTTTTCCACGTTTCTGCTGGTGGCCTTGGGCTTTCTTCTGTCCAGCATTTCTGCTCTTATTATTTGGTTGCGACTTATGCGACCTTTTTCTCTTGGATTGGAAACAGCTCTTTGTCCACCATTGTCAACAACTAATGCTTCAGAGGTTTGATTCATGGCTTGTAGGGCCTCATCCTCTATTTCAATATGACGAGCAGCTTGGTTAAAAGGTTTGACACCTTCGTTGTGCATTAAATTACAACGCATATATTTCCAACTTTTTGGAAGAGAGCGGATCAAAACTTGCACTTGTTGCTCGTCATTGAGCACTTGTCCCGCACTTTTGAGTTCACGGATCATGTTAGACATCTTCTGGATATGTTCCCTCATCGTATGATTTGGTCGCTTCCGATAAGAGTCAAACTTGACCGTGAGCATCCGGCGCTTGGTGGTCGTAGTGATCCCATACTTATTCCGGAGCGCCGCCCACATTTCGAATGCTGTCTTATAGACTTCGAATTCGCACAGTATGGAGTTATTCATCGTGCTCAACAACGTAATGCGAGCAATATGATTCTTTTTGGTCCAGGCCTGATAGGCCTCCATGTCCCTCTGGCTTTGGGCATTATGTCCGGGTGCAGGTTCAGTGACAACATGGTTAATGGTCTCTAAGACCTCTTGTTCTTCTAGAAGATATTGGACCTTATGGTACCAAATATGATAATTATCGCCATTGAGCTTCTCATTCTTGTTTAGGTTAGCAATTATTGTTTTGGAACCCATGGTCTAGTTTGGTCACAAAAAAAATAGAAGAAATCAGTGTTATGCATATTTTAATTTTGTCCGCAAACAACATAAAAAAATGAAATAACAATATTAATGAAGTAGTGACATCGAGAGGTTGTTGGACTCCCACTCATCTCCCACTATCTCCAAGAAATATTATTATTCATTATTTTAACAACAACAACAACAACAACAAAGCCTTATCCCACTAGGTGGGGTCGGCTACATGGATCATACGACGCCATTCCGCTCTAATAGTAACCAAACCTTTCGGTATATTATTCACCAATAGATCTTGCTCTATTAGTTCGCCAAGTGTCCGCCTTGGCCTCCCTCTCCCTCTTTTAATTGGACTCCAGATTATTTGATCTACTCTTCTTACTGGCGCATCTAATGGTCTTCTCTGAACATGACCAAACTATCTCAAACGATTCTCTACCATTTTTTCACTAATAGGAGCCACTCCGACTCGTTCACGTATATGGTCATTCCTAATCTTATCTAATCTTGTATGACCACACATCCATCTCAACATTCTCATTTCGGCTACCCCCACTTTACGTTCATGTTGTCCCTTCATAGCCCAACATTCACTACCATATAACACTGCTGGCCTTATAGCAGTACGATAGAATTTTCCTTTAACTTTATTGGGTATTTTTCTATCACAAAGAACTCCAGTGGCTTTCCTCCACTTACACCAACCAGCTTGAATTCTATGATTAACATCGTCATCAATCTCACCATCTTGTCTTACAATTGATCCTAAATATTTAAACTTTATCACTTGAGGAATTATATCCTCCCCTAGCCTAACTTTCAAATCGTCTCTAAGTTGTTTATTTGTGAAATTACTATGCATATATTCTGTTTTATTCCTACTTAAACGAAAACCCTTTGACTCCAACGTATTTCTCCATATTTCCAATTTTGTATTAATATCTTCTCTTGAATCCGCTAAAAGTACTATATCATCCGCAAAAAGCATGCACTTAGGTACCTCCTTTGTGATACTCTCGGTTATAGCATCGATAACTAAGTTAAATAGATACGGGCTTAAAGCTGATCCTTGATGTAGACCAATTCCTATAGGAAATTCATTCGTCTCACCTCCGGGTGTCCTAATCCTAGTCAATGCCCCATCGTACATATCTTGTATTACCTTAATGTAGGCAACATTCACCCTCTTCTTTTGCAAGGCTTTCCAAAGTACATCCCTTGGTACCCGATCATACGCCTTCTTTAAGTCAATAAAAGCCATATGTAAGTTTCTTCTCCTACTTCGATACTTCTCCATCATCCCCCTTAGTAAATAAATCACCTCTGTAGTGGATCTTCCTAGCATGAACACAAATTGTCTCTCAGAAATACTAGTCTCCATTCTCAATCTATACTCAATCACTTTTTCCCATAATTTCATAGTGTGACTCATAAGTTTAATCCCTCTATAATTTGCACAATTCTGAATATCCTCTTTATTTTTGTAAATAGAAACTAATGTACTTAATCTCCAATCATCAGGCATCTTTTTCGACCGTAAAATCTCATTAAATAGTTTACATAACCACAACACACCTTTTTCTCCTAAACATTTCCAAACTTTAATCGGTATACCATCCGGTCCAACGGCTTTACCATACTTCATTTTCTTAAGAGCTTCGCTAACCTCCGAGACTCTAATTCTACGATAAAATGACATATTAAGCTCACATTCGCTAACTGTCAAGTCCTCCAAATCACAACGGAAACCTTCACATCCATCATTAAATAGCTTATAGAAATACTCTTCCCATATGTTCTTAATATCTCCTTCAGTAACTAAAACCTTGCCAACTTCATTTTTTATGCATCTTACTTGATCCAAATCTATCGACTCCTTCTCTTTATTCCTTGCAATCTTGTAAATCCTTTGTTCACCGGCCTTTGTCCCTAACTCCTTATAAAACTCCTCATATGCTTTAGCACGAGCATCACTAACTGCCTTCTTAGCCTCCCTTTTTGCCAAACGATACTTTTTCCAATTGTCAGAACTATTGTCCAAGTGTATCTCCTTGAAACAATTCTTCTTATTACGCACCTTTTCTTGGACCTCCTCATTCCACCACCAAGTCTCCTTATCTCGTGGTCCAAAACCTTTTGATTCTCCTAAAATGACTTTAGCAACCATTTCAACCTTTTTTGCCACATTCTTCCACATGATACTAGCATCTCCTTCTAACTCCCACACACTTTCCTCTAATAGCTTACTTCTAAAAGTCTCTCGCTTCTCCCCCTTTAACTGCCACCACTTGATCTTTCGATCAAAAACTGTTCGGGATTTTGGTTTTATACATTTCATTTGCATATCAAGAACTAACAATCTATGTTGTGTAGTCACCCCATGCCCAGGAATTACTTTGCAATTAGTACAACGTCTTTTATCAGTATTTCTTGTCAAGAAAAAATCGATTTGAGACCTATGAGTTCCACTTTTGTATGTGATTAAATGTTCCTCTCTCTTCCTAAAATAAGTGTTGATAATCTTAAGGTCGTATGCTAAAGAAAAATCAATAATAGTTTGTCCTTCCTCATTCAACTCCCCAAAATCAAAACCACCATGAACCCTTGCATGTGGTCCTGCCTCTTTACCAACATGTCCATTAAGGTCTCCCCCAATATAAACTTTCTCGGTTGTTGGTATACTTTCAATCAAACCCTCCATATCTGCCCAAAACTTCTCCTTGAGATGTGATTCTGCTCCTACTTGGGGTGCATATGCACTAATAATGTTCATAGTCTCCTTTCCAACAATTACTTTCACGGATATGATTCGATCCTCAATCCTTTTAACTTCCACAACATTCTTCCTCCATTCTGCATCCGCGATAATACCAACACCATTCCTTCCATTTACCTTACCCGTGTACCAAAGTTTGGAACCATTTAACCTAATCTCTTTACTTCCCTCTCCTACCCATCTAGTTTCTTGCAAGCATAAGATACTAATCTTACGCTGGTCCATTACTTGTGCCACCTCGAGGCGCTTCCCATTCAACGTCCCAATGTTTCAAGAACCTAATCTGACCTTAGTATCATGAACTAGCTTCTTTAACCGCCTCCGTCCATTAGAGTGCGGTAGCCCTTGCTCATTTAACACTGCATTCAGACGAGGATGCAGCGGCTCTTGCTCTCTTATCACTGTACCCGAGCTGTACAGCGCGTTACTTACGGGTAACGACCTAGCATTAACACAATATATTCGTTGATCTATCCATTTTGCAATGCGACAAAATTTATCTAAATGATTGAATTTTGAATCAACACATAATTCAAAATTTTCTACTCTATCCATTTTGAATCAACTTATAATTCAAAATCATCGAAATTCATTTCGTGTGATGCAACAAATTATTTCTAACATGACCAGGACTAGTGCAACGGAAGCTCTTCCCCGACGGGTGCCAATTAAATAATCGTGCACTATCCTTCGCCTCGACATCACATTGGAAAAAATTGTGCTCCCATAGTCATACATCAACCCTATTTCTGGAGACTGCGTTGACCATGCACCAGGCCAGTTCCTCGGAACCTTTCTAGACATGCATTTCTGATCACGCACCACTCAACAGAAAGACGTTGGTTATTGTGACAATGTTTGAATCTCAAGGTGCCTTAGTCCTACAAAAGAATTACCTATGTTTCATGTATTCTTTAATTACCTATAGTTTGTATAATTAGACCAACTAATTATTTTATCATAGGCTTTGTATCAAATATGTATTTCAGCACATGGCCAAAATTAATATCGCCATCTTAATTAATTCTCACAAAAGGAATTAATTTTAATTTAATCAATTTCAAATCAATTTGAAATTCAAGGCAAATTATCATGCTTAACAATATTGGACATACCAATTTGATTTTAACACATAATCAAAATCTTAATCACAGAAATAAATATCATTATGACATACATAAACGAAGATATTTATTTCATGCATGATAACACATTTATTGACATGCAAATCTAATCATTTAATTTAATGCTTTAAATCAACAAATGATTTTCTTTTGATAACATTAAATTGCATGCAATATCACAGAAAAAATTCTGAGGAAATAACAAATTTTTCCTGATTTTTCGAAATTTTATAATAGATATTTTCTATTTTCGGATTATTTTAAAAAATTGGCGAAAATTAGAAAAGAAAAAAACTGTTTATTGGGCATCTCAGCCAGCCCAATTGCCACTTCTCATATGTGCAACTCTTTTGCACTCAAATTGGGCTTTCTAGTGGGTCGTGTGTGAACAGTTTTTTTTTCTGCAACATATGCAAAAAAAAATTCGAAATTTCACCAAAAATATTAAAATAAATTCGAAAAATATATTATGATCTAGGTTCATTCATAATATATTTGTGATGACAAACTCTATTTTGTCCCTTGGTTTGTCATACAACTGAGGTGCGCAGATCCCAAATAATAATAAATATTATTTTTTCGGTACAATCACGAATTCGAAAAAAACTTAAAAAAAGCTCTGATACTAATGTTGGAATTTATAACAAATATAAATTCTAGAGGTTGCGGAATACCTCTTGCAGCGGAAGCGGATCGTCGAGGCTTTCCCACGAACTCTTGACGAACGCACTTGCACCTCGGAATCGAGAACCGAACCGAACCTCTGGGGAACGGAACTCTTTGCGAAAGTGTGTTTGGGACCTATGCTATGGGTCCCCTTTTATAGGGTGGGGAGACTTAGACGACAAGTTAGGTAGAACGCAGACATGCGCCTCGCCCTAATGGGCCGTGCGTATGTACGACCCATGTGCCCAAAATGGCACTATTCCAACATTTAAATTAATTGTTGCTACAAGTTCAAAAGATCTTCTACCCATGCAGCTTCATCGTCAAAGTTGAACCAAAACACAAGCATCTTGGTTAATGCATGAGTGAAATTACTCTTCTAACATATCACTCTGCGTTGTGTACCCACAGCAACTAATTCCAAGCATTAAAGAAGCAGAATTTTTTCTTTAGCCTTTTTGATAAGATGATACTTCCTTTTGGTCAGATCAGAAATTTTCAGTGTAATAATCTCCACATCAGCTTAACATTTGCTCATAAGAGTGCAAATTTGGCTCCCCGGATGCAGACTCTTTCAAGGCATTAGCTAAAGTAAATGTTTTAAAACAAGACTAGTCACAAAGCAATTATGCATTCCGACTAGTCTTTCTGCATTTTGAAGGGTATAATTCATTTTTTCGCATCATGATATTGGGAAGAAAAGTTCCATTTGTGCACGACGAAATAAACATTTCATAGGCCCTACTCCATATAGCTAATGGCAACAACATCACAGAAGCTCTGTTGCTGCTTGCAGCTTTCACTTCTGAGAGGAGTTGCTTCCTGTGGTCCTTATCATGGTGCCTCCCAGTGATTTCTTAATGGTTGTGACTTGTGACATCTATTCTTCAATTTTCTATTGTTTTGTTTCTTAGATAGAAGGTTGTGTCCTCTTTTGGTGGCGCAAAATTACTTGCACTTTGGAAGACGTATTGTTTGCGGACTAGCAATTGGTTCAACATTTCTATTCTAATCTGTGAACATGGCTAGTTTGCAGTAGTTTGTTGTTTTAATAATGTAATTGTGCAAAGTATTTATTTTTGTAATTACTAAAGCTTTTAAAGATGTAAACATTATAAAAGTGTTTTTACCTTGAAAAAGGAATGCACTAAGAAAGATACTTTTCAAAATGTGTCTTGTACATTTTTTCATAACGTTGGAAAAAATTGCAATTGTGCAAACATTGTGTAATAAACTAAGATAAAAGCAGTTTTATTGTAGTTTTATTAATAGATCATGTTGCATTTAAAGGTAAAAGAACCTTGGGCTAGACATGTTGAGAATACAAAACTATTGAACTTACATTTCAAGGCCGCAAAAACCATTTTGAATGTATCAGTTTAAAGTGATTTTATCAGTTTAACTTTCTGTGTTCAACATATCTGAAACGTTGATTTTGGATGTCTCTGATCATGATCGAAGAAGATAAGCCACTGAAATGACTCAAATACATCCGAAACTTTTAATGGAAATAAAAAAGTTCACAAGAAATCCTTAATAATAAAAAAACATACAATAAAACATTTAGCTGTTGCACTTCACAAGTCACCACCATATTTTATATTGTAGGTCCTTTCAGAAGCTAAATACCGTATTAGAAAACATACATTTTGTCACTAAGTATCCATTTGACGCAGTTTAAAACTGATTGCATACTTATCATTGCTTCGAAGATGTGATTGCATCTAATTACTTTCATGTTTTCTCACATTTACATGCACAACACGACATACACATACATCACATAACTACAACAACAACAAACAACAACAAAGCCTTATCCCACTAGGTGGGGTCGACTACATGGATCATACGACGCCATTCGTTGATCCATGTTCATAAGATTCGACATGATTTTATGCTGGCTGTCGGGGTCTAACACAACCCTACATACATCACATAACTAAGTGATAAAATTAGACTATCGTCGGTACTTAGCACATTGATTTCCATGTCTATGGTCGGATTTATAGCACATTGATTTCCAAGTCTATCGTCGGTACTTAGCACATACATCACATTGCTTCTTTCTTGGACAAAATTAGCAACTTCTTCTTGATTGCGAGATCCCAAGTTATAACAAGCTCTTATCCTCATATCACAGAAAAAGGTGACATGGCCATGGCAGTTCTCACTTCCCTGGTAAAGAGGATCTCGTCCTTGGTCCCACGTACTTCCTCGTCTTCAAGGGAGCCTCCTTCCTCGGCTGAGCAGCAGCTCCAAGATTTGGCAGACACCATGAAGAGCATCCATGCAATTCTTGAAGATGCAGAAGAGAAGGATATAAGCGACAAGTCCGAGCAGCTTCGCCTGAGAGAGCTCAAAGAGGTGGCTTATGATGCCGAGGACGCAATAGATGAGTACGAATATGAAGTGCTCCGGGCCAAAGTGGAAGCTAGAAGGAAGGTCATGGCCTGCCAAATGATTGATGGTGAGCGTGCAGATGAGGTAATATTTGACTGGAACTCTTATCATCCAAGGATTTCTGTCTCAAATGAATTGATAAGTAGAGTGAAAGAGATTAGGGAGAGCTTTAAAGGGATCACAGACGATTGAAAACACATTAGCTTAAGAGAGAAAGATGGCAAGAGAAGAAGAGTAAAAAAGTGGAAGCCCATAGAAACCACTTCCTACTTTGACGAGAATAAAACTTTTGGTAGGCAAGATGAGAAGGATAAGGTAATCAAGTGGTTACTAGAAAGGCCAAATGAATCTGATGAAGGTAGAGTTTCGGTGCTTCCTATAGTTGGTATGGGTGGACTAGGCAAAACTACACTTGCACAGATGGTGTATCATGACCCAAGAGTGCATCATCACTTTCATCTCAAAGGATGGATATGTGTTTCGGAAGAGTTCAATGTTGAAACTCTATTGTCAAGAATTTTTGCCTCTTTTGGTATGGTTTGGAAGAGTTATATGAGTTTAAATAAGACTCTTGAGGCTCTTAAAAGAAAGTTAAAAGAGAAAGAGTTCTTTTTGGTACTAGATGATGTTTGGAATCAAAGCTTTGAGCTTTGGGATTCATTAAAAGGTATATTAGTTGATGCTGGCGTAGGCAAAATTCTAATGACCACTCGAAATGAGAGTGTTGCAAAAATTATGCAAACAACTAATCCAATTAAGCTACAAATTTTACCTTTCGATAGTTGTTGATCATTGTTTACAAAGATTTGTTTTGAAGCTCGACATTATGGATTGAAACATAATTTCTTGGACATCGGTAAGAAGATCGTTGAAAAGTGTCGAGGGTTACCTTTGGCCATCAAGGTTCTTGCAAGTTTTCTTAGTATTGAAGATGATGAAGAAACATGGATAGAAATATTGGATAGCAAGATATGGGAAATTGGTGATGAAAATGACCACATCTTGCCAGTTTTGAAATTGAGCTATGATCAAATGCCAACAGAATTGAGACAATGTTTTATGTACTTGTTCTTGTTTCCAAAGGATTCACTACTTAAACAATCAACTATAGTTCAACAATGGATGGCGAATGGATTCCTTCGGCCAAGGGGAAAAATGAGGGAAGAAGATATAGGCAATGGTTATTTCAAAGAATTATTGCATAGGTCGATTCTACAGCATCATAAAGATAATCGCAGAATATTTGTGATGCATGACCTTATTCATGATTTAGCGCAAGACCTTGCTAAAGCTGAGTATTTATTGATAAGCACAGACAAATTACATGATCACACTATTCCTAGAACAATTCGACACATGTCCATTCTTATCAAGGAGAATTTTAAAGTAACGGATTTGGAGCCATTATTTGGAACAGAGCTTCACCTAAGGACACTCATGTTTCATTCGGTGAGAGATTTTCCAATTAACGATTTGATGCCCCATTTGATGCATAATTTGAGAATTCTTAGAATACTCAATTTTTGTATACATTAATCGAGGGAGGAAAAAGTAAGCTTGGGTTTCATTGATGCTCTTAAGCACTTAAGATACTTCGGTTCTAATATACGAATTGTTGATGTTCTTGAATCGGTGTACAGTCTTTATTATCTTCAGACTTTAGATCTTAAACGCAGTTACTTTGATTTACCCAAACGTATTGGAGATCTAATAAACTTGCGTAATTTCTCTGGGGGTCCGCGGTACAGAATGCCAAATGAGCTTAGGGAGCTAACCGACCTTCGGAAGTTGAGAAATTTTGTGGTAGGTGCTGAAACGTGCAAGTGCAAACTGAGACATTTGAAGGACTTCGTCAATCTTAGAGGAAAGTTGAGCGTCAGTGGACTTGAGACGGTTGGTCCTTGTGATTTTACTCCTTCAGAATCATATATGAAGACCATGACTGGGATTCTGGAACTGGGGCTATGTTGGTATAACATGGTTGACTATGATGAGAAATTGGCGGAACAGGTGTTGGAATGTCTCCGTCCCATCCCACTGTACATGGCTATCCAGGTGCCGTTCTGCCGTTGTGGTTGGGTTCCTTCTCCAAACTAGAAGAATTAACTTTAGACTGCCCCAGGATCACATCTCTGCCAACACTTGGTCAGCTGCCTCGTTTGAGACGTCTTGATATAGGACGCACGGAAAGAGTGGAAACTGTTGGGCATGAGTTGCTCTGTTCTTCGACGTTTTCCGCAGTTGCTGCTACTTGTACAAAAGAGGATGATGTGACGAGAAGCTGCTTTCCACTGTTGGGGACCTTAAGTTTTTACCAAAATGTCGAATGGGAAGAGTGGCACGGGTGAAGGACGCTGACTTTCCGTGCCTTTGTGCTCTTGACTTCATCACTGCCTGCTCTTGGGAGCCTCTTAATTAGTTGCTGTCCTACATTAACGATCTCGTCCCTTCCTTCAGTCACTGAATTAATTCTTTGCACCGAGTGGAATCCCGAGATCCTCATCTTCAGAGACCGCTTACCAATGCTCCAAGATTTGTTCATAATCGGATTGAAGGACGACTCTTTTACTTTCCCCGAAAGCCAGATCCTACGCGCAATTAAGAAGCTAAGTATTCGTTGCTGCGAGGAGTTGAGGTCTATAGGGGGATTTGGCAACCTCGCTTCTCTTCAGCATTTGGAGATTTACAGATGTCGTAACCTACACATCTCTCCGGACGAGCGCCTCCCTCCCAACGTGCAGGACGTGCGGATACATCAATCTCCATTTGTTAAGAGTTGGTACCAGCATCAAATTTGGGAAGGCTCAGGCGATCATCAGGTGAAATGAGGAGATGTCCACGCTCTTATTAATGAAACATGCAAGCCACAGAAGAAGTGAAAAACTAATATTCACTATTCCTTCTGATTCATTCTTGTCAATGCAGATGGATCCGGAGTTTGAGCCGGAGGATGATGATTATTTGCTTGAAGGGATGTCGGTGAGTTGAACGTCTGAACTTTCTTGTATAGAATTTCTTCCAATTAAACTGAATTCATCATCTCCCTTTTGGATAAGCAACAAAATAAGTAAACTTTTTGTGAATGAAGCAGAATGTCTCTTTTATGCCTATTATTGCAGATGAATTCAGAATCTGAGGAGGACCAGGACGATTATGTGAATCAAGCAGACGTCAGCGGCTTGAACATCTGATGTTTGTCATGTAAACTTTTTGTTGACTTCAGCTCTGTTTCTCTTGTTGTTTATCACGTCAACGCCTTTTCCTTTGTTTTGAACGTAATCCTGATGGACTTACTTAACTATAATTATTACTCTTCATGATAAGTTGATTCCTAAAGCTGCCTCTTCTTTCTCTAGTGCAATTTCAGTTCCTAAACCTGCTCTGATAAAATTGTCATTTTGATGTATTTCAGGAGGGCGATCACCCTCCGGGTCTTCTTGATAATTATGTATGTGGAATTCTCTGATTAATAGATGATTTATTTTCTTTAAAAAACAATTGGTGAAGTTTACGAATGTTAATCGGCTCAAGAAGTTCTTAGGCTTCGACCAAAAAATCTCTCTTGTTCCAAGTATTAGCAATTTGTGATTATATCCTACATCTCAATTTATATTCTCCATAAGTGGAAGCAATAAATTTTGTGATTATAATTAATAAATGCTAACTAGCTATCAAGAATTATGTTCAATAAATATTTTTTTCTTGGAACGAGGAAAAGAAAATTATATTTAATGCTCTATCTATCTATCTATCTATCTATTTATTTCCTTGTAAAGTAGTGGATTGAAAGAAAATAATGCTGGAAATATCCCAGAAGAAAGAATAAAGAGGTTGCAACAGAAAAATGTCATGGATTCCAAAATCCAAATACCTCGGACGAGTAATAAGACGGAATAAGTTGGTTTTGTGATATTGATTTCAAGTCATTCGTCCCAACCAAACCAAATCAGGCAAATCTATTTTTACATCTTTGTATCTTCATTTCAGGCTTTTCTCATTAAATCCCATTAGCGTTTTTCTTTTCTCAAAAAAACTCCATAAAGTAGAAATTATCATAAAATTTCGATATGCATTCACTTATCATAACATAGTTTCAATTATCATTAAAAAAATACCTGTCCGCTGTATGCCGCCTATATATCTATCTGGGATGTTTGAAATGAGGTGCCAATATTCTCCGGATCCTTTTGCGCATTTCTTTCCAAGTTCAGGACAGCCACCAATTTCCAGCCGTTGGAGTCGTTGAAGCAAAACTTCTGGTAATGACGTCAGATTCTTGCATCTCCATATTTTCAACTTCTCGAGAGCTGTTAGGCCTTCAGGCAATGACGTCAGATTCTCGCAATTCCCTATTTCCAATTTCTGGAGAGCAGTTAGGCCTTCAGGCAATGACGTCAGATTCTCGCAACTCCATATTTCCAACTCCCGAAGAGCAGTTAGGCCTTCAGGCAATGACGTCAGATTCTCGCAACTATCTATTCTTAACTTCTGGAGAGCAGTTAGGCCTTCAGACAATGACGTCAGATTCTCGCAATTCCGTATTTCCAACTTCTGGAGAGCAGTTAGGCCTTCAGGCAATGATGTCAGATTCTCGCAATACATTATTTCCAACTCCGGAAGAGATGTGAGGTCTTGGTTTCCTGCTGCGAGGGTTATTATGTTTGGGCACACCTGAATGCGTAATAATTTTAGTGATGCAGGGCAACTCAACAGAAGAGAAGGATATAAGCGATAACTCCGAGCAGCTTCGCCTGAGAGAGCTCAAAAGGTGGCTTATGATGCCGAGGACGCAATAGATGAGTACGAATATGAAGTGCTCCGGGCCAAAGTGGAAGCAAGAAGGAAGGTCATGGCCTGCCAAATGAATGATGGTGTGCGTGCAGATGAGGTAATATTTGACTGGAACTCTTATCATCCAAGGATTTCTGTCTCAAATGAATTGATAAGTAGAGTGAAAGAGATTAGGGAGAGCTTTAAAGAGATCACAGACGATTGGAATCACATTAGCTTAAGAGAGAAAGATGGCAAGAGAAGAGTAAAAAAGTGGAAGCCCATAGAAACCACTTCCTACTTTGACGAGAATAAAACTTTTGATAGGCAAGAAGAGAAGGATAAGATAATCAAGTGGTTACTAGAAAGACCAAATGAAACTAATGAAGGCAGAGTTTCGGTGCTTCCCATAGTTGGTATGGGCGGATTAGGCAAAACTACACTTGTCCAGATGGTATATCATGATCCAAGAGTGCTTCAACACTTTGGTCTCAAAGGGTGGGTATGTGTTTCTCATGAATTCAATGTTGAAAATCTATTGAGAAGAATTTATAACTCTTTGAGTAAGGCCACTAATAGTTCTATGAGTTTAAATCAGATTCTTGAGGCTCTTAAAAAAGGATTGAGAGGGAAAGAGTTCTTTTTGGTACTAGACGATGTTTGGAATCAAAGCGTTGTTCTTTGGAATTCATTGAGAAGCCTCTTTGTTGATGTTGGTGTAGGTAAAATTCTAATGACCAGTCGAAGTGAGAGTGTTGCAAAAACTATGCAAACAACTCATCCAATTAAGCTCCAAATTTTATCTTTCAATAATTGTTGGTCATTGTTTACTAAGATTTGTTTTGAAGCTCAGCGTTATGAACTAAAACTTGATTTCTTGGACATCGGGAAGAAGATCGTTGAAAAGTGTCAAGGGTTACCTTTGGCTATCAAAGTTCTTGCAAGTTTTCTTAGTATGGAAGATGATGAAGGAACATGGATAGAAATATTGGATAGTGAGTTATGGAACATTTACGAAGAAAATGATGGCATCTTGCCAGCTTTGAAATTGAGCTATGATAATATGCCAAGAGAATTGAAACAATGCTTTATGTACTTGTGCTTGTTTCCAAAGAATTCTCCACTTAAACAAGCAACTATAGTTCAACAATGGATGTCAAATGGATTCCTTCATGCAAGGGGGAAAAAGAGGGAAGAAGATATAGGCAATGATTATTTCAAAGAATTATTACATAGGTCAATTCTTCAACATCATAATAAAACTATGGAAAATTTATGATGCATGACCTTATTCATGATTTAGCACAAGATGTTGCTAAAGGTGAGTACTTATTGATGAGCACAGATAAAGTGTTTGTCCACATGATTCCTAAAACCATTCGGCACATGTCTGTTATTGTGAAGGATAATTTTGAAACAAAAGATTTGGAACCACTATATGAAACAAAGCTTCATCTAAGAACGTTGATGTTTCATTCCCTGAGAGATTTTCCAATTAACATTTTGATGCGTTATTTGATGCATAATTTGATAAATCTCAGGACACTGAATTTCCGTATACGTCAATTGAAGGACGAAAAAGTAACCTTGGATTTCATTGATATTCTTAAGCACTTAAGATACCTGGGTTCTAACATGCATATTGTCGATATTCCTGAATCAGTGTGAAACCTTTATTATCTCCAAACTTTAGATCTTAAGCAAAGCTCCTTAAATTTATCTGGACGTGTTAGAGATCTAATTAACTTGCGTAATTTCTCTGGGCGTACGAGATATGGTATGCCACGTGAAGTTGGGGAGTTAACCAACCTTCAAAAATTGAGACATTTCGTAGTCGGTTCTGAAACTTGGAACTGCAAATTGAGACATTTGAAAGGTTTTGTCAATCTCAGAGGAAAGTTGAGGGTAAGTGCACTTGAGAGTGTTGATGCTTCTGATTTTACTCCTTCAGAATCTTATTTGAAAACCAAGACAGGGATCATGCAATTAGAATAATAAGGGCGACTGTGATGAGAGATTGGCGGAACAGGTGTTGGAATGTCTCCGTCCGCACCCCAACATCAGAAGTTTGGCTATAGTTGGCTATCCAAGTGCCATCTTGCCTATGTGGTTGAGTTCCTTCTCCAAGCTTGAAGAATTAATTTTCTGGCGTACAAAGGTGACATCTCTGTCAGTACTTGGTCAGCTGCCTCGACTGAAACATCTTTCCGTAGATCGAATGGAAGGAGTGAAAACGGTTGGGCGTGAGTTGCGCTGCTTCCCGTCGCTGGAATATTTGTATTTTTACTTTGCTTACCAGTGGGAGGAGTGGCACGGGGTGGAGGACTCCGACTTCCCATGCCTACGTCATCTCGTCTTCCAAGGCTGCCCAAAGCTACGTAGTTTTCCGCATTTATCAGATCTTGATTGCGTTGTAATTGTTTCTTGTCCTGAATTGAGGCTCCCATCCCTTCCTTCGGTCACTAAATTACAACTTCTCATTGAATGGAACCCCGAGGTCCTCTTAAGCGACTGCCTACCGATGCTCCGAGATTTGGAAATTAGTGAATTGAAGGACGACACTTTTGTCTTTCCGGATAGCCAAATCGTACGCTCAATTGAGAAGTTAAGTATTAGCTACTGCAGGGAACTCAAATGCATAGCAGGACTTGGTAATCTCGCTTCTCTGAAGAATTTGAAGATCTACAAATGTCGCCACCTACAAATCTCTGCGGACGAGCGCCTCCCACCCGACGTGCAGGATGTGCAGATACATCAATCCCCGTTTGCTAAGAGTTGGTACCAGCATCAAATTTCGGAAGGCTCAGGTGACCTTCAGGTGAAAAATCAGGAGATGTAGCACTTTAAGTAATGAAACATGCAAACCACATAAGTGAAACTGATATTTACTAATTCTTCTGATTGATGCTTGTAATGCAGATGGATCGGGAGTCTGAATCAGAGGATGATGGTTATCGAGTTGACGTAATGTCGGTGAGTTGAACGTCTGAACTTTTCTATATGAAATTTCTTCCAATTCAGCTAAAATATTGATCAGTGACTCATTGAATCACTTTTTGTTCATCATCTCAATAAAAGAAGAAAAAAAGATAATAAACAAAAAACCTTTAGATAGTGTCCTGTTAAACTAATTTGGTCGGAATAAGCAACAAAGAATGCTAGCATCTATTAATTTGTCTCTCTTATGTTTATTAATGCAGGCGAATTCAGAATCCGAGCAGGACGAGGACAATTCTGTGATTGAAGCAGACATCGGTGGCTTGAACATCTGATCTTCGTCATGTAAATTTTCATCGATTTCAGCTCTGTTTCTCTTGTTTTTTGTCAGTCAATGCCTTTTCCTTTGTTTTGACTGCAATCCTGATAGACTTAACTATAATTATTACTGTTCATGATAAGTTGATTCCTAAAGCTGCTTCTTCTTCCTGTAGGACAATTTCAGTTCCTGAACCTGCTCTGATAAAACTCTCATTTTGATGTATTTTCGGAGGACGACCCCCGCTCCGGGACTTCTTGATGTTATGTATCTGGACTCCTCAGGTTTTCTGATTAATAGATAATTTCTTTTCTTTAAAGTAAACAAAAAGTTGGTGAAGTTTACCACTGTCAATTTGTTATTTTTATCCACATGAACTGATCTTTGCATTCCTGCCTTTTAGATTATTTGCTAAAAGAGTTTCCAATGAATCCACTTTATGTGTTTAAGTAAACAAATCCACACGGTCAAACGAACTAACTTGTGTAGTGAACAGTCCAATACGTGAGCTCGAAGGGCATTGAAAAGCCTTTCCAAAATAAGTGGCATCAACATCGAATTTTGAACTGTTGAGACAAACATCTGGTCAAGTTGAGATGCAATATGCTGTGCGCTAATCAGGTAACCGACATGCAAATATCAAAAATTATGATTGAAGTTACAGTGCAGATGGATTTGCAAATAGCAAAACATATATTTTTTCTTGTTTTTTTTTCAAAGCAGATAGAATTGCAGCCTCAGCAGGCTACCAGGATTGAAGTTTCAGTGATGGATCATCTGAGCTTGTTCATGTAAAATTACAGTGAAATTGCTGAACATCTGGAAACAATGATTATTCATGTAATAATGATTATCGCATTTATAGTGATGATGTTGATCATCAATTAATTTCAAAAGCATTTGTATGTAGAAGCATTCGACCATATGAAGTAATATTATCTACCCTCAAATTATAAGTATATTTCTTGTCTACTTGTCTCGCTTTTAATCCTCAACTGACCAAGAGTTCCTAAAATTGAAAAGAAACATGAAGATTTGAAGTTAATCAAGTATATCATTTTTAAATTAATGAAATAATTTTAGATGAAATGTAATTGCCAAATTTCTGTCATACATGCAAATGCACTACATATTTTAGCAATACCATAAATTGCTCAAGTTACAGTCCCATTTTTCATCAATGAGCAAATCAGATACAAATAGATTGTGCAAAGGAGTAGCTATGTTGACAAAAGATGGAGTGCAGAATATCCAGGGATGAAAAACTTGAAGCTTTGACTTTAGACAATTGCAACATCACATCCCTTCCGTTAAGACGACTGAACAAAGTGAGTTCCTCTGTTCTATCGTGATGACTTTAGACGATGTGTTCCCCAGTGATCCACCTTTTGAGAATTAGTTTCTATCGTGATGACTCTTTGGTTTTTCCTGATAGACAGCCTACATTCTGTGTGCCTTTTAGAGGAACTAGTTAATGTTAAACTGTTAGGAAGTATAGTGTCGTCGTCTTTACATGCTCAGAATCGGCTCTGCTCTGCTCACTGTAGGATCTGAGTTGCAGTACAGTGTTTTCTTCTCTTCCTTATTGTAACAGTGGAGTCTTTGCAGCAGTTTTGGTCTCGGTTTATTAGTTTCATATCAGTTTCATTTTGCTATAAATAGGTGTCAAGAGTTGTAGTCGAAGCCCTTTGGTGTGTTCTTTCTAATGTCTTTTACATTTGAACAGAAATGTAGTTTTCTTCTTTCCCGTGTTTCCCTTTTCTTGCTTGTCTTCCATTCTTCCGATCTATCAACGGTGGTCACCGGAGCTCATGGATTTTGAGTTGACATAAACAAATCGGGTCACGTCTCATACCTCATTGGCATATTAGAGGTGGTTTATAGCTGAAATAACTCAGTTGCAATACAGTTTGATTGCTCCACTAATTGAAGATAATTTGAGGTGTTAAATGAGATTTTAGATGAATGTATTATTATTTTAAGGACTGTAATGCATCAGCAAACAAGCCGTTGCAGCCAAGCTGCAACGGTTTGCCTCATGGAAGCATAAAAATGATGATGATCAGAGCAATTCTGGTAATTCTATCTGGAGATTAACTTTTTTTTAAGTAAAGAGTGCTACTTATCCATTCCTAACAAAATAGTGTCCCAAAAATTGGAGGACCCACGTGAGTTAATGAGTCCTCCCAAAAATTGAGATAGCTTGTGGTATGCCACATGAGGTTAGGGAGCTAAGCCACCTTCGAAAATTGAGATATCTTGTGGCCGGTGCTGAAACGTGGAAGTGCAAGTTGAGACATTTGAAGGACCTCGTCAATCTTGGACTTGAGATGGTTGGTCCTTGGTCCTCGTGATTTTACTCCTTCAAAACTTTATTTGAAAACCATGAGAGGAACTGTAGAATTAGAGCTACGGTGGGATGATGATGCAAATAACATGGTTGACTGTAACGATAAATTGGAATGTCTCCGTCCTCATCCCGACATAAACATTTGGGTATCTATAACTATCCGGGTGTCATCTTGCCGTTGTGGCTGGGTTCCTTCTCCAAAACTCGAAGAATTATTTTTACTCTGTCCCAAGATCACATCTCTGCCATCACTTGGTCAGCTGCCTCGTTTAAAATGTCTTGATATAGGACGAATGGAAAGAGTGGAACCTGTAGGGCGTGAGTTGCTCTGTTCGTCGAGTCCTGATGATGCAGAGAGAAGTAACTTCGCGTCGATGGAGGATCTTTGTTTTTTCAAATATGCAAATCTACCTGCTCTTGAGAGACTCTTCATTATATCCTTTATTACGGCTCCCATCTCTTCCCTCAGTCACCGAATTAAAACTCTGCTTAGAGTGGAACCCCGAGATCCTCATATTCAGTGATTGCTTACCGATGCTCCAAGATTTGTTCATAATCAAATTGAAGGACGACTCTTTTATTTTTCTCGATAGCCAAATCCTACACTCAATTAAGAAGTCAAGTATTTGTTGCTGCGAGGAATCGAGGTCTATAAGGGGATTTGGCAACCTCGCTTCACTTCAGCATTTGGAGATCCGCAATTGTCGTCACCTACAGATCCCTCCGGACGAGCGCCTCCCTCCCAACGTGCAGGATCAATCCCCATTTGCTAAGAGTTGGTACCAGCGTCAAATTTGTGACGGCTCAGGCGATCTTCATGTGAACTGAGGTCATGTCCACGCTTCTATTAATGAACAAGTGAAACTAATATTTACTAATTCTTCTGAAACTATTAATGCTTGCCAATGCAGATGGATCCGGTGTCGGAGCAAGAGGATGATGATTATTCGGTTGAAGGGTTGTGGGTGAGTTTAATGTCTGAACATTTCATATAAAATTTCGTTGAATTCGGCTAATTTGAATTCGTCTGTTTGTAAATTTGAGTTTAATGCTCCCGGTTGGATCTCTTTTTTTCTTCTCATGTCAACAATTGTTTATTGCTTGCCATTGAGATACATTACTTCTGTATGCATATGGTCGACCTGTTAAAATTAATTCGTCTCTTGCATGTTTATTGGTAGATGAATTCAGGGACGAGGACGATCCTGTGATTAAAGCAGACGTCAGCGGCTTGAACATCTGATCTTTTCTTGTAAATTTTCTATTTTCATCAATTTCACCTTGCAATTCGGCAGTTCTACTTCTCTTGCTCCTCATCGCATCAATACTTTTCTGAAATGCTTCAGTGTGGTTCTTACAGAATTGTAGAACTTTACTACCTTCTTTAGGCTTATGTGATGAATCAAATTTGTTGCTACAGGTACAAAGGCCTTCTACCCGTGTAGCTTCATCATCAAAGTGCAACCAAAACACAAGCAGGTGAGGGCAATTTTACTTCTTAATGCATGAATGAAACTACTTATCCAACATGTTACTCTGCATTCTGTACCCACAGGCAACTAATTCCAAGCATGAAGGAAGCAGAATTATTTTCTATAGCCTTTTGGAAAAGATGATACTTCCTTTTGGTCGGAACAGAAAATTTCATTGCAATAATCTCCACAACAGCTAAAAATTTAGCTCCCTGGATGCAGACTCTTTCAAGGCATTAGCCAAAGAAAATGTTTTAAAACAAGACTAGACAGATATGAAACATTAAAGCAAATGTCTTTCTACACTTTGAAGGGTATAAGTCATTTTTTCATATCATGATATTGGGAAGAAAGGCTCCATTTGCGCACCAAGATATGAAACATTTCAGAGGCCCTACTCCACATTGCTAATGGCAACAACATTACAGAAGCTCTGTTGCTACTTGCAGCTTTCAGTTCTGAGTGGAGTTGCTTCCTGTGGTCCTTATCATGGTGCCTCCCAGTGATGTGAGCTTATATAACCGTTGAAGCATCTTTGTTTATTATTTTATTGGTTGTGAACTCTATTTTTGGATTTTGCATTGTTTTGTTTCTTAGGTAGAAGGTTGTGTCCTCTTTTGGTGGCCAAAATTACTTGCACTTTGGAACACTAATTGTTTGCAGACTTGCAATTGGTGCAATTTGGCGTCTCCATTTCTATTATAATCTGTGAACACGGTTAGTTTGCAAAGTATAATTACGCGAAGTGTTTATTTTTGTAATTACGCAAAGTATTTATTTTTGTAATTACAAAAGCTTTTTAAAGATATAAACGAACATTCTAAACATGTGTTTACCTTGAAAAAGAAATGCACTACGAAGATACTTTTCAAAATGTGTTTGAAACGGAAAAATTGCAAACTGTCCGTACATCGTATAATGAAAAATAAGATAAAAACAGTTTTATTGTAGTTTTATTAATAGACCATGTTGTATTTAAAGGTAAAAAAAATCCTAGAACTAGACATGTTGAGAAACAAAAAGGATGCAAAACTCTTGTACTTGATACATTGCAAGGCTGCAAAAAAAATTTTGAATGTATTAATTTAACTACTAAAAAATAAATTGATTTATCAATTGTTGTGCACTCGATAGTAGTATTTTAACTGACTGTGTTCAAAATATGTAGAACGTCGATTTTGGATGACTCAAATGCATCCGAAATAAAAGACAAGAGTGGTCAATTTTTCTTTTCACGTTACTTTCAGATCTTCATTTTCTTCGAAGCTCATGCCTTAGCATATTTATTTATATAGTCTAGTTTAATAGAAACAAAAAAAGTTCACAAGAAAACATTTAGCTAAATAAAAAACATTTAGCTCTTGCAACACCACAAGTCTCAGATATGTCCATCATGAGAGTTGAGATCTGTATTTACTACTCGCATAAGTTCTTCGGCCTTCGGTATGTACATTATTTTTTCACACGTCATCATTCAGCCATGTTGTTATTTTTTTTATTTTGTTTTCCTTCTATTAGAAATTTAGAAGCCAAATACGAAACATACATTTTGACACTAAGTACCCATTTGCCGCAGTTTAAAACTGATTGCATACTTATCATTGCGTCGAAGATGTGATTGCATCTAATTAACATACATCGCACAAGCTTTTACTCTTTGCATGTTTTCTCACATTTGCATGCACATACATCACAGAATTAAGTAATAAAATTAAACTATTGTCGCTACTTAGCACATTGATATCCAAGTCTATGCTTGGATTTGTTGTCGCTACTTAGCACATTGATTTCTTTCTTAGACAAAACCAGCATCTTCTTCTTGATTACAAGATCCCAAGTTATAACAAGCTCATATCCTCATATCACAGAAAAAAGGTGCAGTCGAATCAGAACACCCCCGAATCATGGCCATGGCAGTTCTCACTTCCCTCCTAAAGAGGATCTCGTCCTTGGTCCCACAGGCTTCCTCGTCTTCAAGGGAGCCTCCTTCCTCGGCTGAGCAGCAGCTCCATGATTTGGCAGACACCATGAAGAGCATCCACGCGGTGCTTGAAGATGCAGAAGAGAAGGATATAAGTGACAACTCCGAACAGCTTCGCCTGAGAGAGCTCAAAGAGGTGGCTTATGATGCTGAGGATGCAATAGATGAGTACGAATATGAAGTACTTCGGGCCAAAGTGGAAGCTAGAAGGAAGGTCATGTCCTGCCGCATGAACGACAGTGAGCATGCAGATGAGGTAATATTTGACTGGAACTCTTATCATCCGAGAATTTCTGTCTCAAATGAATTGATAAGTAGAGTGAAAGAGACTAGGGAGAGATTTAAAGAAGTCACAGACGAATGGAATCGCATTATCTTAAGAGAGAAAGATGGAAAGAGAAGGAGAGTTAAAAAGTGGAAGCCCATAGAAACCACTTCCTACTTTGATGAGAATAAAACTTTTGGTAGGCAAGATGAGAAGGATAATATAATCAAGTGGTTACTAGAAAGACCGAATGAAACTAATGAAGGTAGAGTTTCGGTGCTTCCCATAGTTGGCATGGGCGGATTAGGCAAAACTACACTCGCACAAATGGTATATCACGATCCAAGAGTACACGAACACTTTGGTCTCAAAGGATGGATATGTGTTTCGGAGGATTTCAATGTCGTAAATCTATTGACAAGAATTTGTACCTCTTTCAATATGGCCACTAATAGTTCCATGAGTTTAAATCAGATTCTTGAGGCTCTTAAAAAAGGGTTGAGAGGGAAAGAGTTCTTTTTGGTACTAGACGATGTTTGGAATCAAAGCATCGATCTTTGGAATTCACTGAGAAGTCTCTTAGTTGATGTTGGCATAGGTAAAATTCTAATGACTAGTCGAAGTGAGAGTGTTGCAAAAATTATGCAAACAACACATCCAATTAAGATACAAATTTTATCTTTCAATAATTGTTGGTCGTTGTTTACGAAGATTTGTTTTGAAGCGCGGCATAATGAGCTAAAATGTAATTTCTCGAACATCGGGAAGAAGATCGTTGAAAAGTGTAGAGGGTTACCTTTGGCTGTCAAAGTTCTTGCAAGTTTTCTTAGTATGGAAGATGATGAAGAAACATGGATAGAAATATTGGATAGTGAGTTATGGAACATTTATGATGAAAATGATGGCATCTTGCCGGCTCTGAAATTGAGCTATGATAATATGTCAACAGAATTGAAACAATGCTTTATGTACTTGTGCTTGTTTCCAAAGGATTCTCCACTTAAACAAGCCACTATAGTTCAACAATGGATGGCAAATGGATTCCTTCACCCAAAGGGGAAAAAGAGGGAAGAAGATATTGGCAATGATTATTTCAAAGAATTATTGCAGAGGTCGATTCTTCAGCATCACAATGACAAACATGGAAAATTTATGATGCATGACCTTATTCATGATTTAGCACAAGAGGTTGGTAAATCTGAATATTTATTGATAAACACAGACAAATTGGATGATCATATGATTCTTAGAACAATTCGACACATGTCCATTTTTCTCAAGGAGAATTTCAAAACAAAAGATTTGGAGCCCTTATATGATACAACGCTTCGTTTAAGAACACTCATGTTACATTCAACGAGGGAATTTCCAATCAACAATTTGATGCCTTATTTGATGCATAATTTGACAAATCTTAGGACACTCAATTTTCGTGTACAGCAATTCAGGAAGAAAAAAATAACTTTAGGTTTTGTTGATAACCTAAAGTACTTGAGATACTTGGGAACTAATATGAATGTTGTCGATATTCCTGAATCAGTGTACAATCTTTATCATCTTCAAACTTTAGATCTTAAGCGCAATACATTCCATTTATCTGCACGCATTGGAGATCTAGTTAACTTGCATAATTTCTCTGGGCATTCTCAGCACGGCATGCCACAAGAGGTGAGAGAGCTTGCCCACCTTAGAAAATTGAGACATTTCGTAGTGGGCGCTGAAACTTGGAAATGCAAATTGAGACATTTGAAGGACTTTGTCAATCTTAGAGGAAAGTTGCGAGTAAGTGGACTTGAGACGGTTGGTCCATCTGATTTTACTCCTTCGGAATCTTATCTGAAAACCAAGACCGGGATTGTGGATTTGGAGCTATTTTGGGATTGGGATGCAAATAGCGTGGTCGAGTATGATGAGAAATTGGCGGAACAGGTGTTGGAATGTCTCCGTCCCCATCCCCACATCAAAAGTTTGCATATATATTTCTATCCAAGTGCCATCTTGCCGTTGTGGTTGGGTTCGTTCTTGAAACTCGAATATTTAAGTTTATGGTGCCCCAAGGTCACTGCTCTGTCAACACTTGGTCAGCTGCCTCGTCTGAAAAATCTCGAAATAAATGAAATGAGAAGTATGAAAGTAGTTGGTCGGGAGTTGCTCTGCTCTTTTTGTCCTGCTGCTGCTACTGGTACAGAAAACAATGACGTAAAAAGAAGCAGCTTCCCGTCGCTTGAATCTTTGTATTTTAACTATAATGTCGAATGGGAGGAGTGGCACGGGGTGGAGGACGCTGACTTTCCATGCCTTCGTAGACTTCATTTCCATGAGTGCCCAAAGCTACGCATTTTTCCGCATCTACCTGCTCTTGATAGCCTCTCAATTACTCGCTGTCCTAAGTTGAGGCTCCCATCCCTTCCTTCAGTCACTGAATTAAGACTTTCAATAGAATGGAATCCCGAGATCCTCTTCAACGACTGTCTACCGATGCTCCGACATTTGGACATGAGAGAATTGGACGATGACTCTCTTGTTTTTCCCGATAGCCAAATCCCACGTTCAACTGAGAAGCTAAGTGTTCGCTACTGTAAGGAACTCAAATCTATATCAGGACTTGGTAATCTCACTTGTCTCCGGCATTTGGAGATCGACAGATGTCGTCACCTACAGATCTCTCAGGACGAGCGCCTCCCTCCCAACCTGAAGGATGTGCAGATACATCAATCTCCATTTGCCAAGAGTTGGTACCAACATCAAAGTCGGCACGTTTCAGGCGATCATCAGGTGAAATGAGGAGATGTCATTATCTTTTTAGTAAGGAAACATTCAAACAACAGGATAACTAAAACTAATATTTACTAATTCTTCTCACTCATTTTTTTCAATGCAGATAGATCCGGAGTCTGAGCCGGAGGATGATGATTACGCGGTTGAAGCCGTGTCGGTGAGTTTAGCATCTGAACTTTTCATAAAACATTTCTTCGAATTCAGCTGAAATATCGATCAGCTCTTGATTGAATCATTTTCTGCTTTTCATGTCAACAAAAGAAGAAAAAGAAATAATAAACATAAGTTTTGTAGATCGTTTATTGCTTGCGATTAAGATTACTTATGTGTGCAGATAAACAACAAAGTAAACTAACATTTACTAACTCGTCTCTTGTATGTTTATCAATGCAGATGAATTCCGAGTCTGAGCAGGATGAGGACGATTCTTTGACTGAAGCAGACGTCAGTGGCTTGAGCATCTGATATTTGTCATGTAAATTTTCACGAATTTCAGATATGTTTAGCTAATTCCTATCACGTCAGCGCTTTTTCATTTGTTATGAATGTAATCTTGATGAATATAATTATCACAGACTTTCAGTTCACTTTCCAAATTGGCTATATATATATATATATATATATATATATATATATATTTGTTACGAACAGGGAAGAGAGAAGAGGGAGAGAGATCGCACAAGCACATACAAACAAAGAGCTGTCGAAAATTATGGTTACCATACAAAATACCGTAGCTGTCATCAAATTTATATAGGAAACTCCAACATAAAAGAAGAAAGACACCACATAAGAGTTCTTCTAGGATTACAAATTGAGATTCAAGATATTATCAACAAAATATGTATACATATATATAGCTTCTGTTGAAAAAATAATAAACAGAAGATTTGCAGATAGTTTATTGCTGGCGATTAAAATTACACCTGTTAAACTAATCGGTCTGTTAAACAACAAAATAAACTAACATATATTAATTTGTCTCTTGTATTGTAACGCTTCCAAATCGCACCTCGCCACGTGACAGAATACGCTTCGGAGACGTTATGAATCATCTTTACGTGTACATCTTATTGACCAAAATAAAGACTTTGATAGGTCAACTCAGTAACGATAAATACAGAATAATTAAATCATTTTTAAAATAAAGAGAGTAACATCATGAAATGCGGAAGACTGATAACTGACTTCATAGGAGTCCAAAGGAAAGCTAATACATCAAATGATAAAAAGAAAGGAAAAAGCTATCCATCATTTAAAGGATTCGATAACTATGTGCAGCCGAAATCTCCCTATGAGTTTTGCAACTCAGTATGGAAGTAAGATAGAAATAATCATAAGATCATAATACTAGACAAGAATCATAAGGGCATCATCATCATCATCATATAGAAAATAAACATCATCGTCATCATATACGTAACAGAGATCCTATAATATGGCATATGGATAGGAAGATGATAGATTGTCATCTTCTTGAGATCATAAAATTAAAGATCATGATATATTAAAATAAATCATCATAGACGAAGTAAAAGCCGATCATCATGATTATGAAGTCATCATCATATAAAGAATCAGAAGAAATCATCGTATGAGCATAAATAATCATGAAGTGAATCATCTTCTTTAGTTCATATTAATAATAGATCAAGAGATCATGGAAAAGTGTGGCAAGAGCTACTAATCATCATGAAGGGATTTTATTATTAATATGCTTCATCTTCTTCATCATCTTATTATTCATCTTTGACTTATAGTGGGATATATTTCAACCCACGGGAAGGTCTGCCTCAACCCGTCCATCATCATCATCATAACTGACAGAGCTAGCCCATAACTGATCGTAGTCAGCCCATAATTGTCCGAGGACAGCCCATACTGGTCGTCACCAGTGCATTATAAAATAGCTCTCCATTTAATATTTTACGTCTTTTATCTTGCATCTTTTAATTAAACAAATCATATTTTGATAAAAACTTTAAATCAGGATAAATGATATAATCATTGAGAGTAAATCAGAGATAAAATCGATATCATCATCATCATACATAGATTAGAATTAATCATGTGGAATATGGATTAAAAGATCATAAACGTGTTCTTAATCTGGTCGGAACCCGGGCCGCGTAGGGAGAAACCCGGGCCGAGTTGATCGGTCATCATCTTCGAAAAAATCAGAGTAGAGCCCGGGCCGGATTCGGGTTACCCCAGGTTGGATCATCATCGAATCATACAGATTAAGAGTGCTAATCATCATCATCATCGTTATATAAGACTTAATTGGAGCTACAAGATAGGATCATGGAGAGGAATCATATGTGCATAACATCTTAATCATCATTATGACTTAGATCAGGATTAAGCACATGAATCAGAGGCCTAAACATCATAGAATCATCATAATTGGTATCGGAACCCGAGCCGAGTTCATCGGACATCATTATCAAAAATAGAGTTAAACTCGGGCCGGGCTCGGGTCACACCCGAACCAGCTCGGGTCATCGTCAAGTCGGGGCAGCCATCGCGCCCGACTTCTTCATCGTGGGTGGAACTCGGGCCGGGTCATCATCAACTCGGGCCGGGTTCGTCCTGTTGCATAGTTCGGAGAGCGCAGCAATGGCGGATCCGGGCTGAGTTCACAGAACCTGGTCCGTTTTGAACCTGCTCGGGCCGGGTTAAGGTCAACCCGGACCGGATCCTCTTACGCAGAATCTGCGTGGACGCGCAGTGCATGTTCCGATCTTTTCCGGCGATGGCCGACATCAAACATCATCATACGACATCATACTATAACTATGGATTAACTAGAACATGCTTCAAGTCTAAAATCATGATTCTAGAAAAAATCTATCATAGTTTCATACCTTGTTAGTTTCTGTCCAGAAACTAATCCTGCAATCTTCTTCTTTCTCCTCCTCTTCCTCTTCTTCCTCTGCCCGCACCTCTCAGTTCAAGCAAGCTTCGACGGTGTCTCCTCCCTCCGGCGAGTCCCCTCTTGGCGGCGGCAAATCAAGGACGAGAAATGAACAAAAAAGGTGTACGAGAGGGAGAGAAAATTAGGGCCGGCTTGTAGGAAAAATAAAAGGGAATGATTTATTTGATTTGGCCTTTTATTTATAGGGGAGAAATTTGAAAATCTTTGAGACTTCAAGATTTGATTTAATCCCCTCAGATTTTATAACTTTGTTTTCTATTTATCTTTTCCTTTATTTGATTTTATCTTCCTATTTGTTTTAATCCTTTCCATTCTCTTCTTTTTCTTTTTTTTCTATTTCAAGTTTATCTTCTTTTTTTTCTTTAAATGAACCGGGCATTACATGTATGTTTATTAATGCAGATGAATTCGGAATCTGAGCAGGATTCTGTGATTGAAGCAGACATCAGTGGCTTGAACATCTGATTTTTTGTCATGTAAATTTCCGTCGATTTCTTCCGTGCTTCTCTTGTTGTTTATCACGTCAACACGTTTTCCTGTGTTTTCAAAGTATTAATCCTGATGGAATTGCTTATCTATAATTATTACTGTTCATGTTAAGTTCCTAAAGCTGCTTCTTTTCCTCTAATGCTTTAACGATTCCGCGAGAATGATATTAACGATATGTCAAATGTTGGTCATGTTCCTGAAGTTATTCCACATTCCTCTCATAGCCGTGTAGCCTGCACTAGACTTCCAATAGAACAACAACAAAGAAGGCATATTCAGCTCTGTTACAGACTTCCAATTTAATTGCCCTACTGTTTAAATATTTGTCGATATCTTAACGAGATATTGCTTTGAAGTACTATTATCGGAGTGAAGGAATTTTGTTGAAGTAATTGAGCTACAGACTGATGAGACACTGATTTGTCATGGGAAAAATTTGGGACAGTACGAATGATGATGATCGCAGCAATTCTGTTGAAGTTGATCATATGGAAACTGTAATTTTTAATGATAGTTGCTGCAGAAGAAGGCAATGCCATGATAGCGTTTCCAATGTTCTCATAAATTAATCTGCTCTCATAAATTTTTAACTGCGTAGCTCTACTAGAATTGGTGAAGTTTTCTACCGTCAATTGGCTCAATAAGTTCTTTAGGAGGATTGACGTAATAAGTTTTCCACCGATAAAACCTCAAATTGTCATTGTAAGGAATTGACGTCTGCAGGGGGGATTGGCAACCTCGCTTCACTTCAGCGTTTGGAGATCTAACAAATTTAGATTGTCGCCTACAGATCTCTTCCTTTTGGTCAGATCAGAAATTTAGATTGTAATAATTTCGGATCATAAAAGTCAAAACGTTTAGCTGTTGCCCATCACAAGCCACAACCACAATTTCATTTGCCAATTTGTTCAACATTGTTATGTCCATTTTTTTCACTAGTCACCACTCTATGAAGTAATGAAACATTAGTTTTGGCTGTAAGCAGTCGCTTGACGCAGTTTATTATGGTTCCATCGTAATTATTGCTTCAAAGATGTGATTGCAGCTGATTAATATACATCGAACAAGCAAATTGCTACTTTTATACATTTTGCTGACATTACATGCAAAAATACGTCAGATTGCATACTTTTATAGAAGACAAACTAATTAATTAATCTGGGCTTCAAAGTCTGCTCTGGAGGTTATGAATCTGGGCTTCTTTCTTTCCATATGACAAACTAAATATCCTCGTATCACATAATACGGATGACTGTGACGAGAAATTGGCTGAACAGGTGCCATCTTGCCTTTGTGGTTGGGTTCCTTCTCCAAACTTGAATATTTAAGTTTAAGATTTTCCAGGATCACATCTCTGCCATCACTTGATCAGCGGCCTCGTTTAAAAGGTCTTGATATAGAACGAATGGAAAGAGTGAAAACTGTTGGACGTGAGTTGCTCTGTTCGTGGCGTCCTGCTGTCGATACGACTTCAGAAGGAGATGTAAAGAGAAGTTTCCGCATCTACCTGCACTCAGGAGACTCTCAATTGGTCGCTGTCCAGTATTGAGGCTCCCGTCTCTTCCTTCAGTCACCGAATTAAAACTTTGCGTGTAGAGTGCAATCCCGAGATCCTGATCTTCAAGGATTGCTTACCAATGCTCCAAGATTTGTTCATAATCCGATTGAAGAACGACTCTTTCATTTTCCCCGATAGCCAGATCCTACGCGCAATTAAGAAGTTAAGTATTCGTGGCTGCGAGGAATTGAGGTCTATAGGGGGATTTGGCAACCTCGCTTCTCTTCAGCATTTAGATATCTTCAAATGTCGTAACCTACCGATCTCTCCGGACGAGCGCCTCCCTCCCAACATGCAGGACGTGCAGATACATCAATCCCCATTTGCTAAGAGTTGGTACCAGCATCAAATTTGGTACCAGGTGAAATGAGGAGACGTCCATGCTTTTAGTAACGAAACACGCAAGCGACAGAAGAAGTAAATTTAATAGTAATTAATTCTTCTCATTTATGCTTGTCAATGCAGATGGATCCAGAGTCTGAACCCGACGATGATTTTTCTGCCTTTGAAGGGATGTCGGTGAGTTAACGTCTGAATTTTTCCATATGAAATTTCTTCGAATTTTGCTGAATTGATCAGCTCCTGATGGAATCGATTTTTTCTCATGATGCCAGCGAAATAGCAGAATAACAACAATAAGCAGAAGATTTGTATTGCTTGCGACTGAGATTACTTTTGTGTGCATACAGTGACCTGATAAACCAATTAAAGAACATTTATTAATTCGTCTCTTTTGTGTTGTATTAATGCAGATGAATTCGGAATCTGAGCAGGACGAGGACGATGCTGTGATCGATGCAGACGTCAGTGGCTTGAACATTTGATCTTTGTCCTGTAAATTTTCGTCGGTTTCAGCTCTGTTTCTTTTCTTTATCACGTCGATATCTTGTTATGTTACTCGTCCCTCTGTTTTGAATTTAATCTTGATGGACTTGTTTGTCTATAATTAATTAATTATCACTGTTCATGGTAAGTTCCCAAAGCTGCCTCTTTTCACTCCCGTGAAAATTAAAGATTTTACAAGAATGACAGAAATGAGTTGGGAAACAGAACAATGCATTGCTCTTCGTTCAATATGTTGGTCATGTTCCTAAAGCTATCCCACATTCCTCTCATAGCTGTGTAGCCTAATTTGGACTTCTAAAGAAACAAATGTTAGGGTCAACCTTTCAACACTCCAATTATATCACATGTTCATCCACCAATTATATCACATGTTCATCCACCACCATGATAGCTCTCACACAACCTTGGCATAGTAGTTATGTTGCAACTTGAGCGCGAGATAATGACTCACTTTTGAAATTATGAAATAAGAAATTTCGAATCCTTTTTCATCCTTGCACTTTTTTTTTCTCTTGTGTTTTTATTTTTCTTGTATTAAGTTTATGGCTTCTCTATTTAACCGAAAATGAAAATCATTATGTCTTAAAGAATAAGGCCATAATGCAATTATTTAATTTTCAGTCCTCGAATTTGAGGATATTTGTGTACTCCTTGATTTTTATTTTATTGTATCAAAAATTTACATAATCATGTATCAAGTTTTAATTTTAGTTTTTCTTTCCTTTATTTATATTAGATTCATGAATCTCCTTCCTTTTGCCTGAGGAAACTTCATGCTTCTGGAATGTTAAATTGGAAGCTTTCGGTCCAAAACAATCATAGCAAAATAAGTTGAACGAAAATGCGGACCATTAAATCAGATGTTATTAAAGCAACATGATGTTCATTCTTTCTTAAAATAAATCATAAATGAAAGTATAAATGGTGATAAAATTAATGAAATGAAAGCACGTCGCTTCAAAATAATCAAAACTAATAAAATATTTTATTATATTTTAAAATATATATTATCTGTAATAATGTTATTTAATCGCCTTCTAATTCGAGAGTTCGTGAATAATTTTCTCTTTTCTATAAATTATTATTTGTTATTAATGTCCACATTTTATTTTCAAATTCAAGTTTACTGTTTTTAGTCTTTTCTTAATTCAACCTTCAAATTTTACTCTATTACTTATTTTCTCTCCTTCATATCCTCCCAATTTCTTTATTAAAATATACTTTCCTTATTTACTATTTATTCTATACGTTATGCATTTTGATCATTTTGAAAGAAAAAAAAAACATTAACATTGCTTTCCAACTTATTGGAAATCAACTATTGAATGAACATCCAGAATGGTCTCTTTTCATTCCCTTTGAATTTGAGGCTAACATTAACTTTTTTTACATTTCCGAAAAGCTACGAATATTAAAACAACGCGGTTTTTGGTATCATTTTTATGTATATTACACTCAAATTAGCACCTTTTATGTAACAATGTCCACATTTTTACGTTTGAATATACAATTATAGTTGATGTGATTAAAATATTACAAAAGTAAATCAGAGTAAATCACCCTACCTTCGTTTGTCTCACTGCCTTTGCCAATTTTTCTTCATCTTTCGCTGCACTGATTTGAAGTAAATCCTAAGGAGAGATCGAACCACGACAGAGACCAAATCAGATAAATCATGGTGGCCTTGCTGTTGCGTCGATTGGGCGGGCCGATGGAGTACGCAACTGTACGCCGGGGGTAAGACAGCCGCTGCGGCCGCCCTGGTCGGCGCGTGATGCTGGAGGCACTCCGGCGAAAGCACCACCGCGGTGAGGCGATCACTCTTGTGACCGCCTACGACTATCCCTCCGCTGTCCACGTCGATCGTGCTGACACGGACGTCATACTCGTCGTGTGACTCCGCCGCCATGGTGGTCCACAGCTATTCCAACACCCTCCCCATGTCCCTCAACCATATGCAGTGATGGTGAAGAGCAGCCTCGGAACCCTTCAAATCAACAGGCGAGCAACAGAACGAAGGATTGAGTTGCAGCGACGGGGAAGAGCGACCATTCATGCCCCAGAGTGATGAAGAAAAAAGTTGGGAGAAACATGAATATGAAGGTAAAATGATCTCGCTGAACTGATCGGAATCCTACTTAACTCGCTGAACCGGATTGCGCTTCCCTTAACCTTCAAGACTGTCGTCGATCAGTCCACAACTTCCCTTTTCTCTTAATATTTATATAATATTTATGAATACATAATTAAATTTAGCAAAATTAACTAATATCATAATGTTTAATTAGGGCATTAAAAATAAAAAAACAATCACCTCTGTGCTTGAAATTCAAACCTTGAATACATATGTCAAAAAAAAATTAGCACCTCAAAAATGGCTGTACCATGAGCGCCTTTGCCGGTCGGTTGTCATTCATGAGTGTTGCCCTCCTCTCACATCCGGTCGTTATCGTGAGCGCGGAGCGCCGCACTTTTCATAGAGGTGGAGGTCGTGGAGGCCAAGGCGTGATGTCCAGCCCGTCGTCATCATGAGTGTCGCCCTCCTCTTGTGTTTGGCCGTCACCGTGAACGCTACCCTCCTTGTTGGCGAACAATGTGGAAGTCGCTCGGCATCATGGAGTTCGAAGGCTGCTGATGCCATGGAGGCTGAAGCCCCCGCAAGTGTCGTCGCCACCCTCCTCCAGCAAGCTTCCTCGCCATTCTCATTGGTGTCATCTTCCTTGCTGTCCTCCTCATTGGTTCCATGGCCCTCCTCCAGCGAGCCACCATCCTTCACAACATCCCTGCCGCCCTCGTTGGCAGTGAGGATGCCCGGCCGCTGTCGCCCAAAAGGGATGTTGTGTCACGAGTCCCGCACTCAAGCTGATTGGTCGTCATGTTAGAAGAAAGTTAAGTCAACGTCCTCGTTACGCGAGATATATCAACTCATGATATGTGTTTTCCACGTGATTAAAGTTTTCATGTGAAGTTGACTGTGGCATCTTTCTATAATACTATCATTCAATCAAGATATTATTCGTTTTGAACTTTCATCAGCATAAATTTAAAATATATTTTAATAGATCAAGAGAGTAATTGCCTATAAGCTCATGTCCACATTTATGCTTTGCTCATTGGTATTCGAAGAATATCATATAATTATCTTATATGCATGAACTTCATCAAACCTTTAATTCATAATAACAATTGCATAATGTGCATGGCAGTAGAAAGAAATTGTCATATAGCATAATTTTTATTTTCGGATAAATTATTCACATGGCATAGAATTCCTATAAATGGATAATCAAATAAGATACATTTTCATAAGTAATACAAGAATCACACTTAGTTATAAAAAAGTTTCAAATTTTCTTAGTTCAAAACATTCTTTTTTTTTATCTCTCCGAGCCTTCTTAATTATGATTGTTTTTTCTTAAAAAAAAAGAAAATTAGTGAATCTTATGGGGCTGAAGCCATCAGCCCGTTTCCAATATTGCGAGTGCCTTGATTTTTTTTTTTTATGTTCACCGTTGTTATTTCACGAAATAAAAATAGAATAGAATAACTAATAAGTGAATAACTGTGCTATAGACGCATGGCAGTTATGTTTTATGGATAGACGTAAAAATAAATTAAATTACCGAGAAAAAGATCGAACTGATAAATCTATTCATAATCAAATCGATGAAATTAAAAATAAAAAAAATCTGAATGCATTCAAATGAACTTTTATCATAACAAAATCTATCTGTTTAAACTAAGATTCCATCCAAAAAAGTTATCAAGACCCGTGAAAAGAATTTTTTATTATATAATTAGTTCATAAGTCATTATTGTCCAATTATTAATATATATAGTTTCATATAATTTAATGTTTATTCATTAAATTAAATAGATTTATATTTTTTACTTAATTATCTGATTTTTCTAAAATATATTGTTGGACAAAAATAGAGTTTAAAAAAGATTATCTGATCCATTAAAGGGTAAACGTTTAATTTTCAAAATCGATCGAATTATTTTAATATTACATTTATATATTTATATTGAGGTAATTTAACTTCAAAAACAGCCCAAGAAACATCCATGTAATTTTATTATTATTATTATTATTATTATTATTATTATTATTATTATTATTATTATTATTATTATTATTATTATTATTATTATTATTATTACAAAAAATATGATGGCGCCAACAGTTGAACTCATTACTTGTTCAGGAATATCAAACACAACAACCCACTAAACCAAAGTAAAATATTGGTTTCTTGAGGAGATACTGACGTTACTTAAGGAGGGCCAAGTTCAATTTTTAATCACAAATTTGTAAATTATTATATATATAAATAAAACCCTGTTTGTTGTTAAGACATTGAATTGTATAAAATATTATTATTAAACAATACCATTACCAATATTGTTTTTTTAATATTTTAGTGCTTTTATTTTAACAAGAAATGAAGGGCAAAATGAGATTTTATAATTATTAAAAATTAATGATAATTAACGCAGGAATTTAATGTTAAACTTGGAATAGAAAATAAAATTTATATATTTATATTTTAAAGTTGGACGTAGAAAAAAATTTTGGGTTAAAGGAAATAAGTCTTATTTTTTACAAAAAAGGAAAGAAACGCATTGCCGTATGTAGGCTAATAATCCACACGCCTGATGCACCCATCACCATGGTGCAAGACTAACGTGCGGTATTGGGCCTGCACCATTATTGGGCTTGGGCTTAATTGGCAGTTTCTTTTCCAAGATAGTAGTTTTCTTTTCTGTTAAAAAAATCCAAGTTAAAATAATCCGGGGCGAGAAAAAAGGATGAGAGTTAAATTAGTATAACAATCAATGTACTGATTAAATACAATAATAGTTAAATTATAAAAATTTATCACGTCACACTTAATTATAAAAAGAAGTTTCAATTGTTTTTTTTAGTTCAAAAAGTTTCTTTTTGTCTTCCCGAGTCTTCTTAATTATGATTTTTTTTAAAAAGAAATTATTGAATTGTATGGGCCAGAGGCCTGAGGCCCGTTTCCAATATTACGAGCGCCTTGTTTTTTATTATTATTTTTTATGTTCAGTGTTTCTTTTAATGCCGTTGTTATTTAAAAAAAAATGGAAGATAATATAATAATTGTATTACAGACGCATGACAATTATGGATATGGATATATGTAAAAATAAATTCAATTATCCAAAAAATATGTTGACCGGATAAATCTATTCATAGTCAAATCAGTGAAATTAAAAATTAGAAATCTGAATACATTCAAATGAACTTTTATCATCATAAAATCGATCTGTTAAGATTGAGATTCCATCGAAAAAAGTTACTAAGACCCGTGAAAACTATTTTTTATTATATGATTAGTTCATAAGTCATTATTGAACAATTATTAATATAAATAATTTTATATGATTTAATGTTAAATTTTATATTTATTCATAAAATTAAATAGATATATATTGTTTACTTAATTATCTGATTTTTCTAAAAGATATTGTTGGACTAAAATAGGGTTTCAAAAAGATAATCTGATCCATTAGAGGGTAAGTTTTTATTTTAAAAATCAATCTATTTTTCTAATATTACATTTATATTTATATTGGGGTAATTCAACTTCAAAAGCAGCCCAATCTACATCCATGTAATTTAATTGTTTTATTATTATTAAATAAAACTATTACCGATGTTGATTTTTTTTAGGATATTTTTTAACAAGAAAGGAAGGGCAATAAGATTTTACAATTATTAAAAGATAATTTGGATGGATTTTTGACGCAAGAATTTAAGATTTTACAATTTAATTGTTGTTACTAAGATTGAAGACTTCGAGGCTCCAACTAATATGGTGATGTGAAGGTGGTTGTTGTTGTTGTTAAATATTATCATGAGAATAATATTGTATAAAATATTATTATTAAATTATACTATTACCGATGTTGATTTTTTTTATTTTTAGGATATTTTTTAACAAGAAATGAAGGGCAATAAGATTTTACAATTATTAAAAGATAATTTGGATGGATTTTTGACGCAAGAATTTAAGATTTTACAATTTAATTGTTGTTATGAAGATTGAAGACTTCGAGGCTCCAACTAATATGGTGATGTGAATATGGTGATGTGAAGGTGGTTGTTGTTGTTGTTAAATATTATGAGAATAATATTGTATAAAATATTATTATTAAATTATACTATTACCGATGTTGATTTTTTTATTTTTAGGATATTTTTTAACAAGAAATGAAGGGCAATAAGATTTTACAATTATTAAAAGATAATTTGGATGGATTTTTAACGCAAGAATTTAAATTTTAAACTTGACATAGAAAATAAAATTTATAAATTTATATTTTAAAGTTAGACGTAGGAAAAAGTTTAGAGTTAAAAGAAATAAGCCTTATGTTTTTTTTTAAAAAAAGGAAAGGAACACGTCGTCATACGTGGGTCCATAGTCCACACCATCGGCAATGATATGCTCCCATCACACGCGCAAGACTTGCGTGCGTTATTGGGCCGGAGTTACGTGGGTTAATTTATATACCAACATGTCAATATATTGTACATAATATATATATATATATCATATCATATCTTAATTAAAGATAAATTATTTTAATATTATATATATATATCATATCATATCTTAATTATAGATATATTATTTTAATATTTTTAATCATAGAATTATGATGATTGAATTAAAAGACATGATTTTTTTCAATAGTATAATTAAAAAATAAAATATAAGTATATATTAAAAATTAGTATTGACATCGACATGACGTTGAAATATTGTCAACTTACTGAATGAAAGTCACAACAATATTGTTTTAGCGTCACAATTTTCTGCAGCGACACAACCGAATGAACAAGAATTATTATAAGAAGTGGATCATGTGATGACAACCCTAAGCGGTAATATGAGTTAATCGTCCAAGTGTATCCAGCCATGAGTGATTTTTACAAAACTATGTCCATGATCTTACTTCATCCCCTCGCTCATATATTCAACTATATGAATATTATGATGTATATTCAATGGAATGGTCATATGCAGTGGCGGAGGCAGAATTTTTTTAGTGGGTTCACGATCACCATTAATTAAATAATAAAATTAAAATATAATATAAATATAAATTGATTTAAAGTAAGTATATAATTAATTACAAAAATATTTTAAATTTGTTTTGTTTAGATAAAATTTAAAAAATAAAACAATAACAAGAGCAAAAATTTGCTACAAGCATAAAGTAAACATGTTATAGATATATAAATGATACATTAATAAGAATATATAAATTATAAGAAATAAAATTTATTAAGTGAATATGATAAAAGAGAAAGAACCCAACCAATTATATAAATGATAAAAAATTTATAACAAAATAAATATGTTAAAAGACAAAAAATAACTTATAAAATATTGTAGAAACTTAGTTTAAAGTTTCCAAACAAATGAAGTTTAAGGAGAGGCAACTTATCAATGATTAGAGAGAAGATTATGCTTTAATCTTCATCAAATGGAAAAAAAAGTGAGACTCAGTGAATATGATAAAAGAGAAAGAACCCAACCAATTACATAAATGATAAAAAATTTATAACAAAATAAATATGTTAAAAGACAAAAAATAACTTATAAAATATTGTAGAAACTTAGTTTAAAGTTTCCAAACTAATGAAGTTTAAGGAGAGGTGACTTAATCAATGATTAGAGAGGAGATTATGCTTTAATCTTCATCAAATGGAAAAAAAGTGAAAAATATTGTAGATGCCAGAACTCGAATAGGGGTCTGAATGTTAACAATCCCTACACTATAACCACTACGTCAAAGTGATTTTACTTGTTAAGATGCGCTACTATATATATATATATATATATAATTTCAATGCTTGCACGTGCACTCATATGCAGGCACCTAGCTCCGCCTTTGATTATATGTGTTTGGTTCGATGTTATACTTTGGATTTTGTGAATATGCACATATGACCTTTAAGTTTTGTGTAGTGTATGCCATTTATCTCATGTTATCTCAATAATTTGATTATATCACACTACAAGAATTTGATACATTGGTTATCACGACTCCAAGTTCATCCCAAAACTATCTCAATTAGGGACTGATTAATCATAAGATCGAGACTCATTAAGTTTCTCTCCCATTTTACTTGAAACAGATTTTATCAATACATATATGTTACCTTTGAGGAGTTCAAACCTTAAAATATTAATAGTTCAGAACAAATACTAATAGTTTAGAACAAAAATAATGGTCGTCAACTGACACAAAAGAAAATTGAAGCACAGCTCTCTTTTATTAGAAAATTTGAGTTACGTACAAGTTTTAAGTTTGAAATGTGTCCAAGGAAATTTTAACGTATACTTGCTCTATGACGATATCAAACCATCCGGGCAAGTTGAGATAAATAGCATAAAATTCAAGGTAGTCACTTGTAATCAAAATCATTCAAAAATTCAGAATAAATAGCATAAAATGCCACAAAAAACATAAGACTATATATGTCATATAATTAAATCATTTAGAGAGTCCAAGATACATTGCATAATAGAAAGAGAAAGAGAAAGAGAAACAATCACACAAGAAACACAAAAGGAAATACAATTTAGATTTTATCTCATTAATTTGTGGCCGGTGATAGAGTTTCACTATTTTTCCATGTAACAATAAGCATTTCACAAGCCTAGTTTTTTTAGTGTGTCTCAGGGCAAACATTAGTACAAAATGGGAGAAATTTGTATAGGTACGCTAAAAAAATTCTAGAAAAACTCTTGACCCGACTCGATGAATCTAAAAATTTGATCCGATTTGTGGGCATCTCTAATGCATTAAGCCCAAGGTGTATGGCATATCCTTTACCTCATAATATCATTTCGTCAGTTCAAAATACATTATTGTCACTTCATCATGTGAATGCTGAAAGTGTTCAACATTTTTATCTTTGTGAGATAAAATGAAGTGGCAATAGTACATTATGGAGTGACAATAATGGTGTGCATATCATTATAACTTTGTATAAAATAAAAATTTGAAATAATTGGAAATATATAATGATATTGATAAAATTCTTAATGTTACGTTTCTGCATGAAAACTAGCATCAAACTGGTCTTAATTCTCATTAATCATGATAAAACAATAATGCATATGCAATAACTAAGTCATCAGTCAATTAATCCCGATCAATTAACATATTCTCACTAAGTTCTTGTAGGGGTCCACTATTTGGAAAAAAAATCAATTTGATGTGGGCAAAAAGATGAAATACAGAAAAAAATTGTAACTTAATTATAAATAATTTTATATTTTAAATATAAAGGTACATGTATTATTAAATATATTTATATTTTAAAATATAAAAATAAGTGTAGACTGATTTTTGGAAGAAAATATTACACATTGAAGCAAGTGTGTATTTATATAATAATGAATTTATTGCAATAAAATGAGATTTAATTTAGTATAAGTATCAATGTAATAAGTTTATTTTGATATTTTTTTGTTGTTCTTGTCATACTCATTTTCTCATGTTATTTTTTTAATTAACTCGTTCTTTAATAAGATCGTAATTTAAATAGAATGATAGGTAGATTTTTTTTATATTATCGAATACTATAATATATCAATCATATAAGATAAGTAATATTTAATTATCATATATAGTTTTATCTATTTCTGAAAAAATAAGAAAAGATTCTTTTAGTTTTAATTTTAGCCAAACAACTACTAGTTATTTTTAAACATTATGTTTTCTAATTTCATCATTAAAATTTTCAGCTAAACATCAAATTATAATTCACCAGTGAATCGATTTAGAAATTAGAGTGTTGTATGAGAACAAAAATGTTGGCCTAGCCCGAAAGCAATTGCCCAAAAGGCCCATTATGATTTGTCATCTCTTTTTCCCTCTCAACATGTGCCTACTATCAAATTCACCTATTGAGTGATATATTGGCGGGATTTTGATCCGATCTCAAGTTAAGTCCAATCCAAATAAATTATTTCGAATCAGATATTTGAATAATTTTAATACTTAATATTTATCATATTCTTTAAAAAAAGTCACTTAAAGTAATTTCTAAACATAAAAAAATGTTTCATTTTAGCATATTTTAACTTCACATATATATATATATATATTTAAACTTTAAAATAACTGAAAATGGTTGAACTTTTATTAAAATAAAAGGAAGATGCAGTATGCTTCAATTACTAAAAAGTTTGTATTACTGGAATTTGAAAAAAAAACTAAATTTGTCTATCACATCACAATTCAATTACTATTTATGCATATACCTCACTATTCCTATAACAATGATGGACATCCTTCAAAGTTTATAAGCTTATGAATAAAGAATCAACTCAAGCGTTTCAATAGAATTTGGAATCTAGGGAAGTCCACATAATTTGAGGCAATTCAGGCTACCCATATAATCATGTTATCCATCTAATTCAAACGAAGTTTTCTCATTTCACACACATTAAGCACTCTCATAGCAGGAAATCCTAGAAAAATTTATAGTAGCCAAGTGCTCCACCCTATCCAATCCCAATGCAAAGGGTCTTCACTTATTGACAACTTTTCAGGAGAGAGATTGAATTGCACCTTCCACAATTTGAGAGCTTTAACATCTAAATATGTAAAGAGTGATCTTGTAGCCAATTCGGAAGTGCATTGCCTGGATAATTCACTATCCATAGTAATTCTAGCCCGCTCGAGAAGGGGGCAGAAACTCTCAATAATCATCTCCTACGCACACCCGTTTGTTTGATTTGTATTGTGACTCTAGAGAAGCATCAAACTATTGATGTGTCTTTTGCTTTCCAGGTTGATCGTTGCATGACTTGCATCTGCTACATTTTTCAGATTTGAAATTGCAATTTCTCCTCTGAAATCAAGATGTCTAATCTCATTGATGCTACGGGACCCAACCTCAACAGACATTACGAACATAGACAAAGTCTGTAGACAAGTCAATCTACTGATTCCTGGAGGCATTGCTGCCAATTGGCCCCGGTTGTTGTCATAGTATGCTTGCCCATATAGATGCAACCCCAGATGTCTCAAATTGATCAAACGATTGAGATTATTAGGCAACCTTCTAAGGTTATTGCATTGACAAAGTTCTAGCAACTAGAGATTGTGCATGCTGCTTATTCTGAAACCTCTATGATTTGATTTTCTTGAAGGTTTAGATACCATAGATGAATTAATGCTCCCATGAAATGAAAGTGGTTATCACATTGTTGTTTAAATAAAAGTAAAACAAAAAAAACAAAAAAAAAAGATAAAAATAATATAATTAAGAGAGCTGCCACTGTCAACAACACAATAGTGCAACAATTCAGAAGGTTGCCTTAATGATTTCAGTCGTCTGGTCAACTTGCATTGCCAAAGGAAGAGTAGCAACACTTTTAGGAATAGACTTATTAAAGTCCACATTATTATTGTAGGAATGTGCTCCTAAGTGAGATATTTGTGATGTGATGATTGACAATTTAGTTTCTCACATTCCCCAATAATAAAAATTCACCTTATGATTTGTGTTCCTATAACAATGATGGGCATTCTTCAAAGTTTATAAGCTTGTGAATAAAGAATATGCTTTGACAATTTATCAACTCAAGATTTTCAATTGAATTTGGAATGCAGAGAAGGTCACGTAATTCGGGGAAATCCAAGCTACCCATATGAGCATGTTATCCATCCAATTCAAACCAGCTCTGAAGTTTTCTCATTTCACACACATTAAATACTCTCATAGCAGAAAATCCTAAACCCGCTTGGGGGGCAGAGACTCTCGATAATCAGCTCTTGATGTTGTGATTGATAATTTAGTTTCTCACATTTCCTAATAATAAAAATCCACATTATGATTTGTGTTCCTATAAATGATGGACATTCTTCAAAGTTTATAAGCTTGTGGATAAAGAATATGCTTTGACAATTTATCAACTCAAGCCTTTTAATTGAATTTGAAATCCAAGGAAGTCCACTTAATTTGGGACAATCCAAGCTATCCATATGATCATGTTATCCATCCAATTCAAACCAGCTATGAAGTTTTCTCATTTCACACACATTAAGCACCCTTATAGCAAGAAATCCTAGAACAATTTACAGTACCAAGTGCTCCACCTCATCCAATCCCTGAATGCAAAGGGTCTTAAGCTATTGACAACTTTCCAGGAGAGGGATTAAATTGCACCTTCCACAAATTGAGAGCTTTAACATATGAATATGTAAAGAGTGATATTGTATTGCGACTTTAGAGAAGCATCAAACTGTTGATGTGTCTTTTGCTTCCTAGGTTGATCTTTGCATAACTTGCATTTGCTACGTTTTTCAGATTTGAAATTGCAATTTCTCCTTTGAGATCAAGATGTCTAATCTCGTTGATGCTACATGACCCAACCTCAACAGACATCATGAACATAGACAAAGTCTGTATACAAGTCAATCTACTGATTCCTGAAGGCATTGCTACTCAGTGGCCCCATTTACTATCATGGTATGCTTGCCAATACAGATGCAATCCTAGTTTCTTTTGGCACGCTGCTGACTGCATTGTCACCGGATTGCAATTGCAAACACTCTACGAGAGCCATGATTTATCATTGTGCGCTTGAAGATAAATAATGAAAATTTAGCAACATTGATAAAAAAAATTGATCAATACAAAAAATACTCATTAAATGAATACAAATAATTCAGTTTTAACGTTAAAAAATTTAGTACACAAATTGATCAATACAAAAAATACTCATTGAATGAAGGTGGTTATATCCTCATCTTGTTATTTAAAAAAAAGTAAAAAAATAAAACAAAAAGAATATAACTAGTAAACTTTAAGAGAGCTGTCACTCTGTAGGTTGTGGAACATGACCGGTGCAACAATCTCAGAAGGTTGCCTTGTGCATGAATTATCACCGACCATGAGTATCTCAGGATCGAAAATAATAAAAATACATCATGGAACATGACCTTGTAATGAGAAGTTCCATTTTTTTTGTTTTTTAAGCCTTCAATTTTATTAATACAACTTTGTGAATATAGATGATAAAGTCAGTTTACAAGTACACCTTGAATACACTCGTTCACCTTCCTTATTATTGGTTATATTAGATCTTACTATAGAATCCATGTGTTATAACTCATTAAATCACTGTCGTGCATTTAAATAATTAGCATATTTATCTTAACCATAGATTTAAACAATTTACATATTGATTATGTGGATATTAAAGTAAAAAAAAATGATTTATAGACTAGAAAGTTTTATAGGCTCTACGTGCAACACAAAAAATAAAATACGAAAAAAATCCTATTATTTGGACCTGAAAATGGAACCTCGAAGGAATTAACAATTCGTTTAAGTCGTCATGACACCTTTACGCATATTCTGGGTTATAATAATTTTAAAGTTTTTCATTGTCTATACGTGCAGGGGAAGGCCCGTTTAGGCACTTTACTTCGTCATTGTTTAGGAACCCATAATTGTTGCAGGGACATTAGAATAGAACTTAAATTGTGATGAGGTGATTGATAATTTAAACTTGGAATATTTTATTTATTAAATACATTTGAACTGATTAATAACATAAATATATAAACAATACATATATATTGTATTTATTGATATATAATAGCGATCAATTATATAACCTATCCTTTAAATAATGATTACTTATGTTATAATAAATTAAATAAATTTAAAAAGTATTTATTATTCTACTTAAATTATAATATCATTGAAGAACGAGTTAATTAACAATTAACTTGATAAAATGAGTATTACAATAAGAGCAAAAATATCAAAATAAACTTACAATAATAAAACTTATATTGATACAAATTTCCTATGGGTAATAAATTAGATTCTCATTTTTTTTTGCTAAGAACATGATTATATTTGAGAAATAGGGGGACAAATTCTTGATAAAAAATAAAATTTTAGGAATTGAATCCCTGATTAGGCTGATTTACTGATTAATATGAGCTGACGAAGTGCAGTAAGAAATAGTATTATTGCCCCATTGCTAAAACATTTGGATTTAATTTACTGGTTCCAAGAAGAACAGACGTTGCAAGTGCACGTCTCTGCCAGCACTTATTCATTGAATGTTGTTATTGTTTTTTCTTCTGAAACATACATTTTGTCCGTAAGTACCCATTTGATGCAGTTTAAAACTGATTGCATACTTATCATTGCTTCGAAGATGTGATTGCATCTAATTAACATGCTCGGGTACAAAAATTGGGCAAGACAAGGAGATAGTCTGCTGCCCAATCAAAAATTGACGCTGTGCTGCATGTGACAAAAATGCGCAAGATAATCGACAGCGTGGTTGGTGCTGCGATTACGATGGATACAACAATAGGGCTAATAGCCGTAATGACCGTCCGGATGTCGGTCACGATCTCCGTCAACTGCCAGCTCTGTTTGTGATTGATTATCTTGATAAGGGACTCTGAATCCGGATAGATTTGAACGTGGGAGAGTCCAACCTCTCTGCACTTCTGGATTCCGTTAGCATGGCGTGGGCTTCAATCTTGAATAAAAGAGGAAAAGAGGAGTCGTGAGAGAGCTCTTGCATGTTTTCTCACATTTGCATGCACAACACGACATACACATACATCACAGAACTAAGTAATAAAATTAGACCATCGTCCATACTTGCACATCGATTTCCAAGTCTATGCTCCGATTTTTTTTTATAGTACCAGCTGCTTCTTTCTTGGACAAAACCAGTAACTTCTTCTTGATTACATGCAGAACATACACATATATCGCAGATTCACAGAACTGAGTATTAATTTTAGTCTGTCCAAGGATCACATCTCTGCCATCACTTGGGTCAGCTGCCTCGTTTAAAACATCTCGGGCGTGATGAGTTGCTCTGTTCGTCGAGTAGTGCTGTTGATACGACTGCAGAAGAAGATGTAAAGAGAAGCTGTCCTGTATTGAGGCTCCCGTCTCTTCCTTCAGTCACTGAATTAAAACTTTGCTTAGAGTGGAATCCCGAGATCCTCATCTTCAGTGATTGTTTACCGATGCTCCAAGATTTGTTCATAATCAGATTTCATAAGAAGTTAAGTATTTGTTACTGCGAGGAATTGAGGTCTCCTAGGGGATTTGGAAACCTCGCTTCACTTCAGCATTCGGAGATCCACAATTGTCGTCACCTACAGATCCCACCCAACGTGCAGGACGTACCAGCATCAAATTTGGGACGGCTCAGGCGATCTTCAGGTGAACTGAGGAATGTCCACGCTTCTATTAATGAACAAGTGAAACTAATATTTACATGGTCTTCTAATATGCATATTGTTGATGTCCCCGAATCGCAAGCACTTTATTTTCTCCAAACTTTAGATCTTAGGCACAACACCTTTGATTTATCTGGACGCATTGGAGACCTAGTTAATTTGCGTAATTTCTCTGGACGTTCGCGGTACAGTATACCACATGAGGTTAGGGAGCTGACCAACCTTCAAAAGCTGAGTCATCTCGTCGTCGGTGCAGAAACTTGGAATTGCAAATTGAGACATTTGAAGGACTTGGTAAATCTTAGAGGAAAGTTGAACATAAGTGGACTTGAGACGGTTGATCCTTCTGATTTTACTCCTTCAGAATGCTATCTGAAAACCAAGACAGGTATTGTGGAATTGGTTCTATCTTGGGATTGGGATGCAAATGACATGGTCGACTACGATGAGAAATTGGCAGAACAGGTGTTGGAATGTCTTCGTGTGCATCCCAACATCAAAAGTTTGAGCATACATTACTATCCAAGTGCCAACTTGCCGTTGTGGTTGGGTTCCTTCTCCAAACTTGAATTTTTAAGTTTATGGTGACCCAAGGTCTTATCTCTGTCGATGCTTGGTCAGCTGCCTAGTCTGAAACTTCTTTTTATAGGACGAATGGAAAGACTGAAGACTGTTGGGCATGAGTTGCTCTGTTCTTTGAGTCATGTCGTCGATACTGCTACAGAAGATGTAAAGAGAAGTTGCTTCCCATCGCTGGAGTTTTTAGATTTTAACTTCAATCCAGAATTGGAGGAGTGGCACTGGCACGGGGTGGAAGACTCCGACTTCCCATACCTACGTACTCTTCGGTTCCATGACTGCCCAAAGCTACATAGGTTTCCGCGTCTACCTGCTCTTGAGAGGCTCTCAATTTTTAGCTGTCCTCAGTCGAGGCTCCCGTCTCTTCTCTTCCTTCGGTCTATGAGTTAAGACTTCGTATGGAATGGAATCCCGGGATCCTTTTGAGCGACAGCCAAATTTAATTACCAACACTCCGAGATTTGTTAATTACCGAATTGAAGGACGAATCTTTTACTTTTCCCGACAGCCAAATCCTACGGTCTGTCAAGAAGTTAAGTATTGGCAATTGCAAGGAATTGACGTCTATAGGGGGATTTGGCAGCCTCGCATCTGATTTTTCGTCAATTTCGCCTTGCAATTCGGCAGCTCTGCTTCTCTTGTTCCTTGTCGCGTCCACACCTTTTCTGATACGCTTCCCTTTTGTTTCGAGTCTAATTTGTTGAACTTTTCTGATATGCTCTGATGAATTTACAGTGTGGTTCTTACAGAATTGTTGAACTCTAATGCCTTCTTTAGTCATATGCGAAGAGTCAAATTTGTTCAACTTTTCTGATACGCTCTTCTACCCATGCAGCTTCATCGTCAAAGTGGAGCCAAAAACACAAGCAATTTTACATCTTAGTTAATGCATGAGTGCAACTGCTCTTCTAACATGTTTCTCTGCATTGTAATTATGCAAAGTATTTTTTTTGTAATTACTAAAGCTTTTAAAGATATAAACGAACAATCTAAAAGTGTTTTTACCTTGAAAAAGGAATGCACTAAGAAGATACTTTTCAAAATGCGTCTTATCATAGTTTTTCAAAACGTTGGGAAAAAATTGCAAACTGTGCAAACATTGTATAATGCAAAAAAAAAAAAAAAAAAAAACTAAGATAAAAGCAGTTTTATTGTGGTTTTATTAATTGATCATGTTGCATTTAAAGGTAAAAAAACTTTGGACTAGACATGTTGAGAATACAAAACTATTGGACTTACATTTCAAGGCCGCAAAAACCACTTTGAATGTATTAGTTTAACTACCAATTGCCAAAAATTAAAGAGATTTATCAATTGTCGTGCACTTGAAAGTAGTATTTTAACTTTTTGTGTTCAAAATATCTAAAACGTTGATTTTGGATGTCTCTGATCATGATTGAAGAAGATAAACCACTGAAATGACTCGAGTACATCCGAAACCCAAAAGACATAACAAAAGACAGTGTGACTCAAATGTCTCTGATCATGATCAAATTTTATTTTCGCGTTACTTTCAGATCTTCTTTTTCTTCGAAGCCCATGCTTTAACATATTTATTTATATAGTAAAAAACATTTAAAAAAAGTTCACATGAAAACCTTTTTATATAATAATAAGGGCACGAAAAAACATATAGCTGTTGCACTTCACATGTCACCATCATATTTTTTATTGTTGGTCCTTTCAGAAGCCAAATACCGTATCATGAAAGATACATTTTGTCAGTAAGTACCCATTTGATGCAGTTTAAAACAGATTGCATAGTTATCATTGCTTCGAAGATGTGATAGCATAACATATATTGCACAAGCTTTTACTCTTTGCATGTTTTCTCACATTTGCATGCACAACACGACATACACATACTTATCGTCGGTACTTGGCAAATTGATTTCCAAGTCTATGCTCAGATTTATTTGAAGTACCAGCTGCTTCTTTCATGGACAAAACCAGCATTTCTTCTTGATTAGAAGATCCCAAGTTATAACAAGCTCTTATCCTAATATCACAGAAAAAAGGTGCAGGCGAATCAGAACACCCCCGAAACATGGCCACGGCAGTTCTCACTTCCCTCATAAAGAGGATCTTGTCCTTGGTCCCACAGACTTCCTCATCTTCAAGGGAGCCTCCTTCCTCGGCTGAGCTGCAGCTCCACGATTTGGCAAACACCATGAAGAGTATCCACGCGGTGCTTGAAGATGCAGAAGAGAAGGATATAATCGACAAGTCTGAGCAGCTTCGCCTGAGAGAGCTCAAAGAGGTGGCTTATGACGCTGAAGACGCAATAGATGAGTACGAATATCAAGTGCTCCGGGCCAAAATGGAAGCTAGAAGGAAGGTCATGTCCTGCCGCATGAACGATAGTGACTGGAACTCTTATCATCCAAAATGGAAGCTAGAAGGAAGGCCAAAATGGAAGCTAGATGAGGTAATATTTGACTGGAACTCTTATCATCCGAGGATTTATGTCTCAAATGAATTGATAAGTAGAGTGAAAGAGATTAGGGAGAGATTTAAAGAGACCACAGATGAATGGAATCGAATTAGCTTAAGAGAGAAGGATGGAAAGAGAAGAAGAGTTAAAAAGTGGAAGCCCATAGAAACCACTTCCTACTTTGATGAGAATAAAACTTTTGGTAGGCAAGATGAGAAGGATAATATAATCAAGTGGTTACTAGAAAGACCGAACGAAACTAATGAAGGTGGAGTTTCGGTGCTTCCCATAGTTGGTATGGGCGGATTAGGCAAAACTACACTTGCACAGATGGTTTATCATGACCCAAGAGTGCATCAACACTTTGATATGAAAGCATGGGTATGTGTTTCTCAAGAATTCAATGTTGACAATCTATTGGCAAAAATTTGTAACTCTTTTAGTACGGCCACCAATAGTTATATGAGTTTAAATAAGTTTCCTAAGGCTCTTAACAGAAAGTTGAAAGGGAAAGAGTGCTTTTTGGTACTAGATGATGTTTGGAATCAAAACTTTGAGCTTTGGAATTCATTAAGAAGTCTATTGGTTGATGTTGGGGTAGGTAAAATTTTAGTGACTACTCGGAATGAGAGTGTTGCAAAAATTACGCAAACAACTGACCCAATTAAGTTACAAATTTTGTCTTTCGAGAATTGTTGGTCGTTGTTTACAAAGATTTGTTTCGAAGCTCGGAATTATGAATTAGAACACAATTTCATGGACATGGGTAAGAAGATGGTTGAAAAGTGTCAAGGGTTACCATTGGCCGTCAAGGTTCTTGCAGGTTTTCTTAGTATCGAAGACGATGAAGAAGCATGGATAGAAATATTGGATAGCAAGCTATGGGAAATTGATGACGAAAATGATGGCGTGTGGTCGGCTTTGAAATTGAGCTATGATAATATGCCAATAGAATTAAGACGATGCTTTATGTACTTGTGCTTGTTTCCAAAGGATTCTCCACTTAAACAAGCAACTGTAGTTCAACAATGGATGGCAAATGGATTCCTTCACCCAAAGGGGAATAAGAGGGAAGAAGATATAGGCAATGATTATTTCAATGAATTACTGCGTAGGTCAATTCTACAATATTATAATGATAACCGCAAAAGATTTGTGATGCATGACCTTATTCACGATTTTGCACAAGACCTTGCTAAAGCTGAGTGTTTATTGGTAAGCACAGAAAAATTGCATGAACATACGATTCCTAAAACAATTCGACACTTATCCATTTTTGTCAAGGAGAATTTCAAAATAAAGGATCTAGTGCCAATATTCGAAACAAAGCTTCGTCTGAGAACACTCATGTTTCATTCCGTGAGAGATTTTCCGATAAGCAATTTGATGCTTTATTTGATGCATAATTTGAGAAATCTTAGGACACTCAGTTTTCGTATACATCAATTCAGGAGGCAAAAAGTAACTCTGGATTTCATTGATACTCTTAAGCACTTGAGATACCTGGGTTCTAATATGCATATTGTTGATGTTCCCGAATCGGTGTACAATCTTTATTATCTTCAAACTTTAGATCTGCGCAGCTCTTTCGATTTATCTGGACGCATTAGCGATCTAGTTAACTTGCGTAATTTCACTGGGCATTCACCCAACGGTATGCCAGAAGAACTTAGGGTGCTAACCCACCTCAGAAAATTGAGACATTTTGTAGTCGGTGCTGAAACTTGGAAGTGCAAATTGAGACATTTGAAGGACTTCGTAAATCTTAGAGGAAAGTTGAGCGTAGGTGGACTTGAGACGGTTGGTCCTTCTGATTTCACTCCTTCAGAATGTTATTTGAAAACCATGAGAGGAATTGTGGAATTAGCGCTATGTTGGTATACAGATTCAAATAATACAGTTGACTGTGACGAGAAATTGGCGGAACAGGTCATGGAATCTCTCCAGCCGCATCCCAACATCAAAAGTTTGAGAATACATCACTATCCGGGTGCCATCTTGCCGTCATGGTTGGGTTCCCTCTGCAAACTGGAATTTTTATTTTTAAAATGCCCCAAGATCACATCTCTACTAATACTATGTCAGCTGCCTCGTTTAAAATGTCTGCATATAGCAGGAATGGAAAGAGTGAAAACTGTTGGGCGTGAGTTGCTCTGTTCATCGAGCCCTGCTGTTGATACGACTACCGCAGAAGATGCAAAGAAAAGTTGCTTCCCATCGCTGGAGGTTTTATATTTTTTCGGGAATCCAGAATGGGAGGAGTGGCACGGGGTAGTGGACTCCGACTTCCCGCGCCTACGTAGACTTTGCTTCCAAGACTGCCCAAAGCTACGTAGGTTTCCGCATCTATCAGATGTTGAATGCCTTGTAATTATTTCGTGTCCTGAATTGAGGCTCCCATCCCTTCCTTCAGTCACAAGATTAGAACTTGTCATCGAATGGAACCCCGAGGTCCTCTTAAGCGACAGCCTACCGATGCTCCGAGATTTGGACATGAGCGAATTGAAGGACGACTCTTTTGTGTTTCCGGATAGCCAAATCGTACGCACAATTGAGAAGTTAAGTATTCGCTACTGCAGGGAACTCAAATGCATAGCAGGACTTGGTAATCTCGCATCTCTGCAGCATTTGAAGATCTACAAATGTCATCACCTACAGATCTCTCCGGACGAGCGCCTCCCTCCCAACGTGCAGGACGTGCAGATACATCAATCCCCATTTGCTAAGAGTTGGTACCAGCATCAAATTTGGGACGGCTCAGGCGATCTTCAGGTGAGAGGAGGACATGTAGCACTCCTTTAGTAATGAAACATGCAAACCACAGAAGAAGTGAAACTAAAATTTACTAATTCTTCTGATTGATGCTTGTAATGCAGATGGATCCGGAGTCTGAGCTGGAGGATGATGATTATGGATATGAAGGAATGTCGGTGAGTTGAACATCTGAACTTTTTGGTATAAAGTTTCTTCCAATTCAGCTAAAATATTGATCAGCACCCGATTGAATACTTTTTGCTTATCATCTCAACAAAAGAAGACAATAAACAAGAGAACCTGTTAAACTAATTTGGTCGGAATAAACAACAATAAAGATTGAATACTTTATTAATTCGTCTCTTTTATGCTTATTAATACAGATGAATTCAGAATCTGAGCAGGACATGGACGATTCTGTGATTGAAGCAGACATCAGCAGCTTGAACATCTGATCTTTGTCATGTAAATTTTCGACCTTTTCAGCTCTGTTTCTCTTGTTGCTTATGACAACTCAATAAGTTGGTAGGCTTCGACCAAAAAATCTCTCATTCCAAGTATTAGTAGTTTGTGATTATATCCTGCGTTTCAATTTATGTTCTCCATAGGTGGAAGCACTTCATTCATCTAGAAACTCTATTGTCAAACAAGCTGAATAAAAAAACCATTGCAGCAAAAAATAAAAAGTAAAAATTGTAATATGAGTATAGTGTCAAATAAGTTGAATAAAAAATCCATTGCAGTAAAAAGTAAAAATTGTAATATGAGTTGGGACGCTCATAGGATCATGTAAAAACTCTATATACACTTTGAGCACTTGAGTCGCTCATAGGATCATGTTGGTATGTAAGTGGCCCATTGGCTTAATTTCACTACAACAATAATAAGTTTAGGTGACGTTTAATAGGCGCCTCATAAAAAGCGCATTACAGAAAGATCATCAATAAAAAAACATCACCAAATGGTTTAAACGTGAAACTTTTACTCTTAGTTGACGTCTAAATGTCACAAATAAACAGAAATCCAAAGAGTTACTTAAACGTCACCAAAGATCATCATTAGTGGCATATAAATATCTATTATTTGTAATATTTAAACATCACAAAATTGTATTTTAATGTTTAAAGGGTGATTTTATCGATGATTAAATAGATATATAGTTAAACTATATTTTGGTCACATTTAAATATAACTTAAAAGTAATTAAGTGATAGTTAAGACATTTAAATGATGCATAATGGTAATCTTTTGTGATATTTAAATGGTCTAAATATACAATGAACAATATCTAAATATCACTTTTAAAATTAAAACCACTACATTGGTGGGTTTCGAGAGATTAGAAATAATTATTTCCATTGTACTCCTATTTCTTTTCAATTAAATTAAAAAAAAAAACTTAAGAATAATAAATACATTTACCAAACTTAATCTTCGCCATCTCATATATTATATTTTGTATAAATAAAGAGTGAATTAAATTAATTCAACCGATCCCATTAATCTATATCCAAATATATTTTTTATGAAATCTCATCACACCTAATTTTACTAATTTTTACTCCACCACACTAATCCATCCCTCTATAATTAAATTGACAAACATATTGGAGGGCGCTATTCAGTTGTTCTTCGATTGCCACTGTAGCCTCCAATTTTGACATCTTTTACAACACCATATGTCCTAAACCTTCTTTCACTTCTAGTCCTAAACCTTCTTTCACTTCTAGTCCTAGGCCTCTTACTCTGGCTAGATGAAGGTGATCACCTTACCTCCGAGTCGAAAGCTAACCTTCTCTATCTCATTGCTCTTTACTTTTGGAACATCTGGAAACATAAAAATGATATTCACTTTGGCTCTTTCAAACAAGGTTGTCAAGATCATTTTTCGAAGTAAGATCGGGATCGAGGATCGTAAGATCCTACCTTTTGAATAAAAAATAGTTTTTTTAAAAAATATAATAATAGTGATAATAATAATAGTAGTAATAATAATCATTATTTAATATTTTATTCTCAATATTTACATTATACTTAATTTGTAATTTTCATGGGCTACATAACAATATAGAAAGTTAGAAATTAAGATAAACTAATTATGATAATCAACAATGATAAATCAGTTTTCTCATTTTAATTATAAAAAAATAAATATTTTTTTGTTTTCTAAATATCATTTTTACGTAACTTTATTAATGAATAATAGATCAGTCATAAAAAAATTGAATGGAGAAATGAAGAGGGAGAGAATGGAGAGGAATTTAATCTAATGCCTTGCTAATTTTTATTATTAATATTCTATGTTTTTCAAAATAAATTTAAATAAATGAAATCATAATATGATAGTGTGAGAAAGTTACCTCCTTTGTTGCCTATTTTTTAATTTTAATATTCTTTTTTTAGTTTTTCTCAATAAAAAAATAATTAAATAAATAAAATAAACAAATTCACAGGATAGGTATGATCGTACGATCTAGCAATCGATTCTCATACGATCTTACATTTTCGATCCTCAAAGTGAGATCAGGATCGTTTGTCCACTATTGGATCGTAGGATCTTACGATCCTGCAAGCGATCTTGACAACCTTGCTCTCAAACTTTCTATTAGTGCTATATGGGAGAGGATCCTAACGTACTTCAATAGTTATAATGTTTCCCATATATCTGAGGGATCACCCCCCGAATGAGCCCACCTGGGCCAAGGCGGGAGCCCCCATGACGTAGTGAGGGAACGCAAAGTGGAGGAGATTACAACTTTCGGACGAATATCGAAAGAGGTTGATTCAAAGCACCATCAATAACTTGATAAACTTGGAATCCACCGAGGCTCGGAATCCATCGAGAAATAAAACCACATAGGTTTAATGAATAATTGGATAATAATGAACTATCAATAACAAAAGAGTTCATGACTATTTATAGATATTTTACAATCAAGTCTAAAATAATTTAAAAGATAACTATACTATCTATCAAAATCTAACTAATCTAAAAAGATAAATATAACAACAATAACTAATAGAATATATTTTTATCTCTTCTACATCAGTCTTCCTTTCTTCAAAAGAGTTCGACCTCGAATTCTGAAAATTGAATATGGAGGATCATGCTTCACATCTTGTTGTGGTCTTGTCTTCTTTCTCAACTTATCATATAAATCATTTAAACCATTTACCACCAAATAACAACATATTGTCTTCAAATCCTGTCTTGAAAATGCAATTTGCATAAAATATTTGGTGTTGGCAAAAACTTTCATGCATATTAGATCAACTCGAAGCATTTGAAGTAGATCTTTTTTGTTAGTTGATGAATTTAGTTCTAAAATTTCATCCACCTCTTGAATAAATTTATCTTCTTTTGACTTAGAAGAAAAATTCAAATAACTAACACTTCAATATTTGGATGGATCTTGATATCTTCAATAGTATTTGGCAATTCTTCAATTGGAGTTGTAACAACTTCTAAAAGCAATTGATTTTCTCAAGATTTTATAGATTCTGGAGTCTCGAGCATTTTATTAATTATATTCTTCAATCATTGTTGAACCTTCTCAATTGAATTTTTGATGTTCTTCAAATGAACTTGCACTTCCTGCAATAAATTTTTTCTCTCTTGTTGATATTTTCTTGATCGCTAAAAAACAAGATAATATATGATGAAGGCAAAAAATATTCGATGAGTATTTTTTTCAATTTTCTCCATGCCCGAATAGGTTGTTTGCGATAATAAATTCGTAATTATTTATTATCTTTCCACCAAGAAAGTGCTCTGCCTGTGAATTTGTTGGCAATTAATTTGGCTTGTTGAGATTCTAGAACATCCCAATAATCAAAGAAATAATTGACCGTAGAAATCCAATAAAAAATTCATCGATATCGAAATGAGGTGGATCTATCCTCATCTTATTAGTTAAATAAAATTAAATGAAAGAAAAAAAACAAGATAAAAATAATGTAATTAATAAATGATGAGAGAGAAAAGAAAGATAAAGAAAAAGGATAAAGATGTTGTTAAATAGGAAAATAAAGAAAACAAAATTAATGGTTTGATTATGAAGGAAAATAAAATAATGAATGGATAATGGAAAAGAAGATGAGCATCGAGACGAAGAGGTAAATCTCCTTGAAGGCTCTGATACCACTTGACGTGTCCGGGGATCACAAAATGGAGGAGATTACAATTTTTGGACAAATCTCGAAAGAGATTGATGATTCAAAGCACCATCAATAGCTTGATAAACTCGAAATCCACCGAGGCTCGGAATCCATCGAGAAATAAAATCACACAAGTTTAATGAATAATTGAACTATCGATAACAAAAAAGTTCATGTCTATTTATAGACATTTTACAATCAAATCTAAACTAATTTAAAAGATAACCATACTAACTATCAGAATCTAACTAATCTAAAAAGATAAATATAACAATAATAACAAATAAAATATATTTTTATCTCTCCTACATCACCCCGTCTTCCCCATTGTTTACTCTGAACACTGATGGTTCATTTATGGTACCAGGGAAGTGGGAGGTGCAGGCTACATATTACTCAATTCTCACGGCCATACGGTTTTTGCAGGGGTCGAATGTAGGCATTTTTTTCTTTGCTTTGGAGGCTGAGGCTTGGATATTGGAGCAGGCCCTATTGCAGTATTTGGAATGGAACCTCAAATGCATTCAACTTCGATCATACACTATTGTTCTCATCACAATCTTGAAGAACCAAAGCTGCTGCCCATAATCAAGACCCTCATCACTAACATTTTATCCTTAATTAAAAAACTTCACCATTTTTGCCCATAATCATGAGATCAGAACTTGGTTGCCGATTTTTTTGGCCAAACGGGCACGCACCACACTAAGCAATTTTTTGTGGATTGATGATCCACCTGAAGATCTCAACCCAATCGATGTATCAGGGCATTCAGTTTCTAAGTTAATCTATGCTTTTCCATTAAAAAAAAGTTTAGCCCTTCATATGTATCACAAGGAAGAAAAGATAAATCTAAAGGATTAATCAGGCATCAATATTTTGAAGTTGTCGATTGATCAGCATAATTGTGTGAATAAACTGATATCAGGGTGAAAAAGGAGGATTCAGATCCAGTGATGCTTAAAAAAATCATGGCAAGAGACTGCTGAACGGAGATGGAACAGAGGGGATCGATATGCAGATAGTTAATGTTAAACAAATCGGGGTCTTTACCGGAGATTATCACTGTTCGTGCTTCTTTGGCATACGTAGTTTATGGCTGAAATAACTCAGTTGCATTACAGTTTGATTGCCCCACTAATTGAAGATAATTTGAGGTGTTAAATGAGATTTTACATGAATGCATTATTATTTTAAGGCCAGTGATGCATCAGCAAGTAAGCCGCAATGGTTTAGCCATGGAAGCATAAAAATGATGATGATCATAGCAATTGCTTTCTATTTGGAAGCAGTATTGACTGGTGGTTTCTCCACATGATAGAGATCTCATTATCAAAGTTTATTGTGCTTTCAAGTCCTGCTGGCAATTAATCTACTTCGAATTTACCAATATTCTGTTTTCGCCTTTAATTTCATAAAAATGTAAATTGTTTTCCTTTCTTTTCCACAACTCATCATCCTCTGTCAATATGTGATATGAAATTGCCACAACAGCAATTTCATTTGTCAATTTTTGTTCAAAATTGTCTTGTCTATTTTTTTCTCAAGAGTCACCACCCTATGAAATAATGAAAGATTCGTTTTGGCTATAAGCAGCCACTTGACGCAGTTTTTTATTATAGTTCCGTGCTAATTGTCGCTTCGAAGACGTGATTGAAGCTGATTAATATACATCTAACAAGCTTTTAATTATATATATTTGTGGCATTTACATGTACAAACAAGTGATTGCAAATTTTTGTACAGGACATAAACAAATCATATTTTATTTATTAATTACATATTCACGTAGTTCTCACTTTGTTCTCTATCGCTCAACACCATTAAATAGTTTCTCATATTTGGATGAACACTACAAGAAAATTAGAATTTTTCGACGAATTACGACGAATAGGAACGTCAGAACTTTCGATTGTTATAACCCTCGGAAATAAAAATAATAAATTATATAATTTATTATATTATTATTTTATTTTTCGATAATTAGGAACGTCACAATTTCCGACGAATAACTATCCATCGTAATTTTCGACGGTCTAGACCGTCAGTAAATAAAAAATAATATAATGTAAGGAGTATTTTATTAATATAATTAGCGATAGTTGAAACCGTTGCAATGTCCGACGATTACGACCGTCAGTAAGTGAAAAATAATATAATATAAGGACTCTTTTATTTATATAATTAGCGACAGTCCAGACCGTTTTTATTTTCGATAGTCGGGACCATCGGTAAACTAAAAAAATAAATATTATATATATGTAAGTAGTATTTTATTATTATAATTAAATACTTTTCGACGGTAATTTTAAAAATAATTAAATATTATATTCATATATATTATAATAATATATATTATTAATATTTGTTAAGTTTCCAACGGTCATGGCCGTCACTAATTAAAACATCACTCTCCTGCTGCTTCTTTTTTCGTTTTCCTGCTTTCCCATCTTTCTACCCCTATATAATCTTTCCCTCTCCCTACTCTCTACTTCTTTCCCTCTCTCTCTTCCTCTCCTATTTTGCCGGCGCGATGACCTCTCGGACGACAATCTGTCGGCGACCTTCTCCTTCCTAGATGATGATCCGCCGACAACCCTCTCCCCCCTCTCTCTCCAGTCCGAATCTAGTCGTAGGGTCTAAGATCGGCCGTCGGATCGATCGCCTGGCGGCCAGATCTGGCCGTCGGATCGGCAGCCGGATCAGTCACCTGACGGCCAGATCTGGCCATCGGATTGGCGCCTAGCGACCAAATCTGGTCGTTGGCATCCTGTTCTGGCCACGGGGGCCAGATCGGCCGACGGATCGATAGTTTGGCGGCCAGATTTGGCCGTCGCATCAGCCGCCTAGCGACCGGATCAGGTCGTTGGCGGCCGATTCTGGCCCCCGGTGGCCAGATTTGGCCGCTAGCAGTCGGATCGACCACTTGGCTGTCGGATCGGCCGCCTGGAGGTCGGATCTAGAGGTGGCGGCCGGATCGTCCGCCAGGAGGCCCGATCTGGCCGGCCGCGGCCAGATCCGGCCACCAGGCAGTCAGATCTGGCCAGCCACGACCTGATCCGATCGCCAAGCGGCCGATCAGTCAACAGCCGGCCAGATCTTGCTGCGAGCAGCCGGTTCGGAGCTAGACGGTCGGATTGGGCCATGGCCGGACAGATCGGCTGCTTGGCGGTCGGCTGCTTTTTTTTATATTTTAAAAATTTTTTGTGATGGTTGCGGCCGTCGAAAACGTTCGATGGTTGCGACCGCCCGATCTTTTCGACAGTTGCGACTGACGAAAATTTCGACGGTTGCAACGACTGCCGAAAATTTTCAACGATTTTGACTGCGGAAAGTTTCGACAGATGCGACGACCGTCGAAAGTTTCGATAGTTGGCGCCACTGGATTTTTGGGACGGTTGCAACCGTCGGAATTTTCGATGAATCTGCTCCAACCATCGAAAATCATTTTGCGACGATCATTTTTTTTACGAATCTATTTCGTCGAAAAGTACAGACTAATTGACTTTTTTCTTATAGTGGAAGGTGTGCAAGATAGAAAAGAATGTGAGAACTATTTAATTAGGAAACATCATCGTTTTATCTTATATATACCTGGTCTCCTAATTGAAGAATTTGAGAAGTTGGTCACAATTTTCCTTCCTCATAAGCTTTTCGTAAGGTTTTGAAACATTTTGAGCATCACGAGAAACAACTTTTTTTTACTAAGAACATGATTATATTTGAGAATTATGGGGAAATTCTTGATAAAAAAATAACATTTTAGGAATTGAATCCCTGATTAGGATGATTTACTGACAACTTGGACTCATATTAATATGAGCTGACGAATTTCAGTAAGAAGTAGCATTATTGCCCCATTGCTAAAACATTTGAATTTAATTTACTGCTTGTAAGAAGAACAGACGTTGCAAGCGTCTCTGCCAGCACTTATTCATTGCATGTTGTTATTTTTTTTTTCTTCTGTTGGAAGCCCAATACCGTATTATGAAACATACATTTTGTCAGTGAGTACCCATTTGATGCAGTTTAAAACTGATTGCATACTTATCATTGCTTCGAAGATGTGGTAGCATCTAATTAACATATATCGCACAAGCTTTTACTCTTTGCATGTTTTCTCACATTTGCATGCACAACACAGACATACACATACTTAACATAACTAAGTAATTGTTAATAATGCCTTGAATCTGAATCCAATTGGTCCCTCTACATAGTCAGGCACTTCATCAGAATTTTCTTACGGAGGTCTAGACAGAGATCCATCCTTGTAATCATTGTTATTCCATAACAAAGAGCCGTCATTATTTTTTCCTCTTCGTGTTTTTCTGTATTTTGTGCGATCCCTCTCTCCCTCTTTTCGTAACAAACTGGTATCAGAGCCTTAGGGTTTGTCAGCGATTCTCGATCAACAGGGAGATGACATCGCACAACGTGAGCGTGGAGAAGTTCAACGGCAGGAATAGTTTCGGATTGTGGTAGATCAAGATGCGGACGCTTCTAAAGCAACAAGAAGTCTGGGTGCCGCTCTCAAACGTCTCGAAGAACAAACCAAAGGAGGAAGACTCGAAGGGCAAAGAAAAGGAGATCGACCTCGCAACTTTGGTGGCACAGGAGGAGAAGGCGCACTCGATGATTCTATTGTGTCTGGCGGATGAGGTGATAATCGAGGTCGTAGATGAAGAAAAGGCGGCCGGTCTGTGATTGAGACTCGAGAGTCTGTATATGATGAAGTCTCTCACCAACAAGTTGCTGTTGAAGCAACGTCTATTCTCTCTCCACATGCAAGAAGATACCCCTCTGAAGGAACATCTTGATCAGTTAAATTCTTTGTTGATGGAACTTAGAAATATCGATGTTAAGATCGATGATGAAGATGCTACCCTAATTCTGTTAGTTTCGTTTCCTCCATCATATGAAAATTTTGTTCAGTCTATGATTATCGGGAAGGAAACTATAAGTCTGGAAGAAGTAAGATCGAGTCTTCATACTCGTGAACTTCGGCATAGGACATCTGGAAATTTTGCAGAAACTCAGACCGCGAGTTTGGTATCGACCGCAGAGAAGGGACAGTCCTCGAATTTGAAGAAATCCAAGCCGAAGAAGAAGAAAATCACTGTGAAAGACATCTGTAATTACTTCAAGGAATCAAGTCATTGGAAAAAGGATTGCCCGAAGAAGAAGAAGGCCCCCGTCATTGCGGTGGTACATGAAACTAGGAATTCCGAAGATAATTTGGTTCTGGCTGCTTCTGATCAAGGATGTCAGACGGATAGTTGGATTCTGGATTCGGGGTGTTCCTACCATATGACTCCGAATAAAGAGTGGTTCTCAACTTATCAAAAGATTGATAGTGGAAACGTCATTGTAGGTAATGATGCAGCCTGTCAGATAGTTGGGATCGGTTCTGTGTAGATCAGGACTCATGATAATCTTGTGAGGACGCTGACAGATGTCTGCCATATTCCGCAACTGAAGAAGAATTTGATATCACTTGGAGTCCTCGACTCTAAATGATGTTCGATCAATGCTGCTGGAGGCATCCTCACAGTCATGAAAGGTGATGTTACGGTTCTGAAGAGAGTCAGACAAAAGTCCTTGTATATATTGCAAGGCAAGACAGTCTCTGGTGTTGCTGCAGTGGCTAGTTCATCCAAATCAGACCTGTCCAGGCTGTGGCACATGCGTCTTGGGCATATGAGTCAGAACGGGATGAATATCCTCATCAAACAAAGTCTTCTGGGAGGTCAGAAGATATCTGAAATTGATTTTTGCAAGCACTGTGTATTCAGCAAACAGCGAAGGCTTCAGTTTGACAAGGCAGTGCACAGGACGAAGGCGACACTTGACTACATCCACGCCGGTTGTTGGGGACCCTCTCGTGTTTCATCATTAGGAGGTGTTAGGTACTTCCTGTCCGTGATTGATGACTACTCGAGGATGACTTGGGTATTCATGATAAAGCATTAAGAGTGAGTCCTTCATGGCCTTCAAGCAGTGGAAGCATTTGGTGGAAAATCAGACGTCGAAGAAAGTTAAGCGTTTTCGCACTGATAATGGTTTGGAGTTCTGTTCTGCTGAATTCGACCAGTTCTGCAAAGATAAAGGCATTGCCAGACATCCCACAGTCAGAGATACTTCATAGCAGAATGGAGTTGCAGAACGAATGAATAGGACACTTCTGGAGAGGGCAAGGTGCATGATCTCTAGCGCTGATCTGAATAGGATATTCTGGGCTGAAACTGTTAACACAGTTTGCTACTTGGTGAATCGAAGTCCGGCGACTACGATTGATCTCAAGACTCCAACTGAGTTATGGTCAGGAAATCCTGCTGATTATACTTGTCTGAAAGTTTTTGGTTGTCCAGCATACTATCATGTCAGTGAAGGGAAGTTGTAGCCAAGAGTCAAAGAAGAAATGTTCATGGGATATGGTGCAGGAGTGAAGGGCTACATAATCTAATCTCCTTCAGAACAAAAAGTCATCCACAGCAGAAGCATGACCTTTGATGAAGCATCAATACTTCAGTTGAAGGTGGAGGCTGAAGAGAGTGTCAATAAACAGGTGGATGTTGAAATCACTCCAACTGAGGATGATACTGAAGGATCACATCAAGAAGTAGAACCAAAAGGCGAAGAATCTTATGAGCAACCTGAAGAAGAGTCAATTGTTGCTAGACGTCATCGCAGAGAAGTGGGTCCTCCTAAACGATATGGTTTCGAGGACATGATTGCTTATGCACTACAAGTTGCTGAAGAGGTGGAATCCCTGGAGCCGTCCTCTTATAGGGATGCCATCATATGTGCCAAATTTGAACAGTGGATTGCTGCTATGGGTGAGGAGATGAAATCTTTTCACAAAAATCAGACGTGGGAGCTGGTCAAGCTGCCTAAAGGTAGAAAGGTTGTTGGCTGTAAGTGGATCTTCAAGAAGAAAGTTGGAATTTCAGGAGTTGAATGCACAAGATACAAAGCATGGCTGGTTGTTAAAGATTATAGTCAGAAAGAAGGTGTGGACTACAATGAGATATTCTCACATGTTATCAGACATACTTCTATCAGGGTGCTACTTGCTCTTGTAGCACATCAGAATTTAGAGCTCGAGCAACTAGATGTGAAGACTGCTTTCCTTCATGGAGAACTTGAAGAAGACATTCTTATGAGCCAATCAGAGGGATTCTCCATTTCAGGAAAGGAGAATCAAGTTTGCAGTATAAAGAAATCTCTGTATGGCTTGAAGCAGTCTCCCAGACAATGGTACAAGAGGTTCGACAACTTTATGATCAGTAAGAGATTCAGTCGGAGTCCTATGATTGTTGTGTATACCATAAGAAGGTGAATGACGCTCCACCATCTATCTGCTCTTGTATGTCAATGATATGCTTATTGCTGCTAGAAATATGACAGACATTCATAATCTGAAGAAGCTCCTCAGTGCAGAATTCGACATAAAAGATCTTGGTGCAGCACAGAAGATTCTGGGGATGAAAATTCTAAAGAATCGCGCACAGGGTAAACTCTTCTTATCTTAGAAAAGTTATATTGAAAAGATTTTATACAGATTTGGAATGTCAGGAGCGAAGCCTTTGAATACTCCATCAGCTGCAAATGTTCATCTTTCTATTTCCTTCGCACCAAAATCAAAAGTAGAGAAGGAGTACATGTCTCGAGTTCCATATGCTAGTGCAGTTGGAAGTCTGATGTATGCCATGGTTTGCACAAGATCAGACATTGCTCATGCAGTCAGTGTTGTCAGCAGATTCATAAGCGATCCAGGAAAGGAGCACTGGCAAGTAGTGAAGCGAATTTTTCGATATTTGAGAGGAACATCTGATATTGGCCTCATCTACAGAAGTGATAAAGAGTGTTTGGTTGCAGGATACTCAGATTCAGACTATGCTGGAGATGTTGATGGAAGACGATCTATGACAGACTATGTCTTCACTTTGGGCAGTTCAGTTATTAGTTGGAAGGCCACACATCAGCCATCAGTTACATTGTCCACCACAGAGGCTGAATACATGGCACTGACAGAAGCTGCCAAGGAAGGCATCTGGTTAAAAGGTTTAGTTGGAGATCTCGGATTACATCAGGAGCAGGCTATAGTGCACTGTGACAGTCTGAGTGCAATATGTTTAGCCAAAGATCAAGTACATCATGAAAGAACTAAACACATTGATATCAGATATCACTTCATCCGCACTGAGAAGAGGATCAAGGTGAAGAAGATTGGCACCGAAGACAATCCAGCTGATATGTTCACCAAATCTGTTCCTCATGGTAAGTTTCAGCACTGCTTGGACTTGCTTAACATTAACACTTGGTAATAGCTCTAAGGTGGGATTAGCGGCGGCATGGTACTTTGTGCTCTGAAGATGATTCAAGTCAAGGTGGAGATTTGTTAATAATGCCTTGCATCTGAACAATTCGTCCCCCTACATAGTCAGGCGCTTCAACAGAATTCCCCTATGGGGGTCTCGCTGATTGCATACTTATCATTGCTTCGAAGATGTGGTAGCTTCTAATTAACATATATGGCACAAGCTTTTACTCCGTGCATGTTTTCTCACATTTACATGCACAACATGACATACACATACTTCACATAACTAAGTAATTGTTAATAATGCATCGAATCTGAATTCAATTGGACCCCCTACATAGTCAGGCGCTTCAGTAGAATTTCATTACGGGGGTCTCGCTTTAGCGAAAATTTTTAGGGGTATTCTGTTTGTGATTCGGATTTGATTTATTTTCTTATCACGAGATAGGTGCCCTATTTTCAGAGGATTTGTTTAGAGTCCCAGTTCGTATGTAATTTTTATCATCTGTCAAAAGGAGTGTCTATATAAACTTCCTAGAGGTCTAGACAAAGATCCATCCTTGTAATCATCATTATTCCATAACAAAGAACCGTCGCCGTTTTTTCCTCTTCGTATTCTTGCGATCTCTCTCTCTTTTTTTTCGTAATAGTAATAAAATTAGACCATCGTCCATACTTAACGCATTGATTTCCAAGTCTTTGCTCGGTACTTAGCTTTTTCTTGGACAAAACCAGCAACTTCCTCTTGATTACAAGATCTCAAGTTATAACAAGCTCATATCCTCATATAATAGAAAAAAGGTGCAGACGAATCAGAAAAAAGCTCATATCCCATGGCAGTTCTCACTTCCCTCATAAAGAGGATCTTGTCCTTGGTCCCACAGGCTTCCTCATCTTCAAGGGAGCCTCCTTCCTCGGCTGAGCAGCAGCTCCACGATCTTGCTGACACCATTAAGAGGATCCACGCGGTGCTTGAAGATGTAGAAGAGAAGGATATAAGCGATAAGTCCGAGCAGCTTCCCCTGAGAGAGCTCAAAGAGGTGGCTTATGACACTGAGGACGCAATAGATGAGTACTAATATGAAGTGCTCCGGGCCAAAGTAGAAGCTAGAAGGCAGGTAATGGCCTGCCGTATGAATGATGGTAAGCATGCCGATAAGGTAATATTTGACTCGCACTCTTATCACCCAAAGATTTTTGTCTCAAATGAATTGACGAGTGAAAGAGATCAGGGAGAGATTTGAAGAAATCACGGACGATCACTACAAGAAAATCGTAATTTTTCGACGGGCAATTTTCGATGGTTCGAAATTCATCGCAATTTGCGACGGATTTTGCGACGAAAATATTTCCGACGGATTTTTCGACGGTTGCAACCGCGGAAATGACAATAATAAATTATGTAATTTGTTATATTATTATTTTATTTTTTGACGATTAGGAACGTCGATATTTCTGACGGATATCCATCCGTCGCAATTTTCGACGAATTTTCCGACAGTTTTAATCGTCGGAAATGACAATAATAAATTATATAATTTGTTATATTATTATTTTATTTTTTGACGATTAGGAACGTCGATGTTTCCGACGGATATCCATCCGTTACAATTTTCGACAGATTTTTCGACAGTTTCAGCCGTCGGAAATAAAAATAATAAATTATGTAATTTATTATATTATTATTTTATTTCTCGACGATTAGGAACGTCGATATTTTCGATGAATTTTCATCCGTCGTAATTTTTGACAGTCGTAACCGTCGGTAAATATATAATAATATAATATGAGGAGTATTTTATTAATATAATCCATTGCAGTAAAAAGTAAAAATTGTAATATGAGTTGGGACTTGGGATCTATATACACTTTGAGCACTTGGGTCGCTCATAGGTCTTATCCAACATGTTGCTATGCATTCTGTACCCACAGGCAACTAATTCCAAGCATGAAGGAAGCAGAATTATTTTCTATAGCCTTTTGGAAAAGATGATACTTCCTTTTGGTCGGAACAGAAAATTTCATTGCAATAATCTCCACAACAGCTAAAAATTTAGCTCCCTGGATGCAGACTCTTTCAAGGCATTAGCTAAAGCAAATGTTTTAAAACAAGACTAGACAGATATGAAACATTAAAGCAAATGTATTTCTACAGTTTGAAGGGTACAAGTCATTTTTTCATATCATGATATTGGGAAGAAAGGTTCCGTTTGCGCACCAAGATATGAAACATTTCAGAGGCCCTACTCCACATTGCTAATGGCAACAACATTACAGAAGCTCTGTTGCTACTTGCAGCTTTCCGTTCTGAGTGGAGTTGCTTCCTGTGGTCCTTATCATGGTGCCTCCCAGTGATGTGAGCTTATATAACCGGTGAAGCATCTTTGTTTATTAATGGTTGTGAACTATATTTTTGGTTTTTGCATTGTTTTGTTTCTGAGGTTGAAGGTTGTGTCCTCTTTTGGTGGCCAAAATTACTTGCACTTTGGAACACTAAATGCTTGCAGACTTGCAATTGGTGCAATTTGGCGTCTCCATTTCTATTCTAATCTGTGAACAGGGCTAGTTTGCAAAGTATTATGCAAAGTATAATTATGCGAAGTGTTTATTTTTGTAATTACGCAAAGTATTTATTTTTGTAATTGCAAAAGCTTTTTAAAGATATAAAGGAACATTCTAAACATGTTTTCACCCTGAAAAAGGAATGCACTAAGAAGATACTTTTCAAAATGTATCTGATCATAGTTTTTTGAAACGTTGGGAAAAATTGCAAAATGTCCGTACATTGTATAATGAGAAATAAGATAAAAGCAGTTTTATTGTAGTTTTATTAAGAGGTTAAGGACTGTGTGGATTCAAAGGAGGTTCACACTAATGGATTATTATTGATCTACAGATTAAGGTGATAATAAATTGATGATAAATTCATTTAAAAAAATATTTATCAAAGATCGTCATTGATTTATAAATCCACGGTGAGTCCACATATGTAAATTCAAAATGGGTCTAGATATTCTTTAAATCCTTTTATTAATAGACCACGTTGTATTTAAAGGTTAAAAAAAATCCAAGAACTAGACACGTTGAGAAACAAAAAAATGCAAAACTCTTGTACTCACATTGCAAGGCTGCAAAAGACATTTTGAATGTATTAATTTAACTACTAAAAAATAAATTGATTTATCAATTGTTGTGCACTTGATAGTAGTATTTTAACTGACTGTGTTCAAAATATCTAGAACGTCGATTTTGGATGACTCAAATGCATCCGAAATAAAAGACAGTGGTCAATTTTTCTTTTCACGTTACTTTCATATCTTCACTTTCTTCGAAGCTCATGCTTTAACATATTTATTTATATAGTTTAATTAAATAGAAATAAAAAAGTTCACAAGAAAACATTTAGCTAAATAAAAATCATTTAGCTGTTGCACTTCACAAGTAACCACCATATTTTATATTGTTGGTATGCCCATCACGAGAGTTAGATCTGTATTGTTATTATTATTTTTTTTTATCTTTTTTCCTTCTATTACAAACATACATTTTGTCACTAAGTATCCATTTGATGCAGTTTAAAACTGATTGCATACTTCTCATTGTTTCGAAGATGTGATTGCATCTAATTAACATATATCGCACAAGCTTCTACTCTTTGCATGTTTTCTCACATTTGCATGCACAACACGACATACACATAAATCACAGAACTAAGTAATAAAATTAGACTATCGTCGCTACTTAGCACATGGATTTTTTCCAAGTCTAGGATTTATTTAAAGTACCAGCTGCCTCTTTCTTGGACAAAACCAACAAACATCTTCTTGATTACAAGATCCCAAGTTATGACAAGCCCTTATCCTCATATCACAGAAAAAGGTGCAAACAAATCAGAAAACCCCCGAAACATGGCCATGGCAATTCTCACTTCCCTCGAAAAGAGGATCTCGTCCTTGGTCCCACAGGCTTTCTCGTCTTCCTCGGCTGAGCAGCAACTCCACGATTTGGCAGACACCATGAAGAGGATCCATGCCGTGCTTGAAGATGCGGAAGAGAAGAATATTAGCGACGAGTCCGAGCAGCTTCGCCTGAGAGAGCTCAAAGAGGTGGCTTATGATGCTAAGGACGCAATAGATGAGTACGAATATGAAGTGCTTCGGGCCAAAGTGGAATCTAGAAGGAAGGATACTCTTAAGCACTTACGATATCTGGGTTCTAATATGCAAATTGCTGATATTCCTGAATCTTTGTACAATCTTTATTATCTTCAAACTTTAGATCTAAAGTACAGCTCCTTTAATTTATCTAGTCGTATTGGATGTTAGAGTTGGTGAATACTTCAGGGCCCCTTGTTTCTCACACCGGGTTCGTCCACGTGAGCTTAGGGGAATCTGAGTATTACCCAATTAACAATATTGCTGGCGTACGAACGAAATGGGGGGGTTCGGGGGGCCCCGCCCCCCGACGGCGGTCCGTGTGGTTCGGATTAGGTTTTTTCTCTATTTTATTCGGGTTTTGAACCCGTTTGGAGAGATTATTTATAGCTTATTTTCAGATGTAATCTGTGTGGCAGCTGAAAACCTAAATAATATAGTGGAACTTCTTTGCAGGACGTAGCCCTAATCTCAAGGGTGAACCTGGGTAAATTTGTGTGTCTCCTCTATTTTTTCTTGTAATCTCTCTGCGATCTTCTCTCCCTGTTCGCGAATTTTTCCATCAATTGGTATCAGAGCACAGGTTGTTCAAGAAATTAGGGTTTATTCGAGATGTCAGGAGGGTCACGAATCGAGATAGAAAAATTTGATGGAACACGGTTTGATCTCTGGAAGATGAAAATGGAGGATCTCCTTTGTGATCGAGATCTTTGGACGGTAATCGAGAAGGAGAGACCAGGCATGGAGGCGGCGAAGGTCGATCCAAAGGCGATCGAAGAGTGGGATCGGATTGATAGAAAGGCGAAGGGTTTGATTCGGCTGTGTCTCGCGGATTCAATTCTTACGAATGTGATGGGCGAACCTACTGTCAGAGATCTGTGGAGGAAGTTGGAATCCCTATATCAAAGTAAGTCGTTGGTTAACAAGTTATTTCTGAGGAAGAAATTGTACAATCTTCGGATGCAGGAGGGTGACTCGTTTTCTACTCATCTTTATAACTTTAACACGGTGATCAGTCAACTTGTATCAATCGGTGTTAAGTTTTAAGATGATGATAAGGCAGTAACATTACTCTGTTCGTTGCCGGATTCATGGGACAATCTGATTGTCGTGATTGGTGGCGGGGATAAAGAACTTTCGTATGAAAGTGTATGTGCTGCCTTGTTATCAGAGGAAATACGAAGAAAGGATCAACAAGTTCTGGTAAAGAGGCGCTGGCGGCCAGAGGAAGACAACTAGAAAGGAATCAAAATCAGAGAGGGAAATCCAAATCTCGTGGGCGTTCGAAGAGTAAAGATAAGAAGGTGCAATGTTGGAGATGTCAAGAGTGGGGTCATCTGAAACGAGATTGCAAAAACAAGTCGGTTCATAAGAAAGAAACTGAGTCAACCTCGGACAAAAAGGAGGCTGAGGTAGGGGATATGCATCTGGCTTCTGCGTGTACGGCACAGTCAGATAAAGATGTCTGGCTTATCGACACTGGTGCTTCGTACCACATGACGCCTTATAAACACTGGTTCTGTGAATATGAGGAGTATAATGGTGGGGATGTCATGCTCGGAGATGACACTGCGGTTCAGTTTGTTGGACGTGCAAGGGTGAAGTTGAGGATGAATGATGGCACGGTAAAGACTCTACCAGATGTGATGCATATACCACTTATGAGTAGGAGTTTATTATCTGTTGGTACAATGGCTGACTCAGGTGTTATATTCAGTTGCGACAAGGATTCGTGCAAGATGATCAGAGGGTCGATTGTAATTGCACGAGGGGTTCGCTATGGCACGTTGTACAAATTGCTCGGAGAGACAATATCTGTGGGCTGCGGATTTATTTCTGAAGAGGCCAAAGAAGATGAAGATAGCAAATCTATGTTGTGGCATCGGAGATTAGGCCATATCAGTGAAAAAGGACTTTCCACTATAGCATCAAGTCAGATGGTAGAAGGAGTTCCGGATTGTTCTGTGGTCTTCGGGTTCTGTGAACATTGCCTCCATGGAAAATAGAACCGAGTCAGTTTTCAACACACAGGTTCAAGAGCAACGAAAATTCTCGAACTGATTCATAGTGATGTCTTTGGACCAACTCCGACTCCATCTATTGGAGGATGCAGGTACTATGTTTCTTTTATAGATGATTTTTCGAGATACAGTTAGATTTATTTTATCAAGAATAAATCAGATTTATTCGATAAGTTTCGAGAATTTAAAGTTTTGGTGGAAAATCAATTGAGCTGCAAGATCAAGGTTCTTCGTACAGATAATGGAGGTGAATTTTGTTCAGATAAGTTTGAGCAGTTTTGCGTGGACAATGGTATTGCTAGGCAGAAGACAACTCCATATACACCTGAGCAGAATGGAGTAGCTGAAAGATTAAATCGGTCACTCATAGAAAAGGCCAGATGTATGCTGAGTTGGGCTGAATTGGGGCAAGAATTCTGGGCAGAAGCTGTAGCCACGGCAAACTACCTGAAGAACCGCTCACCGACCTCATCAGTGAAGGATCAGACACCTTATGAGGAAATGTTTGGGAAGAAGCCAAATTTGTCTTATGTTCGGGTGTTCGGATGTGACGCGTATGTTCATATACCCAAGGAAAAGCGGGGTAAGCTTGATAGTAAATATGAAAAGAACATATTTGTCGGATACAAGGAAGGGATCAAGGGCTACAAACTGTGGAATCCAAAGTCAAGGACTATTGTCTACAACAGGGATGTTATTTTCCGTGAATCACGTTCCCAAGTTGAAGTTCAAAAAGGTGATGAACCTAAGAAAGTGGTAGTGCTTGAAGAAGATTCTGATTCTGAAACTTCAGAGGTGGATGCACAAGATACAGTTGAGTCTGTTATAAAATCGGATCAAGAGGACTCGGTTAATGAAGTTGAAGATGCAGATTCAGATGAAGACCCAGATATTGATACTACCATACCAGTTCTCAGGAGATCGACACGAGAAAGAAGAGCACATTTGAGATACTCTCTTAGTGCTCTGAGTTCGTTTCATGCTTTGAGCATCATCGGAGAAGAACCTAGTTCTGTAAAAGATGCAAGGTCTATGGATGATGCAAATCAGTGGGAGCTTGCTATGGCAGATGAGATGCAGTCACTGGATAAGAATGAAACATGAAGTTTGTGTAAATTGTCTAAGGATAAAAAGGCAATTAGTTGCAAATGGATGTTCAAGCGAAAGCTGAAACCGGATGGGTCTGTAGAGAAGTACAAGGCGAGGCTAGTAGCTAAAGGGTACTCTCAGGTTGAGGGAGTCGACTATGATGAGATTTTTTCTCCCGTGGCAAAAATGACTTCAATCAGATTTGTTCTATCTCTGGCAGCAACATATAATCTTGAAGTAGAGCAGATGGATGTGAAGACGGCATTCCTTCATGGGGACTTGGAGGAAGAGATATATATGAGACAACCAGAAGGCTTTGAGGTTCAAGGTAAAGAGAAGCTGGTGTGCAAATTGAAGAAGTCTCTGTATGGATTGAAGCAGTCGCCAAGGATGTGGTACCAGAAGTTTGATACGTACGTGCTCGAATTCAAGTTTGTACGTTCAGATTCAGATCATTGTGTTTATGTGAAGAGAGTTGGAGATCAGTTTGTCATTCTTACACTGTATGTGGATGACATGTTGCTGATTGGAAACAATATGAAGATGGTGAATTCAGTGAAGGGTTTGTTGGTCAAGAAGTTTGAGATGAAAGACTTAGGGCCAGCGAATTTTATTTTGGATATGCAGATTAGAAGGGATCGTCAGAAACGAAAGTTGTGGCTAGGACAGGAGAAGTACATAAAAAAAGTCTTGAAGAAATTTAACATGTCGGACTGCAAGCCAGTGGGTACTCCTATGTCTCTAGGAACCAAACTTTCTGCAGAGCAATGTCCGAAGACGGATGAAGAAGCTGAAGAGATGGATCGTGTGCCATATGCAAGTGCAGTGGGCAGTTTGATGTATGCCATGGTGTGCACGCGTCCAGATATAGCCCAAGCAGTGGGAGTCTTGAGTCGATATATGTCTAACCCAGGCAGGGAACATTGGAATGCTATCAAGAGAGTTTTCAGGTACCTTCATGGAACTTCAAATTTTTCGTTGTGTTTTGAAGGTACAAGGAAAGGAAAGATGCTTGATATTGTGGGCCATGTAGATGCTGATTGGGGTGGATACATTGATAGTAGACGGACCACTAGCGGATATGTTTTTACATTATTTGGGACTGCACTAAGTTGGATGAGCAAGAGACAAAGCGTGGTAGCACTTTCTTCTACAGAAGCAGAATATACTGCTCTTACTCATGCTGCAAAAGAGGCCATATGGCTAATGCGGTTGTGCTTGGAGCTCGGATTTGAGCAAAGTGCTATAGAGGTGAGATGTGATAATCAAGGTGCTATTCAGTTAGCTAAGAATCTCGCATTTCACTCACGCACAAAGCATATTGACATCCAATACCACTTTATTCGGGAAAAGGTGGAAAAGAAAGAGGTTCAGCTTGAAAAGGTTGATACAACAGAGAATAGTTCTGATTTTTTGACTAAAGCAGTTACAGGTGTAAAGTTTGAGTGGTGTTCTACTGCTGTCGGATTGAAGAAGAATGTTGCTGGCAAGGCTCTCATTGGTGTGAAGTATCCACCAAGTGGGAGAATGTTAGAGTTGGTGAATACTTCAGGGCCCCTTATTTCTCACACCGGGTTCGCCCACGTGAGCTTAGGGGAATCTGAGTATTACCCAATTAACAATATTGCTGGCGTACGAACGAAAGGGGGGGTTCGGGGGGCCCCGCCCCCGACGGCGGTCCGTGTGGTTCGGATTAGGTTTTTTCTCTATTTTATTCGGGTTTTGAACCCGTTTGGAGAGGTTATTTATAGCTTATTTTCATATTTAATCTGTGCGGCGGCTGAAAATCTAAACATTATAGTGGAACTTCTTTGCAGGACGTAGTCCTAATCTCAAGGGTGAACCTGGATAAATTTGTGTATCTCTTCTATTTTTTCTTGCAATCTCTCTGCGATCTTCTCTCCTTGTTCGCGAATTTTCCCATCATTGGAGACGTAGTTAACTTGCATAATTTCTCTGGGCGTTCGCGGTACAGAATGCCACATGAGGTTATGGGGCTAATCCACCTTCGAAAATTGAGACATTTTGTGGTCGGTGCTGAAACATGGAAGTGCAAGTTGAGACATTTGAAGGACTTCGTCGATCTCAGAGGAAAGCTGCATGCAAGTGGACTTGAGACGGTTGGTCCTTGTGATTTTACTCCTTCAGAATCTTATTTGAAAATCAATAGATGAATTGTGGAATTAGCGCTATTTTGGGATGAGCATTATACGGTTGACTATGATGAGAAATTGGCGGAACAGGTGTTGGAGTGTCTCCGTCCCCATCCCAACATCAAACATTTGGCTATATATGACTATCCAGGTACCATCTTGCCAATGTGGTTGGGTTCCTTCTCCAAACTCGAAGAATTAGTTTTAGTCTGTCCCAAGATCACATCTCTGCCAACACTTGGTCAGCTGCCTCGTCTAAGATTTCTTCACATAGGACAAATGGAGAGACTGAAAACTATTGGGCGTGATGAGTTGCTCTGTTCGTCGAGGAGTGCTGTTGATACGACTACAGAAGAAGAAGAAGATGTAAAGAGAAGTTTCTTACCGTCGCTGGAGGATGCCTACTTTCTATGCCTTTGTCATCTTGGTTTCATTAGATGCCCAAAGCTGCGTAGTTTTCCGCATCTACCTGCTGTTGAGAACCTCTACATTAGCTACTGTCCTGTGTTAAGGCTCCCGTCACTTCCATCAGTCACTAAAATAACACTTTGCGTAGAGTGGAATCCCGAGATCCTGACCTTCACTAAATTACCAAAGCTCCGAGATTTGTTGATAGTCAGTTTTAAGGGCGACTCTCTTATTTTTCCCGATAGCCAAATCCTACGCTCAATTGAGAAGTTAAGAATTCGTTACTGCGAGGAACTGAGGTCTGTAAGGGGATTTGGCGACCTCGCGTCACTTCAGCATTTGGAGATCCGCAAATGTCCTCAGCTACAGATCTCTCCGGACGAGCGCCTCCCTCCCAACCTGCAGGATGTGCAGATACATCAATCCCCATTTGCTAAGAGTTGGTATCAGCACCAAATCTGGGATGGCTCAGGCGATCATCAGGTGAAATGAGAAGAAGTAATTAAACATGCAAACAACACAAGTAAAATTTTATATTAACTACTACTCATTTATGCTTGTCAATGCAGATGGATCCAGACTCAGAGCCGGAGGATGATTTTTATGGGTTCGCACTGATGTCGGTGAGTTGAACGTCTGAATTTTTTTTCATATGAAATTTCTTCGAATTAATTTAGCTGAATTGATCAGTTCCTGATGGAATAGTTGTTGCTTGCGATTGAGACCTGTTAAAATAATTGGTCTGAATAAACAACAAGACAAGTAAACTAACATTTACTAATGCAGATGAATTCGGAGTCTGAGCAAGATGAGGACGATCCTGTAATTGAAGCAGACGTCGCCGGCTTGAACATTTGATCTTTGTCATGTAAATTTGCATCGGCTTCACCTCTCTAGCTGCTTCTTTTCTTTATCATTTAAATACCTTTTCTGCTACGTTTCCCACTCTTCTGAATCTAATCCTGATGGACTTACTTGTATTGAACAAGTTCAAATCAATTCTTTTATAATGGTGCTACTCTTAACAAAAATGACATTTTTGCAGCTAGGAAACTCTACGAATGATACTATTAAAAAACTTGTTTTAAATCATGGACAAAATAGCTGGAACAAGAGCCCTAAAAAAAGGCAGGTTGTGAATTTGAAGGGCATTCTAAAATGAATAGGCACATGGCAATTATGGATATGGATATGTGTAAAAGTAAATTCAATTACCGAAAAAAATCGATGAACTGATAAATCTAGTCATAATCAAATCAATGCAATTAAAAATTACAAATCTGAGTACATTCGAATGAACTTTTATCATAATAAAATCGATCTTTTTAAATTAAGATTTCATCCAAAAAAGTTATTAAGACCCGTGAAACTATTTTTCATTATATGATTAGTTCATAAGTCATTATTGTCCAATTATTAATATCAATAGTTTTCCATAATTTAATATTATTTTAATGCTATATTTTATATTTATTCATAAAATCAAATAGATTATCTGATTTGTTAAAAGATATTGTTGGACTAAAGTAGGGTTTCGAAAAGATTATCTGATCCACTAGAGGGTATTTTATTATTATTATTATTATTTGGAATGGTGGGATATGTGACGCTGATGCTTCCCGAACGTTTATTAGCAACAATGTACTATTTAATAATTATTTCATGCACGTGTTGTTAAGACATTGAAAATGTAAATTTTACTATTACACCTTTAAATATAACAAATAAAAAAAATAGTATCATGAGAATAATATTGTATAAAATATTATTATTAAATAATGCTATTACCAATGTTGATTATTTTTTTTTATTTTAAGATACTTTTATTTTAGCAAGAAATGAAGGGTACGATGAGATTTTGACAATTATTGAATTTTAATAATAATTTGGATGGAACTTAACGGAAGAGTTTAAATGTTAAATTTGGGATAGAAAATAGATTTATAGATTTATATTTTAAAAAGGTAGACGTAGTAAAAGTTTTTAGGGTCAAAGAAAATAAGCCTTATTTAAAAAAAAACAAAAGGAAAGGAACACGTCGTCGTATGTGGGCCCATAGTCCACACCATCGGCCTGATGCATCCATCACACACGCCCAAGACTCGGGTGCAGTATTGGGCCTGCACCGATACTGGGCTTCGTCTTAATGCACAATTCCTGGCCTTCCAGAGTAGCAGCTTTTCTTGTTTGAAAGAAATCCGAGTTAACATATTCCGGAGCATAATAAAAAAATAAAAAAAGATGAGGGTTAAATTTGTATAACAATCAAATTACAAGATTGAATCCGATAACCAATAATTATAGTTAAATTATAAAAAATCATCATGTCACTTTTTAATTTCACAAAGAAATTAGTCTATTATCGTTTAATTTTAAAGCAATTAAATTTGAGAAGATTCAAAATGTATGCCTTTATTTTCACAATTAATTTATTTTACCAACTAATTTTAACACATATAAAATGTTATGGCAGCATACCATTCACATTTTATTTACTAAGTTATCATCGTCATTCGTTTAATTACTTGCATGAATATATGATGTAAGAGTTTATGTAGCACACACTTTATTTTTATTCATCTTTAGGAACTTTGTTCCTTCGGAGAGAGGAAGAGGGAGAGAGAGAGGGGAGAGTGATTGTTGGAGCATTGTTTCGTCACGGGGCGTTGTGTTTGTTGTCAGAAACGGGAGGGATCATCGAAGCCGCACTCAAGAGAGATCGAGAGTAAGAGAGAATGAGAGAGAGAGAGGGGGAGACGAGAGAGAGTGAGAGTGAGAGGGAGTATGAGAGATAGAGAGAGAAAAAAATCGGATGAAAGAGGGGTGGGGTTTAGCTTATTTATTATAAATTCAACTTCCAACGGTTTTACCTCCCTAAAATATATGTAGGTTCGTCTCTATGCATTTGCATAAGAAAATTGGAATGCTAGAACGGTTGGAAATCTTAATATTAAAAAATAATTTATATGTCAACATTCTATTACATATTATTATAATATATTTTATTATAAATTCAAATTTCGATGATCATATGCTTCAGAATTATGGACGGATGCAAATCTGTTGATAATTCTGAAAGTGAGGATCGTAAAAAGTATGTGAATATTTTATTATATAGTATTATACAATATTTTATTATAAATTTAAATTATGACTGTTCTAGCCTTTGTAATTACCGACGAATTTGCATCGTCAGTGATTGCGAAGGCTAATACTTTCGGAAACCTTAATATTAAAATAATAATATGTAATATGTATGTCAGTATTTTATTACATAATACTATAATATATTTTATTATAAATTTAAATTTTGACAGTCCTAGCATTCAAAGTTACCGACGAATTTGCATCCATATGATAATTACGAAAGCTAAAACTGTTGGAAACCTTAATATTAAAATAATAATCTATATTTGGAATTACCGACGGATGCAAATACGTTGGTAAATTTGAAAGCTAGGGCCATATAAAATCTTAATACTAAAATATTAATCGTATGCTAATATTTATTATATAGTATTATAATATATTTTATTCTAAATTCAAGTTTTGACGGACTTATCCTTCGGATGCACGTCAATAAATTCGAAGAGTAGAATTGTTGAAAATCTTAATATTAAAATATTAGTTGTATGCTAATACTTATTATATAGTATTATAATATATTTCATTATAAATTCAAACTCCAACGGTCTTAGGCTCCTAGCCTTCGAAATTACTAACAATCATCCTATTCATCGGTACTTCTGAAGGCGACTGACATTTGTCAATACTACTGATTTTCCTATTGGTATTTCGAAAGAACATTTTTATCCATTGTAAATTTTATAAAAAATGCGAATAATTTTAACCGTAAAAAATATGCCATTTTCTTGTAGTGTACCATCTTTTTATTTTTTTTTTTCTTTTTTGTGCTCGATGGTGACCTATAATGCGATGTTTAGCGTGTGAGCATTTTTGCTCAAACGATTTCTTGACAAGTGTTTCATGTGAGACATGGAACACTGTCAAGTAGTGTTTCTTGCACTCACCAAACATTGGCTAAATTGGAGACTTGGAGTTACATAATAAAAAAATCATTTGCATCTCCCTTCCACATCCAGAATAGGCACACAATCTCAACTCTAGGAACATCACACATTTGTATCATCGACTTTGCTTTGGCCGACATTTGCCTTGATGTTACTATGTTGATGGATCGACAAACTCTCAAGATCCCTTCACAAAAGAAGGAGGCTTCAAGTAAGTGAAGGAAGTCTCAACAACAGGAGATGTTCAACATTTAATAAATTCTCTTACGTATGTATACACACCAATAAAGCATTTTTAGGTCAAAATTTAATTGTGATCGGTGAGCTCCCAATAAGAAGGATCTATCATGTGGACACCGAAGGAATGCTAGGATTTATAACCTCGTGGAACAAAATTTAACTATGATCAGTGAGTTCACAATAAGAATCCAAGCTTTTGATACAATTTTTTTATTTTTTTGTTGTGTTTTTTTTGGCTTTTTTAGTTTTTTTAAACCTTCTATTTTGATCAATATCACTTTGTGAAGATGGATGATAAACTCATATTTTTTACAAGGAGATTTCAAATACACTCATCCATCTTTCTTATTATTGGTTATATTAGATCTTCTTGTAGATCCATCTATTTTAATGCGTTAAATCCCTAACGCATGAGCTATAACAAACTTCATCACAATTTTACACTATCAAGAAATAGAACAAGTTGCTTCAAAATATTAGAGAGTACAAAGTACAAACTGCTAAAACGGAACTGATAGTTCTAGTCAGTTTACATGCTTAATCCTAAGCAATAGAGCAAATTACACAATAAGCAAATGACAACTAATTACACAATGATTAACACCTAATTACAATGTCGATTAAAAACTAACTACAGTGTGAGAGTCGGCGGCATGCGGCGGTGTGCGAGCGTGTGGGGTCGCGGTGGGGTCGACGAGCGATGGTGTGGGGTCAGCGGTCGTGCGGGGTCACAGCGGGGGTCGGTGAGCGGTGGTGGTGCGAGATCGGCGGTCGTGCGGGGTCAGTAGTGTTCGTCGGGGTCGCGGATCTAGTCGGGACTGTGCGGATCTGCTCGGCAATGGTTGGATCTGGCCCCCTCATGTGCAGATCTGATCTAGGGCCATCACGACGAAGGTGCTCGAGGTCGGCGGAGTCATGGTGGGAGTCGACGATGGGCGTCGGCATCGGGAGTCGGGAGTGATCCGAATCATCGCAGATCTGGTCAGTGGTCGGCATTGCTCGGGGTCACGCAACTATCGTTGGGGGTTCTCAGGGTCGCGGCTAGTCGGGGGTGCTCGTCGGCGAAAGGTGCTTTAGGTTGCACAGATATGGCCAGAGGGATGACGCTGCGTGCATATCTGGCGGTAGAGTTGCCGCTCCATGCAGAACTAGACGGAGGGACACCGCTACGCGCAGATCTGGCAGGGGTCGTCAGTGTGTTGTGGATCTGAGCACGGGAGATGTCGGCGGCGAGAGGACGCGTAGATCTAATCAATCGCGGCAGGGGTGGATGTCGGCATCATGCTCGGGTGCTCGTCGGCGTCGATAGGAGAGGAGGCGAGCAAAAGAGAGGGCGTCCGAGGGGGAAAGATGCTGAGCTCGCACCGTCGTGTTGAGAGGAGAGAGAGAGAGGAGGCAGCGCAGAGAGGAGAAACGAAGAGGAGAGAAGAAAATGGAAACAGCGGCGAGGTTTTTCCTTTTTATACCCCTTTGAACCGGTCGAATCGCACCGCGTGCAAACCACAGAACCGCATCGCGAACCTCCAATTCATCCTTAAAAACCATGTGCATCCGACTGCTGGCGCAACATGGGGGACAGTCCCCCATTTATGTTGGGGGGACACCCATATTTTCATATTATTTGGTAATTATAAATTGCTAGTGGTACACATTAAAATTCTATGAATTTCGTGTGAAGTGAAGAATATGGATAAATGTTGTATTTGACGCATGAACGAATTTACGCATACGTCATGCCAAAATTTTTGGAAATTTTTAAAGTTAATTGATTTTTGGGACATTGGTTTCCGTAGATTTGAAGTTGAATTTAAAGGTTTGGTTTTACAGTTTCAACCCCTAGTGACGCCCAAACGAGTGGAAGGGCATCACACTTTCATCTTAAAGGTCAAATCTATCATATCAATACCAAAGAAATGCTAGGGATCTATAACCTCACCGAGTAGAATTTAAGAGAGCTCATATTAAAATTAAAGCATTCAATTTTTTTGTTTTATTGTTTTTTAACTTCATTATTGCTCCATTGGTTCAGATACATACAATTTATTTTGTTTTTATGTAATATTTTCTTAATTAAGTTTTAATTTTATTCTGTTATCCAAATTTAACGTTTTTTCTTTAACAATTTTCAAAGATTAAAGTTCATTAATTTTTCAAAAGTTAAGTTTGATCTCATCTCAAAAAAAATTTAGAATTAATTTTGATTAAGTCAACATTATTTTTGCCCTTTTCTTAGTGTTAAATTAATCTTTTATTATATATCGATATAATCAACCATTTTTGGAAATTACGTTCATTTTAAATTTAAGTGAACTTTTGAAAGTTTTAAAATTGATACTTTATTTTGTTGAAATTAAATTTTTATATGTTTTTTAATATCAATATATGGCCATAAAAATTATAAAAAGATGCAATATATGATATTTTAAGCTTTTTTGTAAAAAAGTAATCTTTGACTATTAAAAAATAAAAAATGACTCTAATAAATTACTAAAAAAGGATAAATACAATTTGAAAAAAAGAATCTTTGACCATAAAAAATAAAAAAATGATTCTAATAAACTACTATAAAAAAGATGAAAAACATGACATTCCAATAATTCTTTTTTTCAAAAATGTTTAAAATATTGCAAGACATTTTGGAGGTAATCACAGCTCTTCTACATCAGTGACCACATCTAGGCATTGCTCAAATGCAAGCATTAGAGGTCCGCCGTGATGCACGCAACTCCAAGATCCCATCCGACCTCCTACTGTAGTCCATGCTAGCTCAACTTTCTCCATGACAACAAGAGGCATTCCTTGACAGTTCATTTGCATAGCGAGGACTTCGTCATCCACATTATTAGGATTGCAATGACAAATATGTTGTGTTCTTGTTCAACCCTTTGACCAGGCCACTGTTGAACTTCTCAAGCTGATTATCCCTCATTATTAATACACATTAAGTCATCTGATTGCAAACACAAATACTCTACGAGAGCCATGATTTATCATTGTGCACCTAGAGATAAATAATGGAAAATCCTCAACATTGACACAAAAAAGTGATTAATACAAAAAATATGCGTTAAATGAATATAAAAAATTTAGATGCTAAAAAATTCAGTACAAAAATTGGCCAATACAAAAACTACTCATGAAATGAAGGTGGTTACATCCTCACCTTGTTATTTAAATAAAAGAAAAAGAAAAAGAAAACAAGATAAAAAGAATATAACTAATAGGCTTTAAGGGAGTTGCCACTATCTTTTAGTTGCATAATATGTAGGTTTTGGAACACTATCAGGTATATATATATATATATATATATATATATATATATATATATATATATATAATAAAACTTAAATTGTGATGTGGTGATTGATAATTTAGTTTCTCAAATTCCCCAGTAATATAAATTTCTAAGCAATTGGACCATGCATACTTCCCCAATCAATTTTTTTTTTATTTTAGAAGAAGTTTAACCCTTTTGATTTAGTTTAAATTTTAAATTGATATATATATATAAAAAATTAAAATATACTAAAATTAAAAAATATTCTTACCTTTGGAAATTGGTTAAATGTTAAAAAAAATGAGTTTTAATTCTTAAAATATTATGATAAATATTTAATACTAAATCTTTTTAAATATTTGATCAAAATGACAAGTTATATTTGCATAACAACTTGTAATAATTTTTAGATCAGATCAAAATCCAACTCCTTTCATACATGTACGTGTTTCAGACTAAGTTCGCATGGAAGGATTTGGAATATAAATAGGAAGGAGCGAGTGGTGGAGCAAGCAAATTGATGAGAAGGAGGGGAGGCACAGTCCACAGGCGGTTTGACCGACCTTGGCCGCTGCCCTCGCTTAGGATATAATTAATGCTCCCTTCCACCTCTCTCCTTTTGTCTAAATTCACTCTTTCTTTCTTGTTTTTTTTTGTCTTGATTGTCTTATTCTTTTCTAATAAAATAATGTGATCCAAGATGTGTTTTTACTAATTTTCAAAAATATTTTATAATATTTAAGAGATGATATGGGGACATTTGAATGTGGACTAATGAATTTGATGCAAGGTACATATTGACACGTGGAAAGCAATAAGAGAGCGACCTCTTATGTGGGTTCTCTCTTGCATTCGTTTGTTTTGGATGGTATATGTGTTTAGTTGGTACGAAAGGAATATTATGCATTCGTTTGATTCAGATATAACACATTTTTTTATCGAGGCAAAAATTAGTAGATATAAAAAATATCCATTAAATAAAGTTGGTTATATCCTCATCTTGTTATTTATATAAAAGAAAAAGATAAAAAGAATATAAATAATAGATTATGAGAGAGAAAAATACAAACAAAAGAAAGACATAAGACATAAAATAAAAAAAAACATGCAATTTGAGGAAAAAACAAAACAAACTAAATTTGGATGGTAAAATATGGGATGCAGTTGCCAATGAATGGTGGTGGAAACATAGAGCACAAGTGCAAAATTTCTAGGCTTGTGCATGAATTATCACATAATACTTGTGACCATGAGTACCTGAGGATCAAAAATAATAAAATATATTTGATGTTTATTATAAAACAAAAATAATCAACATGCACGTTTGTGATAATCTTTTTATGAAATTCAAGTTCTTGTGAATTTTAGACTTGAGAAACTGGAATCTAAGGCAAATTCCTTGCAGCCTCGCCTAAGGGGGAAGCCAATGATAGAACTTTAATCATAATTATAGCATAATTATAAGTTCTAAAAAAACTTAATGTTTTCAATAAAGATGTAATTCAACATAAATAATAGAGAAATTCAACATTTAAAGAAGGAACTACTTTCTTTCCATAAATACAAGATCTCAAGTAATAACCAGCTCATTTCCTCGTATCACAAAAAGGTGTAGACGCAGCATAATGCCCATAAAGATGGTCGTAACAGTTCTCACTTCCCTCTTCCTTGGTCCCACAGGCTTCCTCGTCTTCAAGGGAGCCTCCTTCCTCGGCTGAGCCTCCACAATTTGGCAAGCAACATGAAGAGCATCCACGCCATGCTTGAAGATGCAGAAGAGAAGGATTATAAGCTAGAAGGCTGAGAGAGCTCAAAGAGGAAGCTTATGACAGTGAGGACGCAATAGATGAGTATGAATATGAAGTACTTCGGGCCCAAGTGGAAGCAAGAAGGAAGGTCATGGCCTTTCGCATGAACAAAAGTAAGCATGCAGATAACCATAATTTAATCAAAACTAGTGCCACTACAAGAAAATCGCGATTTTCCGACGGATAATTTTCGACGGTTCTAAATCCGTCGCTATTTGCGACGGATTTTTCGACGGTTCCGTTTCCGACGAATTTTTCGACGGTTATGACCGTCGGAAATAATTTATATTATTATTTAATTTTTTGACTATTAGGAACGTCGATATTTTTGACGGATAACCATACGTCATAATTTTCGACGACTTTTCCGACGGTTATGACCGTCGGAAATAAAAAAATTAAATTATGTATTTTTAATATTATTATTAAATTTTTTCGACAGATTTTCCGACGGTTTTGACCGTCGGAAATAAAAAATTAATTATATAATTGGTTATATTATTATTTAATTTTTCGACGGTTAGGAATGTCGATATTTTTGACGGATATCCATCCGTCGCAAAATCCGTCGCAATTTTCGAAGGTCGTAACCGTCGGTAAATCCGTCGCAATTACCGACGGATATCCAAACCGTCGCAATTACCGACGGTTTTGACCGTCGGAAATAAAAAAATTAATTATATAATTGGTTATATTATTATTTAATTTTTCGACGGTTAGGAACGTCGATATTTTCGACGGATATCCATCCGTCGCAAAATCCGCCGCAATTTTCGAAGGTCGTAACCATGGGTAAATCCGTCGCAATTACCGACGGATATCCAAACCGTCGCAATTACCGACGGTTTTGACCGTCGGAAATAAAAAAATTAATTATATAATTGGTTATATTATTATTTAATTTTTCGACGGCTAGGAACGTCGATATTTTCGACGGATATCCATCCGTCGTAAAATCCGCCGCAATTTCCGAAGGTCATAACCATCGGTAAATCCGTCGCAATTTCCGACGGATATCCAAACCGTCGCAATTACCGACGGTTTTGACCGTAGGTAAATATTACCGTCGGTTCAAACCGTCGGTAAAATAAAAAATAAATATTATATATAACTAAATAAAATAAAATTTTTTATTATTTATATTTTCGACGGCCAAAACCCTCGGTAATTAAAATTTCGTTATCCCGCGTTTTTTTCCCTTTTTCCCGCTTTCTTTCCAAATTTTTTCCTTTATATATTTTCCCTCCTTCTTCTCTCTCCCTCCTCCCTCCACTCCTCTCTTTCTCCCTCCTCTCCTATCTCCCTCTCCCGGCCGCGAGCACGGACGCCGGATGCCGGACGTCGGTTACGCCGCGAGATCGGCCTCTCCCGCGCGCCGGACGCCGATGACCCTCCCACGCCGGACGCCGGCGACCCTCTCCCGCACCGGCGTATCTCTCTCTCCCGCACTGTTGTCGGCCGGATCCGACGTCGGCATCTCTCCGGCCGCCTGGCGGCGGATCCGGCCGCCTAGCGCCGAATCGGCCGCCAGGCGGGCCGGATCCGGCCTCCAGTGTCGGATCAGCCGCCAGGTGGGTCGGATCCGGCCTCCAGCGATCGGATCCGATCGCCAGGCGGCCGGATCCGGCCACTAATTTTTTTATATTTAAAAAATTATTTGCGACGGTTGCGACCGTCAAAAGATCGACGAATGCGGCAACCGTCTAAATTTTCGACAGTTGGGACCGTCGAAAAGCTGCGACGGCTCGGACCGCCGGCTTTTTCCGGCGGTTGCAACCGTCGGAAATTTCGACGGCTCGGACCGCCGGCCTTTTCCGACGATTGCGACCGTCGGAAATATTGACGGCTCGGACCGCTGGCCTTTTCCGGCGGTTGTAACCGTCGGAAATACCGGCGGTTCAACCGCCGAAAAATTTCGACGGGTCAAACCGCCGGGGACTGTTCCGACGGCTAGAACCGTCGATATTTTCGACGAATTTTTTTCAACCGTCGCAAATCCGTTTGCGACGAGCGTTTTTCGGACGGATCGATTCCGACTGAAAAATCGTCGGTAATTGCGTTACCGACGGTTCGGACCGTCGGTAATCCGCGTTTTTCATGTAGTGTGCCTTTAGGTTTTCTTAAGATGATTTTTAAAAATCAAATTTGACCGATTTATACCTAATCGAGGTGATGTATGCCTATATTTCAATAATGTTGTAATATTTTGTCATTTAATCTCAAAACAAACCGCCCTTGGAAAAAACTTTTTGATAAGAACTTAAGAAATAATTTCTCATTGAAAAATCTGCCGGTGGGATTTGGATGGACAAAATGAAGACCCAATGAGGTTGATAGATAGACATGAGCATGTACGTATCTACTCAATTGACACTTTAGCAGGAAGGTACCGATCAGACTATTTTTTTCTAAAAAATGGTGCTGACTCAAGTGGTGTGACACTATAAAGTGCACTATTCACGAGTTGAAAATCAAATTCAATTACTCCGATTAGATTCAATTCGTATAAGTATTTAGACAGATAAAACTCCAAACAAAAACTGCACTTTTACAACACGCGGAAACTCACAAGTCATTTATTCAATTAAGTTTGGCAAACTTAATGTCATGCACGCTAAAACTTAATGTTGTTATATATAGTAATATTTTTTTTTTACCCACAAATGAGAGCAGGTAAAGTGTGCGTCTTCTTTATTTCAGTTAATTAAAAGTTCATATGCAGTGGTAGTAAGTACTACTTGTTGCATGCATGCATGTATGCATGCACGAAGAAGGCCAATGGTCTCTGTACGTGTTCAAGGGCAGAACGTGACCTTGTAGTTGGCGCCGTCCTTCGGGTAGGTGTAGGCGTCCGGGCACAGGTTCTTGAAGAACCTTGAGTAGTCGGTCGCCTGCTACCGGAGTTGCAGCAGTACTCGTCGGTCTTGAACACGGTGCAGGGGTTGTTGCAGCCCCCGGAGGCCTTCAGCGCGCTGGGGCACTGTTCATTGTGTAATTTGATCATGTCATGCATCATTTTTAATCATAATTCTATATTTATTAATTTTAATTATTAATTTTCTGAATATTTTAATTATGAATGGATTAATAAATTGTGATTATTATTTTACAGGAAAGGCCGACTACACAATTATCCGAAGGATTATTAAATTATCGGCCGAAATTCAGACTGCAATGTGATGTATCAGCCGAGATTCAGAAACTCTTTTATCATTTTGGCCGAGATTAGGATAGAAGATTCAACGTTTTAGCTGAAATTTGAAGGGGGGTAAAGATAAGAATGTTTATCTTTTTGAGCGTAATGACAAGGAAACCTATTATTTTGGCCGAGATTCCAAGAATGTGTAAAGATGAAAAGAGTTCATCCTTGGGGGAAATTATCATTTTGGCCGAGAACGTATCAAGTTTTATCCACAGTTTTTGCTTGAGGACAAGCAAGACTTTAAGCTTGGGGGAGTTTGATGCATGCAAAATATAACATATTTTAGATTATTATTTTAGTTAATTTTTCTGTAATTTGATCATGCCATGCATAATTTTTAGTCACTTTTAGTCATAATCCCATATTTATCAATTTTAATTATTAATTTTCTGAATATTTTAATTGTGGATGGATTAATTAAATTGTGATTATTATTTTGTAGGAAAGGCCGACTACACAATTATCCGAAGGATTATTAAATTATCGGCCAAAATTCAGACTGCAATGTGATGTATCGGCCGAGATTCAGAAACTCTTTTATAGTTTTGGCCGAGATTAGGATAGAAGATTCAACGTTTTGGCCGAGATTTGAAGGGGGTAAAGATAAGAATGTTTATCTTCTTGGGCGTAATGGCAAGGAAACCTATGGTTTTGGCCGAGATTCCAAGAAGGTGTAAAAATGAAAAGAGTTTATCCTTGGACGAAATTATCATTTTGGCCGAGAACGTATCAAGTTCTATCCAAGTTTTATCCACTAAATTTAATTCCAACCGTACGATGTTATGGCCGGGATCAAATTGAAGGCCGTCCGCACCTATAAATACATGAAGAAGTCGTCGTTCCAATTGGTGCTCTGAAGTTCATGTTTCTTTCATAGTTGAGTCGTGAGCTCTGCAGGCTACGATCGAAAGGAGAGAGGTGCAACGGCTGGAAGTTGATCGCGACTCTGATCAAGTCCGAGAGACTGCCTGACTGTCTACCCGTAATCCGAAGCTTCAAATTTTATTCTTGGTTTAATTCTTTCAATTATTATTTTTATTTTATTATTATCTCTCCAGAATTTCTAGGTTGAACTCCATATTTTTATTTATTTCATTTTAGGAGATTATTATTGAAGGAAAATTATTTGGACCTTATATTATTTGTTTTAATCTTTTCTGAGCAATTAGTTAATTGTGCTTAGTGGTTTTGATTTAATTAATTAGTTTTCTGAGTTGAGTAATTACCAGTTTGTGGACTATTTAATTTCAGAATTCATTAATTAAATTAATTGATTTTTATTTGAAATTAATAATTGACATAAATTTGATAAGTAGTGTGTAGAGAATCAAATTTGTGTGGTCTGTTAATCTATACCAGTTTGTGGAGTGATTAATAGTCTAGAGAATCTAATTTAATGTGTTTTAATTTTAATATGATTTGATGGGATGCCAGTTTGTGGAGACTTCAATTCTTATTAAATTAAAATAGTTTAATTTGCATACTTAAATTGAGGGAATGCCAGTTTGTGGAGACCGCAATTTAATCATGTTAAATTAATAATTTAAGGGGACTCTAATCCATCATTAAAGATTAAATTTATCTTTTATGGTTCAAATAATTATCCTGATCTATTTTCATTCTAAGGCCTAACTTCAACACCACTATCTTATCTTTATCTTATTTTTTTAATTTATTTCATAAAACTCATTTTCAAAATTCATGTTTTTCTTCTCTTATTAATTTATAAATTCAAATATTTAATCAATAATATTCCTCGTGGGTTCGACACTCTTACTCCTATTTTCTATATTACTTGAGTGACTAGTGCACTTGCTAGCGATTTTATTTTGCTACATCATTTTACGCATCAAGTTTTTGGCGTCGTTGCCGAGAAATATTTAATCAATAATATTCCTTATTTCGGCCAGTTTATTTTGTGGTATATTCTTTACGCCTCGTTGGATACGTTTCATTGATTTTTTCTCGGTCGTACTGATATGTTCCCTTTCGGATGTAATGTTTATTTGTCGCTTAACAGTTGGATTCGTATCGATCAATCGACTTTCAATTCGTTGATACAATTTTTGTTTCGGCCGAGACCTGGATAGTTTTTTGTTTGGCGATCGACAATTGTTTTCTTAATCTTGTTTTGCGATCGACTTTGGTAAATTTGCTTCGGCCGAAAATCTAATTGCTTTCTGCATTACGGGCGAGCAATCCAAGTTGATGTAATTCTCTAGAAATATTTTTTCTGATGGTCCAAATGTTAATCTGACTTTATCTCGGTCGTAATCTAACGAGTTTTATGAATTCAATAATGCCGAAAGACTTTTATCTTCTTTGAAGTTTGGCGGCCGATAAGTTTTGATAATGACTTCGGACATTGATTTTAAAACCTAACGAATTTTCAACGCGTTACCTATTATCTATATTTCTTTTTATTTATTTTGTATATATATATTTTTCTCATGTTATTGAAAATTGGTTGTTGCAAGTACTACCAAAAATTTAATCACAATCAATCCTGGAATCTTCTGATAGTTCCAGACATCGCACCAGGAGTTCAAATCCGCTTTTGAAATTTGATCCTGAAATTGAAAGAACTGCTCGTCGATTGAGAAGGAATATCAAAAGAATGACTGAACAAGCACGCAACAATCAGCTGGAGCAACAAAATGAACTAGTTCTGCCACAAAATAATCGACGGGAAGATGAAGAGGAACTCTCTGTGAGAGAATATGTCTCGGCCAAATATAATGACCGAGAATCATGCATAGTGCTGCCAGACATCGCACCAGGAGTTCAAATCCGCTTTTGAAATTTGATCCTGAAATTGAAAGAACTGCTCGTCGATTGAGAAGGAATATCAAAAGAATGACTGAACAAGCACGCAACAATCAGCTGGAGCAACAAAATGAACTAGTTCTGCCACAAAATAATCGACGGGAAGATGAAGAGGAACTCTCTGTGAGAGAATATGTCTCGGCCAAATATAATGACCGAGAATCATGCATAGTGCTGCCAGATATTAATGCAAATAATTTTGAGATAAATCTGGCAATCGTGAGAATGATACAAGCATCTCAATTTGGAGGAGGATTTCATGAAGACTCTCACGATCATCTTGACAAATTTCTTGCCACTCTTAGCACCTTTAGAAATAATAATGTTTCTACTGAAGTTATTCGTTTATTATTATTTCCTCAGTCTTTACGTGACAAAAGTTCCACATGGTTTAAAACTTTGCCTGCAGGATCAATTCACTCATGGTTGGAGCTGATAGAAAAATTTGTTGGGAAATATTGCCCACCACAAAAAGCAGGCAAATATCGAAGAGAGTTAAGGGCATTTGTGCAAGACGATAACGAAATATTATATGAGGCCTGTGAACGTTATAAGGAACTGTTAGCTAGAGTTCCTAATAATAGGATTCCAAAGTGGCAAGTGATGTAAGATTTCTATCATGGATTGCGAGTTGCAGATCAAGACAAACTCGACCAATCAGTAGGAGGGACAGTGCTGGGATCTAAACGCCCTAGTGAGATACAGAATATAATTGAAGCCGTAGCCCTCAAGTCAAGACAAGAAAGAAGACCATCTCGTCGAACTCATGATGTACATGCTGCACAAGGAATACAATCTTCGGAAATAGTGGCTCAGCTGGAGTCACTTAATCAAATAAAAAATAGTGGCTCAGTTGGAGTCACTTAATCAAAAACATTGTTTCCGACGATTTTTTCCGCCGGAAATTTCGACGGATTTCCGACGGTCGTGACAGCCGATATTTACGGCGGTCGACAAAATCGTCGAAAATTCGGCGGTCACCACCGATATTTTCGGCGGTCGACAAAATTGTCGAAAACTTTGGCGATCGAAGCCGTCGAAATTTTCGATAATTTCGTCCACCGCTGCAAATATCGACCGTTGCTGTCGCCAAAAATCTCGACGGCCGTCGGGCGACGGCCGAAGTTTCGACGATCAAAACCATCGCAAAGAATTTTTATAATATAAAAAAAATTAGCCGGTCGGTGGCCAGATCCGGCCGCTGGGGTCAGATCCGGTCGCCTGGCAGTCCAGGCCGGAGAGAGAGATGCGCCGGCGAGGGAGGGTCGCCGGCGGTCAATGCCGACGTCCGGTTAGAGGCTCGCCGGCCGGGAGAGGGAGAGGGAGGGAGAGAGGGGAGGGATATATATATACACATGCGGTAAGTTGAGAAATCGGGAAAACGAAAAAAACGTGGGATAACTAAATTTTAATTATCGACGGCTCTGGCCATCGGAAAAGTAAATATTAATTATTTTTAAAATTACTGAGGGTTGTGACCGTCGAAAATTATTTAATTATAAAAATAAAATACTATATTTAGTTATATATAATATTTATTTTTATTTTACCGACGGTTTGAACAGTCGCTAATTATTACCGACGGTCGGAACCGTCGGAAATTACGATGGTTTGGACTGTCGTGAATTATATTAATAAAATACTCCTCATACTATATTATTATAAATTTACCGACGGTTACGACCGTCGAAAATTGCAGCGGATTTTGTGACAGATGGATATCCGTCGGAAATATCGACGTTCCTAATCGTTGAAAAATAAAATAATTTTGAAGTTGTCAATTGATCACAGCATAATTGTGTGAATAAACTGATATCAGGGTGAAAAAGGAGGATTTAATTTACTGGTTCCAAGAAGAACAGACGTTGCAAGTGCACGTTTCTGCCAGCACTTATTCATTGCATGTTGTTGATTTTTTTCTTCTGTTAGAAGCCTAATACCGTATCATGAAACATACATTTTGTCCGTAAGTACCCATTTGATGCAGTTTAAAACTGATTGCATACTTGTCATTGCTTCGAAGATGTGATTGCATCTAATTAACATATATGGCACAAGCATTTACTCTTTGCATGTTTTCCCCACATTTGCATGCACAACACGGCATACACATACATCACATAACTAAGTAATAAATTTAAAGGGAATAAGGACCCTGTGGGCCAAAATCCACCTCATATATGTGGGGTGCCGTTAGATCCTCATCGTACGGGTAAAAAAATTGCGCGATTTAACACTTTCAAAATACCTACCGGTTGATAAAAAATCGGGTTTAACATTCGCAAAACCGGTTCGGCGTCGAGGTCGGTCCCCAAAAAAAACCTACGCATCAGCTCCCAAACGAAAACTAAATTTCTCAAATGCAAATGCCGGCAAAAAACTTGAATCCCTCCGCGGCGATTGCCATTATCAAGCTGTTGTTGCCTCATCTGATCGGTGCGCCGTCGTTGATTCACCCTCGTCCGATCGCACTGACGCCACCTCGTCTGATCTGCCTGCTGCTTTCTCGTCCAATCACTCATGTTGATTCGTCGTCAGATCTGGTAGCGCATAACCGTTGTTGTTGCCAAGCTAAGAGCTTTGTGGACACTGAAAGTTCTAAGGTATATATCTGCTTCCATAAAGATCTGGTATTTTGGCGGTTCAAATATGTAATATCACATGATTTGTATTTTGTTGTGTCATCTATTCTATTGCAGACAATAAGTTTACGTTCTCTTCTCCTTTGTATAATTCTTTAAAAAAACCATCAGCATTTGATTTTGTGTATCTAAACAAGCCATATAAGTGTTGTTAATTCACTAAAGATGATATCTTCCATTGAGGAGGAAGGGGAAATTGTTGTCTTTACTTTCTTGTTCATATCTTTGCTTTATTTAATTCTGACTAGTTTTATATTGATCTTTATATCTTGCGCACTTTAGTTTAACAACATCATTCTCTAGTGAAAATATGACAATTGAGGAGAACGTAGTGGGAAAGATACATTTCTGTAATAATAAATTTACTCGGTGGGGAGTGGCGTCTACTCAAATCCATACAAGAAGAGAAAGAATCTTAGTTTAGCTTTTGATTGTTCACTCACTTTCAATATTTTTGCATGTTCATATCAACATATATTTATTTTGAATGACTTGACATTGTTGAAAGTTGTGATTCAATTTGTAAATTTTGCAATTCTTGACATGTTTATTTTCTGAAACATGCAGAAGCTGAGCTTAGGAGATCACTGACTGATCTTCGATGGCGAGGAGAACTTCAAGCTATGTTTTTTCGATCAAGAAGGATGCCCGCCTCCTCGCCTCAAGGAAGCTAGGACATGTTACTCCATGCGCCGCTGGCCCAAAGTCGTGCAGTGGCTCTAACATTGAAGGTTCATACTCACTGCAATGACAATATGTAGCGGCGGCTGGTGGAAATATCATAAGTTTGTTACGCATATGTTTGTAACAGCTAAGAGTCTGTATTTGGCATCCTTTTCGTTGAGAACATGTAAGAAAAGGGACGTGCATAAATTGAGTGTAAACATCCAAACTTAAACTGTTGCAGACGAATGGATTTAAACTTTAGTCGGATAATAAAAATTACAAGTCATTTCCATTAAAAGCCTTGCTTGAGCATCTGATAAACATTTGTAGCCTTTAACTATTTTATCAAGAATCTTTCTCTCCAGAAGTGTGACTCTGCCTCGTGGTTATATACAAGTGCTCAGCCAAATAGAAAAAAAATGAACTATGGAGAGTAGAGTTTGTCAATATCCAAGGAAACTCCATTTCCAAAATTTTTATGAATTGCTAAATGTACATCAGAGGATGGACTCTACTAGCAGCAGGACCACCTCCCTCAAGTAGTGATAAAGCGAGATCACGCTCATGTCATCCCCTCAAACAACTGGACTTCCTTAGTGTCCCTGCTTCAACTCTGGAATCCAAGTAGGCACAAAGTTTACCAACAATGTTGGCAATGTATCCTCATACAACACTTTAACTAGTTGCAAATCACCTGTGATATACAAAAGGCTTGCCCCTAATGTTGCAACCTATTGGAAGCTGTATTCCATGTTCACATAAAGCTTCGCCTAGAAGTCCATTTACTTCCTTATCGGTTGTAATATGAAACATTTCAAGTCTAAATGCTCTGAAAAAGGATGAGGAACAGCTCTTTATCAGTTGAGTGACGAAATCCTTGTCACGAGAGAAGGGAGAACATGAACATGATAGAATGATGAAGTCATGCCACCTTCGAACTTTTAGTGTCCACAAAACTCCTAGCTTGGTGGCAGCAACGGCGATGAACTATCAGATTTGACGACAAAGCAGCATCAGCGATCTAACGAGAGAACAACAGGCAGATTGGATAAGGCGACGTCGACGACGATCGGACGAGGGTGGAGCAGCGGCGGCACTGATCGGATGAGGCAACAACAACTTGATGATGGCAATCGCCGCAGAGGGATTCAAGTTTTTCGCCAGAGCGACATTTGCATTTGATGGATTTAGGTTTCATTTTGGGGGCTGATGCACAAGTTTTTTTTTGGGCCGATCTCAACACCGAACCGGTTCTGCAGATGTTGAACCCGATTTTTTATCAATATGTAGGCATTTTCAAAGTGCTGAACCACGCAAATATTTTATCCGTCGGATGAGGATCTAAGGGTGCCCCATATATATGGGGAAGAATTTGACCCACAGGATCCTTATCCCCAAAATTAAACTATCGTCGGTACTTATCGCATTGATCTCCAAGTGTATGCTCGGATTTATTTGAAGTACCAGCTGCTTCTTTCATGGACAAAACCAGCAACTTCCTCTTGATTACAAGATCTCAAGTTATAACAAGCTCATATCCTCATATCACAGAAAAAAGGTGCAAACGAATCACAACACCCCAAAAACATGGCCATGGCAGTTCTCAGTTCCCTCGTAAAGAATATCTCGTCCTACGTCCCACAGGCTTCGTTGTCTTCAAGGGAGTCTCCTTCCTCGGCTCAGCAGCAGCTCCACGTTCTCGCTGACACCATTAAGAAGATCCACACGGTGCTTGAAGATGCAGAAGAGAAGGACATAAGCGACAAATCCGAGCAGCTTCGCCTGAGAGAGCTCAAAGAGATGGCTTATGACGCTGAGGACGCAATAGATGAGTACGAATATGAAGTGCTCCGGGCCAAAGTGGAAGCTAGAAGGAAGGTCATGTCCTGCCGCATGAACGGTAGTAAGCATGATGACGAGGTAATATTTGACTGGAACTCTTATCATCCAAGGATTTCTGTCTCAAATGAATTGACAAGTAGAGTGAAAGAGATTAGGGAGACATTTGAAGAAATCACGGACGATTGGAATCGCATTAGCTTAAGAGAGAAGGATGGAAAGAGAAGAAGAGTTAAAAAGTGGAAGCCCATAGAAACCACTTCCTACTTTGATGAGAATAAAACTTTTGGTAGGCAGGATGAGAAGGATAATATAATCAAGTGATTACTAGAAAGACCGAATGAAACTAATGAAGGTAGAGTTTCGGTGCTTCCCATAGTTGGTATGGGCGGATTAGGCAAAACTACACTCGCACAAATGGTGTATCATGATCCAAGAGTGCATGAGCACTTTGGTTTCAAAGGATGGATATGCGTTTCGAAAGATTTTACTGTTGAAAATTTATTGACAAGTATTTGTGCCTCTTTCGGTATGATTTGGAAGAGATATATGAGTTTAAATAAGAATCTTGACACTCTTAAGGAAAAATTGAAAGGGAAAGAGTTCTTTTGAGTACTGGATGATGTTTGGAATCAAAGTCGTGAGCTTTGGAAGTCATTGTGAAGTCTCTTGGCTGACGCTGGGGTAGGTAAAATTCTAGTCACCACTCGAAATGAGTGTTGCAAAAATTATGCAAACAACTAACCCAATTAAGCTCCAAATCTTATCATTCGATAATTGTTGGTCATTGCAACATTATGAATTGAATTGTTATTTGTTGGATATCGGTAAGAAGATCATTGAAAAGTGTCGAGGGCTACCTTTGGCCGTAATAATTTGATGCCTTAGTTGATGCATAATTTGAGAAATCTTAGGGCACTCAATTTTCATATAAATGAATTGACGAACAAGGATATAACTTTGGATTTCATTGATACTCTTAAGCACTTAAGGTATCAAGGTTTTAATATGCAAATTGCTGATATTCCTGAATCTGTGTACAATCTTTATTATCTTCAAACTTTAGATCTTAAGTACAGCTCCTTCGATTTATCCACGCGTATTGGAGATCTAGTTAACTTGCGTAATTTCTCTGGGCGTTCGCGGTACGGAATGCCACATGAGGTTAGGGAGCTAACCCACCTTCGAAAATTGAGACATTTTGTGGTCGGTGCTGAAACGTGGATGTGCAAATTGAGACATTTGAAGGACTTGGTGAACCTTAGAGGGACGTTATATGTATATGGGCTTGACAAGGTTGGTCCTTGTGATTTTACTCCTTCAGAATTTTATTTGAAAACAAATAGAGGAATTGTGGAATTAGAGCTATGGTGGAATGAAGATTCAAATAATAGGGTTGGCTGTGATGAGAAATTGGCGGAACAGGTGTTGGAATGTCTCCGTCCGCATCCCAATATCAAAAGTTTGCGAATATTTGACTATCCCTGTGCCATCTTGCCGTTGTGGTTGGGTTCCTTCTCTAAACTCCCAAGTATTAATTTTATTCTGTCCCAAGATCACATCTCTACCATCACTTGGTCAGCTGCCTCCTTTAGAACGTCTTGATATAGGAAGAATCGAAATAGTAGAAACTGTTGGGCGTGAGTTGCTCTGTTCGTCGAGTAGTGCTCTTGATACGGCTACAGAAGTAGATGTAAAGAGAAGTTTCTTCCCGTCGCTGGAGGATCTTGCTTTCATCAGATGCCCAAAGCTACGTGTGTTTCCGCATCTACCTGTTCTCGAGAGACTATACATTAATCGCTGTCCTGTATTAAGGCTCCCGTCACTTCCTTCGGTCACTAAATTAACACTCTGCATCGAGTGGAATCCCGAGATCCTGATCTTTAGCGACTACTTACCAATGCTCCGAGAGTTGTGGATAGTCAATCCGCATTTGAAGGACGACCCTTTTATTTTTCCGGATAGCCAAATCCTACGCTCAATTAAGAAGTCAAGTATTCGTGGCTGCGAGGTATTGAGGTCTATAGGGGGATTTGGTAACCTTGCATCTCTTCAGCATTTGGAGATCTACAAATGTCGGCACCTACAGATCTCTCCGGACGAGCGCCTCCCTCCCAACGTGCAGGATGTGCAGATACATCAATCCCCATTTGCCAAGAGTTGGTACCAGCATCAAATCTGGGACGGTTCAGGCGATCTTCAGGTGAAACGAGGAGATGTTGCACTTTTAGTAGTGAAACATGCAAACCGCAGAAGAAATGAAACTTATATTTACTAATTCTTCTGATTCATGCTTGTAATGTAGATGGATGCGGAGTCTGAGCTGGATGATGATGCTAATGGATTTGAAGCAATGTCGGTGAGTTGAACGTCTGAACTTTCTCATATAAAATTTCTTCCAATTAAGCTGATCATCAGCTCAGTAAACCAACATTTATTAATTCGTCTCTTTTATGCTTATTGTTGCAGATGAATTCAGAATCTGAGCAGGACGAGGACGATTCTGTGATTGAAGCAGACGTCAACATCTGATGTTTGTCATGTAATCTTTCGTCGATTTCAGCTCTGTTTCCCTTGTTGTTTATCGCGTCAACGCCTTTTCCTTCGTTTTGAATGTAATCCTGATGGACTTAACTATATAACAATTACTCTTCATGATAAGTTGATTCCTGAAGCTATCTCTTCTTTCTCTAGTGCAATTTGAGTTCCTAAACCTGCTCTGATAAAATTGTCATTTTGATGAATTTTCGGAGGGCGATCATCCTCCGGTTCTTCTTGATATTATGTATCTGGACTCCTCTGGTCCTCTTGATATTTTGTATATGCCTCTGGTTTTCTTTTCTTTAAAAGAGAATTGGTGAAGTTTACTAATGTTAATTGGCTCAATAAGTTCCTAGGCATCGACCAAAAAATCTCTCTTGTTCCAAGTATTAGCAATTTGTGATTATATCCTACATCCCAATTTATGTTCACCATAAGTGGAAGCACTAAAATTTGTGATTATAATTAATAAATGCTAACTAGCTATCAAGGATTATTTTCATTAAGATAGAAAACTTTTAAAAGTTGGCCTAATCTATATCTTCGTTAAAAAGCTAAACAAAGCCTCAGCTCTGATCTCTATGATATAATCGATAATTAATAAAATAAATAAATTCTGCAAATAGAGGAACATGAAATCCATAATAATTAGAGGCCACTAAGTAATGAAGATGAGTTATCCAATGGACGATTCATGCAAAAGCTGGTCACAGTTTTTCTTCCTCAGAAGCTTTTCACGTACAACATCTTGAGCATCAGGGGAAACAAAATTTTTTTTGTTAAGATCATGACTATATTTGACTAGTATTGGGTCGGCAGACAAAATGACAAAATCTTAATAAAATAAAATTTCAAGAATTGAATCCTGACTACTTTCTGATTTACCTACAATTTAGACTCATTAATCAGAAATAACACTATTTTGCCCATTGCTAAAGCAACTTGGTTCAAATATTTACTGTCTCTAGGAAGAGCAGACGTTACAAATGCACCTCGGCCGGCACTTATTAATTTCATGTCAACTCTCAATAGAAAAAGAGCTAAAACGGAATGTAAATTTGATAGCTTAACCACAAATTACTGGCTGTTAAGAACCTTATAATTCATTTTTCAGTTAAAAGTAGAGTTTTAACATAATTAAGAGGCATGAAGGCACACCATTTTGGGCAAAGAAAATTCTCTGGTGTTCAGAGATGTGTCTTGGTTTTTTCCCCTTGTTTACCTTTTGTTAGGGGAAACATACGTATTATGAAACATATGTTTTGGCAGTAAGCACCCATTTGACGTAGTTTAAAACTGATTGAATACATATCATTGCTCCCAAGATGTGATTGCACCTAATAAATATATATATTGCACAAGCTTTAATATATACGATTTTGTTCTTACATAGTTTGTCACTTTTAGATGCACAAACGAGTCACTTGGCATGCGTATATCGTAGGTACTTGGCACACATTGAATTCGAAGTCCATGCCGGGATTTATTTTAAACTATCAACTTCTTTCTTTCGATAAAATGATCAACTTCTTCTTGATTACAAGATTCAAGTAATAGCAAGCTTACATTCTGATATCACAAAACATGGCAATAGCACTTTTCACTTCCCTCGTGAAGAGGATCTGTTCCTTTGTCCCACAGGCTTCCTCATCTTCAGGGGAGCCCCCTCCTTCCTCAGCTGAGCAACAGCTCCACGATTTGGCCGACACCATGAAGAAGATCCACCTCATGCTTGAAGATGCCGAAGAGAAGGATATAATCGACAAGACCGAGAAGCTTCGCCTGAGAGAGCTCAAAGATGTGGCTTATGATGCTGAGGACGCAATAGATGAGTACGAATATGAAGTGCTTCGAGCCAAAGTGGAAGCTAGAAGGCAGGTCATGGCCTGCCGTATGAATGATAGTGAGCATGCAGATGAGGTAACATTTGACTGGAACTCTTATCATCCAAAGATTTCTGTCTCAAATGAATTGACAAGTAGAGTGAAAAGGATTAGAGAGAGATTTGAAAATATCACAGCTGATTGGAATCACCTTAGTTTAAAAGAGAAAGATGGAAAGAGAAGAAGAGTTAAAAAGTGGAAGCCCATAGAATCAACTTCCTGCTTTGATGAGAACATAACTTTTGGTAGGCAAGAAGAGAAGGATAAGATAATCAAGTGGTTAGTAGAAAGACCGAATTACACTAATGAAGGCAGAGTTTCGGTGCTTCCCATAGTTGGTATGGGCGGTTTAGGCAAAACTACACTTGCCCAGATGGTATATCATGATCCAAGAGTGCATCAACACTTTGGTCTCAAAGGGTGGGTATGTGTTTCTCAAGAGTTCAATGTTGAAAATCTATTGAGAAGAATTTATAACTCTTTCAGTAAGGCCACTAATAGTTCTATGAGTTTAAATCAGATTCTTGAGGATCTTAAAAAAGGATTGAGAGGGAAAGAGTTCTTTTTGGTACTAGACGATGTTTGGAATCAAAGCGTTGATCTTTGGAATTCATTGAGAAGCCTCTTAGTTGATGTTGGCGTAGGTAAAATTCTAATGACCAGTCGAAGTGAGTGTTGCAAAAATTATGCAAACATTTCATCCAATTAAGTTACAAATTTTATCTTTCGATAATTGTTGGTCATTGTTTACGAAGATTTGCTTTGAAGCTCGGTGCTATGAACTAAAACGTAATTTCTTGGACGTCGGGAAGAAGATCGTGGAAAAGTGTCGAGGGTTACCTTTGGCTATCAAAGTTCTTGCATGTTTTCTTAGTATGGAAGATGATGAAGGAGCATGGATAGAAATATTGGATAGTGAGTTATGGAACATTTATGATGAAAATGATGGCATCTTGCTGGCTCTGAAATTGAGCTATGATAACATGCCAACGGAATTGAGACAATGTTTTATGTACTTGTGCTTGTTTCCAAAGGATTCTCCACTTAAACAACCAACTATAGTTCAACAATGGATGGCAAATGGATTCCTTCATTCAATGGGGGAAAAGAGGGAAGAGGACGTTGGCAACGATTATTTCAAAGAATTACTGTATAGATCAATTCTACAACATCATGATTACCACCATGGAAGATTTGTAATGCATGATCTCATTCATGATTTAGCACAAGATGTTGCTAAAGGTGAGTACTTATTGATAAGCACAAATAAAGTGTTTGTCCACATGATTCCTAAAACGATTCGGCACATGTCTATTATTGTCAAGGATAATTTTGAGACAAAAAATTTGGAGCCACTACTTGAAACAAAGCTTAGTCTACGAACACTGATGTTCCATTCTGTGAGAGATTTTTCTGGTTAACAAGTTAATGCCTTATTTGATGCATAATTTGACAAATCTCAGGACACTGAATTTCCGTATACATGATTTAAGAGATCATAAAGTCACCTTGTATTTCATTGATACTCTTAAGCATTTAAGATACTTGGGTTCTAATATGCATATTGTTGATATTCCTGAATCAGTGTACTGTCTTTATTATCTTCAAACTTTAGATCTTAAGTGCAGCTTCTTAAGTGCAACTCCGCCTATGTTTTATAGCCGATCCCAAGCCCGGATAAAGGAGGAGGATTGTGTTAGGCCCTGACAGTCAGCGTAAAACCCTGTCGAATCTCATGAACATAGATCAAGCGTCGTATGATCCATGTAGCCGATCCCACCTAGTGCAATAAGGCTTTGTTATTGTTATTGTATTAGAGATCTAATTAACTTGCGTAATTTCTCTGGGCGTACGAGATATGGCATGCCACGTGAAGTTGGGGAGTTAACCAACCTTCAAAATTTGAGACATTTTGTAGTCGGTGCTGAAACTTGGAAATGCAAATTGAGTCATTTGAAGGGCTTTGTCAATCTTAGAGGAAAGTTGCGAATAAATGGACTTGAGACTGTTGCTCCTTCTGATTTTACTCCTTCGGAATCTTATTTGAAAACCAAGGCAGGGATCATGGAATTAGAACTATGCTGGGGTGGAGGTTCAATTGTGGGTGACTGTGATGAGAGATTGGCGGAACAGGTGTTGGAATGTCTCCATCCGCACCCCAACATCAAAAGTTTGACTATAGTTGGCTATCCGAGCGCCATCTTGCCTATGTGGTTGTGTTCCTTCTCCAAACTCGAAGAATTAACTTTATGGTGTACCAAGGTGACATCTCTGTTGGTACTTGGTCAGCTGCCTCGACTGAAACATCTTTTTGTAGATCGAATGGAAAGAGGGAAAACGGTTGGGCGTGAGTTGCTCTGTTCGTTGTGTCACGATGATGCAAAGAGAACAAGCTGCTTCCCGTCGCTGGAATCTTTGTTTTTTGGCTATAATCTCGAATGGGAGGAATGGCACGGGGTGGAGTGTGACATCCCACGCCTACATAGTCTTTGCTTCCAAGACTGCCCAAAGCTACGTAGGTTTCCGCGTCTACCTGCTCTTGATGACCTTGACATTGATTCGTGTCCTGAATTGAGGCTCTCATCCCTTCCTTCAATCACTAAATTAAGTCTTCACCGAGAATGGAACCCAAAGATCCTCTCAAGCGACTGCCTACCGATGCTCCGAGATTTGGACATAAGTTCACTGAAGGACGACTCTTTTGTTTTTCCGGATAGCCAAATCCTACGTTCAATTGAGAAGTTAAGTATTAGCTACAGCAGGGAACTCAAATCTATATCAGGGCTTGGTAATTTCGCTTCTCTGCAGAATTTGAAGATCTACAGATGTCCCCATCTCTCCGGACGAGTGCCTCCCAGCCAACGTGCAGGACGTGCAGATACATCAATCCCCATTTGCTAAAACTTGGTACCAGCATCAAATTCGGGACGGCTCAGGCGATCATCAGGTGAAATGAGGAGAAGTAGCACTTTTTAGTAGTGATTAGTGAAACATGCAAACAACAGAAGAAGTGAAACTAATATTTACTAGTTCTTCTAGTTCATGCTTGTAATGCATATGGATGCAGAGTCTGAGCCCGAGGGTGATGGCTATGGAGTTGAAGGAATGTCGGTGAGTTGAACGTCTGAAGTTTTTCATATAAATTTTCTTCCAATTCAGCTAAAATATTGTTCAGCGCGCGATTGAATCACTTTTTGCTTATCATCTCAACAAAAGAAGGAAAAAATGTCATAAACAAAGACTTTTATAGCTGGTATCTTGTTAAACTAATTTGTCGGAATAAACAACAAATTAGCACACTAGCATCTATTAATTTGCCTCTTTTATGCTTATTAATGCAGGCGAATTCAGAATCAGAGTAGGACGAGGATGATTTTGTGATTGAAGCAGGCGTCCGTGACTTGAACATCTGATCTTTGTCATGTAATTTTTTTTCCAATTCTCTTTTAAAACTACACTTGTCTCAAAGAATTTCAGCATTGAAAGTCTGCTGATAAGAATTTCAAGATATGTGACGTTCCATCTCAATTATTGCCTTTTTTTTTTCCTTTCAAAAGTTTTATATTCCTTTGCAAGGGATATGACCCACAACATTCAAATTATCACGGCCCATTAGTTAATGCTGGCTCCTGTACGTGGACATGTTGACTTCAAGAGTGACAAGTCTGAGCAGCTCCGACTCAGTGAGCGCAAAGAAGTCGCATATGATGCTGAGGACGCACTGGACAAGTACGAATATGAAGTGCTGCGCGCAAAAGTAGAAGCTCGGCGACAGGCGAGGCCACGCCGTTTGCTGAATAATCAGCAAGGGGACGAGGCAATATTTGAATGGAACTCTTATATTCCGGAGGTTTCTATGCCGGATGAATTCGCATTTAAGGTGAAGGAGATTACGAGGAGATTTGAAGATCTCACATGTAACGCCCCGATATCCACATGACTTTCACGTGCTCAGAGTCATCCCAGAGACGCTACTCAATTTTCTATGATAACATTTTTGCGGAATATAAACAATAATTGCGGAAGACTTTTTCAATAATAACAACTAATAATCCATTATATTCAAAATAATTAAAATATTAATAAGTTCACAATTCTAATAAATGCGGAAATAATAAAAACTAAACAACTCAATCTAGAACATGTGCAACATCCGTCTATCACTGAGCATAGCCACCTGCAGGATCATCCTCTATCGAAGTACTCTCACCTGCACGGATCCAGGTACAGGGAAATATCCATGAGTATAAAAAAAATACTCAGTACGTAGGGTCTAAAAGACAATCAATATGCTCAATCGAAAATAAGATAAAATCAATAATGAGTCGATTGAGCAGTCAATACAATAATCAATTAACAATTTATCAATATGGACAATATATCAGGCTATGGTCAACAGACCAATGTAAATCAATAACAATCGTTCCAACTAATAATTATCAATTGCCTGATTAATAAATCAATATTCAATTAACAATTTTCAATTCAATAATCAATGGTCATTGGCCAATAACGATTCAATTCAATAGGGCAATAGTAATTGCCAACTCCATGCCAATATATCCAAATGACCATGATTTAATTCTATTTACTGCAATTCCAATTTCAATTCGATTCGATTCGATTCGATTTTCAATGTTCGGAGTTATCCAATTCAATGAGGAGCGCTCAGTCAATTAAGGGACACCATGCCACTTTCATGCAGGCCAGTGGGGGATCAGTGCCACGACAAGCCCAATACGATTCAATGGGTTCGTGTATGGTGGGGGACGAGTGACCATACACAGGACAGCCATAGTTTTTACACTATCTGCCCCATTCAATTCAATTCAATTCAATTGGTCCCGGCTTAGTGGCAATCAGTGAACATGGGCCCAGTAGCTTTCGGCTTTTATCTTGTTTACCTAAAATGTCTATCTTTAAATAAATTATCAATGAGATAAATTCTGAACTCCAAACTAAGTAGGTCAACAATACAATCAAAAATCAAAGTTCATCATAGTATAAACAAATCAATCACCAACAATATCATTAATACATCAAATTAATTAATAACAACAATAATAATCAGTAATTAAAATTTACTCAAAAATAAATAATAACTCTCGGTGGTACTCTCTGTTCATTACGGCCGTAACATCATTTTTCTTTCTCTCTCAGTCTTTTCTGATTTTTACGGCCATAAATTCTCTCTCCAAATTTTTATCCCCTATTTCATTACTGCTATAAACTTTTACACCCTATTCTATTACCCCCTTTCTGTTACGGCCATCAACTTTTACACCCTATTCTATTACCCCCTTTCTGTTACGGCCATCCCGTTACGGCCTATCCCGTTACGGCCTATCCCGTTACGGCCGTAAAACTCTACTCTTCGGCCGTAAGTAACACTTTTTTTTTATTTTCTTTACGGCCAATCTATCTCCCCTTTTCTCTCTCTTCTTTTCTCTCTCTCCCAACTTCTCGGCCGTAAAACCTCATCTCCAATTTTTTTTTTTTTATTCCATTACGGCCAATCTATCTCCCCTTTTCTCTCTCTTCTTTTCTCTCTCTCCCAACTTCTCGGCCGTAAAACCTCATCTCCAATTTTTTTTTAATTCCATTACGGCCAATCCATCTCCTTTTCTATTCTATTACGGCCGAAATTCTTTTACCCCTATTCCATTACGGCCGAAAACCCTAACTCTTCGGCCGTAAAAACTCTACTCTTCTCTCTCTATTCTTTTCTATTTCATTACGGCCGAAACCTAACTCTTCGGCCGTAACATTATATTTTTTTTTCTTTTACGGGCGTAAACGCTCATTCTCGATCGTAAAAAAAATCATCTGTTACGGTCGACATCTTCTCTCTATCTTTTCTATTTCATTACGGCCGAAACCTAACTCTTCGGCCGTAACATTATATATATATTTTTTTTCGACAAAGTCGATCTGAATAGGCTTTACAAAAATTAACATAATCTAATAAACCTACGGATCCCCTCTACGTACCTGCGAGCCTTGTCCTCTGAGGTTGCCGAAGACGAAGCTGAAAATCACGCAGACGGAGTCGTTCGTACCCCCCTACTCTTATTTATAGTGTTTATAGATTTTTTAATTATTCTCTAACCATATTATCTAATCTCAATCAAATTAAATCCTCTAATTTATCCTTTTAACCACTCCCTATTTTATTCTAATAGTTAATTAGATAAATTACGAAATTAAATTGAATAATCCTATCCCTAATCAAACTCCTCTCAATTATTTTTATTTTTATTTTCGGAATTATTAAATATAGCAATAACAATATTTCTTCAAAATAAAATAAAATAATAAAATATCTATTTGTTAAACCTAAAAAAATTCTGGGTCGTTACATCATAACCTCCTTAAAAATAAATTCGTCCTCGAATTTGAATAAAAGAAGTTATATTATCTCACCTAAATAATTCTGGAAAATTTCTTCTCATTTCTTCTTCCAGTTCCCAGGTGGCATCTTCATCTCTATGATGTGTCCAAGCCACCCTCACCATGGGTACCATTTTATTCTTCATATGCTTAGTTTGGTACTCCAAGACTTCTATAGGCTGCTCAGCATATGTCAGATCTACATTCAAATTTGGTTCCTCCATATTCACCATATTAGCATCATCATGTTGGTACTTGCGCAACATGGACACGTGAAAGACATTATGCACGTGTCCATATGATGGAGGCAACGCCAACCTACAAGCTGCATCTCCGATCAATGCAAGTACTTCGAAGGGGCCAACATATCTTGGACTCAACTTACCCTTCTTGCTGAATCTCATTACCCCTTTAATTGGAGAAACTTTTAACATAACTCGATCTCCCACTTTAAAAATTTGTTCTCTTCTCTTCTTGTCAGCATATGTTTTCTGTCTTGTGAATGCTGTTTTCAATCTCTCTCTAATAAGGCGAACTTTTTCAGCATCTTCCTTGGTTTGCTTCATTAACTCTTCTGATAAGAATTGCCGTCCTCCCACCTCACTCCAACAGATGGGGGAGCGACAAGGCCTTCCGTACATTGCTGCAAATGGTGCCATGCCTATGCTGGAGTGGTAACTGTTATTGTATGCGAACTCGATCAGTGGGAGGTGCGTGTCCCAACTGCCACTCCAGTCCAACGCACATGCACGGAGCATGTCTTCTAATGTCTGAATCGTTCGTTCAGATTGCCCGTCTGTCTGAGGATGGAACGCAGTACTGAATTTTAATTTTGTTCCAAAAGCACTTTGGATGCTCCGCCAAAATTTGACTGTAAACCGTGGATCTCTATCCGACACAATGGAGACTGGCACTCCATGTAGTCGGATAACCTCCTTAATATAAACGTCCATCAGACTTTCGACAGACTGTTTCCATTTGATGGGGATGAAATGGGCTGCCTTGCTAAACCGGTCCACCACCACCCATATCGCATCATGGCCTTATTGAGTTCTTGGAAGCCCAGTGACGAAATCCATAGTCACCTTTTCCCATTTTCATTGTGGGATTCCAAGTTCTTGTAGTACACCGTAAGGTCTCTGATGTTCCACCTTCACTTGTTGGCATACTAGACATCTTGCAACGTACTCAGTCACATCCTTCTTCATATTATTCCACCAGAAGGTCCGTTGCAAGTCTTTGAACATCTTCGTGCTTCCAGGATGAATGGCGAACTCCGACTTGTGGCACTCATCCAACACTTGTCTTCTCAATGCTTCATACTCAGGGACCCACAATCGTCCCCTATATCTGATCACTCCACCTGTGACCGTAAAATCTGTAGGAATCTTTTCGCACAATTTGAGTAGGTGGTTGTTCTCGTTATCGTTTGGTTGTACTTTGCCTATCTTCAATAGTAGCTCGGGTTGCATGCCGAGGTGTGCCATAATTCGTATACCGTCGCTGCTGGTCACTGGACTGACCTGGATAATGCAGTCAATCATGTTCCAACGACTCACTCTCAGGCATGCGAGTGATCCTCCCCATTTTCTACTAAGTGCGTCAGCAACTGAGTTTGCCTTCCCTGGATGATAGCTGATATCGAACTCATAATTCTTTAGAAACTCAATCCACCTCCTCTGACGCATATTCAAGTCTTTTTGAGAGAAAATGTATTTCAAGCTCTTGTGGTCTGTGAAGATTTTGAACTCTTCGCCATATAAATAGTGTCGCCAAATTTTGAGGGCGAAGACCACAGCTGCTAATTCGAGATCATGCGTCGGATAATTCTCCTCATGCTTCTTTAATTGTCTTGATGCATATGCAATTACCTTCCCGTGTTGCATCAAGACGCATCCTAAACCCGTGCCGCATGCGTCGCTATATATGACATAACCTCCTTGGCCTGAAGGTATGGTCAGAATGGGCGCCGTTGTCAGTCTCTTCTTTAACTCTTGAAAACTATCTTCACATCTCTGTGATCATTCATACTTGATGCCTTTTTTAGTGAGATTTGTTAGTGGCGATGCAATTTTGGAAAAGTCCTGAATGAATCTCCTGTAATATCCAGCAAGTCCAAGAAAGCTTCTAATCTCTGACGCATTTTTCGGTTGTGCCCAGTTGGCAACTGCTTCCACCTTTGCAGGATCTACCGATATTCCATTTTCACTGATAATATGCCCGAGGAACATAATCTCTTTCAACCAAAACTCACATTTCGAGAATTTGGCGTACAATTTGTGCTCCCGTAAGGTTTGTAGCACAACTCTTAGATGTTCCTCGTGTTCTTCTGGGCTCGACGAATATATAAGAATGTCGTCGACGAAGACGATTACGAACTTGTCCAAGTACGGCCTGAATACTTTATTCATCAAGTCCATGAAGGCTGCGGGGGCATTAGTCAGCCCAAATGGCATCACTAAGAACTCATAATGTCCGTATCTTGTTCTGAAAGCGGTCTTCGGCACACCATCATCAGTGATTCGTAGTTGATGATAGCCACTTCTCATATCAATCTTCAAGAATACCTTTGCCGAAGACAATTGGTCGAACAGGTCGTCGATTCTTGATAGTGGATACTTGTTCTTGATTGTGACCTTGTTCAACATCCGATAGTCTATGCACAGCCTCATCGACCCGTCCTTCTTCTTTACAAACAATACCGGAGCGCCCCATGGAGAAACGCTCGGTCGAATGAATCCCTTATCCAGCAACTCCTGGATTTGGGTCTTCAATTCTAGCATTTCCGCTGGAACCATTCGATAAGGAGCCTTCGATATAGGTGCCGTGCCCGGCACCAAGTCAATGCGGAAGTCAATCTCCCGTCGTGGTGGCAATCCTGAAACGTCATCTGGAAAGACGTCTGGAAACTCCTTCACCACAGCAATGCTATCTCGATCTACTTCAACTCTGTCTGTCTTGATCACACTTGCCAGGAAACCCCGACATCCTTTCTTCAGCATCTTTTGAGCCTTTAAAGCTGACACTAGGATCTTGCCCCTCTCTAGTGGTGTACCTCTGACAACAGTCTGAGGTCCTCCTGGCGTTCCGATCAATATCTTCTTTGCTCGACAATGTAGGTAGGCGTCATGGTATGACAACCAGTCCATACCCAACACCGCATCGTAGTCCCTAATCGGAATGATGATAAGGTCTGCGGAGAAGTTCTTGCCTTCCACTTCGACCGGCACCATGGGGATGTACTTCTGGGTAACGATGGACCCCAGAGGTGTGCCGATGTCGAGTGGAAAACTAGTCGCTTGTGGCTTTATGCTCAATAACGGAGCGAATTGCTCAGAAATGAACGAATGTGTAGCACCTGAATCAAAGAGAATATTAGCATGAACACCATCAATTTTTAGCGTACCTTGGATGGTGTCATTCGCCCTTTGCTCGTCTGCAGGCTTCATGTTGTATACTCGACCTTGCACCATTCTAGGTGGTCCGTCGTTACGTTGCGGCGGAGGTCCAGCACGCCTTGGCTCTTTGCAGTCTCTAGCGAAATGGCCCATCTTACCACAGTTCAGGCACGCTCCAGTTCTCCGGTAGCACTCACCGGGATGCATTCTGTTGCAGTAGTTGCACGGTGCTCTAGGCGGTTGAGGCTCATTCCTTGCTGGATATGGTCTTCCCCGATTGCGATCATCTCTGCGGCGGGGATCTCGCCTAGCCTGTCTTCTACCTTTGTTTCCATATCTGTTCTGATACTGATTGGCCGGTGCTTGGCTTTGTTGTTTGTCGACTGTCTTATCACCATCTTCTAGATAAATGGCAAATTCTTCAGCAAATTGGAGGGTCTGGCAATTACCCCCCTTTACCCTTTCTCTGAGGTTGGGTTTCAGGCCATCCACCCAACGCTTCACTCGATCAAGTTCCGACTGCTGTAAGGTGGAGTACTTCTCTAGGCTTAGAAACTTGGAAAGGTACTGCTTTATAGTCATAGTACCCTGTTGGAGTGTCAGGTACTCCTTCTGCTTCCTGCCCCTTTCATAGGTTGGTATGTAGCGATTCTCGAACGCCTTCTTGAATTCTCCCCAGGTGATGTTGTCCTGGCCGGAGAACGTAGTGAGCTTGGTGGCCTTCCACCAATCTCTGGCATCTGCCGTCAGTTTTCTGGTAGCGTAAATTATCTTGCGATCCTCGCCGCAATCCATCTCAAGGAATATCTGTTCTATCTCCTCAATCCATTCCTCTGCATTCTCAAAGTCACCCTTCCCGCTGAACTGAGGGGGCTGCAATCTGAGGAACCGCTCAATGGTGTCTTTACGATCATGATGTGGTGGCACATTGGGACTCGAGTACTCAGTGTGCACAGAGTGGAACTCCGATTGTAGTAGTCCCTGTCTCAGTTGTTCCTCTCGGTACCCATTAGCCTGGGCCTGATCCACTTGGAAGCCATGTACTTGTTGTCTACTCATTTCTTGGTTCAGGGCACGTTGATTATTAGGTTGAGAACCTTAGGCCTCCTGACCGGCCCGCTGTAGCCCACTTCTGGGAGCTCGTGGTATCTGACTCGGAAATACCATCTTAGGAGGAGTCTGTTCTCACACAACAATAACAATAAAATTCATAAGTGTGAGCTCAATAATACGTAGCACAATTCAATACTTACTTAACCCTACTGGATGGCTGCAGTGGTTGCTCGTGACAGTTGCACATGGACTCAATTCTATCTATTAGAGACAGCTAAGAAGTGCCTCTCCTTAGGCTCTGATACCTACTGTAACGCCCCGAGACCCACATGACTTTCACGTGCTCAGAGTCGTCCCAGAGACGCTACTCAATTTTCTATGAAAACATTTTTGCGGAATATAAACAATAATTGCGGAAGACTTTTTCAATAATAACAACTAATAATCCATTATATTCAAAATAATTAAAATATTAATAAGTTCACAATTCTAATAAATACGGAAATAATAAAAACTAGACAACTCAATCTAGAACATGTGCAACATTCGTCTATCACTGAGCATAGCCACCTGCAGGATCATCCTCTATCGAAGTACTCTCACCTGCACGGATCCAGGTACAAGGAAATATCCATGAGTATAAAAAAAATACTCAGTACGTAGGGTCTAAAAGACAATCAATATGCTCAATCGAAAATAAGATAAAATCAATAATGAGTCGATTGAGCAGTCAATACAATAATCAATTAACAATTTATCAATATGGACAATATATCAGGCTATGGTCAACAGACCAATGTAAATCAATAACAATCGTTCCAACTAATAATTATCAATTGCCTGATTAATAAATCAATATTCAATTAACAATTTTCAATTCAATAATCAATGGTCATTGGCCAATAACGATTCAATTCAATAGGGCAATAGTAATTGCCAACTCCATGCCAATATATCCAAATGACCATGATTTAATTCTATTTACTGCAATTCCAATTTCAATTCAATTCGATTCGATTCGATTTTTAATGTTCGGAGTTATCCAATTCAATGAGGAGCGCTCAGTCAATTAAGGGACACCATGCCACTTTCATGCAGGCCAGTGGGGGATCAGTGCCACGGCAAGCCCAATACGATTCAATGGGTTCGTGTATGGTGGGGGACGAGTGACCATACACAGGACAGCCATAGTTTTTACACTATCTGCCCCATTCAATTCAATTCAATTCAATTGGTCCCGGCTTAGTGGCAATCAGTGAACATGAGCCCAGTAGCTTTCGGCTTTTATCTTGTTTACCTAAAATGTCTATCTTTAAATAAATTATCAATGAGATAAATTCTGAACTCCAAACTAAGTAGGTCAACAATACAATCAAAAATCAAAGTTCATCATAGTATAAACAAATCAATCACCAACAATATCATTAATACATCAAATTAATTAATAACAACAATAATAATCAGTAATTAAAATTTACTCAAAAATAAATAATAACTCTCGGTGGTACTCTCTGTTCATTACGGCCGTAACATCATTTTTCTTTCTCTATCAGTCTTTTCTGATTTTTACGGCCGTAAATTCTCTCTCCAAATTTTTATCCCCTATTTCATTACTGCTATAAACTTTTACACCCTATTCTATTACCCCCTTTCTGTTACGGCCATCAACTTTTACACCCTATTCTATTACCCCCTTTCTGTTACGGCCATCCCGTTACGGCCTATCCCGTTACGGCCTATCCCGTTACGGCCGTAAAACTCTACTCTTCGGCCGTAACACTTTTTTTTTTATTTTCTTTACGGCCAATCTATCTCCCCTTTTCTCTCTCTTCTTTTCTCTCTCTCCCAACTTCTCGGCCGTAAAACCTCATCTCCAATTTTTTTTTATTCCATTACGGCCAATCTATCTCCCCTTTTCTCTCTCTTCTTTTCTCTCTCTCCCAACTTCTCGGCCGTAAAACCTCATCTCCAATTTTTTTTTTTAATTCCATTACGGCCAATCCATCTCCTTTTCTATTCTATTACGGCCGAAATTCTTTTACCCCTATTCCATTACGGCCGAAAACCCTAACTCTTCGGCCGTAAAAACTCTACTCTCCTCTCTCTATTCTTTTCTATTTCATTACGGCTGAAACCTAACTCTTCGGCCGTAACATTATATTTTTTTTTCTTTTACGGGCGTAAACGCTCATTCTCGATCGTAAAAAAATCATCTGTTACGGTCGACATCTTCTCTCTATCTTTTCTATTTCATTACGACCGAAACCTAACTCTTCGGCCGTAACATTATATATATATATATTTTTTTCGACAAAGTCGATCTGAATAGGCTTTACAAAAATTAACATAATCTAATAAACCTACGGATCCCCTCTACGTACCTGCGAGCCTTGTCCTCTGAGGTTGCCGAAGACGAAGCCGAAAATTACGCAGACGGAGTCGTTCATACCCCCCTACTCTTATTTATAGTGTTTATAGATTTTTTAATTATTCTCTAACCATATTATCTAATCTCAATCAAATTAAATCCTCTAATTTATCCTTTTAACCACTCCCTATTTTATTCTAATAGTTAATTAGATAAATTATGAAATTAAATTGAATAATCCTATCCCTAATCAAACTCCTCTCAATTATTTTTATTTTTATTTTCGGAATTATTAAATATAGCAATAACAATATTTCTTCAAAATAAAATAAAATAATAAAATATCTATTTGTTAGGTTACATCACAAATGACTGGCAAGACATCATTGATTTGGGAGATGCCAAGAGAAAATGTGTTAGGAACCGGAAGCCCACAGAGACGGCTTCTTACCTGGATGAGCATGTAACTTTTGGTAGGGAAGATGAAAAGGAGAAGATAATTGAGTAGTTGCTACAAGGAGGGAACGAACCTAATGGAGAGAGAATCTCAGTTCTTCCTGTAGTTAGTATGGGTGGATTAGGCAAAACTACACTTGCAAAAATGGTATATAATGATCCGAGGGTGTGCAAACATTTTGATTTCAAAGGATGGATATATGTTTCCGAAGATTTCAATGTTGAAAGTTTACTTAGAAGAATTGGTACCACTCTCCATTTGGATGTGGATAATAGCCTGAGATTGGATATGACTTGTCAGGCTCTTAAGCAATACTTGAATGGAGAAGAAGTCTTTCTAGTACTTGATGATGTTTGGAACCAGCGCGTTGATCTTTGGAATTCATTGAAAACTCTCTTAGTTGATGTTAGTGTAGGTAAAGTTTGAGTGACAACTCGAGATGAGAATGTTGCAAAAATTATGCAAACCAACACTCCCATTAAGCTAAGCATTTTATCTTATGAAAACTGTTGGTCGTTATTTTCCATGATTGTCTTTGGAACTCGAGATCAAGATTTGCATCCTTGTTTCGTAGATATCGGTAAGAACATAGTCTTAAAGTGTGCAGGGTTACCTTTGGCTGTTACGGTGATTGCGAGTTTTCTTCGTTTTGAAGATGATGAAGAGACATGGGCTGACATATTGAGAAGCGATTTATGGGAGTTGGATAATGAAACATATTCAATATTGCCAGCTTTAAATTTGAGTTATTACCATATGCCTGCATATTTAAAACCATGTTTTATGTACTTATCTTTATTTCCAAAGGATTTTCCACTTGAACGACCAACTATTATTCAACAATGGATGGCACATGGTTTCCTTCATTCGAGTGAGGAAAAGAAGGGGGAAGATATTGACAATGGCTATTGTGATGAATTATTGCATAGGTCAATTCTACAATATGGCGAGTTTAATGATGAGTTTGAGATGCATGACCTTATCCATGATTTGGCACAAGATGTTGCTAGAGCTGAGTATTCATTAATAAGTGTTGACAAATTGCATCAAATGATTTCTAAAACAATTCGACATCTATCTCTTCTTATCAAAGAGAATTGCAAAATAGAAGAACTGAAACTCTTGTTTGAATCAAACCTTCATTTACGAACACTCTTGTTGTATTCAGTCAAGGGGTTTTCAATTAACAATTTTATGCCATACTTGATGCATAATTTGGGGAGTCTTAGAACACTTAGACTTGATGTTAGAGATCCTGCTGAATATACAATAGCCAACGGTGACAGATTGAACTCGTAGGTGGCTGCACATAGTTATCGAGTCCTTTAGATGATGATAACTTTTCCTTTTTTTTTTATTACTTGATGTATTAGTTTTTCTTTGGACTCCTATGAAGTCAGTTACCAGTTTTCCGCATTTCATGATGTTATTCTCTTTATTCTTAATGATGATTTAATTATTCTGCATTTATCGTTACTGAGTTGACCAGTCAAAGTCTTCTTTTCGGTCAACATGATGTACACGTAAGGATGACCCGTAGCGTCCTTGAAGCGTATTCTGTCACGTGGCGGGGTGCGATTTGGAGATGTTACAATGATAGTCTTTTGTTTCTTTAGAAGTCCAAAGCAGGCTACACAGCTATGAGAGGAACATGACCAACATATTGAACGAGGAGCAATGCATTGTTCTGTTTCCCAACTCATTTCTGTCATTCTTGTAAAATCTTTAATTTTCACGGGAGTGAAAAGAGGCAGCTTTGGGAACTTACCATGAACAGTGATAATTATAGACAAACAAGTCCATCAGCATTAGATTCAAAACAGAGGAAAGCGTGTCATAACAAGATATCCACGTGATAAAGAAAAGAAACAGAGCTGAAACCGACGAAAATTTACAGGACAAAGATCAAATGTTCAAGCCACTGACGTCTGCATCAATCACAGCATCGTCCTCGTCCTGCTCAGATTCCGAATTCATCTGCACTAATACAACACAATATCAAAAAATTTCATATCAAAAAAGCAAAAAGCGATTCCATCAGGAGCTGATCAATTCAGCAGAATTCGAAGAAATTTCATATCAAAAAACTCAGACGTTAACTCACCGAGATCCATTCAAAGTCATACATATCATCATCCTCCGGCTCAGACTCTGGATCCATCTTCCTTGACAAGAATAAATGAGAAGTAGTTACTATAAATTTTACTTGTGTTGTTTTCATGTTTCATTACTAAAAGCATGGACGTCTTCTCATTTCACCTGATGATCGCCTGAACCATCCCAGATTTGGTGCTGCACGTCCATGCAGATCGAGAGGGAGGCTCTCGTCCGGAGAGATGTGTAGACGACGACAATTGCGGATCTCCAAATGCTGAAGTGAAGCGAGGTTGCCAAATTCCCTTAGGGACCTCAATTCCTCGCATGCACGAATACTTGTTGGATTGGTATTCAAAACTCTTTGTTACCAATTTCAGATAGGAAATATGGTTTGATCTTGTGGCCTCATTCAATTTGTCTCTCCTATATTAGTTGAATCAATTTTTATCAATAGGTTAATACTTCAGTGGACTTCAAAACCTTAACATATTAATGAGATTGACCATCCAAGCAAATATTAACAGTTCAGAACAAAAATATTCATCATCAACTGATACAAAATAAACTGAACCAGCTCTTTTTTTATTAGAAAATTGAGTTACGAGTTCCAAGTTTGAAATGCGCCAAGGAAATATAAACGTATACTTGTTCTATGACGATATCAAACCATCCGGACAAGTTGACATAGATAGGTGAATATCGTCAATGGATTTCCAACATTGAAATCTTCTAAAACACATATCCAAGGATATCCTTTGAGACCAAAGCATTGATGCACTCTTCAACATTAAATGGCAAGTGTAGTTTTGCCTAGTCCTTAAATTTATTTGGTCCTTCTAGTAATCATTTGATTGTATTATCCTTCTCATCTGGCCTGCGAAAAGTTATACTCTCAACGACGAAAATTTTCGTGACATAGATCAGATATTCAAGCTGCTGATGCTGCTTGAATCACAGTGTCGTCGTCGTCCTGCTCGGATTCTGAATTCGCCTGCATTAATAGACATAAAAGAGAAAAAATTAATAGATGCTAGTATTCTTTGTTGTTTATTCCGACCAAATTAGTTTAACATGATACCATCTAAAAGTCTTTTGTTCATTATCTTTTTTTTTCTTTTTCTGTTGACATGTCAAGCAAAAAGTGATTCAATGGGATGCTGATCAATATTTTAGCAGAATTGGAAGAAATTTTATATGAAAAAGTTCAGACGTCCAACTCACAGACATTACTTCAATTGGATAACCATCATCCTCCGGCTCAGACTCCGGATTCATCTGCATTACAAGCATCAATCAGAAGAATTAGTCAATATTAGTTTAACTTCTTTCACTACTAAAAGTGCTACATCTCCTCATTTCACCTGATGGTCGCCTGAGCCGTCCGAAATTTGACGCTGGTACCAACTCTTAGCAAACGGGGATTGATGTATCTGCACGTCCTGCATGTTGGGAGGAAGGCGCTCGTCCGGAGAGATCTGTAGGTGATGACATTTGTAGATCTTCAAATGCTGCAGAGATGCGAGATTACCAAGTCCTGCTATGCATTTGAGTTCCCTGCAGTAGCGAATACTTAACTTCTCAACTGAGTGTACGATTTGGCTATCCGGAAAAACAAATGACTCGTCCTTCAATTCGCTCATGTCCAAATCTCGGAGCATCGGTAGGCAGTCGTTGAACAGGACCTCGGTGTTCCATTCAGCGACAAGTTCTAATCTAGTGACTGAAGGAAGGGATGGGAGCCTCAATTCAGGACACGAAATAATTATAAGGCAATCAAGATCTGATAGATGGGGGAACCTACGTAGCTTTGGGCAGCGTTGGAAGCAAAGTCTACGTAGGCGCGGGAAGTCAGAGTCCTCCATCCCCTGCCACTCCTCCAATTCTGGATTCCAGAGAAAATATAAAACCTCCAGCGATGGGAAGCAACTTCTCTTTGCATCTTCTGACGTAGTCGTATCAACAGCAGGGCTCGATGAACAGAGGAACTCACGCCCAACGGTTTTCATTCTTTCCATTCCTGATATATAAAGACGTTTTAAACGAGGCAGCTGACATAGTATTCGTAGAGATGTGATCTTGGGGCATTTTAAATCTAAAAATTCCAGTTTGGAGATGGAACCCAACCACGACGGCAAGATGCCACCCGGATAGCAAAATATTCTCAAACTTTTGATGTTGGGATGCGGCTGGAGAGATTCCAACACCTGTTCCGCCAATTTCTCGTCACAGGAAGCCATACCATACCAACGTAGCTCTAATTCCACAATTCCTCTCATGGTTTTCAAATAAGATTCTGAAGGAGTGAAATCAGAAGAACCAACTCTGTCAAGTCCACCTATGCTCAACTTTCCTCTAAGATTGACGAAGTCCTTCAGATGTCTCAATTTGCACTTCCAAGTTTCAGCACCGACTACAAAATGTCTCAATTTTCGAAGATGGGTTAGCACCCTAAGCTCTTCTGGCATACCGTAGGGTGAATGCCCAGAGAAATTACGCAAGTTAACTAGATCGCTAATGCGTCTAGATAAACCAAAAGAGCTGCGCAGATCTAAAGTTTGAAGATAATAAAGATTGTACACCGATTCAGGAACATCAGAAATATGCATATTAGAACCCAGGTATCTCAAGTGCTTAAGAGTATCAATGAAATCCAGAGTTACTTTATGCCTCCTGAATTGATGTATACGAAAATTGAGTGTCCTAAGATTTCTCAAATTATGCATCAAATAAGGCATCAAATTGCTTATCGAAAAATCTCTCACGGAATGAAACGTGAGTGTTCTTAGACGAAGCTTTGTTTCAAATATTGGCACCAGATCCTTTATTTTGAAATTCTCCTTGACAGAAATGGACATGTGTCGAATTGTTTTAGGAATCGTATGTTCATGTAATTTGTCTGTGCTTACCAATAAACACTCAGCTTTAGCAAGGTCTTGTGCAAAATCGTGAATAAGGTCATGCATCACAAATCTATTGCGGTTATCATTATAATGTTGTAGAATCGACCTATGCAGTAATTCATTGAAATAATCATTGCCTATATCTTCTTCCCTCTTTTTCCCCTTTGGGTGAAGGAATCCATTTGCCATCCATTGTTGAACTACAGTTGCTTGTTTAAGTGGAGAATCCTTTGGAAACAAACACAAGTACATAAAGCATCGTCTCAATTCTATTGGCATATTATCATAGCTCAACTTCAAAGCTGGCCAGATGCCATCATTTTCGTCATCAATTTCCCATAGCTTGCTATCCAATATTTCTATCCATGCTTCTTCATCGTCTTCGATACTAAGAAAACTTGCAAGAACCTTGACGGCCAAAGGTAACCCTTGACACTTTTCAACCATCTTCTTACCGATGTCCAAGAAATTATGTTCTACTTCATAATTCCAAGTTTTGAAACAAATCTTTGTAAACAACGACCAACAATTCTCGAAAGACAAAATTTGTAACTTAATTGGGTCAGTTGTTTGCATAATTTTTGCAACACTCTCATTCCGAGTAGTCACTAAAATTTTACCTACCCCAACATCAACCAATAGACTTCTTAATTTCTTCCAAAGCTCAAAGTTTTCATTCCAAACATCATCTAGTACCAAAAAGCACTCTTTCCCTTTCAACTTTCTGTTAAGAGCCTCAGGAAACTTATTTAAACTCATATAACTATTGGTGGCCGTACTAAAAGAGTTACAAATTTTTGTCAATAGATTGTCAACATTGAATTCTTGAGAAACACATACCCACGCTTTCATATCAAAGTGTTGATGCACTCTTGCATCATGATACACCATCTGTGCAAGTGTAGTTTTCCCTAATCCGCCCATACCAACTATGGGATGTACCGAAACTCTACCTTCATCAGTTTCATTCGGTCTTTCTAGTAACCACTTGATTATATTATCCTTGTCATCTTGCCTACCAAAAGTTTTATTCTCATCAAAGTAGGAAGTGGTTTCTTTGGACATCCACTTTTTAACTCTCCTTCTCTTTCCATCCTTCTCTCTTAAGCTAATGCGATTCCATTCGTATGTGATCTCTTTAAATCTCTCCCTAACCTCTTTCACTCTACTTAACAATTCATTTGAGACAGAAATCCTCGGATGATAAGAGTTCCAGTCAAATGTTACCTCATCTGCATGCTCACCATCGTTCATGCGGCAGGACATGACCTTCCTTCTAGCTTCCACTTTGGCCCGGAGCACTTCATATTCGTACTCATCTATTGCGTCCTCAGCGTCATAAGTCTGAAAGTGACGCGAAAAGAAAAGTTGTCCACTCTCTTTAAGTGGTTTGAGTCATTTCAGTGGTTTATTTTCTTCGATCATGATCAGAGACATCCAAAGTCAACGTTTTTAGATATTTTGAACACAAAAAGTTAAAATACTACTTTCAAGTGCACAACAATCGATAAATCTCTTTCAAGTGCCGACAGAGGTGCATTTGCGACGTGTGCTCTTCCTGCAACCAATAAATTGAACCCAGCTGCTTTGGCAATGGGCAAAAGAGTTCTTATTAAGATTGTCAGAAAATCAGAAAGTAGTCAGGATTCAATTCTTGAAATTTTATTTTATTAAGATTTTGTCATTTTCTCTGCCGACCCAATACTAGTCAAATATAATCATGATCTTAGCAAAAAAAATTTGATTGTTTCCCCTATGCTCAAAATGCTGTGAAAAAGCTTCTGAGGAAGAAAAACTGTGACCATCTTTGCATGAATCGTTCTTTGGATAACTAATCATTTCTTTATGGCCATTAATTGTTATGGATTTCATGCTCTTCTATTTGCTGAAAAATTATAGTTAAGTAAGTCCATCAGGATTACATTCAAAACAAAGAAAAAGGCGTTGACATGTTCAAGCCGCTGACGTCTGCTTCAATCACAGAATCGTCCTCCTCCTGCTCAGATTCGGAATTCATCTGCAATAATAGGCATGAAAGAGACGAATTAATAAATTTTAGTAGTTTACTTATCTTGTTGCTTATTCAAAAGGGAGCTGATGAATTCAGCTTAATTGGAAGAAATTTTATATGAAAAAAGTTCAGACGTTCTACTCAATGACATCCCTTCAAGCAAATAATCATCATCCTCCGGCTCAAACTCCGGATCCATCTGCATTTACAACAATGAATCAGAAGAAATAGTAAATATTAGTTTCACTTGTTCATTAATAGAAGCGTGGACATTCCTCAGTTCACCTGAAGATCGCCTGAGCCGTCCCAAATTTGATGCTGGTACGTCCTGCACGTTGGGTGGGATCTGTAGGTGACGACAATTGTGGATCTCCGAATGCTGAAGTGAAGCGAGGTTTCCAAATCCCCTAGGAGACCTCAATTCCTCGCAGTAACAAATAACTTAACTTCTTATGAAATCTGATTATGAACAAATCTGAAGATGAGGATCTCGGGATTCCACTCAATACAGGACAGCTTCTCTCTACATCTTCTTCTTCTTCTGTAGTCGTATCAACAGCACTACTCGACGAACAGAGCAACTCATCACGCCCCAAGATGTTTTTAAACGAAGCAGCTGACCAAGTGATGGCAGAGTTGTGATCCTGGGACAGATTAAAATTAATACTCAGTTCTGTGAATCTGCCATGTATCGAACTAAGGGAAGTGTTGGAAGTCATCACGTCTCCTTTACCTCCGGCCAACTTGAAATGAGGGAAGTATCGAAGCAACAGAAGCAGCCATTGTTTTCTATTTTCTAGTTTGTAACAGTGGTTAGTTTGTAACACCGATTTATCAGTTTATAGTGTCAGTTCTCGTAGTATAAATAGGCGTGTGTGAGTTGTAGTCATTTGCCACTTCCAGAATAAAAAAAACTCTGTTCTACTTCTCTTCTTCTACCTCTCGCACAGGAGCTCTCCATTTTCCAACAGTATGTCGTGTTGTGCATGTAATCAAGAAGAAGTTACTGGTTTTGTCCAAGAAAGAAGCAGCTGGTACTATAAAAAAATCCAAGCATAGAATTGGAAATCAATGTGCTTAGTACGGACGATAGTCTAATTTTATTAATTAGTTCTGTGATGTATGTGTATGTCGTGTTGTGCAGACAAATGTGAGAAAACATGCAAAGAGTAAAAGCTTGTTGTGTGATGTATGTTAATTAGATGCAATCACATCTTCGAAGCAATGAGAACTATGCAATCAGTTTTAAACTGCAAAAAATGGGTACTTACTGACAAAACGTATGTTTCATGATACGGTATTTGGCTTCTAACAGAAGAAAAAAAAATAACAACATGCAATGAATAAGTGCTGCCAGAGACGTGCGCTTGCAACGGCTGTTCTTCTTGGAACCAATAAATTAAATCCAAATGTTTTAGCAATGGGGAAATAATACTATTTCTTACTGAACTTCATCAGCTCATATTAATAAGAGTCCAAGTTGTCAGTAAATCAGCCTAATAAGGGATTCAATTCCTAAAATTTTATTTTTTATCAAGAATTTGTCCCCTTAATTCTCAAATATAATTCATGTTCTTAGCAAAAAGAAAAAATAGGATCTAATTTATTACCTATAGGAATTTTTTATCAATATAAGTTTTATTATTCTAAGTTTATTTTGATATTTTTTTCTCTTATTGTAATACTCATTTATCAAGTTAATTTTTAATTAACTCGTTCTTCAATGATATTATAATTTAAGTAGAATAATAAATCTTTTTAAATTTATTTAATTTATTATAACATAAGTAATCATTATTTAAAGGGTAGGTTATATAATTGATGGCTATTATATATCAATAATACAATATATATGTATATACATATATATATGTATTGTCTATATATTTATATTCTTAATAAGTTCAAATGTATTTAATAAATAAAATATTCACAGTTAAATTATCAATCACCTCATCACAATTTAAATTCTATTCTAATGTCCCTGCAACAATTATGAGTTCCTGAAGTAAAGTGCCTAAACGAACCTTCGCCTGCACGTATAGACAATGAAAAACTTTGAAATTATTATAACCCAAAATATGTGTAAAGGTGTGATGATGACTTAAACGATTTGTTAATTTCTTCGAGGTTTCAATTTCAGGTCCAAATAGTAGGATCCTTTTTTCACCTTTTATTTTTTGTGTTGCACGTAGAGTCTATAAAACCTTCTAGAGTATAAATCATTTTTTAAACTTTAATATCATCAAAATCAATATGCAAATTGTTTAAATCTATGGCTAAGATCAATATGTTAATTATTTAAATGCACAATAGTGATTCAATGAGTTATAACATATGATTTCTATGGTAAGATATAATATAACCAATAATAAGGAAGGTGGATGAGTGTATTCAAGGTGTCCTTGGAAACAAATATGAGTTTATCATGAAACAAATATGAGTTTATCATACATATTAGGGGTGTTCAGCAGGTCAACATACATATTAGGGGTGTTCAGCAGGTCGGGTCGACTCGCGAATCTGATGACTCGACCAGAACTCGACCCGATCAGGGTCGGGTCAGATACGAGTTGGAGTTTTCCAACCCGAGTTGACGACCCGATTGATCCGATTTTTTATTTTTTTATTTTTTTATTTAAGCTTAAGCTTATATTTTTTATTGTTATGCTTGAAATTAACCTGCACTGATGAAACCTCAAGGCGTATTTCTAGGAGAATTGATAAAGTGTATCACTGTAAGTTCTTAGGCATGTGCAATATCCTATTGTTCCCAAATATTACCAGTTGGCAATTAAATACTCCGTCTCAACTTATTTCATGTGTTATAATTATTTTTCATTTGGTTGGGCGTGTCGTTCCTTTGCATTCCGCAATGTAATTAATTTCATTACACAAAAAGTCTTTGCATCTATGCATTCCAAAAGTTCTCTCCGGTTCCACATATTTTCAGTTTGATACTCTAAATTTCTCTCCGGTTCCACATATTTTCAGTTCGATACTCTAAGGTTATTGTAGTTCGTATCATCTAGACGTGATGGAGATTAATCTTAATTATTTTCAGTCTTTGTCATCATCTAGACTCTCTGCCTCAATACATGTTTCTCCTTCCTGTTAATGTCAGTTTCTTTGTCCTTCTTTCTTTGGTTAGAAACCTAAGCATGATATTGTAATATATACAGTTATTTATTTATCTATTATAATAGAAATAAAAAAAAAAACATCAAGATGTTGCGCATCACAAGTCATAACCATCTTGCCCTGCTAATATGTTGATCAAGTCTATGGCTTGGATTGATTAAAAGAATTATAGCAACTTCATCTGTTTTTTCCCCTATAAAGTAAGCTATTTCTTCTTAGTTTCAGTGTACATGAAGAAAGAAGTAGAACCTTCACAAATGGTAGAAGCTGTCATCCTCGTCTCATTGTGAGAAGGTTCTCTTCCCAATTGTCTCGAAGGATGGATGTGTTTCACAAGATTTCAGTGTTGAAAGTTTATTGATAAGAATTTCAAAATATGTGCCATTCTATCTCAATTGTTCTCTGTTTTTTGACCTTTCAAAAGTTTTATATTCCTTTGCAACCGAAATGGCCCACAGCATTCAAATGATCTCGGCCCGCTAGTTAATGCTGCCCCACTAGTTAATGGGGACATGTTGACTTCAAGTGCACGCTCGAATGTTTGACAGGCTTCCAACTCCGAGCAAGTTCTTGACTGCATGATCACAGAAAGGAGCAGCAGAAGCAGCAAAAATGGTCTTGGCAATGTTTCTCACTTCCCTTGTTGAAAGGCTCTCTTCGTGATTCGTGAAGGCTTCCTCTTCTTCGGCAGAGCCTCCATCATCCTCAGCAGAGCAAAGCCTCCATGACCTGAAGGAGACGATGAAGAGCATCAATGAAGCGCTCGAGGACGCCGAAGGGAAGGACAAGAGTGACAAGTCCGAGCAGCTCCGACTCAGTGAGCTCAAAGAAGTCGCATATGATGCTGAGGGCGCACTGGACGAGTACGAATATGAAGTGCTGCACGCAAAAGTAGAAGCTCGGCGGCAGGCGAGGGCACGCCGTTTGCTGAATAATCAGCAAGGGGTTGAGGTAATGTTTGAATGGAACTCTTATATTCTGGAGGTTTCTATGCCGGATGAATTCGCATTTAAGGTGAAGGAGATTATGAGGAGATTTGAAGATCTCACAAATGACTGGCAAGACATCATTGATTTGGGAGATGCCAAGAGAAAATGTGTTAGGAAGTGGAAGCCCACAGAGACGGCTTCTTACCTGGATGAGCATGTAACTTTTGGTAGGGAAGATGAAAAGGACAAGATAATTGAGTGGTTGCTACAAGGAGGGAACGAACCTAATGGACAGAGAATCTCAGTGCTTCCTGTAGTTGGTATGGGTGGATTAGGCAAAACTACATTTGCAAAAATGGTATATAATGATCCGAGGGTGTGCCGACATTTTGATTTCAAAGGATGGATATATGTTTCCGAAGATTTCAATGTTGAAAGTTTACTTAGAAGAATTTGTACCACTCTCCATTTGGATGTGGATAATAGCCTGAGCTTGGATATGACTTGTCAGGCTCTTAAGCAATACTTGAATGGAGAAGAATTCTTTCTAGTACTTGATGATGTTTGGAACCAGCGCGTTGATCTTTGGAATTCGTTGAAAACTCTCTTAGTTGATGTTGGTGTAGGTAAAGTTTTAGTGACAACTAGAGATGAGAATGTTGCAAAAATTATGCAAACCACCACTCCCATTAAGCTAAGCATTTTATCTCATGATAACTGTTGGTCATTATTTTCCATGATTGTCTTTGGAACTCGAGGTCAAGATTTGCATCCTTGTTTCGTAGATATCGGTAAGAACATAGTCTTAAAGTGTGCAGGGTTACCTTTGGCTGTTAAGGTGATTGTGAGTTTTCTTCGTTTTGAAGATGATGAAGAGACATGGGCTGACATATTGAGAAGTGAGTTATGGGAGTTGGATAATGAAACATATTCAATATTGCCAGCTTTAAAATTGAGTTATTAGTTATTACCATATGCCTGCATATTTAAAACCATGGTTTATGTACTTATCTTTATTTCCAAAGGATTTTCCACTTGAACGACCAACTATTATTCAACAATGGATGGCACATGGTTTCCTTCATTCGAGTGAGGAAAAGAAGGGAGAAGATATTGGCAATGACTATTGTGATGAATTATTGCATAGGTCAATTCTACAATATGGCGAGTTTAATGATGAGTTTGAGATGCATGACCTTATCCATGATTTGGCACAAGATGTTGCTAGAGCTGAGTATTCATTAATAAGTGTTGACAAATTGCATCAAATGATTCCTAAAACAATACGACATCTATCTCTTCTTATCAAAGAGAATTGCGAAATAGAAGAACTGAAACTCTTGTTTGAATCAAACCTTCATTTACGAACACTCTTGTTGTATTCAGTCAAGGGGTTTTCAATTAACAATTTTATGCCATACTTGATGCATAATTTGGGGAGTCTTAGAACACTCAGACTTGATGTTAGATATCCTGCTGAATATACAAAGCCACCTATGGATGAAAACATAAACTTGGATTTCGTTGGCGACCTTAAGCACTTGCGATATTTAGCCCTTACACCTGGGACATATACTAATATCAATATTTCTGATTCCGTGTACAAACTCTTATCATCTCCAAACACTGGATCTTGATCTTAAATGATTTGATTTGCCTAGATCCGGTGGCATTGGAGATCTAGTTAACTTGCGTCATTTCTTTGCGCATTCATTGACTGGTCTGCCAGATGAGGTTGCAGGGCTTACCAACCTTGAAACAATGAGAGAGTTCATGATCGGGGATGGAACTTCAGAATGCAAATTGAGGCATTTGAAGGATTTGGTCAATCTCCGAGAATGCCTAAAAATACGAGGTCTTAATCACGTTGATCCCTCTGATTTTACGCCTTCAGATGCTTTCATGAAGACTATGACTGGAATTGTAGACTTGGAGTTATGTTGGTATGGAGATATGGATGATAACTTTGTTTGCGATGAGAAATTGGCAGAAAAGGTGTTGGAGTATCTCCAACCACATCCCGACATTATAGGTTTCGGCATCCAATGATATCCAAGTGCCATTTTGCCAATGTGGCTGAGTGCCTTGTCCAAACTTGAAGCTTTGACTTTAGAAAATTGCAACATCACATCTCTAGGTCAGCTTCCTGGTCTCAGGTGTCTTCAATTAAGACGATTGATCAGAGTGAGGACTGTTGGGGTGGAGTTCCTCTGCTCTTTGGTTCCTGATTCTGTTGTTACTTATAGAGATGCCAGGAGGATCTGCTTTCCTCCACTAGAGAAGTTGGAATTTAGAGAGATGAAAGAATGGGAAGAGTGGGATGGAGTGGAGGATGCCGACTTCCCTCGACTTCAAGAGCTCGAATTCATCACTTGCCCAAAGCTACGGAGGCTTCCCACTCTGTCTTCTCTTGATGGCCTTACAATTTTGGGATGTCCTGAACTGAGGCTCACATCTCTTCTTTCACTCACTAAATTTGATCTCGCTGAGGAATGGAACTTTGATGTGCTCTCCTGTGGTTGCTCCTCAGTGATCCAACTTTTGATAATTAGTTTCTACAGGAGTGACTCTTTGGTTTTTCCTGATAACCAAATCCTAAGCTCACTCCAAGAGTTAGCTATCGGTTCATGCTCACAACTGAGGTCCGTAGCTGGACTTGGCAACTTCTCTTCTCTCCAGCGCTTGACTATCGCTGAGTTTCCAGACCTGCAAATCTCTCCGATCGAGCCCCTGCCCCCCAATGTCAATGAAGTGAGGATACTTGAATCCCCAGGAGCTGAGAAATGGTACCAACACAAAGTTCTGAATGGTTCAGGCAACCACCAGGTGAACTAAGAAGCTAGATGACCTACTCTATGTAGATATATAATCAAACCTGCAAACAGCAGACAAAGTGAAAGTATCACTGATAAATTCTTAATGTGCACGTTTGTGAATGCAAATGGATTTGGAGTCCGAGAAGGAAGAGGGCAATTCGGTGATTGAAGCCGTGACTTGAACATCTGAAATCTGAATGAGGTACGAAACAGCTGAATGCAAAGTTTCTTACTCTGAAGTTGACTTCCAAGTTGGATGGGTAGTTCTTCTTGCCTTTAAGAGATGAACCTGCAGTCTGAGTAGGATGAGAACTACTCTTGAATTGAAGCCGAAGTTGGTGGGTTGAACATCTCTGTCTTTGAGCTTCGTCTATTTCCGCTGGCATTTGATCGGTTCCTAATTGGTTTTCTGACTTAAACTTTGGCTACATCTCATCTCAAGAATAAGACTGATGCAAGTCGAAATGCATAGTTTTGTAGTCTGAACTAGACTTTTATCAGAACAACTACAATCTATTGCTTGTTGTTAAGATTTGTTGTGCATGCAGATAGTTAATGTTATGTCAATATTTGGTCACATCTATGTCAACACTTGGTCAGCTGCCTCGTCTCAAGTATTTTTACATAGGAGGAATGGAAAGAGTGAAAATTGTTGGGTGTGAGTTGCTCTGCTCTTTGTGTCATGATGATGTAAAGAGAAGCTTCTTACCGTCGCTGGAATCTTTAACTTTTTCCTTCGCCTAGCAGTGGGAGGGGTGGCACGGGGTGGAGGACTCCGACTTTCCATGCCTATGTGTTCTTCGCTTCCAAGGCTTCCCAAAGCTACGTAGGTTTCCACATCTACCTGCCCTTGAGAGCCTTGTAATCATTTCATGTCCTGAATGGAGGCTCCCATCTCTTCCTTCAGTCACTACACTAAGATTTTGCATAGAATGGAATCCCGAGATCCTCTTCAGTGACTGCGTACCAATTCTCCTAGATTTGTTGATTAGGGAATTCAAGGACGACTCTTTGGTTTTTCCTGATTGCCAAATCCTATGTTCAATTAAGAAGTTAGGTATTCGTTGCTGCAAGGAATTGACGTCTATAGGGGGATTTGGCAACCTCACTTCACTACAGCATTTGGAGATCTACAAATGTCGTCGCCTACAAATCTCTCTGGACAAGTGCCTCCCTCCAAACCTGCAGGACGTGCAGATACATCAATCCCCGTATGCTAAGAGTTGGTACCAGCATCAAATTTGGGACGGCTCAGGCAATCATCAGGTGAAATGAGGACATGTCCATGCTTTTAGTAATGAAACATGCAAACGGGAGAACATAGAGCTGATCATATTAACTAATTCTTCTGATTCATTCTTGTCAATGCAGATGGATCCGGTGTCTGAGCAGGAGGATGATGATTATTCGGTTCAAGGGTTGTCGGTGAGTTTAATGTCTGAACATTTCATACAATATCTCGTTGAATTCGGCTAATTTGAATATCTCCCGGTTGGATCTCTTTTTTTCTTCTCATGTCAACAATAGTTCATTGTTTTCCATTGAGGTACATTACTTCTGTATCCATATGGTGGACCTGTTAAAAGTAATTGGTCAGAATAAACAACCAATAAACCACCATTTTATTAATGTCTCTTGCATGTTTATTGGTTTAGATGAATTCGGAGTCTGATCAGGACGAGGATGATCCTGTGATTAAAGCAGACATCAGCGGCTTGAACATCTGATCTTTTCTTGTAAATTTTCTATTTTCATCAATTTCACCTTGCAATTCGGCAGTTCTACTTCTCTTGTTCCTCATCGCATCAATACCTTTCTGAAATGCTTCAGTGTAGTTCTTACAGAATTGTAGAACTTTACTACCTTCTTTAGGCTTATGTGAGGAATCAAATTTATTGCTACAGGTACAAAGGCCTTCTACCAGTGTAGCTTCATCATCAAAGTGCAAGGGCAATTTTACTTCTTAATGCATGAATGAAACTACTTATCCAACATGTTACTCTGCATTCTGTACCCACAGACATCTAATTCCAAGCATGAAGGAAGCAGAATTATTTTCTTTAGCCTTTTGGAAAAGATGATACTTCCTTTTGGTCGGAACAGAAAATTTCATTGCAATAATCTCCACAACAGCTAAAAATTTAGCTCCCTGGATGCAGACTCTTTCAAGGCATTAGCTAAAGCAAATGTTTTAAAACATGACTAGACAAATATGAAACATTAAAGCAAATGTCTTTCTACACTTTGAAGGGTATAAGTCATTTTTTCATATCATGATATTGAGAAGAAAGGTTCCATTTGCGCACGAAGATATGAAACATTTCAGAGGCCCTACTTGCAGCAGCATTGCTAATGGCAACAACATTACAGAAGCTCTGTTGCTACTTGCAGCTTTCAGTTCTGAGTGGAGTTGCCTCCCAGTGATGTGAGCTTATATAACCGATGAAGCATCTTTGTCTATTAATAAGATAAGATAAAAGCTGTTTTATTGTAGTTTTTATTAATAGACCATGTTGTATTTAAAGGTAAAAAAAATTCTAGAACTAGACATGTTGAGAAACAAAAAGAATGCAAAACTCTTGAACTTACATTGCAAGGCTGCGAAACATATTTTGAATGCATTAGTTTAACTACTAAAAAATAAATTGATTTATCAATTGTTGTGCATTTGATAGTAGTATTTTAACTGACTATGTTCAAAATATCTAGAACGCCGATTTTGGATGACTCAAATACATCCAAAATAAAAGACAGATTGGTCAATTTTTCTTTTCACGTTACTTTCGGATCTTCATTTTCTTCGAAGCGCATGCTTTAGCATATTTATTTACATAGTCTAATTTAATAGAAATAAAACAGAAACAAGAAAACATTTAGCTAAATAAAAATCATTTAGGGTTTGTTTGGCAAATAATTAATGGAAGGATGGGTGGGGTGGAATGATGAGAGATGAGGTGGGATGAGATGTGTCATTAGAAAGTTCATATTTGGGTAATAAATTATATAAGATGTGAAGTGGGGTAATGAAGGTTTTATTTATATAAAAGTTATTTTTATCCTTCATTATATATTTAAAATATTTATAATCATTAATTAAGAGAGAGGGATGACTTGGTCGTTCGTCCGCAGTGGCTTGGATTTTCTGAATTTTTTTCCGAGCCGATGGATATTTGGGTCAGGAGCGAGTCTCACTTTTTTGAAACCTAGATGGGTCGGGTCTGGACCGAATCCGAGTTTTACGTTCCGACCCCGTTGAATATATTATATTAGTATTAAATTATTTTAAATAGTATATTTATTTATATTTTGAATAAAATTTTATATTTACTAAAAAGATTTATTTAATAAAAAATGATAGATAAATATGTATTCATATTAGAAAAAAATTAATATATGAATGAGAGAGAGGTGGTTTAATTTGGTAAGAAGAGAAATAATTTAATTTAGTAATAAAAAAAAGAAAAAATATTAATTTGATCTAAAATAATTTATTTTTTTCTCATTCCACCAAATTGGTAGAATAAAAAATATGATGTTTAAAAAATTCAGCTATTCTATCCATCTTGTTAACTTAAATTAAAAATGTAATCAAATATGATTTAACTAATTTAATTTTCTTATATTTGACTTCACCCCTTCGTATTTCTCAATATACAAACATATCTTGCACTTCCCAAGTAACCACCAGTCCACCATATTTTATATTGTTATTACTTTTTTTTTTTATCTTTTTTCATTCTATTACGAAACTCCGCCTATGTTTTATAGCCGGTCCCCAGCCCGGATAAAGGAGGAGGGTTGTGTTAGGCCCCGACAGCCAGCGTAAAATCCTGTCGAATCTCATGAACATGGATCAACGAACGGAATGACGTCGTATGATCCATGTAGCCGACCCCACCTAGTGGGATAAGACTTTGTTGTTGTTGTTGTTGTTTCATTCTATTACGAAACATACATTTTGTCACTAAGTATCCATTTGACGCAGTTTAAAACAGTGCATACTTCTCATTGCTTCCAAGATGTGATAGCATCTAATTATTAACATATATAGCACAAGCTTTTACTCTTTGCATGTTTTCACACATTTGCAAGCACAACACGACATACACATACATCACAGAACTAAGTAATAAAATTAGACTATCGTCGGTACTTAGCGCATTGATTTCCAAGTCTACGCTCAGATTTATTTGAAGTATGTAACGCCCCCAAAATCGCACCTCCCGTCACGTAGGTGGTCGGATTGATCGCGAGGACGCTACAATATCTATTGCTCTACTGACATTGACCATTCAATAAAACGACTTACGTGACACTACTAAAAATAATAATAAACATATTATAGGACTTAAATGCGAAAGAGTAGTTGAAATGCCGTGATACTGAATTGAATGCAGAATTTCACAATGTCTCGTGTTATAGAAAATATACGAAAGTCTATGATGATTCATATTATAGATAGTATGCGGAAGTTCATGGTATCTTACGATATAGAAAATTATGCAGAAATATAATAAAGCTTGTCTGAAGTTCTATATGCGAAAACCAAATATGATGTCTCTGAACATAAGGTGTTTTAAACATAAATGCAATAAAAGCTCGGAGTAGACAGATCAGTCATGTGCAGCATTCTCCAAACTCTGCGTCCTCCAACAACTTCTCAATTGGCATTCTCACCTGCAAAATCCCATTGCAGGGGAATAGAATACCCATGAGCAAAGAATGCCCAGTACACAAGCAATAAACGATAAAATAATGATCGATGAAAGAAATGTATAAATCTTTATTCATATCAGTACTCTATTTTTATTATACCACTACACCGGGTTCGTCCACGTGAGCTTAGAGGAATCTGAGTATTATCCAATTAACAGTGCTGCTGGCGTACGAACGAAAGGAGGGGTTCAGGGGGCCCGCCCTCCGACGGCGGTCCCCGCTCGGTTCAGATTAAATTTTTTTCTGTTTGTTTGGGTTATAAATTCGGTTTGGAGAGACCATTAATAGTCTAATTTCTGGTGTAATCTGTGTGACGGGTGTAAACCTAAATGATATAGTGGAATCTTTTTGCAGGACGTAGTCCTCATCTCAAGGGTGAACCTGAATAAATTCTTCTCTCCTTGTTCTCAGACTTTTTCCGATCCCAACTTCTTCTTATCCTCATATCACAAAAAAAAAGGTGCAGACAAATTCTTGGTTACAAGATCCCAACTTCTTCTTATCCTCATATCACAGAAAAAAAAAGGTGCAGACGAATTCTTGATTACAAGATCCCAACTTCTTCTTATCCTCATATCACAAGAAAAAAGGTGCAGACGAATCAGAACACCCCCGAAACATGGCCATGGAAGTTCTCACTTCCCTCGTAAAGAGGATCTCATCCTTGTTCCCACAGGCTTTCTCGTCTTCCTCGGCTGAGCAGCAACTCCACGATTTGGCAGACACCATGAAGAGGATCCACGCCGTGCTTGAAGATGCTGAAGAGAAGGATATGAGCGACAAGTCCGAGCAGCTTCGCCTGAGAGAGCTCAAAGAGGTGGCATATGATGCTGAGGACGCAATAGATGAGTACGAATATGAAATGCTTCGGGCCAAAGTGGAAGCTAGAAGGAAGGTCATGGCTTGCCGCATGAACGATACTACGCATGCACATGAGGTAATACTTGAGTGGAACTCTTGTCATCCGAGGATTTCTGTCTCGAATGAATTGATAAGTAGAGTGAAAGAGATTAGGGAGAGATTTAAAGAGATCACAGACGATTGGAATCGCATTAGCTTAAGAGAGAAAGATGGAAAGAGAAGGAGAGTTAAAAAGTGGAAGCCCATAGAAACCACTTCCTACTTTGATGAGAATAAAACTTTTGGTAGGCAAGATGAGAAGGATAATATAATCAAGTGGTTACTAGAAAGACCGGGCGAATCTATTGAGGGCAGGGTTTCACTGCTTCCCATAGTTGGTATGGGTGGATTAGATAAAACTACACTTGCTCATATGGTGTATCATGATCCAAGAGTGCATCAACACTTTGGTCTCAAAGGATGGATATGTGTTTCCGAAGACTTCATTGTTGAAAATCTATTCGGAAGAATTTGTGCCTCTTTCGACATGGTTGTGAATAGTAATACGAGTTTAAATAAGAATCTTGAGACTCTTAAGAGAAAATTGAAGGGGAAGGAGTTCTTTTTGGTACTGGATGATGTTTGGAACCAAAGCTTTGAGCTTTGGAATTCATTAAGAAGTCTCCTGGTTGATGTCGGTGTAGGTAAAATTCTAGTGACCACCCAAAATCAGAGTGTTGCAAAAATTATGCAAACAACGGACCCATTGAAGCTGAAAATTTTATCTTTTGATGATTGTTGGTCGTTGTTTGGAAAGATTTGTTTTGAAGCCCAACGTTATCAACTAAATGAAAATTTCTTAGAGATCAGCAAGAAGATCGTTGAAAAGTGTGGAGGCTTACCTTTGTCTGTCAAGGTTCTTGCAAGTTTTCTTGTCATCGAAGATGATGAAGAGACGTGGATAGAAATATTGAATAGCAAGCTGTGGGAATTTGATGATGACAATAATGGCATCTTGCCGGCTTTAAAATTGAGTTATGATCATATGCTAGCAGAATTAAGGCCATGCTTTATATACTTATGCTTGTTCCCGAAGGATTCTCCGCTTCAAAAAGCAACTATAGTTCAACAATGGATGGCACATGGATTCCTTCAACCAAAGGGGAAGAAGAGCGAAGAAGATATAGGCAATGATTATTTCAAAGAACTATTGCAAAGGTCAATTTTGCAATATCGTCATGAAGATAACCGCAGAATAGTTGTGATGCATGACCTTATTCATGATTTAGCACAAGATCTTGCTAAATCTGAGTATTTATTGATAAGTACAGACAATTTACATGATCTTATGATTCCTAATACAATTCGACACATGTCCATTTCTATCAAGGGTAATTTCGAAATAAAAGATCTAGAGCCTGTATTTGAAACAAAGCTTCGTCTCAGAACACTCATGTTTCATTCCGTGAGATATTTTCCTATTAACAACTTGATGCCTTATTTGATGCATAATTTGAGATATCTTAGGACACTCAATTTCCGTATACATGAATTAAGGAGGAAAGAAATAACTTTGGATTTCATTGATAATCTTAAGCACCTAAGGTACCTGGGTTCTAACATGCATATTGCTGATATTCCTGAATCGGTGTACAATCTTTATTATCTTCAAACGTTAGATCTGATTCGCAGCTCAATTGATCTATCCAGACATATTGGAGATCTAGTTAACTTGCGTAATTTCTCTGGGCGTTCGCGGAACGGCATGCCACATGAGGTCATGGAGCTACTAAGCCACCTTCGAAAATTGACATATTTTGTGGTCAGTGCTGAGACGTGGAAGTGCAAATTGAGACATTTGAAGGACTTGGTCAATCTTAGAGGGACGTTACATGTATGTGGGCTAGAGAAGGTTGGTCCTCGTGATTTTACTCCGTCAGAACGTTATTTGAAAACCATGAGAGGGATTGTGGAATTAGAGCTACGGTGGGATGGAGATCCAAATAACATGGTTGACTGTGATGAGAAATTGGCGGAACAGGTGTTGGAATGTCTCCGTCCGCATCCCAACATCAAAAGTTTGAGTATATATGACTATCCAGGTACCATCTTGCCGATGTGGTTGGGTTCCTTCTCCAAACTGGAAGAATTACATTTAGAGTGTCCCAAGATCACATCTCTGCCATCACTTGGTCAGCTGCCTCGTTTAAAACGTCTTGATATAGGAAGAATGGAAAAAGTGGAAACTGTTGAGCGTGAGATGCTCTGTTCGTCGAGTCCTGCGGTCGATACAACTAGAGAAGAAGAAGAAGGTGTGAAGAGAAGTTTCTTCCCGTCGCTGGAGGATCTTGGTTTCTTTAAATGCCCAAAGCTACGTAGGTTTCTGCATCTACCTGCTCTTGAGAGACTCTCAATTAGTTGCTGTCCTGTATTAAGGCTCCCGTCTCTTCCTTCGGTCACGAAATTAACACTTTGCATAGATTGGAATCCCGAGATCCTGGTCTTTAGCGACTACTTACCAATGCTCCGAGATTTGTGGATAGTGAATCCCCATTTGAAGAATGACTCTTTTATTTTTCCCGATAGCCAAATCCTACGCTCAATTAAGAAGTTAAGTATTCGTTGCTGCGAGGAATTGAGGTCTATAGGGGGATTTGGCAACCTCGCTTCTCTTCAGCATCTGGAGATCTACAATTGTCGTCACCTACAGATCTCTCCGGACGAGCGCCTCCCTCCCAACGTGCAGGACGTGCAGATACGTCAATCCCCATTTGCTAAATCTTGGTATCAGCATCAAATCTGGGACGGCTCAGGCGATCTTCAGGTGAAAGGAGAAGTCGTCCGTGCTTCTAGTAATGAAACATTCAAACAACACAAGTAAAATTTATAGTAACTTGTCAATGCAGATGGATCCAGAGTCTGAGCCGGAGGATGATTTTTATGGATTCCAAGGGATGTCGGTGAGTTGAACGTCTGAATTTTTTTCATATGAAATTTGTTCGAATTCTGCTGAGTTGATCAGCTCCTGATGGAGTCCCGTTTTGCTTATCATGACAGCAAAAATAAGAAAAAGAGTAATACGCAGAAAATTTTTAGATAATTACTACTTGGCTCTTGAGATTGAGACCTGTTAAAATAATTTATTAATTCGTCTTTTTTACATTTATTAATGCAGATGAATTCGGAGTCTGAGCAAGATGAGGACGATCCTGTAATTGAAGCAGACGTCACCGGCTTGAACATTTGATCTTTGTCATGTAAACTTGCGTCGGCTTCACCTCTGCTTCTTTTCTAATTGCTCATTTCAATGCCTTTTCTGCTACGTTTCCCACTCTTCTGAATCTAATCCTGATGGACTTACTTGTTTACAATTACTACTGTTCATGGTAATTTTCTAAAGCTGCCTCCTTTCACTCCCGTGAAAATTGATGATCCTACAAGAATGACATAAATGAGTTGGCAAGCAGATCAAAGCATTTTTCTCATTCGGATGTCGGTCATGTTCCTCAAGCTATCCCACGTTCCTCTCATAGCTGTGTCGGATCTAAAAAGGATTCTGACTTGTTAAAGCCAACTTGCAATACGAATCTGAAACCGTCTTATAATTTCATTGAAATGTTCCTTGCAGTATACCAGCGGCCAATTGCCAATGGTTTTTTTTTCAAAAATTTAATTTCATTAAGGAAAACCCACGTGAAATTTTGGCACAAAAGGTGGACAAGTCCGGTATGCAACCAAAATTAACAAGGTGACAGATTAAGAGTACACAGACAGTCCGGTAGTATGCTCCAAATATCCCTCAGAATGCCCCCGAAGATGCCAAGGGCAGTTACAACTACGATTGATTATTTTGATGAGAGTGTCGGAGTCCGAGCAGATCTGAATCCTCCTGTATCCGTGGCTGGCACATTGTCCTCGAAGACCAAGGAGAAGACTCTGAGCCTCAACTAACGAAATGGAAGAAAGTGTTTGCAAAAAGGAAAAGACAGTTACCGCCACTCCAGATGCTCCTAAATAGGAGCCAGGGTGGGAGCTGACTCGCAGGAGGATCATGGGAGTGATGGTGAGCGTGTAGTTGTAACTTGTAAATGTGCCTCAAAAGCCGAGTTCTGCTAGAAGGAGGTGGAGGGAGATGCTCTCCACCCAACTTTCAATTAAGTTCGTTGGCCGGTCCTGAAGTGTCCGTCAAGGGCGCTAGCGGGACCTCATGAAATCAACTAAAACTCTGTCAAGTGACGTCTATGACTACGTGCTTGGCATAAGAATGAACGTTATTATACATATTCCTGAACTCCGGTCGAAGGCAAAGACGGAAAGGAAATGACGTCATGATTGCCTATCCTTGATGCCTTGGTAGATGAAAACTCGAAGGTAAACCCAAGCCAGTGTTAGAGAATATACCATAGTTGATCATTCAAAAAACAAGTGGATGTTAGTTTCCAATGCAAGGTCATTGATCAAAAGAGGTACATACTGTACTTTACGATATTTAGGCTGGATATAATGTTTAATGTATGTTTATGTGCAAGATTTCAATCTGCGCCTAAAGAATCACACTTAATTGCCGTTAAGAAAATATTGCGTTATTTAAAGCATACATGTGATTCAGGCATTTGGTATGATAGGAACTTATTTTTTTACTTACACGCCCATACCGATGCGAATTTCGCCGGATGTAAAGTTATAGGAAAAACATTAGTGGGGTGTGTTGCTTTCTTGGTAGCTCTCTTATCTTATGGGCTAACAAAAAATAAAACTTCATCGCACTCTCTACCGTCGAAACATGCAAACCACAGAAGAAGTGAAACTAATATTTACTAATTCTTCTGATTGATGTTTGTAATGCAGGTGGATGCAGAGTTTGAGCCGGAGGATGATGGTTATGGAGTTGACGGAAGGTCAGTCAGTTGAACGTCTGAACTTTTTCATATAAAATTCCTTCCAATTCAGCTAAAATATGTACCTACTCCCGATTGAATCACTTTTTGCTTATCATTTGAACAAAAGAAGAAAATAAGATAATAAACAAAAGACTTTTAGATAATAACCTGTTAAATTAGTTAGTCTGAAAAAGTGGCAAACTAAACTAATGCTTGTTAAATTGTCTCTTGAGTGTTTCTTAATGCAGATGAATTTGGAGTCTGAGCAGGATGAGAACAATTCTGTGATCGAAGTAGATGTCAGTGGCCTGAACATTTGATCTTTACAATGTAAATTTTCGCTCATTTCTGTAACGATCCCAAAATTCAACTCCAATTTAGTTGTCGAACCCTAAGAGACATTACTTGTATGACCTAATTTCATAAAATCATTGCAGCGAAAAATATAATAATAACAAAGTTCAATAACATGAAACACAACGGAAGACAAAGTTCAATAACATGAAACACAACGGAAGACTTCATAACTAAACTAAACCCAAAATACATCTCTAGTCCATGGGCTGCATAGGCTCTAACATAATACCCAATATCGGGTCATCATACACAAATGAGTTCATACAAAAGTACATGATTTAAAGGAACTTATTTTTTGACTTACACGCATATACTGATGCAAATTTTGCAGGATGTAAAGTTATAGGAAAAACATTAGTAGGGTGTGTTGCTTTTTTGGTAGCTCTCTTATCTCATGGCCTAGAAAAAAGCAAAATTTCATCGCACTCTCTATCGTCGAGGCCGAATATATAGCAGCCGATAATTGTTATGCATAAATATTATGGGTAAAATAATAATTACTTGATTATGGTATAAGTTATTCAAGTGTATCCATGAAATGCGATAACACAAGTGCAATAGAAATGACTAAAAACTCAATTCAACATTTTAGAACTAAGCATATTGATTTGCACTATCATTTCATTACAAAATATGTGACACTTAAGGACATTGCTATTGAACATGTGTCTACCGAAATTCAACTTGCAGATATTTTCACAAAACCCTTAAGCGAGGAAAGGTTTTTTATGCTTAGACGTGAACTTGGGATGTGAGGAACCTGGTTGCCTCTTAATTTAACTCATGAGTGACTTGGTTATGCAAGTATCATTTGTGAATCGAATTGAATATAAAATTATGTTGCACAACACATACATTCAGACCGGTCGACCATTATTATAGTGGTCGACCGTTATAGATCTGACCGAACAACCATTGAAGTTATCAAACGATCGATTTTGCTCTACGAAGTATGCACTTCGAGAACGGTCGCCCGATATAGCATCGGACCGTTTCAATGCAATATAAAAGGACGCCGACAAATTTTCCCCCATTTCTTTAATCCTCCCGATTACGGACGACCTTTGTGCGCTGCCGCTGCCGCTCCATCTCATCGAAAATCTCTCTCATCTTTCACGACAATCTTTCTCGGCTATCTCTTTCTGACATTCCTCCTTCGTCCTATTCCATCGTGAGTTCTCCAGTCGCTCGAGTCTTCTCATATGGCGACGAAATTGACTCCAGTGAATTAGATTCCAACGACCACTGAAGATCAGCGCGACAGTTCTCATCCGGCAACCTTTCTTAGTGACCGATGAATCGAACTTCGACGAACACGAATACGTGGTTTGATTGCTCAATTTCCCTAAAATTTCTCTTCATTTCTTTTTCGTCTCTGGCCCTAACACTCTTCGGCGCCTTGTTTCGAATTGCAAGTGTGATTGAACATTGATATCAGTCGGTTTCTCTTCTCTCTCTCGGATTGGTTTTTCTTCTTCTATCATGAGCTTCCATCACGAATTGATCCACACGTACTCCTGCTAGATTTCCTGTTCCCTGTCGTATAATTGTTTGCTCTGATGACATCAATCTTCTGAACCTGTGCAATATTGTTCTCAGTTTTTAGAATCGATTGAAATGATCAAAATTTTCTATCTTGTACAATAGCGGTCGATTGTTTTCCACAGCGGGCGACCGTTTTTCTTTTTCCGATCATGTCAGTTCTCTTGATTTATTTCTCGACTTGATCTCATAACAAATGACACCAAGGAAGAAGGTTGTTGTTGGTCCTCGAAAGAGGAAAGAACCGGGGTCTTCTTCTCGCCCACCGCCAGCCTCTCCGACACCTCCGGAGGAGTTTTACCCTCTTCTATTTACTGACATGTCTACTTCGTTAAATTTCGAACAACTTTATTCCTATAGAGAAGTGGCACGTGACATAAGAATTGGCTGGAATTCCCTTAACATGAAATTTGTCCATGATTTGTTTGATAGCATTGGGTGGCTTCCACTCCTTGATGTTCAATAGCATGTTTATTCTAGGTTGGTTCAACTTTTCTATGCCAACCTATCATTTCCTTCATCTCGATCTTATGTGACTTCTAAAATCTTTGGTCATAATATTAATATCACTCCATTCGTGATTTGTGAGACATTTGATGTTCACAAAGGAGGACTCATAGACATTGCGACTCATAAATTGGCCTTCTGATATCTCTATCACTGAAGCTCTTGATGTCATCTTTTGTGGTGACGTAGATACCTTTCTCATGAAAGGTATTCTAAAGAAGTTGACTCCTCCACTTCTTTTTGCTTATCATATTGTCAGTCACATCCTATTCCCTCTATCTGGTCATTACACCGATATGATTTTTTATTACCTACGCCTTCTCTATTGTCTTCTTAAAAATGACCTTCCTTCGATTAATTTTGGAGCTTACATGATTTATCGTTTTATATCCACCAAAGAAAAAATAGACTCCAAACACTCTCATAACATGATTCTTCATTTTTTCTTACTCTGATCTTTCGTCAAAAAAATATTATCATTCTTGAGACAGAGGCACATTATTCTGAGAGACCCACTAATATCATTGGGAAGGTCGTTTTGAAGCATAAGGGACTTGTCAAGATGGCAATGAATGGATCTTTGCCAAGAAAAGAGAAGATACACCACATGACTCGAACTCTAATGATGCAGCAGGTACAACGATTCTTATGAGAGCTCCTATGGAGGCTACATGACCTTCATAGGAGCAATATATACGTCTTTCATCTGCGCCGACTAGTGCCTGGCGTTCATCCACAGTTCCTTCACGTGATGAGTGGAATGTGATGATCATACGCATGGACAACATCGATAGATGCTTAGATGACATGACCGCACACATGGAGCACTTAGAGATTGATCATCGTCGCACTCAGAATTATCTATTCGCATACTTTCGCTCTCAGGGCTTCGATACTTCACCTTACAAGCGAGTTGCACCTCCACCACCCGATGATGCTCCGGATGTTTACTTTGTTTTTCATTTGTTTTCTTCATTTTGTTCTCCACTTTGATGATGTCAAAAAGGGGAGAAGATGTGTGACGAAGTTTTGGTGTATGGCTATATGTATGTGTATGTGTGACTTTGTGTATGGATATATGTATGTGTGTTTATGTGATGAAGACTATGTCTCCATGTGTTGTTGAACTCCCATTTGTTTATGTATGGATATGTATGAATGGTTTATGTTGTTAACTTCTAGTTGTTATTTTGACCATGTTCTTATCTATGGATGGTTGGATATTGTCATCTTATAGATGTGACTATGGATATGTTAACTTCTAGATGTTATTTGTTATGATCTATCGATGGATGTTTATTTTGATATCGTTATGTTTTATAAAGAGAAAATATGCTTTGATTGAAGGATAGATAATAATATTTTTGATATCCCAAGATAAGCATTAATTAAGGGGGGAGAAATTTACATCTTTTATTTACCTTCTCGTCACTTTGTTTGCCATCATAAAAAATGGAGAGACTGTTGGTCCAAAGATCATATTCTAAATATTTTGATGATAGAAACCAAGAAAGATAATGTTCTAATTGTGCTTGAAGTGTTACTATGAACATATTAAATATTTTTACGAAGAAAAGTTTGTCGAATGTTTACAGCAGTAAAAATAAACGACCGAAATCTTAACGGGCGACCATTAACTTTTAATGGACGATCAAAATAGAGCTAGAATGATCGCTAATTACAAAGAGAAAGGACCTTCTTAAATCAGGCGACCAATTTACTTTCAGTCGATCGTTATATGTCTTACATGAAAGATCAAGTAGAAAACGAACGATCGAAGTAACAGATCGAACAATCGCAGATTACATAGAGTTCAATTTTTTTAAAATCGAATGATCGAAACTCTAATGGTCGACCGTTCTCATATTGCATAGCTCGGACTTTTTCAATCAAATGACCGAAACTCTAATTGGGCAATGAAGAACAAAATTGTGGAAATCTCGTTGCATGAACGATCACAGATTACAGATAGCATGAACATTTCAAAATCGGACGACTGAATCAGTTTCGGTCGACCGTTATGGAAGCAATGATTATTTAAACGGCTAAATTCTTTCTACGGACTACTATCAACAGAAAACTATGCAGAAAAGACAAATGCAATAGTTATTATTAAATACATAACGGATGCTTGATATTATAACGGACGACCCCGGACATATGACAAAATGGCAACGGCTAGTCGGTGTGCAAAATGGACGTCCAAATATAAAACGGTCGATCGTTTTAGATGTGACAGCACAACACTTTTCGAATTGATTTACAACGATCATATTTTCAAGAGAAGCCTATAAAAGTAATTCAAAAACTGAAGAAAGATAATCTAAGTAAGACAAATCACTCTAGAGCTTCTTTCAAGTCCATAGCATTCTTTTTGAGGTTAGTCTTGAAAATAATCCCTTTTGAGCATTCTTTGTAAGAGGAAAGAATTGAAGGAAATTTTTGTTTAAGAGTTTGACAATTCCTTGTAAGAAGAGTTGTGCCTTACCTCTTGAGCAAAGAAGAAGACATTGTGGTGTAGAAAGGATTATTCTCTTCATACAAGAAAAAAGAAATCTAGAATCTCCGACGGTCTCGAAGTTGAGAAGTCGAAGCGATGACGTAGGACAAAAAATTGAGCTGAACCTCGTTAACATAATGTGCCTCCCTTAGTTTTGATTCTTTCTATTTATTTTTTACTTTACGATATTTTTAATTACAATTTTTATACATCAATTTACCTCAGGTACACCAAATGCCCAAAGTTGCGTAGGTTTCCGCGGCTGCCTGCTCTTGGGAGCCTCTTAATTAGTTGCTGTCCTACATTAACGATCACGTCCCTTCCATCTGTCATTGAATTAATTCTTTGCACCGAGTGGAATCCCGAGATCCTCATCATCAGAGACCGCTTACCAATGCTCCAAGATTTTATCATGATCGGATTGAAGGACGACTCTTTTACTTTCCCCGAAAGCCAGATCCTACGCGCAATTAAGAAGCTAAGTATTCGTGGTTGCGAGGAATTGAGGTCTATAGGGGGATTTGGCAACCTCGCTTCTCGTCAGCATTTGGAGATCTACAGATGTGGTCACCTACAGATCTCTCCCGACGAGCGCCTCCCTCCGAACGTGCAGGACGTGCGGATACATTCCCCATTTGTTAAGAGTTGGTACCAACATCAAATTTGGGACGGCTCAGGCGATCATCAGGTGAAATGAGATGTCCACGCTCTTATTAATGAAACATGCAAGCCGCAGAAGAAGTGAAAAACTAATATTCACTAATTCTTACTTTGTTTTGAACGTAATCCTGATGGACTTACTTAACTATAATTATTACTCTTCATGATAAGTTGATTCCTAAAGCTGCCTCTTCTTTCTCTAGTGCAACTTCAGTTCCTAAACCTGCTCTGATAAAATTGTCATTTTGATGTATTTCAGGAGGGCGATCACCCTCCGGGTCTTCTTGATAATTATGTATGTGGAATTCTCTGATTAATAGATGATTTATTTTCTTTAAAAAACAATTGGTGAAGTTTACGAATGTTAATCGGCTCAAGAAGTTCTTAGGCTTCGACCAAAAAATCTCTCTTGTTCCAAGTATTAGCAATTTGTGATTATATTAAATAAAAGCTAACTAGCTATCAAGGATTATTTTCATTAAGATAGAAAACTTTTAAAAGTTGGCCTAATCTATATCTTCGTTAAAAAGCTAAACAAAGCCTCAGCTCTCATCTCTATGATATAATCGATATTAATAAAATAAATAAATACTGCAAATAGAAGAACATGAAATCCATAACAATTAGAGGCCATTAAGTAATGGAGATGAGTTATCCAATGAACGATTCATGCAAAAGCTGGTCACAGTTTTTCTTCCTCAGAAGCTTTTCACGTACATCTTGAGCATCAGGGGAAACAATTTTTTTTTGTTAAGATCATGACTATATTTGACTAGTATTGGGTCGGAGAGAAAATGACAAAATTTTAATAAAATAAAATTTCAAGAACTGAATCTTGACTACTTTCTGATTTACCTACAATTTAGACTCTTATTAATCAGAACTAACCAAGTTCAATCAGAAATAACACTATTTGCCCATTGCTAAAGCAACTTGGTTCAAATATTTATTGTCTCTAGGAAGAGCAGACGTTACAAATGCACCTCTGCCAGCACTTATTAATTGCATGCCAACTCTCAATAGAAAAAGAGCTAAAACGGAATGTAAATTTGATAGCTTAACCACAAATTACTGGCTCTTAAGAACCTTATAATTCATTTTTCAGTTAAAAGTAGAGTTTTAAAATAATTAAGAGGCATATAGGCACACCATTTTGGGCAAAAAAAATTCTCTGGTGTTCAGAGATGTGTCTTGGTTTTTTTCCCTTGTTTACCTTTTGTTAGAGGAAGCATACGTTTTGGCAGTTTAAAACTGATTGAATGCATATCATTGCTCCCAAGATGTGATTGCACCCAATATATATATATATATATATATATATATATATTGCACAAGCTTTAATATATATGTTAACAAGTTTTTGTTCTTACATAATTTGTCACTATTAAATGCACAAACAAGTCACTTGGCATGCGTATAAACGTCACACAACTAATTAATAAAGTCGGACTATCGAAGTCCATGCCGGGAGTTATTTTAAACTAGCAACATCTTTCTTTCGATAAAATGATAAACTTCTTCTTGATTACAAGATTCAAGTAAGAGCAAGCTTACGTTCTCATATCACAAAACATGGCAATAGCACTTTTCACTTCCCTCGTGAAGAGAATCTCTTCCTTTGTCCCACAGGCTTCCTCATCTTCAGGGAAGCCCTCTCCTTCCTCCGCTGAGCAACGGTTCCACAATTTAGCCAACACCATGAAGAAGATCCACCTCATGCTTGAAGATGCAGAAGAGAAGGATATAATTGACAAGTCCGAGAAGCTTCGCCTGAGAGAGCTCAAAGATGTGGCTTATGATGCTGAGGACTCAATAGACGAGTACGAATATGAAGTGCTTTGAGCCAAAGTGGAGGCTAGAAGGCAGGTCATGGCCTGCCCTATGAACGATAGTGAGCATGCAGATGAGGTAAGATTTGACTAGAACTCTTATCATCCAAAGATTTCTGTCTCAAATGAATTGACAAGTAGAGTGAAAAGGATTAGAGAGAGATTTGAAAATATCACAGATGATTGGAATCACCTTAGTTTAAAAGAGAAAGATGGAAAGAGAAGAAGAGTTAAAAAATGGAAGCCCATAGAATCAACTTCCTGCTTTGATGAGAACATAACTTTTGGTAGGCAAGAAGAGCGGATAAGATAATCAGGTGGTTACTAGAAAGACCAAATGAATCTAATGAAGGAAGAGTTTCAGTGCTTCCCATAGTAGGTATGGGCGGTTTACGCAAAACGACACTTGCACAGATGGTATATCGTGATCCAAGAGTGCATCTATATTTTGGTCTCAAAGGATGGATATGTGTTTCCGAAGATTTCAATGTTGTAAATCTATTGACAAGAATTTGTACCTCTTTCGATATGGCTAGTAATAGTTGGATGAGATTAAATCAGATTCTTGAGGCTCTTAAAAAAGGGTTGAGAGGGAAAGAGTTCTTTTTGGTATTAGACGATGTTTGGAATCGAAGCGTTGATCTTTGGAATTCATTGAGAAGCCTCTTAGTTGATGTTGGCGTAGGTAAAATTCTAATGACCAGTCGAAGTGAGAGTGTTGCGAAAATTATGCAAACATTTCATCCAATTAAGTTACAAATTTTATCCTTCAATAATTGTTGGTCGTTGTTTACAAAGATTTGCTTTAAAGCTCGGTGCTATGAACTAAAACGTAATTTCTTGGACATCGGGAAGAAGATCGTTGAAAAGTGTCGAGGGTTACCTTTGGCTGTCAAAGTTCTTGCAAGTTTTCTTAGTATGGAAGATGATGAAGAAACATGGATAAAAATATTGGATAGTGAGTTATGAAACATTTATGATGAAAATGATGGCATCTTGCCGGCTCTGAAATTGAGCTATGATAATATGCCAACAGAATTGAGACAATGTTTTATGTACTTGTGCTTATTTCCAAAGGATTCTCCACTTAAACAATCAACTATAGTTCAACAATGGATGGAAAATGGTTCCTTCATTCAAAGGGGGAAAAGAGGGAAGAAGATGTTGGCAACGATTATTTTAGAGAATTACTGTATAGGTCAATTCTACAACATCATGATTACCACCATGGAAGATTTGTGATGCATGATCTCATTCATGATTTAGCACAAGATGTTGCTAAAGGTGAGTACTTATTGATGAGCACAGATAACGTGTCTTTCCATATGATTCCTAAAATGATTCGGCACATGTCTATTATTGGCAAGGATAGTTTTGAAACAAAAGATTTGGAAACACTATTTGAAACAAAGTTTCGTCTAAGAACGCTCATGTTTCATTTTGTGAGACATTTTTCGATTAACAATTTGATTCCTTATTTGATACATAATTTGAGAAATCTGAGGACACTCATTTTCCGTATACATGAATTAAGAGAGCATAAAGGGACCTTGGATTTCATTGACGCTCTTAAGCATTTAAGATACCTAGGTTCTAATATGCATATTGTTGATATTCCTGAATCGGTGTACTGTCTTTATTATCTTCAAACTTTAGATCTTAAGTGCAGCTTCTTAAATTTATCTGGACGTATTAGAGATCTAATTAACTTGTATAATTTCTCTGGACGTACAATATATGGCATGCCACGTGAAGTTGGGGAGTTAACCAACCTTCAAAAATTGAGACATTTTGTAGTCGGTGCTGAAACTTGGAAATGCAAATTGAGACATTTGAAGGGCTTTGTCAATCTTAGAGGAAACCACAACAACAAAGTCTTATCCCACTAGGTGGGGTCGGCTACATGAATCATACGACGCCATTCCGCATTCGTTAATCCATGTTCATGCGATTTTGGGCCTAACACAACCCTCCTCCTTTGTCAATCTTAGAGGAAAGTTGCGAATAAATGGACTTGAGACTGTTGCTCCTTCTGATTTTGCTCCTTCGGAATCTTATTTGAAAACCAAGACAGGGATCGTGGAATTAGAACTATGCTGGGGTGGAGGAACAAGTGTGGGTGACTGTGAGGAGAGATTGGCGGAACAAGTGTTGGAATGTCTCCATCCGTACCCCAACATCAAAAGTTTGACTATAGTTGGCTATCCGAGCGCCATCTTGCCTATGTGGTTGGGTTCCTTCTCCAAACTCGAAGAATTAACTTTATGGTGTACCAAGGTGACATCTCTGTCAGTACTTGGTCAGCTGCCTCGACTGAAACATCTTTTTGTAGATCGAATGGAAAGAGTGAAAACGGTTGGGCGTGAGTTGCTATGTTCGTTGTGTCATGATGATGCAAAGAGAACAAGCTGCTTCCCGTCGCTAGAATCTTTGTATTTTGACTATAATCTCGAATGGGAGTGGCACGACATGGAGGAGTGTGACATCCCACGCCTACGTAGTCTTTGCTTCCAAGACTGCCCAAAGCTACGTAGGTTTCCGCATCTACCTGCTCTTGATGACCTTGACATTGATTCGTGTCCTGAAAATGAGGCTCCCATCCCTTCCTTCAATCACTAAATTAAGTCTTCACCGAGAATGGAACCCAGAGATCCTCTCAAGCAAATGCCTACCGATGCTCCGAGATTTGGATATAAGTTCACTGAAGGATGACTCTTTTGTTTTTTCGGATAGCCAAATCATACGCTCAATTGAGAAGTTAAGTATTAGCTACAGCAGGGAACTCAACGTGCAGGACGTGCAGATACATCAATCCCCATTTGCTAAAACTTGGTACCAGCATCAAATTCGGGACGGCTCAGGCGATCATCAGGTGAAATGAGGAGAAGTAGCACTTTTAGTAGTGAAACATGCAAACAGCAGAAGAAGTGAAACTAATATTTACTAGTTCTTCTGGTTCAAGCTTGTAATGCAGATGGATGCAGAGTCTGAGCCGGAGGATGATGGCTATGGAGTTGAAGCAATGCCGGTGAGTTGAACATCTGAAGTTTTTCATATAAATTTTTTCCATTTCAGTTAAAAAGAAGGAAAAAAATGTAATAAACAAAGAATTTTATAGATAGTATCCTATTAAACTAATTTGGTCGGAATAATCAACAAATTAGCACACTAGCATCTATTAATTTGCCTCTTTTATGCTTATTAATGCGGGAGAATTCAGAATCAGAGCAGGACGAGGACGATTCTGTGATTGAAGTAGGCGTCCGCGGCTTGAACATCTGATCTTTGTCATGTAATTTTTTTTCCAATTCTCTTTTAAAACTACACTTGTCTCAAAGGATGGATGTGTTTCAGAAGATTTCAGTGTTGAAAGTCTACTGATAAGAATTTCAAGATATGTGACGTTCCATCTCAATTATTGCCTTTTTTTCCTTTCAAAAGTTTTATATTCCTTTGCAATGAATTATCACGGCCCACTAGTTAATGCTTGCTCCTGTGCGTGGACATGTTGACTTCAAGAGTGACAAGTCCGAGCAGCTCCGCCTCAGTGAGCTCAAAGAAGACGCATATGATGATGTGGACGCACTCAGATTTAAACTTTGGCTACATCTCATCTCAGGAATAAGACTGATGCGAGTGGAAACGCAGTGTAATGTCTCCAAAATTGCACCTCCCGTCATGTAGGCGATCGGATTAATTCCGAGGGCGCTACACTATCTACTACTCTACTGATTTTGACCATTCCACAAAACGGCTTACGTGACACTAATAAAATAATAATAAACATGATAGAGAACCTTGAATGCGGAAGAATAGTCGAAATGTTACAATGAAGGACTTTAATGCGGAAATTCATAACGTCTCATATTATATAAAATATGCGGAAGTTCATGATGTCTTGTAATATAAAAAATGTGCGGAAGAAAACGTGATGTCTCTGAACAATAAAGATCATTAAACAGATATGCGATAAAAAAGCTCGGAGCAAAAATATTAGTCATGTGCAGCATTCTCCGAGCTCTACGCCCTTCATCACCTCATCAGTTGGCATTCTCACTTGCAAAATCCCAATGCAGGAGAATAAAATACCCATGAGCAAGATCGCCCAGTACCATAGCAATAGACGCGAAATAAGGACTAGTGATGATAAGAAAATCAATGTATGAATCTTTAATCGTATCAATACTCTGTTCTTTGCTTTACATTACTCTGCTTTACTTTACAGTACTTTGCTTTACATTACTCTGTTGTACATTGCTTTACTTTACATTGCCTTGCTTTTCAATACTCTGATTTGCTTTACTTTGCATTGCTCTGCTGTGTGTTGTACTACGTCTTTTACATTACTAAGATGTCCTTAGAGTTGGTTGTCCTATGCGAGCTCGACTTTTTTTAGGTTGGGATGTCAGGGGTGCCTCTCTGATTCACTGATGCTAGTAAGCCCGTAAACGGGAAAAAAGGATGGGTGTTACTATCTCACCCAGTTCGAAAGGTAGGGGGAAGAATTCCTACAATCCAGGAACAGTGGTCGGTTACTAGACCTTGTAGGTTCACTGTCTCCTCAGCTAGCTACTAGTCCCTCTGGCATAATACTTTAATATTTAAGGGAAGAAGTGTGACCATAGCATCACCCTGCGATTCGAGATATCGGTAGGAGAACATCTGAAATCTCAAGAATAGTAAGCATCTAAGTCAGTAGTTTCTCTATCCCCTCAGCTTACTACATATCCTCCCATTGCTTTAACTCTGAATTTTGCTTTAACTTTAGGGGCGGCACATAGCAATCACACATCTTTATCTTTACTTTAATCATCTTTAGTTAACATCTATGATTTGGGGTGGTCCACTAAAAATCTATCTTTGCACAAATAAGACTCAGCCAGTGTAGGTGAACTGGTCAGAGTCGTAATTAAGATTAGGAATGGATCAGTCAGGTTAAGCTTTGATTAATGGGTCTCTGTCGGACCGGTCGACCGATCCTGTGAGACAAAGTCTGTCCGTCAACATATGGGTCGGTCGACCGCCGTGGTGAGGCCGGTCGACCGATAAGGATGAATACGCATGTATAATTACGCAAACCGGTCGACCGTTTAATTAAATCGGTCGACCGGTCTCTACAGTAAAATAGAGCCGCCGAATTTCTCCATGGATTTCGGCGGTCGTCGGGCCATCGATTGACACCGACATCAATACAAAAAAATAGGAAATAACTTCAGGATTATAATGAATTAACTATACGCATCAATAGATCCTTAATTTTTCGTCTATGGGATTAAAACGCTAAAGGTACTTTTCCGTCGAAAATTGGGTTCGCCGGATCACCGCTCGTCGTCCGTCGATCACCGGACGTCCGTCGTCGCCTGAAAGGATTTGCTTCTGTCTTGTCGCTCGCATACGCCGATCGCCAGATGAGAGAGAGAAGAAAAAGATGAAAATAGAGAGAGCGAGAGAGAGAGAGAGTGAGAGGGAGAGAGAGGACGAGAGAGTGGGGGTGAGGGTGAGGGGCGCAAGGGGGCCCTCCCCACACCCCCCCCCCCCCCCCCCCCCCGTTTTATACCCCCCGGTCGACCTTTGGTCGGCCGGAGATGAAACGAACGGTCAGTTATCTCCCCCCTCTTTTTTTTGTTGATGTATAAGAGGCGTCACATTATTATCTTCTAAAAAAAAATTCATCCTCGAATTTGGATAAGAGTTAAAGCTTACCGAAAATTTCAGGGAACTTCTCTCGCATTTCGGACTCTACTTCCCACGTTGTTTCTTTTCCTTGGTGATGTTTCCATGCTACCCTGACCAGTGCTACTCTCTTTTTTCCCTTGGTGATGTTCTTGGTATTCCAGTATCTCCGTGAGTCGTTCCTTATATGTCAGATCCTCTTTGAGGTTTGGTTCCTCAATTTGAATCACGTTAGCGTAGTCGTGCTTGTACATCCGAAGTAAGGAGACATGGGAGACGTTGTGTAGTTTTGAATAGGCTGGAGGCAGGGCCAACCTGCATGCTGAATCTCCAACCATGTCTAATATTTCAAATGGGCCTACATACCTGGGGCTCAAGTTTCCCCGTTTGCTGAAACGCATTACTCCTTTGGTGGGGGAGACCTTGAGCAAGACTTGGTCTCCTGCTTTGAACTTATGTTCTCGGCGCTTTTTGTCTGCGTAGGCCTTTTGACGATCTTGAGCAGACTTCATTCTTTTCTTTATCAATTCTACCCTATTCGTGTACTCCTGTGTCTACTTCTGTAGTTCTGCACTCAAGATCTTCCTTTCACCAACTTCGCCCCAACATACCGGAGAGCGACACGGGCGACCATACAATGCTTCAAAAAGAGACATCTCTATGCTGGCATGGAAGCTGTTGTAAGAAAGCTCTATAAGAGGAAGGTGCTTGTCCCAAGTACCGTGTCAATCCAGAGCGCATGATCTCAGCATATTCTCCAGTGTCTGGATCGTTCTCTCCGATTGGTCGTCTGTCTAAGGATGGAAGGCGGTACTATACCGAAGTCTTGTTCCAAAGGCATTCTGAAGACTCTTCCAGAACCTCGATGTGAACCTGTGATCTCTATCAGACACAATGGCTGATGGAATCCCGTGAAGCCTAACAATCTCCTGCACATATAAATTCATGAGGCTTTCAAGAGATTGTTTTACCTTAATGGGTAGGAAGTGGGCCGATTTAGTGAGTCGGTCCACTATAACCCAAATGGCATCATGCCTTTTCAAAGTCCGAAGCAGGCCGGTGATAAAGTCCATCGAAATTTCTTCCCACTTCCACTTTGGAATACCCAAACTCTTCAAGGTTCCTTGTGGCTTCTGGTGTTCCACTTTGACCTGTTAGCACACTATACATTTGGAGACATACTCGGCTATCTCCTTCATGTCTGACCATCAGAAACTTCTCTGAACATCTTTGTACTCCCTGGATGGATGGTAAACTTGGATTTGTGACATTCGTCTAGTACTTCTCTTCAGAGTTCAGGGTTGTTTGGTACCCACAAACGATCACGATACGCCACCATCCGAAGAGACTTTGAAGTTCGTTGTCTCCATACTTGTCTTCATCATCATCTTTTAATACTCTACGTCTTCTACTTGAGCTTCTATGATCCTTCCTATCATATCCGGCACTATTTTCTGCATCATCATTAGTGATCCATCGTGCTGCACTCTTGGTGTCCATTTGAACAGTTCTTCCATGAGTTCGAATCATCGTAGACGCATATAGGCTAAGGATCCTTCCCATTTTCGACTGAGTGCGTCAGCTACGGAGTTTGCCTTACCAGGTTGGTAATTGATGGCAAACTCGTAATCCTTTAGGAACTCCATCCAACGTCTTTGACTCATATTCAGCTCCTTTTGTGTGAAAACATATTTCAAACTTTTGTGATCTGTATAGAACACAAATTCTTCTCCATATAAGTAATGGCGCCAAAGCTTGAGGGCGAACACTACTGCTGCCAACTCGAGGTCATGCGTTGGATAATTGACCTCATGCTTCTTCAGCTGACTAGATGCGTATGCCACTACTTTTTCATGTTGCATCAATACGCATCCTAATCCTGTACCACTAGCATTACTGTACACCACGTAACCACCGTTGCTTGATGATAACGTCAGGATTGGCGCTGAAGTTAGCCGTTCCTTTAACTCTTGGAAGCTTGCCTCGCACTTAGAGGACCAGATAAACTTTTATCCTTTCCTTGTAAGCTTAGTCAGCGGCAATGCTATTCTGGAGAAGTCCTTGATAAAACGTATGTAGTAGCCGGCTAAACCAAGAAAACTCTTAATCTCGGAGACATTCTTCGGTTGGGTCCAGTTGGACACTGCTTCTACTTTTTTCGGATTCACTGCAACTCCATCTTTAGAGATGATGTGTCCGATGAACATTATCTGTTCTAGCCAAAATTTACATTTAGAGAATTTTGCGTACAACTGCTTCGCTCGTAAGGTTTCCACTACAATCCTCAAATGTTCTCTGTGTTGTTCGATACTTGACGAGTAAATGAGGATGTCAACCGAAACGGCATCACCATGAACTCATAATGTCCATATGTCGATTGGAATGTTGTCTTCGGGATGTCTTCTTCTGCCACCCTCAGTTGATGGTATCTGTTTCTCAGATCAATTTTGGAGAACACCTTTGCTTTAGATAATTGATCAAATAGATCATCAATGCGAGGTAGCGGGTACCTGTTCTTTATTGTGATTTTGTTCAACATTCTGTAGTCGATACAAAGTCTCAATGATCCGTCCTTTTTCTTGACAAAAAGGACTAGTGCACCCCATGGCGAAACGCTGGGCCTGATGAAACTTTTGTCCAATAGCTCTTGAATCTGATCTTTCAATTCCTTCATCTCTACTGGAGCCATACGGTATGGGACTTTGGAGATTGTGTAATTTCGGGTGTCACCTCGATACGAAAGTCTATCTCCCTTTTGGACGGTAGACCGCTAACATCCTCAAGGAATACATTAGGAAATTTCCTTACAACTTCTATGTCCTGAGGAGTCTTCTTCCGTTCCTCTGTCTTGGTGATACTGGGCAAGTAACCTCGACATCCCTTTTGTAATAGTTTCTGTGCCTTAATGGCGGATACTATGATCTTTGGTTCTTTTTGTGCAATTCCCCTGACTATAACTTTATCTTTACTCTGCGTGCCTATGATCACTTTCTTTTGTTTGCATGGATGAAAGCATCATGTGAGGTTAAGCAGTCCATGCCCAAAATTATATCATAATATCTCATGGGAATGATGATGAGATTGGCAGGATGGTTCCTCTTCTCTATCTCTATGGGTACATTGGGGAGATGTTTTGTAGTAATGAGGGTGCCTTGTGGGGTCAATATATTCATCTTCTGCTCTAGGTTCACTGCTTTTAACCCTAATATTTTGGCACACTCTTCTGATATGAAGGAATGAGAGGCACCGGAATCGAATAATACTTTTGTAGGTAAATCGGCTATGAACAACGTACCTCGAATAACATCCGCGTCATTCTGGGGAGCGTCCTCTTCCAGATTGAAGAGCCTTCCCTGTACCAACTGTTGTTGTCCACGTCTCGACAACTCACTACCATGTGATCCATTCCACCGCAGTAATAACAGGCTCCAGACTTCATTCGGCATTTCCCAGCATGGGTCCTACCATACGTGTTGCATAAAACCCGCTCACCTTGTGCGGGTGGTGCCTGAGGGGCTCTATGAGGCTGTTGCCGCTGCTACTGGGCTGGGCGTCTTTGCCCCTACTGAGGGGGTCGCTGTTGCTGCTGTGGTGGTGGATGCTGTTGCGGTGGAGGAGCTTGTTGTGGAGGGCGGTAGGGTTGTTGTTGTTGTTGTGAAGGACGGTAGTTCTGTTGAGGCGTAAAGTAAGGATGGTACCGGTTATCCCGTCGTTGGTGTTGCTGGTTGTTCCCACGGAACTGTTGTTGCTGGTGAGAGCTCTGCCCTACGATCTGCTAGGCCCTCTTCTTCTTCATGAGGTCTTGATGGTCCCTCTCGGTCAGGGTTGCCAGGCTGATTGCTTCATCCAGGATTTACAATTTTTTGGCCTGGTCTGGGATCTCAGTGAGGGCCTTAGTTCGTTCACGAAACGTTTCATCAGCTCCTCATCGTCCATGGTCAATTTAGAGTATTTCTTTAACTGGATGAACTTGGTCACATATTGGTCCACGGTCATAGCCCCTTGCTCTAGATGCAGAAATTCCTTCTGCTTCAAATCTCTCTGGAAGGATGGAAGGTAACGCGTCTCAAATGCCCTGCGGAAGTCTCCCCATTCCACGATTCTGACTCCCAAAAAACTGGTGGCCTTCTTTGTCTTCCACCATTCTTTAGCGTCCCTTTGGAGAGTATCTCCTGCGAACAGGACCTTCTTATGTTCAGGGACGTCGAGGATGTCAAACTTCTCTTCTAAAGTCTCGATCCATTGTTCCGCAACGTCAATTCCTCCTTCCCCGTTAAAAGCCGGAGGCTTCGACCTCCAGAACTCTTGTAGATTATGGCATCCCTGCTGTGGTGGCGAACCGGGCCTTGGTGGGGTAGGCGGAGGAGGATCCAATGGAGGTGGAGTAATAAAGTGGACTTCTTCTTCGTTATACATCTCGTATTCACTAGACGTTGATCCCCTCCTCTAGTCGGCCATCTATAAAGAGATTATGGCAATGTTTGAGAAGGGTGTATTATCAAGGATCTTTAACGAGGATAGAAATCTTAGATTAAAAATGGAGACCATGCTGCTCAACATTTACTAAGGTAAAACGTTCATTTCATTAAGATTTGTGAAAGGTAAACATATGTCTTGAGGCACACTAAGGCCTTCCATAAAGAAAAAAAATAGTACAGTACTAGTCACTTCGTCAAGAGGATCCTCTGGTTCATTCCCGGGATTCTTCGGGGGATTAGGGCACTCCTCTTCAAAATGTCCCTCTTGATCACAGAGAGTACAATATGGCTCCGAATCAAACTGGCTTATCGGGCTGGTCTCCCGACTCTGAACTTCTCCTGCAAGTTCAGGAGCTTCTTCCTCGTCATTAGAAGATATATAAATTGGATTGTTTATATGTCTTCCCATCATCTGCAAATTCCCCCCTTGAATTACTTCTTCCCATGTCCCAATGGGTGGGGAGGGTAAATCAGGATCGTTACTTCCCACGCTTTTTGAATCTGAATACTCCGATCTCTCTGGAGCAGACTGTGGCGGGATTGGAGGATCTAGTGGGTATACATGCATCCCAACTATGTGACCCCTACCCCTTCGTAAAATTCTGATTACCATGCGGCGCGGAGGCATCTATAACATAAATTAACTCAACAATATAAGTATGATTCCCATAGAAATGTACTTATTACTTACTTGAGGAGTGGAGCCGTAGATGCTTGAGAAGCTTGCACACGACTTTACTTTGAACTATGTAACAATATGAACAATGGATGCTATGCATGAACCTATACTCTACTATGATCAATGAAGGAGCCAAGAACTTAAGCTCTGATACCAAACTGCAACGCCCCCAAAATCGCACCTCCCGTCATGTAGGCGGTCAGATTGACTCCGAAGGCGCTACACTATCTACTACTCTACTGACCTTGACCATTCCACAAAACGGCTTACGTGGCACTAATAAAATAATAATAAACATGATAGAGAACCTTGAATGCGGAAGAATAGTCGAAATGTTACAATGAAGGACTTTAATGCGGAAATTCATAACGTCTCATATTATATAAAATATGCGGAAGTTCATGATGTCTTGTAATATAAAAAATGTGCGGAAGAAAACGTGATGTCTCTGAACAATAAAGATCATTAAACAGATATGCGATAAAAAAGCTCGGAGCAAAAATATTAGTCATGTGCAGCATTCTCCGAGCTCTACGCCCTTCATCACTTCATCAGTTGGCATTCTCACTTGCAAAATCCCAATGCAGGAGAATAAAATACCCATGAGCAAGATCGCCCAGTATCATAACAATAGACGGGAAATAAGGACTAGTGATGATAAGAAAATCAATGTATTAATCTTTAATCGTATCAATACTCTGTTCTTTGCTTTACATTACTCTGCTTTACTTTACAGTACTTTGCTTTACATTACTCTGTTGTACATTGCTTTACTTTACATTGCCTTGCTTTTCAATACTCTGATTTGCTTTACTTTGCATTGCTCTGCTGTGTGTTGTACTACGTCTTTTACATTACTAAGATGTCCTTAGAGTTGGTTGTCCTATGCGAGCTCGACTTTTTTTAAGTTGGGATGTCAGGGGTGCCTCTCTGATTCACTGATGCTAGTAAGCCCGTAAACGGGAAAAGGGATGGGTGTTACTATCTCACCCAATTCGGAAGGTAGGGGGAAGAATTCCTACAATCCAGAAACAGTGGTCGGTTACTAGACCTTGTAAGTTCACTGTCTCCTCAGCTAGCTACTAGTCCCTCTGGCATAATACTTTAATCTTTAAGGGAAGAGGTGTGACCATAGCATCACCCTTCGATTCGAGATATCGGTAGGAGAACATCTGAAATCTCAGGAATAGTGGGCATCTAAGCCAGTAGCTTCGCTGTCCCCTCAGCTAACTATCTATCATTCATTGCTTTAACTCTGAACTTTGCTTTAACTTTAGGGGCGGCACATAGCAATCACACATCTTTATCTTTAATTTAATCATCTTTAGTTACTATGACATCTATGATTTGGGGTCCACTGGAAATCTATCTTTGCACAATAAGACTCAGTCAGTGTAGGTGAACTGGTCAGAGTCATAATAAAGATTAGGAATGGATCAGTCCAGTTAAGCTTTGATTAATGGGTCTCTATCGGACCGGTCGACCGATCCTGTGAGACAAAGTCTGTCCGTCAACATATGGGTCGGTCGACCACCGTGGTGAGGCCGGTCGACCGATAAGGATGAATACGCATGTATAATTACGCAGACCGGTCAACCGTTTAATTAAATCGGTCGATCGGTCTCTGCGGTAAAATAGAGCCGTCGGATTTCTCCATGGATTTCGACGGCCGTCAATTGACGATATGATGTAACGATATGAAATGACAAGTGGAGGCAACACCAAGCATGGGTATCACTAAGCTTAACTAAGCCTAACACACCAGATTGAAACAAAAGAATCATCTCTGCTCAAGGGGTCTCACTAAGTTTTCTCATCATCTAGTTCCTTTCATCAAACAAATAACGGGCAGTCTCAAATTTCAAACATTTTAATGCAACTTTAGAATAAATAGAAACATGTCACATAGGCTTTTACTGAAATTAAGTGTTATTGTTGGAGTAACATGGAGGAACATAGCAGTAATAAGGAGAGCGTAACCGACTCACACAAGAGTTACAGACTTCCATAACGAGATCGTGGTTAGGCAAGCGATGACAGTCGAGCGACGGTTGTCTGGCTAGTGATGGCGCGGCGGACATGCGAGCAGCTGCGGACATGCGAGTGACGATACTCAGCAAGTCATGAGGCAGGGACAGGCTCGTTGCTTCTGCTTTGTCAGGTGAGCAGCGGTGACGATGAGAGATCTGGCTTCGTTAGGTCAGAACGCGTGAGACTGCTAGGGCACAAAACGAGAGAAATAGGGTAGAAAACAAGAGGAAGGGTTCAAAAGCGATGGGGGAAATGGAAGATTAAACCGACCAGACCTCGTGTTCGTCGTCTCCAGTTGCAGCAGGCAGCGACGATGAGAGATCTGGCTCCGTTAGGGCAGAACGCGACGATGAGCGGCGACAACTATGAGCGGCGGCGACCTAGAGAGATCTGAATCCGTTAGGGCATAACGCGATGAATGAGCGAAAAATGAGAGAAATAGGGCAGAAAACAAGAGGAAGGGTTCAAAAGCGATGAGGGAAATGGAAGATTAAACCGACCAGACCTTGTGTTCGTCATCTCCAGTTGCAGCAGGCAGCGATGTTGAGAGATCTGGCTCCGTTAGGGCAGAACGTGACAATGAGCGGCGGCAACTATGAGCGACGGCGACCTAGAGAGATCTGACTCCGTTAGGGCATAACGCGACGAATGAGCGGAAAATGAGAGAAATAGGCCAGAACGAGGGCAAAATAGGGCCGAAAATGGTTAAACCGGTCTTCTTGTTTTCTCATTTCGGAAAAAAGCCGATGGATATCAACGATTTAACTCAATTTATGTAGGCACCCGAGATCTGCCGTCCACGCAAATCCAAGGACGCCATTATAAGCTGGGGCAGGACGCCCATTTAATCTTTAGTTTAATATATATTAAGTACTTGAGCTTTTGGGTTACATGCGGCTGGGTTTTTTTTTTTTTTTTGAATTCTCAGGATATTACAATCTTTGCTCTTGTTTTTAAAAAGATAATAAAGTAGATAAACTCACGGTATAGAAGAAGACACGAAATCCAAAAACTTGTAGAGGATGAAGTAGAGGAGGTTAGTTATGAAAAAAAATTGATTTTTTTTTGTTAACACTCGAGTACTTGACTATAATTTAGTAAATGGATAGATTCTTATAAAAAAGAAAATTTCAGAAATTGAACCCACCCATAAGTATCATTCCCTGTTCATCTAAAATGTATACTTTTTTATATCAATCCGAGCTGGTCAAATTTAAAAATCAACGCCGTATTGTTAAACCTTAGTTTTGGCTGTAAGTGTGTGTCGTGACTCGTGAACCCACCAGTAAGTATCATTGCTGCGAAGATGTGATGCAAACTAATTATTAATTAATATTCTTGCTCTTAGACTTTTTTGTAACATTTACGTGCACAAGCAGGCCACATACAAAAGTCAAATAACAAATCAATTTAGGCTCCTGTCGTTTCTTAGCACATTGTTTCAAAAGTCTGTGTCCGGATTTATTAAAGTAGCAACTGCTCCGTTCTTTTGGGAAAACGAGCAACTTCTTCTTGATTACAAGCTCATATCACAAAAAAAATTGCAGAAGCAGCAGAACGCTCCAAAACATGTACATGGCAGTAGAAGTTTTCACTTCCCTCGTGAAGAGGATCTCTTCCTTGATTCCGCAGGCTTCATCATCCTCAAGGGAGCCTCCTTCCTCGGCTGAGCAGCAGCTCCACGATTTGGCAGACACCATGAAGAGGATCCATGTCGTGCTTGAAGATGCAGAAGAGAAGGATATAAGCGACAAGTCCGAGCAGCTTCGTCTGAGGGAGCTCAAAGAGGTGGCTTACGATGCTGAGGACGCAATAGATGAATACGAATATGACGTGCTTCGCGCCAAAGTGGAAGCTAAAAGGCAAGCGATGACCTTCCGTATGAACGATGGTAAACATGCAGATGAGGTAATATTTGACTGGAACTCTTATCATCCAAAAATTTCTGTCTCAAATGAATTGATAAGTAGAGTGAAAAAGATTAGAGAGAGATTTGAAACGATCACAGATGATTGGAACCGTATTAGTTTAAGAGAGAAAGATGGAAAGAGAAGAAGAGTTAAAAAGTGGAAGCCCATAGAAACTACTTCCTGCTTTGATGAGAATAAAACTTTTGGTAGGCAAGATGAGAAGGATAACATAATCAAGTGGTTACTAGAAAGATCAGATGAATCTAACGAAGGAAGAGTTTCGGTGCTTCCAATAGTTGGTATGGGAGGATTAGGCAAAACCACACTTGCACAGATGGTATATCATGATCCAAGAGTGCATCAACGATTTAGTCTCAAAGGATGGATATGTGTGTCGGAAGATTTCAATGTTGAAAATCTATTGACAAGAATTTGTACCTCTTTCAATACAACCATAAATAGACATATGAGTTTAAATAACATTCTTGAGGCTCTTAAAAGAAAGTTGAAAGGGAAAGAGTTCTTTTTGGTACTAGATGATGTTTGGAATCAAAGCTTTGAGCTTTGGGATTCATTAAGAAGCCATTTAGATGATGTTGGCGTTGGTAAAATTCTAATGACCACTCGAAATGAGGGTGTTGCAAAAATTATGCAAACTACCGAGCCAATTAAGCTACAAATTTTATCTTTCAATAATTGTTGGTCATTGTTTACAAAGATCTGTTTTGAAGCTCAGCATTATGAATTAAAACATAATTTCTTGGTCATGGGTAAGAAGATCGTTGAAAAGTGTGAAGGGTTACCTTTGGCTGTCAAGGTTCTTGCTAGTTTTCTTAGTATTGAAGATGATGAAGAGACGTGGATAGAAATATTGGATAGTAGGCTATGGGAATTTGATGATAAAAAAGATAGCATCTTGCCCGCTTTGAAAATGAGCTATGATAATATGCCAACAGAGTTGAGACAATGCTTTATATACTTATGCTTGTTTCCAAAGGATTCTTCACTTAAACAATCAACTATAGTTCAACAATGGATGGCACAAGGATTCCTTCAACCAAAGGGGAAGAAGAGGGAAGAAGATATAGGGAATGATTATTTCAAAGAATTATTGCATAGGTCGATTCTACAAAAAAATCATGATGAAAATCGTGAAAGATTTGTGATGCATGACCTTATTCACGATCTAGCACAAGACCTTGCTAAATCTGAGTATTTATTGATAAGCACAGACAAATTACATGAACACACTATTCCTAAAACAATTCGACACATGTCCATTTTTGTCAAGGGGAATTTCGGGAAAAAAGATTTGGAGCCATTATTTGAAACAAAGCTTCATCTAAGAACACTCATGTTTCATTCTCTGACAGATTTTCCCATTAACGATTTGATGCCTTATTTGATGCATAATTTGACAAATATTAGGACACTCAATTTTCGTATACAACGATTCAGGAAGAAAAAAATAACATTGGATTTCATTGATACTCTTAAACACTTAAGATACCTGGGTTCTAATATGCATATTGTTGATATTCCCGAATCCGTGTATAATCTTTATTATCTTCAAACTTTAGATCTTGGACGCAGCTCTTTTGGTTTATCTGGGCGTATTGGAGATCTAGTTAACTTGCGTAATTTCTTTGGGCATTCACGGCATGGTATGCCACATGAGGTTAGGGAACTAACCAACCTTCAAAAATTGAGTCAGTTCGTAGTTGGTCCTGAAAATTGGAACTGCAAATTGAGACATTTGAAGGACTTTGTCAATCTTAGAGGAAGGTTGGAAGTAAGAGGACTGGAGATGGTTGGTCCATCTGATTTTACTCCTTCAGAATCTTATTTGAGAACCAAGAGAGGAATTGTGAAATTATGGCTATCTTGGGATGGAGATTCAAATAATATGGCCAACTGTGATGAAAAAATGGCAGAGCAGGTGTTGGAATGTCTCCGTCCGCATCCATGCATCAAAAGATTGGGTATAGGTGGCTATCCAAGTGCCATTTTGCCGATGTGGTTGGGTTCCTTCTCCAAACTCGAAGAATTAACTTTATGCTGTCCCAAGATCACATCTCTACCAACACTTGGTCAGCTGCCTCGTCTAAAAAGCCTTTATATATATCAAACGGAAAGAGTAAAAGTTGTTGGGCGTGAATTGCTTTGTTCTGTGTGTCACGAAGATGTAAAGAGAAGCTGTTTCCCGTCACTGGAATATTTGAGTTTTCAGTTTGCTTACCAGTGGGAGGAGTGGAATGGGGTGGAGGACTGCGACTTCCCACGCCTACGTAGTCTTGTATTCTACGAATGCCCAGAGCTACGTAGTTTGCCACGTCTACTTGCTCTTGATTGGCTCTCAATTGGTTGCTGTCCTAAATTAAGGCTCCCGACTCTTCCGTCAGTCACTAAATTAAGACTCTCCATAGAATTGAATCCCGAGATCCTCCTCTGCGACTGCCTACCGATGCTCCGAGATTTGTACATGAGCGAATTGAAGGACGACTCTTTTGTTTTTCCGGATAGCCAAATCCTACGCTCAATCCAGAAGTTAAGTATTCGCTACTGGAGGGAACTCAAATCAATTGCAGGACTTGGTAATCTCGCTTCTCTGCAGCATTTGGAGATCTACAAATGTCGTCACCTACACATCTCTCCGGACGAGCGCCTCCCTCCCAACCTGCAGGACGTGCAGATACATCAATCCCCATTTGCTAAAAGTTGGTATCACCACCAAATCTGGGATGGCTCAGGCGATCATCAGGTGAAATGGGATGTCGTGCTTTTAGTAATGAAGAAGTGAAAGTAATATTTATTACTTCTTCTCATTCATGATTGTCAATGCAGATGGATCCAGAGTCTGAGCTGGAGGATGATGGTTATGGAGTTGAAGGGTGGTCGGTGAGCTTAACGTCTCAACTTTCCATATAACATATATTAAAAAAATTCGGCTTAATTGAATACATCAGCAGCAGAAGAAGACAATAAAAAGTTCAATTTTTTTTTATTCGTCTCAACTTTTGTATATGATTTTTTTTTCCAATTCAGCTGAATTGATCAACTCCCGATTGAATCATTTTTTTGCTTATCACGTCAACAGAAGAAGGATAAAAGAGTATAAATAGAAAATACATAGATAGTTTATTGCTTGCGATTAGGATTACTTCTGTATGCATATAGTGAGCTCTTAAATCAATTGGTCTGAACAAAAAACGAAGTAAACTAACATTTTACCAATTCGTCTCTTGCATGTTTATCAACGTAGATGAATTCGGAGGCTGAGGAGTACGAGGACGATTCTGTGATTGAAGCTGATATCAGTGGCTTGAACATTTGATCTTTGTCATGTAAATTTCCTTCCATTTCAGCTTTGTTTCACTTGTTTCTTAACATGTCAACGCCTTTTCTTATCTATAATTATTACTATTCATGTAAGTTCCAAAAGCTGCCTATTTTCCTCCAGTGCAATTTAATGATCCTACAAGAATGATATAAATGAGTTGGAAAAAAGACCAATGCCATTGAACTCGTCGTCGCCGAGCTTGCCTGCAAAAAAGAAAGAAAACCTGAACAGCTACAGAAAGGCCCAATTTTAATAAAGGCCCAGTGGCAAACACCCCAACAGTCTCAATGCTAAACCCCAACCAACCACTCCCGTACTCTCACTCCCTCTCACCTAACATTTGGCCACCCCAAATTCGATTAATTTGGTATTTCACTGGTACTCTTGTTTTTGAATAAAGAATAAGTGTAGTTTTTTTTTATCTATAAGAAAAAATAATATAAATTACATAATATGCATTATTTAAAAAATAAAATCTAATAAGAAAAAGAACATGTTTTTATGCAAAATATAAATATGTTAACAAATTAAAAAATAAATATCACCGTGTAATGACATTTATATCTAATTCTTCAAAAGTTAAAAATTGCATGGATATTTTTTATATGCTTCAAATTTGAAACTGTGAATAAGAAAAATAATTTTACAAAATATAATTTACCTTACATGCTCTTCATTTTTTCTATTTAATTTTACAAAATAAAACTTAGAATTACATCACAGTAGAATTTGATATAAAAGATAAGAAGAAAATTACAATGAGAAGAAATAAAAAAATGTAAAAAATCTTTTTCTTTCTTCTCCTAAAACGTGGATTTATGTGTTCTCCTCAGCACAGCAAATACCCCCTCTCTCTATAATCTTCGGCCGTAGGAATAAAAAACCTTTTGCTAAGCAATTAAAAACTTCCATTAACAATAAATAATGACTTAAAGTTCTATTAAAAGTTAACCTAGTTTGTTAAACTCCTGTTGGAAGTTAATATCTCGTATTGGTCTACTCACCTAAAAGCCCCATGACAAAGCATGTAAACCAACTGAGTTAAAAATATATCTCTAAAAAAATGACTAAGTGAGGCTTGAGTTTCGATCCGACCTATGGATTTGCACATATTAGTACAACCAACAACCAAACCAATTCTTGTGTAATAAATATAACTAATAAAATTTTAGAAATCTAGCCCCCTCACTCAATATGTTGGTCATTTCTCACCTACCCTCACTCTCACTCATCCATAGGAGCTGACAGCAGCAACCATAGGGAAGGAGAGATCTTCCACTCAGTCACCAACACCCCTAGAATGATGGAAAAATTACACCAAATATCCTCCAACTTTGACGTTTGCTCAGCGATATCCTCTAACTTCACTATGTAATACGAATGTCCTCCATCTTTTAACTTGTTTCATTTGATATCATCCTTACCTACAATCGACGGTCTCCCGATCACGGAGCTAATGTGACGCTAACATAATGTCGCTCTCCTCTCCACGCAATGACATAGCAATATTAAAAAATTAAAAAAAAATAAAAAATGTCACGTCATGCAGAGGGGAGATGGGGGGTCGCCCCTCTTGGTGAGAGCTCGCAGGGGGGCCGACCCCCTCCCCCCCCCCCCCCACCCTTTTGCTTGCATGCGTCGTCGGTGCCCGCATGCAGGCGGAGGGAGGGGGGTGCCCCACGGGGGTGAGGTCACCTCCCTCCCCTCTGTGAGCTCGTAGGGGCGACCTCCCATCTTCGGTGGGGGCTCCGACGCGTAGCCTCCCACCGCGCATCTGTGCGACGTGATGTTTTTTTTATTTTTTTTAATTCTTTAATATTATCACGTCATTGCAATGTCAATGTGGAGAGGAGGGAGCTAGCGCCACGTCAGCTCTGTGTGGGAGACCTTCGATCGTAGGTAAGGAGGACATCGGGTAAAACGAGTTAAAATGTTGAGGGCATTCGTATTATAAAGTGAAGTTTGAGGACATTGCTGAGCAAACATCAAAGTTGAAGGACATTTGATGTTAATTTTTCCTCAGAATGGCCTAAAATGCTCCTCATTCGCTGAGGGATCCAAAAGGAAAGAGAGTAGCTGATGGAGGCAAGGGAAGAGAAAGAAGGGGCTGCCACATTAAAGAAAGAAAGGAAGGGAAAGAGGAAGAAGAAGAAAATATTAGACTTAGAATTTTAATTTAAACTCGAAAATATGTTGAGAAAATTCAAATTTCTAGTCTCTCCTTAATAATGCTTTCCATGGTTAGATTAAGATATTTAGGAGTCACATTGATTCCTATGCAAAAAGGGATTATGTCATAGAGGGCAACTTAATGTTCCTATATTTTTATTTCGGCTTGATTAATGTCAAGGCGTAAGTCAGTATGCCTTATTTAATGACTATCAACTTGATGTTTAGTTTGTTATAAGTTGTTAGTAGCATAGCTTGTTATAATCTACTAGTAGCTTCTTCTAAGTATGTTTTGTTGTTAGATGAATTGTAGTTAAGTGCATGGATGTCAATTTAGGGCTGGATACGAGCTAGGTCGAGCTAGACTTGCACTTAAATAGGTCAAGTATGTTACAAAATAAAAATATTTAAGTCTAGCCTATAGGCTTATTTGATTAACTTTTAATGCTTGGCCTAGCTTATTAGCTTGCTAAGTTAAACATATTTTTTGATGATATATTATATTAAATATAATAAATTTTATTTATTAAAAAACAATATATATGAATTAAATAAAAAAGACACCACTAATATATTTATTCTAAACATGTAATAAAAATAGTAATATTGAACTCAAAATTAAAAATTTAAAAGATGAAGGATTAAAAATTATATATATAATATAATATATTAATAAATCTTGGTCTGATAAGCTATAAGGCTACGCTATTATTAAGAGGTTAAGCCTCTTTAAGAAAATATATTTTATTTAATATTTCAGTCTGACTTATTTTGATAATAGGTCGAGCCGATTTAGACAAAAAAATAGACCGAGTCACGAATTACTCACGAACGACTTGGCTCATTTCCAACCCTAGATGTCATGAAAATCTAGATGAAGTAAGAATGACATTTTCTCAATCACCAGCGCAAGGCACAAGCCCTTAGTCACAATCATTTCATTGTTGGTAACGACTGAGCAAGACGCAAGGCGTAACGCTGCCTCGTAATTGAACAATTCTAAAAGTTGGTCACAGTTTTCCTTCCTCATAAGCTTTTCATAAGGTTTTGAGTTATTTCCTCTAAAACTACTTGAATTATAATATTTTCTAAATCTAAATTTAAACTATAATATTTTAGTCCTTCCTTTAAATTTAACCTTAATTTTAAAGTTATGTTTTAGTAACTATGAAATATCATTTTTACCCCTTACTTTTTAATATGAAAAAATGTACAAAAATAAAATATTGACATGAGCATAATATCACATGATAATATTATTATTTAATAATACTATTTCCCTATTAATTATTTTTATTTTTAAATTATTTTTTATTTTAATATGAAAGTAAGAATAAAAAGGACATTTCATAATTCAATTTAATATATTTTTGTTTAAATTTGAATGGAAGTACTTAATTAAGTTTAAATTTGGATAAGTTCGGAGACTAAAATTTATAAATTTATAGTTTATGATTAAATGTGAAAAAATTATGATTTTAGATGTGTTACAGGAAATATTCCTAAGATTTTTAAACAATTTGAGCATCTCCAGGAATTATATATATATATATATATGTATATATATATATATATAACTAAGAACATGGTTATATTTGACAATTATGGGAACAAATTCTTAATAAAAAATAAATTTTACGAATTGAATCCCTGATTAGATGATTTACTCACAACTTGGACTCTTATAATTAATCTAGGCTAAACGAAGTTCAGTAAGAAATGTCATCATTCCCCCATTGCTAAAAGAGTTGGATTTAATTTAATGGTTTTAACGTCTTTGCCAGCACTTAAATATTGATTGCATGTCTACTCTTAAATTCCTCTTTGTAACTAGATGAAAAAGGTGTTAAAACGAAGTTTAACATTTTAAATTTATTAGCTTAGCCGCAAGTTACTAGCTATGGAGAAGCATAATTGATTTTTCAGTTATATATTTAAAATTAGAGTTTTAACATAATCACGAAGCATGCGGGCACTACTTTTGGGTCAAAACTTTTCTCTGACGTCCAGAGATGTGTGTTGTTCTCTTTTTTTTTTCCCTTCTATTAGAAGCCAAATGCTGTATTATGAATCATTCGTTTCGTCAGTAAGTACCCATTTGATATAGTTTAAAACTGATTGCATACTTATCATTACTTCGAAGTATGATTGCATGATGCATCTAATTAATATACGTTGCACAAGCTTTTACTCTTGCATGTTTTGTCATGTTTACATGCACATAAACGTCACACAACAATGTAATAAAGTTGGACGATTACAAAGTCTATGCTCGGATTTATTTGCAGTAGCAACTACATCTTTCTTTCGATAAATGCAATATCTCAAGTAATAACAAGCTCATATCCTCGTAAAAAAGGTGTAGACATAGCTGAATGCCCCATACATGGCCGCAGCAGTTCTCACTTCCCTTGTGAAGAGGTTCTCTTGCTGATCCCACAGGCTTCCTCATCTTCAAGGGAGCCTCCTTCCTCCGCTGAGCGGCAGCTCCACGATTTGGCAGAAACCATGAAAGAGGATCCACGTTGTGCTTGAAGATTGATTAGAACTCTCATCACCCAAAGATTTCTATCCCAAATGAATTGATGAGTAACAATGTTTTAAAAATCGAGTCGAGGTTCGACCGGTTTAACTGGGAGTCAACTAGTTCGATCGGATTTTTATATGACAATACTATTTATAATTATTTGTGAGTAATTTAATATATAAATTATTATAAAAATGATTAATCTAATTAATAATTATTATTTTTACCGGATGTTAATTTAAATAATAGTAATATTCTTATTATTACTTATATAATAATCTAAATTTAATGTCAATTTAAATTTATTATTGACATATTATTACCGGATTTTATTTTCCTTCTATATATAAATCTCTTTTATTTGATTTGATTAATAATCTATTTCTATTTTAGCAATTTTATTTTTATTATTAGTAATATAATAATCTAAATTTATTACTAATATATTATTATCGGATTTTATTCTCTTCCCATATATAATTCTCTTTTATTTTATTTAATTAATAATTTATTTACATTTTGATTCATTTCCTCCAATCAAGGATTCAAAATTTCATTAATATTTTGTTTCTATTTTAATTTATTTCCTCTAGTCAAGAATTCAATATCTTTCCTTTTATTTTCTTATTTTAAATTTTTTTTCCTTTTTCTCTCCTTTCACTTTCACGTGCAAAACTTTCCAATTTTATAAATTTATTTAAACAATCATATCCCATAATAAAAGCTTTCCATGTTTTATTATTCTCTTAATAATATATTTTAATTTTTATTCATTCTCTTCAACTACCATCTTTCCTTTTATTTTCTTATTTTAAGTACTTTCCTTTTTTTTCTCCCTCAACCTTCATAACCTTCCTATTTCATCTAAAATAATTTGGTAACTTTAAACTTTAATATCCCCTAATAAATTATTTCCATATATATTTTTCTGAAAAAATAAAAAAAAACCGGGTTAAACCGAATTCACCAGTTCAACCCGGTTTTTTTGGTTTTTTTCGAGCCAATCCGATTATTCATTATTTCCGGTTTTATTAATGAACCAGAACGATTTCTTACCGGTTCGGACTAGACGGTTCAACCAGTTCGATCACGAACTGATTTTTAAAAACATTGATAAGTAGAGTGAAAGAGCTTGAGGAGAAATTTGAAAAGATCACAGATGATTGGAATCACATTAGCTTAAGAGAGAAAGATGGTAAGAGGAGTTAAAAGGTTGAAACCCATAGAATCCTCTTCCTACTATGATGAGAACAAAACTTTTGGTAAGCAGGATGAGAAGGATAACATAATCAAGTGGTTACTAGAAAGATCAAATGCATCTAATCAAGGCAGGGTTTATGTCCTTCCCATAGTTGGTATGGGCGTATTAGGAAAAACCACACTAGCTTGCACAGATGGTGTATCATGGCCCAAGAGTGCATCAACATTTTGATATCACAGGATGGATATATGTTTCAATAGACTTCAATGTTGAAAATATGTTGACAAGAATAATTGCATCTTTCAATATGATCATATGCCAATAGAACTGAGACCATGCTTTATGTACTTATGCTTGTTCCCAAAAGATTCTCCACTTAAACAAGAAACTATAGTTGAACAATGGATGGCACAAGGATTCCTTCGACCAAAGAGGAAGAAGAAGGAAGAAGATATATGCAATGACTATTTCAAAGAATTGTTGCATAGATCGATTCTACAGCATCACGTTGATGACCACAGAAGTTTTGTGATGCATGACTTGTTCACGATTTAGCACAAGACATGGCTAAAGATGAGTATTTATTGATAAGCACAGACAAATTACATGATCACATGATGCCTAAAACAATTCGGCACATGTCCATTGTTGTCAAGGAGAAATTCAAAATGAACAATTTGGAGCCATTATTAGAAACGAAGCTTCCTCTAACTACACTCATGTTTCATTCTGTGAGAAAATTTTCGATTAATAATTTGACATATTTAATGAATAATTTGAGAAATCTTAGGACACTCAATTTCCGCATACATGAATTGAGGGATGAAGAAATAACCTTGGATTTCAATGATACTCTTAAGCACTTCAGATATCTGGGTTCTAATATGAATATTGTTGATATTCCTGAATCTGTATACAATCTTTATTATCTTCAAACTTTGGATCTAAAGTACAGCTCCGTTGATTTATCCAGTCGTATTGGAGACCTAGTTAACTTGCTTAATATGCCACTTGAGGTTATGGACCTAACCCACCTTCGAAAATTGAGAGATTTTGTGGTCGGTGCTGAAACATGGAAGTGCCAATTGAGACATTTGAATGGTTTTAACGATCTTAGAGGAAAGTTGCATGTAAGTGGACTTGAGACGGTTGGCCCTTGTGATTTTACTATTTCAGAATCTTATTTGAAGACCATGAGAGGAATTGTGGAATTAGCGTTATGTTGGGATGAAGATTATACGGTTGACTGTGACGAGAAATTGGCGGAACAGATGTTGGAATGTCTCCGTCCGCATTCCAACATCAAAAGTTTGGGTATACATTACTATCCAGGTACCATCCTGCCGATGTGGTTGGATTCCGTCTCCAAACTGGAAGAATTACATTTAGTCTGTCCCAAGATCGAATCTCTGCCATCACTTGGTCAGCTGCCTCGTTTAAAGCTTCTTTATATAGGACGACTGGAAAGAGTGGGAACTGTTGGGCGCGAGTTGCTCTGTTCGGTGAGTCCTGCTGTTGATAGAAATAGAGAAGAAGATGCAAAGAGCTACGTAGTCTCTCCATGCCTTCGTAGTCTTTGTTTCATTAAATGCCCAAAGCTACGTAGGTTCCCGCATCTACCTGCTCTTGAGAGCCTCTTCATTAGTGGATGTCCTGTAATAAGGCTCCCGTCACTCCCTTCAGTCACTAAATTAACACTTTGCATGGAGTGGAATCCCGAGATCCCAATGCTCCGAGATTTGTTAATAGTCAACCCCCATTTTAAGGATGACTCTTTTATCTTTCACGAGATTTGGTACCACTGCCAGCATCAAATCTGGGACGGCTCAGATTTATTATTCGTAGTATTATTATTATTATTATTATTATTATTATTATGATGATGGGGGAGTGCAAAAAATATGATGGCACAACAGTTGAGCTCACGACTTGTTCAGGAATATAAAAAACAACAACCTACTGACGTTACTTAAGGAAGGCCAAGTTGAATTTTTAATCACAAATTTGTAAATTACTATCTATGAATAAAAAAAATTAAAATTATAGGGGGGCCAGGACACCCTCACCCACAACGATCGTGGGTCCGGCCCTGCGGGTTCTTACACCTTTAATATAAAAATATTATCAAGAGAATAATTTTGTCTAAAATATTATTATTAAAAAATACTATTACCAATATTGATTTTTTTTAAAAAAAATTAAGATGCTTTTATTTAACAAGAAATGAAGAGCAAAATGATATTATAATTATTAAAAATTAATGATAATATGAATGGAATTTAACGCAACAATTTACTGTTAAACTTGGAATAAAAAATAGAATTTATATTTTAAAGTTAGACATAGAAAAAAAGTTTTTAGTTAAAGAAAATAAGCCTTATTTAAAAAAAAAAAGAAACACATTGTCGTATGTAGGCCCATAGTCCACACCATCGACCCCAATACCACGGTGCAAACGTACGATATGAGGCCTGCCCCATTATTGGGCTTGGGCTTCGGTGCAGTTTTAATTCCAGAATAGTAGCTTTCTTTTTTTTAAAAAAAATCCAAGTTAAAATATTCCGGGGCATAAAAAAAAGACGAGGGTTAAATTAGTATAACAATGAAGTACTGATTAAATATAATAATAGTTAAATACCAAAATTTATCATGACACACTTTATAATTTCACAAAGAAGTAGACTATTATCATTTAATTTTAAAGCAATTAAAATTGAGAATATTTAACATGTATGCCTTTATTTTCACAATGAATTTATTTTACTAACTAATTTTAGCACACATATAAAATGTTATGGAAGCATACCATTCACATTTATTTACTAAACAACAAAGATTATTTATTTTATAGTTTATTTGACAAAAATGTTATGACTACGTAATTAATTTATAAAGTTGACAAAAAATATTATTGTCATGTAGTAATGCACTTGTTTCATAGTAACTAGTGTAACACCCGCGCGATGCGCGGTGAAAATATAATAATTATATTATTCAAGTGTATAAAATAAAAGATATTTAACAGAAATAAAATTTATATTATTATATATTTATATTATTTTATTATTTTATATTGTGCCGATGGAGAAATAAAAAATGATTGATTTTTTTCACTATGAGAAATATCATTATATAAAAAATATGTAAATAGATATGACAATTCTTAATGAAAAATATTCTTTTTATAATGAATAGAAATTGAACAATGATGTCAATGTAAATTTTACATGATATAATTAACAATAATGACAATGTAATTTTTACATGATAAATTGAACAATAAAAATGAGTTAAATTAAGGACTGTATAGGAATATTTGATGATAATATCTACACTATGAGAGAGAAAAATACTATTTCCTTTGAATCACTCATCTATTAAAGTTTTATTGCTCATTTTTGTATACTCATATAAAACTAAAGTAACAATGTACTATGCTATATAGAATCCCAAACAATAAAACTATACTTCAAAATTATAGTATATAAATTTTACCAAAGAATTTCATCTAATATTTCTTCTCTTTTTGTCTTATTATTCTCTATAAAATTGAGATATCAGTTTTCTTTCATTGATTAATTCATCATGTTGTCATATCATGGATTAAGGAATAATTTTATTACATGGCTTAATGGTTAGAAAAAGAAGGCTTGAATTTAAAAAACAAAAATAATATAGCGCTTATGATGGAAAACTTAAGTAAATAATTAAAAATGATTCATTTTACTCAATTTTCTCATCTTCCTCTTTTTTGTCTGTTATGAGATTTTACGTCATAAATGAAAGAATATTTAGTGTAAAATATTTTAGATGTGCCATGCTAAATTTGTTGAATTTTTTTGTTATATTTTTTGCTACATTAATTAAGACATAAATAAAATTTTAAGAATTGATTGAATGACTAATCCATTGTATTCTCTTATGCATTCTCCTTTTATATATTTAACTACATTGTTTAAATATAATTTTTAAAAATATTTCACTATTCTAAAGTATACCACTTTTAATATTAAAAATAGATTCTTTTAATTTCGAAACTTAAATATCTAATAAGTTTTTAAAGCTTATATATTTTTTGCTTGAGATGGTTGTTTTATGATCAAGTTCAATAAATTTATTATTCAACAAAGAAATAAAACGATGAGTTAATAACAGAGCATATTATGTTTGAAGTGAAATTTAAAAAAAAATGGCATGCCAAATTATTTTTGCATGATATAACAACACTTCTTTTACATAATAGGGTTAATACATTTTAGAAAATAAATATTTAAAACTAATACTTTTATAAATAATATATCTATTAGTGATACATATTTTTAAGTAATATACTAAGACTATAGTTTACATATAAATGCTTAGGTAATTTTAATATCATTATTTTATAAATAAAATTTTAATTAGTAGCCTTGTACCACTAATGCATAATGTTAGAGATGAATTTGTGGCATCATCATACAAACAATTGAAAGAAAAAAACAAAACTAATTCATCATACGAAAATAAAAATTGTGTAGAATTAAAAAGGAAAGAGGTATATGATTTATTAACAAAAGTTTAAGTAGAAAAATCTTAACTTTATCAATAAAGATCTTTCTAGAGCATAAAAAAATTGGCATACAAAAGAATACAAAATAAGGAAGATATATAAAACCTATATAAAAAACTTTATTTTTATTTTATGAAGGAGCATATTTAAAATTATATAATTGTTCTATGGTACTAAAATATTTTAATTGTCTTTCGTTATTAATAGTCTAATAAGAAGTTATTGCTTAAAAAATAAACAGCAATGTGGTAACTAAATATTTATCTTTTCATGACTCTCTATTAAGAATTAAACTTGCTTCTTCTCTATTATACATAGAAAATAACTAACACATTCACCAAAGACTTATTTAACTATGTATTGCTATTTGCTTTCCAAATAACTTTAGACTAAGTTATTTTGAATTTTTACACAATAATACAATTATATATTATATATTATACATAGATTATTATTAAATTTTACTTATTATATATACTTTTTAATCTATGACTATTACCAACATTTTTTTATTTTAAATTGGTAATATATATTATAACTATTATTAATACATTTTGGTTATTTTAACAATTTTAATTGGATATGTGATTAATTATACATTTTAATATTAATATAATTTATCCTTATTTCTTTTATTACCCACATGAGATTTCTAATCCTTATTTATACTCTACTTTTAAATTGCATTTCTACATGCTAAATAGTTATAACTATCAGTAGGTTACCAGCTTCTATAATAATAGTTAAACAAAATATAATTGTTTTGCTTATTTTTTTGAGAAAAAAAATCTGAAATTATAATATCCCTTTCAATAGTGAAAAACAAAAGAGTGAAAAAATCATCAAAACAAAAGGCTATTATATACATTTGAGATGAAATGCCTATTATAGAATCTTAAACTTTCATTTCCAATCAAATCTATAACTAAGATTAATTTTCTAACAATTCAAAGCTAAGATTAATTTTTATAAAAAATATAATATATGTCACTGTGGATCTTGTTACTGTTCATTTATGTAACTAATTTAATTTCATAATGTTAACCAACCATAATATAATTGGAGGAAGAATATGGGAAGGCATATAATTCAATGTACAATAATATAATGACAGATTAGTTATCCATCAATTATAATAAACAATAATACTTTTACGTACAAAAGGGAAAAACATATGGGAAGGCATAACTGAATGTGTGACGATGTATATATAAAAAGGAAAATAATTCGAGCAAGAATGTCAAAATGCAAGCACAAAATCATACATATTATTCCAATTATTTTTCACTTACATACGTATTCTTCTAATTTATTTAATTAATGGCATCCATATAAATGCAATATTTTGAAGTATAGTGGAGAAGGAGTAATAAATAAGTCATGCATCCTTAAAAAAATGGCATACAAATAATTATATATAGAAAACTAATTGGATATGATTTGGAAGTCCCAAAATGTTTTAAATTATAATTTTTATGTGATAAAGGAAATATTCTGTAGAGCAAAAAAAATGATCGAACATGGTCACAAAACAGTCATAAATAAAAATTTTATATTTAATGACCGAATGTGATAAAAAATGGTCAAAAACTAAAATTTATTTTGTATTTACTACATGATATATATATAATGACATTTAAAATTTTCAATATGTAAATACTGCGTGCATAAAAATGGATAAGGATCACAAATAGAATATGTATAAACAAATGACCCATGACAAATATAAGTTTTTAACAATAAAATCTAAAATGAGTAGATAAAATATAATATGAGCATAATATAACAAAATCTATACCTAAATAGTGATGCAGGCTAACACTCTTCAGCAACATCAAATTGAGTAGGTCAAATTTATTTAATTAATAGTGATGCATTCAAAATCCTTTTGATTTCCCTTCCTATTTATAGTGCATAAGACAAAAGCCAGTTATTAGTTTCTAAAACTACTTTAGTAACTTGCTATATTTAGTTTCTTATTTTCCCTTTCAACTTGCTAATCAAATATACCATGTAAACCACATCTTAATAACCACCTCTATTGTTAGGTTTAATCTATTGCATTTTTCCTAATTAATATAATTGACTTTACAACTCACGTGTATATTGTTGTAATTAGTTCATTTAATTTCTCATGTATTATTTTAATTATAACTTAATATTATAATTAGTTATTTTTAACTGATTTAAAAAATAACAATTAAATAATCTTTTCACAAATAAGTCTGCGAATAATATGCATATGTAAATTAACATTCTAATTACTTATAAATTCTTAGGAACACTTGTCAATTTATTAATTATCCACTTAATTAGTATACACATGGTAAGTATATAGTTACATTATTTTAAAACAATATCATAAATCATACTGTGCACAATACTGTTCAATCATATATGACTAACAAATCACATGAAATGAATAAATGTGTATTTAAAATAAATCATATATGACTAAGAAATCACATGAAATGAATAAATCATATACGACTAATAGATATAGATTTATTATCTATTGGTAACTATTTAAAATAATTATATTTAATTTTTTTAAATGCATAGTGTATTTTTCTATAGTCTTTTAACATTTTATAATTGAAAAGAACATCTTAGAAAGTAATTATAAGCCTATTCTCGTTTTAGTACAATATGTAAATATTGATTTTTAATTATTAAAATGTTTCTATTAGATAATTTATATATGTAGTTTTAATAAAGGTTTGTTAACGTAAAAAAATTATTTATGTTCAACTTTTCTCATTAAAAAATTAAAGACATCCGGTCTCACTAAATTTTAAGTTATTGATTAATTATGAATCAATTGAAATAATGATTTAAGATTATCTTGCAGGATGTTTCTTTAAAAAATTAATCCAGATAATTATAATAATATTCACTACTTGGACACTTGGCAATACATTGTTATGCCACATGTCACATTCTCATGCAAAGTACTCTCTCTTTAATATAATATAGATTAGATCAATTTGATCGGATTAATTGGGTTGTAGTTAGACCAATTTGATCGGATTCAATCGTGTTCAACGAAATTTTATTAAATCAAAATTATTTATAATATTTATATATACATAATTAATATTATATAATACTTATAATTCGTAATAAAATATAATAAAATAATATCAATTAAATATTAATATTTATAAAAAGAGTTTTATTTTTCATTATTGATATAGTATAATAATTCTTTTATTTTATTCTTCAATACTATTTTATGTTGATAATATATTAATTAATTTTGACATAAATCACTCTCATCTTTATTTTTCATTTACTTTCATTTTAATATTTTTATATTTCCATTAATTCCTCTCTCCCCATTAATTCCCTTATTTATTTACTTTTTATAATAAAAATAGAGAAAAATGCATGTGTAAATCCATAAAGCATTTACATGTGTAGTCCAACCATTGGATTGAAATGTGATGGTGGATCTTAATATAGAAAGTTAAGATAACTTTAATCATTTGATGTCATGATGACATCATCAAATATTTTAAATGAACATCTACCATTAAATATTGATCCAACTATGAATCTACACATGTAAATTCTTTTTGGATTTACACCTTTAAAAATATATTAAAAGATTAATATTCATAAAAAACTTTAAGTTATTATTATTGATATACTTTATTAATTATTTTATTTTATTCTTTGATATTATTTTTTGATGATAATAAATTAATTTAATTTGCCATACATCACCCTTACTTCTTTTTATGTTAGTCTTTATTTTCATTTCAATACTTTCCTTTTCTATTTTCATTAATTCCTCTCCCATATTGATTTCCCACACTTATTTCCTTTTTAATTTTTACCAATTCTTAATTCAAATACTTTCTCACTTTTTACCTTTCTTTCTAACTTTTTATTTTCTATTTTTACCTTTATTTTTAAATTTGCTTTCACTTTAAATGTTGAACCGAATTTTTTCGATTTAGTGGTTGAACCGATTTTTATCGTTATACTACTTTTTGGGCGATTCAACTTGAATTCCATTTTTGCAGTTAACTTGACCGGACCAGTTGCCAGTTTGTGATTGAACCAGTTGAACCAGTCAGTCCGATCCGATTTTAATAACCATGTCAATAACACAAATGACTAATTATTAATCAACCCAAGGATAAAGCTATCATGAAACATATCTATACTATATTAAAAAGAGAGTACTTTGCATGAGGAAGTGACACTTGACATTATAATATGTTGCCACATGTCCTTATTTTTACAAAAAAATCTATACTATATTAAAAGGAGAGTACTTTGCATGAGGAAGTGACACTTGGCATTATAATATGTTGCCACGTGTCCTTATTTTTACAAAAAAATATGTTCAAAAGAATAATAATTAGAACATGTAATAGCCTAACTAACAATCAATTAATACTATTAATTAATATTTATAATCATTAGAATATGTAACCGTGTAACTAATAAAAACTAATCATGGATAACTTTATCCGTCAACCTATTAACGTGTATGTATTACACCAAATAATTAATTATGTAACTTTAAATAAATGTATATGTTATAAAAAATTGTTACGCCAAAGAGAGCCACATGAAAGAACAAAAATAAATAAAATCAGAAAGGCAATTTTTCTAAGAAAATACTGATATATACAGTTTTATAATATATTCACACGTACTATAAATATTAATTAATAATATAATATACTATTCTAAAAAATATTATGATAGATTAATTAATATATATGTATTATATATATTAATATTGGATGGTTACAGCAACTGAATGATGGCACCTTATAAATACTATTGAGACTAGAGAAACCAACTTGAATACACAACGTTCTCTCTCTCTTTTCTCTTTCTCTCTCTCTCTCTCTACAAACTTTAATTGTTCACATGTTCCTCAAATAATGTTATCTCATCTATGAAATGTTGAATTAGTTTGTCATCAATTTAGATTCCTAATTGTATAGATATTCTATCAATTATTTTTTCCTTTTCTTAATCTTCTATCAAGTTTTTTCTCACTTCAATATGTTATTTTTAATCAATGCATGTATTATCATTCTTTCCATTCTTATATGCTTGACATTTTTTCCATATGCTAAATGATCATAATATTATTCTATGTGCTATGTAAAATCATTCGTCAAGTTAAAAAAATGAACTTACTAATTAATGCATCATGCAAGTTGTTATCATACATTTTGGCACTTTTCTTAGAATATTAGATAATTCTTGAATTTTTTAAGGTGTGAGATTGTTGTTATATATATTCTTTTTGTTGTTATATTGTCCACTATTTTACCTTTATCATACTGAATATTATTGTTATATTGTCCATTATATTATTGTTGTTACTACTTTCAGGAAAAAAATTATTATAACATAATCTCATGTTTTTATTTCTCTCTTTTTCTTTTTCTTTTCTCTCTTTTCTATAATTTATGTCTTTTGATTTCCATCACCTCTATCTGTTCGAATGCATGCCATTTCTATTAAAAACATTATCTATAATTATTAACACAAAATTTATTTTGATTCAGTTAGTTGGTTATTAAAATAAAAAAAATATCTTTCTTTTTTAGAAGTTTGGGCTATACAGACCACATTTTTTTTTAAAAAAATTCATATATTTTGAAGTTAGTTATTGAAAGGTTACCTCAATAAAAGTGTTTAAAATCAAACAAGATATTAGGAAAAATATTTTGATAGATTACCTAAATAAATATATCTGAAAATAATGAAATTTAATTAACAGCGATGCTTAAATAGAAATATAAAAAATATTTAATTTGAATAAGAGTAGGAGTATGAGATTGACCACATCTAGTAATGATAAAAAGTTCTCCCACGCTATAAGAATTTGCTTCCCGTATGAAATTAAATTTAAACCAAAAGGGAATAATTAAATTCAAAATGAAATATAAAACTTGCATTACATATACACATTAGAGTTTATATATTATCATATTTTACAAGTAAAATAATACATATGAGTTCCGAGTTTGATATCATATCGTCTTACGTGAATGTCTTAATTGCTATAACAATGCTTATTTTGTAAAATTTATTATATATTATTGGAAAAATGACAAGTGTATGGCAATAATAATATATGAAAAACTGCATTCACAGCCATCATTAGAATTTTCTATAATTTATATTTTTGTTCAGTTAATTCATTAACAACACCATTTAAAAAATTTATTTTAAATTTTTAAAGATATATATTAGGTTATTTTGGTGTCTATTGTTTTACATAGAGGTATTACCATATAAAATCTTAAGTAAATAGTATAAGGAGATTAATATAATTGTGACGCAAATGTTAAAATAGTGTCTTTGGTGAATACGTTAATTATTATATATATATATATAGATATATGATAAGTACTGTTATACATTTTCTTTATTATATTTTTTCGTTATGCCAATGTTTCACGTGGCATGTTCAGTTGTATCCCATGCAATATATATATATATATATATTTTATTTTTGAACTGCGTAACATAAAAATAATATCCATGTTATCACAACTTTATTTACCTTTAAATAATCATGTCATGGAGATGTTAAAAAAATCAGTTAGATATTTAACTTTCAAAACTGAAAAAAATCTTTCTTTTATAATAAAAATGATATCCTTTAGAATAATAAATGATTAAAAAACCTATATATTCATTGTTCATATAAATATATAAAAGAAGAGTCTAATCATTATATATTTAAGAAATTCCTAATACTATAGCAACAAACATACAAATTCTGCAACCTAATAGATTCTGCAACTAAATATTTTTTTATTTATGACATGAAACATCATAATTAATTTTAAAATAGGAATACCAAGAAATATATAAAAGGAGAAAGATGAACAAGATTATTTTCAGTTTTCTAAATCCAAGCCATCTTTTTGTTCTAAAAGACTAATTCTTATGTTGTGTATTAGTGTCTTAGAAAATTTTTAACGAGTTCCTTAATCCATGGTATGAGACTGATGGATTACTCAAAGTAAAAAGAAATAATATTGTTTATTCTTACATAGAAAAATCAAATAAAACAAGAAAATATATACTTTTTAGATAAGTTGTGCAAAGAAATAATATATTTATGTCATTTTTTAAAAACTTATATATATTTTAATTTTCTATTTTATAGAATACAAACATAAGTTAGGAATAAGTTTCTAATAATAAAATTGTTAGAATCAATCTTCACATGAGCGAAAATATAAAGATGATCATGAGTTTATATATAAGTAGTCCCTTCATGAAGGTCCAAAGTCAAGTGATATATTATTTTCGTTCTTGTCCAAGATCCAAAGTCTACGGGTGTTAATAGATTAATATTAAAATGATATAAAATTATTTGTATTATGAATAAGTTATATAATATTGTTCTCTCAAATATTAGAAACATAGTCTATATATTTTTATAAGAAAATAAATAAATAAATTGATAAAGATTACATTTCTATATTAATGGTGCATAGCATGGGGACATATTTGAAATTTAATGTTAATACTTAATACACACCATTTGTATTAAAAGGCCCCAAAAATATCATTGTTATATTAAATAAATAAACGTGAATGTTAAAATTAAGTTAATAAACTTTAATAATATATTTTTTAAAAAAATTATGATTCCTTATATCTTTATGTTAAAATTGTTCTCTTTTTGTAAACCTATCTTAATTGGCTTAATATTCTCTTTTTGTAAACCTATCTTAATTGGCTTAATAATAATAATAATAATAATAATAATAATAATAATAATAATAATAATAATAATAATAATAATAATAATAATAATAATAATAATAATAATAATAATACCTTAAAGAAAATACTCTAAGATATTATCATTTTAGGATATAAAATATTTGTTTTTTTACATAAAAAATATTTTCTTCTCATTTTATATTTGGTTATTTATTGGACATTTAAGGCTTCATTCTTTGTGCCATTTTTTGAATCAAATAGTCACAAATAAAATCAAATAAATAATTTTATAAATTTAATTGTTTTTTTCACTATTTTCCAAAATTATAATAATTATTATTTATTTAATAAAAATATAATTCTACTAAAAGATGAAATATTTTTTTACACTATCCGCACATCGTGCGGGCTCCACACTAATTAGTACTAATGATATAAGTTCATAAACATTCTTTTTCATATTGGTCTAATAGACTCACCTACTATATATTCATCATAATTTTTGTTAAGTCTTATGCTATGTGCAACTTCGTATAAAAGCTGAGATATCATCTCCATTCATTCTTGATTATTTGCATGGATATAGAATGCAGGATTTTATGTAAAGGTCATGTTACGATCTAAACAAGATTCTCCTAGACTTGCTTATGCATCTTCATATATAGAAAACAAATTACATGTTGAAAAATAATTGCATATATCATAATTTTTATTTTCACATAAATTATTCACATGACATAGAATTCATATAAAGTGGATAATCAAATAAGATGCATATTCGTAAGTAGTCACACTTAATTATAAAAAGAAGTTTCAAATTTTTTTTAGTTCAAAAAGTTCCTTTTTGTCTCCCCGAGTCTTCTTAATTATGATTTTTTTAAAAAGAAAATTATTGTATCCTATGGTCTGAGGCCCACAGCTCATTTCCAATATTACGAGCACCTTGATTTTTTTATTTTCTTTATGTTCAGTGTTTCTTTTAATGCCGTTGTTATTTAAAGAAATGAAAGATAATATAATAACTGTGCTAAAGATGCATGACAATTATGAATATGAATATATGTAAAAATAAATTCAATTATCCAAGAGATACGATGACCGGATAAATCTATTCATAGTGAAATCGATGGAATTAAAAATTAGAAATCTAAATACATTCAAACAAACTTTTATCATCATAAAATCGATTTGTTAAAATTGAGATTCCATCGAAAAAAACTTATTAAGACCCGTGAAAACAATTTTTTATTACATTATTAGTTCATAAGTCATTATTGTCCAATTAGTAACATAAATAACTTTATATGATTTAATTTTATTTTAATGTTAAATTTTATATTTATTCAGAAAATTGAATATATATATATATTGTTTACTTAATTATCTGATTTTTCTAAAAGATATTGTTGGACTAAAATAGGGTTTCAAAAAGATTATCTGATCCATTAGAGGGTAAATTTTTATTTTAAAAATCAATTTATTTTTTTAATATTACATTTATATTTATATTGAGGTAATTCAACTTCAAAAGCAACCCAAGCAACATCCATGTAATTTAATTGTTGTTATGCAGATTGCAGACTTCCAGGCTCCACCCAACACGGTGATGCGATCAATTATTATTATTATTATTATTATTATTATTATTATTATTATTATTATTATTATTATTATTATTATTATTATTATTATTATTATTATTATTATTATTATTATTATTATTATTATTATTATTATTATTATTATTATTATTTAAACAAATTTTACTCTTATACCTTTAATATAAAAAATATTATCATGAGAATAATTTTGTATAAAATATTATTATTAAATTATAATATTACCAATGTTGATTATTTTTTTATTTTTAAGGATATTTTTAACAAGAAATATAGGTGAGAATAAGATTTTAAAATTATTAAAAGATAATTTGGATGGAATTTAATGCAATAATTTGGATGGAATTTAATGCAACAATTCTGATGATTAAATTAAGTCACATATTTTTTTCAATACTGTAATTAAAAAAATAAAATATAAGTATATATTAAAAATTAATATTGATATTTAACGCCATCGTAGAAGCGCAATGAAATCGACATACCGTTAAAATATTGTCAACTTAGCACCCAACGCTAACGCAGCGCTGAATGAGAGTCACAACAATGTTGTCTTAGCGTCAAAATTTTCCGCAGCGACAAAACCGAATGAACCAAAATTATTATAAAAAGTGGATTATGCAACCGTAAGCAGTAATATGAATTAATTGTCCAAGTGTATCCGGTCATGAGTGATTTTCACAAAACTATATGTCCATGATACTGATGATTGATCTTACTTCATCCCCTCGCTCTTATATTTAATTATAATTATATGAATACTATAATGTAATTCTTTTTGAAATGGATGATATGCGTTTGGTTCGACGTTATGCCTTTGGATTTTGTCGATATGTTCATATCACCTTTGAGTTTTATTATGAAGTGTATGCCGTTTGTCAATACGTATATATTACGTTAAGTTTATCTGCCATTTTAGTTGAAACAGATTTTATCAATACATATATATCACCTCTGAGGAGGTCAAACCTTAAAATATTCATGAGGTTGACCATTCAAACAAATATTAATAGTTCAAAACAAAAATAATAGTCGTACGGCTACAAAAGAAAATTGAAGCACAACTCTTTTTATTATAAAATTGAGTTACGTACAAGTTTCAAGTTTGAAATGTGCCCAAAGGAAATTTAAACGTATACTTGCTCTATGATGATATCAAACCATCCGGACAATATGAGATAAATAGGTAAAGTGGTAACAACAAATTCCAAGGTAATCACTTATAATCAAAATCATTCAAAAATTCGGAATAAATAACATAAAATGCCACAAAAAAACTAAGGCAATGTCATATAATTAGATAATTTAGAGAGCCCAAGATACATTGCGCAATAGAAAGAGAAAGAGAAAAAGAAAGAGAAACAATTACACAAGAAACACAAAAGGAAATACAATTTAGATATTTATCTTATTAATTTGTGGCTGGTGATAGAGTTTCACTGTTTTTCCATGTAACAATCAGTATTTCACAAACCTATTTTTTTTAATGTGTGTCTCCCATTTTTTTTAATAAAGTGAAATGACGTCGTATGATCCATGTAGCCGACCCCACCTAGTGGGATAAGGCTTCGTTGTTGTTGTTGTTGTGTGTCTCAGGACTATGTGGCAAAAGTTAGTAGAAAATGGGAGAAATTTGTATAGGCACGCTAAAAATTATGGACAAACTCTTGGTCCAACCAGATGAATTCGAAAAATTGACTCGACTCATCAACACCTATAATGCATTAAGCTCAAGGTGTATGGCATATCCTTTACCCCATAATATTATTAGAAAATCACTATTGTAACTCCAAAATACATTATTATCATTTCATCATTTGAGTGTTGAAAGTGCTGGATATTTTTATCCTTGTGAGATAAAATAGAGTGATAATAGTACACTTTGAAGTGACAATAATTATGCCCATATCATTATAACTTTGTATAAAGTAAAAATATGAAACAATTGCAAATATATAATGATATTGATAAAATTCTTAATGTTACATTTGTGCATGAAAACTAACATCAAAACCAGTCTTAATTCTCATTAGTCATGATAAAGACAATAATGCATGATAGAATTGGGATGAACCAATAACTAAGTCATCTCAATTAATCCTGACCAATTAACATATTCTAAATAAGTTCTTGTAGGGGTCCACTATTTGGAAAAGAGATCAATTTGAGGTGGTAAAAAAGATGAAATACAGAAAAAATGTTTTAACTTAGATTAAAGGTACATGTATTATCAAATATATTTATATTTTAAATATAAAAATAAGTGCAGACTGATTTTTTAAATAAATTATTACACATTGAAGCAAGTGTGTACTATATAATTATGAATTTATTACAATAAAAGGGTATTTAATTTTTGTAATAGGTTTATTTTGATATATTTTTGCTGTTATTGTCATAGTCGTTTTCTCATGTTATTTTTTAAATTAACTCGTTCTTTAATTAGATCATAATTTAAGTAGAATATCAAGTGGATTTTTTTTTTACATTTATCTAGTTTATATTATCAAATACTATAATATATCAATCATATAAGATAGGTAATATTTAATTATCATATGTAATTTTATCTATCTCTGAAAAAAAAATTCTTTGAGTTTTAATTTTACCTAGACAACTACTAGAATTTATTTTTAAACATTATGTTTTTCTAGTTTCATCATTAAAATTTTCAGCTAAACATCAAATTATAATTCACATGTCAATCGATTTAGAGTGCTATATAAGAACAAAAATATTGGCCAGTAGCCTGAAATAGATATGGAATTATTTTATGTGCTAATAATTATTAATAAAATAGAGTCTAAATTATTGAAGGTGCTAATAATTTTGCGTTTAATTCTTAAAATTTTTATTTTGATTAGAGAATAAATCGTTATATTTTCTCAACTTCAAATTAATTAGATGCTAATATTTTTGACATTTAAATATTTTCCATGGACCCAATGGATACCAAAAAACAAAAGGGTAAAATATTACATGCACGCAAGGTCTTGAATTTTGTCTAGCAAGTTAGTGGATAATGTTGTTGTCTGCTTCACCGAAACTATCACGTTACGTTGCAAACAACTTCTCAAAGATCTTGGGACACGTTGGACAGCGGATCAGTCGAACTCGGCGGGCACAAAAGTAGAACAACCAACATTATATTATATATATTATAAGAATGTGTTAATATGAATGAAACGAATGCATCAATTAAGTTGGGAATGTGCTTTGTCATTGTCAGCATGGTTCCTGCCGTACCAATCTAACATATAACATTCAAAATAGATTCAAAAAATTGTATTATTGGAATTTGGAAAAAACTAAATTGTCTATTTCGTCACAATTCAATTACTATTTTTGCATATACCTCACCGTTCCTATAACGATGATGAACATCCTTCCAAGTTTATATCCTTTATAAACTTAGGATTATGTGCTTTGACAATTTATCAGCTCAAGCTTTTTAGTTGAATTTGAAATTCTGGGAAGTCCACGTAATTTGGGATAGTCCACAATGACAAGCTCCTTGAGGCTAATCATATGGTCATGTTGTCCATCCAATTCAAATCAGCTTTGAAGTTTTCTCATTTCACACACATTAAGCACCCCCAAAGCAGAAAAGCCTGAATTCACAGTACCAAAGTGCTCCACCCCATCCAATCCCAGAATGCAAATGGCCTTCAGCTATTGACAACTTTCCTAAAAGAGGGAATGAATTACACCTTCCACAATTTAAGAACTTTAATGTTTGAATACGTAAAGACTAGTTTTGGAGCCAATTCAGGAGTGCATCGCTTGGATAATTCACTATTTACAGTAATTCGAGTCCGCTCGGGGGCATAGATTCTCGATAATCATCTCCTATGCATGCCCATTCGGCTGAATTGTATTGTGACTCTAGATAAGCATCAAACTGTTGATGTGTCTTTTGTTTTCCATGTTGATCTATGCATGACTTGCATTGTTTTTCAAATTTGAAATTGCAATTTCTCCTCTAAGATCAAGATGTCTAATCTCGTTGATGCTAAATCACCCGACCTCCGAAGACACCACGAACCTAGACAAAGTCTGTAGACACATCAATATTCCTGAAGGCATTGCTGTCAATTGGCCTCGGTTGCTGTCATAGTATGCTTGCCAATCCAGACACAACCCCAGATATCTCAAATTGATAAAAAGATTGTACATGCTGTTTACTAATTCTGAAAGCTCTATGATTGGATTTCCCTGAAGGCTTAGATATCGCAAATGAATTAAAGTACCCATGAAATAAAGATGGCTATATCCTCATTTAAATAAAAGTAAAAGAAAAAAACAAAAAAAACAAGTTAAAAAGAATATCAACAACACAATGAATAGTGCAACAATTCAAAAGGTTACCTTAAATGAATTCAGTCGTCTCGTCAACTTGCAAATCAAAATATATTGTCAAAGGAAGAGTAGCAACACTTTTAGGAATAAACTTGTTAGAGTCCCCATTATTATTGGAGGTCCTTCAAATTGAGATATATGTTGAATAGAACTTAAATTGTGATGTGATGATTGACAATTTAGTTTCTCACATTTCCCAATAATAAAAATTCACCTTATGATTTGGTTTCTCACATTCCCCAATATGATTTGTTGATATTTTGAAATATCTCAATGATATCCACCTTAAAAATTCAATGGAAAGCTTCATAAGCAAGATCAAGCCCCTATTAGTCAAATACCCCTCTTCCTCGGTTCAAATGCTTGAACAACAAAATGAATTCTTGCTTGCTAGTGGTATTGCCTCTGATGCAGCTAACTAAAATTGATAGATATAAAAAAATATCCATTAAATAAAGGTGTTTATATTCTTATAGTGTTATTTAAATAAAAGTAAAAAAAACAAAAAAAAAGATAAAAAGAATATAACTAATAGATCACGAGAATGAAAAATAAAAAGAAAAGAAAGATATGTTTAGTTGAAGATATAAAGTAAATAAAATAAAAATAAAGCATGCAATTAAAGGAAGAAACAAAACAAACTAATTTTGATGGTAAAATATGAGATGCAAATGAATGATGATAGGAAAAATAGAATAAGGAAAGAAAGCATAACATTTTTTGTCAAGAAAAAATACCATTTATTTTTTCTCTATGAGGATGATTAAACTAAATAAAAAAATAAAAAAAAGAATTGAGAGAAGATTAGTGTTGAGATGAAAAGGTAAATCTTTTCAAAAGAGCACAAGTTGTGCCTAAATGCAAAGGGACTTCAACTATTGACAATTTTCCCAAGAGAGGGATTGAATTGCACTTTCCACAATTTGAGAGTTTTAACGTCTGAATACGTAAAGATTGATCTTGGAGCCAATTCGGGAGTGCATCACTTGGATAATTCACTATCCATAGTAATTCGAGCCCGCTCGAGAATAGAAACTCTCGATAATCATCTCTTGCGCACGCACCATTCGGCTGATTTGTGTTGCGATTCTGGAGAAGCATCAAACTATTGAGGTGTCTTTTGCTTTCCAGATTGATCTCTGCATGACTTGCATCTGCTACATTTTCCAGATTTTGAAATGGCAATTTCTCCTTTGAGATCAAGATGTCTAATCTCATTGATGCTACAAGACACGACCTTCGAAGACATCACGATCCTAAAGGCATTGCTGTCAATTGGCCTCGGTTGTTGTCATAGTATGCTTGCCAATTCAGATGCAATCCCAAATATCTCAAATTTATCAAATGATTGAGATTATTAGACAGCCTTCCAAGGTTATTGCACTGATGAAGTTCTAGCACCTGTAGATTGTGCATGCTGATTCTGAAAGCTCTATGATTAGATTTTCCTGAAGGTTTAGATATGGCAGATGAATTAAAGTACCCATGAAATGAAAATGGTTATACCCTCATATTGTTGTTTAAATAAAAGTGAAAAAAACAAAAAAAACAAGATAAAAACAATATAATTGAGAGAGTTGTCAGTGTCAACGACAAAATGTATGACTAGTGCAACAATTCAGAAGTTTGCCTTAAATGATTTCCGTATCAATTTGCATTGCCAAATACATTGTCAATGGAAGTGTAGCAACACTTTTAGATATAGACTTTTTAGAGTCCCATTATTATTGTAGGGCTGTCCCCCAAGTGAGATATATGTATATAGAATTTAAATTGTGATGTGGTGATTGACAATTTAGTTTCTCACATTCCCCACTATGATTTGTTGATACTTTAAATATCTCAACGATATCCACCTTAAAAATTCAATTAAAAAGTTCATATATATATCCATTATATGAAGGTGTTTAATATTGTTATTTAAATAAAATTAAAACAAAAAAAACAAAAAAAACAAGATAAAAATAATATAACTAATAGAGCACGAGAGAGAAAAATAAAAAGAAAAGAAAGACATGTTTAGTTGAAGACATAAAGTCAATAAAATAAAAATAAAGCATGCAATTAAAGGAAGAAACAAAACAAATTAATTTGTATGGTAAAATATGAGATGGAAATGAATGATGGTAAGAAAAATAGAATAAGGAAATAAAGCATAATATTTTTTTGTTAAGAAAAAAAATACCCTTTATTTTTTCTCTAGGATTATTAAACTAAATAAAAAATAAAAAAGAATTGAGAGAAGATTAGTATTGAGATGAAAAGTAAAGCTTTTTGAAAGCGCACAATATAGTTGGTTGTGCATGAATTGTCACATAATGTACATGTGCTTGTGCATGAAGACCACAAGTACATCATGATCGAAGATGACAAAATACCTCTTACCCTCATCATGATTTTCATCAGAAGACAAACAAGAATCAACATGCACGTTGCTAACCACCTTTTTATGAAATTCAAGTTTTTACGAAGATTAGATTTGAGAAATCAGGATTTGAGGCAAATTCCTTGTGGTGTCACATAAGGGTCTAAACATTCAGGAACCCAATGAGAGAGCTACTAGAGAGAGGTAATTTGCACCCCTAGCTAGGTTAGTAATGGATGACTATATCGATGCAACAAACTCAAAAGATTGCCTAAACGATCTCAATCGCCTGATCAATTTGGGACATCTAGTCCTGTATTTGCAATTTTCTATTGCCAAGTGATGCGTAAAAATTAAGCGCAAATATACTAGCAAGTATACTAGACCATATCAAGTAATAAAAAGTGACTAGGATGTCGAACCCACGAGGACTGAAGATTAACAATCTTTTTCTCTAAAAGTTATTGTGAAAAATCAATCGATGAATCAACATTCAATTTATCAATTAAGAAAAAGGAAGTGAGAAAGCAAATGAAAACGGTGCTTAGTAGAGGAAAAATTGATAATAATGATGAATTATGGTCTAACTTCGTATTCCCCTATTTTCTCTCAAATAATCAATAAATCACAATTAGACTTCTAATGGAAAGGAGTTGCTTATAAATATTGATCTAAAAAACTTGAGAATCAAACTAATCCGATAAAAGTGCCATTAAAGCCGTTGAAACCACAATCAACTCTAATCTTAGTTTGAACCGAATTGCTTTAAAATGCAACTTATACACATAAATATAGTGTTAAAAAAACTTGAGAACTAATTATCTCTAATCAAAATAAAACTATGATTTCTGAAAACTCAGAACATAATAATCAAATTTTAATTGAGATGCATTAATGCACGAAGAAGAATTGTTAAATATAAATGACTCAAAATCTCGAGAACCTAACTATTCTAATCAAGATTAAGTCCAACCAGTTGAAAACTCAATCAAATTAACATAACCATGATCAGAATGCATAGAGTAAAAATCCTTCCAAATCCACAAGAAATATCAATCAAATTTGAAGTATAACGATTAGAAACCAACAATATATTACCCGGCCCGGGTTAAGCAGAACTCGGCCCGGGTAAGTACAATAAAGCTCGGTTTTGACAAGAAAAGCACACTGACCCGGCCCGGATTCTACCGAACGTGGCCCAGGTTCAGATAGAAAAAACCTTGCATCTACACTGCGCAGTCAACACGGCCCGAGCAAAGAAGCAGTATCCCGGGTTTCGAACAACTCGGCCCGGGCACAAACAACTCGGTCCGGGCTCCATCGTAAGAACAACAGCGATCCAATCGGAGATAAAGCGCGGCCCAGGTTTGATGCTACCCGGTCCGGGTTCTATGATTGCGGACTTCGTGAATCAAATTGAATTTCGGAAAAAAATTTAACAGCTAATCATGCAAAAACTTGCAAAATAATACGACATGAAGATTATCCAATATTCTAACATTAAACATGCACGAATTGCAATTTAACAGAAGTCTAATTATCCAAATAAATTGAGAAATAAGCAGGGTTCAACTTAGTTTTCCCTTAACAACAAAACTACTCCATACAAAATTGTTTTGACATCAAATCAATAATGATAAATAAGAATTTCATCAGAAATATTACTAAAGTATGCTTCTTGGAGTCCGATGATGCCTCTGTCACGAGCCTCGGTCGTGTGGTCGTCGTAGGGGTTCGCCGAAACGCCTCCAAGTTGCTTCAGAATTCAGCACTACAGAATTTTCTCTCGGAAGTTGGGTGGCTAAGGCACGCGAATTCACGAGTCAGGGGATGCGTACAAGGCCTCCAAACTGTAGTATTTATAGGGGAGAACGTCCCCCTAGGGTTGAACGCCGTTTTGAGATGTTAATTTTGTGTTCAACAAGGAGAAAATCCGAGCCGTCTGATAAGAGAACCCAACCCTGGTTATAGTGTACCCGGCTTGGGTTCTTCTGTCGCGCAAAATTCGACTCGGATTTGGTCTTACAATCGGCTCGACCCGGGTGTACAGATTACCCGGCCCGGGTTCTTCGTTAGAATCACTTTTCTGCTCTGATTTCCGTGCTCTTTCGTGACAATCGCCCTGCACCTCCAACTTGACACTTGATCAAAATACAATGAAAGTTGATAGTTTTGGACTCTAACAAATTTTGGAGAAATAATTGAAAAAATAGATGCATGTAATGGTAAAAACTACGAAAAATAATATAAAATAATGTATGAAAACATGTATAATAATGCATGCATCACCAAGCATATTGTGACAACAATTAAGATGAGTTGACAACAACCCCTTATATCCTCATTTTTAATAACTTATAAAACATTTGGGGCCTATGTAACCACTTTATCAAATGAAGATCCACAAGATTTAGTTTGTATGCATTTTCTTAACTTCACTATTGCTGCATTGGTACAGATGCATACAAATTAGTTGTTTGTATGTAATATTTTTTTAATTATGTTTTAATTTCATTTCGTCATTCAAATTTTATATTTTTTCTTCTTTAAAAGTTTTCAAATATTAAAGTTTATTAATTTTCAAAGATTAATTTTGACCCCATTTAAAAACTTTTTAGAATTACATTTTGATTAATTCAAAATTATTTTTGGTCATTTCTTAGTGTTATATTAATCTTTTATTATATATCAATATGCTCAACCATTTCTTAAAATTATGGCCATTTTAAATTTAAGTGAAATTTTAAAAGTTTTAAAATTGATATTTTATCTTGTTGAAATTTACTCTTTTAAAGATCAATATATAATCATAAAAAAATATAAAAAGATGCAATATAGGCTTTTCCAAACTTTTTTTTGTAAAAAAAGAAATCTTTAACCATTAAAAAATAAAAAAATACTCTAATAAATTACTAAAAAAGATATAAACAAATTGAAAAAAATTGACCATAAGAAAATAAAAAATTTGATTGTAATAAACTACTATAAAAAGATGAAAAACATGTTTCAATCATTCTTTTTGTAAAAAAAAAAGAGTCTAGAAAATTGCAAGACATGTTGGAGGTAATCACAACTCGTGCTCACATTAGCAACCACATACAGACATGACTCGTGTGCAAAGACTAGAGGTCCGACGTGATGCGCGCAGCTCCAAGATCTCATTGGACCTCCTATAGGAATCCATGCTTGCTCAGGCTTCTCCATGACAACAAGAGGTGCTCTTTGACGAATCATTTGCAAAGCGAGAACTTCGTCATTGACATGTTGAGCATTCAGGCAATGAAAAATATGTTGTGTTCTTGTTCAACCCTTTGACACAGATCGCCATTGAGCTTCCCAAGTTGATGATCCATCTTTATTACACATTAAGTTTCTTTTGACATGCTGACTTCTTGCATCGTTACCGGATTGCAAATGCAAACACTCTACGAGAGCCATGATTTATCATTGTGCGCTCGAAGATAAATAATGAAAAATTCTCAACATCGATCAAAAAATTAATCAATACAAAGAATACTCATTAAATGAATACAAACAATTTAGTATTAACGTTAAAAAATTCAGTACACAAATTGATCAATACAAAAAATACCCATTGAATGGAGATGGTTATATCATCATCTTGTTATTTTAACAAAAAGTAAAAAAAAAAAAACAAAACAAAAAGAATATAACTAATAAACTTTAAGAGAGCTGCCAATATGCAAGTTTGGAACATGACCGATGCAACAATCTCAGAAGGTTGCCTTGCGCATGAATTATCACCGACTATGAGTACCTCATGATCGAAAATAATAAAATACCTCATATGGAACATGACCACTGATAAGAAGTTTTATTTTTTTGTTTTTTTATTAACAAATCATTTAAGTCATCATAAAACCTTTACACATATTTTGGGTCAAAATAATTTCAAAGTTTTTCATTGTCTATACGTGCAGGCGAAGGTCCGTTTAGTCACTTTACTTCATCTTTGCTTCAGGAACCCATAATTGTTGCAGGGACATTAGAATAGGACTTAAATTGTGATGAGGTGATTGATAATTTAACTGTGAATATTTTATTTATTAAATACATTTGAACTTATTAAGAATATAAATATATAAACAATACATATATGCATATATATATACATATATATTGTATTATTGATATATAATAGCCATCAATTATATAACCTAGCCTTTAAATAATGATTACTTATGTTATAATAAATTAAATAAATTTATTATTCTACTTAAATTATAATATCATTGAAGAACGAGTTAATTAAAAATTAACTTGATAAATGAGTTACAATAAGAGAAAAAAATATCAAGATAAGCTTAGAATAATAAAACTTATATTGATAAAAAATTCCTATAGGTAATAAATTAGATCCTATTTTTTCTTTTTGCTAAGAACATGAATTATATTTGAGAATTAAGGGGACAAATTCTTGATAAAAAAAATAAAATTTTAGGAATTGAATCCCTTATTAGGCTGATTTGACAACTTGGACTCTTATTAATATGAGCTGATGAAGTTCAGTAAGAAATAGCATTATTGCTCCATTGCTAAAACATTTGGATTTAATTTACTGGTTCCAAGAAGAACAGACGTTGCAAGTGCACGTCTCTGCCAGCACTTATTCATTGCATGTTGTTATTGTTTTTTCTTCTATTAGAAGCCAAATGCCGTATCATGAAACTGGAAGCTATTTGATGCAGTTTAAAACTGATTGCAATAGATGAGTACGAATATGAAGTGCCCCGGGCCAAAGTGGGAGCTAGAAGGAAGGTCATGGCCTGCCGCATGAAAGATAGTAAGCATGATGATGAGGTAATATTTGACTGGAACTCTTATCATCTGAAGATTTCTGTCTCGAATGAATTGATAAGTAGAGTGAAAGAGATTAAGGAGAGATTTAAAGATATCACAAATGAATGGAATCGAATTAACTTAAGAGAGAAGGATGGAAAGAGAAGGAGAGTTAAAAAGTGGATGTCCAAAGAAACCACTTCCTACTTTGATGAGAATAAAACTTTTGGTAGGCAAGATGACAAGGATAATATAATCAAGTGGTTACTAGAAAGACCGAATGAAACTAATGAAGGTAGAGTTTCGGTACTTCCCATAGTTGGTATGGGCGGATTAGGGAAAACTACACTTGCACAGATGGTGTATCATGATGCAAGAGTGCATCAACACTTTGATATGAAAGCGTGGGTATGTGTTTCTCAAGAATTCAATGTTGACAATCTATTGACAAAAATTTGTAACTCTTTTAGTACGGCCACCAATAGTTATATGAGTTTAAATAAGTTTCCTGAGGCTCTTAACAGAAAGTTGAAAGGGAAAGAGTGCTTTTTGGTACTAGATGATGTTTGGAATGAAAACTTTGAGCTTTGGAAGAAATTAAGAAGTCTATTGGTTGATGTTGGGGTAGGTAAAATTTTAGTGACTACTCGGAATGAGAGTGTTGCAAAAATTATGCAAACAACTGACCCAATTAAGTTACAAATTTTGTCTTTCGAGAATTGTTGGTTGTTGTTTACAAAGATTTGTTTCGAAGCTCGGAATGATGAATTAGAACATAATTTCTTGGACATCGGCAAGAAGATGGTTGAAAAGTGTCAAGGGTTACCTTCGGCCGTCAAGGTTCTTGCAAGTTTTCTTAGTATCGAAGATGATGAAGAAGAATGGATAGAAATATTGGATAGCAAGCTATGGGAAATTGATGACAAAAATGATGGCATCTGGCCGGTTTTGAAATTGAGCTATGATAATATGCCAATAGAATTGAGACGATGCTTTTATGTACTTGTGCTTGTTTCCAAAGGATTCTCCACTTAAATAAGCAACTGTAGTTCAACAATGGATGGCAAATGGATTCCTTCACCCAAAGGAGAAAAAGATGGAAGAAGATATAGGCAATGATTATTTCAATGAATTACTGCGTAGGTCGATTCTACAACATTATAATGTTAACCGCAATAGATTTGTGATGCATGACCTTATTCACGATTTTGCACAAGACCTTGCTAAAGCTGAGTATTTATTGGTAAGCACAGACAAATTGCATGAAGATACGATTCCTAAAACAATTCGACACTTGTTCTTTTCTTCCAAGGAGAATTTCGAAATAAAGGATTTGGTGCCAATATTCGAAACAAAGCTTCATATGAGAACACTCATGTTTCATTCTGTGAGAGATTTTCCGATAAGCAATTTGATGCCTTATTTGATTCATAATTTGAGAAATCTTAGGACACTCAATTTTTGTATACATCAATTAAGGAAGAAAGAAATAACGTTGCATTTCATTGATACTCTTAGGTATTTAAGATACCTGGGTTCTAATATGCATATTGTTGATGTTCCTGAATTGGTGTACAATCTTTATTATCTTCAAACTTCAGATCTTAAGCGCAGCTCTTTTGATTTATCTTAAGCGCAGATCTTTATTATCTTTTGATTTAATATACCTGGGTTCTAATATGCATATTTTGATTTATCTTAGGTTAACTTGCTTAATTTCTCTGTGGATTCACTCTACGGTATGCCACAAGAGCTTAGGGAGCTAACCCATCTTCGAAAATTGAGACATTTTGTGGTCGGTGTTGAAACATGGAACTGCAAATTGAGACATTTTAAGGACTTCGTCAATCTTAGAGGAAAGTTGAGCATAAGTGGACCTGACAGAGTTGGTCCTTCTGATTTCACTCCTTCAGAATCTTATTTGAAACCATGAGAGGAATTGTGGCATTAGAGCTACGTTGGTATAAAGATTCAAATAATACGGTTGACTGTGACGAGAAATTGGCGGAACAGGTGTTGGAATCTCTCCAGCCGCATCCCAACATAAAAAAAAATTGATGACATTTTGCTATCCGGGTGCCATCTTGCCGCCGTGGTTGGGTTCCATCTCCAAACTGGAATTTTTATTTTTAAAATGCCCCTAGATCACATCTCTACGAATACCATGTCAGCTGCCTCGTTTAAAATCCCTTGGTATAGCAGGAATGGAAAGGGTGAAAACTGTTGGGAGTGAGTTGCTCTGTTCATCGAGTCCGGGTGTCTGACACGACTACCGCAAAAGATGCAAAGAAAAGCTGCTTCCCGTCGCTGGAGGTTTTATGTTTTCTCTGGAATCCAGGGGGTGGAGGACTCCGACGTCCCGCGCCTACGTAGACTTGGCTTCCACGACTGCCCAAAGCTACGTAGGTTCCCCCATATATCAGATCTTGATTGCCTTGTAATATGATATACACAAGTAGAACATTAAAATGAAATATAAATATGTTAAATAAACTGAATAAAAAACTTAGTAGCAAAAGATAAAAAGTAAAAAAAATATAATATGAGTTGGAACTTAGGGTCTGTATATACTAAAAGTACTTGGTATGTCCCTTTTTTTCCACAAAGCACCTTTCATTCAACCATTTGCTTTGCTGTAAGCGGCCATTGACTTAATTTATATATCACAGTCAACATTAATTAACTAATATAAAGAAGTCATTAGTTTCGGCTGTAAGTGTCCATTTGACATAGTTTTATATGGTTGCATACTTGTCATTGCTGGCGAAGATGTGATCCAAACTAATTAATATATGTGCTGCACAAGTTCACATAGTGATGTGAAAGAGGTTACTGGTGCTCTAGTGTATGTGAAAGAGGTATTAACAACCAAATGAGGCCGAAAGGATAAGTTTGAAATAAAGTGTGTGTTACATAAAGGCGGAGAGATAAATCCATTTGGACTGATAACATTCGGAACTGTCCCAACTATGAGAACATTGAAGTTTGTATCCATTAGGATTTTGCTACATCTGCCTTGAAGGTGAATGGGCATAAGAGATGATGATGCTCGAGAGATGTGAGGGGGAGAGAGAGAATGCAGAAGATGATCAGAAGGTTGGGAGGGTAGATGGATGAAGATAGGAGGAGGGGGGATTAGGGGATTCGATCAATATATAGCAACCATACGATTCTTTTTAATGACAGTAATGCATCAAGTAATCCTTTGAAGCCAAGCCGCAATGATTTAGCCATGGTAGCATTAAAATGATGATGATCGGAGCAATTCTGGTAAAACTGCTTTCTATCTGGAAGTTTCTCCACAATTACAGAGATCTTATTATCAAAGTTATGCTAGCGAGTAACCTACTCCGAATCTACCAAGCACCTCTGACAGCATTTGTCAATAGTATTAGTCAATTAAGGGAATGCTTTGTGGCCTTTAATTAATTTCATAAAAAAAATGTAAGTTGTTTTAAGAAAGGTGATACGAGATAGGAAAAGTGCTACTTTCAACATGAAAAAGAAGCATGCTGGCACATCATGGGGCCATCGAATTTCTCGTGTCCTGAGGTGCGTCATTTCTCTTTCTTTCTTAAGGAATTGAAGTAAAAAAAGGTACATAAATAGATAATTAACTCTTTTTGAAAAAAAGAAAGTAAAAAAAATACACTAGAAGTCCCCTAATAATAATATAAAAAATAAACTAAAAAAAAAGTTTGACTGAAACTTAGTTAATGCATGACTGAAACTACTCTTCTAACATGTTACTCTGCATTGTGTACCCCCTAGGCAACTAATTCCAAGCATGATATTGGGAAGAAAAGTTCCATTTATGCATGCTTTAAAGAAGTCCACATTGATTAGACACAGAGAACACGACACCGATACTAAGATATGAAGCATTTCAGAGGCCCTACTCCACATAACTAATGGCAACATCATTACAGAAGCACTGTTGCTACTTGCAGCTTTCAATTCTGAGAAGGCTTTTATCACGGTGCCTTCCAATGATTAAGCAGCTTAGTTTTTTAATAGAAGGTTGTGCACTCTATTTTTCATTTTTTTTGTTTTATTTTTTTAGTAGAAGGTTTTGCCCCTCTTTTAGTGGCGCAAAATTACTTGCGCTTTGGTACACAAATTGTTTGAAGACTCGGAATTGGTGCAATTTGGCGTTTTAAGCTAGCGGTTTAAGACGGCTAGTTTGCAACCATTTATTATTTTAATAATATAATTATACAAATATTTATTTTTTAATTACGAAAAGCTTTTTAAAGATATAACCAAACATTCTAAAAATGTTTTTACTTGAAAAAAGAATGGATTACGAAGACACTTGTCAAAACTTGTCTTATCATAGTTATTTGAATCCTTGGAAAAAAAAATTGCAAACTCTCCGGACATTGTATAATAAAAAATTGAGATAAAAGCAGTTTATTGTAGTTTTATGATGCACGAAAAATCATGCTTGAGTTAGGATATTAAATTAGCTTTTTAGGAAATCTTTGTGTTTAAGAAAGGAGTTATTCAATTTATTTTGAGAAAATTATTTTTTGAATTGTTTTTAGCTATCTGGATGAATTTATATACAAAATATGAGATTTTGGTCTAGAAAAGTTGCAAAGTAGGGATTGAGGATTTTAAGTTCCAGTAAGTTTTTAGAAACTTACTAATTTGATAGAAAAATTTAGATGTGATGTCTGGATAAAAAGTGTATTGTTGAGAATTTGAAAAGTTGTCAGATAAATTTTAATGGGTGTTTGAATAAAAAGTAAGAATTAAAGATATAATTTATTATTTTATAAAGTATAAAATTATAATAAATTAAAATATTATATATATTTAACTAAAATAATAATTTATGAAAATTATTTATATTAATATTATAATTTATGAAAAGTATTTATGTTAATATTACAATTTATTGTTTACAAAAAATAATATTATTATAATGTATTATTTCATATGTCGTTAATATTATAATTCACAAATTATTTATATTACGTTAAAGTTATTATTTTATAAACTAAATGAAAATATGTTAATAAATAAAATATTTAATTAATTAATATTTAAGATAATATTAAAATATTTTAATGAATAATATTAACATTAACTAGTAATTAATAATATTTTACTAATTAAAATATAATGAAGAATCGAAATAAAAAAAGCACAAAAAAATGTTGAACCTTGTGGCCCTGTTTGGCAACCGAACCAGGATTCCGCCTGGTTCCAGTCGGTTTCGCCAAACGACGTGATGTTTGGCGGAACCCGAAACGAAACTCAGTTCCAAAAAAAGGAGTCACGTGACCTCTTTTTTCCTTTCCCGATGAAACCAGGTACTATAGCAAGTTTTGCCTTTTTTTTTTTTTTGAAGTTGACGTGTTACTTTTTTTTTCAATTTCATTTATTCATTTACTCTTTTTATTTTTTTTCTCACACACATGTAACTCATAAAATAATTTATTTACTAAATGATAAATTATTTATTATAACATATTAATGTAATATATTTTTTACTTGTTATTTAATTAAAAAATTTTAATATTTTACTATATATAATTTATTAAAAATCTGATTTCTTGATATTTAAGTAATATATTTTTCTACGGAAATTTTTTGAACAAAATTTTTATTTTTTACTTTTGTTTTATTTATTAACAATATTTTATTTTATATTTATAATATTAATTTTTATTTCAAAATTCATCAAAAATTAATCCATCACATCTACTTTTTCCTAACACATGAACTACATTATTTCTCATCATCAAATTTCACTTCATTAAAACATAATTAGAATTATGAGAACTTGATAGAATGCCTAATTTTGTTGCCAAACGACCCTGTGAGTTCCCTTTTTGTTTGCTGCCTCCTGCATAGCAAGAAGAGTTAGGAGCTCTTTAGATTGAAGAATTTAGCTTACTCATCTTATGGTGAGGTGCTGGAAGGAGAGTCTAGCTGCTGTGAAGGTGATTCTTGGGCATGAAGAAGAACGATCTCTGCAGTTCCGACCATAAAGGTTCAGACCTTGTTAGTAACTCAGCCTACAAATAATATGGAAGCAAGGATCTAAAGAAAAAAGGGCAGAAGATCAAACCCTTCTCCTGGAAAAGTTCACAGCAGAAAAGGAAACAAAATAGGTCGGCTGATCACATTCTTGCCTTTTGTACTGATCACTTGGAGGATTTTTTTTAAGAAATCTGGTAATTTCGTGTTGGGCTTAGAGTGCTGGACCCATATGCAGTGGGCTGGGCTACGACAGAGTTTGAACAGGTTCCTTCTCCAAAACTCGAAGAATTATTTTTACTCTGTCCCAAGATCACATCTCTGCCATCACTTGGTCAGCTGCCTCGTTTAAAATGTCTTGATATAGGACGAATGGAAAGAGTGGAAACTGTTGGGCGTGAGTTGCTCTGTTCGTCGAGTCCTGCCGATGATGCGACTACAAAAGAAAAAGATGCAAAGAGAAGTAGCTTCTCGTCACTGGAGGATCTTTGTTTGTTCAAATGCCCAAAGCTATGTTAAGGCTCTTGAGAGACTCTTCATTAGTCGCTGTCCTATATTAAGGCTCCCATCTCTTCATTAGTCACTTTGCTTAGAGTGGAATCCCGAGATCCTCATCTTCAGTGATTGCTTACCGATGCTCCAAGATTTGTTCATAATCAAATTGAAGGACGACTCTTTTATTTTTCCTGATAGCCAAATCCTACGCTCAATTAAGAAGTCAAGTATTCGTTGCTGCGAGGAATTGAGGTTTATAAGGGGATTTGGCAACCTCGCTTCACTTCAGCATTTGGAGATTCGCAATTGCCGTCACCTACAGATCCCTCCGGACGAGAGCCTCCCTCCCAACGTGCAGGACGTGCAGATACATCAATCCCCATTTGCTAAGAGTTGGTACCAGCATCGAATTTGTGACGGCTCAGGCGATCTTCAGGTGAACTGAGGACATTTCCACACTTCTATTAATGAACAAGTGAAACTAATATTTACTAATTCTTCTGATTCATGCTTGCCAATGCAGATGGATCCAGTGTCTGAACAGGAGGATGATGATTATTGGGTTGAAGGGTTGTCGGTGAGTTTAACGTCCGAACATTTCATATAAAATTTCTTTGAATTCGGCTAATTTGAAAAGCTCCCGGTTGGATCTCTTTTTTTCTTCTCATGTCAACAATAGAAGAAAATGAGTAAACAAACGGCTATCAGATAGTTTATTGTTTGTCATTGTGATACATTACTTCTTATGCATATAGTGGACCTGTTAAAAGTAATTGGTCAGAATAAACAAGAAATAAACCACCATTTTATTAATTCGTCTCTTGCATGTTTATTGGTTTAGATGAATTCTGAGTCTGATCAGACACGAGGACGATCCTGCGATTGAAGCAGACATCGGCGGCTTGAACATCTGATCTTTTCATGTAAATTTTCTATTTTCATCAATTTCACCAGTTCTACTTCTCTTGTTCCTCATCGTGCTAATACCTTTCTAAAATGCTTCCCCTTGTTTTGAGTCTAATCCTGATGCTACTTATTTTGCTCTAATGAATTTACAGTGTGGTTCTTACAGAATTGTAGAACTTTACTACCTTATTTAGGCATATGCGGAGTCAAATTTGTTGCTACATATTCAAAGGCCTTCTCCCCGTGTAGCTTCATCATCACGTGCAACCAAACAAAACTGGCCAACCCACCTCCCCTAGACCCCCCTCCTCCTCCGACACTGTCAAACCCTAAACTCCTCCCCCCCTCGGCTTCTCTCTCCCCCTCTCCTCCCTAATCCGGCTGGCCCCAAGTGTAGCTGGCTGGACGTCGCTTGTCTGCACTCTCAAGTAGAACCTATCATGCCTCAAAAGATGAGGTAGTCATCCATGCAAAAGAAGTCGCCCATCCATCAAAAGATCTGAAGCTTGCTCTCCTGGGAAGGCTAGTTACCGGTGCGGGTTCGCTAGATGCTCTCAAGAATGAGCTTACGGCACTATGATCTACTGTCGCCCCCTTTCAAATCATGAAACTAGGGAACCTTACTTCATCTTCAAGTTCAAATCCGAGGAAGACAGGTTAAGTATTCTAACTCGAAGCCCCTGATCCTTTAATGGGAATTTTCTTCATGTTTCACAGGCCAAGGCCTTTTTCTGGCCACATGATGAACTATTATCTACCTACACAGTGTGGATCCAACTCTCCGGGCTATCCTATGAGTTTGGAGATGCCAGCACCATCTTGCGTATCACCAGTTTTTTGGCAAGCCGCTGAAAATTGATCAATATACCATCAAAGGAGAACGTTTCAGGTATACTACGGTATGTATTGAGCTTGATTAGGCCTTGTCGGCAAAGTGAATCTAGTTTGTCGCCGACAGGGAAGGACGGTCTCTTGCTGTACGGCACTTGGGCTCACGTTGCCGGCAACCGGGGGCGGATGTTTCTGCATCTGACCGCTCAGGGTACCCACGTGAACCGGACTGTCCAAGGTTCACTCGCCGCTAGTCAGCTCGACCTCTTGAATTGGGCCTTGGTAGCATTCCGGATTCCCTACCCTCCCTCAATCCTAACCATCCACGTACTCCTAGATTTCCCAATGGTGATCTCATGGGTGCATCAGATACCTTCTCTCTTCACGTGCCGGATTGCAGGACGAGTGAACCTATGCAGCTGTCTTCCACTACTTCGCGGACCGTTGCAGATCACGTGGGGGTCAAGTAGTAGGACAAGTTGCTACGATGATGCCACGTGAACTCTCCCCTCATCGATCGGTGATCCGGGGGTCTCCTAAGGTCTTTAATCACATTTCGGGGACAACCGCCACCCTGGCTTATTCAAACCCTAATTCCCTTTCTCCCCTCCGCCTAATCCCCTTGATGCATGCTTCTAAAAATCCTTCCTCTTCCAAACCTGTGCAGGTACATGAAGATCTAGTCGTTTAGGTTCTAGAACGCTTAACTCCCCATGAAGAGAATCAGTAGATGAGACCGAGGATGATTCAGAGGAAGTCGAGGAGGAGATTCAGGTGGACGCCTATCCGGAGCGCCGTAGTCGGAAGGCCACCACTCGTTTCTCCACTTCGTCCCCAAATTTCTCTAAAAAGAAAGGCGACAAGAAGAAAAAAGGTAAACCATCCTCCCTACATAATCACTCTAACTCTCTCCCCACCCGATGCAGGGCCCGGAGGATGCTTCAACCCCCCTTTCAAATCAAATGAAGACTCTCGTATGAAATTGTCGAGGTGCCCTCAGAAGTAAAGTTCGGGACAAGTTGAGGAACCTGATCCAGGAGCATACTCCTGATCATCATTCTGTTGGAAACTCACGCTATTAATAAGTCCTCTGAATTCATTATTAAACATCTTGGTAGCAATTGGACTGATGTTTTTAGGCTGGATCTATAATCATCACCTAGCAAATTGGTATTGCTCAAGTCTCTTTAATTAATTCCCGATCTCAACATGTGAATGTAGTCGTTACTGTAGATGACTTTTCTTTTCTCTTAACTGCTATTTATATCAGTAACTTACTTGTGAACAGAAATGAATTATGGCTATCTTTAGAAAATATGAACATAGAAGACATTCCCTAGTTAATCATGGAGCATATGAATTATATATGCCTACCTGAGGATAAGCCTGGGGGAGCCTGATAAGTGAAATAAAGGGGTGTAGTGATAACTTGCTGATTTTGGGGTCAAATTTCAGATTTTTCAATTTTTGATTTAACTCCCTAATTCACTTTCTACTGCAAGTATACAGGTCAATTATAATTTACCCAAATGTCGTATCCATAGTGATTTGACGCCTAAGACTCTCTAAACAATTTAGATTAGCCTTAACTAAAATTAAAAATCTAAGAATTTGAGAGAAAGTTAAAACCGATTTCTAAAAAGGACTAAAATGATAATTGTTTTGGGATTTTTGAAAAGTTATCTAAACTGAATTATAAAATGCTAAACTAGAGGTTCAAGGGGTTTAACTATCAATGAGGAAGGTTCTCCTATGAGTTGGGATTCATCTAACTTAATTATGGATGGAATGAAATAAGTTATCAATTAAAATTCAAATTTAATCCAACTTGAAAAAATTTTGTTTTCACAGCTTGCTTAACCTTGAACTAATCATCATATCCTCATATGATTGATTAGCTAAGTTGAATTAGAAGAGGTCCTGATTGAAATCAAGTCAACATTAGATTCAAAATTTAGTTCCTTGCTGAATTTCAATGATTTAGTGAAATCTGAAATGATAACTTTCAATTTGCACTTTGGAAAAGAGGGAAATGCTTCAATCAACTAAACACAGATGAAATCAATCCAATATTGATGCAAATGCTTCTTGGTTTATCTCTAAACTACAAGAGAATTTTAAATCAGCCTCTCAGCTGTAAATTCAAATGAAATCCACATTTTTACCAAGGGATTGAATGAAATCAGCACTTACATTTCATATGGGAATTCAACAATGTCATTGCATTCTTGGTCCATATCTGAACATCAAGATAACCTTAAAATCACTCTCAGTGATTAATGAAACCAGGGCTTTAATAATAACAAGACAGGTTCCACAATTTCAGGATTTCAGCAATCAGAAAATTCAGAAATCAGCACCTAACAACATTGAAATTCAACACATATCACTCATTGGAATTCAGATTTGCCATTGCTTTTTGGTTCATCTCTGAACAACAAAGTATCCCTAGGATTCACTTCTCAATGATTTAATGAAATCAAGGGTTTACAACAGTAAATTAGAATCCAAAGATTTAGGAAATCAGCAAAAGGAAAATCAGAAATCAGCATTCAAAAGTTTGCAATAAATCAGGGATTATAAACTTGGAAACGCCATTGCCTCTTGATTCATTTTTGAACAAGAATGAAACCATAAGTAACCTCTCAGTTATCAATTAAATCAGGGCTCAACAATGATAGAAACAGATTTGACAGAATTCAGAAATCAGATTTGGGGGAAAAAAATAGATTTCAGAATTCAAATTTCAGATTTATAATTGGATTAGAACCTAGAAACTTGGCATTGATTCTTGATTCATTTCTAAACAAGATTAGATCAAATGACAACTTCTCGGGCATTGATTCTTGATTCATTTCTGAACAAGATTAGATCAAATGATAACTTCTCAGTTGTAGCTACAATCAGGACCCTACAATGTCAAGAATCAGATTCATGTAAAACAGATTTCAAGAAATAGAATTGAAATCAGTGCAGGAATTCAGATTTGTCCTTAATCCATCCACAATTAATCTAGATTACTACCCTATCCTAGGAGACATAAGATTTAGCTCCTCATATTTACAAGGTTTAATACAAAATATAATGAAGAATAGAAGCTATTCATCCTGAAATGAGGGCTATCGACAGAAATCAGCAATGCTCCAGCTCCTTCCACTCCAATCAGCTCCAATCCTTGCTTCCTTCTTGCAATGGCCGGCCTCCCCCTAATTTCAGGATTTCTTCAGCTTATATATAATCACCCTTAGATCAGCATCCAAATATCCCATAGCCTATGATGTGAGCCAAGTGTCCAGGGCTTGAAAATATCTACTGCTGTGATAGCTTTTTGGACAGCAAAAGCAAGTGGTCTCCCCTTTTTCAGCTTCATTCACCTACAATAAGAGCCAAAACAGCAAGCATCAAAGTCTTCTAATAAGATTTAAACAAATAAGGATTAAAACAGCAAGAAAATGTCAGCTCAATTATCAAATGGGGTTTGGTGTTATGCAGAATTAAAATCCATAGTAAAAAATAATAGTTTTGAGGCCCGGAATGATAACTTTGCATATTTCATGAAATTTGTCCAAATTTGAGTGGTTCAAAGCATTAAAGGCATCAAAGGAATTAGTGTGGCAAGTGAATGAGGTCAGAAATCAAATGTGGATAAGATTTCATAGGAATGATAACTTGGGTGCCAAAAACGATAACTTGATGCCATAAAAATGATAACTTGTCATAACTTTGGTTGTGGTTGTCTAAATATGATGAAATTTGAACAGTAATGAGTTAAGACATTATTTAATAATTGCTTAATGCTTTTGTGTAGAATTGATGGTTTTGCATATCGAAATAATAGTTTTGTCCTTAAACAATAACTTGGCATTGAAAAATGATAATTTGTTCAAATGGATTGATAATTTTGCACAAGTTGAAATATGATCATCCAAATATGATTCATTCATGATGGCAATGGATTTAGGGCAGAATAATCACTGAAAATCAGTTAAATCAAAATAATGATAACTTGTGCATTTGGAGTGATAACTTGTCCTAAAAATAATAACTTGGCATAGAATTAAAATATTTATGAATTTTGACAATTCAGAGCCTCTTTGCATATGAAATCAAGTATAAAATGAGAAAGATCAACTAGTTATCACAATCCTTGCATTCCAAACATAATTGGCCAAAAGTTATGCAAAATAGGGGCTCGATATGGGTGAAATGCATCTAAAATGGGATAAAAATCTATTGTGATCAGCTAGTGATAATGCATTGACAACTTATTCCATTCCATCCATAATTAAGTTAGATGAACCCCTTTCACTTTTAAAAAATCTATTGGAGTATTTCGGAATTTTATACAAAACCAAGACTTGATTGATATAGCAACTTTCTGGATCTCAATATACTTGGTGCAATAATAGAGCACAAAATGCTAGAATTTTTTACGAACTTGATAGGGTCTTAATTAATCACCATTGGCTTCTCCCTTACCTAAATCTATCTTTAACCTCTCTCAATAGGGGTACATCTGATCACACCCCCAATTTTACTGAACACAAATAACAAATCAGACAAATCAAGATCATTCAAATATGAACCCTTTTGATTTGAGTATCAGCAGCCTAGGAAGATCGTCAAGGATATTTGGGCCAAGAGAAATGGCCATGCTACCATTAAAAGTTCCCTAGAACTCATTAAAAAACAAACATTGAAATGGAAGAGGACCAATCTTGGCAGGTTAGAGGTTATAGCCAGGAAGGTTAGGCAGGAGATCTCAATCCTATAACAAAAAGACGAATCTTTTGGACTATCTGATAATGAAATGAAAACTCTGAGATCAAAATATAATCAGCATGCAGCTTCTCTTAGGAAAATCAGTATCAAATGGTGGGCAAATCTAGAACTAATTGGATTAAAGATGGAAATAAAAAACTAAGTTCTTTCACCTTAGCACCATTATTAGGAGTAGGAGAAACCAAATAACTAAAATTAAGGATGAATATGGTACATTGATAACTGATGTTGAAGGTATTAAATTCTATTCCATCAAACAATATTTAAACTTATGGGCCATGACCCTATGCCTCTATCACACCCTAATGACCGGCCAACCTTGCCATCTCTGGATAGCTTCTGAGTTCCTACTTTGATCTCACCGATCACTAATAAAGAAAGTAAAGACTGCTTTTAGCACCTGGCACCAGGGGTTCATCATTGAGTTTTTTAGGAATTATTGGAACATAATTGGATCAGATATCTGCTCTAAAATCCAATCCTTTTTCCTTCATAATCAGTTACCGCATAGCTCTGAATTTACCTCTACCACTTTTATACCAAAGAAAACAAATACATTGACTATACCTGATTATAGGCCCATATCACTATGCAATGTAATATTCAGGCTAATTGTAAAAATCCTAGCCTTTAGACTCAAATTAACCCTTCAAACTTTAGTAGATAATACTCAAGTAGCCTTTGTCAATGGCAGATCCATCCAAGATAATCTAATGTTAGCTTAAGAAATTACCCATTCAATAACTAAAGGCAAATTAAATACATTATTCTTAAGGCTGACATGAAAAAAGTTTTTGATTGAGTCTCTTAGCATGCTGTCTATAAGGTCCTTAATCTCATGCACTTTCCTCTCAAATTCATTAACTGGATCATGACCTGCATTCAATCACCAATATTCTCCTGTAACATAAATGGGGCCCTATCCCTATAATTCAAGAGCCACAAAGGTCTAAGACAGGGTGACCCTTTATCTCCCTATCTATTCATACTGGTATCTCAAGTATTTTCCTCCTATTGAACATGTCAATAGAGGGAATATCAAACCATTCAAGATGGGAACCTTAGCTATGAGCCACCTACTCTATGCCGATGACTTATTAGTATGCGTGGCTACTACTACTTCTAATTGCTCCGAACTAAAAGAGAATTCTAAGCAATACAAAGAGCTGACCAATTAGAAAATTAATTTAAATAAATCCTCTATCTAACTTCCTCCCAAATTTTTGCTAAAAGGAAACTTTTAATAAAAAAATCCTTAAATATACCATTCGATTCCTTCCCCTTCATATATTTGGGAATTTCAATTTCATACAAATACATCAATATGAGGTCTCTCCAACATATGGAATCAAAGGCTCATAATAGATTAGATGGATGGAAGAAAAAAATCTCTCACTTAAGCTGAAAAAATCACCCTAATTCAATCTACTTTGTCCTCTATCCCAAACTATACTCTCAGCTCTACTTATATTTCTACTGGTCTTATTGAATCATTGGAATGATTAGCTAGATCCTTCCTATGGTCCTCCTCTGGTGAGAAACAAGGGATGCACCTTATTCACTAGGATACCACACTTTTGCCTAAACATAAAGGAGGATTAGGCATTAAATCAGTGGCTCATATGCAAACAGCTCTACTGCCAAAAAAGTCCTATCCATTATGAACAAATCTCAATATCTTCTTTCAAACCTGTTAACCAAGAAATATAACTTCCCTCATCCTTGGCAATACACCCTTACATAGAGAAATAATCAGGATGAAATTGGTACCAAGAAGTCTTAGTGTTGAAAACAACTTTTACATGTTATGGACAATATTAAGCTTGGACTTGGAAAGCATATTAGTAATAGTTCTACTAATGCATATTATGATCCATGGTTATTTAACATCCCACTAAGTTGCATGGCACCTATATCAATGTTTACTCTCCATTGAATACTTATATGATTACTGATCTAATGTCACATAATTTCTAGGATGCTGAGATTCTTACAAATTGCTTTTCACCATGCTTGCTGGATAAGATTCTATCTATTAAATTGTTTGCTTTCCCCAATGAGGATACAAGAGTATTCCAATTGCTAAATCAATTTATAACTTCATTAGTAGGCCACTCATGCCACCACAGTATGCAGGATGGCCTCTCTGGAGAAAAATTTGGCGCATCAAGGTTCCACCTAAGATCCATGTCTTTCTTTGGAAGTTGGCACATAAGAGACTCCCCACCAAGCACATTCTTACCAGATTTATTTCCTCTGCTAATCCTATCCGCTCTCTCTACGGTACTAGCATTGAAACAAATGTTCATCTATTTTTTGAATGCCCTATTTCCATTCATGTCTGGGACTTGTTCCAATCCAAAACAGATTACACCTTCCAATTTTTTCTTTAGTGGAGGGATGGAGACTAGGTTCTGGAAGGACAAGATCTTCTCGACCCCTCCTCTTGGACTAGTCTACAATCCTTATTTGCCTTAACATTGTGGGGTATATGGAAGATGATGAATGATGCATACTTTAACTCCAACTACGCAACCATTGTTGCGGTTTGTTCGCGGGTCCTAGCCTTCTATATGAGTTACACACACTCAACATTTCTAAGGGGACTTCCCCAACAAATCAGATTTTGGTTTCTTGGGAGCCCCCACTCCAGTCCTAGTTCAAGTTGAACACGGTCAGCTCCTTGTGATCAACACGAGAGTGGAGGAGCATGCTATATTATGAGAGACGCTAATACTATTTCTATTTGTGCAGGGGCACTTCCATATCATTGTAACACAGCTCTGGAAGTGGAGATGTGGGCAATTCGTGCATGTTTGCAACAATGCGTGAATCTTGGAATTGGAAAACTGATTTTGGAAATCGACTCATCTACAGTCGTGGCAATCATCAATAAGAACTCCCTCTGTCCTTGGCGCCTCAAGAATGTATTCAACGACATTTTAATGTTTATTTCTAAGATTCTGCCCTTTAGTTGTATCTATGCAAACTGAAGATATAATGTTGAGGCAAATACCTTGGCATCTTTTGGTTGCAGATCGTCTAGCGATCTTTTTCGGGTGGACATTCTACCTTCAGGTGTCCCCAATAATTTGTATACGGACTCTATTGAGTAATTAATGCATCATCATTTCCATTTAAAAAAAAGTGCAACCAAAACACAAGCAGGCGAGGGCAATTTTACTTCTTAATGCATGAACGAAATTACTTATTCAACATGCTACTCTGCATTGTGCACCCACAGGCAACTAATTCCAAGCATGAAGGAAGCAGAATTATTTTATTTAGCCTTTTGGAAAAGATGATACTTTCTTTTGGTCAGAACATAATAGTTTATTAATGGTTGTGAACTCTATTTTTCGATTTTGCATTGTTTTGTTTCATAGGTAGAAGGCTGTGCCCTCCTTTGGTGGACAAAATTACTTGCACTTTGGAACACTAATTGTTTGCAGACTTGCAATTGGTGCAATTTGGCGTCTCCATTTCTATTCTAATCTGTGAACAGGGCTAGTTTGCAAAGTATAATTATGCGAAGTGTTTATTTTTGTAATTAAGCAAAGTATTTTTTTTGTAATTATGCAAAGTATTTATTTTTGTAATTACAAAAGCTTTTTAAATATATAAACGAACATTCTAAACATGTATTTATTTGCCCTGAAAAAAGAATGCACTAAGAAACTTTTCAAAATGTGTCTGATCATAGTTTTTTTGAAACGTTAGAAAAAATTGCAAACTGTCCGTACATTGTATAAAGAAAAATAAGAAAAATACATTTGAAGGTAAGAAAAAATCCTAGAACTAGACATGTTGAGAAACAAAAAGAATGCAAAACTCTTGAACTTACATTTCAAGGCTGCAAAAAACATTTTGAATATATTAATTTAGCCACCAACTACTAGAAGATAAATTGATTTATCAATTGTTGTGCACTTGATGTATTTTAACTGACTGTGTTCAAAATATCTAGAACGCCGATTTTGGATGACTCAAATACATCCTAAATAAAAGACAGCAACAACAACAATAATAAAACCTTATCTTATTAGGTGGGATCGGTTACATGGATCATACGACGCCATTCCGCTCTATTAGTAACCAAATCTTTCGGTATATTATTCACCAATAGATCTTGCTTTATTAGTTCGCCAAGTATCCGCCTTGGCCTCCCTCTCCCTCTTTTAATCGGACTCCAGATTATTTGATCTACTCTTCTTACTGGCGCATCTAATGGTCTTCTCTGAACATGACCAAACCATCTCAAACGATTCTCTACCATTTTCTCACTAATAGGAGCCACTCCGACTCGTTCACGTATATGGTCATTCCTAATCTTATCTAATCTTGTATGACCACACATCCATGTCAACATCCTCATTTCGGCTACCCCCATTTTACGTTCACGTTGTCCTTTCATAGCCCAACATTCACTACCATATAACACTGCTGACCTTATAGCAGTACGATAGAATTTTCCTTTAACTTTATTGGGTACTTTTCTATCACAAAGAACTCCAGTGACTTTCCTCCACTTACACCAACCAGCTTGAATTCTATGATTAACATCGTCATCAATCTCACCATCTTGTCTTACAATTGATCCTAAATATTTAAACTTTGTCACTTGAGGAATTATATCCTCCCCTAGCCTAACTTTCAAATCGTCTCTAAGTTGTTTATTTGTGAAATTACTATGCATATATTCTGTTTTATTCCTACTTAAACGAAAATCTTTTGAATCCAACGTATTTCTCCATATTTCCAATTTTGTATTAATCTCTTCTCTTGAATCCGCTAAAAGTACTATATCATCCGCAAATAGCATGCACTTAGGTACCTCATCTGTGATACTCTCGGTTATAGCATCGATAACTAAGTTAAATAGATACGGGCTTAAAGCTGATCCTTGATGTAGGCCAATTCCTATAGGAAATTCATTTGTCTCATCTCCGGGTGTCCTAACCCTAGTCAATGCCCCATCGTACATATTGTATATTACCTTAATGTAGGCAACACTCACCCTCTTCTTTTGCAAGGCTTTCTAAAGTACATCCATCGGTACCCGTTCATACGCCTTCTCTAAGTCAATGAAAGCCATATGTAAGTCTCTTCTCCTACTTCGATACTTCTCCATCATCCCCCTTAGTAAATAAATCGCCTCTGTAGTGGATCTTTCTGCCATGAACCCAAATTGTCTCTCAGAAATACTAGTCTCCATTCTCAATCTATGCTCAATCACTTTTTCCCATAATTTCATTGTGTGACTCATAAGTTTAATCCCTCTATAATTTGCACAAATCTGAATATCCCCTTTATTTTTGTAAATAGGAACTAATGTACTTAATCTCCAATCATCAGGCATCTTTTTTTACCGTAAAATCTCATTAAATAGTTTACATAACCACAACACACATTTTTCTCCTAAACATTTCCAAACTTCAATCGGTATACCATCCGGTCCAACGACTTTACCATTCTCCATTTTCTTAAGAGCTTCGCTAACCTCCGAGACTCTAATTCTACGATAAAATGACATATTAAGCTCACATTCGATAACTGTCAAGTCCTCCAAATCACAACGAAAACCTTCACATCCATCATTAAATAGCTTATAGAAATACTCTTCCCATCTGTTCTTAATATCTACTTCAGTAACTAAAACCTTGCCAACTTCATTTTTTATGCATCTTACTTGATCCAAATCTCTCGACTCATTCTCTTTATTCCTTGCAATCTTGTAAATCATTTGTTCATCAGCCTTTGTCCCTAACTCCTTATAAAACTCTCATATTCTTTAGCACGAGCATCACTAACTATCTTCTTAGCCTCCCTTTTCGTCAAACGATATTTTTCTCAATTGTCAGAACTATTGTCCAAGTGTATCGCCTTGAAACAATTCTTCTTATTACGCACCTTTTCTTGGACCTCCTTATTCCACCACCAAGTCTCCTTATCTCGTGGTCCAAAACCTTTTGATTCTCCTAAAATGGCTTTAGCAACCATTTCAACCTTTTTTGCCACATTCTCCCACATGATACTAGCATCTCCTTCTAACTCTCACACACTTCAGATCTTCGTATTGGTCAATTTGTAAATTCTTCATATCTTCATTCCACCACCATCCGAAATAAAAGACAGATTGGTCAATTTTTCTTTTCACGTTACTTTCAGATCTTCATTTTCTTCTAAGCGCATGCTTTAACATATTTATTTAATAGAAATAAAAAAGTTCACAAGAAAATATTTAGCTAAATAAAAATCATATTGTTGGTATGTCCATACGAGAGTTGAGATCTGTATTTACTGCTCGCATGAGATCTGTATTTTATATCGTTGTTAGTGTTTTTTTTTTATCTTTTTTCCTTCTATTATGAAACGTACATTTTGTCACTAAGCACCCATTTGATGCAGTTTAAAACTGATTGCATACTTGTCATTGCTTCGAAGATGTGATAGCATCTGATTAACATATATCGCACAAGCTTTTACTCTTTGCATGTTTTCTCACATTTGCATGCACAACACGACATACACATACATCACAGAACTAATTAATAAAATTAGAGTATCGTCGCTAATCAGCACATTGACTTCCAAGTCTAGGATTTATTTGAAGTACAAAACCAGCAACTTCTTGGACAAAACCAGCAACTTCTTCATTACAAGATCACGAGTTATTGATTACAAAACTATCCCAACTTCAGACGAATCAGAACACCCCTCAAACATGGCCATGGCAGTTCTCACTTCCCTCGTAAAGAGGATCTCGTCCTTGGTCCCACAGGCTTTCTCGTCTTCCTCGGCTGAGCAGCAGCTCCACGATTTGGCAGACACCATGAAGAGGATCCACGCCGTGCTTGAAGATGCGGAAGAGAAGGATATAAGCGACAAGTCCGAGCAGCTTCGCCTGAGAGAGCTCAAAGAGGTGGCATATGATGCAGAGGATGCAATAGACGAGTACGAATATGAAGTGCTTCGGGCCAAAGTGGAAGCTAGAAAGAAGGTCATGGCTTGCCGCATGAACGATACTAAGCATGCGGATGAGGTAATATTTGACTGGAACTCTTATCATCCAAGGATTTCTGTCTCAAATGAATTGACAAGTACAGTGAACGAGATTCGGGAGAGATTTAAAGAGATCACAGAAGAATGGAATCGCATTAGCTTAAGAGAGAGAGATGGAAAGAGAAGGAGAGTTAAAAAGTGGAAGCCCATAGAAACCACTTCCTGCTTCGATGATGATAAAACTTTTGGAAGGCAAGGCGACAAGGAAAATATAATTAAGTGGTTACTCGAAAGACCGTGCCAATCTAATGAAGGTAGAGTTTCAGTTCTTCCCATACTTGGTATGGGTGGAATAGGCAAAACTACACTTGCACAGATGGTGTATCATGATCCAAGAGTGTATCAACACTTTGGTCTCAAAGGATGGATATGTGTTTCAGAAGACTTCATTGTTGAAAATCTGTTCACAAGAATTTGTGCCTCTTTCGACATGGTTGTGAATAGTAATACGAGTTTCAATAAGAATCATGATACTCTCAAGCGAAAATTGAAATGGAAGGAATTCTTTTTAGTGCTGGATGATGTTTGGAATGAAAGCTTAGAGCTTTGGATTTCATTAAGAAGTCTCCTGGTTGATGTTGGTGTAGGTAAAATTTTAGTCACCACCAGAAATGAGAGTGCTGCAAAAATTATGCAAACAACAGACCCATTAAAGTTGCAAATTTTATCTTTCGATAATTGCTGGTCGTTGTTTTCAAAGATTTGTTTTGAAGGCCGACATTATGAACTAAATCAAAATGTTTTGGATATCAGTAAGAAGATCATTGAAAAGTGTGGAGGGTTACCTTTGGCCGTCAAGGTTCTTGCAAGTTTTCTTAGTATTGAAGATGATGAAGAGGCATGGATAGAAATATTGGATAGCAAGCTGTGGGAATTTGGTGATGAAAATAATGGCATCTTGCCGGCTTTAAAATTGAGCTATGATCATATGCCAACAGAATTGAAACCGTGCTTTATGTACTTATGCTTGTTCCCAAAGAATTCTCCACTTAAACAAGCAACTATAGTTCAACAATGGATGGCACAGGGATTCCTTCGACCAAAGGGGAGGAAGAAGGAAGAAGATATAGGCAATGACTATTTCAAAGAACTGTTGCATAGATCGATTCTACAGTATCATGTTGATGACCGCAGAAGTTTTGTGATGCATGACCTTATTCACGATTTAGCACAAGACATGGCTAAAGATGAGTATTTATTGATAAGCACGGACAAATTACATGATCACATGATGCCAAAAACAATTCGGCACATGTCCATTTTTGTCAAGGAGAAATTCAAAACGAAAGATTTGGAGCCATTATTAGAAACGAAGCTTCATCTAAGAACGCTCATGTTTCATTCCGTGAGAGATTTTCCTATTAGCAAGTCGATGTCTTATTTAATGAATAATTTGAGAAATCTTAGGACACTCAATTTTCGTAGACATGAATTGAGGAACGAAGATATAACCTTGGATTTCATTGATACTATCAAGCACTTAAGATATCTGGGTTCTAATATGCATATTGCTGATATTCCTGAATCTGTGTACAATCTTTATTATCTTCAAACGTTAGATCTTAAGTACAGCTCCTTTGACTTATCCAATCGTATTGGAGACTTAGTTAACTTGCGTAATTTCTCTGGGCGTTCACGATACGGAATGCCACATGAGGTTATGGAGCTAACCCACCTTCGAAAATTGAGACATTTTGTGGTCGGTGCTGAAACATGGAAGTGCCAATTGAGACATTTGAAGGACTTGGTCGACCTTAGAGGAAAGTTGCATGTAAGTGGACTTGAGACGGTTGGCCCTTGTGATTTTACTCCTTCAGAATCTTATTTGAAGGCCATGAGAGGAATTGTGGAATTAGCGTTATGTTGGGATGAAGATTATACGGTTGACTGTGATGAGAAATTGGCGGAACAGATGTTGGAATGTCTCCGTCCGCATTCCAACATCAAAAGTTTGGGTATACATTACTATCCAGGTACCATCCTGCCGATGTGGTTGGATTCCGTCTCCAAACTGGAAGAATTACATTTAGTCTGTCCCAAGATCGAATCTCTGCCATCACTTGGTCAGCTGCCTCGTTTAAAGCTTCTTTATATAGGACGACTGGAAAGAGTGGGAACTGTTGGGCGCGAGTTGCTCTGTTCGGTGAGTCCTGCTGTTGATAGAAATAGAGAAGAAGATGCAAAGAGCTACGTAGTCTCTCCATGCCTTCGTAGTCTTTGTTTCATTAAATGCCCAAAGCTACGTAGGTTCCCGCATCTACCTGCTCTTGAGAGCCTCTTCATTAGTGGATGTCCTGTAATAAGGCTCCCGTCACTCCCTTCAGTCACTAAATTAACACTTTGCATGGAGTGGAATCCCGAGATCCTGATACTTAGCGACTACTTACCAATGCTCCGAGATTTGTTAATAGTCAATCTCCATTTGAAGGATGGCTCTTTTATTTTTCACGATAGCCAACTCCTACGCTCAATTAAGAAGTTAAGTATTCGTTGCTGCAAGAAATTAAGGTCTATTGTGGGATTTGGCAACCTCGTTTCACTTCAGCATTTGGAGATCCGCAATTGTCGTCACCTACAGATCCCTCCGGACGAGCGCCTCCCTCCCAACGTGCAGGACGTGCAGATACATCGATCTCCATTTGTTAAGATTTGGTACCACTACCAGCATCAAATCTGGGACGGCTCAGGTGATCTTCAGGTGAAATGAGAAGACGTCCACGCTTTTTAGTAATTAAACATGCAAACAACAAAAGTAAAATTTATATCAACTACTACTCATTTATGTTTGTCAACGCAGATGCATCCAGAGTCTGAGCCGGAGGATGACTTTTATGGGTTCGAAGGGATGTCGGTGAGTTGAACGTCTGAACTTTTTTCATATGAAATTTCTTCGGATTTAGCTGAATTGATCAGCTCCTGAGGGAATCCCTTTTTGCTTATCAAGACAGCAAAAAGAAGAACAAAACAACAGTGCCTTGAACAACAAAACAAGTGAACTAACATTTTTTAATTCGTCTCTTTTTAATATTTATTAATGCAGATGAATTCGGAGTCTGAGCAAGATGAGGACGATTCTGTAATTGAAGCAGACATCAGTGCCTTGAACACTTGATCTTTGTCGTGTAAATTTGCGTGGGTTTCAGCTCTGCTTCTTTTCTTTATCACGTGAATACATTTTCTCATGTTCTTCCTCTGGTTTGCATCTAATCTTGATGGGCTTACTTGCCTATAATTATTACTGTTCGTTATATGTTTCTTTATCACTTTTTGCAAATGAAGTGAGAGACTATCGCTGGAAAATTCCTATTGTGCATGTTCGTGAATGCAGATGGAGTGGAGTCTGAGAAGGAGAATGGTGCGAGTTGAAAAACGCATAGTTTCGTAGCCTGAACTAGACTTTCATCAACTACAATCATCTAACTCAAGTAGAGGAAAAAAATAACTACACAGGCCACGTTTGGCTATGGGAGCAGTGGCGGCCAGAAGAAATCATTATTGAGTTCACTAAAATAATAAATATTAACATTAAAAATATTTTATTAAATTTTTAAATATTATTTATAAGAATATCATATAATTATCTATCCATATCTTATGTGAATGGACATTAGCAAGCAAATGAATGAAAAATATATTTCAATTAAAAAATAAAGATTTATAATATTAAAATGTTTGAGATGATTATTCTAAAATCATTTTTTTGGGTTTGCATATTTTTTACTTCCATATTGAAAAATTAGATAGAAGTTAAATAAAAAATTATGTCAAAATATTAAAAATATAACATAATAAAATACTTTAAGTAATTAGTGTAAAAAGTAGTTAAAGAATTAATAAGACACATTATAAAGAAAAAATGGAGTGGGAACTCGATCTCAAGTCAAATGGAGGAATGGGGACATGCAGCAACCACTGACCCAATAAAGTACTTATAACATATGCAATACGTTATTACATTCCAGTGGCTGCACCTGCCTTACCTTTCAATGGGAGCCACGGCTGAACGATAGATTAGTTCTAGAAAAATTGATGTGATAAAAAATAAATATGATAGATTAATTTTAGTGGGGTGTTTTCATAAAAATAAATATTATAAATATAAAATATAATTTTCTAATAAAATAAAAATAAAAGTGTAAATTAAAATTTTTATTAAAAATTAGTTTAAAATATATTATTTAATTATAAAAAATTTAAATAATTTATATTTAATAAAATATTAATTTTTAAACAAAATAGTAAGTAATAATTAATATTATATTTAATCATTTATTATAAGTAATTTATATGTAATAAATAATTTCTTTTATATAAGAAATGTAAAAAGAAGAAAAATTATAAAAGAAAAAAAAGATTGCAAAATAAAAAAAAAAAGAGTCATGAAAAAAACACCCACTAAAAATTATTTTTAACTTAAACACCCACTAAAAATTAATACATTATATATACTTTTTCTATCACATCAACTTTCTGATTTCATCATTATATTTCACTCCATCCAACCACACAAAACTAATCTATCAATTCGAATATTCACGAAAAATTTTAGAGAAATTACAATTTCATTTTCAATCGCAGCCTAAAATATTAATTAGGCATCAATATTGTGAAGTTGTAATATCCTATTTACCTAATGGACCAAAATTGTAACAACCCAATTTTTAAATATAAATATTTAAATCATTTGAAGGAAATCACAAGAAACCCTATGCTAAAATCTATAAAAAGCCTCTAAACCCTCTCTATCCTCTCTTTGCTTATTTCTTCCACGGTGACTGTTGCAACCTAAGAAGAGAAAAAATAAAAGAGGAGAACGAGAAAGAAAAAGAGAACATGGACAAGGGAAAGAGGATGAACATTAAGAAAAAATGAGATTATAGATATGTAAAGGGGATCTAACCCCTCTCTCCCATCTCAATGATATTTGAACACCCGATTCTTGATTGAGAGATTGCATTGATAGAATCACTAAATCTGAGTGATATTTATGTCTAGATCTATGTGCTTGGATTCATATTAGATTGTCATGATTAGATCTATGTGTTCTTTATGCCCGAAATCTTCTTTAAATGAATTTGGGGAAAACTCCTAAATCTTGATAATTAATGAAAATTAAATGTTTTAATATGTTCTATGATGCATAAATGCTAAGAGATCATATTTGCAATTTTTATGATGTTTTAAATTATTTTTATTGGAGCTTTAATCTCAAAAGTTGAGAATTTCGAGTGAAAAATCGAAGTTCCAAGACACTGGCACGGTGTGCAAGGTCTCGAAATGGTCGGCCTAAATGATTGAAAAGCTCTCGACCACGATTGTGAAAATATAGTAATGAACGTGAAGGAGCCAAGCACGGCCATGACCGACTAGGTCACGACTGGGAGCGAGATGCAAGTCCAAAATTGGATGTTCATGGCCGTTCCCAAAGGAGCACAGCCATGACCATGACCAGCATGACCGTCACACACTCAGTCACGATCGTGATCATAAGTGGATGAATTACAGAGCCAACGGTCATAGCGTGACGCCCTTGTCACGGTCGTGATGCCCTTGTCATGGTCGTGATGGATCGGAAATGAACCCCAAGTTATTTAAAGTATATTTTCAAAGTATTCATACAATGTATTGATGTTTGCTGAATGTATATGACACTTAGATACATGAAATGCATGTTCACCCATAATTAGGATAAAAGATCAATAATGATTGATGTATTGCAAAGCATAATGCATCTAAAGTTGAAGAACATCCTTATCACTTATCAATGGTAGGAAGCAAAGTCATGTACCTATGTATAATACTTCAAGGGGATCTAAGCCCGCGAAGTAAAATCCTATATTTGTGTAAGTACTTCTCAATGAGCAAAGTTCCTCATCAGAAAATGTGTGTTTCTTAAAATAAAGTCTCTCACTATTGTGATGTACATATTTATGTTGCCTATATAGCTAGCCAATGTGATGATGTTGACATGATTCTCCAAATATTTTAATATCAATTATATTATAAGATAAAATAAGAATTAAAGTGAAGCTTAACTTCAAAGTATCTTATAATAAATAAAGTTAAGATTATGATGAAGTAAAGATAGAAAATAAAATTCTACACTTATGTATGTACTTTAAGGGGACATAAGCCTAAGAAGTAAACTTTCGTATCTATGTATGTATTTTTCAACATCATAAAGTGTGTGTATTCTTAAAAATGATTAAAAATAAAGTCCCTCACTATTATGATGTGTGTGTTCTTAAGATATGACTTATAATATGGAATAAAAGTCAAGATAGTATTATGTGATAAAGATGAAGGATGAAGATGAACGTGAAGAATCACATAATAGAGAAAGAAAGAAAAATGAAAGAAGATCAAATGATTATAAAGCAATCTTAAGAAAATGTAAAGTATAAAAAAGTCAAAAAGTCAGTAAGAGACTTTATTCCTAGTCATGACATGACAATAAAAAATGAAATGTTAAGTTATGATTATTTATTAATGAATGTTTTTTCTGTATGATACTTGTAGATGATGGATCTGAAGTTAAACAAGTATGATGTTATAATTATGTTCATGAATGTTATATGAAGAGTAAATGTAAATATGATGTAATGTCATGTAAGATTCATGATATAGTTCATGTCCATATGTTAAATTGTTATTATGAGTATTATCATGTGATAAGATAGCATGGCATACGCGACCTTACATACTCTAATTGGACATGATTAAGTGATGGATGGCAGATCATGTTCATGACAAAGTGTTGTACATGCTTAGTTCTAATAAGTTATAGTTGAACATTAACGTTATGTACTGAAGTCTTTAGTTATTTGAGATCCCATGAATTATTAGTTGAAAAAAGATTTTATATGATTAAAATAAAGTTTTATTATTATGAATTTCAGTTGAATGTTAAACTTTCAATGTGAAATGATGTATGACGACCGAACTAACGATGTGAAACTCTTTTAAATGTCTAAAATTTTTAAGGTGAATTTTGAATCATTATAAAGATGTCCCAAAAGTAAAAGGATGTCAGAGTGCATCAAGTAGCATTAGAATTAGTTGGAGGGTAAATCTATCTTTTTAGTATTGAGTTAAAAGCGTTTCTGAAAGGCTACATTGTTTTTTACAGCCAGGTTGTTGGATCTGTTCAAGGCTTCAAGCCTTGACTGGAATAATTAATTTAGAGATTACTTTCTCACGCCACTTGGATTTATTAATGGGCGTAAAGTACTGAATTAACTCATAGATGCACCTACCATACAGAATGATTGGATGGCATATTTCATATTTTTAAACAAAAAGAAGTTAATAGAGGTGATCTTATCTGACCATTTAAATTAAATTAATTTAAATAGAAGCAACATAGTTCAAATCAATAATATGAACTGATATTTTATATTAACATAAAGTGTTACACACTTTATTAGGGTGGGTTCTATTTGTCAATCATGAATAAATTACATTATGAATATTATTAAATCCTATACACAGTGTGCACTAAAAAAAATGCCATGTGGCAAGGGACAATAATTGTTAATATAGATATTAATATATGTTAGCATACACCTTTAAATCATTTTCAAAGGACAAAAAATTCGTTGGTCATACTCATGTCAGTAAAAGTGTAAATTAGCATAAAATTATATGTTGACATAAATCTAAGGGTGCGTTCGGTGCATTGTCATTGAACATTACTTAGCAATGTAAATTGTCTCTCAAAAAGATTATTACTTGTTAAATTGTCAACAATGTATAATTTAGTATGCATAAGTAATCTATCAGGCAATCCATATTAATTATTTATAAGAAAATATAGATTTATGAATTAATATATAGTTTTTACCAATATACCCCTAATCAAAAGAATTATGTTTAGATATATAAATTAATTTTAACTTCGTAAAATTAAATCACAAATATATATTCTCATCCATAAAATTAAAATTTATAAAATAATTAATATACTTTTAAAATATGATAATAATATAGTCATAATAATTATAATATTTATTTGATTAATTTTATCATTTATTTAATTATTATTATAATTTATTCAATGTGTTTTAGAATTTATTTAAATAAAATTGTAAAGGACAAATGTGAAAAGTAAAATTTAAAAGATTGCAACTTATGTGGTAATGTGAATTGCCTATCCTCCCATGTCACTTCATAGGCAATGTGGATTACCTGGGTAATGCAGATTACCCATTATCTATCACAAGTGAACAAAGTGATGTGGTGGGCCCAAGTAATTTAATACAACATTACCTGATAATTCACAAAAATTACCTCTAGAGAAACGCCCCCTAAATTTTTGCCAATGGATAATTGTCTGGTAACATAGAATAATATTTTGTTGGTAATGCTCATGGTATATGTCATCATACACATATTATTTTCAATAGACAAATTTTCCGCGGACTATTTGTGCTAGAAAAGTTCTAATCTAACAAATAGTTTGTTAAAAAAATCAAACTTTAATAAGAAAATTTAGTTAATGATTGATAATTGTTACCCTTTGATATTTCTCTAAATCATAACTAAACTAACCTAACATCTAATTTGTTGGATAAATCAAATTTTAATAAGCATATATTAATTAGTAGTTGATGATGATTGTCGCTTAATATTTGTTCAAATCATAACTCAATTATCAGAATAAATATTATTTTCTTAGTATTTAGTACTAATCAAAGAATAATACAAAAAATTAAGTAAAACTTCATATGATCAAAGTACATAAGATGCCATTACAAGGCTTAATACTTAGAATTTGAACAATCCAAATTTCAAACTTCATATATTACATGTTATTATAAACATTTCATACATATGCTTCACTAGCAAAACTTTTATGAAAGAATTCTTCTAAACCAAGACTCATGTGTCATCCAATTACAAATAATCTTCATTCAATAACTTGTATTTCTTCCTTCACACACAATTCATATTCATCATTCTATTGTGGTTTGGAGTGGTGCCTCTTCCGTCCTGTTGGCGATAAGGATACCTGGTCGTCGTCGCCCAAAAGAGGTGTTGTGTTATGAGCGCCACACTTGTTGCCCGAGCTGATCTGTGTCATGGATGAGCTGATTGGCCATCATGATGGGAGAAAGTTAAGTCAACGTCCTCGTTGCGCAATCTATATTGACTCATGATATGTGTTTTTCACATAATGAAAGTCTTCATGCGAAGTTGACTTTCTTAAAACACATCTTAATACGTGAAGAGGGTAGCTACGTACGTATAAGCACACAACCATATTTGTGTTTTGCCCATTAATATCCAAAGTTCGAGTTGTTATGTGCTCCAATAATTGCTTCCTGTTTTGATAATCAATATCATTTAATTGTCTTATATGAATTAACTTAATCCTTTAATTAATAATAATAATAAGTGCTTAATGTGCATGGCAGTAGAAAGAAATTTTCATGTAGCATAATTTTTTATTTTCACATGACATAGAATTCATATAAATGGATAATCAAATAAGATGCATATTCGTAAGTAATACAACAATCACACTTAGTTATAAAAAAAGTTTAAAAATTTTTAGTTCAAAACATTCTTTTTTTATCTCTCCGTGTCTTCTTAATTATGATTTTTTTTTAAAAAATAAAAAGAAAATTAGTGAATCTAATGGGCCTGAAGCCCTCAGCCCGTTTCTAATACTGCGAGCGGATTGATTTTTTTTTTTATGCTCACTGTTTCTTTTAATGCCGTTGCAATTTCACGAAATAAAAATAATTGTGCTATAAACGCATGGCAGTTTATATTTATGGATAGGCGTAAAAATATTTCAATTACCGAGAAAAAATTCGTTGAACTAATAAATCTATTCATAATCAAATATTAAAATAAAAAATCTGAATACATTAAATGAACTTTTATCATAACAAAATTGATCTGTTAAAACTAAGATTCCATCCAAAAAAGTTATTAAAACCCGTCAAAACTATTTTTTATTATATGATTAGTTCACAAGTCATTATTTCCCAATTATTAATATAGATAGTTTTATATAAGTTAATGTTATTTTAATGCTAAGTCTTATATTTATTCATAAAATTAAATAGATTTATATTTTTTTGCTTAATTATCTGATTTTTTTTCTAAAAGATATTGTTGTACTAAAATAGAGTTTCAAAAATATTATCTGATCCATTAGAGGGTAAATTTTTAATATTAAAAATCCATCGAATTTTTTAATATTACATTATATTTATATTGAGGTAATTTAACTTCAAAAGCAGCCCAAGAATAGGCTCCACCCAACATGGTGTGCTATTATTATTATTATTATTATTATTATTATTATTATTATTATTATTATTATTATTATTATTATTATTATTATTATTATTATTATTATTATTATTATTATTATTATTATTATTATTATTATTATTATTATTAGGGCGAGTGCAAAAAATATGATGGCACCAACAGTTGAACTTACGACTTGTTCAGGAATATAAAAAACAACAACCCACTGACGTTACTTAAGGAGGGCCAAGTTCAATTTCTAATCACAAATTTGTAAATTACTATATATGAATAAAGAAAATTTAAAATTTTAGGGGGCCAGGACCCCCTCACCCACAACGAACGTGGGTCCGGCCTTGCGTGTTTTTTAAGACATTGAAAATGTTAATTTTACTCTTACACCTTTAATACAAAAAATATTATCAAGAGAATAATTTTGTGTAAAATATTATTATTAAACAATACTTAATTACAAATATTGATTTTTTTTTAATTTTTAAGATGCTTTTATTTTAACAAGAAATGAAGGGCAAACTGAGATTGAAATTATTAAAAATTAATGATAATATGAATGGAATTTAACGCAAGAATTCAATGTTAAACTTACAATAGAAAATAAAATTTATATTTTAAAGCTAGAGGTAGAAAAAAGGTTTTGGGTTAAAGAAAATAAACCATATTTAAAACAAAAAAAAAAGAAACACAATGTCGTATGTAGGCCCATAGTCCACACCCTCGGCCCCAATACCACGGTGCAACACTCGCGTGTGGTATTGGGCCTGCACCAATTATTGGGCTTGGCTTAAGTGCAGTTTCTGTTTCAGAATAGTAGCTTTATTTTTTTTTTTAAAAAATTCCAAGTTCAAATATTCCAGGGCATAAAAAAGGATGAGGATTAATTTAGTATAACAATGAAAATATTGATTAAATAAAATAATATTTAAATTATAAAAAATTATATGTCACAGTTTTTAATTTCACAAAGAAAGTAGTCTATTATCATTTAATTTTAAAGCAATTAAAATTGAGAAGATTCATGTATGCCTTTATTTTTCACAATGAATTTATTTTACTAACTAATTTTAACACACATATAGAATGTTATGGAAACATACCATTCACATTTATTTACTAAACAAAAAAGATTATTTATTTTATAATTTATTTGACAAAAATGTTATGGCTACATAATTAATTTATAAAGTTGACAAAAAAATATTATTATCATGTACTAATGCACTTGTTTCATAGTAATTTTTTTATAATTGCTTCAATTTCATTTCGCTTCAAACTTTATTATCATGAATCGGAAAATACCTCATAAAAATTTTGGCCATTTTTTAAAAAAAAAAATTGCACCATCAGCCATTCTTCATTACATGACCACATGGTATAACATGTCTTACATTGCAACAAAAAGATAATAAATTATGTTAATTGACTGAACTTTTAGCGGACCACTTATTTAGATTCAAATTAACATCCATAACACAAATGACTAATTATTAATCAATCCAAGGATAAATCAATCTTGAAACATATTAGTACTAATGATATAAGTTCATAAACATTATTTTTCATATTGGTCTAATAGACTTAACTACTATATATTTATCATAATTTTTGTTTCCTTATGTCATGTGTAACCTCTTTATAAAAGCTGAGTTATCATCTGGATTTAGGATGTAGGATTTTATATAAAGGTCATGATCCTAAACAAGATATTACATGATTTGTTTATGCATCTTCATATATAAAAAAAGGAAATACATGTAGAAAAATAATTACATATATCATAATTTTTATTTACACATAAATTATTCACATGACATAGAATTCATGTAAAATGGATAATCAAATAAGATGCATATCCGTAAGTAATACAAGAATCACACTTAATTATAAAAAGAAGTTTCAATTGTTTTTTTAGTTCAAAAAGTTCCTTTTTGACTCCCCGAGTCTTCTTAATTGTATTTTTAGTTTTTATTTTTTAAAAGAAAATTAATGAATCCTATGGGCCTAAGGCCCTCAGCCCGTTTCCAATATTGTGAGCGCCTTTATTTTTATTTTTTTTTATGTTCAGTGTTTCTTTTAATGCGGTTGTTATTGAAAGAAATGAAAGGCAATATAATAACTGTGCTACAGACGCATGACAATTATGGATATATGGATAGATGTAAAAATAAATTCAATTATTCAATTATGGATAAATCTATTCATAGTCAAATTGATGAAATTAAAAATTAGAAATCTGAATACATTCGAGTGAACTTTTATCAGCATAAAATCGATCTGTTAAAATTGAGATTCCATCGGACAAAAAGTTATTAAAACCGCTGAAAACTATATTTTATTATATGATTAGTTCATCAGCCATTATTGTCCAATTATTAATATAAATAATTCTATATGATTAATGTTAAATTTTATATTTATTCATAAAATCAAATAGATATATATTGTTTACTTAATTATCTGATTTTTCTAAAAGATATTGTTGGACTAAAATAGGGTTTCAAAAATATTATCTGATTCATTAGAGTGTAAATTTTTATTTTAAAAATCAATCTATTTTTTTAATATTACATTTATATTTATATTGAGGTAATTCAACTTCAGAAACAGCCCAAGCAACATCCATAATTTAATGGGTAAACTACACCAAATGCCCTTCAATTTTAAAGTTTACTCAGCGATACCTTCCAACTTTACTTTGTAACACAAATGCCCTTCATCTTTTAACGCGTTTCACCCGATGCCTCTTTACCTAGGAAAGTCGGTTTTTCGATTTTTCATCGACGTGGCGTCCATGTAGTCATCTCCTCTCTCCTCCACGCAAATAGTCGTCCGACGTGGAATGCTCCGACGTGGCACATAAAATTACACCAATGCCCTCCAACTTTAAGGCTTGTTCAACGATACCCTCAAACTTCACTTTGTAACACAAATGCCCTACATCTTTTAATACATTTCACCTGATGCCCTCTTTACTTGTGACAGTTGATTTTTCGATTTTTCGTCGAAGTGACATCCACGTGGCCATCTTTTCTCTCCTCCATGAAAATAGTTCGACGTGGCATGCTCCGACATGGCACCACATATTAAACCATCTTACTTATCGTAATTTGACCCACACATTGTTAAATTATTTCCTTATTTCGCTCTTTGTCATCGTTCGCGTGAAACCTCCTTTGCCATTCGTACTCCTTCGCCGTTCGCTCTCCTTCGTCGTTCACTTCCTTCATCGTTCACCTTTTGCATTCGCCGGTCGTCGTCTTTACTCAAATTGGTGTAATTTTATATGCATTTGGTGAGCAAACTTTAAAGTTTGAGAATATTTGGTGTAATTTTATGTGCCACGTCGGACGACTATTTGCGTGGAGAAAAGAGGAGATGGCCACGTCGACGAAAAATCGAAAAACTGACTGCCACAAGTAAAGATGGCATCGGGTGAAATGTATTAAAACATGAAGGGCATTTGTGTTACAAAGTGAAGTTGGAGGGTATCGTTGAGCAAACCTTAAAGTTGGAGTACATTGGTGTATTTTTATGTGCCATGTCGGAGTATGCCACGTTGGACGACTATTTGCGTGGAGGAAAGAGGAGATGACCACGTGGACGTCACGTCGACGAAAAATCGAAAAATTGACTATCTCAGGTAAAGAGTGCATCGGATGAAACGCGTTAAAAGATGAAGGGTTGTGTTACAAAGACAAGTTGGAGGGTATCGCTGAACAAACCTTAAAGTTGAAGGACATTTGGTTCCCGTAATTTAATTGTTGTTATGCAGATTGCAGACTTCCCGACTCCACCCAACATGGTGATGCGATCAAAGGTTATTATTATTATTTAATCAAATTTTACTCTTACACCTTTTATATAAAAAATATTATCATGAGAATAATATTGTATAAATTATTATTATTAATTATACTATTACCAATGTTGATTATTGTTTTATTTTTAGGATATTTTTTTAACAAGAAATGAAGGGCAAAATAAGATTTTACAAATATTAAAATATAATTTTGATGGAATTTAACGCGAGAATTTAAATGTTAAACTTGACATAGAAAATAAAATTTATAATTTTATATTTTAAAGTTAGACGTAGGAAAAGGTTTAAGATTAAAGGAAATAAGCCTTATGTTTCAAAAAAAAGAACGAATGGAGCACGTCATCATATGTGGGCCCATAGTCCACACCACATCGGCATGATGCTCCCATCACACGCGCAAGACTTGCGTGCGTTATTTGGCCGCCTGAATGATGTGGGTTAATTTATATACCCACGTGTCAATATATTGTACATACTCTCTCTATATATATATATTATATCTTAATTATAGATAAAATATTTTTATACTTTTAACCATGAAATTATAATGATTAAATTAAGCATCATGATTTTTTTTCAATAGTGTAATTAAAAAAAAAATAAAATGTAGATATATATTAAAAATCAATAATGATATATAGCGTCACCGTAGAAACGGAATGAAATCAACATGATGTTAAAATATTATCAACTTATCGCCCGACACTAATGCGACACCGAATGAGTCACAACAACGCTGTTTTGGCGTCATAATTTTCCACAATGACACAACCGAATGAATGAGAATTATTATAAGAAGTGGATTATGTGATGGCAACCCTAAGCAGTAATATGAGAATTATCGAGTCACAAGTGATATACACAAAACTGTATGTCCATGATAAGTGATGATTGATCTTACTTCATCCCCTCGTTCTTATATTTAATTATAATTATATGAATACTATATATGATGTAATTTCTTTTTTTTGAAATGGAGTGATGATATGCGTTTGGTTCGACGTTATGCTTTGAATTTTGTGGATATGTAGATATGACCTTTGAATTTTGTGTAGTGTATTGATGCGAAAATTTTTATATAGCGCAAATACTAGCAAGAGCACTAGGTCGAATCAAATAATAAAGAGTGAGAAGAGTGTCGAGCCCACGAGGACTAGTCTATCTTTATCTTTTATCTTAATTTAAACAGATGAGGAAAAGAGATAATATTTGGTTCAAAATAAATAAAACAAAGAAGATTAAAATTGATCCAACCTAAAGTCTCAAAATAAATAAATAAAAAATGTTCAGACAAGATGAGAGTAACAATATCTTTCAATAAAAAATTTAAAACAAATCCGAATTTTATGATGAAAACGATGCCAAAAAGTAAAGGTCTCAAACCAGATGACCTAATTATATTATCATAATATTAGATAGAGAAGGTTCAACCGAATCAATCTCTAACTAACTTTTGATAAAATGTTTTAGAGATGCAATCATATCTCGAAAACACCTCAACCGAGTGAGTCAATGATCTACAAATCTCTAAATCTCAACCGAGTAAATAGAGATGGGATATGAAATGTTTATCGAAAGATCAATAACTGAGAGAGATCAAAAGAACAAATTTCGATAATACCAACCAATTAAAATCGAGTACTCAAAAGATATTATTAAAACCAGCATACATATTCAGTATATTCAGAGTAGTAAATCTTATTCAACGATATAATAAAGTCCAACATAAATTGATCCTAATTAGAACTCTATTACATAGATAAAGATACAATAGAGAGAAAAATAAGAGATTAAAAGATAGAAAAAATGAAGAAATAATCTCTTCAAAATTATCTAAACTCCTCTGAAAGAATCTCCACCGAGTAGACGACCAGAGGCTTTTTCTCTTCTTACCTTTGTAATGGATTTTTGAATTCTAGACTTGGATGCTGAAGTGATATGAAACCCTTTTTATAGTTGAAAATGCATCTGCCTCCTGAGAATTAACGTGAATCAATGCCGTCAATACCGCATGAATCAAAATGTAACGATTTGGTTGAGAAAATCTAGCGAAATTAACAACCCGAATCGTGCTATTAATAACAGGGGATATTTTATATATTGTTAGAGTGATTTCCGCCCAATCTCTCATATTTTGAAGATATGGTGACTGTTGACTAACATGGACCATGTTGAAGGAAACATGGGCTGTGTTGCTGGCAAACGCGGACTGTGTTGGCTGCTGTAGAAATAAAAATAACAAATTAGGTATCAACTGATTCTTTGAAAGTTTTTAATTAAAAATGAGGAAAAGTTTATATATGATAGAATAAAATTATGAAAAATGGACTGAATGATATGAAATAAATATGTATAAAATGTCATGCATCATGTATGCCATTTATCTTGTGTTATCTCATTAATTTTATTTATTAAAAACATAATTTTTTATTTATTAAATTTTTTTAATGATAATATAAATAGATTATTATTAATTTAATATCTATTATTTAATGATGATAGATGTTATATTAATAAATTTTATCTTAAATTATTTTTTTAACACTTTTCTTTTTATTTCCTTTATTTATGCTCTTTGATAATTTTCTATTTTAATATTATTTAATTTTAAATACTTACTTTTTATTTTAATTCCTATTTAATAGTATACATATCATATTCCCTCCTCTTTAACCTTCCTTATATCTCTTTTCTTTTTTTCTCATTTAACTTTCCTATTTTTATCTTTTTTAATTGTTTTTCAAAATTTGCATTGAACGGTTTGAACTGGTTCAACCGGCCTAGTTCAATCGCTTTTCTCTAATTTAATATCAAAATCAATTTGGGCACCTAGTTAGATCGGATCACTCGCTGATTCGTGATTGAACTAATTAGTCCTGTCCGATTTTGACAATATTAATTATATCACACTACACGAATTTGATCCATTAGTTATTGATTTTCACAACTCCATGTTCATCCCAAAACTGTCTCAATTAGGGACGGATTAATCATTGGATGGAGATATACAGTAACTTTCAGTTTGGCCTTGATCTCGTTAAGTTTCTCTCCCATTTTAGTTGAAACAAATTTTATCAATACGTATATATTACCTCTAAGGAGGGCAAACCTTAAAATATTCATGAGGTTGACCATCCGAACAAATATTAATAGTTCAGAACAAAAATAATGGTCATGGATACAAAAGAAATTGAAGCACAACTCTTTTTATTATAAAATTTGAGTACGAGTTTCAAGTTTGAAAAGTGCCAAAGGAAATTTAAACATATACTTGCTCTACGACGATATCAAATCATCCGGACAAGTTGAGATAAATATGTAAAGTGGTAACAATAAATTCAACGTAATCACTTGTAATCAAAATCATTCAAAATTTCGGAATAAATAGCATAAAATGCCACAAAAAAACTAAGGCAATGTCATATAATTAAATCATTTAGAGCGTCCAAGATACATTGCGCAATAGAAAGAGAAACCATCACACAAGAAACACAAAAAGAAATACAATTTAGATATTTATCTTATTAATTTGTGGCTGGTGATAGAGCTTCACTATTTTTCCATGTAACAATCAGTATTTCACAATCCTAATTTTTTTTAATGTGTGTCTCAGGGCTATAGGGCAAAAGTTAGTACAAAATGAGAGAAATTTGTATAGGCACACTAAAAAAATTATGGACAAACTCTTTGTCCGACCGAATGAATTTGAAAATTCGACCTGGCTCATCAACACCTCTAATACATTAAGCTCAAGGTGTATGTCATATCCTTGACTCCTTAATATTATTAGGGAATTACTATTGTCATTTTAAAACATATTATTGTCATTTCATCACATGAGTATTGAAAGTGTTGGACATTTTTATCCTTGTGAGATAAAATGAAGTGGCAATAATGGTGCCCATATCATATTATGAATTTATTATCATAAAAGGGTATTTAATTTTTGTAATACGTTTATTTTGATTTTTTTTGCTGTTATTGTCATACTCATTTTCTCATGTTATTTTTTAAATTAACTTGTTCTTTAGTTAGATCATAATTTAAATAGAATATTAAGTGGAAATTTTTTTTACATTTATCTAGTTTATATTATCGAATACTATAATATATCAATCATATAAGATAGGTAATATTTAATTATCATATGTACTTTTATTTATCTATGAAAAAAATATTCTTTGAGTTTTAATTTTACCCAGACAACTATTAGAATTTATTTTTAAACATTATGTTTTCCAGTTTCATCATTAAAATTTTCAGCTAAACATCAAATTATAATTCACCTGTCAATATGTTGGCCACTAGCCTGAAAGCAATTGTCCAAAAGGTCCATGTAGACGCCACTGGTGGCATGCGTATGTTGCCTCACTGCATGTACTATGTTTCATTGTTTCTTAATTTCTTTTGTATGCTGCATCGTCGTAAAATATTGTGAATTTAGATTGCACCGCGTTGTATGCTTCTATTTTAATTTCTCAACCTCATTGTAATCTTTTAATCCTTAGTACAAAAAAGGTTACAATATTAAACACTATTTTATGTGCTAGTAATTATTAATAAACTAGAGTCTAAATTATTGAAGGTGCTAATGATTTTGAGTTTAATTCTTAAAATTTTTATTTTCATTAGAAAATAAATTGTTTTATCATCTCAACTTCAAATTAATTAGATGCTAATATTTTTAACATCAAAAATTTTTTCGTGGATCCAGTGGATACCAAAAAACGAAAGGGTAAAATATTGCATGCATGCAATGTCTTGAATTTTGTCTAGCAAAGTTAGTGGATAATGTTGTTGTCTGCTTCACCGAAACTATCAAAGATCTCGGCACGTGGGACTTACGTTGGACAGCGGGTCCAATCGATCTCAGAGGGCACAGAAGTGTAACAATCGACATTATATTATATATAATATATGAAATGCATTATATTATATATGAATGAAACTAATGCGTTATGCGTCAATCAGATTCAAGAATGGGCTCTGTCATTGTCTTCCACTCTCAACACGTGCCTACTAATCAAATTCACACATTCAATGCACTTAGAATTTATCGACGAGATTTTAATTTGATTTCAAGTTAAGTCCAGTCCACATAAAATATTTTTGATCAGATATTTGAATAATTTTAATACTTAATATTTATAATGTTCTTTTAAAAATTAAAAGTCTTTTTTATTGAACATTTAAACTAATTTCTAAACATAAGAAAAAATGTTTCATTTTAGCATATTTTAACTTCATATATATATATATATATATATATATATATATTTAAAATTTAAAATAAATGAAAATGGTTAAACATCTACTAAAATAAAAGGAACATGCAGTATCATTCGGTTACTAAAAAAATTGCATTACTGAAATTTGAACAAAAATAAATTGTCTATCACATCACAATTCAATTACTATTTTTGCATATATCTCACTGTTCCTATAACAATGATGGACATCCTTCAAAGTTTATATCCTTCGGAAACTTAGGATTGTAAATAAAGAACATGCTTTGACAATTCAATTGAATTTGGAATATGGGAAAGTCCACATAATTCAAAGCAGTCCACAATGACAAGCTCCTTGAAACTAACCATATGATCATGTTATCCATCCAATTCAAACCAGATCTAAAGTTTTCTCATTTCACACACATTAAACACCCCCAAAACAGGAAAGCCTGGAATGTTTTCATTATTGCATTTTACAGTACCCAAGTGTTCCACCTCATCCAATCACATAATGCAATGGGTCTTCAGCCATTGACAACTTTCCTAGGAGAGGGATTGAATTAGACCTTCCACAATTTGAGAGCTTTAATGTCTGAATACATAAAGACTGATCTTGGAGCTAATTCGGGAGTGCATCACCTAGATAATTCATTATCCATAGTAATTTGAATCCGCTCGGGGGTAGAGACTCACGATAATCATCTTCTACCTATGCACATTCGACTGATTTGTATTGCGACTCTACATAAGCATCCAATTGTTGATGTGTCTTTTGCTTTCCAGGTTGATCTCTGCATGATTTGCATCTGCTACGTTTTCTAGATTTGAAATTATGATTTCTCCTCTAAGATCAAGATGTCTAATCTCGTTGATGCTACATGACTCGACCTCCGAAGACACCACGAACCTAGACAAAGTCTGTAGACAAGTCAATATGCTAATTCCTGAAGGCATTGCTGCCAATTGGCCCCGGTTGCTGTCATAGTATGCTTGCCAATCAAAAGATTATTAGGCAGCCTTCTAAGATTATTGCACTTATGAAGTTCTAACACTTGCAGATTGTGCATGTTGCTTACTGATTCTAAAAACTCTATGATTGGATTTTATTGAAAGTTTAGATACCACAAATGAATTAAAGTACAATAAAAACGTAAAAAAACAAAAAAAACAAAAAAAACAAGATATATTGTCAAAGGTTGCCTTAAATGACTAGTGCAATAATTCAAAAGGTTGCCTTAAATGAGCTCAGTCGTCTGGTCAACTTGCAATGTCAAATATATTGTCAAAGGAAGAGTAGCAACACTTTTAGGAATAGACTTGTAGTCCCCATTATTATTGTAGGAATGTCTTTCCAAGTGAGATATATGTAGAATAGAACTTAAATTGTGATGTGATGATTGACAATTTAGTTTCTCACATTCTCCAATAATAAAAAGTCAACTTATGGTTTGGTTTCTCACATTCCCCAATATGATTTGTTGATATCCACCTTAAAAATTTAATTCAAAAATTGATAGATATAAAAAATATCCAATAAATAGAAGTGTTATATTCTTATATTGTTATTTAAATAAAAGTAAAAAAACAAAAAAATATGATAAAAAGAATATAACTAATAGATCACGAGAGAGAAAGATAAAAAGAAAAGAAAGACATGTTTAGTTGAAGATATAAAGTAATAAAATAAAATTAAAGCATGCAATTAAAGGAAGAAACAAAACAAACTAATTTTTATGATAAAATATGAGATGCAAATGAATGATGCTAAGAAAAATAGAATAAGGAAAGAAAGCATAATATTTTTTTGTCAAGAAAAAAATACCATTTATTTTTTTTCTCTATGAGTATGATTAAATTAAATAAAAAATAAAACAAGAATTGAGAGAAGATTAGTATTGAGATGAAAAGGTAAATCTTTCCAAAAGCCGCACAATGCAGTTGGTTGTGCATGAATTGTCACATAATGGTGGTGGAAGTACATGTGTCAAATGTCTGTGCTTGTTCAAGAATTATCACACAATATTTGTGATCATGAGTACATCAGGATCTAAAATACCAAAATACCTCTAACACTCAAATCATGATGTTCATCAGAAGACAAACAAGAATCAGCATGCACGTTGCTAACCATCTTTTTATGAAATTCATATTTTTACAAAGATTAAATTTGAGAAATCGGGATTTGAGGCAAATTTCTTGCGGTCTCATCTAAGTGTAAGAAGAGCTGTACAATTTTCCCTATCTAGGTTAGTAATGGATGACTTTACCGGTGCAAGAACCTCAAAAGATTGCCTAAAATCTGATCAACTTGAGACGTCTAGGCTTGCATTTGCAATTTTGAATTGTCAAGCATATTGTGACAACAATTAAGACGAGTTGACAGCAACACCTTCAGGACAGTGGCGGTGCCAAAAAAATTTCGAGTGGGTTCAAAGTTAGATTAGAATGAACAATGATTAAGTGAATATGATTTCATTTAAGAGGATATGATGTTTCATTTTCAGTATTCTCAATCAAATTTATCTTTTCACTTGTTTAACATTTTTAGGATTATTGCGTCTCTTTTTGAATTACGGATAAACAACGGAAAACTCTCAACATCGATCATCAAGAAAGTTAAACCCTTTCTCCTTAAGGGACCGGATATGAATACGAAAGGAAGGCTATGAATTTATAACATCACATAATAGAATTTAACTATGATTAGAGCTCAAATAAGAAAGAAAGTCTTCATTTTTTTTGTTTTGTTTTTTTTGAAGCATTCACTTTTATCAATAGAACTTTGTGAATATGAATGATAAACTTATATTTGTTTACAAGGACACCTTGAATACACTCATCCACCTTTGATATTATTGGTTATATTAATTGCTTTTAACTCCATACTTATTCTTAAATCTTACTATAGGATTATTTGCTTTTAACTCGATACATATTCCTCAAATATATGTTAAACCCTAATCCTAGATTTACCTAAATTATACATAATTTAATAATTATCAGAGTTATATACTTATTTTTAATAATTTATAAAAAATTGGGGCCTATGTAACCACTTTATGAAATGAAGATCCACAAGATTTAATTGTTTGTATGCATTGTTTTAACTTCACTTTTGCTCCATTGGTACATATAGATATGAATTAGTTGTTTGTATGTAATATTTTTTTAATTATGTTTTAATTTCATTTCATCATCCAAAATTTATATATTTTTTCTTTAAAAGTTTTCAAAGATTAAAGTTTATTAGTTTTTTGAAGATTAATTTTGACCCCATCTCAAAAAAAAAAAAAAAATAGAATTACATTTTTATTAATTCAAAATTAGTTTTGGTCTTTTCTTTATTGATATAAACAATTTTTTTAAAAATCATAATCCTAGATTTGTCTAATTTGTTAAATCCAAATTTTACACCATTTAATAATTTAGTAGTTATTTACTCGCTTTTAATAATTATAAAAAAATTGGGCCATATGTAACCATTTTATTAAATGAATCTACATAAGATTTAGTTGTGTGTATGCATTTTTTTTAACTTCATTATTGCTCCATGATAAAGATGCATACACTTTAGTTCTAAAATTATTTAAATTTAAGTGAACTTTTAAAAGTTTAAAATTGATATTTTATTTTGTTGAAATTAATTTTTTTTAAAGATTAATATATAACCATAAAAATTATAAAACAATGCAATATAGGATTTTCCAAACTTTTTTTGTAAAAAAAGAAATATTTAACTATTAAAAATTTAAAAAGTACTCTAATAAATTACTAAAAAAAGATACAATATAATTTGAAAGAAAAAATTTTACCATAAAAAATAAAAAAATTGATTGTAATAAGCTATTATAAAAAAGATGAAAAACATGACATTCCAATCATTTTTTTCTTGCCAAAAAAAGAGTCTAGAATATTGCAAGACATATTGGAGGTAAGCAGAACTCTTCTTCACGTCAACGACCACATACAAGCATCACTCGTGTGCAAGGACTAGAGGTCCACCGTAATGCAGGCAGCTCCAAGATCTCATTGGACCTCCTATAGGGATCCATCCTTGCTCAGATTTGTGATGAGAAGTTTTATTTTTTTGTTTTTTTAAACTTTCGATTTTATTAATACAACTTTGTGAATATGGATGATAAACTCATATTTGTTTAAAAGGACACCTAGAATACACTCATCCACCTTCCTCATTATTGATTATATTAGATCCTACTATCGAATCGGATGACTAACTAGGTCGTGATTGGACCGGTTTAATCGGGATGAATAGGATTTCATTAAAATAATATTATTCATAATAATATTAAGGATATATACATAACAAATATTATATTATGTATAAAAAATTAGTAATATACTAAAATTTAAATATTAACACATATATATATATATATATATATTAAAATATTATTATTGATAAGACAATTACTTCCAATTTTTTAATACTTAATATTCATTGATTATTATTAAATTTTTATTTATCGTTAAATCACTCTCTCTTTTTATTACTTTTTATCATTAAACAAATATTTTCATTTAAACATTAAATTTTTATTACATTTTTTACCATAAATCATTCATGTTTCATTTTTATTTAACTTTATTTTTTCCATTTCTTTCTCTCTCTTCTTTAATTTTATTTTTCTTTTTTTCATTTTTTCCTCTCTATTCATTAATTCTTTGTGTTTTATCATTTAATGCTATTAATGATATATTAATTTATTATTGCCCTAAATCACTCTCCTCATTAATCTTCTGATCATTATTATTTTATTTTCATTTTTTAATTCCTTCATCTCTCTTCATTTATTTTATTTTCCTTATTTTAACTTTCTTCCTCTCTCTCTCCTCATTAATTCTCGAGCTAAATCCGTTCTTTTCTTAATTCAATCTGATTTATTCATATTTACATCTTTTTGTTTGCATTTTAGTGGTTTTTAACTTCTTTTCACATTTTTGAAATTGAACCGGGTTTCTTTCGGTTCGCCGGTTCAAATCGGTTCAATCAAAATTTGTCCGGCCAAACAAAATCGAAATCAGACCAGACCAGACCAACCACCGGTTCATGGTCAAATCGACCGGTCCGGTTCGATTTTAATAACATGGTTATAACTGATTAAATCACTATCATGCATTTAAATAATTAACATATTGATCTTAGCCATAAATTTAAACAATTTGCATACTGATTTTGAGGATATTAAGGTTAAAAGAAATGATTTATAGGTTAGGAGGTTTTATAGGCTCTACGTGCAGCACAAAAAATAAAAGGTGGAAAAAGAATCCTACTAGTTGGACCTAAAATTGGAACCTCGAAGGAATTAACAAATTGTTCAAGTTGTCATAACATTTGGGGACTTTATACGTGCAGACGAAGGCCCATTTAGGAACTTTATTTCGTCTTTGCTTCAGGAATCCCATTGTTAGGAAAAATTACACCAAATACCCTCCAACTTTAAAGTTTGCTCGGCGATATCATTCAACTTCACTTTGTAACACAAATGTTCTTTCATCTTTTAACGCGTTTCACCCGATGCCCTCTTTACTTGGGACAACCGGTTTTTTAGTTTTTCGTCGATGTGGCGTCCACGTGGCCATTTCCTCTAACCTCTACGGAAATAGTCGTTCGACGTGGCATGCTTCGACGTGGCACATAAAATTACACCAAATGTCCTCTAACTTTAAGATTTGCTCAACGATACCCGCCAACTTCACTTTGTAATACAAATGCCCTTCATCTTTTAACATGTTTCACCCGATGACCTCTTTACCTAGGATAGCCGATTTTCTGATTTTTCGTTGACGTGGTGTCCACGTGGTCATCTCCTCTCTCTTCCACACAAATAATCGTCCGACATGGCATGCTCCGACGTGGCACCATATATTAAACCTTCTTACGTACCGTAAGTTGACCCACTAACTATTAAATTATTTCCTTATTTCCCTCTCTGTCGTCGTTCGTGTGAAATCTCTTTCGTCGTTTGCTCTCCTTCGTCGTTCGCCTCCTTCATCATTCACCTTTCGCGTTCGTCAGGCGCCGTCTTCGCCCAAGAGTCGCTATCCGTTCGCGTTCAACCAATCTCTCCTATCGAACGCTTGGGCGAAGACGGTGGCCAACGAACGTGAACGGTGAACGACGAAGGAGAGTGAACGGTGAGGGAGGTTTCACATGAATGACGACAAAAGAGAAAATAAGGAAATAATTTAAGGGTCAACTTACGATAAGTAAGATGGTTTAATATGTGGTGCTACGTCGAAGCATGCCACGTCGGACGACTATTTGCCTAGAGGAGAGAGATGGCCATGTGGACGCCACATGGACGAGAAATTAAGAGACTGTCCTTCCTGGTAAAAAGGGTATCGGGTGAAATGAGTTAAAAGATGAAGGATATTTGTGTTACAAAGTGAAGTTGGAGAGTATTGCTGAGCAAACCTTAAAGTTGGATGACATTTGGTGTAATTTTATGTGTCATGTCAGAGCATGCCACGTCGGACGACTATTTGCTTGGAGGAAGGAGGAGATAGCCATGTGGACGCCACGTCGATGAAAAACTGAGAAACTAGTTGTCCCAAGTAAAGAGGACATCAGATGAAACACATTAAAAGATGAAGGACATTTGTGTCACAAAGTGAAGTTAGAGAATATCGCGAAGAGGTCATTTGGCGTAATTTTTCCATCATTGTTGCAAGGATATCCTCTGAAATATATGTAGAATAGAACTTAAATTGTGGCATCTTTGTTTCAAGAATCCATCATTGTTGCAAGGATATCATCTGATATATATATGTAGAATAGAACTTAAATTGTGATGAGGTGATTGATAATTTAAACTATGAATATTTTATTTATTAAATACATTTGAACTTATTAATAATATAAATATATAAACAATACATATATATATTGTATTATTGATATAAAATAGCGATCAATTATATGACCTAGCCTTTAAATAATGATTACTTATGTTATAATAAATTTAAAAGGTATTTATTATTCTACTTAAATTATAATATCATTGAAGAACGAGCTAATTAAAAATTAACTTGATAAAATGAGTATTACAATAAGAGCAAAAATATCAAAATAAGCTTACAATTATTTATTATTGATACAAAATTCCTATAGGTAATAAATTAGATCCTCATTTTTTTTGCTAAGAACATGATTATATTTGAGAATTAGGGGGACAAATTCTTGATAAAAAAAATAAAATTTTAGGAATTGAATCCCTGATTAGGCTAATTTACTGACAACTTGAGCTGACGAAGTTCAGCAAGAAATAGCATTATTGTCCGATTGCTAAAACATTTGGATTTAATTTAATGGTTCCAAGAAGAACAGACGTTGCAAGTGCACGTCTCTGCCAGCACTTATTCATTGAATGTTGCTATTTTTTTTTTCTGTTAGAAGCCAAATACCGCCATGGATTATGATGCGATACAATAGGGCTAATAGTCGTAATGACCATCGGGGATCCCCCTCAACCTTCATGGACAGCTCCGATTGTGATTGATGATCTTGACAAGGGACTCTCGATCCGAGTAGATTTGAAGGTGGAAAAGCCCAACTTCTCTGCACTTTTGGATACTAGAGCGTGGCGTGACCTTCAATCTCCAACGCTGAGTCTGCCAACATGTTTTCTCACATTTGCATGCACAACCCGACGTACACATACATCACAAAACTAATTAATAAAATTAGACTATCGTCCGTACTTAGCATATTGATTTCCAAGTCTTTGCTCGGATTTTTTTTATAGTAACAGCTGCATCTTTCTTGGACAAAACCAATAACTTCTTGATTACATGCACAACACGACATACACATACATCGCAGATTCACAGAACTGAGTATTAATTATAATCTGTCCCAGGATCTCATCTCTGCCATCACTTGGTCAGCTGCCTCGTTTAAAAACATCTTGGGCGTGATGAGTTGCTCTGTTCGTCGAGTAGTGCTGTTGTGACGTCCGAGAATTTTTGCTAAAAAAAAAGGAAAAAAAAAAGAAAGGGGACTCGTTCGTAATCATCTCCTACATTCACGAAGCACCATTATGCCCTTATAATGGTGACCTACACGCCGATCTAAAGGATTTTTTTCATCTTGGCATGACGGCAGGAGAGGTGGGGAGAGAAGCGTCGAGACGCCGTGACCGAAGGAGACGTGTAGGCCGTCAATCGTGAAATCAAGTTCGTCTCTTACAAAAGGTACACAAAAATCCGCTATCGTCAGTAGAGCTTATTAAGAAATTTTGATCATTATTAGAGCCTTTAAAAATACATCATGCGCAGCCATTTTGTCTTACTTTCTTATCGTGATATGATCGATGTCAGATGAGATGATTTCTGGTGCTAAAGTCTGTCTTATTTATACTATTTCATGTGAATAATGGCCAATGTTCTATTTCAGGCTGTCAATTCGTATGAATATTTTTCTTTAATCACATTATTAGAGATGACGTCCATTCGTATTTCGTGCCGAACATATTAACGTGTACAGTCATATCTATCTTGTATGGTTCCACGCATCTTGCACGTACAAACATCACTATGGGTGCAATTAATGCTCTGAAATGATGTTTTCATAAATTCAGTTAATGCTTTTAGCAGGCAACACACACCCTTAAATGTATTCATAGGTACTCATCATGCCATCATGCCTGCTACAGAACCCATGTTAATACATCTTTACATCTTAATCATTCCATTAGTATATTAATATAGTAACCCTATTACAATACTCTCTGCTGATCCACAAAGTCTATTTTTGCCGCTACTTATCAACGAATAAATATTCTGATGTATTTCTACAGATTTATATATTCTTATTCCATAATTTTATGGTCGGTCATTTTCTCACGTTGTCAAATGATTTCGGCATTTAAGTTAAAATGTTTACCTCTCTAAATTTCATCATCATATGCTTTTATTCCAAATCAAATGTTCTTATCGTATTACCTTTCAAATTTTTATTCTTAAACTTCAAAGATAGTTTAGAATAAAAAAGATAAAAGACAAAAACTGTTAAATGAAAGAGCTCTTCTTATGTTTGGTTGACGACGGTCAACCTGGCCAAAAGGGAGTCGAAAGATACTCCACCGACCCATATTAGGCATTGAGTTGCTCCGCCTTGACCAAAAGAAAGTCGAAAGATACTCCACCGGCCCTATTAAAGGGAGTTGAAAGACATTCCAAAATAAGTGTAACATAATGAAAATGTAAAGATGACAATAATTATGATGATGGGCAATGCCCAATGATATTATGATCTTTTAACGATAATTATGTTACTCTTATTACACTTATCATATTATCATCAGTCATTTCATTCTATTTTATGTCTCTTGATCATGATGTTATCATACAAATCATATCTACATGACTCTATCATTTATGATTATATTTATTTGATTATCTTTATGATGTCATTGTTGTTTATATGTCATATCATTATTATGTACTGGGCGTCAAAGCTCACAGGGAGGTTCACCTCCCCTGTGTATTCAATGTGACATGTAATAATCTGTCCCAATAAAAAAGATGATGACGCAGGCGACAGATCGAGCTCGTAGTGTCTTTGCATATGAAATCGAGTCTCTTCCGCATTCATTTTAATTATGCTTATTTTTAATCAAATGATAGCTATGTTTCCTTCCGCAATTATGCCTTTATTATGTCGACAGTCAAATGATACCAGTCAAAGTCTTACTTTGATCAAATTATTGTACACGTAAGCAATGTCCCGTAACGTTTCCGGAGTGTATTCGGCCACGTGGCGGGGTGCATTTCGAAGGCGTTACAGCTGTTAATACGACTACAGAAGAAGAAGATGTAAAGAGAAGCTGTCCTGTATTGAGGCTCCCGTCTCTTCCTTCAGTCACTGAATTAAAACTTTGCACAGGGTGGAATCCCGAGATCCTCATCTTCAGTGATTGCTTGCCGATGTTCCAATATTTGTTCATAATCAGATTTCATAAGAAGTTGAGTATTTGTTACTGCGAGGAATTGAGGTCTCCTAGGGGATTTGGAAACCTCGCTTCACTTCAGCATTTGGAGATCCACAATTGTCGTCACCTACAGATCCCAGTCCCACCCAACGTGCAGGACGTACCAGCAACAAATTTGGGACGGCTCAGGCGATCTTCAGGTGAACTGAGGAATGTCTACGCTTCTATTAATGAACAAGTGAAACTAATATTTACTAATTCTTCTGATTCATTGTTGTCAAAGCAGATGGATCTGGAGTTTGAGCCGGAGGATGATGATTATTTGCTTGAAGCGATGTCGGTGAGTTGAACGTCTGAACTTTCTCATGTAGAATTCCTTTCCAATTAAGCTGAATTCATCATCTCCCTTTTGGATAAGCAACAAAATAAGTAAACTACTAACATTTATTAATTCGTCTCTTTTATGCCTATTATTGCAGATGAATTCAGATAAGCAACAAAATAAGTAAACTACTAACAGCAGGAGGAGGACGATTCTGTGATTGAAGCAGACGTCAGCGGCTTGTACATGTAAACTTTTGTCGACTTCAGCTCTGTTTCTCTTGTTGTTTATCACGTCAACGCCTTTTTCTTTGTTTTGAATGTAATTTTTCAGCAAATAAATTCAGCAAATAGAAGAACATGAAATCCATAACAATTAGAGGCCATTAAGTAATGGAAATGAGTTATCCAAAGAACGATTCATGCAAAGCTGGCCACAGTTTTTCTTCCTCAGAAGCTTTTTCACAGAATTTTGAGCATCAAGTCTCCAAACTTTAGATCTTCGGCACAACACCTTTGATTTATCTGGACGCATTGGAGACCTAGTTAATTTGCGTAATTTCTCTGGACGTTCGCGGTACGGTATACCACATGAGGTTAGGGAGCTGACCAACCTTCAAAAGCCGAGTCATTTCGTCGTCGGTGCTGAAACTTGGAATTGCAAATTGAGACATTTGAAGGACTTGGTCCTTCTGATTTTATTCCTTCAGAATACTATCTGAAAACCAAGACCGGGATTGTGGAATTGGGCCTATCTTGGGATTGGGATGCGAATGACATGGTCGACTATGATGAGAAATTGGCAGAACAGGTGTTGGAAAGAGTGGAGACTGTTGGGCATGAGTTGCTCTGTTCTGATACGTTTTCTGATACGTTTCCCTTTGTTTCGAGTCTAATCCTTATGGGCGTACTGCTCTGATGAATTTACAGTGTGGTTCTTACAGAATTGTTGAACTTCACTGCCTTCTTTAGGCATATGCGAAGAGTCAAATTTGTTGTTACAAGTCCAAAAGATCTTCTACCCATGCAGCTTCATCATCAAAGTGGAACCAAAACATGGCCATGTCAGTTCTCACTTCCCTCCTCAAGAGGATGTCGTCCTTGGTCCCACAGGCTTCCTCAACTTCAAGCGAGCCTCCTTCCTCGGCTGAGCAGCAGCTCCACGATTTGGCAGACACCATGAATAGTATCCACGCGGTTCTTGAAGATGCAGAAGAGAAGGACATAAGCGACAAATCCGAGCAGTTTCGCCTGAGAGAGCTCAAAGTCCGGGCCAAAGTGGAAGCTAGAAGGAAGGTCATGTCCAGCCGCATGAACAACAGTAAGCATGACGATGAGGTAATATTTGACTGGAACTCTTGTCATCCGAGGATTTCTGTCTCAAATGAATTGATAAGTAGAGTGAAAGAGATTAGGGAGAGATTTAAAGAGATAACAGACGACTGGAATCGCATTAGCTTAAGAGAGAAGGATGGAAAGAGAAGAAGAGTTAAAAAGTGGAAGCCCATAAAAACCACTTCCTGCTTCGATGAGAATAAAACTTTTGGAAGGCAAGGAGACAAGGAAAATATAATTAAATGGTTACTCGAAAGACCGAGCGAATCTAATGAGGGCAGAGTTTCAGTTCTTCCCATAGTTGGTATGGGTGGATTAGGTAAAATTACACTTGCACAGATGGTGTATCATGATCCAAGAGTGCATCAACACTGGTCTTAAAGGATGGATTTGTGTTTCGGAAGACTTCATTGTTGAAAATCTGTTCACAAGAATTTGTGCCTCTTTCGACATGGTTGTGAATGGTAATATGAGTTTAAATAAGAATCTTGAGACTCTTAAGAGAAAATTGAAGGGGAAGGAGTTCTTTTTGGTACTGGATGATGTTTGGAACCAAAGCTTTGAGCTTTGGAATTCACGATTTAACACAAGACTTTGCTAAAGCTGAGTATTTATTGATAAGCACAGACAAACTACATGGTCACATATTTCCTAAAACAATTCGACACCTGTCCATTTTTGTCAAGGAGAAATTCAAACCGAAAGATTTGGAGCCATTATTAGAAACAAAGCTTCCTCTAAGAACACTCGTGTTTCATTCTGAGAGATTTTCCTATTAACAATTTGATGCCTTATTTGAAGCATAATTTGAGAAATCTTAGGACACTCAATTTTCGTAGACAAGAATTACGGAGGAAAGAAATATCCTTGAATTTCATCGATACTCTTAAGCACTTAAGATACCTGGGCTCTAATATGCATATTACTGATGTTCCTGAATCGGTGTACAATCTTTATTATCTTCAAACTTTGGATTTGACAGATAGCACCGTTGATTTATCCACCCGTATTGGAGACCTAGTTAACTTGCGTAATTTCTCTGGACGTTCTCGGTACGGAATGCCACAAGAGGTTAGGGAGCTAACCCACCTTCGAAAATTGAGATATTTTGTGGTAGGTGCTGAAACGTGGAAGTGCAAATTGAGACATTTGAAGGATTTCGTCAATCTTAGAGGAAAGTTGAGCGTAAGTGGACTTGACAGAGTTGGTCCTTATGATTTCACTCCTTCAGAATGTTATTTGAAAACCACGAGAGGAATCCTGGAATTAGAGCTATGGTGGAACGACGATTGGCGGAATAATAGGGTCGACTGTGATGAGAAATTGGCGGAACAGGTGTTGGAATCTCTCCGTCCTCATCCCAACATCAAAAGTTTGCACATATTTGACTATCCAAGTGCCATCTTGCCGTCGTGGCTCGGTTCGTTCTCCAGACTGGAAAGATTATTTTTAGTCTGTCCCAAGATCACAACTCTGCCACCACTTGGTCAGCTGCCTCATTTAAAATGTCTTGATATAGGAGGAATGGAAAGAGTGGAAACTGTTGGGCGTGAGTTGCTCTGTTTGTTGATTCCTGCGATTGATACGACTACGGAAGAAGTGTTAGAGTTGGTGAATACTTCAGGACTATTTGTTTCTCACACCGATTTCGTCCACGTGAACTTAGGGGAATCTGAGTATTATCCGATTAGCAGTGCTGCTGACGTACGAACGAAAGGGGGAGTTCGGGGGCCCCGCCCCCCGACGGCGGTCTCGCTCTCTGCGTAAATTCGGTGATCTCTCTGCGATCTTCTATTTTTGAGGATTGTATTTTTCTGTGAACCTGGGTAAATTCATGTGTCTCCTCTATTTTTCTGCAATCTCTCTGCGATCTTCTCTTCTTGTTCTCGGATTTTTCCATCAATTGGTATCAGAGGACAGGTTGTTCGAGGAATTAGGATTTATTCGAGATGTCAGGAGGATCGCGGATTGAGATAGAAAAATTTGATGGAACGTGATTTGATCTCTAGAAGATGAAGATGGAGGATCTTTTCTGTGATCGAGATCTTTGGACGGCAATCGAGAAGGAGAGGCCAGGCAAAGAAGCGGCGACGGCTGCAGATGCGACGAAGGCTTCAGATACGGCTTCCTCCAGTCAGGCAGATCCAAAGACGATCGAAGAGTGGGATCGGATTGATAGAAAGGTGAAGGGTTTGATTCGGCTTTGTCTCGCGGATTCAATTCTTACGAATGTGATGAGCGAACCTACAGCCAAAGATCTGTGGAGGAAGTTGGAATCCCTATATCAAAGTAAGTCGTTGGTTAACAAATTATTTCTGAGGAAGAAATTATACAATCTTCGGATGCAGGAGGGTGACTCATTTTCTACCCATCTTTATAACTTTAACACGGTGATCAGTCAACTTGTGTCAATCGGTGTTAAGTTTCAAGATGATGATAAGGCAATAATATTGCTCTGTTCGCTGCCGGATTCATAGGACAATCTGATTGTCATGATTGGTGGCGAGGATAAAGAACTTTCGTATGAAAGTGTATGTGCTGCCTTGTTATCAGAGGAAACACGGAGAAAGGGATCGGCAAGTTCTGGTAAAGAGGCGCTGGCGGCCAGAGAAAGGCAATCAGAAAGGAATCAAAATCAGAGAGGGAGATCCAAATCTCATGGGCGTTCGAAGAGTAAAGATAAGAAGGTGCAATGCTGGAGATGTCAAGAGTGGGGTCATCTGAAGCGAGATTGTAAAAACAAGCCGGTTAATAAGAAAGAAGCTGAGTCAACCTCGGACAAAAAGTAGACTGAGGTAGGAAATATGTATGTGACTTCTGCATGTATGGTACAGTCAGATAAGGATGTCTGGCTCATCGATACTGGTGCTTCATACCACATGACACCTCATAGACACTGGTTTTGTGAATATGAGGAGTATAATGGTGGGGATGTCATGCTCGGAGATGACACTGCAGTTCAGATTATTGGACGTGGCAGGGTGAAGCTGAGGATGAATGATAGCATGGTGAAGACTCTATCAAATGTGATGTATATACCACTTATGAGCATGAGTTTATTATTTGTTGGTACAATGGCAAATTCGAGTGTTATATTCAGTTGCGACAAGGATTCGTGCAAGATGGTCAGAGGGTTTATTGTGATTGCGCGAGGGGTTTGCTATGACACATTGTACAAGTTGCTTGGAGAGGCTATATCTGTGGGCTGCGGATTTATTTCTGAAGAGGCCAAAGAAGATGAAGATAGCACATCTATGCTGTGACATCAGAGATTAGGCCATATCAGTGAGAAAGGACTTTCTACCATAGCATCAAGTCAGATGGTAGAAGGAGTTCCAGATTATTCTGTGGGCTTCGGGTTCTGTGAACATTGCCTCCATGGAAAACAGAACCGAGTCAGTTTTCAACACACAGGTTCAAGAGCAACGAAGATTCTTGAACTGATCCATAGTGATATTTTTGGACCAACTCCGACTCCATTTATTGGAGGGTCCAGGTACTATATTTTTTTATAGATGATTTTTCGAGATACAGTTTGATTTATTTTATCAAGAATAAATCAGATGTATTCGATAGGTTTCGAGAATTTAAAGTTTTGGTAAAAAACCAATTGAGCTGCAAGATCAAGGTCCTTCGTACAGATAATGAAGGTGAATTTTGTTCAGATAAGTTTGAACAGTTCTGCGTGGACAATGGTATTGCAAGGCAGAATACAACTCCATATACACCTGAGCATAATGGAGTAGCTGAAATGTTAAATCTGTCACTCATAGAGAAGGCCAAATGTATGCTGAATTGGGCTGAATTGGGGTAAGAATTCTGGACAGAAGCTGTAGTCACAACAAACTACCTGAAGAACCGCTCGCCGACCTCATCAGTGAAGGATCAGACGCCTTATGAGGCAATGTTTGGGAAGAAGCCAAATTTGTCTCATGTTCGGGTGTTCGGATGTGACGCATATGTTCATATACCCAAGGAAAAGTGGGGTAAGTTTGACAGTAAATCTAAGAATAACATATTTATCGGATACAATGAAGGGGTCAAGGGCTACAAACTGTGGAATCCAAAGTCAAGGACTATTGTTTACAGCAGAGATGTTGTTTTCCGTGAATCACGTTCCCAAGTTGAAGTTCAAAAAGATGATGAACCTAAGAAAGTGGTAGTGCTTGAAGAAGATTCTGATTATGAAACTTCAGAGGTGGATGCACAAGATACTTCAGTTGAGTCTGTTACAGAACTGGATCAAGAGGACTCGGTTAATGAAGTTGAAGATGCAGATTCAGATGAAGACCCAGATATTGGTACTATCATACCAATTCTCAGGAGATCGACACGAGAAAGAAGAGCACCTTTGAGATACTCTCTTAGTGCTCTGAGTTCGTTTCATGCTTTGAGCATCATCGGAGAAGAACCTAGTTTTCTAAAAGATGCAAGGTCTATGGATGATGCAAATCAGTGGGAGCTTGCTATGACAGATGTGATGCAGTCACTGGATAAGAATGAAACATGAAGCTTGTGTAAATTGCCTAAGGATAGAAAGGCAATTGATTGCAAATGGGTGTTCAAGCGAAAGCTGAAACCGGATGGATCTGTAGAGAAGTACAAGGCGAGGCTGGTAGCTAAAGGGTACTCTCAGGTTGAAGGAGTCGACTATGATGAGATTTTTTCTCCCGTGACGAAAATGACTTCAATCAGATTTGTTCTATCTCTGACAGCAGCATATAATCTTGAGGTAGAGCAGATGAATGTGAAGACGGCATTCCTTCATGGGGACTTAGAGGAAGAGATATATATGAGACAATCAGAAGGCTTTGAGGTTCAAGGTAAAGAGAAGCTGGTGTGCAAATTGAAGAAGTCTCTGTATGAATTGAAGCAGTCGCCAAGGATGTGGTATCAAAAGTTTGATACGTACATGCTCGAACTTAAGTTTGTACGTTCAGATTCAGATCATTGTGTTTATGTGAAGAGAGTTGGATATCAGTTTGTCATTCTTACACTGTATGTGGATGACATGTTGCCGATTGGAAACAGTATGAAGATGGTGAATTCAGTGAAGGGTTTGTTGGTCAAGAAGTTTGAGATGAAAGACTTGGGGCCAGCGAATTTTATTTTGGGTATGCAGATTAGAAGGGATCGTCAGAAGCGAAAGTTGTGACTAGAACAGGTAAATACATAAAAGAAGTGTTGAAAAAATTTAACATGTCGGACTGCAAGCCAATGTGTACTCCTATATCTCTAGGAACCAAACTTTTTGCATAGCAATGCTCGAAGACGGATGAAGAAGCCGAAGAGATGGACCGTGTGCCATATGCAAGTGCAGTGGGCAACTTGATGTACGCCATGGTGTGCACGCGTCCAGATATAGTCCAAGCAGTGGGAGTTTTGAGTCGATATATGTATAACTCAGGCAGAGAACATTTGAATGCTATCAAGAGAGTTTTCAGGTACCTTCGTGAAATTTCAGATTTTGCTTTGTGCTTTGAAGGTGCGAAAAAAGGAAAGATGCTTGATATTGTAGGTCATGTAGATGCTGATTGGGGTGGAGATATTGATAATAGACGGTCCACTAGCGGATATGTTTTTATGTTATTTAGGGTTGCACTAAGTTGGATGAGCAAGAGACAAAGCGTGGTAGCACTTTCTTCTACAGAAGCTGAATATATGGCTCTTACTCATGCTGCAAAGGAGGTCATATGACTACGACGGTTGTGCTTGGAGCTCGGATTTGAGCAAGGTGTCATAGATGTGAGATGTGATAATCAATGTGCTATTCAGTTAGTTAAGAATCCTGCATTTCACTCACGCACAAAGCATATTGACATCCAATACCATTTCATTCGAGAAAAGGTGGAAATGAAAGAGGTTCAGGTTGAAAAGGTTGATACAACAGAGAATAGTTCTGATTTTCTGACTAAAGCAGTTGCAGGTGCAAAGTTCGAGTGGTGCTCTACTGCTATCGGATTGAAAAAGAATGTTGCTGGCAAGGCTCTCATTGGTGTGAAGTATCCACCAAGTGGGAGAATGTGAGAGTTAGTGAATACTTCAGGACCCCTTGTTTCTCACACCGATTTTGCCCACGTGAGCTTAGGGAAATCTGAGTATTACCCGATTAGCAGTGCTGCTGACGTACGAACGAATGGGGGGTTCGAGGGGTCCCGCCCCCCGATGGCTTTCGTTTAGTCGGCCCGTGTAGTTTAGATTAGGTTTTTTTCTCTATTTGTTTGGATTTTAAATCTGATTTGGAGAGGCTATTAATAGCCTAATTTCTGATATAATCTGTGTGGCGGCTATAAACCTAAATGATGTAGTGGAACCTCTTTGCAGGATGTAGCCCTCATCTCAAGAGTGAACCTGGATAAATTCGTGTGTCTCCTCTATTTTTCTGCAATCTCTCTGTGATCTTCTCTCCTTGTTCTCGGATTTTCCCATGAAGAAGAAGAAGATGTAGAGAGAAGTTTCTTCCCGTCGCTGGTGCATCTTCGTTTCTTTAGATGTCCAAAGCTACGTAGGTTTCCGCATCTACCTGCTCTTGAGAGCCTCTTCATTAGTCGCTGTCCTTTATTGAAGCTCCCGTCTCTTCCTTCAGTCACTGAATTAAAACTTTGCACAGAGTGGAACCCTGAGATCCTCATCTTCAGTGATTGCTTACCGATGCTCCAAGATTTGTTCATAATCGGATTGAAGGACGACTCTTGTATTTTCCCCGATAGCCAGATCCTACGCGCAATTAAGGAGCTTAATATTCGTGGCTGCAAGGAACTGAGGTCTATAGGGGGATTTGGCAACCTCGCTTCTCTTCAGCATTTGGAGATCTACAGATGTCGTCACCTACACATCTCTCCGGACGAGCGCCTCCCTCCCAACGTGCGGGACGTGCGGATACGTCAATCTCCACTTGCGAAGAGTTGGTACCAGCATCAAATTTGGGACGGCTCAGGCGACCATCAGGTGAAATGAAAACATGCAAACGACAGAAGTAAAATTAATAATAACTAATTCTTCTAATTTATGATTGTCAATGCAGATGGATCCTGAGTCTGAGCCGGATGATGATCTTTATGCGTTTGATGTCATGTCGGTGAGTCGAGCATCGAAATTTTTTCCTATCAAATCTCTTCCAATTGAGGTAAAGTGATCAGCTCCTTATGAAAGTTTATCATGTCATCAAGAAGAAGAAAAATAATAATAATAAGATTTATCAATTGCTTGCGATTGAGCTTACTTCTGTACGCAGATAGTGACCTGTTAAACTAATTGGAATGAAGAAACAACAAGATAAGTAAACTAACATTTATTAATTCGTCTCCTTTACATTTGTTAATGCAGATGAATTCGGAGTCTGAGCAAGATGAGGACGATCCGGTAATTGCAGCAGACCTCACCGGCTTGAACATTTGATCTTTGTCATGTAAATTTGCGTCGGCTTCAGTTCTGCTTCTTTTCTTTATCATTTCAATACCTCTTCTTCTGCTACGTTCGCCACTCTTCTGAATCTAATCCTGATGGACTTACTTGTTTATAATTACTACTGTTCACTTCATGGTAATTTCCTAAAGCTGCCTCCTTTCACTCCCGTGAAAATTGATGATCCTACAAGAATGACATAAATGAGTTAGGAAGCAGATCAACGCATTTTTCTCATTCGAATGTTGGTCATGTTCCTCAAGCTATCCCACGTTCCTCTCCTACCTGTGTAGCCTGCTTTAGAATTCTAAGTAAACAACAATATTTTAATATTTGGTCTTCAACAAGACTATCATGCTTCCTAGCATATTCGGTTCACGTTTCGGGTTGACCTTTTTTTTTTAATAGCAGAAGTTCACTTATCCTTAAAGATGGCCAAGAGCAGTAGTTACTAAATCCTCTTTTAAAGCAATCTAAAAAGGATTCTGACTTGTTAAAGCCAAGTTGCAATAATAATATAAAAATTGTACTTTAATTTCATTGAAAAGTTCCTTGCAGTCTACCAGCGGCCAATTGACAATGGTTTTTTTTTCAAAAAGTTAATTTCATTAGGGGAAGCCCACGTGAAATTTTGGTACAAAAGGTGGACAAGTTCTGTATGCAACCAAAATTAACAAGGTGATAGATTAGGGGCGTTTGGATTCGGATGAACAATAACTTTCGAAAAATAATAAATTTTATTCAGAAAAAATATAATATTCTTATCATATTTTTATTCTACTTTATATTTAATGTTTAAAGAAATAACTTTTAAATATATTATATCTTATAATTAAAATATTTTATTATAAATACTTAACATTTAGTATTACCATTATTATATAAATAATAACATAATAATATATGGTTAAATTTAAAAAAAATAAACAAAGATGAAAATCTTGAGAATACATATACTCCATCATTTTGATGGAATACAAATATTGCAGTTTTGTAAAATATAATGGTTGTTTCACGGTCTTCAATATGATTTTACAAAAAATAAAATTTGATCAAATTATTCTTATTCTGCTTGCGTTTGACTATATTCTCAAAATTATTAAAATATTTTGGCCTATCTAGAACTAAACGGCCCTATAAGAGTACGCAAACAGTCGGGTAGTATGCTCCGAATATCCCTCAGAATGATTATTTTAATGAGAGTGTCGGAGTCCGAGCAGATATGAATCCTCGTGTATCCGCGCCTGGCACATTGTGAAGACTCTAAGCCTCAACTTTGAGCACATAATCAATGAAATGGAAGAAAGTACTGGCAAAAATGAAAAAAAATTATTGTCCATTCTAGATGCTCCTAAATAGGAGACATCGGTATAATCATGAAGGCAAAGATGGAAAGGAAATAACGTCATGATTGCCTATCCAAGTCCGTACCCTCTGGATCCAAGATCCTTGATGTCTTGTAGATGAAAACTGGAAGGTAAACCCAAGCCGATGTTGGAGAATAGACCATAGCTGATGCATAGTCTGGCATTCAAAAAACAAGTGGATGTTAGTTTCCAATGCAAGGCCATAAAGGGAGAAGGAGGGGTTGTTGGTACTGTCAAACAAAAGGATGCAGTCGAGGGTGGGGAGCCAAAGTTGAAAAAAAATTTAGGGAATTAGAATTTGCTATAACATCCTTCACAGCTGCCCTCCGATTAGACGTAGTGGCAAAAAATGACGATAGACAAAATTATGAATTGATCTAGCATGAGCACATCCAAGATTCATGCATCATCACTTGCGAAAAGTATGAATGTAAATTCGAGTAATTAAGTCACTGAGGGCAGGTCCAAACATGGAAGCAAGCACAACATTATTCCAAGTGCGATGGTTGACATTTTCATTGTCCATTGGGGAATGCACATTGATGAAGTTTGGTTTTTAGATGAGTGGCATAATTTTAGAAGATGAATGGTTGGAGAATTTTATATTCAATTAAAGAAGGTTTATAATGCTACGTTAAGAAGGTGTAACTACTTTATTTTGAAGACTATTTATGGTGAGTGTTCCTTTTTCATTTTACTAATTATGGTACTTGTCTTGAAGGCTTAGTTTATTTAATGATTCATATGACTAATTATGAGAGGTATCATGTTTGCTAATTAGATATTTTTTATCACTTGTCAAACAGATATTGACTAAATGTAGTTGTGGCCTCCTCTCGAGAAATCAATGATTAGATGAATGGTTGTGGCCTTCTCATCCTCCAATTATGAAATCTTTTGCTATCAAGATACCATGGAAAACTATATAGTCTTTTTCCTATCAAAATGAAGTTAGCCATTACCTTGGATTCTAGTTGGTGGTTAACTTCATTACAAACAATTTGATTTGTTTTTATATAATTGGATATGCATATGCCAAACCTATAAAAGTTTGGACGATTATGCTTCCCAAGTTGTGACTAAGATTCTAATTGACGGACTTGTATTGATGTTGTGACTAAGATTCTACTTCATTTCAAGTTTATGTTTTTTGTGGACTCGTGTATCTTTTATATTTTTAAAATTATCAAAAAATTGATAAAATCATCACAATTTTGTCATAAGTAATCATCAAAATAGATTATCAAATCCATCATAATTCCATTGTTGTGTTCTCACATATCCATGTAACGACCTGGCCTAGCAAAAGTGATTTTTTTTAATTACTCGAACGTCCGATCATTAGTTCTATCATCTTGTCATAAGTGAAACTCATATAATAAATATTTGCTTTATATTATACACATAAAAATACTAATATCCATATATTAAATAATGACATGTTTAAATATTATTAAGGTAATGTACTCAAAGATAACTCTCCTATTCTCCAATTTTTGTTGCTTTTTTTTCCCATAACCAAACGGCACCTACATGGTCTCAATCCCCGATCTTAGACTCATTATCATTTCAACTTTGAAGAACTTTCGATATAAGCCAAAACGGCAAAGATTGCTTGAACTAAAGTGAAGACCAGGAGAAGAACCGCAGCCAAAAGGGATACGACAGGCCACGGATTACCGAAGTAGTCACGCACCAACTTCGCCCTCCAAGTGTGCCAAAATATTCTGTTGTAATTTGTAATTGTCAATGTCCTCGAAGACATCCTTGAACTTGTGGTCACGGCAGTTCAAGCGGCAGGAGTTGGAAGTTGGTTGAAGAAGCGCGTCGCGTCCTCGTTGCTGGGAATCATCCTCTCCAAGATCCCCTTGCGCAAGAGCAGCTCGACGTCCTCCGGCGAGTCCACCAGATAATTCATGAATATCGCGTAGCTGCTCACCGGCTGTTTCTCGTCTACGGCGCACTGCTCGAAGGCCACGAGGTTGGCCAAAAGACAGCTCAACTCGTGGCAGAGAGTGATCGTCGATCTCAAGAACACCATCCCAAGTGAACGATATGTCGAACAGGTCACCATCCCGTGCCTTCTTCTTGAACACCACACCGGCTTCGGAAAGCCTGGTGCTTGATGGGATCGAACGAGGCAGGTCTTTATCGGTGTGATCAAGCGGCTTCTGAACCCAGAAAAGTATAAAAAAAAAGGTGATAGAAATTAGTTTTAAAATGTTGAGGTATCTGAGCAGATCTTTGAGTGAAATATGGGACTTGGTATGTTGTGTCATGCGAGAGCAGATGCATTGGTGGTAAAGATGGACCTAGTGATGATAATCCATGTCATTATGGCCTCCAGTTGACGTACACATCCTCGACCTTATTGCCATAAACAACTGTCAAGAAACGAGCTCCTAGATGATTCACCACTCAGCCACCGGAGAAAAAGAAGGATAGAACATAGGAAGGGAAACAGTGAAAGCAAGAACGAGATGCGAGAGCGTGAGGAAGGTGAAAACTAATATTCTATTCAAAAGTTAAGTGATCACAGGACATCGCGATGACACTGTTACAAAGAAAGTAAAACGGCAGCACTTCAGTCACTATTACAATGTAAGAAATGCGGCACCACAAATCTGCAACAAAGAAAGTAAAACGGCAGCACTTCAGTCACTATTACACAAGCTGTGAGACAATGAAGAGTTGCATCACTTCCAACAGTCCTTCTCAAGTTTATCACTTCCAACAGTTCTTCTCAAGTTTGTTGGAGTTGATGAATACTTCAAGACCCCTTATTTTTCACACCGAATTCATCCACGTGAGCTTAGGGGAATCTGAGCATTACTCAATTGCTTGTGCTACTGGCGTGCGAACAAAAGAGGGGGTTCGGGGGGCACCGCCCCCCGACGGCGGTTCCGCTCGGCTTTTGTTTAGCCGGTTCGTGTGGTTCAGATTAGGTTTTTATCTGTTTTGTTCGGATTTTGAACCCGTTTAGGAGAGGCTTATTTATAACTTATTTTCAGATGTAATCAGTGTGGCGGCTGTAAACCTAAACGATATAGTGGAACCTCTTTGCAGGACGTAGCCATAATTAAGGGTGATCATGGGTAAATTCGTGTGTCTCATCTATTTTTCTGCAATCTCTCTGCGATCTTCTCTTCCTGTTCTCGAATTTTTCCATCAAAGTTGAGGCTGGAAAGAAGCTTGGACGGCGGCAACTTGAAGATCTTGGTCTTCGTCGCCGAGGCTGCAAAGCAGAGGCAACCAGAGCAATTCGTCGAACACCTCCAGAGCAATTCGTCGAACACCTGCAATGCGTGGCAGCTCGTGACATCATCAGCAGGAGATGCCATCGAAGTGTACACCTGCTGGTCGACCACTAAGAAGATCACAGCAGTGGCTGAGTATCCGACAGACAACGTACAGAACAATCAATAGCCTTTAGCTCAACTCAGCTTGATGATAGTAAAATAATCCATGGATGCAGCAACACTTCAGCAGCGAGAGCATAACTAACTCCATACAAACTCCATGAATGTCATGAAGACACGCACAGCAGCTGGAGACAACTATCAGTGCACGAATAGAAACTTCTCGGCAGTAGCTCATTCATCAAACACCCGAGAACCATGATCAGAGATTCGCCAAGAAGAAAAGGTGAAGAAAAGCCAAAGAACATCGACGCACCCTCAATGAGAGGAGACGACTTGAAGAACACATGGCGCCAAAATCACACGACGGTAGTGAGAATCATCGAGGTTGCAAAAGAGAATCACAGGCGCAATTTGTCATACACGTCAATACTCGCCCCCGAGCTTCTGTTGATAGCATCAGAAACTCTTGTAGAGAATAAGTTCGGCAGTTTGCAATATCTGGAGACGATGGTGCAGTCACGGCCGAAAACCATCAATGTAGATGAGGTTGAATGTTGCAGAAGCCAGAAACTAACACTTGCTGATAGGACGATGCACAACGGACAACCGACTGTACGACGGGAAGTGGAAACAAGATCCAGAAATGAAGATCTAAGTGGAGTCAGAAATGGACGAAAGTAAAGAAGAACAAAACAAAGACTAACTCTACAATTAAGAACTAAGAAAAGATCTGAAAGACAATAGAGATGATTGCAAAAATAGAGAAAAAATAGATCCAATCGTCACAATGACGATGGCACGGAGGTTATGCTCCGATTCGGCGATCGCCACCATGGGCGTCCGACGACAACGCCGGAGAAATGCTGATAATGGCAACAAGGAGAGAAGGCTCCTACCCCTCCGACGATAACACCGGATATCATATCGACGACCAAGAAATCACCGACGATCAAGTATCGTTGATCGCAACCATGGACGAAGAAGACAGCTCCGATCAACTCCAAAAATGAGTCGACAAAGGGCTGGATCGAAAATATTACTAACGATTTTATTCAATGAACCAGATCTGATCATTTGCTAGAAGAAAAACATAAAGGGAAACATACAAGAACAACCGGAGAAGATCAATGCCGAATAAAACTGCAAAGAGAAGATTGACGATCATAGATCTGTCCGTGGGGAAAGCTTGTGGGAAAAATGAGCAAGAGGAAATGATGACAAGAAAAACGAAGAAAGAAGAATATCCGAACAGATCGAATCCAATAAGAACAATAGACACAAGTGAAGAAGATGATCCAAAAAGAGGAAGAAAAAATGAAAAAAATGCATGGCCTATTTGAAGCTTATCCGGCCAGATCTATGTCTCCCGAATTTTCAGGAGCCATGGACGACGGCAAGACTCCAAATCCGACGGCACGCGATGATGTGGAGCTCAAGCGGATCGTCAATAACTCGGCTCTGATACTATGTCAAGAAACGAGCTCCTAGATGATTCACCGCTCAGCCACTGGAGAAAAGGAAGAAGGATAGAACAGAGGAAGGAAAACAGTCTAAGCAAGAAGGAGATGCGAGAGTGTGAGGAAGAAGGTGAAACTAATATTCTATTCAAAAGTTAAATGATCACAGGACATAGGCGATGACACCTATTTATACTACTCAGCAGACTATTACAAAGAAAATAAAATGGCAGCACAAACACTGCAACATTGCACTATTACAACGTAAGAAATGCGGCACCACAAATCTGCAACAAATGTGTGCACAAGTTGCGAGACGACGAAAAGTGCATCACTTCCAACAACAACTGGTCGATCAGCGCAAGCAGACTGAATCGCCTGAGAAAGCCATTTGGATTGCCGAAAAAAGGCCATGACTTGTTTCAGCAAAATGATCGTACAAAGATTGGAGGACGAAGAAAGGTATCTGGTTTTCCAAAAGCAGCAAATTGTGAATTATCATGTCCTGGATCCATCTCCTTCGAACGACCCATTTGGCTTTTAATTCTCGGTACTCAAGGAGATTGTCCACGATGCTTTCGAAAGCTCGGGCTGCTGGAGAACGGTCCAATTGGTTCCCCGAGACTGTTTGGATCGAATTGCTATGAAAATGGTCCACTGATGAGTACAAATCAAAGTGCGAAAAAATGAAAACAAGTCGAGAGTCCGACCAGGGAGCATGCTTGCATTCGGGTGAATGTGTATCCACGAGCACAATTGCCAAGAAAATAGTAAAGTCTTTCAATGTTGTGTCAACAAAATATTATACTTCATTTGACATTTTTAACTACAGGAGAAAGAGATGAGTAGATCACCTACTCAGGACGAAGTATTTCGAACTAATCATAAAAAGAACAAAGAATGGGTTTCATCATTTGCTCGGGAGACATATGTAACTCTAAGGGCCTCTTATTTTTTTTTAAATTTCAAGTAAATCTATAAGATAGTGAAATCGTCATTGATTTATATTATTTTTTTATATCATTGATTCATCTTTTTTTAATTTCAGGAGTCTTACAAAATAAGAGAAGTTGAGCACATTACGCAACCCACGCAGGAGGGGACCACACCGCTGACCCCAAGATAACTTTGGACGGACCACGTCGGGGTTAAGAAGGGTCGCATTTACGGCCTCGGATCTTCTGTTGACATTGGGTATGGTCATAAATTGATTTCAGGTTCCTCTGGTCAAGATATGCAAGCAATGCTTCATCAGATGAAGCAAGAGATGCGGCAAGAGATCACGTAAGAGATCACACAAAAGGTTACGCAGGAAATCAGAAAGGAGTTCGAAGAACGTGAACGTCGTACGAAGAAAGAAATGAAGAAAATGATGCGTGACATGATGCGTGACATGATGCGTGGCGAACTCGACGACCACGACGACGAGGATGATTTAGTACTATAGTTTTTTGTGTGTTATAACTTTCTTCCCCTACTTGATAACATTCTCCATAATTGTTCTACAAAACTCACTCTCTCCTGACTCTTTGTGCTGTGCAGTGATGATTGAGGTGCCTTGCAAAAAGGTGGATCGAATTGGCAAGTGTCAAGTTCTTGATTTCCGACACGGAAGGCGAGACCACATCATTTTGCTCGGCCCATGTGTCCATCTTCTTTGTGACCAAGACCTTATATGCTTTGCTTATCATCTTCATGTTTCTTAAACATTATGTGTTGCATTTGTGTTGGACAATCGTTATGTTCTAAGCTTGTGTTGTGTTGGACATTATGTGTTGGAGAATTTCTTATGTTGGACAATTGTTGTGTTGTGTTGTTAAACAATTATGTGTTGGAGAATTGTTGTGCTACATATTGTTGAATCCCATGTTTTGATATTAACAAATTAAATGGACCTGAAAGTTACTAATCTACTCTTAAGTGATGATAATACAGGTGTAGGATTGATATGAACAGATTCGCAGAAGAATTCGGCAAATTAAAAGTTGGAAAAAAGTTTTAAACACGACCGGTCGACCGACTATGAGCACCGGTCGACTGATATTCAGTGAAAAAAAAGACGACAAGATGCCGGTCGACGTCGATACTATATTGGTCGATAGACCGGTCGAAGCAAAAAGATCGGTCGCGACGAGACATTATCGGTCATTGTATCGGTCGAAGGACCGATCGACCGGACAACGTCAAAGCACAGAATTGAGACAATGGTCACATAGACCGATCGATCGGCCCATCCCAGTGGTCGACCGACCCTACAGTCAAATGAACAGTAACGGTTAGAATTTTGAGGAGAAAAATGGGGGAGACTTTTTGAACGAATTCTCACCCCTAGGAGCCTATAAAAGGAGTGCTAAAGCCTGAAGAACATTCATCCAAGCAAGAAGGAACATCCTAGAGCTCCTCTCAAGTTTTTGAGCATAGAATTGTAATTTCTTCCATTTTCTTTTCTTAACCTTGAGTGTGAAAAAAAGTTTTGTAAAAGAAAAGAGTTAGAGGGAAACATTCACTTTTTGAAATATAGTAAGATTGAGAGCTCCTTGTAAGAGAGGTGTGCCTTGCCTCTTGAGCGGAGAAGAAGGCATGATTGTATTAAGAGGGTTGTTCTCTCCCTACAAGAAAAGAGAAAGATAGTGAATCTCCGACGGTCTCGAGGTCGAGAAGTCGGAGCGGGGACGTAGGCCAAAGCATTGGGACCGAACCTCGTCAACATATCGTGCCTTCTTGTGTTTGTTCTTTATTCTTCATCTATGCATTATCTTTATTTGTTTGTGATCAATTTTATCGTTTTTCTCCGAAGGTGAATTTTTGAAAATTTTAATTTCACCAATTCACCCTCCCTCTTGGTGCTTTCGATCCTACAATTGGTATCAGAGCCAAGTTGCTCTAGCTTTAAGATTTGAAATATCTTTAGAGCTATGGCATCAAGTGGTTTCAATTTTGCCGAAGGTCAATCTATTAATCGTCATCCACTTTTCAATGCCTCAAATTTTGCTTATTAAAAAATTAGGATGCAAGCCTACGTTTGTTCTATTGATATTGATATGTGGGATATTATTCAAAATAGTTTTGATTTAAGTAAGAAAAAGCCTTCAGAATATACCGAAGGAGAAAAACTTTTAGTAAAACTAGATTGGAAAGCTAAAAATATTTTTTATTGTGCTTTGGATCCAATGGAGTTTAATCGTATTTCTAATTGTGAAAGTGCTAATGATATTTGAAAAAACTCATTATTACTCATGAAGGAACGGATAAAGTTAAGGAGTCTAGATTAAATATTTTAAATCATCAATATGATTCTTTTAAAATGCTTGAAAATGAATCTATTAATTCGCTTCAATGATATTATATATGGCTTAGCCTCTTTGGACGAGCAAAGAACTAATCATCAAAAAGTGAAAAAGTTTCTCAGGTCTCTCTCCTCCAAGTGGCATACAAAGAGGACGGTGATTGAAGAAAATGACTTAAAAAAGTTGGACTTTGATGATCTTATAGGTTCACTCTTGACCTATGAGATCGAGATCAAGGAGGATGAAGAAGCAAACACTCCAAAAAGAAAAACACTTATATTGAAAGCAAACAAAGATGAGGAAGATACAAGTGAAGAAGATGAGGATCTTGATGCAAAGAAGCTTTATCTATATGTAAAGAAGCTTGACAAATATCTCAGGTTCGCTAAGAAGGAGAAAGGCTATTCCAAGAGAAGATCATTAAGCAAAAGTCAAATAACTTGCTTTGAATACAAAAAGATTGGACACTACAAAAATGAATGTCCAAATTTGATCGGAGAAAGATGGAGAAAGCTCAAGAAGGAAGAAAAAGGCTCTCCAAGTCACTTGGGACGAAAGTGAAGATGAAAATAATGACTCCAACACCTCTTCTAGTGATGACGAGGAAGCCTACATATGTCTAATGGCTAATAGCCATGAGGTATCATCTAACTCCTCTAACTATAGTGATAGTGAAACTTTCAATGTGCATAAGGAGTTTAGAGGTTTAATTAATAAATATGGATGCCTAAAAAAGAAATATGATGAGATAAAAATAGAGTTTAAAAATTTGCAAAAGAAAAATAAGAATGTTAAAGCATGTGAAAAGTGTGATATATTGAATAAAGAAAACTCTAGCTTAGAACTTTCAATTGAAGAATTGAAAACGGAAAATAGTGCACTAAAATTAATATGTAAAAGACAAATTGTAGAAAGTGTATGTTTGAACAAAGAAATTAATCAATTGAAACTTGAACCTGAAAAATTCTCAAATGGAAGTAAAATATTAGACGCAATGCTTAGTGGATCTAGAATATCTTCAAACTAAAAGGGACTTGGTTTCACCTCTTTTGAAAAGAAGAATGACAAAAGAATGATATTTGTTAAAACATCGCATGATTACATAAGATCACAAATTGTTTGTTTTCATTGTGGATATGAAGAGCATTATTCTTATGATTGCAGAATTATGAAAGGAATGAAGAAAATTTGGGTCCCAAAAAGAACCATGACTAACCAAGATGTACCCAAGCAAATTTGGGTACCAAAAACATGAAACTCCTAACTTCTTTCTTGTAGAAAGCTTTCTATGTACAATGAAGGTAAATAGTATTTGGATAGTGGATGCTCAAGACATATGACCGGCGATGCTTCAAATTTCATCAATTTGGAAAAGAAAAATGGAGGTAAAGTCATTTTTGGAGACAATAGCAAAGGAAGAGTAATTGATATATGTAATATTGGTAAGAATGACAAAGTGTATTTAGAAAATGTTTGGCTTGTTGAAAATTTAAAACATAATCTAATTAGCATAAGTCAACTTTGTGATGAAAATTATTTAGTTAAATTTGAGAAGGACAAATGTTTGATACTAGATGAAAATAACAAAGTTTTACATATGAGATTTATGTACAATAATGTATACAAAATTAATTTTGATAATTTGAAAAATGAAAAATGTCTTAGTGTCATGCATGATGACATAAACTTGTGGTACAGGAGATTAGGACATGCAAATTACAAATTGCTAAATAAACTCTCAAATCATGAATTGGTTACAGGCTTACCTAAGATCAAATTTGAGAGAAACAATATTTGTGATTCATGTTTAAAAGGTAAACAAATCAAAAGTTCTTTTAAATTAAAAGGAGTTATTAGTACGCATAGGCCCTTGGAACTTTTACATCTTGATTTGTTTGGACCTATTGATGTGACTAGTTTAGGAGAAAAAAGATATGTATTTGTAATTGTTGATGATTTCTTTCGTTTCACTTGGACAATTTTTCTCGCTAGTAAAGATGAGACGCTAAACATGTTTTCCAAATTTGCAAAAAGAGTTCAAAATGATCTTGAATAAAAAATTTCAAAAATTAGAAGTGACCATGGAGGAGAATTTGAAAATCATAAATTTGAATTATTTTGCGAAGAAAATGAAATTACTCATAATTTTTCCACTCCTAGAACATCTCAACAAAATGGAGTAGTAGAAAGAAAAAATAGAACTATACAAGAAATGGCTAGAACAATCTTAAATGAAAGCAAATTACTAAAATATTTTTGGACGGAAGCTGTAAACACATCTTGCTATGTTCTCAATAGAATTCTATTAAAATCTCTTGAAAAGAAAACATATTTTGAAATGCTATTTGGTAAGAAACCAAACATCTCCTATTTTAAAGTTTTTGAATGTAAATGTTATATTTTGAACATTAAAGATAAACTAGGCAAATTTGACGATAAATGTGATGATGGTATTTTTCTTAATTATTCTAATACAAGTAAAGCCTATAGATTATATAACAAAAGAACATTAGTTGTTGAAGAGTCTATTAATGTTAAATTCAATGAAACTAATGATTATTTGAGCAAACAAGGACAGGATGATGATGAAGAAGTAGTTGAAGTACAAAGAAAACTCGAAATTGTGAACATAGAGAAGCAAAAGATAACATTCCAAATGTAGAAGAAATGAAAGTACCTAAAAAGAAGAGAATCAAATCATCCCAAGAAATTGGAGACATGCCTCATCACACCCACTTGATCAAGTTATAGGTAAGTTAAGTGAAGGCATAAAAACTAGAAATTTTTTAAAAAATCTATGTGCTTTTTCGACTTTTCTTGCAAATTATGAGCCCAACAATATAGATGAATCACTTGAAGATTCAAATTGGATAAATGCAATGCATGAGGAATTAAATAACTTTAAAAGAAATCAAATGTGAAAACTTGTAGAAAGACCCAATGACCATCCTATCGTTGGAACCAAATGGGTCTTTCGAAACAAGTTAGATAAAAATTGTGTTGAGGAACAAGACTAGATTAGTGGCCAAGGATTACTCACAAATTGAAGGGATTGATTTTGATGAAACTTTTGCTCCTGTTGCTAGACTTGAGGCAATTCGAATGCTTTTGGCTTTTGCATGCTATAAAGATTTTAAACTTTTTCAAATGGATGTTAAATCAGCTTTCTTGAATGGTTTTATAAATGAGGAAGTTTATGTCGAACAACTTCAAGGTTTTGAAAATTCAGATTTTCCCCATCATGTTTTCAAACTCTCAAAAGCTCCTTATGAATTGAAATAAGCTCCTCGAGTTTGGTATGAAAGATTGAGTTCATTTTTAATTGAAAATGATTTTCAAAAAGGGAAAGTTGACACCACACTGTTCTTAAAACATTTTAAAAATGATATTTTAATAGTTCACATTTATGTTGATGATATTATTTATGTTGCTACTAATGAATGCCTATGCAAAGAATTTGAAACTCTCATGCAACAAGAATTTGAAATGAGTCTTATAGGAGAACTCACCTTCTTTCTAGGCCTACAAGTAAAATAATTCAAGGAAGGTATTTTTCTTAATCAAGAAAAATATACAAGGGAACTACTCAAAAGATTCGGGATGAACGAATGCAAGCCGAGCACAATTCCTATAGCACTACTATAAAATTAGATAAAGATGAAAAAGGCAAGTCCATTGATAAAAAAAGGTGCAGATGTATGATTCGTAGTTTGCTCTACTTGATGGCATCTAGGCCGGATATAATGTTTAGTGTATGTTTATGTGCTAGGTTTCAATCCGCCCCCAAAGAATCGCACTTAATTGCTGTAAAAAGAATATTGCGTTATTTAAAGCATATAAATGACTTAGGCATTTGGTATGATAGAAATTCCCCATTTAAATTGCATGCCTACACCGATGCGGATTTTACCGGGTGTAAAGTTGATAGAAAAAGCACTAGTGGAATGTGTTGTTTTTTTGGTAGTTCTCTTATTTCATAGGCTAGCAAGAAACAAAACTCCATCGAACTTTCTACCGCCGTGACCGAATATATAGCCGCCGGTAGTTGTTGTGCACAAATACTATGCGTAAAACAACAATTACTTGATTATGGTGTAAATTGTTCAAATGTACCCATAAAGTGCGATAACACAAGTGCTATAGAAATGACCAAAAATTCAATTCAACACTCTAGGACTAAACACATTGATCTACGGTATCATTTCATTAGAGAACATGTGTCCCTTAAGAACATTGTCATTGAACATGTGACCACTGAAGTTCAACTTGCAGACATATTTACAAAACCCTTAAGTGAAGAACGATTTTGCATGCTTAGAAGGGAATTAGAAATGATTAACTCTTGATTGCATATCAATTCAAATTAAAAGTGACTTGGTTATACAATATCACTTTTGACATGAATTGAATATTAAAAGTGTTCTACAACACTTACATTTGTATGATCCTTTTTGGAATATGATTTTTATGATTTTTAATGAGTTTAAATGGTTCAAATTTTGAAAAATACAGGGATCGGTCGATCTACAGAATGGACCGGTCGACCGACTGGAAGGACCGATCGAACGCTATATGCAGACAAACGATCAGTCGATCGATATGATACAACCGGTCGATCGGTATATTACTGCGACTGGCTGCGCCATATGAAATGAAGTGTCCGGTCAACCGCGGGGCATGACCGATCGATCGGTATATGCCAAAATCATGCGATATAAGCAATCGACCGCTCGAACTGGTCGACCAAAAATAAAAAACCTCTCTGCGCACAACCGCCGCTCCTGCCCTCCTTCGACAACCACCCTCCGGCAGCTCCAGCGACCGGCCGCATCCGCCGGCCGCCGCCTCCTAGGTCAACCGCATTCGTCGGCCGCCACCTCTTCCTCTCCTTTCTATCTCCGGCCAGTCGTGCTCTGACCGGTTGCGTCCGCCGATCTCTCTCTCCGGCCGACCGTCTCTCTCCCTCTCTTTTCTGACCGCTCTCTCCGGCCAATCCCTCTCTCCGGCCGACCATCTCTCCGACCTCCCCTCTCGGCCACCTCCGCCCTAGTCTCTCTCCCTGTCCTCTTACCCTCAGTCAGCGCCAAGTCTCTTTCCGACCTCTATTGTTGAATTCATGACCGACAATGATGGCTATTTTCGTACTAAGATGGTCTTTAAGCGTCGTCGTCACCTTTCCGGCTCCGGTGGCACCATTCATGTCCTCCGACGTGAATCTGAACCTGAACCCGAACCCGAGCCCACACGACGTAGCCGTGGACGAGGACGATCCCGTGGACGTACTCGTCAGCCATCTTCCACCGAGCCCACTGAGTTTGATAGACATCTTTTTGTCTCTAGGAAAGTCTCTATCAGCTTTGAAGCCTTGTACGCCTCTCGCGAAGTCGAGTGTGCCTATATCATTGATTGAGACGCTCTGAACATTCCCGATGTTCAAGAGATGTTTGCAACCATTGGTTGACTGTCACTTCTCTCCCTCACAGACTGGGTGTACCCTCGTCTTGTTCGTCATTTTTATGCGAACATGACCATCACTCGAGAGTCCATTATTACCTATGTCCTTGGTATCCCCATTCGATTGGACCCTGACCATCTTTGTCACATCTTTGGCGTAGCATGCTCCTTACCTGGCCTTTATTCATTTGTTACCCACGGCTGGCCTTCCGATTATCTTCCTATCGCAGATACCATTCGTACGGTTTTTGCTGGACAGGATGTCCAGTATACCGTCGAAACGGCTCATCGACATCTTCATCCGGTCATGAAGATGGCACATCACATTCTCAGTCGCATGATCACTCCCTGGGCCACGGGCACTATACAGAGGTCACTCACTTCGACCTCTTCTTTCTTCACTGTCTCTGCATCTGTGATGCCTCATTTTTTCACTTCGGCCATTACGTCTTCTATCATATGGACTACACCTTTCAGAAGATTTCCTCTGGTGCTTGGATTACGAGGATTTTGGTGCCTGGATTACGAGGATTTTACTCCATTCTAGAGTCGAGATTCCTGCAGACGAGGAGTACATTCGACCTCGACCCACTGACGTCATTGGTTCCGGGACCCTCCACCGGAAGGGTCTTAAGTTTAGTGAGCATGCAGCACCAGATTCTGATGATAAAGATGATGCCACAGATGGCGAGCCAGCACCGATGAATACTCAGGATGCACCTGAGGCTGGCTCCAACTTTTCGCCATCCGCTGAGCAGTTTGGACCTTCTCAGCACAGTACTTCCGACTTCCATGACGCCTTTGACTTTACAACTCTTTCACAGCAGGTGGCTGCCATAGACCATCGTGTGACACAGATAGATCGACGTGTTCAATGGATGGACCGTGACTCCCGCTACCTTGTTGGATCGCTACAGGCCTATTATGCATCGCAGATATTTGTTCCGCCCGTAGCTCGTGAGGATGATAGTCCCGATGAGGAGTAGTTAGGTTGTCTCCCTCTTTGATGATGTCAAAAGGGGGAGAAGTCTAGGACGATATTATATGTTATGTGTCTTAGTATGTTATGTGCTTACATTTGTATCGTGCATATCGTGCACCATTTTGTAGTGACTTCAGTCACATTTGTTAGTGCATGATGTATTATTAACTATGTAATGGAATGAATTTTATGATGTGATGAATTTTTTCTTCTTATGTGATGACTTTTTTATTTCACCTTTGATATCATATTTATTTTTTGCCATATGTTCATATCAATTATGAGAATATAAATGCCACTTATTTAGGGGGAGAAAAAGTAAAATATGCATAAATACATGAGGAGCTTGTTTATTACTTTCTATGTAAAACTTACATTTCGTACCTTTCTTTCTTCTCCTTATCGTTCAATTAATTTGTCATCATAAAAAATGAGGAGATTGTTGAATCTCATGTTTTGATTATAACAAATTAAATGGACCTGAAAGTTACTAATATACTCTTAAGTGATGATAATACAGGTATAGAATTGATATGAACAGATTCGCAGAAGAATTCGGCAAATTAAAAGTTGTAAGAAAAAGTTTCAGACACAATCGGTCCACTGACCGGTCGACCGACTATGAGCACCGACCGACTGATATTCGATGGAAGGAAAGACGACAAGATGCCGGTCGATGTCGAGACTATACCGGTCGATAGACCGGTCGACAGCAAAAAGATCGGTCGCGATGAGACATTACGGTCGTTGTATCGGTCGAAGGACCGGTCGACCGGACAGTGTCAAAGCACAGAATTGAGACAACGGTCACATAGACTGGTCGACCGGTCCATCCCAGCGGTCGACCGACCCTACAGTCAAATGAACAGTAACGGCTAAAATTTTGAGGAGAAAAATGAGAGAGACTTTTTGAATGAATTCTCATCCATAAGAGCCTATAAAAGGAGTGTAAAAGCCTGAAGAAAATTCATCCAAGCAAAAAGGAACATCCTAGAGCTCCTCTCAAGTTTTTTAGCATAGAATTGCAATTTCTTCCATTTTCTTTTCTTAACCTTTAGTGTGAAAAAAATGTTTTGTAAAAGAAAAGAGTTAGATAGAAACATTCACTTTTTGAAATATAGTGAGATTGAGAGCTCCTTGTAAGAGAGGTGTGCCTTGCCTTTTGAGCGGAGAAGAATGCGTGATTGTATTAAGAGGGTTGTTCTCTCCCTATAAGAAAAGAAAAAGATAGTGAATCTCCGACGGTCTCGAGGTCGAGAAGTCGGAGCGGGGACGTAGACCAAAACGTTGGGGCCGAACCTCATTAACATATCGTACCTTCTTGTGTTTGTTCTTTATTCTTCATCTACGCATTATCTTTATTTGCTTGTGATCGGTTTTATCGTTTTTCTCCGAAGGTGAATTTTTGGAAAATTTAATTTCACCAATTCACCCCCACCCTCTTGGTGCTTTCGATCCTACACATATTATGATCCAAATGGATCATTAGTTGTATTATCTGTTTGGACAATCAATTTCTGTCATTTTTTTATTGTTTTCGACGGTTAGAACCATCGAAAATGTTAAAAAATAATTATCAACAATTAATTTTTTTGATACTTATCGACGGTTCTAACCATCCGTGCAACATTATAGGCGATCTTAACTATCGCTAAGCATCGACGGCTCGGACCGTCGATATGAATTTTTGACGGTTTGAACCATCGATAGTATCGACAGTTCAAACTATCGATACATATCGACGGCTCAAACCGTCTTCCATCTTCAAAGTTCGACGGCCGCGGTCTGCTAGCTGGACCTTCAAAAATGTCGACGGTTTAGAAATAACCGTCGCAATCATTTACGACGCGTCATTTTCGCGCGGACGCTATCAGTCAAAAAACCTGTCGAAAAACGTTATTTCCGATAATTTTCGTCAAATTACAGACGATTCTGACCATCTGTTAATAAATTATTTTCTTGTAGTGTTCCACAAACTCCGTGGGGAGCAGACTTGAGTTTTTTTAGTACGAGTAGGAACTGGATGATGAAGCATCCATCTTTCAGCAACATGTGCAGGAACTCCTCGCCCTTGAGTTTTGCGCTGTGGAAGTAGCATCTTCTTGCTTTGTCCTCTGGCTCCTTCAGCTTCGAGATGAAACTCCTCCGCTGCCCCTCGTAGGTAGGAGTTCGTACAGGAATTTAAGCTTTACATTCTCCATGTCTGCGAAAGTGGTGATAAGGGCCTATGGACATTGTTCGAGGGTGGAACAGGTGCTCGTGTCCGAGTTTGATGTGCCGCGGGACGCGGAAGATGGTGCACCCTGCTGATTCTGACGCATCTCCTCTATTTAGCTCAGCAATCTGTATGCTGGTGGTGTTCAGCATGCCGTCCACAGCCATCATCTATCTATCTATCTATATATATATATATATACAGAGAAGCAAACCTCCAGCGTCTATTAATTTGGTGTAAGCAAACTTTGACCGGTTTGATCGGATTCAATTAGGTTCAATCGAATTTTATTAAATTAATATTATCTAAAATAATTATATATAATAAATATTATATAATGCTTATACTTCATAATAAAATATAATAAACAAATATTTAATTAAATATTAATGTTCAAGTTTGAATTTTTATTATTAATATAGTATATTAATTCTTTTATTTTATTCTTCAATACTATTTTAGGGTGATAATATATTAATTAATTTTGACATATATCTCTCTCATGTTTATTTTTTTTCTTTACTTTCATTTTAATATTTTTATTTTTCTATTTCCATTAATTCCTCTCTCCCCATTAATTCCCATATTTATTTACTTTTTTATAATAAAAAGATATTCAAATTTTTAATGTTCATAAAAACTATGAGTTATTATTATCGATATACTATATTAATTATTTTATACTATTTGTGATGATAATAAATTAAATTAATTTTCCATACATCACACTTACTTTCTTTTATTTTCTTCTTTATTTTCATTTTAATACTTTCCTTTTAATTTCCATTAATTCCTCTCCCACGTTGATTTCCCACATTTATTTTCTTTTTGATTTTTATCTATTCTTAATTCAAATACTTTCTCATTTTTTACCTTCCTTTTTAACATTTTATTTCCTATTTTTACTTTTCTTTTTTTTATTTTTTTTTGCTTTAAATATTGAACCGAGTTTTTTCAATTTAATGATTGAACTGGTTTTACCGGTTGAATCGGTTTTTGACTGATTCAATTTTAATTCTATTTTTAAAATTAATTCGGACCGAACCAACTGTCGATTCGTGATTGAACCGACCAGTTCGATCCGATTTTAATAACCATGAGCAAAAGTGATGAATGCCGACTGGTTCCGGAATGGAAAAGTTGACCAAATTTTTATCATTCAAATCTTTGGAGTTAATAACTGAAAAGACAAACGACTGCATTGCATGAATCTTTTCCGTTTTAGGTTCTAGACTAGATAGCACAGCCTGCACGTGCGCTGATCAATTAATTAATTATTTTTTACCAGCGAGAAAGTTATTGGTGGAAGACTTCGGGTACGTTATTAGGAATGATTTAATAAGATTAGTTGGAGACGATGAATGGACTTTTAATTTGTAATTAGTTGTGTATAATCGTGAGCGTCTTATAAATTAAATTGTCTATATCGTTTTTCATACATAAAAAAAAGTTGTGCTACAAAAAAAAAATTACTTTTTTAAGCATTCCTACTGAAAAGACACCTAACAATTTGGATCAACTTCATTATCTTTTGGTTACAAGTAATCGTATTAGTCAACTAACTTCCAATTGGCTATACGTGAATAATGTGAGATCGACTGTGAGTCCCCTTTCCAATTGCTTTATTTTTTTTAGAAAATAGTTTTTTTTTTTTAACTTGGGTCGGTTCGTAGAGGAATTCCCCATCCAAATACAAGAGTCCATATATTTAGGACAATAGTGATGTAAGAAAAATCCCATGAACTAAAAAATCTATCCGGAAAAAAAAATTGAACAAAAAAATGTCTAAAATAATAAGAATTTGATTACATTTTATAAGGATTTTTTAGTAAGTCAAAACTCCACCTTCTCAAACTAGGTCTCATAAAAATCTATTTTTCTTATTTATAAAGTTTTATTTGTAGTATTAAATCATCATATTTTTATTATTATTCATATAAAATTTAATAATATTATATTTTATAACTTGTATTTATATATTTCAAAAGTTTATTTTTTTTATATTTCATTTATGATGTTAATATGTTTATATTAATTTTTTTTATTATCTGAAACTTGAAATAATTACTTTTATTAATGTAGGAGCTAAAAAATACTATCGGAAAACACAGTAGAAATGGTTTTGCGTTTTCTAAAATAGTTTTATGATGATATTTTTACTTTTCTAAATCGACCTGAAAATATTGGTTAATTTTTAAAACCAAAACGTTAATCCCACAAGAATTATTTTCGCCTCTATGGCATTTGCTATTTAATATTTTATAAAAAAAGGAAAGTATTGGAAAATATTTTGTAAGTTTGAATGTTAGACCTAAGAAATAATTTTCTTTGCATTAATATGGACAATTAGAAGTGTAAAATAGTAAAAAGTAAACATAGTGATACTTATAAATTAAATAAAGATCATTTTCAATAAAGAAAACGTATGACCTAATAGAAATAAAATGTACAATATTTAAACTCTAAATTTTATAGGCTAGTGAAAGTTATTTTACAATCTCTAAATTTTAGTTTTTCCAAAATGTTTACTAAACAACTCATTGAAAACTTTATCTACAATTTTAAATTCTCATTTTTTAACATGTGTTGCGATAGAGCCAGACACCATCCGAACAAAATACCTTACACGATTCTTCCCACCTGGAAAGATAGTGGGGATGCGGAATCAAATCACATCCTTCTACACGGAGGCAATCCATGAAGCATGGGAGCGTTTCAAAGAGATGTTACACAGGTGTCTACATCATGAATTTAAAAAATGGATGATAGTCCAAACCTTCAGCTCAGTCGAACGGATGTGTACTAGGTGGCACCTCAAGAACATGAACGAGGAGAATGATTTGATAGAGAAGGGGATCCTCAACATTAGGAATTAGATGCATGATCTTGTAAATCTCCATAAGCTAGAGGAAAAGTGAGACTCTTCCCTTTCTTCTTGAGAGAAAAAGCAGCTATGTGGCTTCATACTCCGTCGAAGGAACCATCACATATTGAAGAGAGATACGTAAAAAATTTATCAACAAATATTATCCACCTCAAAAAACAAGACCACTCATTTCAAATGTCGAAGTCTTCTATCAACAAGAATCATAGACCATGCATGAAGCATGGAAAAGGTTCAAGGAATTGTATCTCGTGTTCCTTATAATGTACTGAACAAGTTCATTTATAATGGTGCTACTCTTATAGTACCTGACAAGATAAATCTCTTAAGAAGATTTATAATATTATTAAAAATCTTACTTTAAATCATTGACAAAATAGGAGAACAGAGCCCTCAAAAAAAGGCAGGTTGTGAATTTGAAGGGCATTCTAAAATGAATAAGTACATGGCAGTTATGGATATGGATATGTGTAAAAGTAAATTCAATTACCAAAAAAAATCGATTAACTGATAAATCTATTAATAATCATATCGATGAAATTAAAAATTACAAATATGAATACATTCAAATGAACTTTTATCATAATAAATTCAATCTTTTTAAATTAAGATTTCATCCAAAAAAAGTTATTAAAACCCGTGAAACTATTTTTTATTATATGATTAGTTCATAAGTCATTATTGTCCAATTATTAATATCAATAGTTTTACATAATTTAATATTATTTTAATGCTATATTTTATATTTATATTATTTTATATTTCGAAAAGATTATCTGATCCACTAGAGGGTATTATTATTATTATTATTATTATTATTATTATTATTATTATTATTATTATTATTATTATTATTATTATTATTATTATTATTATTATTATTAATGATTAGATATGTGACGCTGATGTTTCCCGAAAGTTTATTAGCAACAATACTATTTAACAAATATCGCATGAACATGTTGTTAAGACATTGAAAATGTAAATTTTACTATTACACCTCTAGTATAACAAATAAAAAATAGTATCATGAGAATAATATTGTATAAAATATTACTATTAAATCATACTATTACCAATGTTAATTATTTTTTTTATTTTAAGATGCTTTTATTTTAGCAACAAATGAAGGGCACGATGAGATTTTTGCAATTATTAAATTTTAATAATAATTTGGATGGAACTTAACGGAAGAATTTAAATGTTAAATTTGGGATAGAAAATAAAATTTATAAATTTATATTTTAAAGGTACATGTAGAAACGGTAGAAGAAGTTTTTAGGGCCTAAGGAAATAAGCCTTATTTAAAAAAAAAACAAAGGAAAGGAACACGTCGTCGTATTTGGGCCCATAGTCCACACCATCGGCCTGATGCATCCATCACACACGACGAAGACTCGCGTGCACTATTGGGCCTTCAACGATACTGGGCTTAGTCTTAATGCACAGTTTCTGACCTTCCAGAAATTGTTTGAAAGAAATCCGAGTTAACATATTCCGAAACATAATAAAAAAAAAGATGAGGGTTAAATTTGTATAACAATCAAATTACTGATTGAATCCAATAAAAAAATAGTTCCAGTTAAATTATAAAAATCATCATGTCACACTTTTTAATTTCACAAAGAAATTAGTCTATTATCGTTTAATTTTAAAGCAATTAAATTTGAGAAGATTCAAAATGTATGCCTTTATTTTCACAATTAATTTATTTTACCAACTATTTTTAACACACATACAATGTTATGTCAGCATGCCCCATTCACATTTTATTTACTAAGTTATCATCGTCATTCATTTGGTTACTTGCATGAATATATGATGTAAGAGTTTATGTAGCGCACACACTATTTTTATTCACCTTTAGGAACTTTGTTCCTTCGGAGAGAGGAAAAGGGAGAGAGAGAGAGAGGGGAGAGTGATTGTTGGAGCATTGTTTCGCCATGGGGCGTTGTGTTTGTTGTCAGGAACGGGAGGGATCGTCGAAGCCACACTCAAGAGAGATCGAGAGAGTAAGAGAGAACGAGAGAGAGATGCACAGCAGAGAGAGAGTGAGAGGGAGTAAGAGAGAGAGAGGGGGAGAGGGAGAGGAAAAAATCGGATGAAAGAGGGGTGGGGTTCAGCCTATTTATTATAAATTCAAATTTCGACGGTCTTAGCATTCCTAAAATATATGTAGGTCTGTCTCCGCATTTGCATATGTCAAAAATTTGGAATGTTAGACCGGTTGGAAACCTTAATATTAAAAAATAATTTGTTTGTAAATATTCTTTTACATACTATTATAATATATTTTATTATAAATTCAAATTCCGATTATCCTAGACTTCAAAATTATGGACGGATGCAAATCTATCGGTAAATCTGAAAGTGAGGATCGTAAAAAGTATTAAAATTAAAATATGTTAATATTTTATTATATAGTATTATACAATATTTTATTATAGAGTATTATACAATATTTTATTATAAATTTAAATTTTGACCGTCCTAGCCTTCGGAATTATCGATAAATTTGCATCCGTCAGTAATTACGAAGGCTAATACTTTCGGAAACCTTAATATTAAAATAATAATAATATGTAATATGTATGTTAGTATTTTATTATATAATACTATAATATATTTTATTATAAATTAAAATTTTGACAGTCCTAGCATTCAAAGTTATCGATGAATTTGCATCCATCTGATAATTACGAAAGCTAGAACTGTTAGAAACCTTAATATTAAAATAATAATTTATATTTAAAATTACCGACAGATGCAAATATGTTAGTAAATTTGAAAGCTAGGACCATATAAAATCTTAATATTAAAATATTAATTGTATGCTAATATTTATGATATAGTATTATAATATATTTTATTGTAAATTCAAGTTTTGACAGACTTATCCTTCGGATGCAAATTCGTCAATAATTTCAAAGACTAGAATTGTTGAAAATCTTAATATTAAAATAGTAGTTGTATGCTAATATTTATTATATAGTATTATAATATATTTGATTATACGTTCAAACTCCAACGATCCTAGGCTCCTACCGTTTGAAATTGCCAATAGTCATCCTATTCATCGGTACTTTTGAAGGCGATTGACATGGATAAAATACCGACAACTTTTGCTGTCAATACTATTGATTTGCCCGTCGGTATTTCGAAAGAATATTTTCATCCATTGAAAATTTTATAAAAAAAAATGCGAATAACCCATTGAAAATATGTCATTTTCTTGTAGTGTACCATCTTTGTTATTTTATTTTCATTTTCTGTGCTTGATCATGACCTATAATATGATGTTTAGGGTGTGAACATTTTTGCTCAAATGATTTCTTGACAAGTGTTTCATGTGAGACATGGAACACTGTCAAGTAGTGTTTCTTGCACTCACCAAACATTGCCTAAATTGGAGACTTGGAGTTATATAATAAAAAAATAATTTGCATCTCCCTTCCACATCCAGAATAGGCACACAATCTCTACTCTCGCAACATCACACATTTGTATCATCCACTTCTCCTTGGCTCACATTTGCCTCGATGTTACTATGTTGATGGTTCGACAGACTCTCAAGATCCATTCACAAAAGAAGGAGCCTTCAAGCAAGCGGAGGAAGTCTCAACAACAACAGCAGGAGGTGTTCAACATTAATAAATTCTCTTACGATGTATACACACCAATAAAAGCATTTTTAGGTCAAAATTTAACTATGATCGGTGAGCTCCCAATAAGAATGATCTATCATGTGGACACAGAAGGAATGCTAGGATTTATAACCTCGTGGAACAAAATTTAACTATGATCAATGAGCTCCCAATAAGAATCCAAGCTTTTGATACAATTTCTTTGTTTTTTTTTGTTGTTGTGTTTTTTTTGTGCGTTTTCTAGTTTTTTAAGCCTTCTATTTTGATCAATACCACTTTGTGAAGATGGATGATAAACTCATATTTTTTACATGGAGATTTCAAATACACTCATCCATCTTTCTTATTATTGGTTATATTGGATCTTCTTGTAGATCCATATATTTTAACGCGTTAGATCCCTATCGCACGAGCTATAACAAACTTCATCACAGTTTTACATCTATTAAGAAATAGAACAAGTTGCTTCAAAATATTAGAGAGTACAAAGTACATACTGCTAAAATGGAACTAGTAGTTCTAGTCGGTTTACGTGCTTAATCCTAAGCAATAGAGCAAATTACACAATAAGCAAATGATGACTAATTACACAATGATTAACACCTAATTACAATGTCGATTAAAAGTCGGCGGCATGCGACGGGGTGCGAGCGTGTGGGGTCACGACGGGGTCGGCGGTGGTGCGGAGTCAGCGGTCATACGGGATCGCGGTGGGGTCAACGAGCGATGGTGTGGGGTCAGCGGTCGTGCAGGGTCACGGTGGGGTCGGCGAGCGGTGGTGGTGCGAGATCGGCTGTCATGAGGGGTAAGTAGTGGTCGTCGGGGTTGCAGATCTGGTCGGGACTACGCGGATCTACTCGGCGACGATTGGATCTGGCCCCCTCATGTGGGGTCAGCGAGCGATGGTGTGGGGTCAGCGGTCGTTCGGGGTCACGGCGGAGGTTGGCGAGCAGTGGTGGTGCGAGATCGGCTGTCATGCAGGGTCAGTAGTGGTCATCGGGGTTGCAGATTTGGTCGGGACTACGCGGATCTACTCGGCGACGATTGGATCTGGCCCCCTCATGTGCAGATATGATCTAGGGACATCACGACGGAGGTGCTCAAGGTCGACGGCATCATGGTGGAAGTCGACGGCGGGCGTTGGCGTTAGGAGTCGAGGGTGATCCGGGTCAATGCAGATCTGGTCGGTGGTCAGCGTTGCTCGGGGTCACGCAACTATCGTTGGGGGTTCTCAGGGTTGCGGCTAGTCAGGGGTGCTCGTTGACGAAGGGTGCTTTGGGTTTCACAGATATGGCCAAATGGACACCGCTGCATGCAGATCTGCCCGCAGAGTTGTCGCTCCGCGCAGATCTGGCGGGAGTGACGCCGCTACGCGCAGATCTGGCAGGGGGTCGTTGGTGTGTTGCGGCTCTGAGGGGATGTCGGCGTCGTGCTCGGGTGCTCGTCGGCGTAAATAGGAGAGGAGGCGGGCGAAAGAGAGGGCATCCTGAGGGGGAAAGATGTCGAGCTTGTACCGTCGTGCGGAGAGGAGAGAGAGAGGAGGCGGCGTGGAGAGGAGAAATGAAGAGGAGAGAAGAAAATGGACAAAGCGATGGGGTTTTTCCTTTTTATACCCCTTTGAACCGGTCGAATCGCGCTGCGTGCAAACCACAGAGCCGCATCCCAAACCTCCAGTTCATCCTTAAAAACATGGGGGACAGTCCCCCATTTATGTTGGGTGGACACCTATATTTCCATATCATTTGGTAATTATAAACTGCCAGTGATGCACATTAAAATTGTATGAAGTGCCTGTGAAGTGAAAATATGGATAAATGTTGTATTTGACACATGAACGAATTTACGCATACGTCATGCCGAAATTTTTGAAAATTTTTAGAGTTCGTTGATTTTTGGGACGTTGGTTTATGTTGAAGATTTGAAATTCAATTTAAATGTTTGGTTTTACAGTTTCCCTTGTGACGCCCAAACGAGTGGAAGAGTGTCACACTTTCGTCTTAAAGGTCGAATCTATCATGTCAATACCAAAGGAATGCTAGGGATCTATAACCTCACCGAGTAGAATTTAAGAGAGCTCATATTAAAATCAAAAGCATTCAATTTTTTTGTTTTATTGTTTTTTAACTTCATTATTCTTCCATTGGTTAAGATACATACAATTTATTTTGTTTTTTATGTAATATTTTCTTAATTAAGTTTTAATTTTATTTTGTTATCCAAATTTAACATTTTTTCTTTAACAATTTTCAAAGTTAAAAATTCATTAATTTTTCAAAAGTTAAGTTTGACCTCATCTAAAAAACTTTTTAGAATTACATTTTGATTAATTCAAAATTATTTTTGCCCTTTTCTTAGTGTTAAATTAATCTTTTTTTTATATATCGATATACTCAACCATTTTTGGAAATTACGTTCATTTTAAATTTAAGTGAACTTTTTGAAAGTTTTAAAATTGATACTTTATTTTATTGAAATTAAATATTTATAAGTTTTTCAAGATCAATATATGACCATAAAAATTATAAAAGATGCAATACATGATATTTTAAGCTTTTTTTTGTAAAAAGTAATCTTTGACTATCAAAAAATAAAAAAATGACTCTAATAAATTACTAAAAAAAGATAAATATAATTTGAAAAAAAGAACCTTTGACCATAAAAAAATAAAAAAAATGATTCTAATAAACTACTATAAAAAAGATGAAAAACATGACATTCCAATAATTCTTTTTTGCAAAAAAAAGTTTAGAATATTGCAAGACATTTGAAGGTAATCACAACTCTTCTGCACATCGGTGACCACATCAAGGCATCGCTCGAGTGCAAGCATTAGAGGTCTGCCGTGATGCACGCAACTCCAAAATCCCATCCGACCTCCTACCGGAGTCCATGCTTGCTCAACTTTCTCCATGACAACAAGAAGCGTTCCTTGACAGTTCATTTGCATAGCGAGGACTTCGTCATCCACATTATTAGGATTGCAATGACAAATATGTTGTGTTCTTGTAGGCCACCGTTGAACTTCTCAAGTTGATTATCCCTCATTATTAATACACATTAAGTTTCTTTGGCCCACCTACTTATTTCGACTGCATCGTCATCGGCTTGCAAACACAAACACTCAACGAGAGCCATGATTTATCATTGTGCACCTAGAGATAAATAATGGAAAATCCTCAACATTGACACAAAAAAAGTGATTAATACAAAAAATACCCATTAAATAATACAAAAAAATTATATGCTAAAAAATTGAGTACAAAAATTGATCAATACAAAAAATACTCAATAAATGAAGGTGGTTATATCCTCACCTTATTATTTAAATAAAAGTAAAAGAAAAAAGAAAAAGAAAACAAGATAAAAAGAATATAACTAATAGACTTTAAGAGAGTTGCCACTATTTTCTAGCTGCACAATATGTAGGTTTTGAAACATTACCGGTGCAATAATTTTAGAAGGTTGCCTATTAAACTTGCAACTTGTGATATTCTGCATTTGCATTGTCAAGTATATTGTCACAATGACGAGTTAGTAGCAACACCGACTCAGGCTTCGCATCATTGTTGTAGGGATGTCCTCCAAGTTAGATATATATAGAATAGAACTTAAATTGTCATGTGATGTTTGACAATTTAGTTTCTCAAATTCCCCAGTAATATAAATTTCTAAGCAATTGGACCATGCATACTGCATGCCCCAATCAATTTTTTTTATTTTAACAGAAGTTTAACCACTTTGATTTAGTTTAAATTTTAAATTGATATATATATATAGATGAAATTAAAATATAGTAAAATTAAAAAAATGTTCTTACCTTTGGAAATTGGTTAAATGTTCAAAAAATGATTTTTAATTATTAAAAGATTATGATAAATATTTAATACTAAATCTTTTTAAATATTTGATCCAAATGACAAGTTATATTTGCATAAGAACTTGCATTAATTTTGAGATCAGATCAAAATCCAACTCCTAGTGTTTCAAACTAAGTTCGCATGGAAGGATTTGGAATATAAATAGGAAGGAGCGAGTGGTGAGCAAGAAAATTGATGAGGAGGGGAGGCGCAGTCCACGGGCGATTTGACCGACCTTGGCCGCCGCCCTCTCTTAGCATATAATTAATGCTCCCTTCCACCTCTTTCCTTTTGTCTAAACTCACTCTTTCTTTCTTGTTTTTTTTTGTCTTGATTGTCGTCCTTTTTAACTCATTTTTAATAAAATAATGTGATCCAAGATGTGTTGTTTACTAATTTTCAAAAATATTTTATAATATTTAAGAGATGAAATGGGGACATTTGAATGTGGACCAATGAATTTGACAGATGATACAGATTGACACGTGGCAACAATAAGAGAGTGATCTCTTATTTGGGTTCTCTCTTGCATTTGTTTGTTTTGGATGGTATATGGGTTTAGTTGGTACGAAAGGAATATTATGCATTCGTTTGATTCAGATATAACACATTTTTTTATTGAGGCAAAAATTGGTAGATATAAAAAATATCCATTAAATAAAGTTGGTTATATCCTCATCTTGTTATTTATATAAAAGAAAAAAGATAAAAAGAATATAAATAATGGATTATGAGAAAGAAAAATACAAACAAAAGAAAGACATGAGACATAAAATAAAAAAATAAAAAAAACATGCAATTTGAGCTAAAAACAAAACAAACTAAATTTGGATGGTAAAATATGAGATGCAGTTGCCAATGAATGGTGGTGGAAACATAGAGCACAGATGCAAAATTTCTAGGTTTGTGCATGAATTATCACATAATACTCGTGACCATGAGTACATGAGGATTATAAATAATAAAATACATTTGATGTTCATTATAAAACAAACAAGAATCAACATGCACGTTGGTGACAATCTTTTTTTGAAATTAAAGTTCTTATGAATTTTAGACCTGAGAAACTGGAATCTAAGGCAAATTCCTTGCAGCCTCGCCTAAGGGGGAAGCCAATGATAGAGCTTTAATCATAATTATAGCATAATTATAAGTTCCAAAAAAATTTAATGTTTTCAATAAAGATGTAATTATAATCAAGACTAACATCATAGTAAATAATAGAGAAATTCAACATTTAATGAAGCAATTGCTTCTTTCTTTCCATAAATACAAGATCTAAGCAATAACCAACTCATTTCCTCGTATCACAAAAAGGTGTATAATGCCCAAAAATATGGTCGTAATAGTTCTCACTTCCCTCGCGAAGAGGATCTCTTCCTTGGTCCCACAAGCTTCCTCATCTTCAAGGGAGCCTCCTTCCTCGGCTGAGCCTCCACGAGTTGGCAGACACCATGAAGAGGATCCACGCCATGCTTGAAGAGAAGAGAAGGATATAAGCCACAAGTCTGAGCGGTTTCAACTGAGAGAGCTCAAAGAGGAGGCTTATGACACTCAGGATGCAATAGATGAGTACGAATATGAAGTACTTTGGGCCAAAGTGGAAGCAAGAAGGAAGGTTAAGCATGAAGATAACCAAAATTTCTAACAAATTGATTGCCTTGGAATTATTTCGTGTCCTGAATTGAAGCTCCCATCCCTTCCTTCAGTCACTAAGCTAGAACCCGTCGTTGAATGGAACCCCGAGGTCCTCTTAAGCGACTACCTATCGATGCTCTTGAGATTTGGACATAAGTTCATTGAAGGATGACTCTTTTGTTTTTCCGGATAGCCAAATCCTATGCTCAAACTGTCGCTACTGTCGGAAACTAAAATCTATTGCAGGACTCGGTCATCTCGCTTTCTCTGCAGCATTTGAAGATTCACAAATGTCATCACCTACAGATCTCTCCGAACGAGGGCCTCCGTCCCCATGTGCAAGACTTGCAGATACATCAATCCCCATTTGCTAAGAGTTGGTACCAGCATGAAATTTGGGACAGCTCAGGCGATCTTCAGGTGAAATGAGGAGATGTAGCACTCTTTTAGTAATGAAACATGCAAACCATAGAAGAAGTGAAACTAATATCTACGAATTCTTCTGATTGATGCTTGTAATGCAGATGTATGCAGAGTTTGAGCCGGAGGATGATGGTTATGGACACTACCATAAAATTATAATTTAGAGACCAATCTTTTAAGAACTAATTATATTTAGTTCTTAAAAATATAAATATTAAAGTCTAATGTGATACTAGTCCCAAATTCTTATCTATTTGAAACAAAAATTTTATTTTTGTCACTAAAAAGCTATTTGTTTAAGGACTAATTAAAAAAAATTTATCACTAAAATTTTTAATGACCAACTTGTAGAGACCATGGAATCAAGATATTTTGAACTAAAAAAATATTAAAGACTAAAATTAAAATTCTAGAGGCTAATGTGTTTGATTTTTAAAAAGAATAATGGGAGTTGAAGCAATATCGGTGAGTTGAACGCCTGGAGTTTTTCATATATAATTTCCTCCAATTCAGCTAAACACGATTGGATCACTTTTTGGTTATCGTCTCAACAAAAGAAGAAAAAAATAATAAGCAAAATACTTTTGGATAGTATCCTGTTAAACTAATTTGATCGGAATAAACAACAAAGTAACACCAGCATCTATTAATTTTGTCTCTTTTATGTTTATTAATGCAGGCGAATTCAGAATCCGCGCAGAATGAGGACGAGGACGAGCAGACGTCGGCGGCTTTAACATCTGATCTTTGTCGTAAATTTTCGTCGACTTCAGCACTCTTTCTCTTGTTGTTTATCAGGTCAACGCCTTTTCCTTTGTTTTGATTGCAATCCTCAACTATAATTTTTTTCTCATCTAGGCTGAAACTATAAATTTATAAATTTTAATTCCCAAACTTGTCTAAATTTGACTCTTCGATCTTTCAATTAACAGTAATCTAAATTTTGTTAAGCTTTTATCATAATAACTATGAAATATCATTTTTGCCCTTTACTTTTTAATATGAAAAATATAAAAGGTAAAAATATTGATAGTATTAAATAAAAATATTATTATCAATTAACACTTTTATTTGTATTGATTATTTTTTATTTTTACAATATTTTATTGTAATATGAAAGTAAGGATACGAATGAAATATTATGATTAAATTTAACAAAAGTATCTAAGTATCAAATTTGAATAAGTTTGTAGTCTAAAATTCGTAAATTTATAGTTTAGAATTAGATACGAAAAAAATTATAATTTAAAGGATGTTAAAGAAAATAACCCTTATTATAAGTAGTATAATAATAATGTATGGATAAATAATAAAAACTAAAATATGATCGAAAAAATGTTGAAATATTGAGAAAATGTATATTATTTGGTTTTGAAAGGATACATGTATTTTGATTCTTGGGTTAAAACTAGTGCCTTTACGTTTTCTATTTCAATAATGTCGTAATATTCTGTCGTTTAATCTCAAAACAAACGGCCCTTAGTACTTACATTACCACTGGATTATTGCATTGACTAAAGTATTAAATTTGTTAATGCAAGCAGACATACACGGAAAATCTTTTTGCTAAGAACTTTAGAAAAATATTTCTCATTGAAAAATCTGCCAGTGGGATTTTGATGGACAAAATGAAGACCAAATGAGGTCGATAGATAGACATGATCATGTACGTATCTACTCGATTGGCACGTTAGTAGAAGGGTAACGATTAGACTTTTAGTATTTAGTGTCTGTAAAGCCATCCTGACGATTTAATTAACTCGTGTGGTACTATAAAACGTATTATTCATAAATTAAAGATCGATTCTTCGTGGATGTCAATTAATCCAATTAAAGAGATTAAATTTCACACTAAAATATTCTCTATTCGATTTTGACAACACTCGCGTCACACGGAAACTCGCAAGTCATTTATTCAATTAAGTTTGGCAAACTTAATGTCATGCAGGCTAAAACTTGTTCATACGGCAAAATCCTTCAATCATGGAACTTTGTGATGTAGTTATGTGTCATGGATGACAAATAGCCTCGGCATACCATGAATATGCATAAAATTAACCACACAGTTGCACTCAAACATTAATATGTAGGCCTTCCTTTTATTATTGCAATAGCCAGTATATAATTATATATATACTGACATTTTTTTTACCCACAAATGAGAGCAGGTAAAGTGTGCGCCTTCTTTATTTCAGTTAATTAACATGCATGCATGCATGCACCAAGAAGGCCAATGGTCTCTGTACGTGTTCAAGGGCAGAACGTGACCTTGTAGTTGGTGCCGCCGGGGCATGTGAAGAGGCTCGTGGCGTCGTCCTTGGGGTAGCTGTAGGCGTCCGGGCACAGGTTCTTGAAGAACCTCGAGTAGTCGGTCGCCTCGCAGCTGCCGGAGTTGCAGCAGTACTCGTCGGTCTTGAACACAGTGCAGGGGTTGTTGCAGCCCCCGGGGGCCTTCAGCGCGCTGGGGCACTGCCCGTTGATGTCGGCCGAGCACCGTATGTCGCGGCTGCACCCGCCGGTGGGGCTGAAGTCCATGGGCACGTTGAACCCGTCGACGAGGGAGATGTCGATGAAGTCCATGTTCTGGTACCCGTTCAGGGTGAACTCGGCGAGGGTGTTCGGCGGGGAGCCGTAGCCCTGGCAAGCCAGGAGCCCACCGCAGTCGCCCGTCTGGCAGCTGCCGCGCCCGCTCCCATCAAAGGAACAGCCTGTGCGGCCCCAGACGCGGCCGCTGGTCGTCCCGGCGTTCACGTTGATGGTCCAGGATCCCCCCGGGTTCAGCTGGCTCCCGCCGCCCGGCACTGCGGCGGCCCAGACGGTGTAGGAGCATTGGTTGACGATGTTGAAGGTGGCGGCGTGGGAGAAGGTGACGAGGAGGGAGGAGAGCAGGAGCGGGAGGAGCAGGGTGGTGGTGGACGTGGAGGCCATTTGTGGAGAGCTTTTATGAAGATGTGTGCAAACGCAAGTAGCAGTGTTGCATGGGATGTCTGCCGTTGTTGAGGACGGAGGACGCTATTTATAGATCATAACGGTGGGGGGGGGGGGGGGGGGGGGGGGGGGTGGATGGGGGGTTGGGGTGGGTGTTTAGAGGTGGAAATTGGAACCAAAGTTAAAAGATTTGTAATGTCATCTCGATGGGCAACGTTTTATTTTTCAATAAACTTCCAACTTTTAATAATATTTCTATTATCTTTTATTGTTGTGGTCAAAGCGGTTGAGTCTATCCCCCTCTTTCCCCTCCCACCTCTAACTATTTTATCATACTATATATACAATGATATGGTATTTTCCTTAAAAAGATATATTAATAGGCCCCCTAATCTTATGAATTCTACATCAAGACAACATATTATTGCATGTATGAAATATATAAAAAGATTTTGATTTCTTTCTATAACAAATCAAACTACTTAGTTAAGTATTTAAAAAATTAGTTACATATATCTTCATCTAACTTTTTAAAGTTATTTAATCCATATATATATATATATCATGTTAAATATAATTATATTGTTTTATCATAAAAAAAATGACTTGCAATATGAACATGATAAATAAAAAAAATGCTTGATGAATAATAAGAAAAGATAAATATTAAATGAAATAAATAAAATTTGTAATTATAATTTATTTTTCAATATATAATTTTTATAGTGCAAATTTATTTTCTTAATTTTGTTATTCTTTTTGTATGATTACATATTTATAGATGCATATGTACGTGTCATGTTTTCTCTATACTTATTTGGACCCCTAGTCCACTCCTTTTTCTTAGAATTGTTAAATTTAAGATTTTTTTTAAAAAAAATTTATCATATGTTTATCTCTCTTCTGGAAGTATGCCTGAGGTACGAGATGTGGAAAAATGAGGGAAACCGTTGGGAAAAATAAAGCTGATCAAATCAATTCATGAGACGACGACGACTTTGTGCCATGCCATGCAACAAAGAAAATTAATCTTGCTACGACTGTTTGTTTTTCCCTTTCTTTTTTCCACATACGTGATAGAACAATTGATTTTCCTTTTTTTTAATTGTAATTTAGATCAATGTATAATTTTTCATTTTTTAGATACTAAAATGGAAAAAAAACATTAAATGAGCATTTTTTTGTACGTATATATTATTTTTTTATACGTGGCATCAATGATGAAGATAGACACATTATAAGGTAAACTTCCAGGAGTTGACCTTAGAGACATTTCTAAAAGTACCTTTCATTTAGAAATATATATAAATGCATTGAAGTGGCATGATTATGACATGCGGCTCTTTGCAATTTTTCATGCTTTTTTTTATTAGTTGCCGTTTTGCTCCTCATTCCTTAACTTTGACGAACGGTTGAGACTACAAATTTTTTTTCTTACTACTATGAACTAGTTGGTAACTGAATGATGCATACAAACTTCAATATACTTTAGTTGTTAGCTAGCATTTCATGCATGTAAGTTATATATTTATTTAGTTAATTATTTGAGTGTGATGTTATCTTATACATTTTATATCGTTGGAAATGGTGATATCATATAAAAATGGAAAATATTTTTTTAATTTAATTCTAACTAACATTAATCATGGTAGTTGATCTGCCGTGACCGTGAGTCATGGAAAACTCGTTGTGGGTCATGAAGTTGCCCGACTTGAAGGAGCACTCGCCGGTCTTGAACATGCATGAAATGTTCAACTTCGTCAAATTTGATTCATTGCGTAAGAAAAGTATTTTTCAATCGAACCTTTAAATATAATAAGAATTAAGTTTTAAACTGAAATTCAAAACTAGGAATATATATATATATATTAATCATCATAAATTAAAAATTGAATTTAAAATATTCTTAAAATATCATATTTTTTTTAATTCTCATTAAATTACTTGAAATTTTCCTGATATATATATTAAAAAATTAATTGCCCAATTTTAATATATATATATATATATATATAAAAGAAAATTACTATTATGTGTTTCAATTAAAATTTAATTAGCAATTCTCATTTTGTTTTTGCATACTTAAATAAATTTCTGTGAAAAAATGTCTGAATAAATATCCTAAAGCTGATGAGTTGATTCCTCAAGCTGCCTCTTCTTCCTCAAGGACGATTGGGCCATCAATTTTCTCGTGTCCTGAAATGTGTCAGTTTTGTTTCTTACGTATAGGCTTGATAGTCCAAATATAAAAAAAATTTGACTAATTTTTTAAGAATATGGATTTAAGAAATGATATCATATGCACATGGTTAATAATAACGGTTTATTAAGATCACCAGAAACATATAAATATTATACTATAACAAAAAGAATCACACAAGAATAAATAAGATTGATGGGTAATCAATTTTGCAGTAATAAAATCACTTTTAAAAAATAAACGTTTAATTGTAGAAAAGAATTATGTAAATGAAAATCTATACTTTTGAAGGACGATAAATTATTTTAATATATATCCACAGTATGTTGATTATAAACGAACGATGAAATGATTGACTCAATAATAACCAATTCAAATTTAACATATATAAGTATAACTAAGGATAAAACGTGCACTTAATTAAAAAAAAATGTTTTATTATGTCAATAAAAATTGAAACAATATTTATGTTACGGCTAGATAATTCTGCAATAAGTAATCTGAGAACAATTGAATTAATTAATCATGATAATGGAACAATTTTGTTATTAAAATCTATACATGATTTACGTATTATGGTATTGAAAATTAACATTGAATTAAAGTCAACATGAAATGATACCGCGTGAAATGAATGTGTTAAAAAAAACATAACGATATGTGAAATAAAAAATCAGAACAATAATCATTTAGAGCCCCTTTTATTCAAATTTTATTGATGAATTTTAAATTTTATGGAAGAAAAAGAAACGAAAAAAAGGTGAATAGTTATTTTCTTGATGAAAGGAAATAGAATAGATGTTAAATAATAATTTTATTAAGACGTTTTTATTTTTATATGTATATTTACATGGTTAAAAATGATGTGTCAATAATATATATTCACTCTTTTTTGAAGCCCAAAAAGATGAGGTGTTAGAAAAAAATTTGAACTTTTGGGAGTTGTTTGAGCATCGGAACCGGATGGAACCCACCCGGTTCCCCTTTTCTTTTGTTGAAATAAGGGTCAGATGACTTTAATTTCAAATTATATTTATAATACATATTTTTAATTCAAATACTTATTAAAATTAATTTATTACATTTACTTTTTCTTATCACATCGACTATATTATTTTTTATTATTAAATTTCATCCCATTTAAACACATTTTGAATTAATCTGTCAACTCAAACTATTCACGAAAATTTGATTGAACTCCATTTCCAATTGTCAAACGGCCCAACGGTAGTTCCCTTTTTATTTTTAAATAATCAAAATCATTATAAAAAATTATTGTCATGGAATGTTAGATAAATGTAATGGGCATCACTATTGTCATTTTAAAATGGATTGAAAATAATCTATTTTGGAGTTATATGCCTAATGCAATAATGAGCTCTCGTAATCAATATATAAATGGACATATAAATAGGAGTCAATGTGACGTGAAAGTATCGATTAAAAATAAAAAAAAGAGTGCGATCAGGATTCAATCTGGGATTCAATGTAGGTTAGGATTCAACAATTTGATTAAGGTTGGGTAACGGATTTAAATAAATAGGAGACAATGAAGGATACATAAATTAGTAAGGTGAAAGTAATTTGGGTCGGATCATATTTTCTATTCAAGAAGTTATTCCTATTTTTCAGGTTAATTTTTTAAATTAAAAAAATTATTCTAAAACTATTTTTAAAAAATAAAAATCAACCTCTAGCTAGTCGATTTTTTCGGATAATTTTTTCAGATTCCTACTTTTATATAATTATATTTATATATATATATATATCAAACTAAAGTTAACATAAAAGCTATTTAATTTTATATTATATACAAAATATACTACTAATAAATAAAAGTTGCCAAATTAAAGTTCGATAATGTGATAAAAAATATGAGATTTTATAAAAAAAAAAGCATTATATCTATAATAAAAAATTGGATAATTGGATAACTTATGAATTAATTTTATAAGTAAAAAAAAGTATAAATAAAAATGAACTCCATGGATCTCTACAATTTTTTCAGATGATGCCCTAATTTTAAGGGTAATTTTTAATTTATAAAAAATCATTCTAAATCATATTCAAGCCTCTAAATTTTAATTTTTTTAGGTCGGATAAATTTTTCGAGTTTATCGGATTTTTCTTACACCCCTATAAATACTTCAAATATTTTCCTTAAAAAAAGACATAAATACTTCCTAATTGTCGTTTGAAAAAGTTGATTACGGTTCCTAATTGACATGTTGGGATTAATTAATATATGCTACTGTCGGTACTTAGCAGTAGCACATTGCTCAGAAAACGAGCAACTTCTTCTTGATTACGAGCTCATATCCACATACTACAAAAAGGTGTACTTGTAGAAACAGCAGAACGCCCCAAAAGATGGCCGTAGCATTTCTCACTTCCCTGGTGCAGAGGGTCTCCTCCTTGTTCCCACAGGCTTCCTCATCTTCAAGGGGCTCTCCTTCCTCGGCTGAGCAGCAGCTCCACGATTTGGCAGACACCGTGAAGAGCATCCACGCCGTGCTTGAAGATGCAGAAGCGAAGGATATAATCGACAACTCCGAGCAGCTTCGCCGGAGAGAGCTCAAAGAGGTGGCTTATGATGCTGAGGACGCAATAGATGAGTACGAATATGAAGTGCTCCGGGCCAAAGTGGAAGCTAGAAGGAAGCATGCAAGTGAGGTAATATTTGACTGGAACGCTTATCGTCCAAAGATCTCTGTCTCAAATGAGCTGACAAATAAAGTGAAAGAGATTAGGGAGAGATTTGAAAATATCATAGACGACTGGAATCGCATTAGCTTAAGAGAGAAAGATGGAAAGAGAAGAAGAGTTAAAAAGTGGAAACCTGTAGAAACAACTTCTTCCTTTGATGAGAATAAAACTTTTGGTAGGCAAGAACACAAGGATAATATAATCGAGTGGTTGCTGGAAGGACCGAAAGAATCTAAAGTTTCGGTGCTTCCCATAGTCGGCATGGGCGGACTAGGCAAAACTACACTTGCACAGATGGTATATCATGATCCAAGAGTGCATCAGCACTTTGATATCAAAGGATGGATATGTGTATCAGAAGATTTCAATGTTGAAAATCTTTTGATAAGAATTTGTTCCTCTTTCAATATGGCAACAAATAGTCACATGAGTTTAAATAAGATTCTTGAGGATCTTAAAAGAAAGTTGAAAGAGAAAGAGTTCTTTTTGGTACTAGATGATGTTTGGAATCGAAGCTTTGAGCTTTGGGATTCATTAAGAAGTCTCTTAGTTGATGCTGGCGTAGGTAAAATTCTAGTGACCACTCGAAATGAGAGCGTTGCAAAAATTATGCAAACAACTAATCCAATTAAACTACAAATTTTGCCTTTCGATAGTTGTTGGTCATTGTTTACAAAGATTTGTTTTGAAGCTCGACATTATGGATTGAAGCATAATTTCTTGGACATCGGTAAGAAGATCGTTGAAAAGTGCCGAGGGTTACCTTTGGCCGTCAAGGTTCTTGCAAGTTTTCTTAGTATTGAATATGACGAAGAAACATGGACACAAATATTGGATAATGAATTATGGGAAATTGGTGATGAAAATGATGGCATCTTGCCAGCTTTGAAATTGAGCTATGATCAAATGCCAAGAGAATTGAGGCAATGTTTTATGTACTTGTGCTTGTTTCCAAAGGATTCTCCACTTAAACAATCAACTATAGTTCAACAATGGATGGCAAATGGATTCCTTCATTCAAAGGGGGAAAAGAGTGAAGAAGATGTCGGCAACGATTATTTCAAAGAATTACTGTATAGGTCAATTCTACAACATCATGATTACCACCATGAAAGATTTGTGATGCATGATCTCATTCATGATTTAGCACAAGATGTTGCTCAAGGTGAGTACTTATTGATAAGCACAGATAAAGTGTTTGCCCACATGTTTCCTAGAACAATTCGACACATGTCTGTCATCGTCAAGGATAATCTTGAAACAAAAAATTTGGAGCCACTACTTGAAACAAAGCTTCGTCTAAGAACACTCATGTTTTATTCAGTGAGAGGTTTTGCGATTAGCAATTTGATGCCTTATTTTATGCATAATTTGGAAAATCTCAGGACACTCTATTTTGGTGGACAACCACTCTGGAAGCAAAAAGGAAAAGTAACCTTCGATTCCATTGACACTCTCAAGCACTTAAGATACCTGGGTTCTGATATGCATATTTCTGAATCGGTGTACAATCTTTATTATCTTCAAACTTTAGATCTCAGGCACAACTTCTTCAATCTATCTGACCACATTGGAGATCTAATGAACTTGCGTAATTTCTCTGGGTGTTCGTGGTCTGGTATGCCATATGAGATTAGGGAGCTAACCCACCTTCGAAAATTGAGGTATTTTGTGGTCGGTACTGGAACGTGGAACTGCAAATTGAGACACTTGAAGGACTTCGTCGAGCTTAGAGGAAAGTTGAGCATAGATGGGCTTGAGAAGGTTGGTCCTGCTGATTTTACTCCTTCAGAATCTTATTTGAAGATCCATGCTGGGATTGTGGAATTGGAGCTACGGTGGTCTGTAGATAACATGACTGGATATGATGAGAAATTGGCGGAGCAGGTCTTGGAATGTCTCCTTCCACATCCCAATGTCAAAAGATTGATTGTACGTGGATATCCAGGTGCCATTTTACCCACGTGGTTGGGTTCCTTCTCCAAACTCGAAGTCTTGAGTTTGAAATGCCCAAAGATCACATCTCTGCCAACACTCGGTCAGCTGCCTCGTCTGAAAAATCTTACTATAAGTGGAATGAATTGCATGAAAGGTGTTGGGCGTGAGCTGCTCTGTTTTTCGAGTCCTGTTGCTGCTACTGGTGCAATAGACGATGACGTGAGGAGAAGCTGCTTTCCGTCGCTGGAGTCATTGACTTTTAGCCATAATGTCGAGTGGGAAGAGTGGCACGGGGTGGAGGGCGCTGACTTTCCACGCCTCCGTAGACTTTGTTTCGATGAGTGCCCAAATCTACGCAGGTTCCCGCATCTGCCAGATCTTGATTGGCTCTCAATTGGTCGCTGTCCTAAGTTAGGGCTCCCGAGTCTTCCTTCGGTCACTAAATTAGACCTCTGCATGGATTTGACTCCCGAGATGCTCTTCAGCGACTGCCCACCGATGCTCCGACATTTGTTCATAAGAGAGTTGAAGGACGACTTTTTTGTCTTTCCCGACAGCCAAATCCTACGCTCGATTAAGAAGTTGAGTATTCATCGCTGTGAGGAATTGAGGTGTATAAAGGGATTCAGCAATCTCGCTTCTCTGCAGCATTTGGAGATCTACAAATGTGGTCACCTACACATCTCTCCGGACGAGCGCCTCCCTCCCAACCTGCAGGACGTGAAGATTCATGAATCCCCATTTGCCAAGAGATGGTACCAGCATCAGGTTTGGGACGGCTCAGGCGTTCTTCCGGTGAGATGCGGACATGTCCATGCTTTTAGTAATGAAACATCCAAACAAAAGAAGAATTTTTTGTGATATTAACTAATTCTTCTCATTCATGCTTGGCGATGCAGATGGATCCGGAGTCTGAGCAGGAAGATGATGATTACGGGGTTGAAGCCATGTCGGTGAGTGTAACATCTGAACTTTTCAGATAACATTTCTTCGAAATCAGCTGAATTATTCGACTTTCTGCTTATCATGTCAGCAAAAGAAAGAAAGAAAGAAAAAAAAAACAGACGGCTTTCAAATAGTTTATTGCCTTGCCTGCGATCAAGATTACTTTTGTATGCAGATAGTGACCTAAACTAACTGGTCAATTGGTCTCTTGTATGTTTACTAATGCAGATGAATTCGGAGTCTGAGCAGGATGAGGACGATTCTGTGATTGAAGCAGACGTCAGTGGCTTGAACATCTGATCTTTGCCATGCAAATTTCCGTCGATTTCAGCTCTGTTTCTCTTGTTATTTATCACAGCAACACCTTTTCCTTTGCTTTTGAATGTAGACCTGATGAGATTACTTATGTATAATTATTACTGCTCATGATAAGTTGCTGAAGCTGCCTCTTTTTTCTATAGTGCAATTTAACGATCCTACAAGAATGATACAAATGAGTTGGATAACAGATCAATGCATATATGTATTTCTTTTTAGTTAAAATGTTTGTCATTTTCCTAAAGCTATCTCAATATACGATTTCAACATCTCACTAGTAGAACAACAATAATGAAGTTTGGGTAAGCAGACAGTGAATGTTAAACTAATTGGTCTGCACCAAGGCCATCACAATATCATTGCTCATACTACCTGGCATTCTCAGTTGTCTTACGCACTTCAAATTTAATTGCCCAACTTGTTAAATATCTGTTGTTATTTTAATGAGATTATGCTTTACTATTATCAGAGTTAAGAACAGTGGTGATGCATCAGGTAATTGAGCTACAGACTCACAAGTAATCCAACAGCAGGGCAGCCACAGCTCCTAAAATTTCAACACATATATGGCTGATGCTTCTGAACCGCTGACAGTTCTACCCAATCCGACAAAGTTATGCAATCAAACGTCCACACTTCCTATGATGCAGTTCAAGAGCTTTATTCTTCCTATTAAACTTTCTATTGGATATCCACTCTTATGAATATTGATATGGGCTTTAGCCCCATTTATCAATATAATGCACTATTTCACAGTCAAAATGCTTGCCAATTTGTATTTCAATAATTACGATACAATTGAATGTAATTGACAACAAAGAAACTTTCCCAACAAACAATTTAGGGTTTTACACCCAACCTCCCTCCTCACAAAATTTATTGATCCCCTTCTGTAATTGTATTCTTTTATGCCATTCAAACTAAGACAATTGGATATAATCCAACCGCAGTTTTCTATAGAATATTTCGTGAACAAAAAGTAAAAACAAATAATAATAATAATAATAATAATAATAATAATAATAATAATAATAATAATAATAATAATAATAATAATAATAATAATAATAATAATAATAATAAAGAACCTTCCGCGATATCCTCAACTCCTGTCATCCCCCACATACCTCGTTGGGATATGGGACACGAGGCCCCAATACTCCCCTCCTCTTCTGCATTTCTCTTCCAGTTCAGGACATCCATAAAGACGCACGCCTTCGAGGTCGGACAGCCGTTGCAGCAAGCCTTGCGGTAATGCCGTCACCTCAGGGCAGTCATCAATAGTCAACCATCGGAGAGCAGTTAGGCGTTCCATCCCTGACGCCAACGAATTCAAACTTTTACAGCCATCGATGGACAAACACTCAAGAGAAGTCATGCTTCTCCAAAGTTTGGAGAACTTGGATGATAACATCCAGTCGCAGCTTACGATTACCATTTCTTTGAGGCGTGAGAGAACGAAGCTGGTCGTCTCATCTTCTTCTTCGTCCAGATTCGGCAACATCGTCGAAGCAACCTCTTCTAATGCCTCGATGTATAACCTCTCAAGGCGTTTGAGATGCCAGAGACCGAGCACTATCTTACTGCTTTCCACTAACTCCAACTCTTTGAGAGAGGGGGCCAATGGCATCAACCCGGCTAACTCTGGACATTTCTTTATTTCCAAGCGAACCAGAGCTGGGAAGCAATTCGCTTGCAGGTGATGTGCGTTGTTGTTCTCCCACCAATACTCCAAGATTCCAAGATGCGTCAACCTCAATGTTTTCAGCGAGGTAAATGCTTGCACTACGGTGGAGTCGCATGCACTGTCAGATATAACATACTTTAGATTATCCAAACGTTTTAAAGTGAGCACCTCAAGAGACTTCAATAGCCAAAGTGGAGGAAGATGGGTCAATCTTTTGCAAAATCCCAAACAAAGTTCCACCAACTGTTGAAGCAGCAGCTCGTCTCCCATCCATCTAGGAAAGTTCAATCCATTGTAGTCCCATATTCTCAAGATTTTTATGCTATTGGGAGGCCTAAGTTCTTCCAGCACTAGCATTCCGTTTTCTTCATTCCAGCTAGTAACCGTGGTGTCATCACCCAGTGCATTGTCTTCATTTTTCTCAATTCCTGCGACTACGACTCGTATAGGCAGCCTCAAATACTTCCATTCTCTCCAGATGAGTTCTAGGTGTTGCAGATCTTGTTTGGAGTGAAGATTGGCCTCTTTGGCTTCCAGAGCGTCTTTCACATATCGCAGATTGTGGAGCTCTAATTTCAACGAAAGTTGTAGCCCTTTCAGCTCCCCAATTCCTCTCCCTGTAGCAGCAGCATCCACAACGTACATCGTCAGTATTTGTAGGTTGGTCATTAGTCCCATGCCTTGTGGCATTTTCTTCAGCTCATAACACATGTCGAGATAGAGATGCCTAAGGCTAATCATGCATCGCATGCTTTCAGGTAGCCTGCACAACTGATGACATCCACATAGAATCAGCGTCTGCAAGTTCAGCAGAGTACTTGTTGATTCAGGTAATTCCTTGATATTAGTACTGGATAGGTCAAGATATCGCAGGTGTTGCAAAAATTTAACTGAAAGTGGAAGTCCAGTCACAGATCCGTGCAGTTGGAATACTCTTAGGAAAGTGTACTTTGAAATTTCACCTGTTGCACGATAACCATCTATTATAAATGTCCGGAGACTTGGGAAGGTTTCTACTGTCTTGTTGACGTCCAGCGCCGGCTTCTCGAGACTTACCAAATGATATACATCCTTTGGTGCTGCAACTTCATGGGACCCTTGAAGTGATGTTGTCACGCATGCATTCCCAGCAATCCACTTTGCAAGATCATGTACGAGATCATGCATCCTGCAAATTGTGATAGGGAGAGAGTCGAGAATGTCTATTCTTTTCTCTAGATCACGAAGGAATGACCTCTGAACAAGCTGGTCAAAAATCTCACGCCCGCTAACCTCTAACCTTCCGTTACAGGGAATAAAACCATGAGCCATCCACATCTGGATCAACCTCTCCTTCTCCATCTTATAATCTTTGGGAAATACAGCACAGAAGGCGAAGCATTGCTTCGAGTGTGGTGGCAGGTGCTTATAACTCAACCACAGTGCAGGTAGTATATTGGTTTTCAAATTCCAAGTGTCACTCTCCTTGATCTCCAGCCATTGGCTTCTATCGCTTTTCATGTACAACAAGCTCCCGATCATCTTCAATGCAAGAGGAAGACCCTTGCACTTTTTGACGATTTCCATCCCAATCCTGACCAGTTCTTCCGGCTTCTCGGCAGCTCCGGGTGCAAAAGCTCTGCTACTGAACAAAGTCCATGCTTCTCTTTCCTCCAAATATGACATACGATAGCTTTCAAATGTTCCCATTATTTGTGACACACGCTCGCTGCGGGTTGTCAAAACAACTGCGCTGCCGTAGCGGCCAACATGACTCAACAGGCCTTTCAATCTGTCCCACTCAGTCGGATCCTCGTTCCAAACATCATCCAACACAATAAGATACCGCTTGCCAGCCAGTGCCTCAAGGAGGCGACGCTGCATCAGTTCCAATGTAGGCGAAAGTTTCTTCTGCAAACAATCGTCTCCCGTGAGCGAGGATACCAAGTCTGGGATGATCTTTCTCAGATCCCATGTGTCAGAAACACAGACCCATCCCTGCAACTCGAAATGGTTAACGATCCGTGGGTCTTTGTAGACCAGTTGAGCGACGGTCGTCTTGCCGATGCCTCCCATGCCAACTATTGGAAGCACAGCCAGGCGCTGCCCACTGTTATCCTCCTCTAACATGCCACTCTGTTTTATTTTCTTTGAGGATTGGCTGTCAATGAGTATAGACACTATCCGCTCTTTATCTTCTTGCCTTCCTACCACATCTTCTTCAACAACGAAGGACCACGTTTCATTGCTCACAGCAGTGTTCGTATAAGAATTCGCAACATCAACTTCGCTGAAATTGAACTTTGCACTGTCGGCTTCAATTTTTCCAATCTTTTCTAAGATATTGTTGAGTTTCGGTACCAGCTTCAGGCGAATGTGAATTGGGTACTGAGAAGAAGAGTCGCTTACCCTGCCAGCATATGGGAGCTTCTTCTTCCCTGCGGCCTCCACCGACGCCGCTTCTCGCCGCAGGATCTCATAGTTGAATTCATCGAGGACGTCCTCGGCCTCGTAGGCCACTTTCTTCAATGCGTCGAGCCATGTCCTCACAGCTGCGTCCACGATCTGCTTTTCCTCAGCATCTGCGACCTTGGACCGAATCTGCAGCAGGAGCTGCTTCAGTTGCTCCAACTTGTCGTCCAAACCGCCACCCCATACAACTTCAAGCTGCCCTTTGATGTAGTCTGCCGTCAAAGTGACCAGTCCTCCAAAGATGGAACCAAGGAGTGCTTCCAGCGCCATGGATTGCTTCCTCCGGGAGTTCCAGAGCCAAGAATGTGGAAGAAGGTGAAGAAGATTCAGAGTTTTTGGGTTTACAAGCTTCACAGCCCAGCTATATGTTGAACCGTGCCTTGATCTGAGTCTTCATATGTGGAGCAAATCTGGCACCCCACATGATGTGTCTATACTCATGAAAACGTGTCCACAGTCTTTAAAAAGAGCATTACTTATATTTATAACAATCATGTGAGAAGCTTGACAAATTTGGTATTCTGGCACATAGATCATTCTGAAAGAAAACATTCATTAATAAAAATCTTGGTCCCAGTTTGAATTTAGAATGTTTTCCACCCTTATGTTAACATTCATTAATAAGGGGCACTATTAGAAATGATTTCATCTTCTTTTGATCCTTCCCTGAGTTCTTTTTGGTGACTTCATTAATTCCATGCAAATAATGCCCGAGTTTTCCAACTCACCATCTCGGTCACAGTTGAAGTGTTAACCGAAAGAGTAAACGCAGTTTGTTCTTCATACCTATTTTCCAATTTCTTTCTTCCATGAAGTTGCTCAACAATCTCAACATCTGTTTAAACATTGTTTGCTTCAGATATGTTGTAAGTGTATGTAGCTGTGTATGATCTCCGATTGTATCAATTTTGTCACTATGGGTACTTTATGCCCTTTCTTAACATCAGTCGCCCAAACATTCACACCATCTAAGAATGTTGATCAGTTTTTTTTTTTTTTTTTATGGATTTCTTGATTGTTGTCTGTATCTTTATGTTTGAAGTCTTCAACGCAAAAGAGCATTTTCTTTCCATTTTCGTATTTACTTGCACTCCCATTTCAATTGCCAAAATCTCATTTCCAGTATGGAAAGCTGAAAGACAGGAATTTGGACCTTGCATAATATGTCTCAGGAGCCTCCTTTTCAACACTCATGGCCCCTGCCCTTGGAAGCTTTTCTTGCTTCTCCCTCACTTTGCTGATATATAATGCAACTTCAGAGATTTCAATCCCGCCCAAAGTCCGCACCAAATTCCATTATGATGCACAAGTAAATGACCATGCAGTAGCTAAGAATTGATACATCATAAAGCAAAGGCCAGCATAGATTGCACAGAGCTCATAAAAATAATAAGTTGAAATTGAAATGAATTTACGGAAGAATAGAAATAGTAAAATATTATAACAATGTGTTTATTATTATGTTGCCGATGGTCACTTTAGATCCTAGAAGCTATGCCATCATGAAGGTCACATCTCGCCCACTTCGTAACAATTGTCGGCATACAAGGCATCAAAATCATCTGCTCGTAATCTTTTGGGTTCACGATGTACAGTCATATTGAAGTACTTATCATTTTCTTGGGTGTGTTTGATAAAGTTGTGTATGACATGACATCTTTGTATTTTGATTTTGAAGCATAATTTTTTTTTCTGGATTTCAAATTATTTTTCTAACATAATTCCTTAATTGGGCATGTCAATGATTAAAAATATAAGTTCTGGTAGTTGATATTGCACAATAGGTGTGAACAAAAGAACAATTCTGCAAAAGTACAGTAGCTGATATAAGTTCTAATATGATAACATCATTATGCATCAGTAGCTACTTCCGTCTCACTAGAAGAATCCCCGACATCACTAGATCTACGAGGAGTAAAGTGGTGAGAAGGAAACACATGTGACTGAGTTGTAGGTCTTACATTTGAGGGGCTGATAAAAGACTACAATGGCCAAATGCAGATGTAGTGCCAAAGTATGGACGAAGTTACTTTGGCCAGAAAAAGGTGCATGAGGATCTCCTATAGGAATCACTACAAGAAAATCGCAGTTTTCCGATGGATAATTTTCGACGGTTCGAAATCCGTTGCAATTTGCGACGGATTCATTTCCGACGGATTTTTCGACGGTCATGACCGTCGGAAATTATTTATATTATTATTTAATTTTTTGACGATTAGGAACGTCGATATTTTCGACGGATATCCATCCGTCGTAATTTCCGACTGATTTTCCGACTATCACGACCGTCGAAAATAAAAAAAATAAATTATGTAATTTGTTATATTTTATTTAATTTTTTTGACGAATTTTCCGACGGTTACGACCGTCGGAAATGAAAAAACTAAATTACGTATTTTTTTATATTATTATTTAATTTTTCGATGATTAGGAACGTCGATATTTCCGACGGATATCCATCCGTCGCAAAATCTGTCACAATTTCTGACGGACGTAACCATCGGTAAATGTATAATAATATCATATGAGGAGTATTTTATTAATATAACTAGCGATGGCCCAAACCGTCGCAATTACCGACGATTTCGATCGTCGGTAACGATTACCGACGGTTCAAACCGTCGGTAAGATAAAAAATAAACATTATATATAACTAAATATATTTTCGACGGTTACAACCGTCGGTAATTTTAAAAATAGTTAATATTTACGTTTTCGACGGCCGGAGCCGTCGGTAATTAAAATTTCGTTATCCCGCTTTTTTTTCTTTTCCCGCTTTCTCTCGTCTTTTCCCCTTCTATATATTTCCTCCTCCTCTCCTCTCTCTCTCTCATATCCTCTCCTCTCCCCCCCCTCTCTCTCTCTCTCTCCCTCTCCCTCTCCTTCTCCTTCTCCTTCTCCTGGCCCGCGCCGGCGACCCTCTCCTGCACCGGATGCCGGCGACCCTCTCCCGCGCTGGCGTCTCTCTCTCTCTCCGGCCGGATCCGGCCTCCAGCGGTCGGGTCTCGCCGCTGGCGGCCGGATCTCGCCGCTGGCGGCCGAATCCGGCTGTGGGCGTTCGGACCCAGCCTCCAGCGACCGAATCGGCCACCTGAATCGGGCCCCCAACAGCTCGGATCCGCCTGGATCGGGCGCCGGCGGCCCGGATCCGGCCCCCAACGGCTCGGATCCAGCTCCTGGCAGTCGGATCCGCCGCCTGGCGGCCGGATTTGGCCGCGGCCGGAGCTGGCAGCGGCCCGATCCGGCCGCTAATTTTTTTTATATTTAAAAAAATCTTTGCGACGGTTGCGACTTCCGAAAGATCGACGGTTGTGAGGACAGTCGAAAGTTTCGACAGTTGCGACCGTCAAAAACTTTCGACGGTTCGAACCGCCGACCTTTTCCAGCGGTTGCAACCGTCGGAAACTTTCGACTGTTCGAACCGCCGGGACTTTTTCCTACGGTTCTGACCGTCAATATTTCCAACGAATCTTTTTCGACCGTCGCAAATCGATTTGCGATGAGCGTTTTTCCGACGGATCGGTTCCGACTGTAAAATCATCGGTAATTGCGTTACCGACAGTTTTCGGACTGATTACCGACGGTCCGGACCGTCGGTAATCAACATTTTTCTAGTAGTGAATGGTTGGTGAGGTGACGAATGTGATAGTAGAACCAAAAGGTAGTGCAGGAAATGAAGTGTGTGAAGGCACTTGCTTTGAATAAATAGAAGTAAAACATATAGTTGGCATTGTAGGTGGGGGAACGCTACTCATCTCGCTATCCAGCCTTTCAACATTTGGTCATCACATTTCATAAATATCCATAATTCACGATCATCCTTGAATGCCTCTGCAATTGCCAACTGAACTTGACGATTAACATTAGGAAATCTTTCCTCTAGTTTTGCCCAACAATCATCAGTAGAATAAATAGTAGGAGTCTTCTTTTCACGTTCAAGCATTTTCTTCATTAATTGCAACTTCTTCCTTGCAAGTTCCTAAGCCACTGAATCTACCTCATTAGAAACTTTCATTCTTCTTTGAAGTGATGGGGGTTGAACCAGATCTCGTTATTTTACCGGTCAATGTCATTCCATGTGAGGTTGGCAAATTCTTCTCATTAGGGCATGATGGGTTATCATTCTCTATACCATCGCGAGATTTCAAGTTAACATGAGCTGAGACACCACTCTAGTCTGCATTATTTGTGATCGTGTCTATAATGTTGTCATTAGAACTATCTTATTCATCTAAGTTGACCACATTTGTACTCGTATATGCTCTCTTCCCGGTGGCATCATAGCAAATAGGAAGGTGAAGTCATTGTAGTGAGGGAGCGATTTGTTTCTGACTTATTGTATTAAATAATTCAAGTTAAAACTTCACGTTGTATATATATTACGGTCCAAATAATTACTCATCGTGAATTTTTTTTTTGCATCTCATCCACATTCACTTTTGTTGACTAGTCATTCATCTCCATGCATCTGAATGAAATATATTATTATTAAAGTACCCATCCACATTTTCATGCATCATCAGTTCGACAAATATCTCACCCATTCATGGTGACCAATGTCTCTCCAGATGCACCCATCTTTTCCTTACCCTTTTTAGAGGTCATTGCTATCAAGGGAACCAATTTGGCATGAAAATAAAATGGGATCCTACATCGCTAGCATACTGAAAGTAAGCAGTTAAATTATATTTCCTGCAATGAAAGAAAAGATAGTAAGTAGATGACTCGAAAGACATTTTTTACGTCCTCCCTTGTACCTCTCTCGCCTATGCTCTAGCCGTGACATGGCACACCGAGAAACAAAATATATGGAATTCTCAAACTGGATTCGTAGCCATTTCCTACCGAATCACAATAAGCCACTCACCTACCTTCCCTCTCTCGCCCATAACTGATGTTGTTCTGTATGATCACAACTTAGGTGATGTGTTGGATGATAGCACGAAGTCTAAAGAATTTGAAGTAAAATGATGAGGCGTATGTCATTTGTCAGACAAAATATTAGCTTCATATCATGAGGGGACATGTTTATAATTTATGTGATGTAATCTAATAAGTACGCAACCAACTAAAGTTTCATGAGAACCGAGTGAGAGTTGTCTTCAAGTAGGGTTGATTAAAAATAAGAAGAATGTTTCAAAATAATAAGAAACACAAGGATATTAGTTTTAATTTCTATAATGCAACTCTAGCAATCATATATAAGGAGACATGAAAAAAGAAGAAGATAAGCAATCATGAAACAATGATACTTATTTATCACGAGGCTAGAATGAGGAAATGAGGTTGAATGCTTTGCAATCATGAAACAATGATAATTATTACACTTTATTTTATTTCTTTATCAACACAAACATGGCTCCTTATTCCTTTCTTTTAAATTGATGTTTCAAGTTTAATGAATAGATAATATTTATTTTTTAATAATTAAAGTAAGATTATTTGAAAATAGAAGATAAGTTGTTATTATTTTATAACAAAAACCTACCATGCACATAATAAATTAATCTTTGTGTTTTTAGTCATTTCATATTATCAATTAAGTTCAACAACAATGTTTACTTTGTTAATTTATAAATTAATTGTTAGCTAAAATGTTATATTAATGAAATCATTAACAATTTAACAAAATGACAAATACTGACCTATTTAAGTCATGGAAAAGAACTAGCATTAGTGGTGCTGCGGATAAACACACATTTGATAATCATATTAAGTACCCTGATCGCAAGTCATAGTGTCACAAGAACTAAACATGGAGGCAGAAATGTTTTGTATAATTTTCTTCTTCCATGTTTGTTAGCAACAAATGAGTTCATATGGACTCTGGACACTACTACTAATCCTTATAAACGAAACCAAGGAAAAGATGGGGAAAAAGTTAATCTTCAACAAGAACAACAAATTGTATGTTGTTTACCTTTGTGAGGGTGATAACAAAATTTGTATAAAATCCCACAATGAACGGTCTGAACGTGTGTCTGTCACTCTAAATAACTTCTTAAAACTTGTATGATGTGGCAAACTAATGAGATAGCTACAAAACCCAGAGAAAGTGATATTACTGTTAGTGTAACCAACACTTGTATTCATCATGAAATAAGGAAAAAAACCTCAAAGATAATGAAAAACATTGCATACCTTCCACTGTCCTACAACCAGTTGTTAATGAGATCCATGTTGTAAGCTTTGTCCCATGAACTTTGCAGATCCCTAACAAGAACATACCAACAAACTTCACATTGCAATCATGAAAAATGAATAAATGAAGATAGATGTTTAAATTGGTTAAAAAGCATGTCTACGAGCATTCAATGGTTGCAAATCCCTAAACCCTAATTTGGAAAAATTCTTAGATGGAAGGAAGGACTTACTTGCAGTAGGTAGATCAAATCGGAAGATGGAAAAAGCAAGCCGTCGTAGGGGAGGTTGAATCATAGATGGAGGATGAGAGAGATCTACGATGCAGCAACATGCGAAATGGATTCTAAATGAGAGAGAAAAGAGAGTGGAAAACCGTCAGGTGGTCGACGAAAACAAGCATAGAAGTGGAAGGAGCACAGCCACCCGACGTCGTCATTCGATCGCGCAGGGAAGCTAGGGTCATCAGCATCAAAGAAAGAGAAGGAGAGAGATGAAACGAGAAAGGTGAAAATTATGTGTAGGTTACGAGGTGAGTTTAGGGTGTGGAGTAGAACTTGCAAAGTTCTCGTTGGCGGTGAGAACTTTTTCGTCGGGATTTACGAAATTTTATGCGTTGATCGGAACTAAAGCTCTGATATGATTTTTGCGCGTGTTCGGTAGAACTTGGGCAAGCCAAACACATCCATGAACTCTGGCAGATGGTTAACGAGTTTACCTTGTCCTACAGTTATACACTCAACTCACGTACACCCACTTGTGTTCACAATACAACTGCACTTGTATACTCATGTTGACATAGGGACACTATACTGATGCTAAATGTAACATTCTAAACGAAAAAAAGGAAAAACAATGAAGCAGCCCACTGCCGCACCCAGCCCAAGGCCAACTACCCAAAGTGTTAAAATGCCCTAAATCCAGCCGAAAGCTAACACCCAAACCCCACCTAATTGCTATAGGAACACTCCTTTCCACCTTCTCACTCTCTCCATTCGGCTACAGCAACCCAAGCTCACATTTCCCCTTGTCAAGCTACAGTAAGTCTCCTATTGTTCTTCAATTGGCCACAACACCTTCTTAATCCAAAAGATAAACTCTGCAGCTACAGTAAACTTCCTATGAGCCATTAGCTTAGTGTTAAACTCTCTTTCGTGTGGACAGCAAGAGGGAGCTAGAAGAAGAAAGAAGAAAATGAGAGGAAGAAGTTAGGATTAAGGACATTGCTATTAAGGTATATTTGAGGGGATCCTAAACTCTAATCATCCTTTTAATGATGTGTGCTTATATGGATTAAGAGCTGTCATTCCAGAACGGACGACCGATTCATTATTGGTCGACCGTTCTGGAGGGGTCGTTACATTCTGTGTTTAGCGGACGAATCAAAACCCTATTTCGATCGTCCGAAAGACATGTAACGGTTGACCGATTTTCCAACGACCGTCCGATATGTGTGGTCATCACATTTTATGATTAGCAGTCGATCGAACGCCCTATTTCGGTCGTCCGAAAGTCATGAACCGGTCGACCGATATACCAGCGGTAGTCCGATTTGAGTAGTCATCACATTCTGTGATTAACGGTCGATCAAATGCCCATATTCAATCGTCCGCTGACCCAATGACGGTCGATCGATATATTAGCGGTCGTCCGATTTAGGGAGTAGTTGCTCTCTGTGATTAGCGGTCGACCAAATGCCTAGTTTCGATCATCCGAAAAGGCCATAACGGTCGACCGATAACTCGACCGGTCGTCCGATACTAGTCTAGTGGTCGATCGTAACCCAAAATGGTCGTCCGTTTTGGAAGCTGATCGGTTATGATTGAATGTTCACACTTAGCATGACTTGAAGTTTGTATGACCTTAAATAGGGTTAAAACATGCAACATGTATTGATGAACATAATTAAAATATGGATTGATAAAGAAGTGACATTTTTATGACTTGGGACCAATCGGTACCCTACCTATGTCTCCACCGATGAATGGGGGAAGACCTCATTGACAAATGAGGATAAAGACCTTACCTTCGGGAAGGGATAAAGACTCATCTAAGGATGGGGATAAAGACCTCACCTACGGAGAGGATTATGACTTATGAGTCACTACTCTTCTCAATCAACAAGATAAGAAATTATGTAAATAAAGATGAAAGATGAAAAATAAATGATGAATGATTTTGAACATAATGTTAAAGATTATCAAGAAGTATGAAGAAGTATGCACCTACAAAGATGCAATATGAATGTCCACTTGTCACATCATATGATGTCATGAATAAAAATGACAAAATAAAGTAAGACAAGATCATGATATGTATTAGCATAATGATAAGTATGATGATAAGTTATGATACGCATGACTTAAAGATATGATATTACGTGTTATCTTATCTTGCTCACATACCATATAGTATGCATAAATAGCTCATAACATGCATACGATTTATGTTTTATGATGATGAAATGCATATGCCATGACATATAGAATTCATGTTATAAGATCATTGCATGTATGGGTCTCAACATACTCTAACGGGAGAAATTCCCTGCACTTCATGCATTCGTGCAAGTATGGAGGAGGCTTAGGTTCGGCGTCGAGAGCTTCATGACGGTGACATTACACATAGGTCTGTCGGGCTACGGCCCAAGTTATTTACTTCCTTTATGTCATGATGATGAACCCTTGTAAGAGTGAAATATGTAAGGCTTATGGGCCTCTTATTGAGTCATGTACTTCACTTGAACTCATTTATGTATGATAAATTCTCTATTAGGTATACGTCAGAGCCTATTAGGCTCATGGGTCAGTTTATGTTATCTTGAGATTTTATTTATTTACTTATGAAGTCTTCCGCTGTTTTATGCCATTATTGTTATGTGTATTATTATTATATTTCCACTGCAAAATTTTATGAAATTAGATCAATATAAAGTAACGTCATCTAGAGTTCGGAGCTTCAAATTGGGGCCTAATTTTGAGGGCGTTACACTAAACACCTAGCAGCAAGGGATATAAAACCAAAATGAATGTAATAACACACAATGATAATTGAAAAATAGAAAATAATGAATTAATATAGCATGAATTGCAATTGTATTAGACAATAATGCTTCAATAAATAGAGCAAAGTTATGGAAAATAATATCCAACATGTACTTTCCCATTTAAACACCATTAAAAGCCTATTAGTTCCAGAGATGAAAACTTTTTAAGGTATGCATGAGGTGGATCCATTTGATGTCTCTTATTAATTCTCTCTTCATATAATTTTTTCCCAAGTTTATATTAATGTATCCACCTTTTTTTTTTTGAATTTGGTGTGATGAACATGCTTTTCGATAAGTTTTTTGTGAAAAGTGTGTTTAAATGATTGTTCAATTGGTTGTGCATTAAAATACCTATGTGATATGTTATGAATTAATTGTATAAAATATAATTTTATTTCATTTGAATGAATGTTCGATATGATTCATCTTCTTATATTTGACATATTGTTATTATGATGATGAATTATTCATCTACATTTATCTTTACCATGCATCGACGTGTTTGCTGGTTAGAGGTAAGTGTTGCATCGTTGATCATGATGAAAGTCACATATAGAGTTCAATCCATCATTTTATCCTCCGAATATAAGATGAGATAAGATGGAGGCAAGACTCGTGCGGAGTTAAGTGTTACATTGTGAAAGAGCCACTTTCAGAAAGTCATATATCACCTTTTGATTTATATGGTGTTTAGTGCTAAGTGCTACATTGTTGATTACAATGGAAGTCACTTTTAGAATTCAATCCATCATTTTGTTATCAAAATATGAGATGAGATGAAATGAAGTTAAGTGTCATGCGGAGCTAAGTGCTACATCATGAGAAATTATGATGGGAGCAGTTGGATCTAAGTTTTAATGACATATAAAATTATATTTTGATGATACAAACCTCGAAAGATTAAAGTTAAAATGCTAAAAAAGTTTAAAGAAAAAGGGATAACTTTATGCACTACACTTTGATTAAATAAATAGCTATGATCTTATTAGATTTTAAATTAATCATAAACATCAAAGTTGTAGAGAATTCTATTAGCTTTCCATAGAATAAAAAATCATCTCATTTGGATAACTATGTAAAAGGTTATGCTTAAAATAGTGTAGGACGGTCGACTTGCCAACTAGAAGACCGATCGACCGGTCCAGAACATAGGTCGACCGATCAGTGAAGAAAATACCCAATTTTAACAAACAGAATGTCGAGACTGTACCGATCGAGGTATCAGTCGACCGGTCCAGAATACAAGTCGATCGGACAGTGCAGAATTCGCCAACGATCATATTTTTCATAAAAGAAAGTGTACCAATCGACCGATTCATATGTGCGGTCGACCGACCTCCGAGTCAAATGAATAGTAACGGTCAAATTTAAAGGAAAAAAGTGTGAAATAATTTTTGGACGACTCTCTTACTTGCTGAAGGCTATAAAAGAAGTTCTAAGGTCAAAAGGAATGACATCCATCCAAGCTTTGAAGAAAAACTTCAAGTTATAAAAAAAAAAACATTCTTCTTGAAGTTTTCATTTTTAAGTTTTCTCTTATTTTTCTCTTCTCTTGTGAGAGCTTAACATTGTAAAAGAGAAAAATATTTTATTTTAGAAAAATACTTAGAGGTCCCTTGTGTAAAAAAAGAGGTTCAAAATTTTACCTCTTGAGCAAGAGAAAAGATTAGCTTCTTAGGAGGAGATGTTACCTTATCTCTTGAAGCGAAGAAAATGTGGTTGATGTAAAGGGTGTTCTTTCTTGCCCCATTTGGAATTAAGGAAGAGTTCTAGTGGAATCTCCGACACTCTCGAGGTCGAAAAGTCGAAACGGTGATGTAGGCCAATATGTAGGCGAACCTCGTCAACAACCACCCGTGCAACATTGTGTTTGATTTTTTCTCTCTCTCACTCTCATATTGGTTTTGATGTGGTCTGAATTGTATTGATTTGAAAGATTTTAAGAATCGATTTTAAGCTTTCGCAATGATTATTGTGAAATTAATATTTTTGTTTTAACACCATTTCAACCCCTCCCCTCCCTTTTGGTGCCCTTTGGGATCCTACAGGAGCCACCTCTAAAATCTGTATGCACTACCTTTAGACCCCGTTTGGATAGATCATAAGGGCACGGACAAGAGCTTATTCTAAAGATTTTTGCCAAATGCCTTAGTTTTCTAGCTGTGATGCCCACAATTATGATGACAAGGTTAGTAGTTTTTGTGAGTTCGCGGTGACACTTTGAACTTCTTGCCCCCGTCGTAGGAACATCTGATGGTTTAAGTTGAGTTAATCCATGTAACTACCAAATGGGGCCTTAGAAGTCATCTATCAATTACACAAACTGGTTAGTTTGTGATCCATGTATTCATATGAAAGTGTTGCATATGCATACATATGCTTCGATATATGTAAATAATATTGATTGTAATTTGAGGGTAATATTTTTAATTAGAAGGTTGTATATGTAATCATCAAATATATGCAAATGCCTATTTTGATTATTATGATTATTGCATGACTTTTATGTTTCTTTGAGTTTATTGATTAGTAACACATAAGATATGAGTTATCAACTTCCTGAGCAATTTTGACTCATTTTATTGTTTCTAACATTTTTTATATCAATATACCCATATAGATCACGCGAGTCGATAATAGCATAACTTATTTCTTTTGATCTTGGTATTGAATGGATCTCTCATATCCTTTTATTAGCATATCAAAAGAGTTTGTTATGTTTATTACTTATGTCAAATTTGTATTTTGTATAAAAAATGAAATTATTTTGTATAATGTAGAACTTAACGAATATTTGATTTGCTTTAACGAATCATCATAAATTGTGTAGTTTGTTCAATGATTTTTTTTTATTTTTATGTTATAAAAAAAGTGTAGCTTGCTTTCATAATTTTATTTGATCGTTCAAAATGAATGACAAATTTCGAATTAAACTAAGGTTTAATTGGGAATAGTATCAGTTTTATGAAGAAATTGGAGGCTCCTTGAGACCTTTGTTGGAGGCTAGTTAGGCTTTTATATCTTGGGCTTAAGTGGAGTTTTAAGACTTTAGGATTACTCAGCCAAATAAACTTTTATTTTAGGTCGGGGTATTACACTAATCTACTAAGTACTAAATCGATGCAACTCCACAATGTCTAGCATCTGCTATAAGAGAGATCATGGGGTCGGCACTGAATTATAGAATTTTTGCCACGTCAAAAGTAGCTAAAATGAAGTGGCAGATTTATTTGCCAAGCAGACATTACATGAGCAACATGGATTATAAATACTTTCTTCTCTGCTTAGCAACCTTGGAAAAATGATGAGCAATTGCTTCTAACCCATCTTCTAAAGCAAATCATGGTCCTATCCTCACTCGGTGTCAAAAGATTAATACATTATCGATGATTAATTTTATCCTTAAATCATCATCATTTTTCTTTGGATTATTTCTATAAACATTCCTTATGCTATCACGATTTTCTACATGTAACTTCAAATTACGAACTTATTTATTTATCCTTAAACTATTGCAACCTTTCCATTTTAATCCTCCACTTTTGTTATGTTTCCGTTAGTTTTATTTTTTTCATTTATAAAAAGACTAAATTACTCCTCCCTAAAAAAATATGAAATAGCAAATTTTAAAAATAAAAAAATGTTGGAAGGATTAAAGTGGTAAACAAAAAAAATTTGTCATTTATGAAAAAGACTAAATTACCTTCCCCTGATTTTTTTTCTTTTTTTTATATTTATTATTTGATATGTTATGAAGGAAGAGGTAATTTAGTAGTTTCATAAATGGAAAAAATCAGAAGTAAATAAGATATGATAATTGATAATTTAATAAGTAGAAGTCTCTTTAAAAGAGTTTTGAGACAATGCCGGTTCACTGAAATGTTTTTTAAAAATGGATTAGAATTAAATCGGTCGGTCAATTGAATTTCTATTAAAATAACATTATTTTTATTAATTCGAAAAATATTTTACAAATAAAAGCATAAAAGATAAAAAAAAAATTGTAAAATAAAAGTATATTAATCATCAAATATAAATAAGATATTTTTTACATTTTTAAAATATCTATTAATTATACTTAATTATTTTTACATTTTATTATTTAATAACTTCATGAATAATTTCTTTTTTTAGTTTTTTCATTACTATTATCTTCCCATTGTTTTATTTTTCAAACTCAATTTTTCTTTGCATATTATGTGTTTCCTTATATAGATTCATCCCATAAAATATATTATATTATATGTTTCTATTTTCAAAATTTTAATATATATTATTTATAATAATTTAAATTTTATGATCTTCTTATTCATGTTCATGATAATTTTTTCTTATATTTAAATTTATCTTTATTACTAGTTTTCCATTTTTTTTAAAAAAAATAATTTACTTTCCTTGTTATTTTTATATATCCATTCACTTTATAAAATCTAATCACTTATTTTACTCTCCTCTCTATTCTTCCACCTTCCCTATTATAATATACTTTTCTTATTTTCCTTTTTTCCATCTACTCATCTTTTTTTATTGTTTCCAAAAAGAAACTTCTATTCGCAATAAAGACCTGTCAAATTCTGAACTACAGATACACTTAGTTGGCTAGATAAATTAAAATACACTTAATCAAGTGATGTTACTATGTGTATAATAATAAAGATTACATGTGTGTGTATATATTAGAATCAGAAAATGGTGGCCTTTAGCAGTAGCAACCGACTGTCCACCACCTTCTCCATCATCGTCCTCTTCTCATCACTCTTGATTAGCCATGGTGAGCTTCGTTGAGCCCTGTGAGGCACCTCGCTGTTACAAATGATTTGGACGAGGGAATCATCGCGACCGCCCATTGTCGATCCAAAGATGATGATCTCGGTGTGAGAACCTTGAGCTTTCATGACCATTTCTTTTGATAGTTCAAGTCAAGGCTCTTCTTTTCCTGGACAAGATCTTGGTGCAGGTTGGATTGGAAGTGTAACAACCCTGATTTTTTTAGGATTTAATAAATGAATATTTTATCATTTTATTTGAAAAAAATATGACCATTAATATTATTATAATTAATAATGTCGAAAATAAAGGAAAATAGGAAAGGAGTTTAATTATGAATAAAAATGTATTATGAGATATTTATTTAAATTCGGAATTATTTAATTATTAAAATAAATTAGAATTATTAAAAGAGATTAATTAAAAAATTAATTTTGATCGGGATTGAAAGTTATAGATTGATTGAAAATCTAAGATCTAGAATCCTATAAATATTTTTTTAGGACTGGTCGTCAAAGGAGTTTTCTTCTTTTTGATTCTCGGTGTCCGACGGCAGAGGCATGATGTTCAGGTGATGACAAGGCATGATTCAATGTCGAACGACTACGAGGTACGTAGGAGGGATCCGTAGGTTTTATTATTTGCACATTATTTATTGAGTCGGTTGCACCAACATAAGTTCGTTTTATGGCGGAAGAAAAAAAAAAGAAAAAGAAAATAGAAGAGAAAAGACGAGGGGTTACGAGAAAGATATCAAAGCAAGTGTTTTAACACCAAGCAAAGAAACGAGGTAGAAGGGAAATAGAAAAAAAAAAGGGAAAAGAGGATGTCTCGTCGAATCATGAAGAAAAAGAAAGTTCAATAGCTTTTTGTCAAATAGGAACTCAGAGAGGTGGTGAGAGAGAAGGAAAACCAAGAGAGAAAAGATGAGGGCGTAACAGAATTGGGAAAAAAAATAGTGATAAGAAAAAAAAGAACGTAGACGTTCAATAATTTGGAGAGAGAAGAGAGATTAAGGGAGAGAGAATAAAGTAAGTCAAGAAAAAAAAGGGGATTACTAAAGAGGCACAAATAATAGAAGATAATGGATATTGCGCCAATGTTCTGGGATGTCATGCAGAGAAGTAAAATCAAAAGAAAAAAAAATGGTTGCCGGGAAATTTTGACACTTAATTCTACAAGCCAACGTAGAGAGAGAAGTTTAAGGAATAGAGAGAGAAAGATAAGTAAAAAAATAATAGAAAAAATTATTTGACATAGGAACACGATTTTCTACCAATGCCATGGAGAGAGAAAATTAGGAAAAAGAGGAAAAGAAAATTGTTTTTTTGTTAAATCTTCACTTAGAGAGAGAAAATGAATTTTTTTTAAGAAATTCATTTCTTGAATTTCTCGGTTCAATAAGAAAAAAATAAATAAATAAATATAGAGATGAACCGAGAGTTAATTATTCATTTTAGTTAGATTAGTAATTTTAGATATGAGTTTTATAATAATTACCTTGTTGTGATTTATTGATTGATCTTGATTAAATTTATTATTGATTGATCTTGATTAAATTGTCATCATATTTGATTGTATTATTATCATATTTGATAATAGTATTATTTTATCAAATCATATTGTCATTATATCTCAGCTATTTTATTATCATATCTAATTTGATCATTGATTATGATACTGATCTAGTAGACTTTCTGATTGAGTCTTGTTTCACCTAAATTAAATTGCTAAAAGATAAACATTTTAGATAAACAAGATAAAAGTTGAAAGCTGCTGGATCTCCGTGTTATCTGATTGTCTCCAAGCCCCCAGGCCATATTGTTATTGAATTGAATTAAATTGAATAGGACAGATAGTGTACATAAAGGTTTGAGGCGCCATCATCCTTTAGAGAAACTATGTCTGTCCTGTGTTTGGTCATGGTCCCCCGCCATTCATGAATAATTGTTAGCGCTATATTATTGGGTGGCTTGCCGTGGCACTGATCTCTCACTGACCTACATGAAAGAGACATAGAGTTTTCTTAATTGATCGAGCGCTCTCATTGAATTGGATAACTCCGAACATTATAAATTGAATTGAATAAAATTAAAATCGAATCAAATTGAGTTGGATTGAAATCGAATTGAATTGAATAGATCATGGTCATTTGGATACTAGCGTTGACTGGTATTTTCTCCGCCCATTGAATCGAATGAAATTATTATTAACCATTGACCATTGATATTGAATTGAAAATTGTTAAATTGAATAGTGCCATAGTGATCAGACATCATTGATATTGTTAATTGCTAAATTAATATTGATCGATCATCTGACCTTTTCCTGACCCTTCCTATTGATCTTTGAATTTAATTCTAATATTAAATTGAATCATTGATCTAATTCTCTACCGTTAATTGAACAATGCCATATGGATCAGGTAATTATTAATTGTTATATCTCTATTGATTGGTCTCTTGACCATAACATGATCATATTGATAAATTGTTATATTGATAAATTGATTATTGTATTGATTATTTAGTAGACCATACGTACTGAGTATTTTTATACTCATGTATATTTCTCTGTACCTGGATCCGTGCAAGTGAGAGAGCTTTGATAAAGGATGTTGCTGCAGGTGGCTATGCTCACTGAAAGATAGATGTTGTACATGTTCTAGATCAAGTGATCTAGATTTTATTATTTCACATTTATTAGAATTAATTATTTTGAATATAATGGATTATTAGTTGTTATTATTGAAAAAGTCTTCCACATTTATTGTTTATATTCCGAAAAAATATTTTATAAAAAATTAAGCAGCGCCTCTGGGACGACTCTGAGCACGTCACGTGAGTCTCGGGGCATTACAGGAAGAACGTCACAAGAGCCTTTGACGCTTACTACGGCAAGAATGATGACGAATTGTGCAGGGGCAAGTGTGGGATTAGCTTGCGGCAAGATACGGTCTACTTCTTCGACCAAAAGAGGGACATATGGATATTCAGATCCTTGTGGGGAAATTATATTTGATGTTGTTAGATTATTAGGATTCCAATTATGTGTAAGATGCGCCTCCAATAATAAGAGATGAACAAGATCCTATTTGTGCCTGGTTAACTTTTCATATCATTTTTGCTTGGATTGGTGGATTGTTTATATCCATTCTTGTTTTCAAAGAGATCAACTGACTAGATCATTTTGATTTGAAAAGATTGTTCCTAAAATATCAGTTAATCACTTTTTTTATTACTAGATTATTATTTGATCGAAAATTTATACCCATCGTGTAAAATTTCAAAAGTTATGCTAGATTGAGAGAAAAGTCAGTCATATCAAGAAGGTAACATTTAATCTTGCAAATGTAGATGATGTAATTTATTTCTAATATACATGAATCATGGGTATTGTGTCAGAAAATTATGAAAGATTGATTATGGCAAATCATTTTGATGAACAAATTACATTTCCTATTTACGCTATATTGGCCAAAATTAATTCCTCAAGTTAGGAAATAATGGTTCTGATTATAGAATAATAGTGTGGATATATGTTTGTTTTTAAATTTGATAAAATTTGTCGGTAAATATAACGATTGAATAATGTATAATTATACAATGACAAAATGGGACAAAAAGAGTATTCTTATATGTCATATTCGTTTATAATGTTCCATTTTGAACAGTAATATTTTTTACAATATTATTTTAATATAAGAATATTAATTATTTTAAATAAAATTTATGTTGTAAGTAAAATTCAATATGTAAATTATTAAAATAAAAAAATAATTGCACAGTACTCTACTAAAATAAAAATGAATTCGAATAATTCATTGGGTAGGATGGCAAAACAAACTAGAAAAACTTATTTATTCTGAGAGGTTGCCGACTAAGGTCCGAATGAAATAGAAGAGAGTCATTATTTGCCCGCGAAACCTTTATTTATTTATTGGGACATTACAATATTTTGGAGGTATATGATATTTTAAAGTTAAATAAAGTCTTCTAAAAAAACATGAGTATATTAAAAATAAAATATCGAATTTTATACTCTATACTTTATAAACTAGTCTCGCTATGTAGAGTTTTTATACTCAAACATTTAAACTTTACTTTTAAAAAATTATTTATCAAATACTTACACTATAGTCAAAATTCTATTCGATATTTGAAATTAGGGGTGAATATGGCTCTGGAATATTTTCCATTTTAGAAAATCACCCTACATTCTTTTATTATATTTTAAGGATTGAAAAAGCATTATCAATTTTTCCATGTGATTTTTTTCAAAGTCCTAAGCTTTTGAACTTTTTATATTTATGAAAGGATTAATAATATTAAGAGGCATTTTATTAGATGAAATTTTTACGTTAATAAAATAGTTTTACATTAATAATAAGATTTTAATATTTTATTAAAGCATGGGGTTTTTTGGTGTTTTTATTAGTAATTTTTTTTGGAATGGCTGTAGAATTTTATTAGGTGAAAAAAAATATAAGATGATTACACTCCTTCAGATTTTAATAGTATCCCTAAGTCTTGAAGAATTTATCTAACACTCCTTCAGGTTTTAATACAATCCCTAAGTCTTGAAGAATTTACCTAACACTCTTTATATGTTATAGAAATTTCACTTTGAATAGAACTCCATAATTTTCAAAAATTAGGACGGATATAACTATATATGAAATTAAATCACTTACGAATTACAAATATAATAGACCTCAAAACTTTATTACAAGAACATCTCTATAAGTTTTTTTGTTAAATAGAATTTGAGGCATTATGAAATAAGACAATTTTGGGATAAGATAAGATATGAAAAAAGAAAAGATAAAGTTCAATTTATTTAAGATAAGATAAGACAATATGTTTACGAATTATATTTATTTAATTATTTGTGTTTTTTCTAAAACTCTATATACAAACCTGAAAAATGTCATAAACTACCTAAACTATTTTATATGAATTTTTTGTTGGTAAACTATAGATACAAAACTAACAAATACTTTAATGAAAAAACACTTCTTTCCAGGAAAAAGTAATTTGTATGTACTAAGGTTTAATGATATACTCTGCATGCCTCTATTTTAGGATCCAAAATACATGTTGTATCCCAAAGATTTATTTACAGCTGTTCAGTTGTTTTAGGAATAAGGGCTTTAATTCCATCTCCAAGAAAGAGCTGTCAAATATATCATGAACAGTAAACATGCTTAGTTGGCTAGATAAATTAAAACACACGTATTTAATTGATGTTAATTATATCTAATCATGAAAAAATATTTTTTTAAAAAATAAATTAAAAAATAATTTTCTAACCATACAAAAGGAGAAAAAAAATGCTTTGGACATTTTAGGATACCAACAGCTTCCTCTTAGGATTAACACATTAGAATTCTGAAATGCAAGGTGACCACTCCTCCCTTTCAGTTCGACCAGATTTATAATCCATCCTAATCCGCAATGGATCTTGGAGGGGAGGACCCCTCAACAGTGTTTTTAAAAATAGACCGAGTCGGTTGGTTTGACCAGTGTTTTGCGGATAGGCCATTAGTTGGTTCCGGTTGGATGCAAAAATAATTTTAGCAAAATAATTGGATTGTTGACCGGATTCACGTGCTCCAAACCAGGTTGAACTAGGAAACTGGTTCAATCCATTTTTTCAAAAATAATAATAAATGTTGAATAGATAGGGAAAAATAATAAAAATAAGATGAAAAAAGATAAAATTATCAAGAACTTAAAGTAGAAGATGGTCGAATTTAAGCCGTTATAAATGTTATATAATTAAATATAAATATAATAGGTCTTATAGAGTGAAATTAAGGAAGAAAACAAATAATATGAAAAGAAATTAACTCAATTTGAAAAATAAAATGTCAGAAGATTGTAATAATGCAAGATCTAAACAACAATGAAAATGATTCAGCAAAACAGTAAATAATAAAATGATAAAATTATATTATTATGAGTAGTATATACTTAAAAATTATGATTATTTTATTAATTTAAAATGATGATTACAATATTTTTATTTCATTAAATTTTACAATTTATACTTTTACTTATAATATTTTTTAATCAATAATAGTATTATTTTATTTAAAAAATAGTTTAAATCGATCTAACTCGATTGAATGGATCGAATAATTCAATTGGCCAATTATCGGTCCAGTTCAAAAACATTGCCCCTCAATATAGTGGATTTTGACATATTGGTTAGAGTTCCCAATGGCTTCAACATATCAACAATTATATGTATTTTCCAGCAAGGAGATGATCCATCATTTATATGTATTTTCCAAAGATTCATTTACAAGAAAAATTATAATTTTGTGGTAAATCCGGTAGATTTTGAAGTAGTTATAGTTCTGTGCTGTCATATTGTACTTGTCCTTTTTTTACGGTTCATAATAGCTTTCACGATTTATTAGAATCTTTAATAGCCCTGAATCCATTGAATATTTTACCTATTAATTTGTTTTGATTTTATCATTATATGATGAAGGAATCAATTGTCCAATGTTTCGAATTTTTCTTTTTTATTTAGCTATTTTAATATATTATGATGTGATTTTCTAGCAAGTTTACTTATACTTGAATTATTGATATTGTGTAATGTATGCAATTTCCTTTAACAAAGGAAACGTTTCCATTGTGAAATCAAAGGTAATTAATGAAATTAATGGGGTAATTAAAGAAAGAATTTGAAAAGGAATCGAATTAAAAAAAATAAGAAGAAGAAGAAACGGCCGATAGATGGCGAGAGTCTCGCCCTTGATTTCAACCGTTTACGAATTCGGCCGGCCAAGGGCCGGCCGGGACTATAAAAGGGGCGAGAGAAGGGCGCCCTCACACCCTTTAGATTTCTTCCTGCCGGCCGCCGCTCTCCCCTCCGATTTCTTCTTCTCCTTCGTCTTCTGCGATCCGTCGACGACCGACACACGTGCAACAGACGAAACAGAACACGACGGCTATCCGGCGCACACCCACTTCCTTCGACACATAGTGACTCTTCCTCGACGTGCACAGGAGCCAGACGAACCTTCCTCGTCGGCCAGGAGTGACCGGTGATCGACGAACGTCAAGAAAATCACCGGCGAACTCATTCGAATGGAAATAGAGGTACCATAGAGTTTTAAATCCCTAGACGAAGAAATAGTGATCGTTTAATGCATAGAAATAGTTCATCATGATCCTGAGATTGCTATCTACATTTTTTCGTATTCTTATCATCATGATTTGATGGCCAGAAAACTGTCGAAAATGAGAAAGAAATCCGGCGGCCCTGTTTCATCGCAGGGAATCGGTCGACCGACCCATGCGAGGAACTCGCATGCGTATCTGTCGATCGGTCGACCGGTCCCACCGGTCTGAACGATCGATCTGTCTGTGATATTCGATCACGAGATCGGCCGATTGATCTTTCGAACGGTCGACTGATCCGACGCGCAGTGCGTCCTTGAGTTCTTACGACCGGTCGACCGATCACCAGAATCGTCGACCGATCATAGGAAACCGGTCGACCGGCCCACGTGCGCGGTCGACCAATCCGACAGACGCCCGACAATTGAATAAGGTCGACCGATCCAAGAGGACCGATCGACCGATGCTAGAAAACGATCGACCGATCCACCAGGAGCGGTCAATCGGCCCATGTAGACCAGATCAACTCGACCAAACCGGTAGGAGCGGTCGACTAGTCCAGATAGCGGTCGATCAGCCCAACCAAACTAGCCGATTTAGACCGTCCGGTTCAATCAAACCATCGATCCAAACCAACCAGTTCAATCCATTCAAACCCATATAGAGACATTGAATTAATTCTGATACTAACATAGTCCGAATCGAATTCTGACCTGATTTGAGTCCGACTCATAAATCCTAATCGGAGACTCTAACCAGTTCACATATACTGACTGAGTCATATTGTACAGTCATCAATGCCCATTTGTGTCCTGATCCATAGACTACATGATAAGCAAATATGAATAAAGCAAAGATAAAGATACGAGATTGCTATGTGCCGCCCCATTGTACGGAACAAAGATCATGGTATTGTATAAAGAAGGACATGTAGTTAGCTGAGGAGACAGCGAACCTACTGGTCTTCAATGACCACTGTTGCTGAGACTACAAGGTCCTCTCCTACCTGTGTCTCGAAGAAGGGTGATGCATTGGTCACACTCCGTCCCCAGAGAATATAGTATTGAGCCAGAGGGACATGTAGCTAACTGAGGAGACAATGAACCTACAGGTTCTAAAATGACCACTGTTCCTCGGGTGTAGGTCCTCTCCCACCTACATTTCGAATTAGGTGACGCATTATCGCACCCCTTTTCCTTTATGGGCTTACTGACTTTACAGATTCAGAGAGACACCTCTGGCATCCCAACCTAATAAAGTCGAGCTCGCATAGGACAACGAACTTCAAGGACTGTATAGTAATTTAAAATATGTAGTATAACTCACGGTAAAGTATGTAAAGTAAAGCACGGTCAAGCATAGTAAAGTAATGTATAGTACAGTAAAGTAATGTATGACAAAGTACAAAGTATGGTATAGTAAAGACAAAGCAAAGTTATAGAAGAAAATAGAGTTTGGATATAGTAAAGAATAAGGTATGGACATAATGATTCATTGCTTTATGTAAAAGTATAACAAAACATGATAAAGTAAAGCATAGTAAAGTAAAGCATGATACAGTATGGATCATAGTATAGTATAGACAATGCAAAGTACTGTAGTACAGAGTACAATATGGAACATAGTATGGTATAGACAATGTGAAGTATTGTAAAGATAATGCACAGTCATAGTATTGGACAGAGTACAGTTGTAATCATGGTTAAAGCATGGAAATCATAGTCTATCAGTATTTATCATTGACACCTTTGTATATGATTACTATTGATCAATATTTCATCGTCTATATTGCTATCGTACTGGGCTTTTTGCTCATGGGTATTTGATTCTCCTGCATTGGAATTTTGCAAGTGAGAACCTTAGTTGATGAGGTGATGGAGGGCGCAGAGCTTGGAGAATGTTGCACATGACATAAATTATTACCACATGCCCTTGTAATTTCATTATGTTTCAACATGTTCTCTTCTATTGAAAGACATCATGCTCTTCTGCATATCAAATCTTTCTATATGAATTAATGGTGTCTCTTGACATTCCAACGTTTAAACTTTCGCATTAAAGTTTTTTATTATATTTCATATTATATTGATGCTACGTATGCCATTTTGTTGAATAATCATAGTTAATAGTGTAGTAGGCAGTGTAACGCTCTCAGGATCAACCTGACTGCCTACGTGGTAAGAGGGGCGATTTTGGAGGCATTACATATTGTGTAAGAAAAGTGATGAAAGATTGATTATGGCGAATCATTTTGATAACCAATATTGGACATAATTAACCATTCACTAGAGAATAATGATTCTGATTATAGAATAACAATGCAGATATATTTTTGTTTTAAAATTTTAATAAAAATTATTTGGAAACTAATGTTATCATAAAATAACAAAAAAGGACATAAGATATTCTTATATGTCATATTTGTTTATGATGTCCATTTTGAACACTAATATTTTTAATATATTAATATAGGAGGATGAATTAATTTAAAATAAAATCTATGTTGTATGTAAATTTGAATATGTCAATATTAAAATACAAGTATATTATATATAAATAATAAATAAATTCTTTTTTTTAATAACATGGGTACATTAAAAATAAAATATGGAACATTATACTCTATTCTTTATAAACTACTCTCACTATGTATAGTTTTTATAATCATAACTTTTAAATTTTACTTTAAAGAAATATTTATCAACTACTTGCACTAATGTTTATCTAAGTTAAAATTCTGTCCGATATTTAAAATTAGCCGTCAATATTGCGCTGGGAGATTTTTCATTTTAGAAAATCACCCTATACTCTTTTATTAGTTTTTTAAGATTAAAAAAACCTTATCAATTTTTTTCAGATGATTTCTTCGAAGACTAATTTTTTGTCGTAAACCTGAAAAAATGTTATAAACTAATTTATATGAAATTAATGATATTTTTTTATGAATAAATTTGTTTTGTTGGTAAATTATAAATACAAAACTAAATACATTCTTTAACCAAAACAAACTTTCATATCGGAAAAATAATTTGTGTGTAACAAGTTGAATGATAAACTCAGCATACCTCTTTGTGTGTACATATAATAATAAGGTTGAATGATAATTTCTTTTTCAATTACAAAAATGCCAAGTTATTATTCCTCCGTATTCCTCATGTTAGGATCCAATTATTTGCTTACAACTATTCACCTGCCTTAGGAATAAGGCTTGGGTCTGTTTGATTGGAGATGAAAGGATGGTAAGAAGTGAGAAGGAAAAGGAGGATAATCTCTTCCCTTTGTTCGGTTGAGTTTAAGTTGAAAGGGAAAGAAGGAGAAAGTCCCCTTCTTTTTCTTCCATTTCCCTTTACTATTTCATTTTTTCCTCTCAAAATTAGGGTGGAAAGTAGGGAAAAGATATTTTTCTAATTTTGATCAAATAAATTAAATATACAATTATATTATATAAAATAAAAATATTTAAATAAATTAATAACTTAACATTTATTTCCTTTCCTTTTTTTTTCTTTAATGATATCAACCAAATACACTACAAGAAAGCCTGACATCAACGAATAGAAAAGTGGCCGCTAAATGTTAAATTCCCATCGTTAAAAATTAGTAACGTCCAAAAAATCTGATCGTCGCCGGTCGTTATAGGGTCCGCCGTTAAGGACTATTAACGACGGAGTCAACTGGTCGGTAGTTAAAACTTATCAATGGCGAGCAAAAATGTGGTCATTAAACATCTTCAATGACCATAAATCTGATCGCTAAAATGATTTAATGACCACTGAAATGTGGACGTTTAAAGTCAATAACAACCAGAATCAAGCTCGTCCTTAATTGACCTATGAAAAACTATCCATTAACAACCACCAATCCGGCCCTTAAAATAATTGACGAGACATGAAAGACCATCAATCTAGCTGTTAAAACAACTATTGATCAACAATGATCTTATCAGAAATATTTATTAATTATATTTTGGAGCAGACATCTATTTGTACATTTTCATTGCATTTAGGATCACAAATACAATATGAAAAACTTAGAAAATCTAAAATAACTTATAACAGACATATATTATATAAAAACAAAGATCATAGTAACAAGTGTTTTTTTCTCTGCATCTTGAGACAAAAATATAGCGGAATGGCATCGTATGATCCATGTAGCCGACCCCACCTAGTGGGATAAGGCTTTGTTGTTGTTGTTGTTGTATCTTGAGACAAAAATAAAATGCTGCCTAAGTTTCTATCTTCTCTAATTTCAAATTTTGAGTCCAAGAGCTAGTGTGACTTGATTGTAACAGTTGTGTGCTGCTTATCCATGCCATACTCGATATGCTTTTTCTTGGTAGGATACTCCATTTAAATTGAAGTGCCACTATCTGACCATCAGATTTCCTTATAATTGATACATCATGCCACTCGTGCTCCCCTCCAATCGACCAATCTGAAAAAGAAAAGATATAAAGCTGGAGCATCAAGTGGAAACAAACTATAAATGCAAGCCCCCAGATCTTATGTCATTAAAATAATTGTGAATATAATCTAGAAGAGACAAATGTGTCGTTCTTTTCTATGTAAACACAAATCTGCACCTTTTTAATGTAATTGGAAAAACAACTAGCTTTGTTAACATATCGCCAACACACCAGAACATCCATTGATCTGACAAGTGCTCAAACTAATGCTTTTAGAGTAGATAAAAAGTTACCTCACCTTAATTACCCAAAAGTAATGCCACGGTGTGATGCCCTTTCAATTAGCAAGAATTATAACTTCATATCATCTGCAAAAAATTCCATGCATCAATTAAAGTTGGTTAAGGATTAGAGTGTGATAGTTACACGACACTTATATATAAATGCAAATGATCAGATTATTACAACACATAGCCAAATGAGAAGCATCAGAGTAAAGGACAGCCCATGCAATTAAGGTTGTGTTGGATGAGTGAGCCATTCACAGGTGGGAAGTGGGAACAGCCCCATGTGTTTAAGCATTCCTTCAAACCCAACAAAAAATTACCAAAGTCAATTTTGACCAATTGTAACAAACGCAAATATTTTTTGCGTCCATGATATGCATAAATGTGCTTACATATTTGATGGTACAATTTACAAGATACCGACATTGAGAATCTTACACATAAGAACATCAACAGGAAAAAGGATCAAGGATAACTGCATATTCATTAAATTGCATCGATAGCCAAAACACAAAAAATCAAATAAAAGAATCAATTAGTTACAACGAAAAACGGAGAATCTCCAGGAGCACACATGATTTAGAATGTTTCTTGGCAATTTGTGCAACACAGAATGAGAAAACGGGAACAGATGACGATTACATGTTGCTTGAAAATAAGAGAAATCAGGGGCGAAGGACATTGTTGCCAATAGAAGGATCACATGGGGTCGCAGGAGATCCTCATTGTTGATGGCGAACTAGCATGTCGAAGGGGAGCCTTATACTTGATGATCAGATGAGATCATCGCTGGTAGGATGAGGCCATGAATCTTGCGATCGAACTTATCAGGATATGGAGTCTACGCAGTGCTGCTCAAACCTAGGGTTTTATTTAAATAAAAAGGGCTACTGGCGTCTTCTTTTCACTAGAGAAAGATTTTTTAATTTGTTGTATCAGTCAATTAATTAGCAACGACATGACTTATGGTCTTTAATTCTAATAATCTTTTAGAGCCATATAAATGGCTGTAATTATATGGATCTTTAACGATCATAGTAATACATGATCATTATTGATCGTATTTAACGACCAGATCCAATTTTTTAATGATAAGATATTTTCTTGTCGTTAATAATATATTTTATTAATGACCTAACATTTTTCTCATCGTTGTAAAGCATAACTAACGGTCACTTTTACATCTGGCCATTAAAACTTGATCGTTAAAGACCAATTTTCTTGTAGTGATAAGGATAACTATTCACCTTCGTTCTCTTACATTTTCTTCTTATTATTTTCCTTTTCACTTTTTTACCTTCTCTTCCTCTTATTATCTGTTTGGTTGAAAATGAAAGGAAGATAAAGAGTGTGAAGGGAAATGAGGAGAATCTGTTCCCCTTGTTTGGTTTAGTTTAAGTTTGAGAAAAAGAAGGGGAAAGTCCCCTCTTTCTCTTACAATGGTCTATTTTTTTTTCCTCCAAATTGGAGTGGAAATGAGGGGAAAGACATATTAAGTATGTGTTTCCAATTTTGACCAAATAAATTAAACATACAATTATATATGTAAAGAATAAAATCGTCTAAATAAATTAATTACTTAATATTCATTTCATTCCCTTTCCTTTAACGATATCAACCAAATAAGGCTAAGTATTCTCCTTCATTTTCCTACTGAGATCCACCGCTCCACCGGAAATTCCCTCTGCCCCTACTCTCTTCCCGTCATTTTCCTTCCCCTTAATGAATTTTAAACCAAATAGACTCTTAATGAATTTTGAACCAAACAGACCCTTAAAGTCCATCCTTATTCTTCCATATGCAAGAAAAAGCTGTCAAATCAAGAACTATAAATGTGCTTAGTTGGCTATGATAAATTGAAACAGACATAATTAATTAATTTTATTATACGTATAATAATGATTACATTTGTATATATATAGATATACAACATGAAGCTTTGACATAAGACTTATACATTGAACCCTAGAAACTAGAATTATAAAATGGCGACCATTAGAAGCACCACTAAACTCTCCACCACCTTCTCCATCATCGTCCTCTTCTCTTCGCTTTTGATTAGTCTTGGCGAAGCTTTTTCGTGGAACCCTACGAGGAACGTGATGCATGCAAAATATAACATATTTTAGATTATTATTTTAGTTAATTTTTCTATAATTTGTTCATGGCATGCATCATTTTTAGTCACTTTTAATCATAATTCCGGATTTATTAATTTTAATTATTAATTCTCTGAATATTTTAATTGTGGATGGATTAATTAAATTTGAATAATTATTTTGCTGGAAAATTCAAAACACGGCCAAAATTCAAAAAAATTATTACGGCCGAGATTTGGCTTCACCCCCAAGTCATTTTGGCCGAGATTTGGCTTTACACCCAAGCCGTTTTGGGTGAGATTTGAAGGGGTAAAGATAAAAGGATTTTATCTTTTGGGCGTAATGGCATGAAGATCAAGTCATTTTGGGTGAGATTCGAAAGGAGTAAAGATAAAAGAGTTCCTTACGGCCGAGATTTCCAGGGGGTAATGATAAGGACTCTTCTTTGTTACGGCTGAGATTTGAAAGGAGTAACAATTAAATGATTTTATCTTTTGGGCGTAACAAGATTAAATTCTTTATTACGGCCAAGATCTATAGGGAGTAAAGATAAAAGAATGTTGTTTTGGCCGAGATTCAAAGGGAGTAAAGATAAGAAGGATTTATCTTTGGGCGTAATGATAAAAAGATTTATCGTGTTGGCCGAGTTTATCTCATAATTTTAAAAGTCAACCGTACGATGTTACGACCGAGATCAAATTGAAGGCCGTTCGCACCCTATAAATACGTGAAGAATCCATCGTTTCAATTGGTGCTCTGAAGTTCAGGTTTCTTCCACGGCGAGTCGTGAGGTCTGCAGGCTACGACCAAGAGGAGAGAGGTGCGACGGCTAGAAGTTGATTGCGACACTGATCAAGTCCGAGAGGCTGCCCGACAGTCTGCCCAATTCGAGAGCTCTACTTCTATTTTGGGTGTAATTCTTTCAATTTTTATGATTTGTATTTCATTATCTCTCCAGAATTTCTAGGATGAACTCCATGTTTTTAGGATTATTATTTTAGGAGATTATTAATTGAAGGGAAATGTTTGGACCCTATTTTATTTGCTTTAATCTTTTCTGATCAATTATTAATTGTGCTTAATGCTTTTATGTTAGTTAATTAAATTTCTTAATTAGGCTATACTAGTTTGTGGAGTGTTTAATTTCAGAATTCATTATACTAATTATAATTGATTTTATTTGGAATTAATAATTGACATAAATTTGATAACTAGTGTGTGGAGAATCAAGTTTGTGTGGTCTATTAATCTATACCAATTTGTGGAGTGATTAATAGTCTAGAGAATTCAATTTAATGCATCTTAATTTTAATATGATTTTGGGGGTACCAGTCGTGGAGACTTCAATTCTTATTAAATTAAGATAGTTCTATATGATTAAATTGAGGGATGCCAGTCGTGGAGACCACAAGTTAATCATGTTATATTACTTTAGGGAGACTCTAATCAATCTTTAAAGATTAAATTTATCTTTTATGGTTCAAATATTTATCCTGATCTATTTTCATCCTAAGGCCTAACTTCAACACCATTTTCTTATCATTATCTTATTTTCTTTATTTTATTTTATAAAACTCTTTTTCCAAAATTCCATGTTTATCCTCTCTTATTAATTTATAAATTCAGATATTGAATTAATAATATTCCTCGTGGGTTCGACACTCTTATTCCTATTTACTATATTACTTGAGCGACTAGTGCACTTGCTAGCTATTCTATTTTGCTACATCATTTCAACGCATCAGAACGTCACGATTACTAATGATTTGGGCGAGGGAATCATCGCGACCGCCCATTGTCAATCCAGAGATATGAGTGAGAACCTTGATCTTCCATGACTCCTTCAACTGGCAGTTCAAGTCGATGTTCTTTTGGGAACTAGAACAACATGACGGGAGCCTTCAATGCATACTACTCCAAGCATGATGACAAAGTCTGCAGCAGTACGTGTGAAATTAGCTTGTGGCAAGATGTGATCTACTTCTTCAACCAAAACAAGGGCCAACGGGTATACGGAGCCCCGAAGAAGAGCAAATCTGACAAAAGATGACTCATTTCGACTCGAATTGGATTGGATCATGACACCAACTTTTTTCTATTTTTATTTTCTTTTATATTATTTGATATTTATTTTAACAGAAAAATATCTAAATATTCTTCACAATTAAAATATTTTATTTTAGAATTTATAAATTTTGAAATCAAATATAGACTTAGAATTAAATAAAAAAGTAAGAAATAAATTAAATTAAAAAGTTTGGATCGTCATGTTAGATCATCATGTTCATCTAGTAAACACCCTTACCTCTTGGATGCTATATTTTTCCATTTCGATTTGAAAAGTTTATTCCTAAAATTTTATTCACCTCACTTTTTTATCACCAGATTATTATTTGTTTGGAAATGTTATGTGCTCACGGGTCAGGTTGGACCCGACCCGTGAACAAATCTGATCCGACCCGACCAAATTTGGACCCGACCCGGGTCAAGGGGGCTGGGGGTGCTGGATCCGACCCGATTCGGGTCAGGTTGGATCGGGTTGGGTGGTCAAGTTACTCAACCACCCAATTTTCATTTTATTAATTTTTCTTACTATTTTATATTTTATTTAATATAAAAAATATTATTTAATATTGTTTTAAAAGCATAAAATATGTTTTATAATTATTTAATATTATTTCTACACTTAAAATATTTTATTTCAATTTTTTAAAATTTTTAAATCAAATATAAACCTTAAGTTTAATTAAAAAAAATAAATAATAAATAAAAGGTCGGGTCAATCGGGTCGGATTGGGTCAACTCGGGTTGGATTTTTTCAATCCGTACCCGACCTCGAATCGGGTCGGGTCGATGGTCAGGTCGGACCCGTCCCGACTCGAACCCGACCCGACCGGGTCGAGTTCGGGTCGGGACGGGTCCGACCTGACCATCGACCCGACCCGACTCGAACCGGTTTAATTGGGGTTGGGTCATCAGGTTCACGGGTCGACCCGACCTTGTGAACAACGTTAGAAATGTATACCCCTTATGCAAAATTTCAAAAGTTTTGATAGAGTGTAAGACAAGACGATTATATCAAGAAAATAGATACACTACAAATTTTTTGCCAATTACCGATAGATTATTCCATAAAAAATTCACTATATCTGTCAGAAAAAATGTGTTTCCTTCCCACGATTTAGTACTCGTTGAAAAATTGTTCGTTGCTAACAAGAAGGTCCCATCCGTCAAAAGTTTTGAGGGTTTGCCTTCCAAACTTTTGACGGGTATCATGTTTTGACGATCCGCCATTGTTTCCGACATCATTCCAACGGGAATTCTATTACCGATCGATTTTATTGAGAGAGAGGGATCTAGAGCCGACAGTCAATTTGACGGTCGGGATCGAGAGAGGGGGAGGGCAGCCAGAGCTTGGATCGCTGGTGTCAAGGGAGGTCGCCGGAGCTGAAAGAGAGAGAGACAAAGAGGGAAAGGGGGGAGAGAGGGGGCGGCCACGGCAGCCCATCTGGCTGCGGCAGCCGGATCTGGACACCATGCGACCAAAATCTGGCCGCGACTGGCTTTGCCCGTTCCGGTCGGTGACTAGATCTGCGAGCGGTTGGAGCCGACAGAGAGGAAGGCAGGGGGCGCCCACAGTGACTGATCTGGCTGCCAGACTATCAAATTTGGCCGCGGTGTCCGGATCCTGACTTCAAGCAGCCGATCTGCTCACGACGAATGTATCCTGTGACGGCCAATCCGGGATGCGACGGTCGAACTGGCCGCGGTGACCAGATCTAGCCGCCATGCAATCGATTGGCCGACGCGGCTGGATCCGGACTGCGAGCGGCTGCTATAGGAGTCGATCAGGCCGCCCAGCGGCCATAGTCGACATAGATGGAGGAGAGAGGGGGAGGGCAGCCGAGCTAGAACGCCGAAGTCGTGGGAGGTCGTTGGAGTCATGAGAGGTTATCAGAGCCGTAAGAGAGAGGGAGACGGAGAGGGGGAGAGAGAGGGGAGATGGAGAGAGACCGAAGAGGGACAAATATCAGGGAAGAGAGGGGAGAGAGGGAAAACTATGCGGTGAAAGGGAAAAACACAAGAAGAAATTAAGATTTCGATGGATATAACCTATGTAGCGATGTATTAGAATCCGTTGATAATTTTGAAGGCACTAGTCTTCGATAATTAGAATAATATTATTTATTATCAATGTTTATATATAAAATGTTATTACGCATTAATACTATTATATGTATTAATATTAATTATATATACTAATATATATTATTATAAACATTCATAATATAATATTATAAATAAAATCGAAGATAGATATGCATTAGATTATAAATATTAATAATAAATTATTACTTTAATCCCGAAGACGCTAGCCATCGCTACTTAAAATAATATTATTTATTATCAACATTTATAATACATATCTATCTTTCTACATTTACTTATATTCTTTTCTTATTGCATTAATAAATAATATGATTAAACAAGTTATCATTAATTTTTATTTTCTCATAATTGTCTTTAATTTTTTTATCTTTTTACTCATTTTCCTTTTAATATATTTATAGAATATAGATTATAAATAAATTTAGAATATAAAATAGATAAATTTTAGCATGCACTAAACTTTTAGCATATTGATTATTTTCATATAATCACAATATGACTCTTTAAAATATATAAAAAGATACATTATTGAAGACATGATAAGTTTTCTATAAAAACTTTTATACATATTTTTTTTCTTTTCAATAAATATTTCTTGTTATAAGAAAATAAGGATTAAATTGACATTTCGCAACTAATAAAAAAGTAACTTAATAGATTAAATTTATATCTAATTTTATAAATAATGATGAACTTTTATTTATAAATAACAAATCATTGTTTAAAAGTATACAAAATGACATATTATAAAAGACACATTTATCTTAATATTATATATCTTAATTTCATAATGTAAACGTATATATAGTACTTGAATTGTTAGAACTTAGAATACTTATCATTCAAAATTTTTAAATTTACTTTTTCAAAATATTTTTTTATGAATCATGGGAATGATACGAGATCCAACAGATGCTACACATGTTCTATATCGAGTTATCTAGTTTTTATTATTTTTCGTATTTATTAGAATTATGAACTTATTAATATTTTAGTTATTTTAAATATTATAAATTATTAATTTTTATTATTAGAAAAATCTTCTACATTACGATTTTTATTTTGAAAAAATATTTTATGTAAAATTATATAGCATACCACTTCGAGCACAATTAATGTTCCTACTCATCTATTGCGTCCTCAACATCATTAAAACCCCTTTGAACTCTCTCGGGCGAATCTGCTCAAACTTATCGCTTATGTCCTTCTCGTATGTATCTTCAAGCATGGCGTGGATCCTCTTCATGGTGTCTATCGACAAATCGTGGAGCTGCTGCCCAGCCGAGGTCTCGAGGTCGATAGTAATCTTTGATAGTCTCAAGGTCGAGGAGTCAGAGCAGGGACGTAGGCAAAGGAGTTGGGCCGAATATCGTCAACAATTTATGTTTGATTTCTAAATTTTTGTGTTTTGCTTTACTGCATTGCATTTAGTATTATCACAAAAAGGGTTTTCTTAAAATGAAAAGGATTAAATTATTGAGTTAAAAATTATACACCAATTCATCCCCTCTCCTCTTGGTGCCCTAGATCCTACAACATCTGCACTAAGCATAAACGTGACCATCTTCTATAACTCTCTCACCTGCACGGATGTAGGTATAGAGAAAAATTTATAGTATAAAAATACTCTAGGATTTAATAGATAATCAATATTCTCAATCGTAAATAAGATATAGTTAATGATGAGTCAATTCAACAAGCAAAATAATAATCAATCAACAATATAACCAATTATCAATATGAGCAATATATCATACTGAGTTCAAAAGACCTGGTTATTAATTTCAATTAATAATTTCTAATTTGATAACTAAGGTAATTGATTGATGCGTGCAAATTAAGCGCAAATATACTAGCAAGTATACAAGATCGTATCAAGTAATAAAGAGTGAATAGAGTGTCGAACCCACGAGGACTAATCTATATTCTTATCTTTCTAACATAAGTTGATTAATTGAGATAATAACAAGAATTAATTTTCAGATAAAAGTGATTCAGAATTGATGACAATCAAGGATAATGATGCCTTTAATTAATGTGAAAGAAAGTTAGAACTCAGACTTCGTATCCCTAACGTGTTATCTTAATTATCAATAATTAAATATAGACTTCTTGTAGAAAATAAACAGATAAAAGGTATAGGACTCAAAAGCTTGAGGACCTAACTACCCTAGTAAAGAATATAATCAAAGCACGTTGAAAACTCAATGCACTTTAATATATTCTGAACTAAGATGCATTAATACGAAATGTTGTTTAAAGTAAAGGACTTAAAAACTTGAGAACCTAACTATCTTAAATGGAAGTAAAATTAAAGACGTCGAAAATTCGATCAACTCCAATCTACTTTATTTAAGATACCTTAAGTTGAAAACCTCCATTTAATTGATACAATTGTTAGTAATTAAAACTAATTCACTAACAAAATTATCAAAATAACAGAACTCGCCCGGGTCAGAAGGAACTCGGCCCGGGCTGACACACAAAATTATCTTGGGAAAAATAAAGAAGGAACTCGGCCCAGGTTGTATCCGACTCGGCCCGGGTTCTTCACAGAGAAGAATCCGATCACGTTTTCTCTTGCAAAACTTATATGAAATTATATGAAAATAATGCAAGAAACTAATAAACTCAGATTAAGCATGAAATCCACATCATAACCATGTTCTCAAAAATCTAAATAATAAAATATATTAAGAAAAAATTGAGGTTCAAACGTAGTCTTCCTCTAACAACTAAACTAATCCATAATCAGAAGAATTAACATCAAATTCGAGGGAGAAAATATAAAATAAAGATTAGAAATTATAAATCAAACTCCCAAGAAGTGGTGGATTTCTTTGGAACAAGCCTTGGCCGAAACTACGCTCCAAACGATCACCGAAACCACGAAATCTCTACTTCTTCGATTGATTTGCAGTGGCGTGCAATAGAACTTCGTCTCACGTTTTTGGTGTGGCTAGGGCTTCAAACTCAGAGATTGCATGTTCCTTGGCTTCGTGGTACATCCATATTTATAGGGGTGGCGACCTTTTCGGGTTTCGAGTTGAGTTCGTGATTTAAATCGAAGTTAAAGTCGGCCAAAAAATCACGTGATCTGCCAGTTTGGCTGATTTGAACTAACTCGGGCCGGGTCTGATCCAACTCGAGACGGGTTCTATTCAGATTTTATCTTTGTGCAGAAATCGATTCCGAATCAGATTTTAACGACAACCTGGTTCGAGTATGATGCCAGACCGGCCCGGGTGTCTCTGGAACTCAATCATGTGTCCTCTTTGTACTCCGTTTTGCATCCTTTTTCCGATCCGAATGCTTTGCACCTTCAAATTGATGATCCTGAGAATAAAATCAAACGGAAGTGGGTAGCTTTGGACTAAAAATAAATTAATAAAATAATTAATAAAATAGATGCATGCAATGGTAAAAACTACGAAAAATAATCTAAATGATGCATGTAAAACGTGTATGAAAATGCATGCATCATTAATTAATCAATAAAAAATTGATTCAATATGGCAAAAACAATTGTTAATTCAATACCAATATATCCAAATGACCGTGATCTATTTAATTCAATTCGACTTGATTTCAATTAAATTCAATTTACAATATTTAGAATTATCCGATTCAATGAGAAGCGATCCATCAATTAAAGAAAATTCCATGCCTCTTTCATGCATGCCATTCCGCGATAAATCACCCAATAAGCGCTAACAATGGTTTGTGAATGACGAGGAACCATAATCAAACACAGAACAATGATAACTTCTTTAAATGATGATGTTTTAAATTTATAGGTACACTATTTGTCCCATTCAATTCAATAACAATATGACTCAAGGACTTTTGTTTTATTTATCTAAGACGTCTATTTTTTAATAATTTAATTAAATGAAACAAGACCAAAATAGAATGTCTGCCGGATCAATATTATAATCAAGAATAAGATTGGATATGATGGTATCTCGGCGCTATCAATATTATAATCAAGAATAAGTCTGAGGCGCTATCTCGGCGCCCACGAGTCGCTAATGTAGGTGCTCTTTCGGCGCTGCAGTGACGTAAATATGATTGTATCCACGTCGTCAATGGGACACGAATATGGCACTAAGAATGATATATTTAACTCAGCGTCAACTACGTATGCGACGCTAACGTGATGCTATGGAAGCGCTACTTGCAGATTTTTTTATCCACACCAGCCTCATTTTTTTCCCTTCCCACACCATACAATTATATAATGCATATAAAAATGCATTGATATTCATCACAAGCAATATATTATCACAGGCAATATAAAAGCATCACAAACATAATATTTAACATAAGAATACGAAAAGTAATAAACTGAACTAACAAACTATATGTATATCTAAATCTATAAGTAACAAAAGCATAGTTTGTATTCATGGTTTATTTCTATCCTAGGTTTGGGAATTATTGTTATCATTCCGGACGTTCGAACCAGACGTGCTCAGTCCATGACCTCACGGGGATGAATTCTGTGTCGGGATCAATCCTTGAATCGCTTGCAATAGCGGAGACAACTGCTGCAACAACTACTCTGACACCTGCCGCGATATCTGCTATGATAACTGCTGCGATAGCTGCTGTGATAGCAGCGTCATATCAAGTGCAGCGGATGAGCTCGGAGCAGATGGACCGCTTACATATCCTCCGATCCTCCTAGGTAACTGAGCGGCTGTGCGAGGCCACGCAAGTATCCCTCTCGTGTCGTGCCGACCACCTCCTCCCAAACAGTAGGATCCTCTATGAAATAGAAAAATTATACAATCATATAATATTTGTACAACTTATTTAACTTACGGTTGAGCAATATTATTCAACCACCCCATCATCGTGTAACCCCTCTTCATCACTCGAAGAGGAGCCATCATACGGTACGGGGTAGGCTGTGAAGGTCCGACATCATCTACGGGCCTTAATACATAATAAATCATTAGTGTCATACCAAATTAAAGTTGTGATAATTGATAGATGTACAATAATGTTCTCACCTCGATTGATGCGTACCATAGCATGATTAGTGGCAGTGTGCTCGTCTTAATAAATTGAGCCAGGTGCTTGTGGTATCAGCAATGTAGCAACTGACATTATTAAAAAATAGTTAATATAATTAATTGAAAAATGTCAATAACAATAAATATATCACCTGGCGTAAGATGTTACTCGCCAACGCTAGAATGTGATGAAGCGTCAAGTATTCTCGTCGGTGACGATGGGGTAACAACTGTCATCATAAGAAAATATATACAAAATGTCACATAAGCAAAATAACCTACTATGTGACATGGAATATACAAAAAATAATCTGGTGTGACATGATGATCGTCGTCGTGCGATCGAGATGTCTCGACTATGTGCCCCGTCGATGGTGGAGCAATTGTCACATAAGCATAATATTTAAAAAAACTCTATCTCCTACTTTGTATTGCCTACAATAGGGGTGTTCATCGGGTCGGGTCGACCCGGTGAACCCGATGATCCGACCCGACCCGATGACCCGATTTTTTTTATTTTTTATTTAAATCTAGGCTTATATTTTCTTTAAAAAAATTATAAAAAATAAAATAAAATGTTTTAAATATAGAAATAATATTTTAATAGTTATAAAACTTATTTTGTGCTTTAAAATAAATATTTAATAATATTTTTATATTTTAAAAATATAAAATTAGTAAGAAAAAATAAAAAAAAGAAAATTGGGTGGTCGGGTAACTCGACCATCCGACCCGACCCGACCCAAACCGGGTCGGGTTGGGTCGGATTTCGCCCCCATGGGCAGCTTGACTCGACCCAATTAGATTTGGTAGGGTCGGGTCGGGTTTGTTCACGGGTCGGGTCGAACCCGACCCGTGAACACCCCTAGCCTACAATGTGTCACATTCTTGGAGTGATACGCGAAGCAGACTCATCAATGGATCACCTACTATGTGACGATCCGGCTACGTGCCCCGTCGGCGGCGGAGACATTGATATTATTAAAAAATAAATTTAACTATTATAATCAACTATAAATAAGCAGCTGACATAAATATATTAACTGGTGGTTCTGATGGCTGACTCATCTAGAGTGAACGCTTGAAAGAGCGAGATGACCCAGATGCTCGACCCCTAGTAACCATGACTGAAAAAAAGAAAGAACCTTCTCTTATTATCGGTAACCATATATAACTTAAAAAAGAAGTAAAAAGCTTGTCATTAGAATAACTACGGAATTCATTCGCTTGTTTCGTATTCTGATTCATTTTCGTCATCTTCATCATCGTCGCTATAATTTTTGTTCGAGTCATCGTCAACGAAATTATCAAAGTTCACATCCAAGAGGTCATTTGAATTGAACTATTCCATTGGCTCAGCGTCATCGACCAATTGAAAATTCTCAACTCTATCGCCCACATCAATCGTCTCATTCACTCTATCTTCTTGATATTAATCATTTATGGGCACATCCTTGTGTACAGATGATGTTTCATTGTCATCTACTATTGTTTCTGCTAAGAATAGTCTACTCCTCACCTTGCATGACGCCCACCATTCATCCTTGGTTCTTTTTTATGGATACTTAGTATAGTACACTTGTTGTGCTTGTTCCGCCAATACGAATGCCAATTTAAACTTTTGATCGATCCGAACTCCTTTCTCTGGATCGAACCAACGACATTTTAGCACCACGACTTTGTTAGATTTTCTCACATAAAATAATTCTTGGATGTCTTCTATAACACCGTAGTAATCAAAGTCGTTGTCCTCGTACATGCTTTTTAGAACACATATGCTGCTATTAATAGTTGAATGTTGTCGGCTATATTCTTCTGTATGGAACCCATGGTTATTACAACCGGACCGGACCGGCCGGTTCTACCGGTTCAACCAAGAACCGGCAACTGGTCCGGTCCGGATTTATTGAAAAACCAAAAATGAAATTGAATCGGATAAAAACCCATTCAACCGGTAGAAACCGGTTCAACCATTGAACCAAAAAAATCCGGTTCAATATTTAAAGTGAAAAATAGAAAATAAAAGTTAAAATAGGAAATAAAAAGGTACAAAGGAATGTAAAAAACCGTAAAGTATTTGAATTGAGAATTGGTATAAATTAAAACGGAAATAAATGTGAAAAAATATTTGGAGAGAGGAATTTATGGAAATAAAAATGAAATAGTAATAAATTTTAAAATAAAACTTAATATTCTTTCCTTGAGAGAGAAAATAGTCATATAATTAATAACTTAAAGTTTTTTATATGAATATATTTTTTAATATTTGTGTATTATAAAAAGGAAATTAATAAGGAAATTGATAGGGAAAGAGGAAATAATGGAAATAGAAAAATAAAGCTATTAAACTGAAAGTAAAGAAAAAAATAAACATGAGAGTGATATATGTCAAAATAAAAATACTCTTGAACAAAAAATAAAAGAATTAATATAATATAACAATAATAATTCAAACTCTTTTTTATGAATATTAAAAATTATTTACCATATTTTATTATGAATTATAAGTTAGAACTATCTTTTTATGCATTATATAATATTGATTACGTATATATCTATAAAGTTATTATAAATAATATAAATTTAATAAAATCCGATTGAATCCGATCAAACCGATCCAACCACGACCCAGTAGCTAAGAACTTGTTTCTTCAGGCCATGACCGAGATCTCGTATTTTGTTCTCTATGACTGAGTCATTAATAACCTATAAGAAAATTACCTAAAAACTTTATTAAAAGTTACGAACTTATAACAATTAAGAACAAGCAGAAAGATTTGTCATTTCACATCTCAACCAATCGACAAAATATTTGTCTCGTAGTTTCAAAAACTCATCGTTTAAAACTAATGGATTGATTTCTCACTATAATTCTTCGAATTTCCTGAATTCATAGTTTTCAATTAATGAAATCATATAGCAACAATTAACTTTAAATTATATAATAAATTAGAACAAATTGTCTTACTCGAGATATGACATCACTTCACTATAGTTTGCAAGAACATAATTCTCAACGGCGGTGAGAACTCTGTCATTCAAGATAACTTTGTGTCTTGTAAGTCGACATGGGTATTTGAAGATTGATAGAATATTCATGTCAACTTCTCTTTCACCACCATCATCATTTCTTTGAACTTGGGTGTATCGTAATTGTATGTGTGGTTCAAAGTATTTTGAAGTGAAGTTTGACACCTCCTTAATGAAATATGCTTTACATATGGAGCCTTTAATTTTTGCCTTATTCTTTGCCTTCCTTTTCAAATATAACATGCACTTTTCGAAAGGATACATCCATCGATACTGAACCGGACCCGCAATTTTTCTTTCATATGGTAGATGCATAATCAAATGTTCCATCACATCAAAAAAAGAAGGTGGAAATATCTTCTCATCCTTGCACACGGTGTCGGTCGACTGCCCAAGGTGTCGGTCGACCGTTCGTCAGGCCAGGGAGATGCGCACTGCACATTTGATCGGTCGACCGTTCACTGGGATCGGTCGACCAATCGCATGATTTAAATGGGTCCGTCATCATTTAGACCGGTCGACCTCTATGGTGAGGCCGGTCGACCGATAAAGGGTAAATTTTATGAGTTCTGTAGGCGGACCTGTTGACCATTGGCAGAATCGGTCGACTGATCCCTGTGATAAAATAGGGCCGCCAGACTTTGTCTCCGATTTCCGGCATCCTCCGGCCATAATTAGGTCGCGATATGAATAGGAAAAATGTAGATAACAATCTCAAGATTGAAATTAACTATTCATGAGCATTAAACGATTCCTATTTCTCCGTCTATAAGATTTAAATGCTAACAGTACATTTTCTTCATCGGAAATCGGTTCGCCGGATCGCTGCTCGTCGTCGGACTTTCGTGATCGGTGCGAGGGAGTCGCCCAGTCCTTGCGCACATGAGGGAGAGGCACTGGATGCTGAGGGTGCATCGGAGTGGGGTCGGTTCGCGTGGAATCCGGTCATCTTTGCCTTGCCGCTCGCGCACGCCGATCACCAGACGAGAGGAAGAAGAGACGAAGGAGAGGGAGGAGATCGGGGGTTCCAAGAGGGTGCAACATGAGACCCTCCTCCCTCTTTATACACCCCGGCCGACCTTTGGTCGACTGAGGCGAAATGGCGGGAGACCAGGGGAGGCGACGCCTCCCCTGCCGACCGTTCGTTTCATTTCTTTTTTTTATTATGCATGAAGCATCACATTATTACCCACTAAAAAGAAAATTTGTCCTCGAATTTGGGTAAGGGTTAAGGCTTACCGAAAAGTTCTGGAAATTTCTCACATTTCCGACTCCACTTCCCAAGTGGCTTCTTTTCCTTGGTGATGCTTCCATGCCACTTTGACCAGTGCTATTCTCTTCATCCCTTATTGATGTTCTTGGTACTCCAGTATCTCCGCGGGTTGTTCTTCATACATCAGATCCTCCTTGAGGTTTGGTTCCTCAATTTGGATCACGTTGGCGTAGTCGTGCTTCTACATCCGGAGTAGGGAGACATGGAAGACGTTGTGTACTCTTGAGTAGGCCGGGGGCAGGGCCAACCTGCATGCTGAGTCTCCAACCATATCTATTATTTCGAATAGGCCTACGTACCTTGGACTCAATTTTTCCCGTTTGCTAAAATGCATCACTCCTTTGGTGGGGGAGACTTTGAGCAGGATTTGGTCACCTGCCTTGAACTTATGTTCTCGACGCTTCTTATCTGCGTAGGTTTTTTGACGATCTTGAGCAAACTTCATTCTTTTATTTATCAGTTCGACTTTGTCTGTATACTCCTGTGTTTGCTTCTGTAATTCTGCGCTCAAGATCTTTCTTTCTCCCACTTCGCCCCAACATGCCGAAGAACGACATAGGCGACCATACAACGCTTCAAAGGGAGACATCTCTATGCTGGCATGGAAGCTATTGTTGTAAGAAAACTCTATAAGGGGTAAATGCTTGTCTCAACTTCTGTGACAATCCAATGCACATGCTCTCAGCATATCTTCTAATGTTTGTATAGTTCTCTCCGATTGGCCGTCCGTCTGGGGATGGAAAGCGGTACTATACCGGAATCTTGTTCCAAAGGCGTTCTGAAGACTCTTCCAGAACCTCGATGTGAACCTAGGATCCCTATCATATACAATGGCTGATGGGATCCCATGAAGCCTGACATCTCCTGCACATATAAATCCATGAGGCTTTCAAGAGATTATTTTACCTTAATGGGTAGGAAGTGAGCCGACTTAGTGAGTTGGTCCACCATAACTCAAATGGCATCATGCCCTTTCAAAGTCCGAAGCAGGCCTGTGATGAAGTCCATCGAGATCTCTTCCCACTTCCACTGTGGGATACCCAGACTTTTCAAGGTTCCTTGTGGTTTCTGGTGTTCCACCTTGACTTGTTGGCACACTATACATTTGGAGAAATACTCGGCTATCTCATTTTTCATGTCTGGCGACCAAAAACTTCTCTGAACATCTTTGTACATCTTTGTACTCCCCGGGTGAATTGCAAATTCGGACTTGTGGTATTCATCTAGCACTTCCCTTCGGAGTTCAGGATTGTTTGGTACCCATAAACGATCATGGTACCTTATGCCACCATCCAGGAAAACTTTGAAATTGGTAGTCTCTAGGCTGGTCTTTATCATCGTGGTCTGATATTCTGAGTCTTCAACTTGTGCTTCTATGATCCTTCCTACCATATCATGCACTATTCTCTGCATTATCATTAGTGATCCATCGTGCTGCACTCTTGGTATCCATTTGAACAGTTCTTTCATGAGTTCGAACCGTCATAGATGCATAGAAGCTAGTGATCCTTCCCATTTTCTGCTGAGCGCGTCAACCATTGAGTTTGCCTTACCAGGTTGGTAATTGATGGCAAACTCGTAATCCTTTAGAAACTTCATCCAACGCCTTTGACGCATATTCAACTCCTTCTATGTAAAAACATATTTCAAGCTTTTGTAATCTATATAGACCACAAATTCTTTTCCATATAAGTAGTGGCGCCAAAGCTTGAGGGCGAACACTACTGCTGCCAATTCGAGGTCATGCGTTGGATAATTGACCTCATGCTTCTTCAGCTGTCTAAATGCGTATGCCACTACTTTTCCATGTTGCATCAATACGCATCCCAATCCCGTGCCACTGGCATCACTATAAATCACGTAGCCACCGTTGCCTGATGGTAATGTCAGTATTGGCGCTGAAGTTAGTCGTTCCTTTAACTCTTGGAAGTTTTCCTCGCACTTGGGTGACCAAATGAACTTTTCTCCTTTCCTTATGAGTTTGGTCAGTGGCAATGCTATTCTGGAGAAGTGATGCGTTGTAATTGTAACAATAAAATTTGCTAGCAAGTGCACTAGTCGCTCAAGTAATATAGTAAAAAGGAGTAAGAGTGTCGAACCCACGAGGAATATTATTAAGTCAATATCTGGATTTATAAATTAATAAGAGAGGAAAAACATGGATTTTTGGAAAGAGGTTTTATGAAAATAAAATAAATAAAATAAGATAATGATAAGATAGTGGTGTTGAAGTTAGGCCTTAGGATGAAAATAGATCAAGATAAATATTTGAACCATAAAAGATAAATTTAATCTTTAAAGATGGATTAGATTCTCCCTAAAGTAATCTAACATGATTAACTTGTGGTCTCCACGACTGGCATCCCTCAATTTAATCATATAGAACTATCTTAATTTAATAAGAATTGAAGTCTCCACGACTGGTACCCCCAAAATCATATTAAAATTAAGATGCATTAAATTGGATTCTCTAGACTATTAATCACTCCACAAACTGGTATAGATTAATAGACCACACAAATTTGATTCTCCACACACTAGTTATCAAATTTATGTCAATTATTAATTCCAAATAAAATCAATTATAATTAGTATAATAAATTCTGAAATTAAACACTCCACAAACTGGTATAGCCTAATTCAGAAATTTAATTAACTAATATAAAAGCATTAAGCACAATCAATAATTGATCAGAAAAGATTAAAACAAATAAAGTAGGGTCCAAACATTTCCCTTCAATTAATAATCTCCTAAAATAATAATCCTAAAAACATGGAGTTCATCCTAGAAATTCTGGAGAGATAATAACAAAATAACAATAATAATCGAAAGAATTACACCCAAAATAGAAGTAGAGCTCTCGAATTGGGCAGACAGTCGGGCAGCCTCTCGGACTTGATCAGGGTCGCGATCAACTTCCAGCCGTCGCACCTCTCTCCTCTTGGTCGTAGCCTGCAGAGCTCACGACTCGCCGTGGAAGAAACCTGAACTTCAGAGCACACTTGAAACGATGGATTCTTCACGTATTTATAGGGTGCGGACGACCTTCAATTTGATCTCGGCCGTAACATCGTACGGTCAACTTTAAAATTATAAGATAAACTCGGCCAAAGATAAATCATTTTATCATTACGCCCAAAGATAAAATCATTTATCTTTTACTCCCTTAGAGTCTCGGCCGTAAGGATTTCCATTACTCCCAAAAGATAAAAATTCTTTTATCTTTACGCTTCATATCTCTTGTTACGCCCAAAGATAAACTCATTTTTATCTTGTTACGCCCTCCAAATTTATGCCATTACGCCCTCCAAATTTCGGCCGTAAGGAAGGACGAGACTTCGGCCGTAAGGAAGGACTTCTCCTGTTACGCCCAAAAGATAAAAACATTTTATCTTTACGCCTTCAACTCTTAGCCGTAAGGAAAGTCTTTTCCTGTTACGCCCAAAGATAAAAATATTTATCTTTACGCCTTCAAATGTTAGCCGTAACAAAGAATTAAATCTTGTTACTCCTTTTGAATCTCGGCCGTAACGACTTGGGTGTAAAGCCAAATCTCGGCCGTAAGAAATAATTTCTTTGAATTTCGGCCGAGATTCGAAATTTCCTGCAAATAATTATCAAAATATAGTTAATCCATCCACAATTAAAATATTCAGCGATTTTAATAATTAAAATTGATAAATCCGGAATTACGATTAAAAGTGACTAAAAATGATGCATGCCATGATCAAATTATAGAAAATTTAATTAAAATAATTAACTAAAATATGTTGTATTTTGCATGCATCAAACTCCCCCAAGCTTAAAGTCTTGCTTGTCCTCAAGCAAAAATTCAAAGCAAGGCTCAAGAAAGTTCCATCGTAGCCTCCACATTGTCAACTGATTAATTTTCTCACACAATTCATCTGCACACCTACTACTTAGTATCTTATTATTTTCCATGCACTTAGCTTCATAGAAGTTCTGAATGCTACACAAATTTAAACAATCTCAAATTCAGCCTTGAAAAAAATAAATTGTCTATCAAATAATAGCATTGATATTGAACACATAAATACTAATTGAGCTTAAAACTTTTTCTTTTTCTTTTCATTTTTCAACTTTATTTTCAATCATTTAAAAGTTCTATTCTTCAAGCAGGATTGCACAAGGAAGTCCATGTAGCGGGCTTTGGACTGATGACTCCCAAACCAGATGGCCTTAGGGCACCAGGTGATAAAGCACCCCTCGAGTTTACTTGCCCGAACAACCAAGGTTCTGAATGAAGAGTTCGAACTTAGCCATGATTCAGTACTCCTGTGCTTCTCCATATTCCACAAGATGGTCCATGTAGCAGGTTTTCGATCGACGGATCCCAGAGCAGTTGCCCTTAGGTCGCCAGGCATGAACCCCTACGGATCTAATTACCCGAACACACCTTGGTTCCGGATAACACTTTTGTACCTACACATAACTTTATTCAACTTTTTTTTTTTTTATTATTATTTGTTGGGGTTTAACTAACCCTTCTTTTTTTATAAGCTCAAAAAGTACTTGATATGGTCAATAATAAGTCTACTACTATCAAGACTTAAAAGAAATAAAAAGGCATGAATATGATTTTGTTGTCTAGTCATTCATAATTCTACTTAGCATAGGCACATAGTCCATAAGTTTGATACTAAAATAGCAAGTGATAAGAAAGAAAAGTATTCAAATTTCATCAATTAACAACATGTCTTTGAACTTCTACTAAAAGATAATTAACACAGTAAGACAAGAGTTTGTTAGATGGTAGCAAAAATAAATGCATGCAATGGTATTTTTTAGAAGATTTTCAAATTTTGCAATTTTTTTTTTTTTTTTTATAGATGCAGACATAAGCAAATAAACAGAAAGAAACATGCAATGCGTGAAATGCAAACTCCCCCAAGCTTGAACTAGACACTGTCCTCAGTGTTGAGCCAGCACGGGAAAGTGAAAAGATATATATAAAAAAAAAAAAACTAAAGAAATAAAAATAAAAATAAAGAAAAGAGAAAAGATACAACCGGATTTATTGTCGGTGGAGAGATGCTCGGCATGATGAAGGTGTCGGCCGCAAATGGTGTCGGTGAGAGGAGATCTCGGCCGTGCAATCTCGGCCGTAATGAAATGGTGGCAGGGCGTAACGATGGTTCTTTTCTTCGGTCGCTTCGGCCGTAATGGAAACGGTGGGTGGCAGTTGAGACTTCGGCCGTAACAACTTTTAGTCATGGAGACTTCGGCCGTAAGAAACAGAATGGAACCTAGGTTCGGCCGTAAGAGAGCGGCGGAGATGACGTGACTTCGGCCGTAACAACTTGATGCGTTTGAGACTTCGGCCGTAAGGAAAAGAAGCTCGACCGAAGATTTAGATCTGTAAAGATGTGGAAAGGGTCAAAATTTATAGATGAAACTTCGGGCGTAAACTTACCTTTCCAATGTGAAGGGTCATGTCGTAAGAGCTTGGCCGATTGTCCGAGGTCTCTCCTTCCGCAGATGACTCAACAAGATAAAACTATTACCACAAAATCTGAAATAAATAAAAAGGATAAAAATAGTTCTGATTTATAGTCGTCAGCTTGACTTAGTTCTGATGAAAATTAAGGCCTATTTTGCTCTTCCCCTCTTGGATTTTTCTCTGTGTTGCTTGGGAGAGAGCCCGGTGTACGTCCAGTTAGTTGTGCCGCCATCTGGCCCAGTTGTCTTTCCAGATTTCGAATAGATGCATCCTGACTCGTGGCTCTAGATTCCATATTCTTCTGCAATGCTTGCATTGTGTCTATGATCTGTGCCATCATCTCCTGCATATGATTTGATGATTGATGTTGGGGAGTATCAGATTGCCTTTTCAGTATATAATCTTTTGATGGACCAGAAGATTGGCCTTGGTTCTGATTATAGGCAAACTTCGGATTATGTCTCCATCCATAATCATTGTTCCTGTAAAATGGATTGGAAATAAAGTTAGCATTTTCAAATTGATTTGAATCTGAAGTGTTACCTGTAGTGCTATAATTGTTAGAATTTCCCATTAGTGACATCATCTGCTCGAATTTTTGATTAAGTGACTCCAGCTGAGCCACTATTTCTGAAGATTGTATTCCTTGTGTAGCATGTACATCATGAGTTCGGCGAGATGGTCTCCTTTCTTGGCTCGACTTGAGGGCTACAGCTTCAATAATATCTTGTATCTCACTAGGACGTTTAGATCCTAGCACTGTCCCTCCTGCTGATTGATCGAGCTTATCTTGATCTGCAGGTCGTAATCCATGGTAAAAATCTTCCATTACTTGCCATTTTGGAATTCTATTATCAGGAACTCTGGCCAGCAGTTCCTTATATCGTTCTCAGGCTTCATATAACGTCTCGTTATCGTCTTGAACAAATGCCCTCAACTCCCTTCGATATTTGCCTGCCTTTTGTGGTGGGCAATATTTTCCAACAAATTTTTCTACCAGCTCCAACCAAGAATGAATTGATCCTGCAGGCAAAGTTTTAAACCAGGTGGAAGCTTTGTCACGTAAAGATTGAGGAAATAATAATAAACGAATAACTTCAGAAGAAACATTATTATTTCTAAAGGTGCTCAGAGTGGCAAGAAATTTATCAAGGTGATCGTGAGGGTCTTCATGAAATCCTCCTCCAAATTGGGATGCTTGTATCATCCTCACGATTGCGGGATTTATCTCAAAATTATTTGCGTTAATATCAGGCAGCACGATGCATGATTCTCGGTCACTGTATCTGGCCGAGACATATTCTCTCATAGAAAGTTCTGCTTCATCTTCTCGCCGATTATTATATGGTGGAACCAGTTCATTCTGTTGCTCCAGTCTCTGATTGTCGCGTGCTTGTTCCGCCATTTTTCTTATATTTCTTCGTAATCGACGATAGGTTCTTTCAATCTCAGGATCAAATTCCAACAGTGGATTTGAACTCCTAGTGCGCTTATCAGAAGATTCCAGGATTGGTTGTGATTTAATCTTCAATTAGTACCTGCAACAACCAATTTTCAGTAAGATAAAAGAATAATATATACAAAAAGAAAGAAATTCAGATAATAGGTCACGAAAAATGAGTTTTTTACTAATAAAGTCTTTCGGCACCATAGAATTTGAAAATTCGTCATTAAAATTAATTTTCAGAAACTTTATTAAATTATTTTCAGAAATAATCAGATTTTATAATCAGAAATAATCAAAAATTATTTTCAGAGAAGAAATAAGATTAATATACTGAAAAGAAATAGGATTGATCGGCCGTAATACATAAATAGATTTACGGCCGAAATTAGATTAGTAATTAATCCGAGGCTCGTTCGTCCGTAAAAATATTGAAACAGTGTCAAAAGGATTCAACGTGAAGGCGTAAAAATTAGCATGGTGATGAATTATCTCGGCCGAAAAAAAAATTGAATGAAATGTTGCCAAATGAATCATTACGGCCGACAAAGAATATAGTTCATATCGGCCGTAAAACAATGAGAGGTAAAACATCAACACATATAAATCGGCCGAAAAGGAGTAAAATCCATGGATGATCCATTACGGCCGAGACAACTAAATCGCTTCGGCCAAAACAAAGTCAAATCAAAAGTTCAAACTATTATCTTTATCCATTACGGCCGAAAATAACAAAAAATCACAAATCAATTGGGTCGGAAGATGGCGTAAAAAACGAATGTTCAGAAATTTTACGGCCGTAAAAGAAAACATGAGATCAATTCTCGGCCGTAAAAATGAAACATGAGATCATTTCGGCCGTAAAAAGATTAAATCGTCAATTAAGATGAGGTCACTTCGGCCGAGATGATGTCAACACGAGGCCGTAAAGAAAAATAGGGTTTCGGCCGAAATAAAAATTGAATCATTACGGCCGAAAATGAATTAAGTCAATTTCTTACGGTCGTAAAACAACGAAATCAGATCAAATAAAATATTACGGCCGTAAAGATTGAAAGTTTAGAATTCAGCGAGGCCGTAAAATTAATAAAGCCGACATATTAAATCTCGGTCGTAAAATCATAAGTCGACAGAAAAAAAATCCAATCGGCGTCGGATTTTAAACCGAAAGTAGATAAATAAAAAAATTAATTATCGTGACCTTTATCTGAAAAAGGAAAAAAAAATAGATTATTCACAAAAATAATTAAAAATAATTAATACATATGCACAGAGAATTATTTACAATTTAATTACATCTCCTAATAATTCATAAATATCAGAAATTAATTAATAAAATATTCCCCGGCAACGGCGCCAAAAACTTGATGCGTTGTAATTGTAACAATAAAATTTGCTAGCAAGTGCACTAGTCGCTCAAGTAATATAGTAAAAAGGAGTAAGAGTGTCGAACCCACGAGGAATATTATTAAGTCAATATCTGGATTTATAAATTAATAAGAGAGGAAAAACATGGATTTTTGGAAAGAGGTTTTATGAAAATAAAATAAATAAAATAAGATAATGATAAGATAGTGGTGTTGAAGTTAGGCCTTAGGATGAAAATAGATCAAGATAAATATTTGAACCATAAAAGATAAATTTAATCTTTAAAGATGGATTAGATTCTCCCTAAAGTAATCTAACATGATTAACTTGTGGTCTCCACGACTGGCATCCCTCAATTTAATCATATAGAACTATCTTAATTTAATAAGAATTGAAGTCTCCACGACTGGTACCCCCAAAATCATATTAAAATTAAGATGCATTAAATTGGATTCTCTAGACTATTAATCACTCCACAAACTGGTATAGATTAATAGACCACACAAATTTGATTCTCCACACACTAGTTATCAAATTTATGTCAATTATTAATTCCAAATAAAATCAATTATAATTAGTATAATAAATTCTGAAATTAAACACTCCACAAACTGGTATAGCCTAATTCAGAAATTTAATTAACTAATATAAAAGCATTAAGCACAATCAATAATTGATCAGAAAAGATTAAAACAAATAAAGTAGGGTCCAAACATTTCCCTTCAATTAATAATCTCCTAAAATAATAATCCTAAAAACATGGAGTTCATCCTAGAAATTCTGGAGAGATAATAACAAAATAACAATAATAATCGAAAGAATTACACCCAAAATAGAAGTAGAGCTCTCGAATTGGGCAGACAGTCGGGCAGCCTCTCGGACTTGATCAGGGTCGCGATCAACTTCCAGCCGTCGCACCTCTCTCCTCTTGGTCGTAGCCTGCAGAGCTCACGACTCGCCGTGGAAAAAACCTGAACTTCAGAGCACACTTGAAACGATGGATTCTTCACGTATTTATAGGGTGCGGACGACCTTCAATTTGATCTCGGCCGTAACATCGTACGGTCAACTTTAAAATTATAAGATAAACTCGGCCAAAGATAAATCATTTTATCATTACGCCCAAAGATAAAATCATTTATCTTTTACTCCCTTAGAGTCTCGGCCGTAAGGATTTCCATTACTCCCAAAAGATAAAAATTCTTTTATCTTTACGCTTCATATCTCTTGTTACGCCCAAAGATAAACTCATTTTTATCTTGTTACGCCCTCCAAATTTATGCCATTACGCCCTCCAAATTTCGGCCGTAAGGAAGGACGAGACTTCGGCCGTAAGGAAGGACTTCTCCTGTTACGCCCAAAAGATAAAAACATTTTATCTTTACGCCTTCAACTCTTAGCCGTAAGGAAAGTCTTTTCCTGTTACGCCCAAAGATAAAAATATTTATCTTTACGCCTTCAAATGTTAGCCGTAACAAAGAATTAAATCTTGTTACTCCTTTTGAATCTCGGCCGTAACGACTTGGGTGTAAAGCCAAATCTCGGCCGTAAGAAATAATTTCTTTGAATTTCGGCCGAGATTCGAAATTTCCTGCAAATAATTATCAAAATATAGTTAATCCATCCACAATTAAAATATTCAGCGATTTTAATAATTAAAATTGATAAATCCGGAATTACGATTAAAAGTGACTAAAAATGATGCATGCCATGATCAAATTATAGAAAATTTAATTAAAATAATTAACTAAAATATGTTGTATTTTGCATGCATCAAGAAGTCCTTGATAAATCGTCTGTAGTAGTCGGTTAAACCAAGAAAACTCCTAATCTCGGAGACATTTTTCGGTTGTCCAGTTGGACACTGCCTCTACTTTTGCGGGATCCACTGCAACTCCATCTTTAGAGATGATGTGTCCGAGGAATATTATCTGTTCTAGCCAAAATTCATATTTAGAGAATTTTACGTACAACTGCTTCGCCCACAAGGTTTCCAGTACAATCCTCAAATGTTCTCTGTGTTGTTCCACACTTGACGAGTAAATGAGGATGTCGTCCACGAAGACAATCACGAACTTATCCAAGTGTTCGTGGAAAGTTCGATTCATGAGATTCATGAATGCAACCGGGGTATTCGTCAATCCAAACGGCATCACCATGAATTCATAATGTCCATATCTTGATCGGAATGTTGTCTTCAGAATGTCTTCTTCTGCCATCCTCAGTTGATGGTATCCGCTCCTCAGATCAATCTTTGAGAACACCTTTGCCTTAGACAGCTGATCAAATAAGTCGTCGATGCGAGATAGCGGATACCTGTTCTTTATTGTGACTTTGTTCAACATTTTGTAGTCGATACAAAATTTTAATGATCCGTCATTCTTCTTGACAAAAAGAACTGGTGCACCCCACGACGAAACACTGGGCCTGATAAAACCTTTGTCTAATAGCTCTTGAATCTGGTCTTTCAATTCCTTCATCTCTGCTGGAGCCATGCGGTATGGGGCTTTGGAGATTGGTGCAGTTCCGGATGTCACCGCGATACGAAAGTCTATCTCCCTTCTGGGCGATAGATCGCTAACATTCTCAAGGAATACATCAAGAAATTCCCTTACAACTTCTATGTCCTGAGGAGTCTTCTTTGGTTCATCTGTTTTGGTTATACTGGCCAGGTAACCTCTACATCCTTTTTGTAATAGGTTCTATGCCTTCATAGCGAATACTATGATTTTTTGTTCATTTTGTGCAATTTCCCTGACTATAACTTTATCTTTACTCTGTGTGCCTATGATTACTTTCTTTTGTTTGCACAGGATGGAAGCATCATGTGAGGTTAGTTAATTCATGCCCAAAATTATATCATAATCTCTCATGGGAATGATGATGAGGTTGGCAGGATGGTTCCTTTTCTCTATTTCTATGGGTACACTGGGGAGATGTTTTGTGGTAATGAGGGTGCCTTGTGGAGTCAATATAATCATGCTCTAAGTTTACTGCTTTTAACCCTAATGTTTTGGCACACTCTTCTGATATAAAGGAATGTGAGGCACCAGAATCGAATAATACTTTGGTAGGTAAATCAGCTATGAACAGCGTACCTCGAATGACATCAGCGTCATTTTGAGGAGCATCCTCTTCCAGATTGAAGAGTCTTCCCTGTACCAACTGTTGTTGTCCATGTCTCGGACAACTCGCTGCCATGTGACCCATTCTACCGTAGTAATAATAGGTTCGAGACTTCATTCGACATTCCCCAGCATGGGTCCTACCACAGGTGTTGCATAAAATTCGCTCACCTTGTACGGGTGGTGCCTAAGGGGCTCTAGGAGGCTGTTGCCTTTGTTACTGGGCTGAGCGTCTTTGCCCTTGCTGAGGGGGTCGCTGTTGTTGTTGTGGTTGCTGTTGCTGTGGGGGAGGAGCTTATTGTGAAGGACAGTAGAGTTATTGTTGTTGTGGAGGACGGTAGTTCTGTTGAGGTGCAGAATATGGGTGGTACCGATTATCCCATCGTTGGTGTTGCCGGTTGTTCCCACGGAACTGTTGTTGCTGGTGGGAGCTCTGCCCTATATTCTACTGGGTCCTCTTCTCCTTCATGATGTCTTGATGGTCCCTCTCGATCAGGGTTGCCAGGCTGATCGCTTCATCCAGGGTTTTACAATTCCCTGACCTGGTTTGGGATCTCAGTGAGGGCCTTAGTCCGTCCACGAAACGTTTCACCAGCTCCATTTCATCCATGGTCAATTTAGAGTATTTCTTTAACCGGACGAACTTGGTCACATATTGGTCCACGGTCATAGCCCCTTGCTCTAGATGCAAAAATTTCTTCTGCTTCAAATTTCTCTGGAAGGACGGGAGGTAACGCGTCTCAAATGCCTGCGGAAGTCTCCCCATTGCACGGTTCTGATTCCCAAAAAGCTGGTGGCCTTCTTTGCCTTCCACCATTCCTTAGCATCTCTTTGGAGAGTATCTCCTGCGAACAGGACCTTCTTGTGCTCAGGGACGTCGAGGATGTCAAACTTCCCTTCTAAAGTCTCGATCCACTGTTCAGCAACGTCAATTCCTCCTTCCGCATTAAACGTCGGAGGCTTCGACCTCCAAAACTTTTACAGTGTATAGAGGATGGGTACCCGTCGTCCTTGCTGTGGTGGCGAGCCGGGCCTAGGTGGGGTAGGCAGATGATGATTCAATAGAGGTGGAGGAATAAAATGGGCCTCCTCTTTATTATACACTTCATATTCATTGGACGCTGATCCTCTTCTCTGGTCAGCCATCTATAAAGAGATCATGGCAATGTTTGAGAAGGATGTATAACCAAGGATCTTTAATAAGGATAGAATCTTAGATGAAAAAAATGGAGATCATGCTACTCAACATTTACAAAAGTAAAATGTTCATTTCTCATTAAGATTTTCAAAAAGTAACATATGTCTGAGGCACACTAAGGCCTTCCACAAAGAAAAGGAAAACATCATGGTACTAGTCACTATGTCGAGAGGATTCCTCTGGCTCGTTCCCAGGACTCTTCGGGGAATTAGGGCACTCCTCCTCGAAATGTCCATCTTGATCACAGAGACTACAATATGGCTCTGGATCAAACTGGCTTATCAGGCTGGTCTCCCGACTCTGAACTTCTTCTTCAGGTGCAAAGGCTTCTTCCTCGTCGTCAGAGGACACAAAAATGGGGTTATCGATGCGTCCTCCTCTCGTATGAAAGTGCCGCCTCTGATTCATCTCCTCACGTGTCTATGTGGGAAAGAAGTGGCGTGGGGAAGGTAATTCTGAATCGTTACTCCCCACGCTCTCTAAATCTGAATCTGAAAGCTCCGGTCTCTCTGGGGCAGGCGGTGGCGGGGTCGGAGGATCTAATGGCCACATACGTATCCCAACTATGTGACCTCTACCCCTTCTTACAATTCTGGTGACCATGCAGCGTGGAGGCATATAAAACACGATTTTTTTCAATAACATAAGTATGCTTCACATAGGATTGTACTTATTACTTACTTGAGGAGTGGAGCCACAGAATGCTTGAGAAGCTTGCACATGACTTTACTTTAAGATGGGTAACAATATGCACAATGAATGCTATGCATGAACTTATACTCTACTATGATCAATGAAGGAGTCAAGAACTTAGGCTCTGATACCAAACTGTAACACCCCCAAAATCGCCCCTCCCGCCACGTAGGCGGTCAGCTTGACCCAGGAGGCGCTACACTATCTATTGCTCTACTGACCTTGACCATTCAACAAAATGACTGACGTGGCACTACTAAAATAATAATGATATAATAGAGAACCTTAAAATGCGGAAGTTCATAATGTTTCATGTTATAGAATTATGCGAAAGTTCATGGTGTCTCTCGATATAGAAAGTATGCTGAAACATAACAAATAATAATACAAATAGAAAAGTTCTTATGAGCGGAAGAAAACATGATGTCTCTGAACAATAAAGATAATTAAGCAGATATACAGAAAGCAAGCTTGAAGCAGATCTTTAGTCATGTGCAGCGTTCTCCAAGCTTTGTGCCCTCCATCTCCTCATTAGTTGACATTCTCACCTGCAAAATCCCAATGCAGGGGAATAGAATACCCATGAGAAAAGATTACTCAGTACAATAGCAATAGACATGAAATAAGGATCAGTGATGATAAGGAAATCGATGTGTGAATCTCTAATCATATCAGTACTCTATTCTTTACTATAATAATTCCTTGCCTTTACATTGCTCTGCTTTTACTTTACAATATCTCTACTTTACTTTACAGTGCTTTGCTTTACATTACTCTGATGTACTTTACTTTACTTTAGCTTTTCAATACTCTGCTTTACTTTTACTTTGCGTTGCTCTACTGTGAGTTGTGCTACGTCTTTTACATTACTAGGATATCCTTAGGGTTTGTTGTCCTATGGCTCGACTTTATTAGGTTGGGATGTCAGGGGTGCCTCTCTGATTCACTGATGCCAGTAAGCCCGTAAACGGGAAAGAGGGTGGGTGTTACTGCCTCACCCAGTTCGGAAGGTAGGGGGAAGAATTCCTACAATCCAGGAACAATGGTCGGTTACAAGACCTTGTAGGTTCACTGTCTCCTCAGCTAGCTACTTGTCCCTCTGGCTTAATACTTTAATCTTTAAAGGAAGATGTGTTACCATAGCATCACCATTCAATTCGAAATATCGGTGGAAGAACACCAGAAATCTCAGGAATAGTGGGTATCTAAGCCAGTAGCTTCACTGTTCCCTCAGCTAACTATCTATTCCCCCATTGCTTTAACTCTGAACTTTACTTTAACTTTAGGGGCAGCACATAGCAATCCCACATCTTTGCCTTTACTTTAATCCTCTTTAGATACTATGAAAACTATGATTTGGGGGTCCACTGGAATCGATCTTGGTACAATAAGACTCAGTCAGTGTAGGTGAATTGGTCAGAGTCATAATTAAGATTAGGAGTGGATCAGTCCGGTTAAGTTTGATCAATGGGTCTCTATCTGACCGGTCGACCGTTCCTAATGGACCAATCGACCGCTCACTGTTATCGGTCGACCGGTCCTCTGGGATCAATCGACCGAATTCTCTGATTGGACGCCTGCGAATTGGTCGACCGTCCAAGGTGTCGGTCGACCGTTCGTTAGGCCAGGGAGATGCGCACTGCGCATTTGATCGGTCGACCGTTCACTGGGACCGGTCGACCGATCGCATGATTTAAATGGGTCCATCATCATTTAGACCGGTCGACCGCCATGGTGAGGCCGGTCGATCGTTAAAGGGTAATTTGTATGAGTTCTGTAGGCGGATCGGTCGACCGTTGGCAGAATCAGTCGACCGGTCCCTGTGATAAAATAGGGCGCCGGACTTTGTCTCTGATTTTCGGCATCCTCCGGCCATAATTAGGTCGCGATATGAATAGGAAAAATGTAGATAACAATCTCAAGATTGAATTAACTATTCATGAGCATCAAACGATTCATATTTCTCCGTCTATAGGATTTAAACGCTAAGGGTACCTTTTCTTCGTCGGAAATCGATTCACCGAATCGCTGCTCATCGTCCGGTCATCGTCGGACGTTCGTGATCGGTGTGAGGGAGTCGCCCGGTCCTTGCGCACGTAGGGAGAGGCGCTGGATGCTGAGGGTGCATCGGAGTGGGGTCGGTTCGCGTGGAATCCGGTCGTCTCTGCCCTGTCGCTCGCGCACGCCGGTCGCCGGACGAGAGGAAGAAGAGACGAAGGAGAGGGAGGAGGTCGGGGTTCCAATAGGACACAACATGCGACCCTCCTCCCTCTTTATACACCCCGGCCGACCTGCCGGAGGTGAAACGGCGGGAGGCCAGGGGAGGCGACGCCTCCCCTGCCGACCATTCGTTTCATTTCTTTTTTTTTATTATGCATGAAGCGTCACATTATTACCCACTAAAAAGAAAATTCGTCCTCGAATTTGGGTAAGGGTTAAGGCTTACCGAAAAGTTCAGGAAATTTCTCTCGTATTTCCGATTCCACTTCCCAAGTGGCTTCTTTTCCTTGGTGATGCTTGTATTGATTGCTTGAATTTCACTGCTTGGACCAGGGGCGGACCGGGCCCCTCAAAAATTTAATTTTTTTAACTCTATATATTAATATACAAATTTTGTGATTAAATCTTAAATTTAGACCCCTTAAAAATATGTAGTGTCAAATGAAGATTTATTATTGCTTTAGTATAGTGGTAGGATGTGAAGTAAATATTTAAAAGGTCATGTGTTCAATTCTTGTTTTCTCATTTTTTTTACTTCTTATTTTCGGCCCCCTCACTTTTCACTCTCGATCCGGCCCTACTTGGACGCATTATTAGTATACCATTCATTTTATAAATACGGGTACGAGCTTTCTTACGAAATACATAGTTTTGAATTAATTTTTGTTTCGATTACGACATTGATAAGCAAATAAAGACCGAAAATAAAGAAGCACGTACGTTTTATTGGTAGAATTCTACTCGTAATGATACGTAGTGTTGATAAAAAAAAGGAGCATGTACGTTCTGAGTTTTAGTTTAATGATCATAATGTGTAATGGATCATATGCACTCGGAGGCGAGAAATTATGCTTTGGTCATAAATGATTTCATTATACATTGGATTTGTTAAAAAAAAAAGAAAAAATTATATAGACACGTCACCCCACATTGTGGAATTAGACATTAAATATTGCTTGATTTAAGTTCTGAAATCGTGATAACATTTTTTCCAATTTATTTTATCAACACTCTACTTTTATCAATATATGAAAGAAATCAAATTTCTAAATTAGCACAGTTATTTCACTTGACTTTGTGATTGCTTTAATTGATTTCAAAATTATGGCATAATTACTTTATGATATTATATAAATCAATATCATATATCTTTACTGCTCGCGTGCTCATCCTCTTTTATAAAATTAATTATCGTATGACGAATTTTATGCATCTCCATGCATATATTTGTGTTACACAGTACTTGGTAGTATTAATACAATTTTGTATTAATAAGTTTGTGCAAAATTGTAAACATACTCAAGTTACGACATTCTGATGATGATGTTAATAATAACAATAATAAAAGTAAACTACTGGTCATCTTGATTTTTGTATTAGCATTATTTTCGAAGCATAACATAATTTGGGGAAAAACCATTTTAACTCCAAATTTAACAAAATAAATTAAGGTAAAATAGTTGTAAAAATAAAAGAAAAACATTGAAGGATAATTCATAAGAAAAATCAAACAATTTCAAATAATTACAATAGAAAAATTAATAAGAAAGGAAATCGAAATTGGGAAAGGGAAGTTGGTGAAAAGAAAAGAATGTGAAAGTAAACTAAGAGATGTTCCATATTGGATTATAGTAAAATGTAATAAATTTTTAATGTTGTATTAATTAGTATTACATAAAAACATAATAACAATATATGTATCATTGTTATTTTTAATAAGCACTAACTTATAAAATATAATAATTTTATTTTCATATTAGGTTACAAATATTAGTGGTTTATTGTTATTTATATATCATATAGTATGTTTTCCGATATTAATACTTAAGATTATTACAAAATACTATATTTTAATTAAATTTGATTCAACATGTTGACTTTAATCAAGGAGTGATTTAAATAGTGTACTGATTCGATACCTAGTCCAACTATTAAAATGTTAGATTTAGGATCCAATCATAATGCCTTTGAAATTCAAATTTGATCCTATAAGTAACTATGGTTAATATTAGAATTTAATTCGAAGTCTAACATCTTTTTCAAATGTCCTCCTTATATTTTTATTCTCCCTTTGTTCAAACATTATTCTTCCTTTAATTTCTTCAATTTTCAGAATAAAAAAATTGTTATTATTCTTATCTTTTAATTTTTGAATTAAAAGACAATAAAGAGTAATAATTTTAATATTTTAAACTTTAAAAGTTTAATGTTACACTAAATATGAATTCTTTAAAATATTAACCTTTAGGTGAATTCAAATTCAAATTTAAATTTGTAATATTCTTTAAGCATCAATTCTTATTCCAGCAAATGTTTATGTTTCTTTCCTTTATAATCTACTTACAAACTCTGATTATATTTTTAATCCCTTATTTTAAGATTTATTAAATTAATTAGTTATTATTTTATTAAGCAATAATATAGCAATTAAGCAAGCAAACAAAAGATTTATAATTTATCAAACTTGATCAGGTTGTCTCCTTGCCTCCCCCACCCAAACCTCAATTATTTTACAATTTTAGCATTATTATTATTACTAATAATATTTTAATGATTTATTAAAGGGACATATGTAAAAAATTGGTACCATGTGTGACAACCATTAATAATTAAATCAACATTAATGTGTAATAAATACATATAACAATCTGGGTAGTCTAAATAAATGAATTATAGTTTGGTGTGGTAAAATGGTAAAAATAAGTTTATGGCACATTGTTATCATGATATTCTTAAAATGTACAATAACATCCATATATGCCACATATTCAAGAGGATTGTATATAATGAAACAAATGCATTTAATGAAATAAATGCATTTAATGAAATCGCTCATTTATTAATTGGTGGCCAACATTTCCTTTTTCCAATAACCCGCTGTTATATATATAACCCATAAGGGATCAAGCAGAAGCACACAAAACAAATATCAATAAACACTAAGAGATGGGTTCCTCTCATGTTCTTAAGCCCTTCCTCTTATTAGCCCTCATCGTCACCCTCAACCACGTTGTGTCCTCCGTGTCAGCGACCGACTTAATCCACATCACATGCGAACGTCTACCGAGAAGCGACCACCACAAATTTTGCATCGATTCCCTGGAAGCCGACCCGAAGAGCCGGGAGGCGAAGGATGAGCCGGAGTTGGCGCTTGCTGTGGTGGACTTGGCACATGCTAATGTCTTCGGCATCTTGTCCCATATTTCATCGCTGAAGCACTCCCACCAGCCTCATAATCCAAAGTCGAAGCCACCCCTGGATGAGTGTTATAATCTGTATGTGTCCATGGTGCATAACTTCCTAGTGGCCTCGAAGTTCATGGAGAAGAAGGCGTACAAGGAGGCAAGCAGCCACCTGAGGTTGGCCGCAAACCAGCCCAGCAGTTGCCAAAAAATTCTTTCCAACAATGGGTATCGCGATGTGATGATAAAGGAGAACATAGATGCTTCGCAGCTCACCTTCATCTCTGAGTATATCGTATCATCTCTAGTGAAGAAACCCATTGCGTGAGAACAATAAAATAGATATATTTGAAATTGTTACTCAACCATTTCAATTTTCAAATGTAAGTCACCAATAATACCATTTGTATAAGAGGACATTCCAAAATAAACACTTTCAAATTGTCACAAAAAAATTTCATTTGTCAAATGTTCATCCCAATGATGTCATTGGTGCAAGAAACCTTCCTCCTCGGTCCTATTTAATTGAGAATCTTTTTTATAATATTTCAATTTTATGATCCATCTTTGATATTGCTTTTCTATTTATATGTTTCTCTGAACAGATTACTAAGGTAAATTGATCCACATTCTTCTATTTTTAAGTGTCAGATGTGGCCCAGTCGTACCCCAAGTTGATCGACTATATTCCAATAGAATCCTTGAATTTTATCCAATCCAAGCCTCATTGGAAGATTCTATGCTATCCAATTGATTATTTCTGGTGTTCCATATTAATTATGTTCTTTAAAGCATGGACCAAAATTTATTTAACAATTTAATTTAATACTTATACAATGCAATCTAATAATTAAACGACATTCTAAATTAAAGCATTTTATCCAACTGATTGCCAACAATTAAGGGATCTTCCTCGATCTCCTAATCTGCAAAACCCTCTTTAGGCTTTATCTTCTCAGCAAGATTTAAGTTAAGGACAATCTCCTTGATTCACCTAATGGTCAGTCATAGAGATAAGTTTCCAACTTATCTCTTTTAATCGCCAACCTTTCAACCGTCACCTTTCCTTATCTAGAATAACTGCACGGTTATTAGGAGGCTAGCCTTCCTTCTCGAAGCTTGCCACCTTTGTCTCTCGATGCTTGGGAGAAGCTGAATTGGGTCGGATTTCTTGCCACTATGCCCCACACCGCCGTGTCGTGCTCGCCTGCCAAAGTGCGCATAATGCCAAACCAAGCATTATGCCACTTTGGGCAGGGACTCTCGTCCCGCATTGCCTTCTCGCCTCGCCATGTTGCTCATCCCAAAGGTCTTCAGGTCGTCCGAGGAGCCTCTTGCCTCTCGAGGCGTGCCATGGCTTGGCACGAGCATGTAGCGCCTATCCCGCCATGCGCCCCGGGAACTCGCCTAGGACTAGAGATGACAATCCTCCCCCATCAAAGGTGTTGCCACCCTCGGCAACGTTGAGTCTTCTAGTGACCCATCCCACCTGGCTCCTTCTTGCACTTGAAGGCTCCGTTACGCTTTCGTAGTACTTCTTGATGATGAAGGGGGCTTCGTACCCCTTTATTAGCCCTTGGTGCATGTGCCTGAGAGCCTTGAACTGCCATGTCCATAACTTTACCATAACCTTGTCCCGAACTTGGTCCAAGTGCCTTCGACATTGGTCTGCGACCGTGAGTGCAGCCGAGGTCAAAGGTTGTCACCCTATGACGATCTCGAAGGCACTCTACTGTGTGGCCTCACTCTTCTGCATATTATAGGAGAACAATGTCACGTCCAGCAACTTAGACCAATCCTCCTGATTTGCCGCCATGAAGTGCCAAAAATAAATCTCAAGCAAATGGTTGGCCCGCTCTGTCTGGCCATCCATTTGTGGGTGGAATGTGGTGGAGAAGTGCAGCTCGGTCTCCAGACTTGAAGAGCTCCCTCTAGAAGTGACCCTGAATCTAGGATCATGGTTATGATGACCTCCGGGATGCTCCATGGCTTGACGACTTTCCTCATGAACAGTCGTACGACTTCCTCCATCGAGCAATGCTTGAGCGCTGGGATGAATGTGCCGTACTTTGAAAATTTGTCGACCACCACCATGATTGATCCTGCTCCACCTGAATTGGGTAACGCCAAGATAAAATCCATGGTCACCGCCTGCCATGGACAATCTGGGACAGGCAAAGGCTCCGACAAACCTATCAACTTTCGCTGCTTGACCTTGTCCCGTTGGCATGTGAGGCACGTCCTCACATAGGCCTTCATGTCCTTCATCAACTAGGGTCAGCAGAAGGAGTTCTCCACCAATGTCAATGTTCGGGCTGCGCCGGGATGGCTAGCCCACTTCGAGTCGTGGCAGTCCGAAGACCTTCCCATCGTGGGACGTAAACTAGACGCCCACTGTGAAAAGTAGGTCTTCCTCCTTCCAAAATCTCTTGGACTTGCCCTCCTTAACAAGTCGCATCAACTTCATTGCTCTTGGGTCATGCCTCAGTCCCTCGTGAATTTGTTCTTGGAAGTCCATCTTCACCGCCGAGATAGTCGCCAGCTGCGCTTGACGACTCACGATGTCGGCCACCACATTGGTGCATCTCACCTTGTACTCCATCTTGTAGTCGAATTCTGCAAGGAAGTCTTGTCATCTTGCTTGCTTGGGACTGAGCTTCTTCTATTCTTGGAAATATGAGGAAGTCACATTGTTAGTGAGCACTACGAACCTGCTTCCGAGAACATAATGGCACCAGGCAGTGCTCCACGGTTGTCATTTCTTTCTCATGCACGACATAGCGTTGCTCGACCCCATTGAGCTTCTGGCTCTCAAAGGCCACTAGGTGACCCTTCTACATGAGGACGCCGCACAATGCGAAGTCAGATGCGTCAGTGTGAACTTCGAACGGTCGACCAAAATCCAATAGTCATAGACATGGCTCGCCTGCTATGGCTCCTTTCAGGTCGCTGAACGCTCGCTGGTGTTCCTCCGTCCACTTCCACTTCATGTCCTTCTTCAGCATGTCAGTCAGGGGCGCAGCCTATCGTGAGTACCCCTCCGCAAATCGACGATAATAGTTGGCAAGGCCCAGGAATGATCGTAACTCCGGTGCATTCGTTGGTGGCTCCCACTCGAGGATCACCTGAACCTTTGCCTCGTCCATGCAGATCTGACCTCCTTTGATGTGGTGTCCCAGGAAAACTTCTCACTACTAGAAAAATGCTAATTACCGACGGTTCTAACCGTCAGTAATACGATTATCGACGGTTTTTTAGATGGAATCGATCCGTCCGAAAAATGATCATCGCAAATCGATTTGCGACAGTCGTAAAAACTTCATCGAAAATACCGATGGTTCCAACTGTCCGAAAAGTCCCGACCGATGGTTCCAACCGTCCGAAATGTCCCGGCCGATGGTTCCAACCGTCCGAAATGTCTCGGCGGTTCCGACCGTCGAAAGTTTTCGACGATTGGCAACCGTCGAAAACTTTCGACGGCCGCAACTGTCGAAACTTTCGATGGTCATCGCGACCCACCGAAACTTTCGACGGTCACAGCCCATCGAAACCGATCTTTCAGCGATCGCAACCGTCACAAAAAAATTTTTAAAAATAAAAAAAATTGCTGATCCGGCCATGAGGAGCCGATCCGGCCGCCCGCGGCCAGATCCCAGCCGTGGGCGGCCGATTCAGCCGCGGGGAGGCCGATCCGACAGCCCGCGGCCAGATCCGGCAGCAAGCGGCCGATCAGGAACGCGGGGAGGCCGATCCCGCGAGAGAGAGAGAGAGGGAGGGGGGAGTTCGCCGGCGGGTCATCGTCTGATAGGGAGAGGGTCCGGCCGGGAGAGGTCGCCGGCGGGTCGGTCGGCAAAATAGGAGATGGAGAGAGAGAAGAGAGAGGGAAAGAAGTGGAGAATGGAGAGTGGAAAAGTATGATAGCACATATATATGGGAGATAGTTGGGAAGCGGAAAAATGAAAAAAAAGCGGAGGAGAGTATTTTTAAAATTACGGACGGTCGAAACCGTCGGTAATATGTTATATTATTATATAACGTTTATTTTTTAGTTTACCGATGATTAGAACCGTCGGTAATATGTTATATTATTATTATTATTTATATTATATTATTTTTAAAGTTATCGACGATTGAATCCGTAAAAAAATATTTAATTATAAAAATATAATATTTTTTTACCGACGGTTTGAATTGTCGCTAATTATTACCGAGGAAATTTCTGACGGTTACGACCGTCGGAAATATCGACGTTCCTAATCGTCGAAAAATAAAATAATAATATAAGTCTTTACATAATTTATTATTTTCATTTCCGACGGTCGTAACCGTCAGAAATTACGGTGAAATTTGCGACGGATACATATCCGTCAGAAATATCGACGTTTCTAATCGTCAAAAAATAAAATAAAAATATAACAAATAAAATAATTTATTATTTTCATTTTCGACGTCATAAATTATTATTTTTATTTGCGACGGTCGTAACCGTCGGAAAATCGGTCGAAAATTGTGACGGATGAATATCTGTCGAAAATATCGATGTTCCTAATCGTCAAAAAATAAAATAATAATATAACAAATTACATAATTTATTATTTTCATTTTTGACGGTTACAACAGTCGGAAAATCCATCGAAAACATTTCCTTCGCAAAATCCGTCGCAAATTGCGACGGATTTCTATCCGTCGGAAATTGTCCGTCGAAAAATGGCAATTTTCTTGTAGTGTCTCCAACTTGAGGAAGAGTTCGTTGGCCCACAGTAGCTCAAAAACATCACTTAGGTGCTACACATGTTCCTCAAGGGAGTTAGAATACACCACAATGTTGTCCAAATACACGATGACACACTTATCCAGCAGAGGGTGGAAGATCTAATTCATCGATGTGCAGAACATTACTACTGCGTTGGTGAGGCCGAAGGGCATGACCAGGAACTCATAGGATCCGTAATGCGTCACGCATGTTGACTTCGCCTCAGCCCCTTCTGTGATCTGCACTTGCCATTAGCCGGACCTGAGATCTAGCCTAGCAAACCACCTCGCCTTCCCGAGCCTGCCAAAGAGGTCCCCGATCAAGGGTATCGGGTACTTGTTGCGCACCGTAATCTTGTTCAATGCCCGATAGTTGATGCACATGCGGAGCAAATCATCCTGCTTCTTCTGGAGGAGGACCGGGGCCCTGTAATCCTCCTTGACATCGTCGCAGTCGCCATGCTGCCTCCGCCTGCCACGTGTCCCTTCCTCACTACTTTCGCCATCGCCGTCACCATCCTCCTCATCATCGTCACATTCGTTGTGCTGTCTACCGCATGTCCCTTCCTCACTACCTTTTTCATCATCGTCGCCATCCTCCTCATCATTGTCACAGTCGTTGTGCTGCCTGCTGCATGTCACCAGCATGCCGCCTACCGATTGCCGCTTCCTCACTGCCTCCACCATCGTCGTCGCCATCATCATCGCCATCGTCCTCGTCCTCGTCGCAATCCAACATTCTCATTCTTATCTCTACCATTTTCATGTCATTCTTCCTTGGTCTCTATCAGTGCATGAGATGGCAGATCCAGCAGGTCCTTCAAGGTCAGACGACACAGGAGGGTGGAGAGGAAAAGGCTAGAGCTTGATCCATCATAGGCATGACCATCAATCATCAAAAGAAATGTATTCTCGGGATCTGGGTCATGAGAAAATTTTTAAACAAATCTTGCATGTTTTAAGGATTTTACTAGACTCAGGATATATGCTATGATAGGTAAAACTCATGCCATAAGGTTTAGTTATATTATTGCGACCTTCCTACTCGAAATGTGCTCATGTCAGATCTCGTTAAAAGTGTGTTGAATGATTTACATATGATGATTATTGCTATGATATGAATTCATGCCTACTTGAAATTAGACCAAATTGAATTGTATTGTTCATAGTGAAAAGAATCATGTGATAGATCAGATTTGCAAGAGAAGATGCAGATAATGTTAAATGATGTTAAATCAAATAAGATCCTAGTCTTGCAAACATATGTATTTAATTTGGATTAAATCTTGATAATATTTGCTCCTGAACTATGCTACTTAGTCAGAATACATCGTGAGTGTAGATATATGTTCTTGTTTAAAAACTTGATTGAGAACATAAGGATACCGCAATGACTAGTGGCTCTGTCGATCTGAAATGGATGACCAAAACCCTTTCAGGCGTCCGAATTACCTCGATAGTAGTATAGCGACTACCGAAACGAACGTCCGAAACCCTATCGGACGATCAATTTGGACCAGAATGGAAGTCTAAAATTCTCTCGGACGATCGAACTATAGAATGTGGAGACTCGACAATGGTGACAATAATCAGTCGGTCGACCAACAACCTTTCAGGCAATCGATCTAGACTATTCAAGTTGGAGAATGATTCGACGACCAATGATCGATCAAGTTTTGGCCGATCAAAACTCTTGACTGAAAGTCGGAGAACCTTCGGTGTCATAGTGGACGACTGGATTACCTTTTGGATGACCGCTTTTCACATGACAACGACGGAAAGATTGAACTCAGAATGGATGTCCAAACCATTTTCGATCGATCGAACGACGAACACACAAAACGGGTATCCAAACCTCCAAACCACTTTCGAACGACCGTTGAATGTTCACCAAATGTTCGACCACTTGACCTTTCGGATGTCTGATCTATGGAAAAAATGAATACAATCATAATTTAAACCACCTGATTTGACAAGATTTTGTCCACCTGATGATACTGATTGACATGAAGTTAAAGATGACTTGGAGCCACCTTTGTTCCCTACAGCCTTGATGAGGACAACCATTTCCTACCTAGATGGGAGTTACTCCTCGTGGACATTCTTCACTATCGATCTTTCCATCTTGTGCGAGGTCATCCTGTTCGACAAGGCACTTGATGTGACACTGATCCACCACTAGTCCATCGGTCTCGGTAGTTACACACATGTATGTTTGCAATGGTATTCCCTAAAAGTGGAGAGCTCTTTCAACCCATGGATATGATGAATGACTCAAGATGAATGAAAGGACTTTGTCCTTATGAATATGAACATGAACCACAAACATGAAATATGATTATGAAAATGAAAATGAAATGAAATAAAAGGACATGAAACCATAGTGATCTCTTGATTTACTATTATATCTCCAACAGTTGCTTCATGCTTATTCTGATTAAACTTTCTTATGACATACGGATTCACAGTTAACTTTATGCTAATTGTTGAATTTGACGTAAGTGTTGGTTGGTTGATGTGTGTGCAGTGACTACGGCTCGGGTGGCGTGTGTACATGATTATCGTAGAATCTCAATGGTGTCTATTTTCCTTTATTTATCAAATTATATTTGGATTGTGTATGGGACCTATAGAGTTGTACTATGACATGGACATATGATGTACGTTTACTTTATTTAACCTCCAAATTTCCATTTTACTTTAGTCGTTCACTTACATGTCGCTCTTCTTGTCCATCTGGGTCAAAGAGTCAAAGATGTATAGAAGAAAATAGTGCATGAAAGAGATTTCGTCATGTGGCAGGGTCGAATTTCGGAGCGTCACAATTATGGTGAATTTCGGAGCGTCACAATTATGGTATTAGAGTCTGATGTTAGGACTTTCTTGATATCCTAGCTATAGATTCTAAGTATATTATTTGGACTAAATTATTTTATTTCACTTTATTATATTATATTTTATATTTTTTTGATAAGATATTACCTATTAACAATACTATAACAATCATTTTGACTCATTTTATTATTTTATTAATTTGTATTATCTAATCCGACCATTCAATTTGACTTGATTCAACCGGTCGAACCAGGCCGATTGAATAATTCAAATTGATGATCGAATCAGATCTTACAACATTCGTAACACCTCAGATTTTTACCAAGGGCAATTTGGACCTTTTTGTCAAACCCTCGTGATCTCCCCTATATAAAGACTCCTATTCTCTTAGTTTGCCTCTTTTCTCCACATCTCTTGGCAGTTAGGGCTTGAGGAAGGAGAATAAGAGGAACAAGGATGAGGAAGAAGAGGAAAAAAGAGAAGAGAAAACTAGAATTGAAAGATATGTAAAAGGGATCCAAAATCCCTCTCTCCTCTATCAATGATTTTCATGATTGAATTGAGAGCATGATGACTCTTTGTCCTTAGATTGGATTGTGATAAGGATGTTTATCATTGAAAACATTAGATCTATGCCATGCACAAGTATCATGATTAGATCTATTATTAGGGTTCATGTTTTCTTCTCACATTGTTCATGATTTAGGGAAGAACTCTAGATCATTGAAATGTCATGGATTATTATGTTTTCAAATGCTCCTTTGATCCTAGAATGTTTAGGGAATGCATATGTTTTGCTTCTTAATGTTGTATATCGTTTTCCCTAAATTTTCAATGTAAAATCATATAAAATCGGACTGGACGCCAGAGTTCCAAATCTCTGTCATGGTCATGATGCAATCCGTCACACCCGTAACAGAAGGGCTGAAATTGGCCAAAAATCAGGCTTCCATCACGTTCGTGACAAATAATGTCACGGCTGTGACTATCTGTTGGCACAGTCGTCACAGAAGGGTGTTTTTCCAGGGTTCTATCACGGGCGTGACTATCATAAAAAATCTCATATAATATTTTAAATATTATTTTTAAGGTATTAGTAGTATGATTGATGTTTGTTGAGTGTACAAGAATCTAGATATGTGTATTGCATGTTCCCACGTAATTAAGTTAAAATCTGAATATTGAGCGATGTAAATATTTATTGATTATAAAACATAATAAATCCAGTTGTGAATGATGTTACATGTCAACCCTCTATGACACTTTATTGATTTTTTCCCAGAATGATCATTACACACCAGGGTCGGGTCGGGTCGGGTGGTCGGGTTACTCGACCACCTTTTTTCTTTACTTTTTTAATTTTTTTTTCAATTTTTAATATAAAAAAGCATTTATTATTTTATTTTAAATACAAAATAAAGTATTTTAGGCATAAAAATTATTGTTTTAAATATCTACATATTATTCTCTATTTAAAATACATTATATATATATATGTTGGGTCAAAGTTTTAATGCGACATAAAATTATATTTTGATGACACCTCGAATGATTAAAGTTAAAATGCTGAAAACGTTTAAAGAAAAAGAGATAACTTTATACACTACACTTTGATTAAATAATTAACACTGGTCATATTAGACTATGAATGAATCATAAATATCAAAGTTGTAGAGAATCCTATTAGCTATCAATAGAATCCAAGATTATCTAAATTTGGATAACCGCGCAAAATGTTATCCCCAAAATAGTGCAGGCCGGTCAACCTGCCGGTCGAAGCAAAGAAGGTTGGTCGACAATACTGGTCGACCAAATGGAGATGCTGGTCGATCGATCCAAAATCGATTGACGCCAACACAATACTGGTCGATAGTCCGATCGATTGACCAAGTGCTGAGCCTGAAAAAATGACGCAACGGTCATATAGATATGGAATGTTATGTCTATACTTTATAAACTAGTCTCACTATGTAGAGTTTTTATACTCAAACATTTAAACTTTACTTTTAAAAAATATTTATCAATTACTTACACTATAGTCAAAATTCTATTCGATATATATAGATGATACAAGATGAAACTTTTGGCATAAGGCTTGTATGTAGAATGTTAGAAATTAGAATTGTAAAATGGCGGCCATTAGAAGCACCACTAAACTCTCCTCCACCTTCTCCAACATTGTCATCTTCTCTTCGATCTTGATTAGTCATGGAAAAGCTTTTTCGTGGAACCCTATGAGGGTTACTAATGATTTGGGCGAGGAAATCATCATGACCGCCCATTGTCAATCCAATGATAATGATCTCGGCATGAGAACGTTGAACCTCCATGACTCCTTCAACTGGCAGTTCAAGTCGAGGTTCTTCTGGGAACTGGAACAATGTGACGGGAGCCTTCAATGCATACTACTCCAAGCGTGATGACAAAGTCTGCAGCAGCATGTGTGGGATTGGCTTGCGGCAAGATGCGATCTACTTCTTCGACCAAAACAAGGGCCAATGGGAATACAGAGCGCCATGGAAGAGCAAATCTGTCCAAAGATGACTCATTTCGACTCGGATTGGACTGGATCATGACACTAACTTTTTTTACTTTCTAGTTTCTTTTATATTATTTAATATTTATTTTAAAAAAATATTTAAATATTTTCCACAATTAAAATATTTTATTTTAGTATTTATAAAATTTTAAATCAAATATAGACTTAGAATTAAATAAAAAATTAAGAAATAAATTAAATTAAAAAAGATTGGATCGTCATGTTAGATCATCATGTTCATCTGGTAGACACCTTTTTCCATTTCGATTTGAAAAGTTTATTCCTAAAATTTTATTGACCACACTATTTTATCACTAGTTTATTATTTACTTGGAAATGTATACCCCTTATGTAAAATTTCAAAAGTTTTGATAGAGTGAAAGACAAGATGATTATATCAAGAAAATAGATACACTACAAAATTTTTGCCAATTATCTATGGATTTTTCCGTCAAAAAATTCACTATATCCATCAAAATTAATGAGACGGTCCCATCCATCGAAAGTTTTGAGTGTTCGGCCTTCCAAACTTTCGACGGGTATCCCGTCGGAACGTCCGATGGGAGATGACCCACCACTGTTTCCGACGTTGTTGCGATGGGAATTCTAATTGCAAACCTTATTTAAAGTATAAAAAAATTGAATGCTAGAGGTTGGATCCGACCGAGAAGGATCTAGTGCTGACAATTGATCTGGAGACCGGAATCGAGAGAGAGGGAGGGTGGCCGGAGCTTGGATCGCCGGTGTCGTGGGAGGCCGCCGGAGCCAAAAAAGATAGAGAAACGAAGAGGGAGAGGGGCGGGGGGGGGGGGGGGGGGGGCAGCCCATCTATCTACAATGGCCGGATGTGGCTGACAGGCGGCCGGATCTAGCCACCATGCAGCCGAAATCTGGCCACGGCTGGCATTGCCCGATCCGGCCGGCGACCCAATTTGCGAGCGGCCGGAGCCGAGAGAGAGGAAGGCAGGGGGGTGCCCGTGGCGACTGATCTTACTGTCGGACTGCCAGATCTGGCCATGGCAGCCGGATCTGAACTGCAGGCTGCCGATCTGGCCGTGACGGCCGGATCTAGCCGATGTGGCCAGATTTGGGCTGCGGACGGCCGTCCAGTGCCCAAAGTCGACATAGAAGGAGGAGAGAGGGGAGGGCAGCCGGAGCCAGGATTTCCGAAGTCGTGACAGGTCATCAGAGCCGTAAGAGAGAGGAAGATGGAGAGGAGAGATGGAGAGAGAAAGAGAGACTGAGGAGGGACAGATATCGGGGGAGAGAAGGGTGAGAGGGAAAAATGCGAGAAGAAATTAAAGATTTCAACGATTATAACCTACATAGTGAGGTATTAGAATCCATCAATAATTCAAAGGTACTAGTCGTTAGTAATTAGAATAATATTATTTATTATCAATGTTTATATATAAAATATTATTATTAAGCATTAATAATATTATTTGTATTAATATTAATTATATGTACTAATATATATGAATAAAAATATTCATATAATAAATATTATATTATAAATAAAATCGAAGATAGATATGTATTAGATTATAAACATTAATAATAAATTATTACTTTAAATACAGACGGCTAGTACCTTCGGAATTACCGACGGATTAGAAATATGTCAGTAATCCCGAAGACGCTAGCCGTCACTAATTAAAATGATATTTTTTATCATCAATTATTTTTTATTTTCTCATAATTGTATTTAAATAATCCATAAATTTATACTTATGATTAAAATTAGCTATATTATGATTAAAATTAATTATATCTTGGACAGGAAGTTCTATCATATTTTAATTTTATTAAAATTTATCTATTTTAGATTAAAAAATTTATAATATATATTCTATATATATAAATATATTAAAGCAAATGCATAAAAAGATAAAATATTAAAGCCAATTACGAGGAAATAAAAAATAATGATAACATTTATTTAATATATTGTTTTATATGCATCAAGAAAAGAATAAAACTAAATGTAAAAAATAGAAATATGCATTATATTGTATTATAAATATTAATAATAAATTATTATTTTAATTACTTACAGATCTAGCATTCAGAATTGTTGACGAATATAAATCCGTCGATAATTCTGAATGCTCAACCCGTCGATAATTTTATTAATAAAATATTAAGCATATATTTATATTATATTACATATATTATTATAAATAGTAATTTATGTCTATTTTTCCATCATATTTTCCACGTTTGCGATGGTGGCCTTAGACTTTCTTTTATCTAACATCTCTGCTTCGTCTATGTGGTTGCAGCATATGCGACATTTTTCTCTTGAATTGGAAACGATCTTTTTGCCCACCATTTTAAGCAATTAATGCTTCAGAGAATTAATTCATGGTTTGAAGTGCCTTATCATCCATTTCAATGTGGCTAACAACTTGGTCAAAAGTTTTGCCATTTTCATTGTGCATCAAGTTAAAATGCACGTGTTCCCAACTTCTAAGAAGAGAATGGATCACAATCTGCACCTATTGCTCGTCATCAAGCACATGTCCTACATTCTTGAGTACGGATCATGTTAGACATCTTCTGAATATATTCACTCATTGTATGACTTGGTCACTCCCGATAAGAGTCAAATTTGATCATGAGCATTCAACGCTTGGTGGTCGTGGTGATCCATACTTATTACGGAACATCACCCACATTCCAAATGTTGTCTTATAGACTTAGAATTTGCACAAGAGGTAATTACTCAGTGTGCTCAAATGCGAGCATATGATTTTTTTTACCGGTCAGATAAATCTACATGCCCCTCGGTATTATTTTCAAGTGCATGATCTTTGACAATATGGTTAATGGTCTCCAAGGCCTTTTGTTCTTCTGCAAATATCCTACTTATTGTCGTATAGCTTTCCATTCTTGTTTAGGTCAGCAATGATTATTTTGGAAGCTATGGTCTATTTTGGTCACAAAATAAGAGAAATCAATGGTATTCTCCAAAAAAATAAATAATGAGATAACAATACTCATGAAATAGTGACATTGTGAGGTTGCTATACTCCCACTCATCTCCCACAATTTCCAAGAAATATTATTATTTAACATTTTAGCAATGCGACAAAATTAATTTAAATGTTTGAATTTTGAATTAACACATAATTAAAAAAATTACTCTATACATTTTGAATTAATCACTTTCTCGGAACCTTTCTAGACATGTATTTTGGGTCATGCACCACTCAATAGAAAGACATGGGTTATTATGATAATATTTGAATCTCAAGATGTCTTATTCCTATGAAAGAACTACTTATATTTCATGTATCAATAATTACCTATAGTTTATATAATTAGACCAACTAATTATTCTTTGTTATATGCTTGCATGAAACATTTATTTCAGTACAACAAAAAATAATATTGACATACATGTTAATTATTCTTAGAGAAAGGATCTATTTATCTCAATTTAATTTGAAATTTTGGACAAGTTATATATCATGCTTAACAAAATTGGGCATACCAATTTTAAATTCAAATTCACAATTTTAATACATAAACAAAATTTTAGCTACTTGCAATAAATTTTGCACATACCAATTTTGAACTCAAATTCAAATTTCGAATTATTCAAAATGCCATACATAATTTATCTTAAATCACAACAATAAAAATAATTATCACATACATAAATGATAATATTTATTTCATCCATGATAAAACATTTATTATGCAATATTTGTGATTGGCATGCAAATATAAATAATTTTACTATTGCACTAAATCAACAAATGCATTCTTTTAACTATTGTACTAAATATACATAAATAATTCCTAAGGAAAATACATATTTTTCTATTTTTTTGAAATTTTAAAATAGACATTTTTTATTTTTAATTATTTTAGTATTCTAGCAAAAATTGAAAAATGTTAAAAAAAAAATTTTAGTGAGCTGCTACAAGCGGCTCAGCTGCCGAAACATATAGGTGCAAAAACATTTGCACCCATATGATATGAGCCCTCCAGTGGGCTTTGTGTCTATTGAACATTTTTTTCTTTTTTCTTCCCTTTTTTTTCTTACAACACATGCACAAAAAAATAAAAAATTTGACAAAATGCTAAAATAAATCATTATACATATATTGTTCATCAATAATATATTTGTGATGGCAAAGACCACCTTATCCCTCGTTGTGGTCATACAATCGAAATGCTCAAATCTCAAAAATAATAATAAATATTATTTTTTCGACGTAATCATGAGTTCCAGGAAAACAAGAAAATGTTATGATAATAATGTTGGATTTATAACACATAAAAATTATATGAGTGCACTTGTATCTCAGGATCGGGGATGAAACTTCGAAAAAACGGAACACATAGAAATATCACAAATACCTCTGAATAAAGCTACACAAAAAAGCATATCTTGGATCTCTAGTATGAGTCCTATTTTATAGGTGAGGGAGACTTGGGACGGGGCAACATGATGCGCGTACAGAACGCGCATCACGTGCATCCGCGCGAGATCGCACGGATGCGTGCACTCCTGCTGCGTGATTGTGCGAGATCCACGCAGTCTGCGCACGCTTTGCGCACGAGTAGATGCACACGTGATCCATCGGTCCGCGTGCACTCCATGCGAGCACTTAGGGTGTGTTTGGATATAAGAACTTTAGTGCTGATTAGTTCTCTATCGATTAGATAGAAAAGTTTAAATTTAGTATTTGGATGAAAATTGTAATGATCGAGAATTTAAAAATTGATTTGACAGACAAATTTTTGTAAGTGCTTGGATAAAATGCAAGAATTAGGTACATAAATTTATTTTTAAAATATAATAAATCTTATATATAAATAAATAATGTAAAAAATAGTTTAACAAATAATACAACAATAAATAGTAATTAAAACAATAAATATAATTTTTTTAAATAACATATTAATATAATTTAAATTAATATAAATTATTAATATGATATAAATTATGTCAATAATATATTAATATATTAAAGATTAGATTATATATATATATATATATATAAGTTGAAATGAAAAGGTTTTTAATAAATAATAAAATACATTTAAATTGATTTCAAATAATATTATTTTTTGTTATGAAAATGATATTAGACATTGAAATGAAAAAAGAAAAGGTGAAGTTGACGTCGTCAATCAGAATTCAAAAGTTCTCATGTGCGGTAAGAACTTTTTAATAAGAACGTGGACATTGACTAGAATGTTCTCGTGAGACCACCCAGTGGCAAAACTTTTCAAAGTTCGAGTGGGCCACGCACGTGGCCCGCGGTGTAACACTTCATCTTCTTAAACAAAAAAAAGAGGAAACGAAACGAACGGTCGACAGGGGAGGCGAAGTGCCACCCCTGCTTTCCGGTCGCTTCGTCTTCGGCCGACCAAAGGTCGGCCGGGGCCCTATATAAAGGGCGACGGAGTTGCTCTTTTGCGCCCTTGGAACTCCTAACCTCCTCCCTCTCCTCCTCGCCAACTTCTTCCTCTCGACCAACGACAGCTGCGGCGCACGAACGGAGCAGAGCGGAGACAAGCAGCGGACGACCGACCCTCTCCGACGCACCTCGACTCTTCCTCGACGTGCGCAAGGGCCGAGCGAAACCTCCCAGTCGATGTGGAATGGCCGACGAGGAATAGTTCGCCAGAAAACCTCGAAAGTTCGAACGGAAGGGTACCTTAGATTTAAATCCCCCTAGATGAAGAAATATAGATCTAATGTTGCAAGTAAAGTTATCATAGTGTTTATAGATGTCATAGAATCATTTTTCACATTGTAACTTAGTCGATTCGACGGCCGGATCATTGTCGGAAATCTAGAAACTTTCCTGCGAAATCCTGCTCGTCAGGTACCCGGCCCGAGTTACCAACAACTCGGCCCGGGTCCTGTTTAGTTGCAGTCCGGGTTCGATAGACCGGACCGAGCCCGCGCATCGACGAACCAAAGAAGTCACTTCTTCATAACCCGACTCGAGTCCAAGTACACCCGGACCGGGCTGCCTCGCCGACAATGTCGCGAGTGTTCGGCCGGAGATCCGACCCCGCCGGAGAGGAAGGAGATGATCGGCGATGCGATGAAGTCACATGTTCAGAACCCGGCCCGAGTCAGATGTTAACCCGGGCCAGATTTCATCGGGTCGAATCGAGTGCAACCCAACTCGATGCGACCTGTACAATGTCAACGACCTGGCCCGAGTCCGATCCCAACTCAGACCGTGTCATGTGTACTTATCCCTCGACAGATACTCGGCCCGAGTTCTGTCGGCCAGGAACTCGAACTTCTCCGTTGATTCAAATCCTCCGGAAGTTAGGTCCCTTTTTCATCAAAAGCATGTAAAACCTTAGCTAAGACTCTAAAGACCATACTCCTGTACTAAGGAAGATCTAATTCCTTAAAGAAAAGGAATCTCTTCCTTACCAATTCTGAATCTTATCAAAGATAATTAAAGCAAAGCAAGGTAAAGATAAAGATGAGGGATTGCTATGTGCCGCCCCCAAAGTTAAAGTAAAGATCAGAGATTAAAGCAATGGGGGGATAGGTAGTTAGCTGAGGGGATAGCGAAGATACTAGCTTAAATGCCCACTATTTCTGAGATTTCAGATCTTCTCCTATCGATATCTCGAATTGAAGGGTGATGCTATGGTCACACATCTTCCCTTAAAGATTAAAGTATCATGCCAGAGGGACCGGTAGCTAGCTGAGGAGACAGTGAATCTACAGGTCTAGTAATCGACCACTGTTCCTGGATTGTAGGAATTCTTTCCCCTACCTTCCGAATTGGGTGAGGTAATAACACCCACCCCTTTTTTCCATTTACGGGCTTACTGGCATTAGTGAATCAGAGAGGCACCCTTGGCATCCCAACCTAATAAAATCGAGCTCGCATAGGACAACTAACTATAAGAATATCATAGTAATGTAAAAGACGTAGTGCAACTCACAGTAAAGCAAATGCAAAGTAAAGTACTGCATGATATGACAGAGACATTGTAAAGTAAAGTATGGAACACAGTATTGTAAAGATAATGCAGAGTACTGTAAAGACAAAGTAAAGTTATAGCAAAGTATAAAGTATGGTTATGGATAATGTTAAAGCATAGTGTATTACTCATTATAATTAATGTATAGAGGCCAAGGCCTCTAATGGTGTATTGTTGTTATACTGCTTCAATGATATTCACTGAATCTTATTTCATCATCTATGTTCTATTGTACTGGGCATTTTTGCTTATGGGTATTCGATTCCCCTTTATTGAAATTTTGCAGATGAGAACCCTAATTGACGAGGAGTTGGAGGGCGCAAAGCTTGGAGAACACTGCACATGACTGATATTTCTGCTCCGAGTTTTCTCACTGCATATCTGTTTAATCATTTTATTGATTAGAGACATCATGTTTTCTTCCGCTCATAAAACTTTCCTACCAGTCTTATTATGTTCCGCATATTTTCTATATTGAAAGACATCATGAACTTCCGCACATTTTCTATAATATGAGATACCATGAACTTCCGCATTAAAGTCTTTCATCGTGACATTTCGACTATTAAATTTCCGCATTTAAAGTTCCCTATTATGTTTATTATTATTTTATTAGTGTCACATAAGCTGTTTTGTTGAATGGTCAAGGTCAGTAGAGTAATAGATAGTGTAGCGCCTCCAGGATCAATCTGACCGCCTATGTGACGGGAGGTGCGATTTTGGGGGCGTTACACACAGTGTAGCCCAGAAGGGCATTTGCCCTTCACCTCTCTTCAACGTTTTCAAGCTTTGCATGGATCGTCTTCAATGTCTCTTCCAGCTCCTTGATATCATTCTCTTTTGAGGATTGAGCCTCACTCGAGGAAGAGGAAGATGCCTCGGGGAACAATGAACAAAGAGAGTCTTTCCACGAGAGAAGTGAGAAATATTACTAAGGCCATATTTGGGGTTTAATTGTTGTTGTTACTCTTTCGGTTATCATGCTACCGTGTGCTTGCTCGGAGTCGGATGCGGATGCACTGAGTACTCCAATTTTCTTGACGTACCCATACTAGGTACGTATCCGGTACCTATACTTCATGAGTATTCGTATTCATACGTATCCAAGAAAAAATTAATTTTTAAAAAATAAGTACTTCAATGGGTACTCATACCTATGATATTGGGTACACCATATCAAAATTTTATCAGATAAAATTCGAAAAAAATAATAAATGATTAATAATCATGTAAGCATTAATACTAGAGAATATGGTAAACATATATTTTTGTCAAATGTGAACAATAAAACATATACATGTTAAAGATGAGAAGTCATCTTGAGTTTGAGGAGAAAGAAAACTATTAATAGCTCCTCATTTAGACATGGTCTAAATTTTATATGGAGTGAATAACTAATTATTTGTTTTGAGAACTTAAACATTATAAAATTATTTTATCTATATATATTATATATTTAATATATTCCCATACTCGTACGCTAATTCTTTTATAATTTAATATATCTTGTAGAGAAGGAAGCCTGGTCCGTAGCTTTGGGCAATTGATGAGCTGAAGCTCGTGAAGGCGTGGGAAGTCAGCGTCCTCCACATCGTACCACTCCTCCCATTCATCCATGTCTCTGAATTCCAACTTCTCCAGCGACGGGAAGCAGCTCCGCCTGGCGGCAGTAACAGTAGAATCATGAATGGAAGAGTAGAGGAACTCGCTCCCAATACGCTCCACTCCCTTCAGCTTCCTTAATTGAAGGCACACGAGGCTTGGCCGCTGACCCAGTGTTGGAACGTGGAAGAGATGTGATGATGCACTGGTCTAACGTCAGGGCAACAAGTTTGGACAAGGAGCCCAACCACATTGGCAAAATGTCACCGGGATACTTTTCGAGGCCAAAACCTTTGATGTCGGCATGCGGCCGGAGATAGTCCAACACCTCTTCTGCCAATTTAACATCACAAATGACTTCTTCAATATGATCTCCCCTGCTCCAACATAGCTCCAAGTCCACGATTCCTGTCATTCTCCTCATAAAATCATCCCAAGGAGTAAAATCAGAAGGATCAACGTGATTAAGACCCTGCACCCGTAGCTCTTCTCTGAGCTTGGACAAATCCTTCAAATGCCTCAGTTTAAAATGCGAAGTTTCATTGGCGACCATTACGAAAAGAGGGAGAGAGGGATCGCACGAAATACAGAAGAACTCGAAGAGGCGGTGGCTCTTTGTTATGGAATAACGATGATTACAAGGATGAGTCTCTCTCTAGACCCATAAAGAGTTTATATAGGCACTCCCTTTGACAGATGATAGGAATTACATACGACTGAGACTCTAAATAAATCCCCTGAAAATAAGACACCTGTCTCGTGATAAGGAAATAAATCAAATCTGAATCACATACAGAATACCCCTAAAAATTTTCTGCTGAAGCGTCTGACTATGTAGGAGGATCAATTGGGTTCAGATTCAAGGCATTATTAACAGCGACTACGAACTCTTTCATTTTTTCAAGTTTGCTAATCCCTGCAACCTCATGTGGCAGACCCTTCCATGGATAACCGGAGAAATAGTGCAGGTTTATTAAGTCTCCAATACCATCGGATGTAGACAGATCGATGGTCTTTCCATCTAGATCTAATGTCTGAAGATAATAGAGCTTGTACATTTATTCAGAAATATTTGGAGCGAGGGATGTATTGTTGGAGTTGGTGAATACTTCAGGGCCCCTTGTTTCTCACACGGGGTTTGCCCCATGTGAGTTTAGGAGAATCTGAGTATTACCCAATTGCCTGTGCTGCTGGCGTGCGAACAAAAGGGGGAGTTTGGGGGGCACCGCCCCCCGACGGCGGTCCCGCTCTGTGTTTTGGTCTTTTGTTTAGCCATCTCGTGTGATTCGGATTAGGTTTTTCTCTGTTTTATTTGAGTTTTGAACCCGTTTAGGAGAGGCTTATTTATAACTTATTTTCAGATGTAATCTATGTGGTGGCTGTAAATCTAAATGATATAGTGGAACCTCTTTGCAAGACGTAACCCTAATCTTAAGAGTGAACCTAGGTAAATTCATGTGTCTCATCTATTTTTCTGCAATTTCTCTGCGATCTTCTCTTCTTGTTCTCGTATTTTCCCATCAATTGGTATCAGAGCCCATGTTGTTCGAGGAATTAGGGTTTATTCAAGATGTTAGAAGGATCGCAGATTGAGATAGAAAAATTTGATGGAACACGATTTGATCTCTTGAAGATGAAGATGGAGGATCTCCTCTGTGATCGAGATCTTTGAGCGACAATCGAGAAGGAGAGGCCAGGCATGGAAGCGGCGAAAGTCGCGGATGGGGCTTCCTCCAGTTATGCAGAGCCAAAGGCGATCGAAGAGTGAGATCGGATTGATAGAAAGGCGAAGGGTTTAATTCGGCTTTGTCTCGCAGATTCAATTCTTACGAATGTGATGAGCGAACCTACAGCCAGAGATCTGTGGAGAAAGTTGGAATCTCTATATCAAAGTAAGTAACTGGTTAATAAGTTATTTCTCAGGAAGAAACTGTATAATCTTCGGATGCATGAGGGTGACTCGTTCTCTACACATCTTTATAACTTTAACACGATGATAAGTCAACTTGTATCAATCGGTGTTCAGTTTCAAGATGATGATAAGGCAATAATATTGCTCTGTTCACTGCCGGATTCATGGGACAATCTGATTGTCGTGATTGGTGGCGGGGATAAAGAACTTTCGTATGAAAGTGTATGTGCTGCCTTGTTGTCATAGGAAACACGGAGAAAGGGATCGTTAAGTTCTGGTAAAGAGGCGCTGACGGCTAGAGGAAGGCAAACAGAAAAGACTCAGAATTAGAGAGGGTCCAGATCCAAATCTCGTGGGCATTGAAGAGTAGAGATAAGAAGGTGCAATGCTGGAGATGTCAAGAATGGGGCCATCTGAAGCGAGATTGCAAAAACAAGCCGGTTCACAGGAAAGAAGTTGAGTCATCATCGGATAAAAAGGATGCTGAAGTAGGGGATATGTATCTGGCTTCTGCATGTATGACACAGTCAGATAAGGATGTCTGGCTCATCGATACTTGTGCTTCGTACCACATGATACCTCATAGACACTAGTTTTGTGAATATGAGGAGTATAATGGTGGGGATGTCATGCTCGGAGATGATATTGCGGTTCAGATTGTTGGGTGTGGCAGGGTGAAGTTGAGGATGAATGATGGCACAGTAAAGACTCTACCAGATGTGATGCATATACCACTTATGAGCAGGAGTTTGTTATCTATTGGCACAATGGCTGATTCGGGTGTTATATTCAGTTGCGACAAGGATTCGTGCAAGATGATCAGAGAGTCTATTATTATTGCACGAGGGGTTCGCTATGGCACATTGTACAAGTTGCTCGAAGAGACAATATTTGTGGACTACGGATTTATTTCTGAAGAGGCCAAAGAAGATGAAGACAGCACATCTATGCTGTGGCATCAGAGATTAGGCCATATTAGTGAGAAAAAACTTTCTACCATTCAGATGGTAGAAGGTGTTCCAGATTGTTCTATGGGCTTCGGGTTTTGTGAACATTGTCTCCATGAAAAACAGAACTGAGTCAGGTTTCAGCATTCGAGAACAAGAGCATCGAAGATTCTCGAACTGATCCATAGTGATGTCTTTGGACCAACTCCGACTCCATCTATTGGAGGGTCCAGGTACTATGTCTTTTGCATAGATGATTTTTTGAGATACAGTTGGATTTATTTTATCAAAAATAAATCGAAAGCAGGTAATCGAATGACGGAAGAGGTTCTCTTATTAGTGCTGGTGATGGACCACTACTTCATGGCAGTAGATTTCATCAGGCCATTTTTCGTAGAGGAAAGAAGTCCTCCCTAGGGCGAAGGCAGGGCCCACCCTCCCGGTATGGGCCCGAACTACTACAGTTGAATTGTTTTTCTTGTTTTAGCCTTAGGCACCTGCTTCAAATGGAGCTTTCAGAAAGCCCTTCGTCCTGAGTGAAGGCTTTTGCTATGCCACATGTCCTAGGTCTGACCGCTTACCTTTTGAGTGAACTTTCATTAGGAATGGGACTTTTTCTTTAGCGGGAATGATCAAAATGCGTTGAGGCATAGCAGTTGACTGGACATCTAGGGGTAAAGCACTATTTCGGTGCGGGCCGCGAGAGTGATACCAAATCGAGGCAGATGTATTCGATAAGTTTTGAGAATTAAAAGTTTTGGTGGAAAACCAATTGAGCAGCAAGATCAAGGTCCTTCGTACAGATAACGGACGCGAATTTTGTTCAGATAAGTTTGAGCAGTTCTGCGTGGACAATGACATTGCAAGGCAGAAGACAACTCCATATACACCTGAGCAGAATGGAGTAGCTGAAAGGTTAAATCGGTCAGTCATAGAAAAGGTCAGATGTATGCTGAGTTGGGCTGGATTGGGGCAAGAATTCTGGGCGGAAGCTGTAGCCACAGCCAACTATCTGAAGAACCGCTCACCGACCTCATCAGTGAAGGATCGGACGCCTTATGAGGCAATGTTTTGGGAAGAAGCCGAATCTATCTCATGTTTGGGTGTTCGGATGTGACGCGTACGTTCATATACCCAAGGAAAAGCGGGGTAAGCTTGACAGTAAGTCTGAGAAGAACATATTTGTCGGATACAAGAAAGGGGTCAAGGGTTATAAATTGTGAAATCCAAGGACAAGGACTATCGTGTACAGCAGGGATGTTATTTTCCGTGAATCACGATCCCAAGTTGAGGCTCAGGAAAATGATGAACCCAAGAAAGCTGTAGTGTTTGAAGAAGATTTTGATTCTGAAGTTGCAGAGGTGATTGCACAAGATACTTTAGTTGAGTCTGTTCCAGAATCTGATCAAGAGAACTCAGTTAATGAAGTTGAAGATGCAGATTCAGATGAAGACCCAGATATTGTTACCATACCAGTTCTCAGGAGGTCGACACGAGAAAGAAGAGCACCTCTTAGATATTCTCTTAGTGCTCTGAGTTCGTTTCATGCTTTGAGCATCATCGGAGAAGAACCTAGTTCTGTAAAAGATGCAAGGTCTATGGATGATGCAAATCAGTGGGAGCTTGCTATGGAAGATAAGATGCAATCACTGGATAAGAATGAAACATGAAATTTGTGTAAATTGCCTAAGGATAGAAAGGCAATTGGTTGCAAATGGGTGTTCAAGCGAAAGCTGAAATCGGATGATTCTGTAGAGAAGTACAAGGCGAGACTAGTAGCAAAAGGGTACTCTCAGATTGAGGGAGTCGACTACGATGAGATCTTTTCTCCCGTGGCGAAAATGACTTCAATCAGATTTGTTCTATATTTGGCAGCAACATATAATCTTAAGGTAGAACAGATGGATGTGAAGACGGCATTCCTTCATAGGGACTTGGAGGAAGAGATACATATGAAGTAACCAAAAGGCTTTGAAGTTCAAGGTAAAGAGAATTTGGTGTGCAAATTGAAGAAGTCTTTGTATGGATTGAAGTAGTCGCCAATGATGTGGTACCAGAAGTTTGATATGTACATGCTCGAACTCAAGTTTGTACGTTCAGATTTAGATCATTGTGTTTACGTGAAGAGAGTTGGCGATCAATTTGTCATTCTTACACTGTATGTGAATGACATGTTACTGATTGGAAACAGTATGAAGATGGTGAATTCAATGAAGGGTTTGTTGTCCAAGAAGTTTGAGATGAAAGACTTGGGGCCGACGAATTTTATTTTGGATATGCATATTAGAAGGGATCGTCAGAAGCGAAAGTTGTGGCTAGGACAGGAGAAGTACATAAAAGAAGTGTTGAAGAAATTTAACATGTTAGACTGCAAGCCAGTGGGTACTCCTATGTCTCTAGGAACCAAACTTTTTGCATAGCAATGCCCAAAGACAGATGAAGAAGCCGAAGAGATGGACCATGTGCCATATGCAAGTGCAGTGGGCAGCTTGATGGACCATGTGCCATATGCAAGTGCAGTGGGCAGCTTGATGTATGTCATGGTGTGCACAAGTTCAGATATAGTCCAAGCAGTGGGAATCTTAAGTCGGTATATGTCTAGCCCAGGCAGGAAACGCTGAAATGCTATCAAGAGAGTTTTCAGGTACCTTCGTGGAACTTCAGATTTTTCTTTGTGTTTTGAAGGTACAAGGAAAGGAAAGAGACTTGATATTATAGGTCATGTAGATGCTGATTAGGGTGGAGACATTGATAGTAGACGGTCCACTAGTGGATATATTTTTACATTATTTGGAGCTGCACTAAGTTTGATGAACAAGAGACAAAGCGTGGTAGCACTTTCTTCTACAGCTGCTGAATATATGGCTCTTACTCATGCTGCAAAAGAGGCCGGCTACGGCGGTTGTGCTTGGAGCTCGGTTTTGAACAAGGTGCCATAAAGGTGAGATGTGATAATCAAGGTGCTATTCAATTAGCTAAGAATCCTACATTTCACTCACGCACAAAGCATATTGACATCCAATATCATTTCATCCGGAAAAAGGTGGAAAAGAAAGAGGTTCAACTTGAAAAGGTTGATACAACAGGGAATAGTTCTAATTTTCTGACTAAAGCTATTACAGGTGTAAAGTTTGAGTGGTGCTCTACTGCTGTCGGATTGAAGAAGAATGTTGCTGACAAGGCTCTCATTGGTGTGAAGTATCCACCAAGTTAGAGAATATTGGAGTTGGTGAATACTTCAGGGCCTCTTGTTTCTCACACGGGGTTTGCCCACGTGAGCTTAGGGGAATCTGAGTATTACCCAATTGCCTGTGCTGCTGACGTACGAACAAAAGGGGTGGTTCGGGGGGCACCACCCCCCCGAAACCTAGACGGATTTTGGTCTTTTGTTAACCACCCCGTGTGGTTCGGATTAGGTTTTTCTCTATTTTGTTCGGGTTTTGAACCCGTTTAGGAGAGACTTATTTATAGCTTATTTTCAGATATAATCTGTGTGGCGGCTGTAAACCTAAATGATATAGTGGAACCTCTTTGCAGGACGTAGCCCTAATCTTAAGGGTGAACCTGGGTAAATTCATGTGTCTCTTCTATTTTTCTACAATTTCTCTGCGATCTTCTCTTCTTATTCTCGTATTTTCCCATCATGTATGAGGTGAAAGACCCAAATATCTCAAGTGCTTAATGGTGCCAAGGAAATCCTGGTTTATTATTTCATCCGAGATTGACTTTGAATACATTCCGGGATATAGAACCGGGAGAAAATAGTGTTCTGAGACTCGTCAGATGATGCATCAAGTTGGGCAACAAATTGTTGAGTGAGTACCCCCTGGTCGAATATAACAAGAGTGTTCGTAGACAAAGCTTCAATTCAAACAATGGCTGTAATTCTCTTATTTCATAGTCCTCTTTGATGAGCACGGATAAATGGCGAATTGTTTAAGGAATCATCCCATGCAATTTGTATGCCCTTACCAATAAATACTCAGCTCTAGCAACATCTTGTGCCAAATCGTGGATAAGGTCATGCATCATAAACTGATCGCTGTACTCACCTTGTTGTAGAATTGACCTCCGCAATAGTTCGTTAAGATAGCCATTTCCAACATCTTCCTTTTTCTCATCACTCGAATGAAGGAAACCATGTGCCATCCATTGTTGAACAATAGTAGGTCGTTCAAGTGGATAAGCTTTGGGAAACAAAGATAAGTACTTGAAACATGTTCTCAATTCTATAGGCATATGATCATAACTCAATTTTAAAGCTGGCAAGATGTCAACTTCTTCTTGGTCTAACTTCCATACCTCATTTTCCAATATATTCGTCCATGCCTCTACATCATCTTCAATGCTAAGAATACTCGCGAGCACCTTGATAGCCAAAGGTAATCCTGCACACTTGTGGACGATTTTCTTTCCCATCTCCATGAAACTGGGATGCAAATCTTGATCTCGAGATTCGAAAGAAATCGTCGAAAACAATGACCAACAATTATCATAAGGTAAAGTGCTTAGCTTAATAGGAGCAGTGCTTTGCATAATTTTTGCAACATGCTCATCTCGAGTGGTCATTAAAATTCTACCTACACCAGCGCCGACTAAGAAGGTTTTCAGTGAATTCCAAAGATCACGCCTTTGGCTCCAAACATCGTCAAGCACTAGAAAAAATTCTTCTCCATTCAAATATTGCCTAAGAGCCTGAAAAGTCATATCCAAACTCATGCTATCGTCCACAACCAAATGGAAAGTGGCACAAATTCTTCTCATTAAACTTTCAACATTGAAATCTTCGGAAACATATATACCATTTGTGCAAGTGTAGTTTTACCTACTCCGCCCATACCAACTACAGGAAGAACCGAAATTCTATGTCGATTAGGTTCGTTCCCTCCTTGTAGCAACCACTCAATTACCTTCTCCTTTTCATCTTCCCTACCAAAAGTTACATGCTCATCCAAGCAGGAAGCTGTCTCTGTGGGCTTCCACTTCCTAACACATTTTCTCTTCCCACCCTCCATGGTTATGCGACGCCAGTCATCTGTGATGTTTTCAAACCTCTTCCTAATCTCCTTCACTCTGCATGCCAATTCTTCTGAAACAGAAACCTCCGGATGATAAGAGTCCAAATCAAGTATTACCTCATCTGGGTGTTGGGTCGCCTTCGCTTGTCTTCGAGCTTCCACTTTTGCGCGTAACACTTCATATTCGTACTCGTCGATTGCGTCTTCAGCATCATATGCCACCTCTTTGAGCTCACTGAGACGTAGCTGCTCGGACTTGTCATTTATGTCCTTCTCCTCTGCGTCTTCGAGCTCCGCATGGATCCTCTTCATCGTCTCCTTCAGCTCCATGATATTTTTCACTGCTGAGGATTGAGCCTCGCTCGAGGAAGAGGAAGAATCACTGGGGAAAACGAAGAGAGCCTTTCCACGAGAGAAGCAAGAAATACTACAAAGGCCATATTTGGGGTTTTTTGCTTCTTCTACTCTCTGATATCAAGCTATATGTGTATCATGTTCTTGCTCGGAGTTTTTGCTTCTTCTACTCTCTGCTATCAAGCTATATGTGTATCATGTGCTTGCTTGGAGTTTTTGCTTCTTTTACTCTCTGCTATCAAGCTATATGTGTATCATGTGCTTGCTCGGAGTTTTTGCTTCTTCTACTCTGCTATCAAGCTATGTGTGTATCATGTGCTTGCTCGGAGTCGGATGCTTGTAGATAATTGAGCGTAGACTTGAAGGCAACAGGCACATGATGAATAAAACTTAGTGGAGCGTTTGACGTATTACCGATTTAGTAGGTAATTTAGATCATCACTTGGATAAATTACCACTATTTAAATTATTGATAATATAATATTATAGTGTTTGGTAAGTATAAATAAATAAACGGATAGTGACAAAATTATCAAAATATCCTAAAACATTATTTCAAATTTTAATAATATATTATTATAGATAAATAAAGAAAAAATAGAAAAATAAATATATATAAAAAGATGAGACAAAATTAAGAGTTAATTGTAAAATATTTGAACTAATAAAAAAGATGAAGTTAAATGATATTTATTTATTAATAAAATATCTAAAATAAAAGTTTAATTGAAAAGATGTTTTCATCAAAATATATTTTTACCAACCGGTAATCGGGAAAGATGCCTCTCTTGCCTGCTATCTTAATTACCAGTGAGGTGATAATCAAAATTACTAGAGTAATTAAAATTATCGATAATCAATCGTAATCAAACAAAATAATGTGGTGGGCTCTGAAAATTTTAAATAAATGATCGATAATGTATTTAGATTAGGTGTTGTGGGAATGTCGATGTAAATGTGAGAAGAATTAATTGAATTATTGATATTCAGTCTCATCTTGAAAGCAACAGCTGCGGTGCGGTGTGATCCTATGTCAGGAATTAATTCATCTTATCCGCTAAATTAATTACATATTTTAAATATGTTTTTTTAAAATCACCAACCTTCTTTCCATAAATAAATAACGGACCAGATCATATTTTTTTCTTAAAAAAAGAATCTAATGTTTCCTTTAAAAAAGAAAGAATCTAACGCTTTTTCTTTAAAAAAAAGGAACCACTTCCTAATTGTCCTAAAAAACAATTTGATTATGTTTCTTAATTGACATGTTGGGATTGATTAATTTATGCAATTATGCTACTGCGGTACTTAGCACACTGTTCTTTTGAGAAAACGAGCAACTTGTTTATCCTCATATCCTCGTATTATGATGAGATATGATAATAATATAATATAATCAGGACTAATCAATTACAATACAATCAATATATCATATTTAACTAAAAAAATAAATCTCGACATCACATCTCTATTTTTTTTTCCTAATGCAATAAAATGAATTCTTAAAAGTTCAAAGCTCAAAAAATTGAAACAAAACTCTATCACTGAGCATAAAGCAGAACTATCTAGGTACACAACGGCCCAAAGCGAGCATTCTTTGATTGGATAACAAGGAATTTCTATAAAAAAAATTTCCAATCATTCATCGTACTAAAAGTCAAAAGTCACGGCATGGGCTGGCTCAGAATAAGAACATATGACGCCTGAGCTTTCTTCTTCATATTTTATTTTATTTCTTTCTACTTCCTTTCTCGACTGGCAGAGGAATCCAATTCTCCGTCTCATTTTTTATTTTCCTCTCACTCGCCTTCGATAGCACCTCTTTTCTTCTTTTGGCTTTTGCCATATCCCTCTCTCTCTCTCTCTTTCCATGACTTCGGCAAAACCTTTTTTTTTATCATGTCATTCTCTTTTTTTTAAAAGAAAGGTTTTAATCATTGATGATTAAATCGGGGTAATCCGGATACAAAATATCGAGAAGGCCCGGCGGGGGACAATCCTCCCAAAAGGTGTCTGCGGCCATATTACGGCTGAGACGCGATAAGAAATCGGCAGCCCGATTGGTAGTACGATATATGTGTGTACATTTGAATTCATCGAATTGTGAGATATAATGTCTAATGTTCCGAATAACATTCAGAATGCACCAAGGGCAACGAGCAATTTGTTGATAATCCGCACAAGAGTCTCCGAGTCTACTCGACAGTCCACCAACTTGTATCCCCGCTGGACACACTACTTGATGCCCTCCAACAACGCCTTCGCCTCAATATCCAGAGCCGAACTCCCAATCTGCTTAGTTGCACCTGCAAAAAGAAAAAGACCATGAGAAGAGCGAATGATGAAACAGCACCCCCAAAAGTTGCAGATTCCCAAAAGGAACCATCCGAGTTGAGACAAACCCAACTCAAAGCAAGACTGAACCATGGAGGGTTGCTGGGGGATGATGCTGTAGCAATTTTGGACTGGAATTGGGCATCGTTCCGCGAAAGCCAAATGTTCCACAAAACAAAAGCAAAAAGTGATCTAAGGCGGTCCCTTGAGAGGGTCTTAAGATCCCCGCCTTCCTCGATCCAGTGCCCGGATGACCAGGAGTCATCATTACAAGAAAATACGTTTTTTGTGTCTGCCCCATTGGACACAAAAAAATGCCTACCCGTCGCAAATGCTCATTTTGCCACGGATTTGCGTTGGATTGAATTCTAACGCAAAACCCTTGGAAGCAAACATTTCTCACGAAAATAAGTTGGTTGATGCTTTGCCAGACGCAGTACTTCGTCTTGAGGCCAGACGCAAGTTGACCTCCATTCTGACGCAAATTTGGACACTAAGTTGTCTCCTTTTGACACAAAGGGGACACAAATCATCCTGCTCATAGACGCAAATTCCTATGCATAATCGAACTCTGACGCAAATTCTATCACAAAAGATAAAAAAATTAAAAAAACTCAAATTTCCCACATCATATACCTATCTATACAATTACAAAATTTAAATTATTAACTGTTATTATCAATTGCTACCAGAAAGACAATGGGAGGTTTGCCATAGCAAAAAGAAACGTGATTTATTCATGGCTACAGGGAATGAAAAGGTTTAAACAACACAAAATCTGGTGTATAATTCTTTCAAGAAGAAACTGATTTTCATAATAAGTTACTTGATTCTGGTAATACATACCATATGAAATAACAAAATGTGAACAAAAAGGAAGACAAAACATGAAAATACATGATTACCTGATAAACAAAACACCAGTGAAGCAGTGGCTATTGACGTTCCTCTGCAGACTAAGAGGAGCTTCAGGAACGCAGCACAACTCGTGCTCTACTTCAGCATTCAACCATCTGATACGGGCCACGTAAGTTCTCCACTATCCAAAAAGGTTGAATCCAAGTCCATTTCACTGAATGAGGAGCATTCTAAGGATGTTGAGAAGCATTCATCACTAGACAATTCACTCTCTGCTCCAACAGCAAACACAAACTTTTCAGGGCATAGCAATCCATCTGTGCAAGAAGAACAGAAGGTGCAATATTTATCAATTTTGATGTTCCTTGCTTCAAGGGCACTTTGCATTCTTTTTAGACCATAACTCACAAATTGACTGAATATGACTCTCATTTGATGCATAGAACAACTATTGAAATGACAGCAAACAAGGAAAGCTGGTTGATAATGCTCCTAAAATGCATAATATGTTACTCTCAGATGTAGCATCCATCCTGAGATCTGAAGTTCTAAATATTTGATACATTTGACAAATCAACTTCTTAATTATCATTGCATGTTCCAATTATTACTGTGCTTGCTTGCTACATTGAAGGAGCGGTGGGTAATGTTGAAGTGAAACAAGAGACAAAAATGTTTGGTGTTAATGATATTACCATCAATCTAAATGGATCACTGCCCACATCGGGTTTGAGAAGCAATTTTGATATGTTAAGTAACGAAAATTTATCTAAGAATTGGGACACTTCCACAAAGTAGAGATCATGCATGAAAATGTAGAGGATCCATCAATTGAGAAAATCACAAACAAAATTATAGGAGATATCAGCAAGTTGGAGGAACCTATACAAAAAAATGTGATCACCACCACCGACTTAAATGTGTCTTCGGATATTGATATTCAAAAGAACATATCTGAACAATTGGAACACAATATTTCCAGGGGTATGACACTTTAGGGTAGCAGAGATCAATTAGAGGATAATGTGAATAATCCTGAGATAATGGTTTCAGAGATTGAGAAAACACATAAAGCAAGAGAAATTCAACCAGTAACACAAATCGTAATTAGTTGAAATGATACCAATGATGGTCGTTGCTTCACTCCTTCACCATCCACCTAAATCCGCCCACAATTCACAATAGAGATCTGCCAAATTCCAAGGTAGCACACAAGAATTTAAACAAAATTTAGAAGAGATAAAAAATTTTGAGATCAACAAGGTAACACACAAAAATTTAAAAGAAAACGAATCATACATAATATGTAATCATCAGTGGAGTTGCCGGGGTTTGCCACACGATGTCCATCACCATCTTCGTCGTAGTGGTCGTTTCCTTGGACGGTGTCTCATCGTCGGCGACGGCGTGGCTTCGCGCTCTCTTTCGATTTGGGTTCTTTCTTGTGCCAACACTGAATCGCCCTAGATCTCTAGCTTCCCATCAGTGAAGTGATGCCGAACAGAAGCAAGCACCACCACCTCCTGAAACCCGCCTTGAAGAGCCTGTAGATTAAGATGTTGGACGACAGAAGTGAAGATGACCACCGGCAAGAGCGAATATAGCCGTCGCAGTTGATGGCAGCATCTTCTCCTGAAACCCGCCTTGATGGCAGCAACAAAGGGGGGAATGTGGGAACCTGCCAAAAAGGATTGGAAAGTTAAAAAGCCTAATAACTAAGCGTCAGATTAACATCAGATGCTTTGTTTACCACGCTTTCTGCGGCAGATCACACATCGGACACAAATAATAAGAAATGAAGCGTCCGACGTGAATCTGACAGTTAATCTTAGTGGCTGATACCCTGGACGGACACATTTAATAATTATATTTGTTGAATTCTAATCAGACCGTAATTATCTAACGCTAAATGCCAACTTTGTTGTAGTGCATGGAAAGCAAATTGGTAATTCAAGCTAAAAGTAAAAAGATGCCAGATATTACGCACAAACGAGCAATCGAAAAATAGGTGGGTCAAGGATTCGTCAAAAGCCCCACATAAAACACAGACGGGATTTATTGCAACATTAAACTGTCTAAGAAAATTGAGAGTAGGTAATCTTTTATGTAAAAAATTTCCATACAAAAAACTTGATTTTTTACATAACTTTGATCTTCCAAATCGTAGTCCAGGATTGCTCGCCATGCCGGAGTTGTGGAGTTGCCCTGCCACATAAGAATTTATATGTGCTTGCAATGGTGGCATTCCCCAAAGGGTCCGGACACCAAATCCATCGGTCATCATTGGCCGAGTGGAGTAAGCTCAACTCAGTAATGTGGGAAACTAAAATGGGGCCAAAGAAAGATACAGTGAGATTATCCAGATTTCGTTCACTATAAGAAAATGGCGAACTTGCGACAGACATTTTTTGAAGGAAATGAATTCTTCTCATTTATTGATGGCAATTGTTACGAATATGAAACTCCTTTCGAATTACGGAAGGCCAAAACGACCTTCATTATTACGGACAGAAAACCCCCATCGCTAAATTACCAAAGGGTGTAGCCTTCGGAATTACCGAAGGATTTACATCCGTCGGTAATTTTGAAGGAAATATCCGTCGGTAATTGTATTTATAATAATATATAATGTAAATATAATATTATTTTATTTACCTAAGGATAGTGCCTTCGAAATTATCGAAGGATTTGAAATCCGTCGGTAATTTCGAAGGACATCACTCGTCGATAATTACTGTAGGAAAATGCATTCGAAATTACCAAAGGATTTACATCCGTCGGTAAATTCGAAGGCATTATCCTTCGGTAAATAATATAGTATAAGATGTTATTAATATATATATAATATTATTATTAAACATTAATAATAGAATATGTATTGGTATTAATTATATGTATTAATATATATAATTACAATAATTAGTAATATTATGTCTATTATAAATATTTTATAAAAATGGAAGAGAGATATTTGTTATATTATAAACATTTATTAATATATTATTATTTTATTTATCGAAGGATGGTGCCTTCGAAATTATCGAAGGATTTAGCATCCGTCGAAAATTTTGAAGGACATTACCCGTCCGTAATTATGAAGGAAAATGCCTTCGAAATTATCGAAGGATTTGCATCCATCGTAATTTCGAAGGCATTATCCTTCGGTGATATATATTTAATATTATTATTAAACATTAATAATAGTATATGTATTGATATTAATTATATATATCCTTCTATATAATTACAATCATTAATAATATTATGTGTTAAATATTTTATAAAAATGGAATAAAGAGATGTGTTATATTATAAACATTAATAATATACTATTTTATTTAACGAAGGATGATGCCTTCGAAATTACCGAAGGATTCTAAATCCTTTGGTAATTTCGAAGGACATTACCCATCGGTAATTATGAAGGATATTATCCGTCGGTAATTGTGAAGGATATTACCCGTCGGTAATTGTGAAGGATATTATCCGTCGGTAATTGTGAAGGAAAAGGCCTTCGAAATTATCAAAGGATTTATTCGAAGGCATTATCCTTCAGTAATTATTTATTTATATATATAATATTATTGATAAACATTAATAATGGAATATATATCAGTAATTTTGAAGGAATTATTCATCAATAATTAAAATAATAATTTATAATTAATTATTATTATATATAAACTATATAATAAAGTATTATTTTAATTATTGAGGGATGCTTTTTTTTGAAATTATTGACGGAAATAATATCTGTCGGTACTATCGAAGGATGAATCCGTCGCTAACTCCAATTTATTCCCGCCCAGTTTTCTCTCTATCTTCCTCTCGTTTCCCGCTCCCCTTCCTCCCTATATATTTCTCTCCTTCCCCATCTCTCACCCGCTATCTCTCTTTCCTCCTCTCCTTCCCTCCTTCCCCACGGCTCCGGCGACGGCGACCTCCCACGACGGCGACCTCCCACAACGGCGACCTCCTCTCCTTCTCTCCTTCCCCACCGATCCAGCGTGCTGGCGGCCGATCTAGCGTATCCGGCCACCAGTGCATAGGATCGGTCATCAGCGCGCCGGATCGGCCGCCAATGCGCCCAATCGGCCGCTATCGGCCGGATTCGACCGCCAGCGTGCCCGATCGGCCGCCAGCGACCTCCCACGAAGGCGACCTCCCACGACGGCGATCTCCCATGACGGCGACCTCCAGCGCGCACGATCTGGCATATCCGGCCGCCAGCGCGCACGATCCGACCGCCAGCACGCCGACCGGCCCAAAAGCGACGGGATCCGGTCACTAGCGATCAGATCCGGTCGCTGCTCCCATCCCCCTCTTACTCTCTCGGTTCGGCCACTACTCCAGATCGGTGCTGGCCGTCGATCCGGCAGCAAGCGGTCTATATTTTTAATATTTTTAAAATCATTCCGACGGATGTATCCGTCTCAACTCTGCCGGTAGCTGCGATATGTGTCGCCCATCGAAGGCTTCAGCGGGTCGCACCTGCCGATGGCTTCAACGAGTTTGCACCCATCGAAGCGTTTGACGGGCGATGCCTATCGAAAGTTTCGACAGGCGAATGCCTGTCGAAGTCTTTGACGAGCAATACTCGTCGAAGGTTCGACGGGTAGGGCCTGTCGGAACTATCGACAGGTGCTCCCATCCAAATCCGTCGAAACCAGTGAAGGATTCACTACAAGAAATATGAGAATTACAAGTCGGATCCAGCCGCCAGCCGGCCGGGTGGCTGGATCCGGCCGCCAGGCAGTTCGGGCCGGAGAGAGAGAGAAGGGGAGAGGGAAGCCGGCGGGAGAGGGTCGCCGGCGGTCGACGCTTGACGTCCGGTCGGGAGGCTCGCCGGTAGGGAGAGGGAGAGGGAGAGGGAGAAAGAAATAAAGGGATTGAGTATATATAGACCTATATATATATATATATATGTGGAAAGATGAGAAAGCGAAAAAATGGAAAAAAAAAGGCGGGATAATGAAATTTTAATTGCCGACGACTCGTACCGTCAGAAAAGCAAATATTAATTATTTTTAAAGTTGCCGACCATTGTGACCATTGAAAGTTTTTTAATTATAGACATAAAATACATTATTTAGTTATATATAATATTTATTTTTTATTTTACCGACGATTTGAGCTGTCGCTAATTATTACCAATGGTCGGAACCGTCGAAAATTACGACGGATTAAATTGCCGCTAATTATATTAATAAAATACTTCTCATATTACATTCTTATACATTTACCGACGGTTACGACCGTCGAAAATATCGATGTTCCTAACTTATGGCATGGACTTTAGATGCCTTATGGATAAACCATTACCTATTTAGCTTCCGCATTTCTTTATTGTATTATTTTATTGGTAAGTCTTCTGCTTACGTGTCACTTTTCTTGACCATTAGAGTCAACAAAAGAGTCAATAAAAAAAATAAGTAGCGCACGAGAGGAGATCACGCCACGTGACTAGTCGAATTTCGATGTGTTACACATTCTCTCTCCTCCTCATCATTACCCACAATGACCCATTCGTTTCTCTCGCTATACTCTATTCTTCTCTCTCTTCTTTTCTTCATTATTTTTCTAACCGCAAGTTTGGCGGCAGCAACTCCATGGTACAAAAGCATAAATACGTGACGCCTCAATTCTAGCCGTAATCGACTGTGACATCAATCGTTTACAAAATAATGCACCGTAGAAATTCATACACACCAATATCCCCTCTAAATGATTTTGCGCCTTGTTGTTCCACATCGAATTGCACTGTGCGGCTTCCGTCGGTCGGTCTTCACAGTACAAAAATAACTTTCTTACGGCATGGTCTTTTTTTGACAACCCCCCGCCGGCTTCACCAGCGAGGTCACAGGGGACGAGGCCTCCGCTTTTGCTCTTCGCCGGTGCGGGCAAAGAGGCCTCGTCCCCTTTCCTCCTTTGCTCGCGCTCTGCGACCTCCATCGTCAAGAAGGACCGCATTTTTTCATTTTTAAAATTTTTTATATTATTATGTTTTTATTTTATTATTTTATTAATTTATTTATATGGAGTCTGTGTGACGGTGCCATGTCAGCGATCGGCCCACAAATTGGCTATTCCTAATTAGAAGGGCATTCCACGAAATAAATTATAAGATAGATGTCATTCGTATTATAAAATGAAGGTAGAGGATATTAATAAGCAAACGTCAAAAATCGAAAGTATTTGATGTAATTTATTTGGATTCTGCGCATTTGGATATCTACAAATGTTGTCACCTACGCATCTATTCGGACGAGCGCCTCCCTCCCACCTGCAGGACGTGCAGATACATCAATCCCCATTTTGCCAAGAGTTGGTACCAACATCAGGTTTGGGATGGCTTAGGCGTTCTTCAGGTGAGATAGAGACATGTCCATGCTTTTAGTAATGAAACATTCAAACAAAGGAAGAATTATTTGTGATATTAACTGATTCTTCTCATTTATTGCTTGTCAATGCATATGGATCCGGAGTCTGAGCAGGAGGATGATGATCACGGGGGTGAAGCCATGTCGGTGAGTTTAACATCTGAACTTTTCATATAACTTTCTTCTTGGAAATCAGTTGAATTGATCAACTCCCGATTGAATCACTTTCTACTTATCATGTCAGCAAAAGAAAGAAAAAAAAAACAGACAGCTTTCAAATAGTTTATTGCTTGCGATCAAGATTACCTCTTAAACTAACTGGTCAATTGGTCTCTTGTATGTTTACTAATGCAGATGAATTCGGAGTCTGAGCAGGATGAGGACGATTCTGTGTTGAAGCAGACGTCAGTGGCTTGAACATCTGATCTTTGCCATGCAAATTTCCGTCGATTTCAGTTCTGTTTCTCTTGTTATTTATCTCCGACTGTGTATGATCCATTAAACTCAAAACATACATGCTGCATGTCACAAATTCGAATTCACTAGTGAAACGTACGAGGTTCATGAACCTTCTAACAAAAAAAAAAACTCAAAACTATGTATTTAGTACGAACGCTCGTACTTGTATTTATTTCGTATGGATCTAATTTTCATTTAGTACGAATAAAATACTTATTGGCATAGTAATAATGCGTTCAAGCAGTGAAAATTCAAGCACTCAATACAAGCATTGCTGAGCGATTTTTAAATGAGAAAAAAAAATATTAGAAATAACTTCATGGTTATTTCAGTGAAATATATCTACCTCTTTATTAATCTTTATTTCTCTTGCATTAACTTCATAGACCTCTTCATAGTCGAAAAAAAAGGTTTATTTCGTGAACAAAAAGTAAAAACAAAAAATAATAATAATAATAATAACAAAGAACCTTCCGCCATATCCTCAACTCGTGTCATCCCCCACGTACCTCGTTGGGATATGGGACACGAGGTCCCAATACTCCCCTCCTCTCCTGCATTTCTCTTCCAATTCAGGACATCCATAAAGACGCAGGCCTTCGAGGTCGGACAGCCGTTGCAGCAAGCCTTGCGGTAATGTCGTCACCTCAGGGCAATGCCTAATCTCCAACCACCGGAGAGCAGTCAGGCGTTCCATCCCTGACGCCAACGACTTCAAACTTTTACAGCCACCGATGCACAAACACTCAAGAGAGGTCATGCTTCTCCAAAGTTTGGAGAACTTGGATGAAAACATCCAGTCGCAGCTTACGATTTCCATTTCTTTGAGTCATGAGAGAACGAAGCTGGTCGTCTCATCTTCTTCTTATATTTATAATAATCATGTGAGAAGCTTGACAAATTTGGTATCCTCCACATAGATCAATCTGAAAGAAAACATTCATTAATAAAAATCTTGGTCCCAGTTTGAATTTAGAATTTTTTTCCACTCTACTACATGTCCATGCTAAATGAATTTTGATGGCAGATGAAGAGGAAGTTAAGATGGTAGCAGCGTCCCACCTACTTCCCTTACTCAAGGTTTGCGTTGATTCTCTCTCAGCGATTTAGCATCTCCATTATTGTAAATAGTATTGATGGTTCATTTCTACTTATAAGGGTACTATTAGAAATTATTTCACCTCCTTTTGATCCTTCCCTGAGATCTTTTTGGTGACTTCATTAATTCCATGCAAACAATGCCCGAGTTTTCCAACTCACCATCTCGATCACAGTTTAAGTTTTAACCGAAAGAGTAAAAGAGTAAACGCAGTTTGTTCTTCATACCTATTTTCCAATTTCTTTCTTCCATGAAGTTGCTCAACAATCTCAACATCTGTTTAAACATTGTTTGCTTCAGATATGTTGTAAGTGTATGTAGCTGTGTATGATCTCCGATTGTATCAATTTTGTCACTATGGGTACTTTTATGCCCTTTCTTAACCTCAGTCGCCCAAACATTCACACCGTCTAAGAATGTTGATCAGTTTTTTTTTATGGATTTCTTGATTGTTGTCATCTTCATGTTTGAAGTCTTGAATGCAAAAGAGCATTTTCTTTCCATTTTCCTATTTACTTGCACTCCCATTTCAATTGCCAAAATCTCATTTCCAGTATGGAAAGCTGAAAGACAGGAATTTGGACCTTGCATAATATGTCTCAGGTGCCTCCTTTTCAACACTCATGGCCCCTGCCCTTGGAAGCTTTTCTTGTTTCTCCCTCACTTAGCTGATATATAATGCAACTTCAGAGATGTCATTATTGGATTTCATTATTGTTGATAACACCTTGAATTTGAACTTAGTTGTAACTCTTTTGTGGTCCCCCTATATAATCAGGCGCTTCAGATTTCCTCTATGTAGTCTCTGATTTGAAATTAATTTATTTTCTTATCATGAGATAGGTATCACAGTCGGTCTAATTTTGGAGGATGAATTCAGAGTCCGAGTCGGTGTGTAATTCTTATCATCTATAAAAGGAAGTGTCTATATAAACTCCATAGGGGTCCAAAAAGAAATCTATTATTGTAATCATCATTATTCCATAACAATGAGAGCCGCCGCTTTCTTGGGACGTAACCCGATTTAGGGTAAACCTCATAAATCTCTGTGTTCGTGCAATCTATCTCTCCCTCTTTTCGTAACAATTATGATGCACAAGTAAATGAAATCACTTACAAGTATGGAACCACTTACAAACCAATTTCACTTTCACTCATATGCAGTCTTGGCATATGGGGGACTGGGTTTTAGAAGAGGATTGTCTAGACACTTCTTTCAAAACAAAACTTCTAATCCTATTTGCCTTGTGTCCAGATGCTTATTTTAGATCTAACCAAGAAATCGTGATTGTCATTTGGGCATGGGCTTTGGCTAGCAATAATGAATTATAATCCATGCATAATAATGAGGGGACTCCCCCGTCGGATCACCCGATGATTTGATGGAGCCTCCATGTCGTCACTGGTTCAAGTTGAACTCAGATAGCTCGATGTGGGGGGGATGCAGGCTTTTTAATTAGGTCTCCTAGTGCTATTTTTGTTTTTGCAGGGGCTCTTTTCTTCGGGTGCTCCTCGACATTCGAAGCGAAAGCCAAGAGTTTGTTAGAAGGACTTCGTAGATGTAGAGTTTTGGAGCTGCACAATGTTCAGGCTGAGTTGGATTCGACTATTCTTGTCTCACTTGTGAATCGACAGAATCACATGCATTGGCAAATTCGAGCAATCCTTGACAATATCTAGCAAATTATTTATTTCTTTGATAACTTTTGCTATAAGCATGTGAATAGAATTGCAAATTTTGTTGTCCATTTTTTGGCGAGTTTTGCACGACAATCGCATTGTGATACTTTTTGGAAAGTTGGCAATCCGTATGGCCTACTTCAAATTTTGTATAAGGACATTTCATTGCTTAACATTAATGCACTTTATCCTTTCTTTAAAAAAAATAGGAGATTGAAGGAGCAACTCCAACTGAAGTTCAGCGCCTTATGGGAGCTTGAATCTTAGAGGGAGGATGAGAGAGATCAATGATGCAGCAACATGCGTGTTGCGATACAGAGTCCAAATGAGAGAGACAAGAGAGTGGAAAACCATTAGGAGGTCGACAAAAACGGGCATAGAAGAGGAAGGAGCATACCTTTCAGCACAGCCACCTGACGTAGCCATTTGTCTCATAGGGAAGCTCGAGTCGTCGACAATGAAGAAAGAGAAGAAGAGATATGAAATGGGAAAGGTGAAAATGATGTGTGGTTACGAGATGAGTTCAGGGCGTGGAGCGGAACTTGCAAAGTTCTCATTGACGATGAGAACTTTTCGTAGAGATATAGTAGATTTTTCTACGTTGATCGGAACTAAAGTTTTGATATGACCCACAATGATTTTAGCGTGTGTTTGGTAGAACTTGGACTTACCCAAGTTCTCATGCCAAACACAACCATGAAATCTAGTAGTTGGTTAATAGATTACCTTGTCCTACAATTATACACTCAACTCATGTACACCCACTTGTGCTCACAATACAAGTGCACTCTCATACTCATGCTGACATAGGGACACTATACTGATGCTGAACACCTGGCAACAAGGGATATAAACCAAAATGGATGTAATAACACATAGTGATAATTGGAAAACAAAAATGAACAAATCAATATAGCATGAATTGCACTTGTATTGGACAACAATGCTTCAATAAACAGAGCAAAAGTTGTGGAAAATAATATACAACATGTACCTTCCCATTTAAACACATTGAAAGCCTATTACATCGAGAGATGAAAACTTTTTAACATATGCATGAGGTGGATCCATTTAATGTCTCTTATTAATTCTCTCAACATTTAAATTTTTCGCAAGTTTAGATTAATGTATTCACCTTTTTTGAATTCATTGTGATATTAATTGTTATATGCATTGAATATGTTTTTCGATAAGTTTTTTTATGAAAAGTGTGTTAAATGATTGGTTAATTGGTTATGCATTGAAAACCCTATGTGATATGTTATGAATTAATTGCATTAAAATACAATTTTATTTCATGTGAATGAATATTTAATATGATTCATCTTATGATATTTGAAATAATATTTTTATGATGATAATCATTCATCTACATCTATTTGTACCATGCTACATTACTAATCACGATGAAAGTCACATCTAAAATCCAATTCATCATTTTGTCTTTCAAATATAGGATGAGATAAAATGAAGGCAACTGTCGTGCAGCGCTAAGTATTACAGCGTGAGAAATTATGATGGAAGCCGCCTTTAAGAAGTCATCTATCGCCTTCTTATTTGTATGGTAGTTGGAGCTAAGTGCTACATTGTTGATCATGATAGAAGTCAATTTTAGAATTCAATTCATCATTTTGTTCCCAAAATATGGATGAGATAAAATGAAGCTAAATGTTGTGCGTAGCTAAGTGCTACATCGTGAGAAATTATAACAGGAGCCACCTCTAAAATTCATATGCAGTACCTTGAGAGTGTTGCGTATGCATACATGTGCTTTGATATATTTAAATAATATTGATTATAATTTGAGTGTAATGTTTTCAGTTAGAAAGTTGTATATGTAATCATCAAATATAAGCAAATACATAACTTTTATGTTTCTATGAATTTATTTGATTAGTAACACATAAGTTGTGTGTTTCAACTTACTAAATCATTTTGACTCACTCTATTGTTTCTAACATTTTTTAGATCAATATATCCATATGGATCACTCGAGTCGATAATAGCAAAACTTATCTTTTTTTATCTTAAAGTATTATGTTTTCTTATTAGCATATCAAAAGAGTTTGTTATGCTTATTATTTATGTCAAATTTGTATTTTGTATAAAAAAATAAAATTATTTTGTGTAATGTAAAACTTAACGAATATTAAATTTTCTTTAACAAATCATCATAAATTGTATAGTTTGTTCCATGACATTTTTTATTTTTGTGTTATAAAAAACTTTATAGATTGCTTCCGTAATTTTATTTGATCATTCCAAATGTATCGCGAAATTTGAACTAAGGTTTATGTCACTACAAGAATTTTGCGACGGATATATCCATCATAAAATCTTCCAAATCCGTCGCAAATATGCCTTTGCGACGGATTTTCCAACGGATACTAGTTTGTTGAAAATTTTGTTGTTGACGATCCTCAAATATCCTTTCGGAAGTTTCGAAGTCTTTGACGAAAAACTTGCCTTCAGAATTTTCGACGAATAGAATCCGTCAGTTTCGAAGGAAAGGTCGTCCTTCAAAACTTTCGAAGGATATTGTCGCCAAAAGCTCCTAATCGCGCTGTCAGGATCGAGGAGGGAGTCTTGGCGTCTTCGCAAGTTATCCTGTCGAAGGCTTCGGGGGATGCACCCTGTCGAACGCTTCGACAGGCGATACTCATCGCAGGCATTGGCGGAGTGCAACAAATACTTCCATCAAAAAATTTTTAAAAATATAAAAAAGTAGACCGCCTGCTGCTGCATTGGCATTGGGAGCCACTACAAGAAAATTGGGGATTACCGACGATCAAAACCGTTGGTAATTTCCCCAAAAAACATCGAAAATGGTGTTTCCGACGGTTTTTTCGACGGAAACTGGGATGTCCGAAAAACGCTCATCGCAAATCAATTTTCGACGGTTTGGAAGGAACCGTCGAAAATTTCGACGGATTTTCGACGGTCGTGACCGCCGATATTTCCGACGATTTTGTTAACCGCCTTAAATATCGACGGTTGCTACCGCCAAAAATATCGGCAGCCGTCGGGCAACCGCCGAAGTTTCGGCGGTCAAAATCATCGCAAAGAATTTTTACAATTTAAAAAAAATAGCCCGCCGGCGGCCAGCAGCCGATATCGGATCCGGATCGACCGACTGGCGGCCGGATCCGAACGCCTGGCGGCCGATCCCGCCGCTGGGGGCCGGATCCGCTGCTAGGCGGCCGGATCTGAACGTCCGACGGCCGATCCCACCGCTGGGGGCCGGATCCATTGCTAGGCGGCCGGATTCGAACGCCCAACAGCCGATCCGGCCCCGGAGGCCGGATCTGGCCGCCCTACGGCCGATCTGGCCGCGAGAGGCCGGATCCGAACGCCTGACGGCCGATCCGGCCGCTGGAGGCCGGATGCGGCTGCCCGGCGGCCGATCCTGCCGCTGGAGGCCGGATCTGACCTCTCACGGTCGGAACTACCGCCGCCTGGCGGCCGGGATCCGGCCGCTAGGGACCAGATCCGGCCGGAGAGAGAGAGAGAGGAGGAGGAATTATATATAAGGGAAAAAGATGAGAGAAAGCGGAAGAACAAAATTTTAAATACAGACGGCTCCGGCCGTCGAAAATATAAATATTAATTATTTTTAAACTTACTGATGGTTGTGATCGTCGAAAATATATTTAGTTATATATAATATTTATTTTTTATTTTATCGATGGTTTGAACCGTCAGTAATCGTTACCGACGATCGAAACTGTCGATAATTGTGACGGTTCGGGCCATCGTTAGTTATATTAATAAAATACTCCTCATATGATATTATTATACATTTACCAATGGTTACGACCTTCGGAAATTGCGGCAGATTTTGCGACGGATGATATCCGTCAAAAATATCGACGTTCCTAACCGTAAAAAAATAAAATAATAATTTAACAAATTATAAAATCTATAATTTTCCTTTCCGCAATCGTCAAAAACTCCGTCGCAAATGGAACCGTCGCAAAATCCGTCGCAAATTGCGACGGATTTCAAACCGTTGGAAATTGCCCGTCGGAAAATGGCAATTTTCTTGTAGTGAGCCGACCCGGAGCAGGCGCCGAAATTGAGATGGGGAGGCGGCTGGAGAGAGAGAAGGAGAGGAAGAGGGGGATGGGGAGGTGGCCGCAGACGCGATCTGCCATTCGCGCTCGGGGTTGGCCTCCCGTGCACCGGATCCGGCCACCTGCAAGTCCGATCGGCCGGCGACGAGCCAGATCCGTCCGCCCGTGGGACGGATCCGGCCGCCCGCTGCCTGCGGCCAGATCCGGCCGCACTAGCTGCCGGAGTCAAGAAAGAGGGAGCGCAGCCGGAGATGACAAAGAGGAAGAGGAGGAGGGCGGTCGGGATCGCCGAAGTTGGGAGTCGCTGCCACCGTGGGAGAGAGAGGGAGAGGAGGAGAGATAGAGGGGGGAGAACGAGTAGGAAAGGGAAAAGGAGGAGAGGGGAAAATATAGGGAGAGAGGAGGGCGCAGGAATCAGAAGCCAGGGGGCGAAAATTGGACAGAAAAATATTAGAGTTAGCGACGAGTGTATCTCCGTCGGTAATTTCGAAGGAAATACCCTTCGGTAAATAAAATAATATTATTTTTATCAATATTTATATAAGAAATTTATTGTTAAACATTATAATATTATATATATTAACATATATGATTAAAAACATTAATAATCATATTATTATATTATAAATATTATAAATAAATGGAAGATGGATATGTATTATATTATAAACATTTATAAAAGAAATAATTATTGCAATTATCGACGGGTATATCCTTCGAATCGGTAATTCAGAAGGAAGCACACGTCGGTAATTACAATAGTAATATTTTTTTATCAATATGTATATATATTTTGAAACTGGATAACCGTCTCAGTTTAGAATCTTAAAGTTACGACAACCTACATTCGATGACCGCAGACTTTAGAAGCCTAAGTTGCAGGACCTTATTGTTATATTAATTTATGTTTGACGACCGTAATATTTCGAAGTTAAAGTTGGATGGATATTATTTTCTTTATAAAAAAGTTGATTCTTCGATAATTTCGAAGACATTATTCTTCGATAACTTCGAAGACATTATCCTTCGATAAATAAAATAATCATATATTATTAATGTGTATAAGATAATACATATCTCCCTTCCATTTGTATCTGTAGCGCCCCCTTCGAGAGACAATTGATAGATGAATCCTACTTGTGGAGACATCCCCATGATTTGGTTCATCCCACCCAAATGAGTCTCATTCTGAGCCTTTGGCCTGTTTGCCCACGAAGATCAACGATGCACAGACGGTCTCAGCTCGCGGTCCCAGGCGGGAAGAAGCACACTGCTTAAGATATAAAGCGCAGTGCAGCCACTTAAAATATTTATAATGTAATATAATATAACTAATGTTTATAATCATATATATTAATACATATAATTAATGTCAAAACATATATTATTAAATGTTGAATAATAATATTATATATATATATATATATATTGATAATAAATGATATTATTTTAGTTACTGAAATTACTGGTGGACGTTAAGTCCTTCGGTAATTTTAAAAACATTATCCTTCAGTAAATAAAATAATAATATATTATATATAATACATATCTCTCTTTAATTTACTTAAAATATTCAATATTATATTATATTACTATGTTATAATCATATATATTAATACATATAATTAATATCAATACATATACTATTATTAATGTTTAATAATAATATTATATATAAAAATATTGATAATAAATTATATTATTTTTATTGCTGACGGGCAATTTCTTCAAAATTACCGACGGATGGAAAATCCTTCGATAATTTCGAAGGCATTATCCTTTGCTAAATAAAATAGTAATTTAATTATAGAATAGTGTATATATACTTATATATATTATTATAAATATAATTACCGACGGTCTAGCCTCGAAATTATCGACGGATTTTAATTCTTCGATAATTTCGAAGGCTATACCTGTCGGTCGGTAATTTATCGATAGGGATTTGCCATCCTTAATAAAGGACTTTTTGGCCTTCGATAATTTGGAAGAATTTTTTAATCCGTCGCAATTATCATCGGAAAATACGAAGAATTCGTATTCTTTGAAAAATGTCCGTCGTAAATTAAGCATTTTCTTATAGTGCATGGGAATCATGACAATATGCGGAAATTGGAGGCTCTTTGAGATATTTGTTGGAGGCTAGTTAGGCTTTTATATCTTGGGCTTAAGTGGAGTTTTAAGACTTTAGGATTACTCAGCCAAATAAACTTTTATTTTAGGTCGGGGTATCACACTAATCTACTAAGTACTAAATCGATGCAACTCCACAATGTCTAACATCTGCTATAAGAGAGATCATGGGGTCGGCACTGAATTATAGAATTTTTGCCACGTCAAAACTAGCTAAAATCAAGTGGCAGATTTATTTGCCAAGCAGACATTACATGAGCAACATGGATTATAAATACTTTCTTCTCTGCTTAGCAACCTTGCCCATCTTCTAAAGCAAATCATGGTCCTATCCTCACTCGGTGTCAAAAGATTAATACATTATCAATGATTAATTTTATCCATAAATCATCATCATTTTTCTTTGGGTTATTTCTATAAACATTCCTTATTCTATCATCATTTTTTACGTGTGATCCCAAATTACGAACTTATTTTTTTATTCTTAAACTATCGCGACTTTTTCACTTTAATCCTCATGTTACTTCTGTTACGTGTTTCGTTAGTTTTATTTTTTTTATTTATGAAAAGACTAAATTACCCCTCCGTAAAAAAATATGAAATAGCAAATTTTAATAATAAAAAAATGTTGGAAGGATTAAAGTGGTAAACAAAAAAAATTTGTCATTTATGAAAAAGACTAAATTACCTTCCCCTTATTTTTTTTCTTTTTTTATATTTATTATTTGATATATTATGGAGAGAGGGGTAATTTAGTAGTTTAATAAATGAAAAAAATTAAAAGTAAATAAGATATGATAATTGATAATTTAATAAGTATAAGTCTCTTTAAAGGAGTTTTGAGACAATGCCGGTTCACTCAAATATTTTTAAAACCGGATTGGAATTAAATCGGTCGGTCAATTGAATTTCTAGTAAAATAACATTATTTTTATTAATTCGAAAAATATTTTACAAATAAAATTATAAAAGATAAAAAATTATGAAATAAAATTATATTAATCATCATTTTAAAATAATCAAATATAAATAAAATATTTTTTTACATTTTTAAAATATCTATTAATTATATTTAGTTATTTTTACATTTTATTATTTAATAACTTCATGAATAATTTCTTTTTTTAGATTTTTCATTACTATTATCTTCCCATCATTTTATTTTTCAAACTCAAATTTTCTTTCCATATCATGTGTTTCCTTATATAAATTCTTCCTATAAAATTTACTATGTTATTATGTTTCTATTTTCAAATTTTTAATATATATTATTTATAATAATTTAAATTTTATCATCTTCTTATTCATGTTTATGATACTTTTTCTTATATTTAAATTTATCTTTATTACTAGTTTTTCAATTTTTTTAAAAATTTTAATTTTCTTTCCTTATTATTTTTATATATCCATTCATTTTATAAAATCTAATCACTTATTGTACTGTCCTCTCTATTCTTCCACCTTCCCTATTATAATATACTTTTCTTATTTTCTTCTATTCCATCTATTCATCTTTTTTTATTGTTTCCAAACAAAATATCTATTCGCAATAAAGACCTGTCAAATTCTGAACTACAGATATGCTTAGTTGGCTAGATAAATTAAAATACACTTAATTAAGTGATGTTACTATGTGTATAATAATAAAGATTACGTGTGTGTGTGTATATATAGATGATACCAGGTGAAGCTTTGGCACAAGACCTCTAGGAGAACAATAGAAATTAGAATCAGAAAATGGTGGCCTTTAGCAGCACCAACCGACTGTCCACCACCTTCTCCATCATCGTCCTCTTCTCATCGCTCTTGATTAGCCATGGTGAAGCTTCGCTGAACCCTACGAGGCACCTCACTGTTACAAATGATTTGGGCGAGGGAATCACCGCGACCGCCCATTGCCGATCCAAAGATGATGATCTCGGTGTGAGAACCTTGAGCTTCCATGACTATTTCTCTTGGCAGTTCAAGTCAAGGCTCTTCTTTGCCTGGACACGATTTTGGTGCAGGGTGGATTGGAAGAACGTCACAGGAGCCTTTGACGCTTACTATGGCAAGAATGATGATGAACTATGCAGCGACAAGTGTGGGATTAGCTTGCGGCAAGATGCGGTCTACTTCTTCGACCAAAAGAGGGATGGATATTCAGATCCTTGTGGGGAAATTAGATTTGATGTTTTTAGATTGTTACGGTTCCAATTATGTGTAAGACGCGCCTCCAATAATAAGAGATGAACAAGATCCTATTTGTGGCTGGTTAACTTTTCATATCATTTTGCTTGGATTGGTGGATTGTTTATATCCATTCTTGTCTTGAAAGAGATCAACTGACTAGATCATTTTGATTTGAAAAGTTTGTTCCTAAAATACTAGTTAATCACTTTTTTTTATCGCTGGATTATTATTTGATCGAAAATTTATACCCATCATGTAAAATTTCAAAAGTTATGCTTAGTTGAGAGAAAAGTCAATCATATCAAGAAGGTATCATTTAATCTTGCAACTTATAGATAATGTAATTTATTGCTAATATACATGAATCATAGGTATTGTGTCAGAAATTGATGAAAGATTGATTATGGCAAATCATTTTGTTGAACAAATTACATTTCCTATTTAGGCTATATTGGACAAAATTTAACTGCTCAGTTAGAAAATAATAGCTCTGTATAGAATAATAGTGTGGATATACGTTTGTTTTCAAATTTGATAAAAAAATATTCGGTAAATATAACAAATGAATAATGTATAATCATACAATGACAAAAAGGGACATAAAGAGTCTTCTTATATGTCATATTCATTTATGATGTTCCATTTTGAACAGTAATATTTTTTACAATATTATTTAATATAAGAATATTAATTGTTTTAAAATAAAATCTATGTTGTAAGTAAAATTAAATATGTGAAATATTAAAATAAAAAATAATTCCATAGTATTATACTAAAATAAAAATGAATACGAATAATTCATTGGGTAGATGGCAAAACAAACAAAAAAAAAACTTGTTTATTCGCAGAGGTCGCCGACTGACCTCCGAATGAAATAGAAGAGAGTCAATATTCGTCCGCGAAACTTTTATTTATTTATTGGAACATTACAATATTTTGGCGGCATATGATATTTTAAAGTTAGATAAAGTCTTTTATAAAAAAACATGGGTATATTTAGAATAAAATATGGAACGTTATAATCTATACTTTATAAATTAGTTCTCCTATCAGAGTTTTTATAGTCAAACATTTAAACTTTACTTTTAAAAAAATATTTATCAAATACTTACACTATAGTCAAAATTCTATTGGATATTGAAATTAGGGATGAATATGGCTCTGGAATATTTTTCATTTTAGAAAATCACCCTACATTCTTTTATTACTTTTTCAAGGATTGAAAGAGCATTTTCAATTTTTCCATATGATTTTTTTTTCAAAGTCCTAAACTTTTGAACTTTTTATATTTATGAAAGGATTAATAATATTAAGAGACATTTTATTAGCTGAAATTTTTACATTGATAAAATAGCTTTACATTAATAATAAGATTTTAACACTTTATTAAAGCATGGGTTTTTTGTTGTTTTTATTAAGAATTCCTATTTTTTTGTAATGGTGATAGAATTTTATTAGGTGAAAAAAAAAATATAAGATGATTACACTCCTTCAGGTTTTAATACTATCCCTAGTCTTGAAGAATTTATCTAATACTCTCTTTATAGGTTATATAAATTTCACTTTGAATGGAAATCCATAATTTTCAAAAGTTAGGACGGATATATGAAATTAAATTATTTACGAACTACAAATAGAATAGACCTCAAAACTTTATTGCAAGAACATCTTTAATTGTAAAGTTATATTGACTATATATAATTGAGGAACATATAAGTTTTTTTTTTGTTAAATAGAATTTGATGCATTATCAAATAAGACAATTTTGGGATAAGATATGGAATGAAAAAAAGAAAAGATAAATGTTTACGAATTACATTTATCTAATTATTCGTGTTTTTCTAAAACTCTATATACAAACCTGAAAAATGTCATATAAATAAACTAATTTATATGAATTTTTTGTTGGTAAACTATAGATACAAAACTAACACATACTTTAATGAAAGAAAAATACTTCTGTACTGAAAAAGGTAATTTGTATGTAATTAGGTTTAATGATAAAATCTGCATGCCTCTATTTTAGGATCCAAAATACATGTTGGATCCCAAGGATTTTATTTACAGCTGTTCGGCTATTTGAGAGAATAAGGGCTTTAATTCCATCTCCAAGAAAGAGCTGTCAAATGTATCATGAACAATAAACACGCTTAGTTGGCTAGATAAATTAAAACACTCTTAATTAATTGATGTTAATTACACCTATATATATATATAGATTATACGAGTTGAAACTTTGGCATGAGACCTGTAGGAGAGGTGGAGAACATGACACGATAACTTGAGCAAAAAAGGTAAATTCCGAACCAAAAATTGTGCAAACATTTGTTTCAATAATTCCCAAAATTACATCTTTTTTTTCTTTGCGTATAAATTATATCAAAATTTCAGATAATTTTCTAACCATAAAAAAAAGAGAAAAAAATACTTTGGACATCTTAGGATACCAACAGCTTCCCCTTAATTTTTAGTTATCAATTCATCGCCCATGAAAGCATAAACAATAAAGATGACTCATAATCTTATTATTATTATTATTAGTTAAGGGCGGTGATACAAAAGATAACATAGAAAAGGCAAGCATAATGTTGTTTTGAAATTAATGGTACTCGATAAATCTTGGGTTAACACATTAGAATTCTGAATAGAAAGGTGATCACTTCTCCCTTTCAGTTTGAACAGATCTATAATGAATCTTGGAGGGGAGGTCAACAGTGTTTTTAGCAAAATAATCACATGCTCCAAACTAGGTTGAACTAGAAAACTAGTTCAATCCATTTTTTTCAAAAATAATAATAAATGGTGAATAGATAGGGAAAGATAATAAAAATAAGGAAAGTATATTATAGTAGGAAATGTGAAAGAATAGGAATGAGAGAAAATAAGTAACTAAATTTTATTAGTATTTTTTTAAAAAAAGGATATTAATAATAAGGAAAGTAAATTTGAATTCTAAAATAAAAGATGGGAATATACTAAAAAAGAAAATTTTCAACAAATAAGTAAAGTAAGGAAAGTATATTATAGTAGGAAATGTGAAAGAATAGAAAGGAGAGATATTAAAAATAAGGAAAATAAATTTTAATTCTAAATAAAAGATGGGAATATACTAATAAAGAAAATTTTCAACAAATAAGTAAAGTAAGGAAAGTATATTATAGTAGTAAATGTTAAAGAATAGGAATGAGAGAAAATAAGTAATTAAATTTTATAGTATCTTTAAAAAAGGATATTAATAATAAAGAAAGTAAATTTGAATTCTAAAATAAAAGATGGGAACATACTAATAAAGAAAATTTTCAATAAAAGTAAAATTATCATGAACTTAAATTAGAAGATGGTAAAATTTAAATCATTATAAATATCATATAATAAAAATATAAAAATAAGAAATATAATAGATTTTATAGAGTGAACTTAAAGAAGAAAACAAATAATATGAAAAGAAACTTGATTTGAAAAATAAAATGTTGGAAGATTGTAATAATGAAAAATCTAAAAAAAATGAAAATGATTTAGAAAATCATTAAATAAGAATTCGATAAAAGTATATTATTATGAATAGTATATACTTAAGAAATAATTTATTATTAATTTATTAATTTAAAATGACGATTAAAATATTTTTATTTCATTAACTTTTACAATTTATACTTTTATTTATAAAATTTTTAATCAATAAAAATAATATCATTTTATTATAAATTCAGTTTAATTCGATCTAACTTGATTCAACCGATCGAACCATAATTCAATTGGCCAAGCGATTTGGTCCGATTCAAAAAAATTGCCCCTCAATATAGTGGATTTTGACATATTGGTTAGAGTTCCCAATAGCTTCAACATATCAACAATTATATGTATTTTCCAGCAAGGAGATGATCCAGCATTTATATGTATTTTCCAAGGATTTATTTACAAGAAAAATTACAATTTTGTGAAAAATCCGGTAGATTTTGAAGTAGTTATAGTTTTCTGCTGCCATATTGTACTTGTCTTTTTTTTTACGGTTCATAATAGCTTTCATGATTTATTAGAATATCTGTTTGCCTTGAATCCATTGAATATTTTTCTTAATAACTCGTTTTGATTTTATCATTATATGATGAAGAAATTAATTGTCTAATGTTTCGAATATTTCTTTTTTATTTTAGCTATTTTAATATATTATGATGTGATTTGCAAGCAAGTTTACTTATACTTGAATTAGTTGATATTGTGTAAGAAAGTGATGAAAGATTGATTATGGCGAATCATTTTGATAAACAAATTACATTTCCTACTTGGGCAATATTGGACACAATTAACCATTCACTAGAGGATAATGATTCTGATAATTATACAATAACAATGCAGATATGTTTGTTTTTAAATTTTTGATAAAATTTATTTGGAAAATAATGTTATCATAAAATAACAAAAAGGGACATGTCATATTCGTTTATGATGTTCCATTTTGGACACTAATATTTTTAATATATTAATATAGGAGTATGAATTAATTTAAAATAAAATCTATGTTGTATGTAAAATTAAATATGTCAAATATTAAAATAAAAATATATTATATAAATATTAAATAAATTCTTTTTTTAAATAACATGGGTACAATAAAAATAAAATATGGAACATTATACTCTATACTTTATAAACTACTCTCACTATGTAGAGTTTTTATAATCAAAACTTTTAATTTTACTTTAAAGAAATATTTATCAAATACTTGCACTAATGCTTATCTAAGTTAAAATTCTGCCTGATATTTAAAATTAGCGGTGAATTGCTCTGGGAGATATTTTTCATTTTAGAAAATCACACTATATTTTTTTACGAGTTTTTTTTAAGATTTAGAAAACCTTATCATTTTTTTTAAATGATTTCTTTGAAGCCCTAAATTTTTGTCATAAAATTGAAAAAATGTCATCAACTAATTTATATGAAACTAACGATCTTTTTTTTAATATCTTTTTTGTTGGAAATTATAAATACAAAACTAATACATACTTTAACCAAAAACATTTTTTCATATCAGAAAAATAATGTGTGTAATAAGTTGAATGATAAACTCAGCATACCTCTTATTGCGTACATATAATAATAAGGTTGAATGATAATTCCTTTTTCAATTACAAAAATGCCAAGTTATTTATTCCTCATGTTGGACCCAAGAATTTGTTTACACCTTTTCACCTGTTTTAGAAATAAGGCTTTTAAGTCCATCCACCTGCAAGAAAGTGCTGCCAAATCAAGAACTATAAATGCGCTTCGTTGGCTATGATAAATTGAAACACACATAATTAGTTGATTTAGTTATACATATAATAATGATTACACGCGTGTGTATATATAGATGATACAACATGCACAAGACTTGTACAACGTTACAAATTAATTAGAATTATAAAATGGCAGTCATTGGAAGCACCACTAAACTCTCCACCATCTTCTCCGTCTTCGTCATCTTCTCTTCGCTCTTGATTAGTCATGGCGAAGCTTTTTCGTTGAGCCCTAAGAGGAACGTCACGGTCTATAATGATTTGGGCGAGGGAATCATCCCGACCGCCCATTGTCAATCCAGAGATAATGATCTGGGCATGAGAACCTTAAACTTTTATGACTCCTTGGACTGGCAGTTCAGGTCAAGGTTCTTCTGGGGCTTCACGCTATTCTGATGCAGGGTGAACTGGAACAACGTGATGGGAGCCTTCAATGCGTACTACTCCAAGCGTGATGACAGTATGTGCACCAACATGTGTGGGATTAGCTTGCGGCAAGATGCCATCTACTTCTTCGACCAAAACAAGGGCCAATGGATATACAGAAGCTCGTGGGGCAATTAGGTTTTTATTTTTTTTTTTGGATTATTAGGGTTCCAATTACGTGTAAGATGTGCCTCCAATAATAATGAGAGATGAACGGAGAACCTATTTGTGATTGGTTTATATTTATCCATTCTTGTCTTGTGCTTGTTTTTGTTATTTTTCTCATGGGTAAATTTGGTAGAAAAATAATTTTAGTAACTAACAACACGATCATTTTATTTCTTACTAATTTTTTCCATTGTCACTTCGTGCCTTTTTTTCAATTTGGTTTTATTTGTATGCTTTTGATGGATTCAATAATATCAATTTTTTTTATTTTTCTTATAGACACTGTTGTTTATGAAATCCTTCTTTAAATCACATTGTTATTTATCATCATTATCAAAATAATGTTTTAATGATAGCAAACATGTCCTCACGGTCATATGGCATACCTCTCCTTAAATCTTATCGTCACTCACTTTTAGTTGTCAATTTAATTTCGACCCGTGAACAAATTTAAAAATGAATCAATTCGACTCGGATTGAGTTTAATCACAACTCCACGTTTTTTTTCTATTTTTTATTTTTTATATTATTTGATATTTATTTAAAAAGAATTTTTTTTAAAATATTTTCCCACATTTAAAATATATTTTTTTTAAATATTTTAAATCAAATATAGACTTTAGCATTTCAAAAGTTTTGATAGATGGATACTTCGAAAATCCTGCAACTTATGGATGGCGTGGCTTATTATTGCACACCGCAGATAATAAGTACAAAGGTTGACATTATTGTTATTTAAAAATTTATTATTTTCACATATCGTTAATATTTTTTAAATTTTATCGATATGTAGTGAGAACAGTATTTAGTTTCTAAAGTGTCAATAATGTCACCATACGACAAAAGTTATTGTAGTCCACTCTGATAATGCATGGAATTCAAGCTTTCATATGTCATCTTTTATTATAATTTATACTTTTATTAAATAAATAATAATATTTTTAAGTTTAGATAATAATGAAATAATACTTTAATTTATATAATTATTAATTTTTCTTTTATTTATATGACTATTTGATTCAAAAATGGCACAAAGAATAAAGCCTTAAATGTCAACTAATATTTATTAATTTTAAAATAATATTTTTATGGACACTCGTCAACACATGTTTATGCTAAGTTCTTTGTTTTTAATATAGTATAGATAGATTTTATATTTTTTTACTTAGATAAATAATTACATTTATAATTAAGTAACATTTTCTTAAATCTACAATAATTTTATTTTACTTTTAATTATTTATTTGACTCGACATCTAGTTGAGAAATAACACAAAATGAAGTTTTATTATTTTTAGTACCAAACACATTATATTGTCTAAAAAGATCACAAAATTAGTTAACCTTGTTAAATATCATTAATATAGGTTAACACTTTTAAGGTCTTGAAAGTAGTTTACCATATTTCTGATACTCAAAATGTGTCCATGAAAATTGGATATCAATAGAATCTTAATATTAATAGTTCAAAGATAGAACAAACTAAATAATTGTTTGGTCACACGAAAAATGTTTTTTAATTTTGTTTATTTGAATGTTTAAAAGCAAATTGAAACTAATGTGTCAAATTCCATAATTGTAAACTAAAATTTTTTAGCAGAATATTAATAGATTATATCATAATTTGAATGCCTTGGAACAAATCAGTATAATTTCATAAGTCACAAATAACAAATTTGAAAGATAAAACATATGTCACAATTGCTTTGTCTACCACAATTATAATTAGTTTTAAGAACTACTATGTATTTACTTAACTGAGGGGTAGTTAGATAGTAATAAATAATAGTGTACCGACAAAAATAGAAAGTAGTTAGGCTTATATGTTGTATTACTTATATTCATATATATATATATATATATATATGTATAATGAAAGGGCGTCACCTACATCTAAACAAAAATCACACTGAATAAATATTTTAAATCAACAATTATCATTTTTTATATTAACCTATATTACAACTTTGATAGTTTCTAAAAAACAATTTATATGCTTGCATGCATTCCGAGTGTTTATGAAACTTGTGAAAGGCACTCAAATGGTTTGAAAACAAAGTTCGACAATTATAAAAGAATGTGGCATATATCAACACAACAACAAAAAATGTACTAAACACAAATAGTTTACTATTAAATTTCTATGAATAAATAATTTCGTTTACCACAAAAAAGTAAATCAATATAAATTAATGCAAGGATGCCACAATACATAATTTGTTACCTGCTAAAACATGCATGAAAAAAAGACTTTTATGATCATAAGCTAGTTAAATAATAATGGAAAATAGGATTGACTTCATATTCTTGTGGATCATCACAAAAAGACAGAAAAAAACACTAATAATTAATTATGAGAAGCATTAGTGCATTAGTGCATGAGACTAATTATGCATATATATATATATATATATATATATATGGTTTTTGTATATATATATATGAAACTTTTATCCTAGAAAAATGATATAAATATTAAAAAGATTAAATAAATTATAATAAATTATAACATGAGATAAAAAAGAATGATCTGCAACATGATCAACTATCAATAATTAAAAAAAAAGAGGATGCAAATTCCTTAAGCACATTGCTTTTTATGAAATACTTGATTGACTAAATATTAGGTAATGATGACTACATTATGAGACATCCTAAGCACCATTTGCTAAATTAATGCATAACATGCATTCATGTCCGAATGACACCACCAATGAGAATATATGATTGAATGTAGTGATCAAATCACCGAAAAAAAATTTACAGCATGAATCCGGGGGATTAACACCACCTATGTGCACGTGCAAAAAAAACTATGTATGACAGTCATCCCATTGCAAGTATTTATATGAACTTTGAAGTGCACCAATTTAGTTGATCAAGCTCGTAGCAGACAGTTGTAAAAATTTGTATATAGAAACCGTCGAATCAGTTATAACTACAACAATTTTAAGGATTTTTAAGTACTAATTAATTATCAAATCAGTTACTTATTGATTAATGATTTAATAATTTTTAATTACTAATAAATTATCCAATTAGTTACTGGATACATATGCATCTTTTATTTTGTTGAAATTAACTAATATTTACTTTTTAGGTTTTAAAATTTTAATAAATATTTTTTTCTACATCACTTGCCTAATGGACATATTTATATTGGTAACTAATAAATATTTTTAGGGGTCAATTTTTAAAACTTTTTTTTAACAGTTACCTAATTGGGATATATTTATATTTAGGCAGTTACTATAATTATTTAGTTGTTTAAACATTCAAATCCTTTAAAATATATGTCAAATGAAATAGTTGAAAGAGTCTAATAAAATTGGTTAAATATATTCTTAAATTACTATAATTTCTCATTCAGTTATCTAATGATGGTGAATAAAGTTAATTATATTATTTATCTAATGGGATATATTGAAATGAAATAAACTAATTGTTTAAGTGTTTAATATTAATTATTAAGAAATGAACATGTGATACTTCACAAATGTTTCTTTAAGTGTTTAAATTGACATTATGAGACGAATGGATATATATTTGTTTTGGCTCAATTATTTAGTTGATTACTAAATTGACTATTAGATGCTGGTTATTTTAACAATGGTTAGTTATTTGGACGGTTTATAAAAAAAAAGCATGGCAGCATATTTTAATAATGTTAGTTACCATTATATTTATAAAAATTGTAAGGACACATGGCAAGATATTGTAATGTCAAATGTCATCTTCTCATCAAAACCGCTCTCCTTTTAATATAGTATAGATTATGTATACTTTATATATTTTGTGCAATTAATATGTATTATGTCACCACTCCGATTTAAATAGTGGTTTAAATCAAAACTCGTGACTTATTACAGATGATCAAATATATTTTCTTATTTTTTTAAAAAAATTGTGCATAACTCCTCTAGATAATACAAGAAAGTGATAACACGTATAACCAAACCATGCAGTTTATATTGATCATTTAGAGTATATAACAACCTTAGGGTTTACACCACCACATAGTCATGAAATATTTACATTTTATAAGATACAAAATTACTTTTCATACATAGCACATAGTCATGGAATATGAGAATTACAAGTCTTCTATCTAGTGCACGTGGTGGGACATGTGACTTCTCAATACCTTAGCAGCAAAAGGAATCCACACCCTATTAAGGTTGTCTCTCGCAATCCAAAAAGTTCTACTGATCTGAAAAAGTGTACAACAACACTGTGAGCAAATAATAGCTCAGTAAGCTAATAACTCATAAGCTATGTGTTACCGTCTAATAAATTCGGGAAACATAAAAATATGTGCATTAATCATAATATCAAAGTCGATATCTTCATACATTTAATAAATACATATAACATTCCAATCAAAATCATTACACTAAATTTACATTTCACTTAAACATATCAAACATGTGTATGCAATGCAACACTCTTATATGTACGTACAGATCACCAACTGGCCAGTGGTCGATAGGTGGACTCTAGAGGTGACTTTCATCGTGATTAGCGATGTAGCACTTAGCTCCATTTTACCTCATCCCTTTCGAGGAATAAAACATATAATGATAGGTAGATTCTAGAGGTGGCCCCTACGGATTTTAGAGGTGGCCTCCATCGCGACTACTCACGATGCGGCACTTAGCTCCGCATGGCACTTAGCTCCAAATTATCTCATCCCATTATTGGAGAACAGAATGATAGATTAAAGGTGGCTTCCATTAGTAGGGACGGAACCAGAAAATATTTTAGGGGGGAGGGCAATATACACTAGGGGTGTTCGGGTCAGGATGCTTTTTCTATTAAAAGAATCATCCATTACTTTTTAGTCAGTTTTTAAATTACAAAACTAACCTAAAACCATTTAGAAAAAAGAAAAATCATTCCAGTTTTTTCGGGTGATTTTTCGGACATCTATAGTGAATTAATATTTTTGAAAAATATATAATAAATTATTATTAATATTAACATATTTAATTTTATAACTAAACATAGGATATAATATTAGAACTATTGAGCTAGAGTTTTATAATGTGATTTGAACATATTAAATTATATAAAAAACTATTATACCAATAATAAAAAATAATTACTTATAAATTAATTATATAAATATAAATATTAAATAAAAATGGACATGGACCCTACAAGTTTTTTCGAGTAGGGCCCTAGTTTAAGCGGGTTAGTTTTGCTCTATTAAAAAACTACAGTAAACGGTCTCCTAATTTTCAATTTTTTCGATTTTGTTTTTTGGGTTGAGTAAGTTTTTCGAATTGATCGAATTTTTCTTATGTTACTAACATGCACCATAAAAAAATATATTTTAAAATTTAAATGAATAAATTAAAAGTTAATTAATTTTAAATGAATAAATAAAAATATTACTAAAAATTACCTAAGAAAAGAAGGATAAAAGAAAGTATAATAAAAAATAGCAACAAAAGAAAAACTCTAAAAAATGAGTTTAAGTGTAAGTAAACAAATGTGAAACTAGAATCGATCACAAGACCTTCACAACCTTAAAGCATGAACTTACCAGCAGTGACCAACTTTAGTTTTTTGAAATTTTAAGGGGGGCCAAACTATATATTAGTTTAGTATTGTGCGGTATTATACGTAATACATATTAGTATAAACCCAAAAACTATAACGTAGTTCCGTCCCTTCCCATCGTGATCAGTGATGTCGCATTTAGCTACAACCATCGTTAATCCATAAAAGTTTAATATTTTATACCATTACGATTTGTTCTCATGAAAATTAACATTCAGACTAACTTTTATGTTGTTTCTATATTCTGACAGACTGAGTAATCTTATCTTTATGATTTATATAAAATAATACACATTTCCTATTTTGGTACTTTTAATTTTCTCAAATAGTAGACATCTTAGGGTGCAACTTATAAAATTACTTGAATTTATATCTATTTGTACTGAGCACAATAAATTTAACCAATATTAACATAATCTGCCCTAAGCTCCATCTGACAGATTGAGTAAGGCTCGGTAAAATATTTATAACTTTCGCTAAACATATCATTTTCTAGTGATTCCAATTTTCAAAGAGACCTAACATCAATATATATATATATAACATCCTAAATTATCAAATAATTTCACGACATATTAGATTTAATACATAATTTAAAAATTCGGATAGAAATCAAGAGCGATAGTACCTTACAGATAAGAGCATAACTTTCTCTACAGAAATCATATTAACTTGATTCCAAATCTCAATGAAAGTAGACTCATAGAGGATCAATTATAATAAAGTTCATAATTTTTGGAACCCCCGAAGGTATGGAATTATGTAGCTAAAGATTTGGGAACCAATTGAACATGGCTAGGGTTAATTTTGCTCCTGAAGAACATGAGTTTTGTCCGCTAAAATTCGAGAGTGAATAAGATGGAAGAGATTCAGAGAAACCCTAATTAGAAAGTTATGTAACTAAAATCAAAATAAAGTGAAGTATCAACTCATCACATGCCAAAACTATAATTTCTCCTTCTCTTTCTCTAATTTCCTTCAACATATAGTATGATTTCTTCTACCTTTGCTATTCGGCCAAGGGTGGTGAAAAGGATAGAGAAAGGTAGCAAATTGTAAAAGGATAAGTATTAGAAGGGAGGGAGATACCGACTTCATATGGTGCATGTGATTCTTCCCAAAATGCCCTTAAGTAAATGGCTTTTGCATTTCTCTATTTATTTATTTATTTATTCATTTACTTAAGGCATTACATGTAAATAAGAAACTACCCTCCATTTGAATTCAAATAAAATATTTAGAAAAATAAATAACCAAGGAATCAAAATCTAAATTTTTGTCCGAAGAATAAAAATCACGATTTCACAGATTTTTTGATTTTGTATCTACATTTTACCTAACTCATATACCTCCTAAAAAATGTTAAAAATCACTTTTAGAATTATTTCTTACATAGGAACAATTACAGGGACATTAATTTTTCAAATTTTTACCTTTCCGAAAATGCATTCGTGCTCCAATAGTTGACATTGAAATTTAAGTCTTAACATCACATTCATAGAGCTTGTCAATAAGATAATATAGCATCACATTCATATATTTAATCATGCATGATTAACTTAGGGATATTACATATTATGTATAATTAATATTGAGAAAAATGTGATCGTTTGAAGTATCTCCATTTATGTACTCGTCAATAAGAACATGCAAGGTCACCTTTTTTATTGCAAGAATTTTTTATTTTGCAACTCTGATCTATGACTTTATTTATGGGATGATAACAATTGGGATAGAAGTTTGTCTACATGATAACTTTGAGCAAAACAAGTAAATTTGGAAACAAAAATAGAAGCAAAAACTAACATTTAGATTGTTGATCCAAAGAATTATTTCATCAATAATAATAATTCCTAAAATTTCATCTTTTGTTCCTTTGGATATAAATTATCAAACTTTCAGAGAATATTACTAAAAATAATAAATTTCTAATCATGCAAAAAAGGAAAAAAATTTGTTTTGTATATTTTAGGCTTCCAAAATTGTCGTCTTAATTTCTAGATATTTCAAGTAATCATCCACCGCCCGTGAAATTATAACAAGCCTATCATACGTAAGTTTGGAAATCCAAAAAATATTTAAACAAAAAAAGCCATAATCTTATTCTTATTTAGAAGTCCGTTGCATTGCTTTTTTTATTTATTCATTTACTAAGTAGCAAGTATGGGTTTAAGTTAGGGGAGAGCAAAATCAGGTTATGGGCTGGGTCCGTCTTGACCGGTCCCGACCCGATTTCTGTCGGATCCAAAAAATTTAAACCCGGGGTCGGTCCAAGAAAATAAAAAATAGGACCGGGTCAAAAGAAAGAAAATAAATATAGAAAACTTGTGATAATTAACAAAATTAAATCATAATTTAACCAAATAATATCAAATTATCAAAACATTATGTTAACATATAATAAGATAATAATTTTTTTAACACTTCAAAATGAACAAATTACATTTCCTACTTAGGCAATATTGGACACAATTAACCATTCACTAGAGAATAATGAATCTGATTATTATAGAATAACAATGCAGATATATGTTTGTTTTTAAATTTTTGATAAAAATTATTTGGAAAATAATGTTATCATAAAATAACAAAAAGGGACATAAGAGTATTCTTATATGTCATATAATTCGTTTATGATGTTCCATTTTGAACACTAATATTTTTAATATATTAATATAGGAGTATGAATTAATTTAAAATAAAATATATGTTGTATGTAAAATTAAATATGTCAAATATTAAAATAAAAATATATTATATAAATATTAAATAAATTCTTTTTTTAAAATAATAAAAATAAAATATGGAACATTATACTCCATACTTTATAAACTACTTTCACTATGTAGAGTTTTTATAATCAAAACTTCTAAATTTTACTTTAAAGAAATATTTATCAAATACTTGCACTAACCTTATCTAAGTTAAAATTCTGTCCGATATTTAAAATTAGCGGTGAATATGGCTCTGCGAGAAATTTTGATTTTAGAAAATCACCCTATATTATTTTATTAGATTTTTAATATTAAAAAACCTTATCATTTTTTTTTCAAATGATTTCTTCGAAGCCCTAAATTTTTGTCATAAAATTGAAAAAATGCCGTCAACTAATTTATATGAAACTAATGATCTTTTTTATGAATATTCGTTTGGTCGTAAATTATAAATACAAAACTAATACATACTTTAACCAAAAAACATACTTTCATATCGGAAAAATAATGTGTGTAATAAGTTGAATGATAAACTCAGCATACCTCTTAGTGCGTACATATAGTGATAAGGTTGAATGATAATTCCTTTTTCAATTACAAAAATGCCAAGTTATTTATTCCTCCATATTCCTCGTGTTGGACCCAAGGATTTGTTTACAGCTTTTCACATGTTTTAGGAATAAGGCTTTTAAGTCCATCCACCTGCAAGAAAGTGCTGCCAAATCAAGAACTATAAATGCACTTAGTTGGCTATGATAAATTGAGATACACATAATTAATTGATTTTATTATACATATAATAATGATTACATGCGTGTGTGTGTATATATAGATGATACAAGATGAAGCTTTGGCATAAGACTTGTACTTAGAACATTAGAAATTAGAATTATAAAATGGCGACCATTAGAAGCACCACTAAACTCTCCACCACCTTCTCCATCGTCGTCCTCTTACCTTCGCTCTTGATTAGTCATGGCGAAGCTTTTTCATTGAACCCTAAGAGGAACGTCACGGTCTATAATGATTTGGGCGAGGGAATCATCGCGACCGCCCATTGTCAATCCAAAGATAATGATCTCGGCGTGAGAACCTTGAACTTTCATGACTCCTTCAACTGGCAGTTCAGGTCGAGGTTCTTTTGGGGCTTCACGTTGTTCTGGTGCAGGGTGAACTGGAACAATGTGACGGGAGCCTTCAATGCATACTACTCCAAGCATGATGATAATATGTGCACCAACATGTGTGGGATTAGCTTGCGGCAAGATGCCATCTACTTCTTCGACCAAAACACGGGCCAATGGATATACAGAGCCTCGTGGGGCAATTAGATTTCCTGTTTTTTGGATTATTAGGATTCCAATTACGTGTAAGATGTGCCTCCAATAATAATGAGAGATGAACGAAGAAACTATTTCTGATTGGTTTATATTTATCCATTCTTGTCTTGTGCTTGTTTTTGTTATTTTTCTCATGGGTAAATTTGGTAGAAAAATAATTTAACTAACTAACAACACGCTCATTTTATTTCTTACTAATTTTTTTATTATTACTTTATGCTTTTTTTTCACTTTGGTTTTATTTTTATGATTTTGAGGTATTCCATAATATCGAATTTTTTATGTTTCTTGTGGACACTCTCGTGTATGAAATCCTTCTTTAGATCACATTGTTACTTATCATCATTATCATAATAATATTTTAATGATAGCAAACATATCCTAATAGTTGTATGTCATACATCTCCTTAAATCTTATTATCACTCACTTTTAGTTGTCACTTTAAATTCGATCGGTGAACAAAATCCAGCGGAGGAGCAAATTAACCAAACATGAATTAGTTCAACTCGGATTGGGTTGGATCACAACTCCACATTTTTTCAATCTCTTAAAATTTTTATATTATTTGATATTTATTTTAAAAGAATTCTTTAAAAAATATTTTTCCACAATTAAAATATTTTATTTTAATATAGAACAAATATAGACTTAGAATTTCAAAAGATAGAATGAAAGACAAGATGATTATATCAAGAAGATGGATACTTCGAAAATCCTGCAACTTATAGATGACGTGGCTTATTGCAGGCCGCAGATAATAAGTACAAACGTTGACATTCTTGTTATTTAAAAAATTATTATTTTCACATATCGTTAATATTTTTTAAATTTTATCTATATGTAGTGAGAACAGTATTTAGTTTCTAAAGTGTCAATAATGTCACCATACGACAAAAATTATTGTAGTCCACTCTGATATTGCATGGAATTCAAGCTTTCATTTGTATTATGTATACTTTATATATTTTGTGCAATTAATATATATTATGTATAATTATATTGAGAAAAATGTGATCGTTTGAAGTATCTCCATTTATGTATTCGTCAATAAGAACATGCAAGGTCATTTTTTTGTTGTAAGATCTTTTTTTTTTTTTGTAACTCTGATCTATTACTTTATTTATGGGATGATAACAATTGGAATAGAAGTTTGTCGACATGATAACTTTGAGCAAAACAGGTAAATTTGGAAACAAAATAGAAGAACAAGCTAACATTTAGATTGTTGATCCAAAGAATTGTTTCATAAATAATAATAATAATAATAATAATAATAATAATAATAATAATAATAATAATAATAATAATAATAATAATAATAATAATAATAATAATAAGTTTGGTGATGGATTCGTCTTGATCCGGTCCCAACCCAATTTCTGTCGGGTCCCAAAAATTTGGACCTGGGTCGGTTCGAGAAAATAAAAAATGGGACCGAGTACAAAATAAAATATAGAAAACTTGTGATAATTAGCAAAATTAAATCATAATTTAACCAAATAATATCAACTTATCAAAATATTGTGTTAACATATAATAAGATAATAATTTTTTTTAACACTTCAAAATGAACAATTCATGATCAACTTATCAAATAATTTGAACTACATCAATATTGTTAATATTTTTTATTTCCTTTGACTCGAACCCGGCCCAATTTATATTTGGACCAAAAATATTTTTTGAAAAATCAGATCTGTGCGGTCTGGATTGACCGGATCGATCCAGACTTTGCTCAACCCTAGCCTAAGTGAACTAGTCCCAACCAAAATTGGTCTAAGTGAACCAGTCAAGGCAAAAAAAAAAACAATTAACAAATCAAAATTTATTTTGACCCATGGAATACTCTTGGGGTCAATTTTATAATGAATGGCTTGTTTTCATTTTTTTTATATTGACAGTAACAGATGAAACTTCCAATAATTTTTTATATTTACAATGATTCGAGACAATTACTTTTGGTAATATCATATATAAACTATGACAAATTAAGAATAATCATTCACTGAGATGATGACGTCCCATTTTGACAGTCAATTCCATGACTTCATAGCTTTTACATGTTGGAGAGGTGCCACCCCGAATGTTTGATTCTCGAGAATATAATTAAGGTTTTTTTTCCTCTAACCTCCCCTGAACTATAAATATTTTTGCGTCTACCAACGACATTCAAATATTCCGCGGACCTCCTTGAACTAGGCCGATTTTTCCACTTAGATCCATTCGTCAATGTCTGTTAACTTTTCTATTATTTTTTATTTTTTTAATTATGACATGACCAAAATACCCTCACAAAGTTTGGATGTGTTAAAAATACATAATAGAAAATTTAAAAATACCCCTGCACTCCGCAGTCTCCATGTTGCAGCTCAACCTCATCGGCGCACACAAAGGGGGCAACGCCCCCCTCAACCTCATCAGCGCACATGAGAGGGATATCACTCCTCTTTGCGACCTTGTCGGCACTCTTCTCATCGTCCGCGTGCAGTGCAGGCATCATGTGCATCCTTTGTTTCCTATTCTCCACATCCACGACGAATCCCGGAGGCAACTAGGTGCAGCTGACCATGGAGGCCTGCGGCTTCATGGAGGCATCCATGGCATTCGACGTCCTGTATGTGTACTGCATGGAGCTGTTCCCGATGAACGTTAGGAGATTCACGGTCTCCATGCTGCAGCAAGCACCAGCGAGGTCTAGTCCCCCCCCCCCCCCCGACCTTGCCGGTGCGCATGAGGGGGGCGTTTCCCCCTTTGCGACCTCACCTATGTGCACGAGGTGTGTCATACACCTTGTGACATTGCCGGCGAAGTCGAGGGGGGCGTCACCCCCCTTGCGAGCTCATCGGCGCGCACGAGGGGGTGTCGTACCCCTTGCGACATTGGTGCCGAGGTCAAGGGGGGCGTCGCCCCCCTTGCGACCTCACCGGTGCTCTTCTCATCATCCACATGCGGTGCAGGCCTCGTGTGCATCCTTTGCATCATGTTCTCCACAGCCATGACGAACCCCAGAGGCAATTGGGCACAGCTGACCGTGGAGGCCTACGGATTCATAGCGTTCAATGTCCTATATGTGTACTGTGTGGAGTTGTTCCCGACGAACGTTAGGAGCCCAAGGGGAGCATCGCCCCCCTTGCGACCTCACCAATGAGGTCGAGGGGCAATGCGCCCCTCCCCCACATCTCGCTGGTGAGATGGTGGGGGTCGGTGGGCGTTGTCCCCCGCAACCTCACAGGCGAGATGGTTGGGGGAGAGCCGCCGGCAATGTCCTAGTGTGCCGGCGAGCTGGGGGAATATTTTTTTTATTTTAAGCTCACTTATCTAAATGTCATGAGAGCATTTGTCATTTTATAATTCAAAAAAATAAAAAAATAATGATAAAGTTAAACAGACATTGCGAATGGACCTAAGTGAAAAAGACGGCATAGTTCAGGGGAGGTTCACGAAATATTTTAAAGTCGTTGGGAGATGCGAAAAAAGTTCATAATTCAGAGGCGCGCGAGGAAAAAAAAATCCTATAATTAAATGTGATGAAAATAGAAATAAGTTAGTCAAAGTTCATTTTGGATGAATCACGTACAAATACGCAAAACCACTATTTATTCTCATCCAAAGAGTATCTCTATTCTAATGCCTTTTCATATTTTTCATTTTTGATATTTAACTATATTGTATTATATTATAATTATTATTATAATAATAAATTTGAACTATTTATAATAAAATATTATAATATTATATTCTTAAAAATAAAATTTATTATTCTTTAAAAAATATTCTCTAATCAAATGGTCGAAATTATGGAATTTTCATAAATCACCTAATTTATTTTTTTATGCACGTGAACATGGTAGAAAGTAAAAACTTGGTAATTTGTTCTTACCATCCTAAATTTAACATACCTCGTCCCATCGATTTCTAATGACTTTTTTTTCGATTTATTCCACTATTCGACATATTTTAGCTAGTCAAACTCAAAAAATAAATTTGATAAATATGTCAAACTCAAAAAAGTTTGGTCAGATCAATCATTGGATCGGAGCGAGGTCAAGTTGAGTTTAATCTCTTTAATACTTAAATCAATTTTAAAATGAACATAAGTTTTAAAATAACATAAAAGATAATAATCAAAACAGATAAGATTAAATATAATAATAACTAAAATAATTTACTTATTCTTAATATTTTAGGCCAAATGGGTTATAATTCCAGTCCAAAATTTTCGTCTCGATCGGATCAGATTTGATCCCAACCTTTTTGAATTATGTCAAGTTGATTGGGTGGGGTGGTATGTTTGGAAGCACCCTAATAATTTCTTTCAAGATATTTGAGCTATATAACAAACATTACAAAGCAATATTTGTAGGTTAGGAAATAAATGCACAAAATGGCCACATAATCTTATAATTATTTAGAATTTGATATTTCATTTTGAAATTGTTTTGTTAATTATCTTTTTTGCTTTGTAACTAACAAATATTGCAACACAAGCTTTATGTCCTTATTGATTAGATTTTGATGATAGTGAATTCGAGTATTTAGAACTATCAATTTGACATGTAAAAAAAATCTAATTTGGAATAAATAATTTTATGCACTTAAAATTTGATTAATATTTGTGTATGTTCTCATTAAATTTGGACTGAGAGATGAATATGAATATTTTAAATAATTCTTTAGTTTTTTTTAAAGAATCAAGAATCATTTCATTTGGAAAGTCACAAAAAAATTATGTTAAAAAAATGGTGGTCCAATAAATTTTAATTTGTAGATTGTGATTAGATATCGAATATGAAAGTTATAAATAATTTTATTTATTGTTCAAAAAATAAAAAAGTTATGTTTTAGAATATCTATGCAAAAAGTTATATCTAAAATAGTGTACATTTTTATGACAAAAGTTTGAATGCCCATGAAAAAAGTTCGAATCTCCGAACCTCAAGCTTTGAATCTAGAGCTTGGATGTCCAAAAGTGCACAATAACGAGATTTTTGTTAAAAAAAAGTGAAGTCCATGTAAAAAAAAAAAGTGAAGTCCAGGTATGAGATGGGATCCAATTCTATCTTGTAGCATCATAGTTATTTTTGGAATCTAGAAGCAATCAAAGTCCTTAAAGATCTCGTCTATCATTCAGAGATGTCCGGCCTAAACTTCTTAATGTTTAAACCTTCTATGATAGGCACAACTGTCCAAAATTTATAAGATGAACGTTCACACATTTTTAAAAGGTACAAAATGATTATTTTTCAAAGACAATAGCTATGAAAAAATTGAAAGTTATAAAGATGTCCAAATTTCACTAAATGCCTTCAACATTGTCCTCCAACTTTATTTTATAACAAGACTACCCTCCAACTATTAAGTTATTTCATCAAGTACCCTTTTCACCGGATGAGGCAGTTCATCGGTCATTTGCTTACGTGGAAACTATTAAAAATAAAATAAATATAAGATATTAAAATCATAATATAATAATTTAAAATTAAAAAATAGAGAAGGGAGTGTTGCACCCTCCTCTCACCGATCACCAACGACCTCGCTAGCAAGGGAGGCACCAGACCATGGGGGTGCTCGGCGAAGGGCTGGGGTCTATCAGGCCGACGGATGGGGTCGCGAGCAGGGAGTGATCATGAAGGTTGCTCGCCGACAGAGGTGGTGGAGGGGTGCGGTCACGAAGGCTTGTCATCGATAGGCCCGGGGGTCGCAAGCGGGTGGTTGTTGCAGGCCGATGCATGGTTGGGTCGCGAGCGGGCAGCTGCTGCAGGCCGGCGGTTGGGGTCAGGAGTGGGTGGCTGCAAGCCGGCCATTGGGGTCGTGTGCAGGGGTTCTCACCGAAGGAGTTAGGGGGGGTGTGGATGTGGGGCATGGCTGGCCGGCGAAGTGCTCGCTGAAGCAGCTAGGGCCGGGCGAGTGGCGATGCGGGTAGGGATACTCGACGAGGAGGTGCTTTCCAAACGGCTGAAGGAGCTGGTGGATGTCGCGAAGGCTACCCGAGGAGAGAGGGGAGGCTGCTCGGTGAGTTTCGACATTAAGGGGGTGATGGATAGCTGCTCACCAGCCATAGGGAAAGGGGGCACCGTCGGTGCCTTCCTTGCCGGCGAGGTCGCTGGTGGCCGGAAGAAGGGCCATAGGTTAGGAACTTTTAGTGACCTTTTTTATTTTTAATTATTACATTATTATTTTAACTTTATTTTATTGTTTTGTGTTTATTTAATTTTTGAATGATTGTCACGTAAGCAAAATAACCAGTAAACTGCTTACACCCAGTGAAAAGAGTAATTGGTGAAACTAGTTAATAATTGAAGGAAAGTTTAATGATAGAGTTGGAAAAACGTGTAAAGTTAGAGGATATTTAGTGAAATTTATAAATATACACCGAAGATGTCAATAATTATGAGAAGAAGAAAGGCAAACACTCATTTGCATACAAGAAGTCACATTTGTAAATAGAGAATGGGAGAATGCTATAGCATTATGGCAATAGGTGATCGAACTATTGAGTGATAAAAGATTGATCCTTATCTTTTTATTGGAGAAAAGACTCAAATTGAAACTTTCAAGGAGGAGAGATTGTCTTATGTCTCAAATTAAAGAAAAAAATAGTGTAAATAATTTCTTACCTATAAAGGGTGTCAATGGAATATCTCATGATCTCAAGTTTAAGAAGTTCAAGTAAGAATATATGTCAAGTTGTGGTTGAACTTTGTCTAACAAACTTGTTCTTATGCTTGTAACCTTTCATCCATTTCTCATTCTAGTGTGATTGTGATTCAAGTGTTATTGATTTTTACTTTAAATTTGAGAATCGATTTTGTGTTTTCGCGATTAATAGAATAAAGGGTTAATTCCTTAACCCTTCTTTGAACCATAGCAATTTTTCACGACTGTCCTTAACATATGAACTTATCGTAGCGCCTTCCTAAACTATGCTGCTATTTTTTACTTTAGTCCATATGTCATGTTCTAATAACTTTTTCATTAACTTTGATTTTTTTATTTATTAAATCACTAAATTGTTATCTTATGACTTGAAATAAATATCCACTAAAGAGGCAATCTCAAGGGCAATTTAGCTATTTAATAAATAAAAAATAATAAATAATGAAAAAATTAATAGAATATGATGGAGGTATTAAAGTGAAAGTCGTGACAAGTTTAGGGGACGCTACATGGTAAATTCATAAATTAGGGACAAACGCGAAAATCGCTATATATAGTTTAGGGGAGATATAATGAATTGACCGTATGATAAATTAGTTTAAATCGACTGATCACTAATACACGTTACAAGTAATAGAGCCAGCCAAGAAAGTCGGGGGGGGGGGGGGGGGGGGGGGTGGCGGCAATGATATACGTTTGTTAAGAATGATATTATAAATGATAAAAAAATATTGATAAATATTTGTTTCAATTTTTTTTTGAGATGCAACATAACTTGGTGAAAATTGTAACGCCCCCAAATCGCATTCCGTCACGTGGTAGAATACGCTTTGAAGACGCTACGGTTCATCCTGACGTGTACATCATATTGACCAAAAAGAAAACTTTGATTGGTCAACTCAACATTGATAAAAGCGGAAGACTAATTATCATTAAATAATAAAAGAGTGTGGCATCATAATATGCAGAAGACTGATAAAGAACTTCTGTGAGTCCAAAAAAAAGCTAGTACATCAAACTAACAGACTCAAGATACCCATGTATAGCCACCTACGAGTTCGATCTGTCACCGTTGGCCACCTTCATCATTAAGATCTGGTCCTACATTTAAGAACATGAAGGGGAGAAACCTCCTTATGAGTTTTGCAACTCAATATGGAAGTAAGGTAAAAACAATCATAACATCATGATACTAGACATGAATCGTAAGAATAAGATCATCATATAGATAGGAAATAGACATCATCATCATATAGAAAGAAAATGGGCATCATCATGATTTGAATAAAAAGATTCTTGTAATGTATCACATGAATAGGAGATCACTGAGATCATAAGAAATTCATAGATCATGATAAATCATCGTAAAGGAAGCAAAAGCCGATCATTATGATTACGAGGTCCTCATCATATAAAGAATTGTGAAAAATTATCGTATGAATATATATAATCATGAAATGAATAATCTTTATGGGAGCATATTAATAACTGATCAAGAGATCATGAAAAGATCATCGTAAGAATGGCAAAAACCAACAATCATCATAAGGAGATTTCATTGTTAATATGCTATATCTTTTTCATTATCTTATTATTCATCTTTGGCTTATAATGAAGTTTATTTCAACAATTTTCTTTTAATCCCGAGGGAATCTCGGGCGTTACAGAATGGTATTATAGTGAATATGCAAGATGATGCTCTTATTCAAACCATCTCATCGGAACAATATAACACTATTACAAAGATAATGGAATTAAAAAAGAAAGGAAGAAATTAAGCTTCCTTTTAAAGAACTCTTACTGAGAATAAGGACAATTGATCAAAGGATGATCCACAAGAAATGAAATTAACGATGAGAGATATCAAAGAGATAGTGAATGTGTTTGTATTATAAATATGTAGATATATCCTTGGATTCAATTATTATTTGCATTAATGAGAAAGAATAAAACATAAAAATTCACATTAATTAATTGCGTGCAATTAATTAGTAGTACTTATTATAGTAAATCAATTACGATAAGCGTACATTAATTCACTGATTCAACGTCAATAATAAATAGCACATTATTGATTATTAGAGAGCTGTAAATGAGTACAGGTCCAATGCCTGGACTCAGGTTGCATGCATGACCCTGTGTATATATATATATCTATCTATATGTATATATATTTATCTATATATATATGATACTATATGAGATATTTTAACACAAGTTTCTAGAGAAAATATTTAGAATGATAAACAAAAAAATGACTTGCAGCAGCAGGAGCAGCAGCATGTCCACCACCTTCACCATCATACTCCTCCTGATCTCTCCCTTCTTCATCATCCATGGCGAAGCAGGTCACTGGTACCCAGAGAGGCACGTCACAGTGTTCAATGATCTCGCCGAGGGAGTGCCCCTGACCATCCATTGTCGATCCAAAGACGACGATATTGGCGAGAAGATCCTCAACTTCCGGGAGTCCTTCTCCTGGAAGTTCCAGTCGAGGTTCTTCTGGGGCTTCACGTTGTACTGGTGCTTCGCGTACTGGCAGGACGTCCCCGGAGGCCCCTACACAAAAGGATCCTTCAACGCCTACTACTCCAAGCACGACGACGACAAGTGCGAAGACCGGTGCGGGATCAGCGCGCGGAAAGATGCCATCTACTTCTTCAACCAATGGGAAGATAAATGGGTGTACAGAGGTCCTTGGGATCAGTCGTGAGATTAATGTGGTTTCTTTCTTCTTTCCATAGTTAGGGTTCCAATACGTGCAGTGCAAGACATGACCTCCGAATAACAAATGATCATATGTTTCTTTCTTCGTGTGTGTGTGTGGAAATTATCATTATTTTTATCATCCATGTTAATTTTCGAGCGATCATCTATAGCTGGAACATATTCATGTAAGAGATGGAACATGATTTAGGACGATTTTTAATGGAGAAAAATTGATCCGCTTAAATTAAGTCCCAAAGAAAAAAATCTCAGGGACTCTAATTAATTAATTTATAAGTAATTATATCTTTATTATTGGTATAATAGTTTTTTATATAGTTTAATATCTTCCTATCACCTTATGAGACTCTAATTTAATAATTCTAATATTATATCCTATATTTAGTTATAAAATTAAATATATTAATATTAATTTATTATATATTTTTTAAAATGTAATTTTCCTAAAATAGGGGTCCAAAAGAAATCATTCAAAAAATTTGACCCGTTAAAGAGTGATTTGTTTTCTTTTTTACAAATGATTTTAAGATTTATAATTTAGAAAACCAATCTGAAAAATTAATAAATAATTTTTTTATCAAAAAATCGATCCAAGGTGAACCACTTTCACTCTTGATTTGTGTTTGCTTTTTGCAACCACGTGTATATATATATATATATATATATATATATATATATATATATATATATATATATATCTTTTATTTCTTAATAAATTTGGTGCCCCATTCCTTAATATCACATTTGTTATTTGGTTTGGTTATTCAATTTCTTTTGCGTGTAGCAAACATTGTTAAGTATAATTTGATCTTAAACTCTTCTGAAAATTCGGTCTACAAACTAACCATTTGGTGCGAAATTAATCAGCAATTTGATTAGATTTTGATTATTCTTTCATATATTTTAATGAACTCTTTAAATTAAATAATTTTAGGCCAGTTTTCGTGACACTAAAACCGGCCTAAAATTATTCATGGTGACAATAATTTTCTTGTGTCATTTTTATAATTTGATATAAAGAAAATAAAATTTAATATAAATAGATGTAACATGGTATTAAAATATAAAAGTAAACATGACACTTTGAATACAGAAAATAGGGCTTCATAATGTGAAAAGATAGAGCCTTAAACTATTAAATTAATAATATAAAATAATTAGCTTAGTTATATTTTGTTTAAATACGTCTATGTAAAAGTATAATCAGGCTCCTAAATTGAAACTTATTCTTACCATTTTTTTCTCCAGACTGGATAAGTTTGTCAAATCGATTAAGTTTTTTTCTTAGGCCATTAATTTTATTAACCCATTAACGACTCTTTTAATTATCCTCAAGGATTGAATTTGACTAGAGCCAATTAATTTCTCAGTCACATCTTGGTGTCACATGAAGAAAAAAAAGGAGCTAGGAAGAGAAAGAGAGGTTTTTATGATCCTATTTATATGAAGTGAGATTCATAGAAAATAAATTCTAGTAGAACTAGAACTCCAAAACTAAATTTAATTCATCTTTTTTTTAATACTTTTCATTTACTTCTTTTTTTCATTTCTTACACCATTTTTATTTACTTTGAAGCGTTAATTATATTTTGTAATTCTTAAAATTTCATATTTATTTAATATAATATAATTTTTTTTATTTTTTATTTTCTTAAAAATAGAAGATGATTACACTTCTTCAGGTTTTGATACTATCTATAAGTCTTGAAGAATTTATATAACACTCTCTTTATAGGTTACAGAAATTTCACTTTGAACAAAACTCCATAATTTAAAAAATTAGGACAGATATAACTATATATGAAATTAAATCAATTACGAATTACAAATAGAATAAACCTAAAAACTTTATTACACAGACTCCGGTGGTGAGAAAAAAAAATTTAATTGTAAAGTATATTGACTATAATTGAGGAACATATAAGTTTTTAATTAAATAGAATTCAAGGCATTATCAAACAAAGATAATTCTTGGATAATATATGATATGAAAAAGAAACATAAATGTTTTATGAATTATATTTATATTTTATAAAACTCTATATACAAACCAGAAAAATGTTATAAACTACATAAACTATTTTATATGAAATTAATGATTTTTTTTTCGTGAACGAATTTTTTGTTGGTAATATTTCTTTAGTGGAAAACGTAATTTGTATGTAATAAGGTTTAATGATAAACTCAGCATACCTCTTAGTCTATACATATGATAATAAGGTTGAATGATAATTTCTTTTTCAATTACAAAAGATGCCAAGTTACTTATTCGTCCATTTTAAAAAGAATAGCTAAACGACGTTGTTGGACCAAGTATTTGTTTACAACTGTTCATTTTAAAAATACATGTTGGACCTGATCTAAAATACATGTTGGACCAAGTATTTGTTTACAACTGTTCGGCTATTTTAGGAATAAGGCTTTAATTCCAGTCTTAGTTTTTCCATATGCAAGAAAGAGCTCTCAAATCATGAACTATAAACACGCATAGTTGACTAGATAAATTAAGATACACATAATTAATTGATGTTATTATGTAACAACCGATGCAAAAAAAAGAAGATGGGACACTATAAGAAAATTGAAATTTTCCGACGGGCAGTTTCCGATGGATAGAAATTCGCAGCAATTTGCGATGGATAGCGATCTGTCGGAATTTTCGACGGCCACAACCATCAAAAATAAAAATAATAAATTATGTAATTTATTATATTATTATTATTTTATTTTTTGACAATTAAAAACGTTGAAATTTCTGATCGATATCTATCCGTCGCAATTTTCGACGGTCCAAACCATCGGTAAATGTAAAATAATATAATATAAGGAGTATTTTATTAATATAATTAGCGACAGTTTAAACCGTCATAATTTCTGATGGTTCCGACCATCGATAAATGAAAAGTAATATAATATAAGGAGTATTTTATTAATATAATTAGCGACAGTCCGAACCGTCGTAATTTTCTACGATTCCGACCGTCGGTAATAATTAGTGACAGTTCAAACGGTCAGTAAAATAAAAAATAAATATTATATATAACTAAGTATAATATTTTATTTTTATAATTAAATAATTTTTTACGGTCATAGATGGTGGTAACTTTAAAAATAATATATATGATAAGTTTCCGACGGTCATAGCCATCGGTTATTAAAATTTCACTATCCCGCTCCTTTTTTCCCGCTTTCTCATCTTTCCACACACACACATATATATGGGTTTAATGAGCGTGTGAAGCGGTTTTAGACATACTTATGTTTATTTTTTTCGATATTTTTCTTCATTGATAGCTTAAGGGGTCACTGAAGATAACAAATATATGATTCAAATCATTAACAATATTTTTTCATCATTTTTTAATTTTGACGAACTTCTGCACTTTATTATCCGTCACAATGGATATAAGCATTTATATAACTTCTACTCTTAAAAAACTATTATTTGTTATCATGAATGATTATTTAAGCTATTAGTAAAGAAAGATATCAAAAAAAGTGAAAAAATATGTCTAAGGCCGCTTCACATGCGCTTCACACGAAAAGTGCTTCACACGCTCATTTTTCCATATATATATATATATATATATATATATATATATATATATATAATCTTTCCCCTATCCCACTCTCTATTTTTTTCCCTCTCCTCTCTCTCCCCCTCTCCCTCTCCTTGCCAGCGAGCCGCTCCTGACCGGACGACAAGTCTCTCCCGCGAGGTACTCAAACTTAGACTCTTGACTATATTTCAAAGTAATGTGTTAGTGTTGCCACGACTAGGAAAGCAGCTGACTTAGAACTAAGAAATATGAGGACAAGAGGAAGATTCACTGGTGTTGCATGGTATTTGTGATGCAATTGGCCAAATACGTAAGCATACAAATACGAATCAATCGAAATCATGCATGATAAGACGTGTGTCGTTTGGAGTGTGCAAGCAAGGTGTTTCTAAGGCAAAGCGAGTAACATAGATGCTTGAGCGACTATGTATTATTGATAAATCATAGTATTAGCTCACATGGTAGTTGAGCAGCTATATAATGTTGAGAAGATATAGCATGCGCTCACACGTTGATTGAGAAGTTATGTGGTCATAATTTTAGCTCTCAAATTGATCGAGCAATTATGTATTCCTAACAGGTCATAGTATAGACTCCCAAGTGGTCGAGTGACTATGTATTCTTAACATATCATAGTATAGACTCTCAACTGGTCGAGTGACTATGTATCTCTAACAGGTCATAGTTCTTCGTAAGTTGTGGATGTACTCGTGGATCGCACGATCCATTTACCATAATGGACACTTACTGGAATCTTCTATGGGTAATGCCCCATTATGTGCGAGTGGGAGAATGTTGGACATACGCCCATAATTGAGCTTTTGTGCGTATAGCAGTTATAGGAAACTGCATATAACTGTAGTTATGGAACTGCACTCCTACATGCACTATAAATAGGAGATCAGACTTCTTCTTGAGTGTGCTGACTTCCGACATTTACGCCGCAAGGTTGTCGTGATTTCAACGTGTTCGAAGTTCTTGGATTGTGAAACATATGGCTTCTTTCCGTACGTGATCTAAGTCTCGACAACGAGTTTGAAACAACATAGAAAAGCTTCCAACGATCCGTTCTTCCGCTGCGAGGTATTCCGATAATACCCCTGTTTATTCATTACCAATTCCTTCATAGTTGGATTGTTGTAATTCTTTTATTGTTCAACACCATTGAACATTTCAAAGATCATAAACTGACACTTGGATGTCAAATGTACTCATGGTAATGGAGAATTATATTTTATTGTATTGGATGAGCATGTGCTATAGTTGAGGAAGTAGTGAAACTATATTTTTTTGGCATTACTTTTGTTATACAAGAATTTCTGGCTACATAATGGAAAAGGTTCTGTTAAAAGGGTTAATCCTTAAAAAAAGACACTTGCACCATTCATTATTGTATATGAATGTACTTTGTTACATCCTAATTTAATTAAAAGTTTTTCCTAAGACAACAAACATAAGATAGAAAGCACTAAAAGATGCTTCCAATCAAAATATTAAATTAAAAATACATAATATAATGCATTGAATCGTAATAAAAATTAAATCAAGGTATTGCATTGTTAATATTGCCATTGATCTAAAACATCATATTGTCAATCTAAAGAAGAGTATCCTATTAATTATTCAAGTCCAAGTTGTCGCATTGATTCTATTGATATTAATTGTTGTCCATTGTTATCATTTATTACTCGAATAGACATATTGCATTGATTCTACGTATATTGATTATTGTTTATTCTTTATATATGATTTATTCTATTATGAATTTTATGTTCATTCCTTTTAAATATATTATTATTATTATTATTATTATTATTATTATTATTATTATTATTATTATTATTATTATTATTTCATGAGTATAAAACCCTCATAAGAGAATTATCTTCACTATATTTGAATTCTGTAAGTGATGGAATACATTAAGATAATGACTTGGAATACATTAAGATAATGACGTGTACAATCACAAATGCTAGCATAATCATAAATTTAAAATTCAACAAAAAGTTGCATGACACATCAATTTTTTCAATATTATATTTTATAGGAACTTTTAAATTTACATAACCCAAATTTGACCATTTAATCATGGTACTGTTATAGAAATTCTTTGCAAATTTAATTATTCTCCTTCTTTCCCTTTTCATCTTTTATCTTCCCCTTTTTCTCTTCCCCCTAATGACTTGAACCGAATTGATCCTTATAACAACCCCCCCCCCCCCCCCAAAAAAAAAAAAAAAAATCTACATAGTAGAATTTTCAAGACTCATAGAAATGACTAGTGAAAGAAAGCGATAATGTGATAAATCATAAGAATAGATTGATTGCCATTACCAAGGAGAGGTGATCAACTTCTAGAAGGAAAATACTACATTACCCCATATGATCCTATATAGTACATACTATTACCATATGCTATTAGTAATTTAGCATATATTATACAAGTTCTAACTGCGTTTGCAGGTGCATAACACCAGTTACCCTCATGGGCACTGAACAGTTACAACTTTGATGAATGTCTGAAAAGACGAACTCTGATTCAGAAAGTTTAGAACGGAAACTTAGAATTCAGAAGGATCTACAAATGCATCAGAAGTTGGATGGTGCTATGTGAGCAATAATAAGAGATAATTGAACACAAGAAGTTCTTGGCCATCGTCATGTGGACTACAAGAAAGAATGCACACAAAAATCACCAGAACCCTTGGATAAATACATCTAGCTAATCATGAACAGCATCACAAACTCATTAGCATAGAGACAAACTAGTAAGTGATGCGAACTAAGAGGAAATGCAATTAATGTTGTGCTCACATTCAATATGGATTCATTCTCCACCTAGAATTTACATCGGAAGAAAGAAATGAGGGCTAGTGCTCAACAGGGGAGGCAGCAAAAATCTTCACAGCCCTTTCATCTTCAGCTCAATCCAAATGGAGCCTATAATGTTCTTCGTTAACAACTCAAGAAGCAATTATACCTCTCTTTCTGAACACAACCATCAGGACCACCAAAATACTCAAAGAACTTGATTACCAGCTGCCTGAATTGAGCTCCTTCCATCAGTTGAGCAATGCCTTCAGTGATAGAATGATAGCGAGGATCAGAGGCGCCATTCCTGTTGGATGGAGAAAGCCACCATTGCTGCTATCAGACATAGATGTTGGTCCTAATCCGTATGCTCCATTTGGGGGAGCAAATGTGCTAGACGAAGATCCCGGAGTGCTCGTTCCTGCAGCAGCACTGAAGGAGGGCAACAGAAAATCAGAATTATCCCCCAGGAAACAAGATCACACTTGAGGTGGAAAGTTAGAAGGAAAAAAAAAATGAAACACAACAGGAAATGCTGATTTCTCACACAATGAACGACAAAGTTTATGGATTATGAGGTACTTTTTGCTTGACATTGGCATAGAAAATTTACAGAGTTCTCAGAGCAAATTCAGGTTCTAAAGATGATAGAGCTTGTAAATCACACAAACATTACAATGACAAACCAGAAAGACATGAAAAAGGTTAATGACAAATATTAAAGATTGAAAAATTAGTTGTCTTCTTAGGTGATATAAGAAATCGACTTAACTGACGGCAGCAAACAACATTTCAACAGGAGATGGATAAAAAGAAGCATCTTTTTTTTTTCTTCTCTTTCAATGAACAGAAATATAGAAACAAAAAGAATCATCCAATGGTTAAAATCTTTCATCCAGAAGCATAGGACTGGACGAGAAACTAAATGTATTATACCTAGGATCTCCAGGGTAAGTGCAGCCAGAGCCACCTGCAAACACACCAGACAAGGTTTATTAACTTCATCAGAAGAGAAAGGAGCACATCACTGAGGACGAACGCACGCATGAACGAAGACCTACTTGGGTCCGTTGTAGTAAGAGTGGCGGCTCCGGAGAAGTCACAGGCCCCCTGGGCCTGACCCTTCCTCTGGAAGTAGCTGTTGGCGGCATAGTTGCAGTGAGCTATCACTGTGTTGGGGTTGTAACAAACCCCATTTTGCAGGATGGGGTTGCAGTCCGCCCCAGCGCCGCAGGCGTAATCTATCGTCTTCTGCAGCGCAGTGTTGCCCATCTCAGGTTTGCAGACACACCAAGCAGCATCTGTAGCCAAAAAAGAGCTCGCCTTTAATTTTTTTTTAAAAAAAAGAAGAAAGAACACTTCACAGAAGAATGTACAAAAAAAAGAGTACATTTTAGAGGATTTTGGATCCTGAAGCTTTACAATGCATACAAGTTTGCAAAAATGCCAATCAAAAGGAGGACTCGGATACAACTGTGAATAGGGCTTCCTAAAAGCTAAGAAGATGAAAGATGGAAGACGAGCTTACATGATCTTCCAACCATGGCTAACATGAACAATAGAACAACTTGAGCTGCCATTAGTGGCAGGACCTTCTTCAGTTTCCACACACAAAGAAGTGTGTGTGGCAGATGGAGAGCGAGAGAGAGGAGGGAGAGAGATTGGAAATGACAATGGCGAGAGTATCGGATGCTTTGAATGCAAATGTGGGTGGTTGTGTGCGGTCAATGCCGCAATTTACTGAAGGTGGTGGGCGACTTTTTACTAGTTTTACTCGTCCATGCATCTCTCTGAACTGAAGTGAGTCTGCCCTTCGACAGTGAGCTGATGTTTCTCTCTTCTCTCTTCCTCTTATGCCCAGCTGCTCTTCCGCTGCTGGCATAGAACTTTTTTGTCCGTCGGGCGTATCGCGCCTTCGACACGACACTGTCGTTCCTCTCGGAGAATGCATATAAAAAATGTCATTATCGAGAAAAAAATATTTGATTAGTAAAATTAAAAACAAAAAGGACGTGGCCATGAAATTATGATGCTTACATAATGGATAAAGAAAAAACAAGTGAAAGAAAAATTTGTTCAAGGAGTTTCCCTCTAAAATAGATCAACAAATTGTGAAATTTTCCAGAGGTTGCACAATATATAAAGTAATTCAGACATTGTACTTGAGAAAAGGTACTTCAAACAAATTTCATGCTTTATAATAGAGTGAACGAATATGCAAGATAATGAAGTAGTTTCCATCCTCCAATTGATCTCTTATTTATCAATGAGAAAATGACTTTTTAATGAATTATATGTGGTAAAATATTAAATTTTTTTAATGAAATAACAAGTAAGAAATAATATTATATTAATATGTTATAATAAATAATTTATATTTAATAAATAAATTATTTTATAATATTTAAAGAAAGAAAAAAAAGAATAAATAAAATTGAAAAAAATAACACGTCAACTTAAAAAAAAATTTGATTGCTGCTAGGATATGTGATTCCACTAAAATGATGGAACAAGGAAAGCAAAAAGAGATCACGTGACTTCTTTTCTTCGAAACGAAATTTCATTTTTGATTCCGCCAAATATCACATCGTTTGACGGAACAAATCGTCTAGTCCCAATGACCAAACACCTCCCCCCTCCCGAGTTTGCACTGGTTTTTTTAATTATATTTTCTTTGCCGAAGAAAAGAGAATGACTTGACTCAAGTCATAAAAGTGATCAATCTTCGTAAAAAAATAACTGGAAAAAAAATATGAGATCAGAATTCGAAAGTAGAACGCAACTTAGGGAATTTGTGATGACTTTGTTTGAACTCCTCTACCAGGTGCCTTTGGTCACTGTTCAATATTCTGGGGAATTTATGAGCCATTTTAAGTGCTCAAATATACAATACAGCCAATAAAAAAACAGTGGTTAAACCAGATTATGCTCTTTATAATTTTCAGCCCTGCAAATTACGCACTCCGAAAGGAGGAAGTAGCAAAAATATACGTGGGAAGTTCGTTCTATTGGTCACAACATAGTTCTATATCCTATTCTTAATTTGGGATGAAAATTTAGTGATGGCATAATGTTGTTAACAGAAGAAGCTTTAACAAGTTGTACCAGTTGGCACTTTCTTCATCAAATTTAAGATTATTCTATATTGCACGAGTGGGCAGATGAGAGATATGAAATGCTAGAGACATTATTAAAAGCAAGAAAGTTGGCCAAGTGAAGATACCAATAATAATTATTATTCGACTTGAGGACAACATGGTATGAGTTTTAGGGCAGGTAGCATAGTTCTTTTTGTAGTTCCTCCCTGCACATATGTTCCAAAAGGAGGCCCCCACAAAAAAGATGGTTCATCATAAAAGGATCACTGCTGTGCAGCAGAACCTATAATGCTTGTATGATGACATATATAGCAGCAAATGTGAGGTCTGCTTTTTTTTCACAGTAGAAGTTCAGGTAAATATTAAAGTTGATGGCAACGAATCCTGACTGTTCACTGTTATAATTTGCGAATTAGGCAAAGTGATGATGCAAACAAATTAGAGATGCAAATCAATTAGATAAAATATTCATAATGAGTCTTGGTTTTTGAGGCTTCAGTGATCGTATTCATATCATTCAAAAATAAGGTTAATATATTTTTCAAATCAAGATGCAACATTACCATCTTTAGTGCCATTAAACTTCTGCACTGCAGTTAATATCTGGCTATCTGCATGGGGCAGCAGGATCATAAAATCATCATGACATTAACAGTGACCAAGCAAAGGTAAATGGCTCACAAGGAGAGGAATAAAGGACAGGACAAGCCAAGTCCATGACACCATAAAAAAAAACACATCCGAGGGAAAAGCAGGCATAGAGCACAATGAAGATTACTATAAGACGGTGCACCCTCCTGTGCATCCTCATCATTTGGTCTCACCTTGAAGCTGCAATAACAGGTAGATGCATGTAGCTGAGGTTGATTGTCACAAAAGAATTAGGGAGTGTGATTGGTTCCAAGAGAATTAATTAACTAGAAGAAGAATGAGAAAATGTCGGTGCTCCAGAGTCCAATGAGTTAAATTTGTATCGGCTAGTAACATTCAGTGACATGGTACCGATTACAGCTGGCAGATTTCTAAACCTGGAAGAACACAGCTTTTGCTATGTATTCACAATGGTACCAAAAAATGATAATTCGGTGAGATGCCTTTTAGCTTTTTTTTCTGAGATATTGAGTAAGATTCTTGAGTTTACTAATCCCAGTCAGCATCAAAGAATCCAGCGTCTTTCATCTCAGAATAATACACATTTTCCAAGCGCAGATCTTCTTCCTAAACCCCCCCCACAAGGCAAAAGGGGAAATAAGAACGTGATCATCAGTCATTCTCCAATATGAAAACCTTTTGAAGCAAATAAAGAATATCCAAAGAGATATGAAGGGGAACCTGGAAAAAGTCTGCTAGGAATGTCATATAGAGGAGCGGTAGATACAGAGAGTGGTAACACACGGTTGTGAGATTGAATAACCTGCAACAAGACACCAGAGTGAGCTCTTGGCATCATCACTTAAATGAGATTCATTTTTATCCATGGAAATATAGCTAATACCAAAACCCAAATCCAACTTCATTTCCGGCAAGCATGCAGGCGAATAAGGACATGGTGTTAAATAACATCATTGCAAGACATAGTTGTAGAATGCTGGTCTTGCTGCGAAGGTGAAAGAAAGACTGACATCAATTGAAGATAAAATGATGCCTATAATCAAGATGAAATGTTTTTGGAGGAAGATGAAACATAAAATAGTATGAATATTACCTGGCAACCTCTCTCTCCATCTTGAATGGTACATGAAGAAAATCAAACCATAGACTCCAGCAAGCAACAGGTTGTGGAAAAGTAACAAACCCCATTTTACATGATTTGATGATTCGCTGTCAATGTATAATGGAACTGCAAAACCAAATATATAGATTGCCTGAAGAGGAAAGGAAAGTTAAGTTCATAACCATATTTATGCCAATAGCAAACAAAAGCTCGAGTACACACTAGTTGTAAGTGCGAATCTGTACCATGGCTATACTACAAATGTCTATCACAAGATTCACAACATACAAATCCCATTCAAGAGGTCATTCCAGGCAAAAACTGTTGAGCTTTAGCCCTATCCTGTCTTGAAGGACCAGCCCTAGCTTTAATGCATGCATCAAAGACATGCGTCAAAGTGGTTGAGTACTGGTTTGAGGTTCATTTGAGTAATTTGGGTCCGATTCAGTCAAAATACATCCATGTATAAGCCAATATCAGACTGAATCCAATCCTCAAAAAGACATTGGAAGTAGTCTTTTTCCTTTTTGAAAGGAATACAAAGTAACCTTTAGATCACACCTATGATCATCGTAAATCATAATCATAAACTTATAATTCTTTTGCTAGTCATACTCCCAAACTTCAGATAATGGTATAGTAGTAGTACAGTACAGTCACGCTCATTTATTTGCATTGTCATGTAATACACGTCCACACCTAATGATTTTTTTGTTCACATTAGTTATTATGATACAACTAGTAAGATGATTCACTGTTTTGGCAAACAAGAATACCTAAGAGGGGCATCAAGAAAAGCAGGTTGTAAATATAATGATCATCATACCAAGCAGAATCTATGACAAAATACCTTGAGTAATGCATCAGCTGCAACAATGACCCCTGAGATAACAAATGTTTATGTCAAAGTTTCCAGTCCACCAGAATGATTTCCTTGAAGCAGAAATGCAAGCAAACTAACTTCTAGAACCAACATCCCAGATTTTGTGAATAGTGATAACATATTCCAGGAGAATTCCTTTGTAGAAGAGTATTGCCATCCCTGTCCTTAAGCAGATGAAAAAAAAGAGAGATGCAATTGACACAGCCAAAATGTGAAAGGCAAGCAAAACAACAATTTTCTTTTTCTTTTTGAAAGAAAAGCATCATAATGATTAGATAGTTAATTTTGGCTGTTCGAATCATAATACAGAAGATAAAGAGAAGCTTCGAAACATTTCGAAGGATAGAGGTGATTGTATGATGGTGACAGCAAACAACACTTCGACTGTCAATCACTCATATTGGTAAGATGACAATAGTCCCACAATTCGGATCACACAAGGTGGAGCATGATCGTACCTACCGCATGCCGAGTATGTCTAAGAATTTATTATCAGTTTCACAACTTAATTCTTCCAGCAATTGCGGTATTTGGGCCCAAGGACATCAAAGTTTACAGAAGTTTATGAAGAAATCCATGGTAGGGGGACTTCCTTGTCTGAATGTTCGAAAAGATGTTCTGTGCAGGATACCAATTCAGTAGGGCTCATCAATTATCTGATGTGTTTAAGTTCAAAGTTAAGGCACCATTAGAGCTAGTGAACTGTGGGGTCAAATAGCTGCTGTAGTGTGTAGGTTTTTGTGCTTGGGTGTTGTACGTAAGTAGGTGTGAGTAGATAGATCGAGTGGTTTAGTGTCCTAGCTAGTGACAGCAGGTGTCTTGAGAAAGATATGAGAAGTTGTGTCAGCTCAATGGTGAGAGAGAGAACATGCACGCAAATGTATCTTGAGTAATGTATTAGTAAGTGAGTTCAATAATCAAGTATTATATTTTTATTTATACTATAATATAGCCTTATTTTGTTAAGTGTTTATAGTTTAATCAAATCTTCTACAAGCATGACCAGGATAGCACATTTATTGATATGTTGATATCTGAAAAATGAATCGTAGAATTTAAACTGCGGTACAACTGTTTCATCATTTTTCTCTATACAGGTTTATTACTCTATAATTTATCAGATAGGAGTTTTCATCTATAATACAGATTAATATGATGCATGAACTTCCATCAATGTGGAAATTTGAAAAGGTTTCATTATTATTCCACCCTTGGGTGCGCAATTGAAACTAATGGTCCTCTCACAAAGACAAAAATTCAAACCAATGGTCAAGTAATTTTGAGGGAAACCACAGTTATCCGTACTTCAGCAGATGGAAGGTTTTCATCTATAACACAGAACAACATGATGCATGAGGTTCCTTCAATCTCCAATGTTGCAAGATTTCACTATTATGCCACTTCACCTCCATATCAAAACATCAGATAAAAAATGGGTGCAACATCTGTAACCAGAATTATCTTTGAGGGAATTCTGACAAGAAAATTTGTACTACAATCGTTGGCTACACTAACATAAACACTTTCACCAGGTTTATCAAATAATTAATACAACAAATCATAACACAAATAATTCTTTGACGTTGAATTTTATATTAATAATCGTGAATATATCATCAGGAGTATTAATTTCGATGATAATAGGAACATAATTTGAATGTTATTTAGTTTATGAAATAGATAAGCATAACTACAGTGATTAATTCGATGATAAATTAAATAATGAATTTAATCACGATAAATGGCCACCAGATAATTTGATGGCAAGATTCTTTTTTCAAGTAAACTCTAATATTAAGAAATCTCTAACATAAAATAGATATATGTAGTAAAAATGTTTCTATTGTTTTTTTTAAGTAATTTTTTTTATTGTGCTATTTAATTTCGATGATAATCAGAATCATGACATTCAAACTCGTCTTTTAATCAAAATCTTTATGTTTTCTCGTGATCATGCAAGAGTGAGGGTAATGAAGATTTTAATCATAGTATATAAACTCCCGGGACATATCTAACTGTAAAAAAAAAATAACATACAAATTAAGTAGACAAACAAGAGTGTATATAGACATACCTTTTTCATATAACTCAAATAACTTTAAATGTAATCATATAATATATTTATCATAGAATTTTATGATTGAAAAAAAAATCATTTGAGCTAAAGTAAATTGGATTCTACGACCGTGCATAGTATTGGATTATAGAATGACGTCAACCTGAAGTTTATCAATGTAATTAAATTCTTAATCAAAGTTTTCAATGATTTATGTTGATAGTTATTATCTCATGGAGCTCTTGGAATCCAGCTTCACCTGAGGGTTGATTACTTGTACAAATGGAATATTGTGCCTATTACCTCGATTAACATATAATTTAAAACATATGCAATTAATATTAATGTAATAGAAAGTGGCATCATATTCATGTTTGCTGAACTTGGAATTTTGGAGGAGAAAGCTGAATGAGAAAAACTGTGAAAACAGGTGAACTTGAGCTACTACCCGAGAAGAAAAACGAAGAAGAAATGCTCATATTAATATTATAGTACAGCTTTTATTTAGGCACTTCTATTTGTGTCTACTGGGAGGTATAGTCCTATGACTAATTATTTATGCTTCATCTTTTGCATGATATCAAGATATCACCAAATAAAAAATCCTGGCAAATTATTTTTTTATCAAATTTCTTTTCGAGCAAGATATCACACACAGTAAATTCTAAATAAATTGACGATTTCACAAATCGAATCCGGAACTGCTCTATCCACCATTCAATTGTGCCAATCTATTCAATTTGTGAATACAAACACAAACTTGTACACATATTAAGAGCCTTGAAGTCAATATTAGTCTTTAAGTGAAGAATGTTGCAGAATAATAATCATTTAAGAAACTGGGAGAAAAAGATCCAATATGGATACTCCTCTAACCTCATTTTACATTTACACTAGCAATATGTTGCTGTGAAAAACATTAGAATCAGGCTAAAATATCAGTCAATCCTCGTCACTATCAAATACCATAGCTTTCCTGCGGTGGGCTGTCATCTTTCTTGGTGGAGAACCCTCGTCAGAGTCAAATTTCCGTTTCAGATTGCTAATTCCAGTCTCCTTCGATTTCCTCCTTGGAACCTATAGGCAAAAGATGCTTTTTTGGGAATTGTAGGCAAAAGATATTGCAAGAAATTGGAAATTTATGAAACTAGAGAAAACTGAGATGCAATGAACATCTTAAAAATTCACAGCAGACCTCACATACCAGTTGTTATCCCGTTGGCAACACCAAACAATTCAAGATAAGATGTAATAATGGCATTAACAGCTAAGAACAAGTGTTTCTTTCCCCTTCACCATTGCTTTATTTCCCCTCTGTTTCGGTAGCTATTTTTCATCAAATGTATCATTTTCACAGCAGGTTTGCATCGCATACTGATGCATAACGTCATGCAATGATTACAAGTCCTATGCCAGGCACTACCAATAGAAACTATGCCAGGATCATGTTAAAACTTGCATGTGATTAAAACTATATCTATTAGTTCAATTTGTGTCACTAACAATCCCCAAGCGCATCTGTTATCTTAACCATTATGAAGTCTTTCTTCTTTTTTTTCTTGAAGGCATGACCATTATGAAGTCATCTAGCAATGATTCTTCAAACCCAAGCAAGTTAAAATGACATGGAATAACGACAAATAAAATTTTTTTGAGAGAGAACTACTAATAAAATTATGCAGGGATTCTTGTTGCAAGAGGCTACACATTAGCATATGATTACTGTCTTCTTTAATTTCCTTATTTTTATACTTTATACTATGTGATAAGTGGTAATTAACACCTGTCAGTTATATCATAAACATGTTTAACTTCTAGTACTTATCCAGAAAGTGGGACACACGAAAAACCTCAATAATGTCCTCAGAAATTGATGGTTGTATAAACTAAATTGAAAAAGTTATAAAAATAAATAACAGTATGTACAGAAGAAATTATCAACTTACTTCATCCTCGTCTTCTTCTGATGCAGATTTTACACGTGCTTCTTCTTCCTCTTCATCATATTCATCTTCCCCTTCTTGTGGAGGAGAACCATTGACATCCTCACCATCAGTTTCATACTCCGATTCCTCCTCCTTTTCGCTCTCTGAGTACTCCTCGAGTGGACGCCTTGCTGATCGAGCAGCAGATACGGATGCCTTCTGTCGGATACTTGTATATGCATTTGACTGTTGACCATGGTAAGGTAAGGATGCGTTTGAAACCCAAACACCATGGTTATAACGAAGCATCAGAAGATTGTTGAAACTACAGATAGACACATGCATAAGTTTGACTACTAATTCTACCTTCTTTGCATTCAGTATACGTTTCTCAGCTTTGGCTTCTGCCTCCAAATCTTCTTCGAAATGACTACGTGCCCGACGAGAATTGTAGTAGTCTTCTGGCTCATCCTCCTCCAATAAAAATTAACAGCAGTTATCATTACGGTAAGAAATTTTAAGGTGTGCCAAATTTAGTTGTGAAAGGAAATAAGCTCCACAAAAATCAATTTGCACTGATGGTAAGCATTATTAAAAAAATAATCTGACAACACATTTTAGGAGAGAGACCAGATGCATTATCAATTATAATTGCTTCAAGGAACAGGCAAAGCTTAGATGAACAAGTACCAAACAATCAGAAACAATCATGCACAAGTGTCAAATAATACAGGAATGAAACTGGGAACAAGATAGCAATCAACTTAAGTGAAAAATGATCATATCTGATATCAGGCTACATATTTGGGTAATTTGACGACATTGTATACGCATGGAACTCATCTCCTAGAACAGTGTACATCGAACACCTCAATCAAGTTGTAAGCTTAAGGCTCAATGCAAGAAACAATAACTAAACCAAAGCCTTTGTGTCGATAAACCTAGTACATTGTGGTTATCACACTTTGACAATTAATTCATTTTGTGCAGTTTATCTCAGAAATAAGGGAGATCATTGATTATTCATCAAAATCTTCCACTCAGAAACTAAGAAAACAGATTTTAGTTATCTGGCACCAAAATGAACTAGTATCAGCACCAGCATCATGAAGTTAGATTATACATGGAAATCTGCAAGCATCACAAACCTAAAACCAGCGATATTACAAATGAGAAACTAAAAGAAAGTACATTTTTTATTGCAACATTTTTTTAGAACTTCCTTTGCAACATTTTTTAGTGCATTCTATTGCAACATTTTCCTTCTCAAAAGATCAAACATCAAATGTAATGCAAGCAAACCTCATCTAGTGCATCCTCCAAAAAGCCTGGAGAAAGTTGTCGACCTCTGTGCATTGTTTGTGTGTATTTGCGGTTCACCTTCTCACGTTTGCGATGAAGAACTTCATTTGCTCTAATTGTCTGGCCCTCAACCTGCATATTTTTCATAAACCAGAACATTTCAGATGGGAACAACTCATTTCATACAAATCATTGATACTACTCAAAGGCAAATAAGAGTATCTGAACTTTTTATCCTGGAAGCATAATTCAGAAAAGTTTAGCCTCCAACTTCTGTACTGGTCTTTAGAGTACACCAATCGAATGATTAACGCCTTCTTGAAAAAAAAATCAAATGATTTATGCCGATAGTGCCTTACCCTTTCTTTCTGTTCCTTTTCTCTCTCTGGATCAATGTCTGTAATACAATTTTTCACCTTGTATACTTTCTTGTGGCGTGAATCAACAAGAGCAGTCAATAACCGATGAGATTTCGATGACAAGGAAGATGGCATAAACCTCATCTTTTGTAAAAGCCTCCCTTGAGATTGCAGAACTCCCTTCATTAACATGAATGGAAAATCATTTCAGTTCATCAATTATTTTCATGGAAATGAGGAGCAATTTCTCTGCCAAAATGGAAATCCGAAATAAGAAACAGTTTCTGACCTTTCCATGTCGAAGAAAAAGATGACTTTGATCATGTTGTGCATCATGCACGGACATGTCAAGAACTTCATTTCCAATTAATAACTGCAAACTGCCATCTTTCCATCGTACAATTCGTGCATTACTTTCATACTGCAGATGAAATACAAAAGCTTTAGTCACATAGAAAGAATAAATAAACTCCAGTGACTTGAGACAAATGATAATTATCATATTCACAATAGCACTAGAAGTGGAAAGTGAGTGATGATGTTGCCTATTCAGTGAATTGCCAAACAGATTCAGAACGCAAACCAAGAAGGTATTATCATACATAATGTTCAACACGAAGGACCGGATAATCAACAACTTGAGTTTCTTGAAATGATCTTTTTTACTTTGAGAAGAGGGCTCATTGAATTGATACAACAGACATATAAGGTCACATCCAAAGATTCTGCAGTTATAATTTTCAGCTTTAATCAAGGGTGAGAAGAGTGTTATGCTACATTGCATAGAAAGTTGTAACACTAAAAAAATAATCTTACTTTCAGATAGGACCTACACTACAAAGGAGTTTAACAAGAAAAATGTTGTCTCAAGTGCAAAACTGTTATGCATTTGAGCAAAAAAACTTTTTTGGCGGAATGTGCAAGAGAAATCCAATAGTAAAAGTATTTATTTCTCACAAAAGAACACCTTGCCACAACCAACTCTAAACCAGTCTGGGCATCCTCTGAGTTGTACTTTTATATAAAATCTATGTCCACTTTGTGTATATACTGATGCTCGTTATATCAACAATTTTGTCTTGCTCTTAGGATCCAATAAAGTGATACATTGTGAAAGTCATCTTCTTGATAATCCCTCTAAGACTTGATTTTTTTTAAGATAAGGAAAATGGTGGATGTTGAGGCTCATAGTCATGCAGCTATTTTCCTTTATAAATTTGAAAAATTGCCCCCTTAATTTAGTTTAGAACCCAATGAACGGTAATTCTTCTTTTTGAGAAAGAAATTAACCAATAAAGAATGCAGATGAGACAACATTCTGTATCATATTTCAGCATCCAACAGATGAATGGAAAAAAAATAGAGAATAAGTCTGCTTTATCATTAGTGCATAGATACTGATACAATGGGAAAATTAATGTCCAAGACCTTTGTTAAATTTGACATTGTCATATTCTCATAGACAAGTTTGTTTAGATTCCCCCAAAAGAAATTGCTTACAGATATTGTGCCATCAGAATTCTTGACAGTTCTCCAGCGTATGATATTGTCCTCTAGGCGAATGCGTTTCTTGGTTCCAGATTCATCTGTCATGAACACATCTTCTTCTACATATGTCTTTGGATCAAACGGTTTTGACTCAATTCCCATGATGTTAGACACTTTAATGATGTTCATCTGCAACAAAATATTAATTGTTGGTCAAAATAGTCCAATCCTCCCAGTTCTGAAAGGACCACGTACTCACAAATCAAGCCGTATTTTTATTTTGAAAAATCAAACAATTCCAAAATTGTGTGAGATGTAATCACTTGAAGAAAAACTTTTTGAACAGATAAGACATCAGTGTTAGGTGTGTATACAGTTTGACATGTCCATGGCTTGATTTACAGTTCTCATGAAATAAACTGATACCTGACAATTATTATAATTATCATTTGCTATTAGTTTTCTGCAACTGCATAGTAGAAAGTTGGGCGATGAAAAACTGAGGAACATGGGGTAGAGTATCAAATTCATTATATCTTACGGATTCTGGACATGTGAGATTGCAGGTAAAAAGTGAAAAAAAATTGAGAGGTTTTAATATTATAACTACAGAAGCAAAAGAAAAAAATAAGTGCAAAAATACTTGGTATGGATGGTTCTCATAGGCCTTGCACAGCAAAACCTATTTCATCTTTCTGAAACCCAGTAAATCGTTCAAGAAAAATACAACTGGATCAGGAATCAAATAGGATACAAGTCATGAAACTCACTCTATCAGGTTGACCTGGTGGTGAGTGTAGAGGGATCTCCAAATCCAGTGGTGGACCAACTGGCTTCTCTTTTGATTTCTTTTGAAGATTCTCATCCTCTGAGATATACTGTGCATCTTCATCTGGCACTATATCTCCCGGCCTCAAATCATTCTCATATCCTACCCCTTCTTCCTCCTGGTACCTCTGACACAAGAAAAATAACAGCATAAATAGTCACAAGTTAGAATACTTGAAACTCAGTTCTAATATAAGCAAGAAAAATAGACAACAACAACAACAACAACAAAGCCTTATCCCACTAGGTGGGGTCGGCTACATGGATCATACGACGCCATTCCGCTCTATTAGTAACCAAACCTTTCGGTATATTATTCACCAATAGATCTTGCTCTATTAGTTCGCCAAGTGTCCGCCTTGGCCTCCCTCTCCCTCTTTTAATCGGACTCCAGATTATTTGATCTACTCTTCTTACTGGCGCATCTAATGGTCTTCTCTGAACATGACCAAACCATCTCAAACGATTCTCTACCATTTTCTCACTAATAGGAGCCACTCCGACTCGTTCACGTATATGGTCATTCCTAATCTTATCTAATCTTGTATGACCACACATCCATCTCAACATCCTCATTTCGGCTACCCCCACTTTACGTTCATGTTGTCCCTTCATAGCCCAACATTCACTACCATATAACACTGCTGGCCTTATAGCAGTACGATAGAACTTTATTGGCCTTATAGCAGTACTTTTCTATCACGTATTGGGTATTTTTCTCAAGCAAGAAAAATAGAATGATCTAAAAATTACATGAAAAAAACAGTTGTTTTAGCATTACACATATGTTTGTAGGCATCACATACTAGCCCCATAAATATAAAATATCAATAATATTTAAGGAATTTAAAATTTTAATGAAAGAAAATTACCAAGTCCTTAATTACTAGATCATTTGAATCAAATCAACACAAATGGGCATTAAATTTACCCATCGTAATCAAATCCTAATTTAACATGCAGACATAATCTCAGATTTAATTTTGTTGAAAACAAGCAGGAACGGCATCCAGTCATCTTGGAAAGATAAATAAATAAAACCTGTCATGTTCTCACATATGTATCTTGCTCAATTTCATCTTGAGCACCATAACCAACAGGCTCATCCTCATCCGAGTCTCCGAAGACATCACGGACAACTTCGTCATCCTGTTGTTGATTCACCAATCTGTTAAGAAGTTGGATAGCAGATACTGTTAGCTATGCCATAAATTCTTTGTGAACAAAGTGACATCTGAGAAGAAAGAGATCAAATATTATAATAAAGCTGCATAGCTGATGACAATCAAATTTTATCTGATTGATTGCTTTCACCCTAAAAGTGATCCAACTGGTTTTATCTACCATCTAAGACCTGAAATATTGTATCCTAATGAAAACATGGAAGGGAGCAGATATCACAACATTGCAGACATAGCCAACATTAGTCAATATAAAACATGTCTTCTAAAAGAAGTCAATTTGAGCTATCTTTTTACGAGGCTGAATTTGAGTTATCTTAGATATTCAGAAACATGTAATTTTTAATTCCAGAATCACTGACATTATAGAACCTTATGGAAAACAAAACGCACTTGAAATGTCAACCACCAATGACATTGCATGGAAAATGCTGAAACTTCTCTAGTGTCATGCAGTTCAATATCAAACATATGAACAAACCAGAGCTAACATCTGTATGTAAGCATATTCAGCTATTAGGATAAAGTAATTTAGCTAATTCCTTCATCTCTCAACTAAGCATATGATATTTTGGCATAGAACAACATAAGCATGCTTCCTAATGAAAAATCATCTTAACAAAAGTTAACCTTGAATTTGCTCGTTTATTTGACTCAGCATAATTGTCTCCAACCTCATGATCCGCATATTTACTCTCTTCAGACTCATCTGGCTCGTTGGCCATGATTTCTCTCCTCCTACTTGTAACAACCCTTTGCCCATATTCCTCATCTCCACTTTCAAGATATTCAAGCATGCTATCCATTTTCTGTTGACTTCTTACTCTTTCAGAACTCTGAACTCTTTCACCCTCACTCTCCCCCTGATCAAGGTCGACACTATGTGCTTCAGCTTCACTTTCAACTTCAATTTCTCCTTGGCTCTCAATCTCACCTTCATCATCACCATCAAGTTCAGCTTCGCCCTCTCCTTCCTGAACAAAAAGCAATATCAACGAAAGGAACAACAGTATCTGAAAATTTTCAACTAAACAATCATAGAAAATATGATGTCATAATGTGGTAGAAGTTACAAGTTAAAAGTTGACATTTCATGATATATATTGCACTTTTAATTTAGAAGAATGATATGGTAACACTAAATGATGTGTAGACAACAATGTACGACTCAATGGGCATGATCAACTGCACATCGTATACACATCAGGGGTTACACCAATATTATAAAAGGTTTCCTTGATTTTGACATCATGGATAAGGCAGACCACTTTTATTGAAACAAGAATCTAATTCCTTGAAACTTTTCTAGTCTTTTTCTGGAGATAAAACTCATCAACTACTATGTTAACAGCACATTCATGACACCAGAAGGACAGACAAAAGTTCATGATCTTTCTGTATCAACATATCAGTTGAAAAAATCGTATGCACATAGGCAAATCATGATCTTTCTCTATCAACATATCAGTTGAAAAAATCAGAATGCATAGAAGATCCATCCATCTTTTGGTTTCCTCTGCATTTCTTATTGAGCAACCCCCTTATGTATTGCTTTAGAGAGACATGAATTAACTTCTCAAGATGACATTATCCCTGTTGAATAATGTAGAGATCACTCTCCCATAGAAATCACTGGGACCTGGACTTTTCCACCTCTGATGTTTATAGATCTTAATTCCAGAATATTTAGACTATATATATAATATATATAAGAGTAAAGAACCCCTCCTTAGCACTTTTTCTAAGGAGGCTGCTTAGCTTTCATCTCTGCCGTTCGCCAGCATCTAACTGTTCACTTTTTTTTTCACTAACTAGCTTATCTAATGGCAGATGGAAGCTAAGTAGCCTCCTTAGCAAAAGTGCTAAGGAGGGGCTCTTTACTATATATATAATGCTGCATTATGATATTTTGGATAGGCAGTAATATGATATGCCTTAAATAAAGATATAAAGTTCAGGAATAAGGAGAAAACTTGATGTGCAATTATAAATAACTAGTATTTTTGTATGAAATATTTTTTTGCAAATGATTCTCCTGAAATGTAAACTAGCAAATTTATTGAAATATCAAATACTATGCCTCAAGGATATTTTTTTTTTGTGAAAGCGAAAAGGATGATTGCCAAAATTTGCAATCATTCATCTTTATTAATAGGGATTAGCATACAAGAGAAACATATATTACATTACTTCAACGAAAAATTAAATTTCTTTCCTTTCAATTGCCTTGTTGGATGGTGCGCCATGATTAATACATTTTCCACATAGCCCCCTCTTCCCCTCTGAAAATAATCCTATTGCACTGAAACAAATGGGCCACACGAGTAGAAAGTATAGCACTTCAATGTTTGGACACATAGGCCATGTTACATGGTTTGCTATGCTCCCTCCCCTATACAACCATCAGAAATTCACACTTCAACATGAGTGAGTCCACAATATGGCACCCTGCAGCTGACCAAGCCTCCTCTGCCATGGGACATGAGAAAAATAGATGATCCAATCCTTTGCTGCATTATCACACATACACAGCTACTATTCATCTCCCAAGCCCAGGTAGCAAGTCTCAAGGAAAATACTCTCCTTTTTGGAAAAATGTGAATTTTTCTTAATGTTTGACATCTATAATGATGAAGGTACCAAACAATGTTAAACTTTCCTTCTCTAAGACATATGATGCACTCCAATAAATCCAAAGAAGAAAAAGATTTCAACAAACATTCACTCCGAAAGATATCACGATCAACTAAGATATCAAACATTTAACTTCGAAGCATAACAGTACGAATAGCACGATAACTAGGATATCATATATTTAAGTGGGATTACTTGAAGAATTCAGACGCTCCAATACAGATATGCTACAAAATCCGAATTTGACTGAATTCTAAGCGATCAAACAAAAATATTTGTAATGCCAACACATTTTTAGCGAAAATATACCCACATCTGGACCCATAAAACCCCGAAAAGTCGACAAAACTCAATTATTCCAACAAAGTGGCTTCAGATAATTAAAAAATCCCAACTTTCTGTATCACACGTAACAACTGGAGACAGAATACGTTACCGACTGGAAACCGGGCTGCCTGAAGGAGTTCACCTCCTCCTCCTCCTCCCCTTCCTCCTCCTCCTCCGACTGCTCCCCGAAGAGGTTCTGCATCATCTTGTTCCTCGTCTCTTCCCCCACATCCCTCTCGCCCGCCATTGCCTTTCGTCCTCTTCTCCTCTTCCACCTTTTCCTCCTTCACGACCGACCAGTAGATTCGTTTCGATTCCTCGCGGCCGCGCTCCAAAACCTCTCGACCTGCACTGTGGCGCTTTCTCTCTCTCTCTCTCTCGACCCCGCGGGCTTTAACCTTAAATTTGAGGTCCGCTTGAGGGTAGAATTGACATTCCATCGGATGGTGGGCCTTATAAGATATATTGGGCTTTCAATGGCGACCCAACTATAATACCTTAAAACTTATTTTTAATATAACTAAGTATAATTGTTCTTATTAGATCTTATAATATAATATTATAATTATTACATAAATAATACTAAAGATATAAACTAAAGTGATTTCTCTATTCAATCAAGATTATCACCATTAAACATTTTATCAAATAATAAAGGTCTGCGTTTTTTTTCTTTTTTACTCACTTTATTCTACAAGTAAATTGATCATGCATAAACTATTTTTGAAAGAATATAAATAAAACAAGCACATAATTGTTTAGCCATCGCCTAAATATTTTCTTGTCTTGATCTTTTAATTTAAATACTACATGTGATATGAAACAGGGCGAAGAACAAGAAGATGAGGATTGGGGGACATCGGACTCGATAATAATAATAATGTGATAATGCTTTACTATTATTAATACGAGTCTTAAATCCCGTGCATGCACGGACTACAAATATTATAAAAATATGTAATATATAATTAAAATATTATAATTTATATTAAAACTAATTTATTAGTATTTAAATGTCATAAATAGGTTATTCCATTTTGAAATATTTAAAATTCAATTTAAAATTATCAAGACCCCAACTTCTAATTAAATTATTTTCAACTCAAATTGAATTCTCTAATTTAAATTATTTTGGACAATTGAATTCATTACTTAAAAAATGAAATTTCGTATACGCTGCCGGTTAGGCACGTGACTCACATGCAATTTCTCGGACCCGACCAAAATATATTTTCTTTTATTTTTTTATTTTGTATTACATATTTAAATATTTATTTATATATTATATAAAAATTTATTATATATCTAATAATCCTAATATTATATATTATTATTAGTTTTTATATCACCTATTATAATTTATTATTATTTGTAATATTATTAATAGAAATAAATTTTGAGCAAAAAATTTAAAAACGAACCATCCAACCCGCCCGAGCGAGCTGTGCACGGACTATGTCGAATTGCAATAATGTCAATCTGACATGGCACCTCTTGATCGATTTAAGCACGACACATTAATGGAATTATTATTAAAATTATTTATTTAATCAAAGAACATTTTCTTTATTTAAATTATTTTTAATTTAAAAAATAACAAAATATGTTTCACAAAGTAAATATTATTTACTTATACATTATCTTTTATAAATGAAAATTATTTATTTTAATCATACTAAAAAAAATTGCTTATAACTAAATTGTGTTAATAAATTTAGCCTACTTTTATTTTTGTTACCTTATATAAAAATCACAATAAGATCACCTTTATTTTCTAAGATTATACACTTGTCCTTTATATTTTAAAAAGAAAATATAAGAAAGATTAATATTTATTTGACTCAAATTGAATTCTTTATTTAAAATTATTTATACTCAATTGAAAACATTACTTTAAGTTTTTTTATTTATACCTGCACATTATCATTTATAAAGAAAACATTATTTATTTTAATCATACTCATTATACTCCAATTAAATTTACTTTTATATTTATTGAATTATTTATTTTTTGAATTGCACATATATAATTACCTTATATAACTAACTTTCTATTATCACTATTTTCATTTGAACAAATCCAGAATTATGAAAAAAAATGAAATAATTTTGCAGATATATTTGGATTATATGTATATACTACGATTCGAAATATATTAAGATTGTAAATTTAAATATTAATCTTTTTAGATGACACATCTTTTATATATCAGTATTTTAATTAGAATTTCAAACACATTAGGGTTCATAATTTATTAATTTATTCAAGGGATTACCTTCCAACATCGAAGGCAAAATTGACTAAGAATTTGATTAGAATTTTGTTTAGGATTAGATTTTGAAATATGTTGGAACATTGTCAGCGTTAATGTTTTATACGTTGAAAGTTAAAATTAATTCTTTTGCTGCTTGTAGAGACAGACATAGTGGTGTTTGAATCTCAAAACTAATCACGACTTTTAAGAAATTAGTTTAGGTTTTTTATTAATTTAGTTTAGTTGAACTTTAGGATACGTAAAACATTAGGATATATTAAGATACGTAATATTGATATCTATAGGATAAAATTAGGATTTTACATGATTTTTTAGGATTAGGATAAAATTATGATGTACATGCTCTTTTAACCAAATTCAATATAATATTTCTACGTAGACTTCTATCAAGAATCCTAATCCTAATATAATATTTGCATATAATTTATTAGGACAAATAAAACTCAATTCATACGTTGATTTTTATCACTATATTTGATACTAATAATATTTAAAATTTAATTATTGAATAAAAGTGAGAAAAAATTATAGTTAGATAAATATCTTATAATAGAATATTAGAGTAGGATTAGTTTTATGATATATAATGTAGTATTAGGATATATACGTGTGGATAATATTATGATTAGGATTAATTTAAGTCCATATAGGATAGCTATTATTATATTATAAATTATAATTAGTTTAAATATTGTTAATAGACGACATGTTCGGATATATCTTGATATTATTAATTATAGAAGATTAGAGTATGTTTAGTTTAGGATAAGATATATAGATAATATTATGATTAGATTAGTTTTAGTAAAAATATGTAATATTAGTACTATAAATTATAATTATAATTAGTTATTATTAATAGATGACACATGTCATCACCATAATAAGCCACTTGTCATACTCTCATATCCCATGTTTTTACCTCTTCTTTTATATATATAATATATAGATTGTTATTTAGTTCCCAAATTAGAACTATATTAAACATGAAAATTAATTTCCAAAAAATTGATTAATAACAACCCAGGAAATTTGCCTTATGATTTCTAAAGAATTATCTAGTATCAGTGATCCATAAAAATAAAATTATTTTTTTAAAAAAACAAATACAAGGAAAAATGATGAAACAAAAAAAGGATTATGCGGGCTATAGACACACAATTCAGCAATGCAATAGACAGATGGGCTTTTGTAATTGTGGAGCCCAAACAAAATTTAACTTTACCAATAAAAGTCAACGGCCACGATCAAAACATAATGCTCATCTAAGGTTCAGATTTAAATAGAAATTGTAATACCCGGTTTTAAATATATATATATATATATATAATAAAATAAAATAAAAATGAAATCATATTGTAAAGCCAATTAACTTATTAGGCCATAATCCCAACCTATAAAAAGTCTTAACACCCTAAAGTTTGCTCTTATCCACTCATTGCCTCTCCCTCACTTCTCTCTTCCTCCCCAAGACACTCAATTCAGCAAAGGCAAAGGAGCTTCAGCAAGGTTCATCTAGGTTCTTTTTTATTTTTGCATTTTCTTTATTTTCCAACATTATCCCTCACTTCTTCTCCCCGTTGGAATGCTTCTTAAGTGGAGAACAATAAGAGGAATGTGATTATCGTGATTGGAAAGGCTTCAAGCTATGATCAATCACGAAAAAAGTGGGTGAATCCGAAATTTTCCTGCATAACTTGATTAACAATAGGATAGAATTAGGGTCTTATTATGAAATGTATTCTTGATTGATGAGAAGGAATGGAAGGGAATTTTGATTATGTTTCTTGTGTTTGATTCATGTTTTGTGAGTATTATGACTATATATGTGTTATGTATTAGTCTTCCATGTTTAAATGATTGATTGTATGCATTGATTGTATTTTTGGATTGAAAATCGTTGTTAATATGATTCTGCCCGATTATGTTTTCCCTACGACCAGTCGACCGATTCAGAATATCGGTCGACCGCTCGTTAGAGACCGGTCGACCGATCATGCATTCCGAGCCTCTTATAGGTCGGCCGAGCGGCCGACCGAAGCTCCTTTTTAGATTAAGTATTATCGATCGACCGATCTAGTGATATCAGTCGATCGGTGCTCAGAACTTGTTGTATTGTATTGAAACCAATCGGTCGACCGGTGCCCGAAAATTGGTCGACCGACCAGTGAGGAATGGTCGACCGAATCCTGACTAGAATGCATATTGATTGTTGATTAGTCCTAGATTCTTTCTATGAATGTGATGTGCTAATCCCTGCTAATTTAAATACTATGTGACTGAATCCTTGATATTGTATTGATCTGTTCAGTGATTCAATCATCTTATAGTAAGCAAGAATGATAAAGTGATAAAGTGATAAAATATGAATGATGGAAATGTATATGGGAGTGGTAGCCAGCTTATGCTAAGTGCTTATTATGAAGGATCGCTCCCTTAGCCATGGCTTATCACTCATTGGCTGCACGAGACTGTATTGGTCGCTCGGCGTAAATCCCCCAATTTAAAGGCACCTAATGCAAAGAGAAAGTAAAAGCACAAAGAGTATGGATAAGTGATATGAACATGATGATAAGTGAAAGATGAATATTGATCTAGCATAATTACTGAAATCTTTCATGATTATAAGATTGTTTCATGATCTCTATCTCTTTCATCCATTGATATCTCAAATCGAATGATCTTATGTTCTCAAATCTGATCTTCTTACATGTGATTACTAATTCTGATTATTGATATTTACTGTTATGCATTAAATACTTTATGGATCCCTACTATGATGTATAGCTTACGGGAGGACCTCCTCCCCTGTGTTTGATTTCCACAGGGTCAGGTCAGTGATGGTGTTGAGATGGTGTGCCGCGACTGAGCTCGGGCGATAATAAGCACATGAACTGATAGAGGGCCTAGTTATCTTTATCTTTAGTTTTTGCATTATGAGCTTTGATGTAATTCAGATATTATGACTATTATGGAGATTTTGTAACACCTTAAGACTTCCGCTATTTTGATGTCATATATTTCCTTGTTATCTCTATTGCTGATTTGTTATCGCATTTATGGAGTTTTAGTCATATTGTTGGTCATAGTCATTATGTTTTCGTAGCGCCTTCGGATAGATCCTTGCCACGTGGCGTTGGTCGATTTGGGGGCGTTACATTTATGGTATCAGAGCCGCTGTTCGGACTCTTTTGATGTCTTATTGTATAGTATGGTATAAGAAAGGTTCATGTGCTATCGCTGAGCTATCGCCACACTCTCCACCAAAAGAGGACTGTAAGTTAATTTCATGTTCATTATATGGTATTGGTTTTAAATGTGTTATTCTTTTATGATTAAAGGATAAAGATGTCGAGACGATCAGAGATGATCTAGGAGCGAGAGGTCGGGTCGGCCCGTATTGCTCTTGAAACGCCAAAGGGCCAAGAAGGCCCAATCACTGCTTCACAGATCTTAGCCCAGCGAGGCTGGGGACGGGGCTGTGGTCGAGGCCGCACCCCCACCCGCGGCCGAGGACGAGGCCGCAGCGCGAAGGCGCAATTAAAGGATGAGTACATTGATGAGACTGACCCTTTGGAGGGCAATCAAATTGGAGGCAATCAACCCACGATCAGATGTCGCACACGGGAACCTCGACAAGAGAATCCCGAGGACTCTATTGAGGCATTCTTGAGACTTCATCCACCATAGTTCGAGGGCAAGGCAGATTTCTTTAAGGCAGAGTAATGGATAGAGACCTTGGATCGCATATTTAAGTTAATGAGGTGTGCTGAAGAGCGCAAGGTGTTGTATGCTGCCCACATGATTACTGACACTACCATGGGATGGTGGAAGATCATGAGAGCCACCAGATTTAGAGAATTGGAGGAAGAGGAGGTACCATGGACTGAGTTTAAGCAGGCGTTTGCTGACCGCTACACCCCTGAGCATGAACGAGTCAGTAAACATGAGGAATTTCTGGAGCTAGTGTAGGGAACCATGTCTGTGGTGGAGTACCATACTCAGTTTGTCATGCTGGAGTAGTATTGCCCAATGTCGTTTGTAGGCCGCATCAGGGCAAATAAGTTCATCAATGGGCTACGACAGGACTTGAAAACTGAAGTCCTGTCTGAGGACTGTGATCATGCCATGAGGGTGAGCACTCCCATGAGAGATCTTCACACGGCTAGGTACATTTCGAATGTACCTGTCATCATGAAAAAGAAGAATTTTTTATCTTATCATCATCCCGATGACAGACTATGATATCATCCTAGGGATGGATTGGCTCTCTTACCATGATGCAGCTCTACACTGTAAGCAGAAGAAGATCACTATAGGTGCACATGGCAAGCCGAAGGTAGTCATCAGGGGTACTCCAGCAGAAAGCAAGAAGGTGATTGTCTCAGCTATGAAGGCTCAAAAGATGCTTCAGAGATGATGCTGTGCATACTTGGCAAGTGTGGTGAAGACCGATGCACTAGCCACCACACTGCAGCAGATAGATGTAGTGCGTGAATTTCCAGATGTTTTCCCTAAAGATACTTCAGGACTACCACCGAGGCAGAAGATAGACTTCAGGATCGAGCTTCTACCAAAAACTGCACCCATCTCAAATGCACCATACCGGATGGCACTTGCCGAAATGCTAGAGTTGAAGAAGCAGATACATGAATTATTAGACAAAGGCTTTATTCGGCCAAGTGTCTCACCGTGGAGAGCGTCTGTACCATTTGTTAAGAAGAAAGATGGATCAATGCGGCTTTGCAATGATTACAGGATGCTCAATAAAGTGACGGTGAAAAACAAGTACCCTCTGCCCCGCATCGATGATCTGTTTGACCAATTGTTCAAGGCATCAGTATTCTCCAAGATCGATCTACGGAGTGGCTATCACCAGTTGAGGGTTGCTGAGGAAGACATACCGAAGACAACCTTTCGATCTAGGTATGGGCATTATGAGTTTCTAGTAATGTCATTTGGATTGACAAACGCTCCTGCAGCGTTTATGGATATGATGAACATGATCTTTCGGTCCCATCTGGATCAGTTCGTCATAGTGTTTGTGGACGACATAGTGTTTGTGGACGACATCCCGATTTACTCATCTAGCTCAGAGCAACATCGAGAGCATCTCAGGATAGTTTTGGAGACTCCGCGCCAACACAAACTTTATGGCAAACTCTCGAAGTGTGAGTTTTGGCTGAAGGAGATCATGTTTCTTGGACACATAGTATCCAAGAAAGGCATTTTAGTGAACACCGCAAAAATGGAAGCAGTGACCAACTGGGCAAGGCCGAAGAATGCATCCGAAATCCGTAGTTTTCTGGGGCTAGCAGGCTATTACAGGAGGTTTATCAGAGTCTTCTCCAAGATCACAGCACCTCTCACGAACCTCACGAGGGAAGCGGAGAAGTTTATCTAGTTTGACAAGTGTGAGCAGAGCTTTCAGACATTGAAGGATCATCTGACATCAGCACATGTCCTCACCATTCCGACGGGCAGCGGAGGATATGTAGTCTACAGTGATGCATGTGGGATAGGTTTAGGGTGTGTGTTGATGCAGCATGGTAAAGTAGTGGCTTGTGCTTCACGCCAGCTGAAGAAACATGAGGTTAACTACCCCACGCATGACCTGGAGCTAGTTGCTATAGTTTTTGCGTTGAAGATATGGAGACACTATTTGTATGGGGAGACTTTTGAGATCTTCACAGATCATAAGAGTCTCAAATATATTTTTGATCTGAAGGACTTGAACATGAGGCAACACTGTTAGTTGGAACTCTTGAAGGATTACGAATTTGCTATTAATTATCACACTGGTAAGGCAAATTCAGTAGCAGATGCACTGAGTAGAAAATGGGAAGGATCACTAGCATACATCAGAGTACGGGAGTACGAGATGCTACAAGAGATCGATAAGTGGTGTCCTAAACTGGGCAGTAATGGAGCGTTGTGGATGATGCATCATATGAGACCCAATATGATTGACAGGATCATAGCTGCTCAGAAGGAGGATCTTGAGTACCAGAAAGTGCTGAAGAGATGTCAGCAGGAGCCGAAGGACTTCCAGATGTCAGCAGATGGAGGAATTCAATATAGGGACAGATTGTGGATTCCCACAGATGCAGTCATCAGACGGGAAGTGATGGATGAGTGCCACAAGTTTGAGTTTGCCATCCAGCGCACTAAGATGTACAAAGATGTACAGCACAGCTATTAGTGGCCTGACATGAAGAGGGAGATAGCTGAGCATGTGTCTAGATGCCTGGTGTGTCAGCAGGTGAAGATTGAGCATCAGAGACCATATGGAAAATTGAAGCCTCTAGATATTCCATAGTGGAAGTGGGATAATATCATTATGGATTTTGTATCCAACTTGCCCAGGTCTAAGAAGGGTCATAATGCTATATGGGTGGTGGTAGACAAATTCAAGAAGGCGACACACTTCATTCATATCCGATGGAAGCAATCGGTAGAGAGTCTGCTGGACTTGTATGTTAGAGAGGTGATTAGATTACATGAAATTCTAGCATCGATTGTTTTTGACCGAGACTCCAGATTCACTGCTAGATTTTGAAAGAGCATGCAGAAGGCATTTGGCACCAGGCTGAATTTCAGTACTACTTTCCACCCTCAGACCGATGGACAGTCTGAGAGGACTATTCGGACATTAGAGGGCATGTTGCGAGCTTGTACACTAGATTGGCAGGACAACTGGGATGAGCATATTCATCTGATTGAGTTTGCTTATAATAACAGCTACCATTCTAGTATTGGCATGACGCCCTTTGAAGCTTTATATGGTAGGCCTTGTCGTTCACCCGTTCATTGGGGTGAAATAGGTGAAGAGAAGATCATGAGCAAGGAAGAAGCGAAGGAGACAGTAGAGTATGCTGAGAAAGTGGAGTTGATCAAGCAGAGGATGAAGGCAACTCAGGGAAGGCAGAAGAGTTATGCTGATAAGGGCATACGTGAGCAGATTTTTCAGGCTGGTGATCAGGTTCTGCTTGAGGTGTCTCCCATGAAAGGAGTTATGATGTTCAGTAAGCGAGGGAAGCTCAGCCCTCGGTACGTGGGACCCTTTGAGGTATTGGAGTTAGTAGGTGAAGCAGCATGCAAGCTAACTTTATCACCCTCATATGGGCGAGTGCATAATGTGTTTCATGTTTCCATGCTTAAGAAGTACAAGCATGATGCTGCTAATGTGTTACAAATTGAAGAGCCAAATCTAGCTACTGACTTGACCTTCACAGAGTACCCGACACATATAGTGAAACGTAAAGTTCAACGCCAGAAGGATAGAGATGTGCATATGGTCAGAGTAGCATGGCGTTTTCATCACGACGATGAAACCACATGGGAACTCAAGTCAGAGATGCGTCAAGAGTTCCCGCACTTATTCGGTAAGACCTCTACTTAAGTAAAATTCGAGGACAAATTTTCTTTTAAAGGGTAATGATGTAATACCCGATTTTAAAAAAATACAATAAAATAAAATAAAAATGAAATCATATTGTAAAGCCAATTACCCCAGCCCATGAGTGAGCCCATTAACTTATTAGGCCCTAATCCCAACCTATAAAAAGCTTTAACACCCTAAAGCTTGCTCTTATGCACTCATTGCCTCTCCCTCGCTTCTCTCTTCCTCCCCAAGACACTCAATTCAGCAAAGGCAAAGGAGCTCCAGCAAGGTTCATCTAGGTTCTTCTTCATTTTTGCATTTTCTTTGTTTTCCAACATCATCCCTCACTTCTTTTTCCCATTGGAATGCTTCTTAGGTGGAGAACAATAAGGGGAAGGTGATTATCGTGATTGGAAAGATTTCAAGCTAGGATCAATCACGAAAAAGATGGGTGAATCTGAAAGGTCCCTGCATAACTTGATTAGCAATAGGATAGAATTAGGGTCTTATTATGAAATGTGTTCTTGATTGATGAGAAGGAATGGAAGAGAATGATTGATTATGTTTCTTGTGTTTGATTCATGTTTTGTGATTATTATGACTATAGATGTGTTATGTATTAGTCTTCCATGCTTAGATGATTGATTGTATGCATTGATTGTATTTCTGGATTGAAAATCACTGTTAATATGATTCTGCCCGATTATGTTTTCCCTGCGACCGGTCGACCGATCCAAAATATCGGTCGACTGCTCGTTAGAGACCGGTCGACCGACCATGCATTCCGAGCCTCTTATAGGTTGGCCGAGCGGCCAACCGAAGCTCTTTTTTAGACTAAGTATTATCGGTCGACCGATATAAAGATATTGGTCGATTGGTGCTCAGAACTTGTTGTATTGTATTGAAACCAATCGATCGACCGATCCAAATATATCGGTCGACCGGTGCTCGAAAATCGGTCGACCGACCAGTGAGGACCGTCGACCGAATCCTGACCAGAATGCATATTGTGTTGATTAGTCTTAGATTCTTTTTATGAATGTGATGTGCTAATCCCTACTGATTGAAATGCTATGTGACTGAATCCTTGATACTGTATTGATCTGTTCAGTGATCCAATCATCTTATAGTAAGCAAGAATGATAAAGTGATAAAGTGATGAAGTATGAATGATGGAAATGTATATGGAAGTGGTAGTCAGCTTATGCTAAGTGCTTATTGTGAATGATCGCTCCCTTAGCCATGGCTTGATCACCCATTGGCTGCACGAGACTGTATTGGTCGCTCGGCGTAAATCCCCCAATGTTAAAGGCACCCAAAGGCACCTAATGCAAAGAGAAAGTAAAAGTACAAAGAGTATGGATAGGTGACATGAACATGATGATAAGTGAAGGATGAATATTGATCTAGCATGATTACTGAAATCTTTCATGATTATAAGATTGACTCATGATCTCTATGTCTTTCATCCATTGATATCTCAAATCGAATGATCTTATGTTCTCAAATCTGATCTTCCTACATGTGATTACTAATTCTGATTATTGCTATTTACTGTTATGCATTGAATACTTTATGGATCCCCACTATGATGTATAGCTTACGGGAGGACCTCCTCTCCTGTGTTTGATTTCCACAGGGCCAGGTCAGTGATGGTGTTGAGATGGTGTGCCGCGACTGAGCTCGGGCGATAATAAGCACATGAACTGACAGAGGGCCTAATTATCTTTATATTTAGTTTCCGCATTATGAGCTTTGACGTAATTCAGATATTATGACTATTATGGAGATTTTGTAACACCTTAAGACTTCCGCTATTTTGATGTCTTATATTTCCTTGTTATCTCTATTGCTGATTTGTTATCGCTTTTATGGAGTTTTAGTCATATCCTCGCCACGTGACGTTGATCGATTTGGGGGCGTTACAGAAATAATGGGTCATATCTAATCGGTTTAACATATTCCAACTCATCCAACGCAGTGGTAATTTCCATGTTCACCCAACTTCAATTTATCAGTACGGTGCGATCGAATGATCGATTAGTGTCAATTAATCGATGAATTTGATAATGCAATACATCATCATTTTCTACCTTCTTCGTGTAATTTTCTTTTTAAAAAAATGTCTAAATAGTTTTTTTCTCGCCTTTGCTCGACATTTCAAAATTTCTTAAAAAAAATGAAAATAATAGAAAAATAAAAAATTGAAAGAACTTGCGACGGGCCGACGCGTTTTGGGCACGATCGAATTAGGCCGCATAATTTTTATATGTATTAAATATATAATATTATAATAATGAATAATTATTAAATTATATAACTAAAAAAATTAGAAAAATAACGTGCCAATTACATTTTTTCCCCTAATATATATATATATATATAAGTAAATGTAAAAGCATGGAGTATGAGAGCATGACAAGTGGCATTGTACCGTAACACATGTTATTCTAATAAAAAATTAATATTAGAAATTTAATTAATTTTATCCTACAAAATTTGATTTTAAATGTTAGTTGATTTTTATCTCTAAAATTGGATGAGAGATAAACACTACAAGAAAATGGATATTTTATGATGGATAATTTACGACAGATATAAATTTTTCGCAATTTGTGACGGATTTTGAGAGGAACAGGAATTCATCGAAACTTCTGTCAAGACCGTCAGAAATAAAATAAATAAATTATGAAATTACTTTTACTATTATTTTATTTTCTGACGATTTGGAACGTCAGAATTTTCGACGGCTCCCTTTTCGTCGCAAGTTCCGACGGTCCGGACCGTCGATAATCATAAAAATAATTAAATATTATAATCTTATATATCATAATATATAATATAGTTAGTAATCTTATATATCATATATAATATATTATTATAACTACCGATAGTTCGGACCATCGCAAGTTCCGATGGTCTAGATCATCAGTAATCGTAAAAATAATTAAATATTATAATCTTATAAATCATAATATATAATATAGTTAATATTTTATTATTATAATTATGAACAATTCGGACCGTCGCAAGTTTAGACGATTTAGACTGTTGGTAATCGTAATAATAATTAAATATTATAATCATATATATCATAATATATAATATAAGTAGTATTTTATTATTATAATTAACGACAGTTCAGATCGTTGGAAGTTTCGACGGTCTGGACCATCGATAATTGAAAAAAATAATTAAATATTATAATCATATATATCATAATGTATATATTAATATTTTTGACAATTAGGAGCGTCACCAAGATCCATCGCAAGTTCCGACGGCATGACCGTCGGTAATTAAAAAATAATTCCCCCGCTACTTTTTCTTCCTTTTCCCCTCTCCCGCTATTTTTTCCCTTTTTCCGCTATATATTACCTCCTCCCTCTCTCTCCTCTCTCTCTTCCTCACCTGCTGCGACCGGCGCGACGACTTTTGCCCGAATGACGACCTGCCGACGACCCTCTCTAGCTCCGGCTCCGACCACATCTCTCGTCTTCCTCCGGCTTTGTCTTCTGCGGGCGGTCGGATTTGGCCGTCGAAACATTCTAGGCGGCTCAATCCGGCCGCAGTTGGCGAGATCGACCGCCAGTGGTTCGATCCGATCGCAGCAACCTCGATCGGCCGCGTGGCGGCCTGATCCGGCCGCGTGGCGGCCTGATCCGGCCGCTGGCGATGAACAAATTTTTTTTATATTTTAAAAATTATTTGTGATGGTCGCAACATATTGACGGTCAACAACTATAGGACATATCGACGGTCACGACCGTCGGAACATTTCGACGGTCGCAACCACCGGAACGTTTCGCCGGTCGTAATCGCCACCTGTCTGAACTTTCGATGGGTGGTTTTCGAACTGTCTGAAATTGTTTGCGACGCCACCTTTTTCGATCGATCGATTCTGTCGATAAATCTGTCAAAAACCTCTATTTTCGACGGATTCTTATGATTTTCTGACGGTTTTGTCCGTCGGAAAACACTATTTTTCTTGTAGTGAAAGTCTACAAATTGAAAGTAATTAGTTTGATTAGTAAGTTAATTAATTTTATCTTTCTAAATTTGATTTTAACTCAGTCAATTTTACGTGACACACTTTGATTAGCAAATAATTTGTGTTTGAAGATCTAAGTAATTGAAAGACCAGATTTATTTTGTGAAATTATTAATAACTAATCCTGCTACGTTATAATCAATCCTAATGCGCTATTTTATATATATATATATATATATGTATATTGAATAAGAGAGAAAGTCTAAAAATACGGTTAGATTATTTGTTTTAAAAAAGAAATTAATTGTTTTAAGTTTACTCAAACTATTCCTAATCTATTTAAAATTTTGACCATAATCTGAATATTATTATTTATTTTTATTATTTATATATATAAGGAGATAAGTTAAAAATGCTGAACATGACAAGTGGCATTATGTGATAGTGACATGTGTCATCTAAAAATAATAATATTATTTTGTCCTCAAAATTGTAACGTAATCCAGATAAAATTTAATAAAATTAATATATGCTAACTTCTTATCCTAAACATAATAATCCTAATCATAATACAAATAATATTACTGATCCTTAGTTTATATATAAATACTAATCTTAATCTATCTATGCATCCTAAGACGTGTATCCTATTATTACCAATAATAATAATAATAATAATAATAATAATATTATTATTATTATTATTATTATTATTATTACTACCAAGACTTATCCTAATAATAGTCAAAGTGACACGTGTCGAGCTCTAATAAATATATAATTTTATTTATTTTTATTTTAAAATTATATATTTGTAACTATAAATAGAGAGACTTTTAGTTTCATTTGCATACTTGATGCCTTCTCTTGAAGGAAAAAGTTCGTGCGGACCTACAAATATAGATTTGTGCATGATAAAAAAATATTTATATATAATTTTCTCTCCTATAATAAAAATATTAAATGTTATATGGAACTTTTAATTTACATTTGTATACTCGACGCCTTCTTTGAAGGTAAAGAGTATGTGAGGACCCACAAATATAAGTTTGTGCATAATAAAAAAAATACTTTTATATAATTTCTCTTTGTCTAATAAAAATTAAATATTATAATTTTTATAAAATAAAAGACTAATTTTATAAAGTACGAGTAATGTATATGCATTTCATACTCTAATGATGATATCTATTGATAATTAATATAAGTATCATCAAAGTTTTCAATATATAGAGTAGCTATGTATGCAGATATATCTCTACATCTTATATATACAAATAAATATAAGCATATATGTATATACATCTTATACATCTCCTTATCTGTATGTGCGTGTTTATGTGTGTGTGTATATATATATGAAAGATTTTTTCTATAGCCAATAATATATGAAATAAATCATATATTTTTGTATTAACAATATTTATTCTCATATATTATTTATACTAATAATTATGAATTGTATATATTATCTTTTTATTGTTATCAGGTTGTTGTGCTGTGAAGGCGATAGAAGATTTACATATATATCGGATAGTTTGTTATAAACCAATATATGATGCATAATTAGTTAATAATAAAATAATCAACTATACTTAATCATTTTATTAGTCTAATTAATATGTGAAATAATTCATATATTTTTGTGTTAATAATATTTATAATCCTATATTATTTCTATTAATAATTTTTAGTCATATATAATTATTTTTTATTGTTATGAGGTTGGTGTTCTATAAAGGAGATAGAAGATTTATGTACATCAATTATTTTAGAATATCTAACAACTAAGATTTGTGATCATTTTGCTATTACTAAATAATTTATTATAAACTAATATAGGATACATAATATGCTAATAATAAAATAATTAGCTAGACTTAATCATTATTTTAATATTATTAATAGTTTTTAAATTTATTATTATATGTATATCCATATGTCATAGTTCATTATAAACAAATGCATGATACGTAATCAGCTAATAACAAAAAAATTAACCAAATTTAATCATTTTGTTGTTGTTATTTTATCAAGATAGAAGATTTATGCATATCAATTATTTTAGAATATTAAACAAAATAATCATTTTATTATTATTGGATAGTTAGTTACAAACCAATATAAGATACTTAATCGCCTATAATAAAAGTTAGTTATTATTTAAATTATTATTTAATTATATTACTTATGATAAAATTTTATATTGTAAATAAGATATAGTATAATATCTATAAAAGTTTATTATTGAGTGATTTTTAATTTAATTATTATTTCTTATATATTATCTATATTAACTATAACTATCACGATGTATATGATGCTATGGTGCATATTGCAAAAGCAAGTTATACATTCTATTATATGTGCATGTTTTCTCTCAAGAATAAGAAATATTTTTTTTATAAATTGTATATACAAATTGTGTATTGTACACCATGTACAAATAGAAGGGCTCTCAATTTTTATTTGCATATTCGACTCCTTCTTTAAAAGCAAATAGTACGTGCGGGCATACGAATATACACATGTGCGTAATAAAAAAATATTTTATTATAATATCATCATGTTATTCAAAAGTTCATTATGAAATATATATATATATCTTTATTCATATTTTTAAATTCAATAAATGTAACTATGAATAGATGATGCTTCTAAAATAGTAGTATACTTGATGTCCTTTATGATATAGAATACCATGTGCAGATCTCTAAGTGTATGTCTCTATATGCTAACAAAATATTGTATGCATATAAAGATATTTAAATAAAAAACTTACATCTTTGATCTTATAATAATAATTACATTTATTATTAGTAAAAAATCATAATTATTTTTTATTATTATGATAATAATCCTAATGAATTAATATTCATAAAATTATTACTATGATAAACTTAATAATATCAACGAGTATCACATCATTTAGTGCTAAAATCCTTTTTTGTTGGTTATTGAAGTTTACACATTTATATCCATATTTATTTATTTATATAAAAGAAAAGATAGAAGACGCTAAGTATCATTATTTCATTAAGATGTTAAAATGATTTTTTAAATGAAAGTTTATAAAGTATGTTATTTATGTTATAATAATAAATAAAATAATTTATATTCATAAGTAATATATATCATGATGATATTGATTAATATTGAGTAAATATCTATGTTCCCTATATAATATAATTATAATTTTAAAATTATATTTCCTTTATAATAAAAAATATAGTTATATATTTATATTCACACATATCTATGTATAATAATTATATGATGCCATATATGAAATAAAATTATATTAAATAATTATATTTTTCTAAAAAAACTATTATGAACGAGAATTGATCATATCCAATAAAATTAGTATTTTTTGTATCTATCTATCAAATATGTTTTTTGTCCCACATTCAAAGGTTTTCAAATATAAATGAAAATGGAATCATATTCAACTATATAATTTAATCTCACATTTGAAGTTTATAATATGAAATAGATAAGATGGACTATAAAATAGGAAGAATTCACGAACTTTATAGCTATCTTTCCGGATTAAGCCAGGTGGAAGATAAATATAAATAAATTCTAATGTTAAGTTATATAGAAGATAAATATAACAATCATATTTCATATCTATATTGTATTATAAGAATAAAATATATTCCTAATGTTCCATTGAGAACAACCCAAATGATGAATAAAAAATTATGTATTAATAATAATGCACATTATATTTGACAGGTGGAAGAGATAAATGCTACCTGGCACACATAAAATAATCTTTTTAAATTTAATTTTAAATAATATATTATGTATATCTTTTAGTTATATCAGATAAAATATTTAACTTCAATCACTATTTATATTTAATACATACATAACATGCATATATACACACACATTAAAGAGAGTTAAAATTTGGATGTAACCCTATCATGAAGCCATGTAATATGATCTAGATAATTGAATTCTTAAAGTTAGATCGTGTACGATAAAAAGTAAGATTAATTAATTTTTAAGAATGAAAAACATATAATTGTTTATACAGATTGTTGTAAGAAAGTTATAACAATTAAGTGTATATTTTAAAATAAATTATTATAAAAATATACTTAATTAAGAAGTGAATACATTGTGGTGGACATTTTTTAAAAAATAGACAACAAAATATAATTTGCTACAAATTATGAAAAATATAAGTAATAAAGGAATTTAGATATAATTATCATCTTTGACATTTCATCATCAATCTTTTCATATAAATATAGCATATATAATTAAATGGAAAGGTAGAAATTGACCTATGACACTATTTCATTAAGTCACATATAATGCTTAAAATATGTAAATAATTTTAACAGTTATTTTAGTATGATATATAATAATTTAATTTATTTTATGTTATATATCTTTACATACATATAGCATGTCAAATATGACATTTTTACATTGTCACATAGAAAATGAAATAGATAAAATAACAAATAATAGACATTGTTAAAAATAAAAAAATAAATAGTATTTACTTAATTCTAAGACATGATATTATTTTAAAAAATATAAATATCAATTGTTATTTATACCTATATTATATCGTAATTAAAAAGATATATAATTTGAAAGGCGAAGTCACGGTGTTTCTATATTGTCAACATCAATAAAATAAAAAATTTTAAATATAGATATTGACAAAGTAACAAAGTTAAGGGGAAAAAGATAGAGTAAAACATAATTAAAAATGAAAGAGAATATAATAGATTTAATTTATTATAACATATTTACATATATAAGTTTCTAAAGTGAGAAAATGATTATATAATCTATAAAATTTATATCAAAATAAAATTTCTTATTTTACAATCAAAATTTGTGTTTAATTCTGTGTTCTTTGCGCATCGCGCGGGTCATCATACTAATTCTTTCTAATAGTCATATTTAGGCTTAATCTATTAGATTGATCGTATTATATATATAACAGTAATATATATAATTAATCCTATTTTAATCTTCTATATCTGTATATTATTATTATTATTATTATTATTATTATTATTATTATTATTATTATTATTATTATTATTATTATTATTATTATTATTATTATTATTTTGTTACTAAGATGTTACGTAATAATAATATTTTTATAACAACTATACTAGGACTCTCCTCCACTACTCCTATTTAGTAGATATACATTTTATATAACAATCCTACTATATTTCAAATTGAATCCTAATGGTAATATATACAACATTGTCAACATAATATTAAATAAGATATGGATCATAATATTTAATTTAATATCAGTATAAAATCACATACATAAAATACTAATCCTATAAAATATACACTATCAGATTACATGAAACTAACCTTAGTCCTAATCACATTATAACTTATCCTAATACCTTCAAATTCTAACTCTAAATACAATCCTAATACTAATGTATAAGTACATTATACGCTATCAGATTACATGAAACTAATCTTAATCCTAATCACAATCACAATATATCTAATCCTAATATGTTCAAATTTTAACTATAAATATAATCCAATACTAATGTATAGGTATATACTATTTGATTATAATACAAAATTATTATATGCATGTGTATTATATAAATACACGTAGATACGTAGTTATAACCCTTATATAATATGGAATTACATTGAAGAGATCAAAATATATAATAATAGATATGTAAATATATCCTAATATTAACACTAATATAATAATATTTTACTACATCGTAACTTATAATTAATGTTCATAATTAACTTGTGATTAGTTGATCTAAAAAATATTTAACTTAATAATTCTAATCGAATCCTAATCCATATATATTATATCTAATAAATATGGGGTGGAACACTAATCATAATATGTATTATATACATTAAATTAGATTTGTATTCTAAGCATAAATTAAAATTAGATACTTAAAAATATCCTAAAATTAATAATGATAATATAATATTTGATTTCATGGTAAGTATAAACAACATTTAGTAATATAAGAATAATATAATGTAAGTCATTATTATATTCAAAATTTTCTAATAAAACAAAATATATTATAACTGATTTTTTTATATGCCCGTGTATACCAACAAATAAATGAACATTTTTGGAATTTGTGAAATAAATATATAATATTTATGATAAGCTTAATGTATAAGATATTAATTTATGTATAATTAAAAATGGAATGTTATTAAATATAAACCATTAAGTTTAATACTTAAATGGGGATTGGTTGGATTAAATAAAGAAAAATGTTATGAGGAATATAAAAGGAAAAACATGTCAAAGCAATGTACTAACATATGTATATCTATAAACTAAATGACATAAAATAGAAAAAGATAAATTGTATAAAAATATCGAATGTTAAATTGCAATTTAGTATTTTTTTTATTTTGCTTCATATAAATAAGATTATTAAATAGAGTTTTTAACCCCTTTCCTCGTTTACTTTCATATGGATTACTAAAATAAAAAACCAAAATTCTTTTTTAAAGAAGTCCGAGAACGAGGTATCAAATCCTCCATATCTCGATAGGCATATTAAAGCTTTTTTGTTCTTGCATTTTAATGCAACTTTGATTGACTTTATATAACCATAAAGTTGCATAAAATATTTTTTTTAATTTTAAATAATTCTTGATATGTTACTCACTTATAGGCTGTGTTTGGATTGGAAATTTTAAGTTCTCGTAAGTTCTCGAGAACTAATCGATTTGATTAAAAAATTTAGGTTCATGTTTGGATAAAAATTGTAAGGATAAGGATTTAAAAAGTTGATTTGATAGATAAGTTTTAGTAGGTGTTTGGTTAAAAAGTAAGAATTAAGAATATATTTTATTATTTTATGAGATATAAAATGATAGTAAATAAGAATATATTATTAATATTATAATTTACATAAATTATTATATTATTATTTCATTAAATATTTTAAATATTATTAATATTATAATTTATGTAAATCTAAATATCTAAATATAATAATTTACGTACATCTTACGGTCCAAATATAATGTAATTTTTTAAAAAATAATTGAAAAGTTTGATTAATAAAGTATTTATTAATTATAAGAACTAAATATTTCATAATTTTTAATTAATTACATTTAATAATTTATTCTGTAAGATGATTAATAATGTATTAATATATACTAATTTATATATACATACATTATAAAATAATTAAAAAAATGAAAGAAAAAAATCAAAAGTTGCGGCTGACATGACATAAAAAGTAAAAAAAAGAAACGTCAAGAACTTTTTGCCAGAACTTTTATAAAAATAAAAAATTCTGACCGGACGTCACGTGACGAGAACATTTAATGTTCCCGTCAAACACTGTGTTTGCCAGAACTTGAGCAAGAGTTCTGCTACCAAATACAGCCATAATGATTGTTAAATTAATATTTAACATTTTCACAATAAAATATAATTATATGCTACATTTACAATCAATTTAAAAGTTCATAAGTTTCCATACAAACATTTAAAAAACAAGTTACATCTGAAACTAAGTTCTCCAGCCATTCTTCCATCTCTCTCAATGTCAGCTCCTCCAGGGACGGGAAGCAGCAGGAACTTTTGTTGACGCGGCGACGTCTTCATTAGCAGCAGCAGTAACAGAAACAGGGTTTGTAACGCCTCCAAAATTTGGCCTTAATTTTTAACTTTTGCCGAACCCTGGATGGCATTACACGACCTTGACTTTGACCTAATTTCATAAAACTTTGCAGCGGAAACATAATATAATAAACTTACAACAATGACATCATAAAACAGTGAAAGACTTCATGGATAAATAAATCAAACCCAAGATAACATACTAGCCCACATGACTCCATAAGGCCCATAAACCATACATAAATGACTCTTACAAGAGTTCATCAATATGACATAATATAAGTAAGATAACTTGGGCAGTAGCCCGACTCACCCATGTGCAATGTCTTCGTCAAGAGGACATCACCGCCGAACCTAAACATCATCCATACCTGCACGGATCTATGGGGTGCAGGAGATTTCTCCCGTTAGAGTATGTTGAGGCCCATGCATGCTATGACCTTATAACATAATATCTACATGTCGCATATGCATATCATCTTCATGGAACATAAATCATATGCATGCTATGAACTACATATGCATACTACATGGCATGTGAGCATATCATCATGACAAGATAAGATAACATGTAACATCATAATATTTAAATCAAGCATATCATAACTTATCATTATGCTAATGCGTATCTTGATCTTATCTTACTTTACTTTATCATCTTTTATCATGTCATGATATGATGTAATAAGTGGACATTCATTTGCATCCTCATAGGTGTATACTTCATCATACTTCTTTAACATCTTTACTTTATGTCCCAAGTCATTCATCATTCATCTTTTCATCTTTCATCTTTACTTAAATACTTTCTTATCTTGTTGATTGGAAAGACCATGTTGAGTTCGTGGGAGAATGCTAGCTAGGCCAACATGTTGGGTTCGCGGGAGGCCAATAGAGACGCCACGCTTGGGGTGGAACTCGCCTCCTGATTTCGCGGAGACCCAATAAAGACGCCACACTAGGAGTGGAACTCGCATTAACTTATGGAAACACCACACTAGAGGTGGAACTCGTTTCCCCGGGAAATGCTGCCACTTGGGGGCGGAACCCATTTCCCCTCTTCGATTATAATAAGACACATTCACGCCAATCCGTCTTTTACTTACTTTCATCAATACATATAATCATTCAATACATGTTGCATATTTTAATCCTATTTAATGTCATACATACGTCAAATCATACTATGTGTGGACATTCAATCATAGCCAATCAGCTTTCAGAACGAGCAACTGTTTTGGATAACGATCGACCATTGGAAGGGTATCGATCGACCGGTCGAATTATCAGTCGACCGTTATGATCCTTTTGGACGACTGACATCAGGCTTCGGTTCGTTCGCTAATCACAGAATGTGACACTCTTCTAAAATGGACGACCGTTGAAATAACGATCGATCGCTACTGGTCTTTTCGAACGTCCGAAATGGGTTTCGAATCGTCCGCTAATCACAGAATGTTCCGACTCCCTATATCGGGCGACCGTTCATAAATCGGTCGACCTTTACATTACTATCGGACGATCGAAATAGAGTGTTTGGTCGTCCGCTAATCACAGAATGTTCGACTCTTTCAAAACGGACGACCATTATAGAATCGGTCGACCATTGGACAGAGTGTGAGACTACAAATGATCTCCAGAACGGTCGACCGATACGCTATCGGTCGCCTGTTCTGGGCCGACAGAAACTCGATTTCTACATCTTTTTCTTCCTAATCATGCATACATTGACATATTGAACACATACTTGCTTCCAAACATCATATGAGACATTTCTTAACATTCTTAACATTCTAATCATGAACCACATGGGATTTTCACATAAAGACTTTCAACACACTAATCACACTTATAAATATACATGAGCTTTACAAGATTTCATAATGAGCTAATAAACTACAATAGGCATTATACATCCATACATGATTGACAATAGAACATTAAGCAAGATAAGCAATAGAGCAGGAAGCTATAAAATACATATCATTCTAAGCATGATTAGCAATGAAACAATAATATAAAGAGCATTACTTATAAAATGCACATTTCCCAAAATTTCACTCTAAGAATAAAAGAATTTATTCTTTATGCCATAATCCACACATGCAACCATCATCAGAGAAAGATTAAAGAAGTTTGAATCCCCTCAAATATACATTAATTAGCTAAACTTAAACTCCTAACTACTTTCTTGTCCTCATCTTTCCAGTCCTTTCTCTCTCCTGAATGGTGCTGTTCACATTCGTAGGTGACAAGACAAATGAGAGACGGAGAGTGTGAGCTAGCTAAAGAGAGGGTTTAAGTGGGAGCTTACTGTAGCTATGGATGACCTCTTCCCTATTGCTGGCCGTGTGAGAACTGTGAGGGAGAAGAGAGTGAGGTGCTTTGGGTGAGAGGCACTGTAGCTTGAGAGGGTGACTTCCGGCTGGTAGGTGGGGGAAAAGATTAGGGCACTGTGTTGCTTTTTTTATTATTATTATTTAGGATGTTACAGGGTTCAAAGGTCAAACTTCAAATCAAAGGATCACGTGACAGCGGCTCGGGTCCAACACTCTGCACTCTTTCCATTCGCATTACAACGAGAATCACGTGGATGAACATCTCATTCGACATGTCAGAATAACACAGTACCGATGCGCATCGATATTATTAGTTAAACTAGTTCCGTGCGATGCACGGATATCATAAAAAATAATCACCATATAATTCTAATATTACAAGTCTAAAAATTATTGAAATAATTTTGTTAACATCCAAAAGTGTTAAATGAGTCAAACTACTAAAAAAATAATGAATTATTCACTGCAAATAAATCCAAAATAATGAATTATTTTTTAGAAAGGAAAAAATTATACTAATTTAAACTCAAATTGAATTTAGTTTTTTATATGATTCCACATTTACTTAAATTTCACTCTTTATTTCAATGGTTAGAAACAGATAAAATTAATACATTATAATTTTGGCTAAATGCTTACACATGGCTTGTTCAAACTATTTAAAAAAAAACAAAAACATAGTACGTTATTTAAAGGAAAATAGTTATTTATCTTAATTATACTCATATTGAATTTAATTTTCTTCAAATAAAAATCCTAATATATCTTTATTTATATAGGACTCCTATTTTTACTTAGAATTCAGATTTTAATTTAATTTTATTCACATATGACATAACAAATAGAATAATAATGCTATATTTTAATGAAACGTTGATACATGCCTGACACCAGCGTTTGATGGAACTAAATGTTAAATATTGTTATTACTAAATATTAGGATAAAACAAGCACGTTGGTTTTAATATACTAACTAGAATTAATTTTAATATATATGGATTTATATACAACTTAAATCATACGTTGATTTTAATTTGAATATCAATTTTATTAGATGACACGTCTAATATGCATTAGGATGATGATTACAATTGTAAATAGATTAGGACTCTTAGTTTGAGTAAACTTCAAAGAATTATTTATCCATATATTACATATATGGATATATCTCTAATATAATATTAATATATAATATATATACATGCATTAATTATAGTATGGCAGGATTAATTATCAAAAAATTCAAAAAATAAAACCAGTCTATCAATTACTTAGATCTCCAGGCACAAATTAATTTCTAATCAAGGTGTGCTCGGTAAAATCAATTAAGAGCTAAAATCAAATTTTGTAAAATAAAATTAATTAACTTGCTAATCAAATTTTATATACTCTCTCTCAGATCCAATTTTAAAGATAAAATTAACTAAAAGTTAAAATCAAAATTTGTGGGATAAAATTAATTAAATTTCTAATGAAACTAATTACTTTGTAGACTTTGATTTTAATCCAATTTTGGAGATAAAATTTTCTTATAATAATACTATGTGTCATTGTTTCACTACGCCATTTGTCAGACTCTCCTACTTGATGTTTTTACCTTTACTTTTATATATAAAAGATATCAAAATATTACAATATGATAGTATTCATATTATTATATGTATCAATGGGCGGCGCCGTGGGCGCTGACGGACTGAGATGGCGTTGGTAATATGGATGGCAACGCTTGGTATTCAAAATTATGAATTAAATATTATAATAATAATCTAACAGTAATATATACCCATGGCAAACATTGTTGGTATCCAAATTTTATTAAATATTACATTATTATAATATAAGAAAAAAATGCATGCATAAACTCATAAAGAATTTACGTGCAGTTCAACCGTTTAATTAAAATTTGATAGTAGATCTTAATATATAAAGATAAGATAATTTTAGTTGTTTGATACCACAATGACAATCATCAAATAACACTAGAAATGATAGCTTCTAAATTTAACGATGACATATAAGTGGAGGAAGAATCCACATTAGTAACAGATCCCTTGATGGAGAACTATCATGGGAAGATGTGGAATGAACTAAAATAGGATCATCTTCTGTGTCAAACAACAAAACTGAATTAGAAGGAGTGACATAAACTGTCTGAGTTGAAGCCAGTCGAAAAATGTTTTCAACAAAACGAGCATCCCCGGGAACAAGAAACTTATTATCTGATAGGGTCACAACTTTGTAACCCTTTTGAGTGGAGGAGTATCCCGGGAGAACTGATGGAAGAGCTCAATCATTGAATTTATCAGTTGTAGGTAGGACTGTTGGATAACAGGCAACCAAAAACCATATGATGTGAATAGGTGACAGATTATTCAAAGTTATCAGTGGAATTCTATTAATTAAATGGGCTGTAGTCTGGACAGCCTCTCCCCGAAACCGCATCGTTAAATAGGACTGAAATAAGAGTTCTTGCAACTTATTGTTGGGCTCGGTTATTATTATGCGAGTCCGAGCAGGAGTAACAAACGAAGAAAAAGAAAAATAATGAAAAACCGTATTGATGATGAAAAACAATACGAGAGGAAAGTGCAAAATCGTGTCATCTCAGGATGCTATAAAAGCATGCTAATGCATTGGGCAAAAGGCAAAGCGCGCAGCCATACATCAGGACGAGCAGCCACCGAAAGAGAGAAAAAAAGAAGAAAATTTCGGAGTTCGTTTTAGGAACGAGTTCTTATTCGTTCTCAACGAAATTTTAGGTATTACTTCTCAGCTCGAGAGACATTTATTCTATGGTATTCAAGATTAATTCTTGAGATTATTATTGTAATCCCCTGCGTAGTTTAGAGAAGATACTTTGTAGCCTATTATTATTTCATAGTGGAAGATCTCCTTGCTCCGGTAGTTTTTTCCTTTCACGTTGAGGAGTTTTCACGTTAATTTTCTGTGTCTTTGATCTGATTTAATTTTGCTATATTATTGTCATCATCCCATTATTATTGTGCGCATTAAAAGGGAAAAAGAAGATAATTTCGCAACTATCAGTTCAGCCTTTTTCTCAATAGTGGTATCAGAGCCTGGTCAGAAAGTGTACATTATAATGGAGGACAATAATGCCCCCAATCGGATGTCTATGCTCACAGGAATAAATTATTCTATCTGGAAGCCTGGGATGAAGGATTACTTAAATTGTAGAGACCTTTATGATTCAATCGAAGGTGATGCTATAAAGCCCGATGACATTGATGATAAAAAGTGGAAGAGGATCAAGACCAAGACAGTCGCACAAATCTGACAATGGATCGACGACAAGGTGTTTCTTCATATCGCAAATATTGATGAACTCGACGAAGTGTGAAAAAAATTGCAAGAAATGTATGAGCGCAAATTGCCATAGAGTAAGGTGCTACTGATGAAGAAACTTGTCCAAACCTGAAGTACAAGGATGATCATTCTGTTGCAGAATATCTTGACAGTTTTCAGGAATTGATTAATAAGTCGTCCTCAGTAAAGATCGTGTTTGAAGATGAGATCCAAGCGCTACTACTGCTGAGTTCATTACCTGATAGTTGGGAAACGCTCGTTATCTCTGAACAACTCTGCTCCAAGTGGACAACTCTCTTTAGAAACTATCAGGGATAGTTTGTTCAATGAAGAAACGAGAAGGCAAGAGTAGAATCTCAACAACAAATCAGAGGCATTCATCGTGGAAGATTGTGGGAGAAATAAACAGAGAAACTCTCACAACCATGATAGATCAAGGTCAAGGTCAAGAGGCCAGTCGAAGTCTAAGAAAGAAGTCACCTGTTATCATTGTGGCAAGCCATGACACTTCAAGAAGGAGTGCAGAAAATTAAAGCGTGATCAGTCACATGAAGAATCTGAAGATGCTGAAAAAAAGAAGAAGGACAGTGGTGGAAACAACGTTGTAGTGACTACATCAGATGATGTATACTTTCTTACTCAATAAGAGGAAGAAGATGGTGTCAATGTTGTGAGTCAAGATTCAGTGTGGATCTTAGACACTGCAGCTTCATTCCATGTTACCCCTCGCAGAGATATATTCTCAACATACAGAGAGGGAGCATTCGGGTCAGTAAACATGGGGAAACAAGTCGGAGTCCCAAATTGCTGGTGTTGGAGACATTCAGTTGAAGACCAACACATGAGGCAAGATTCTGCTCAAAGATGTGAGGCATGTACTAGAGATCCGTCTCAACCTAATTTCAGTTGGAAAATTAGACGACGACGACTATGAGAGCAATTTCAAAGGGAGAATGTGGAAACTCAAGCGAGGTTCACTCCTACTGGCGAAAGAAAACAAAGATGGTACACTCTACAAGACTGAAGCACAATATTGCACCGAGGAGATAAACGTGACTCAAGAGATGTCATCCTCTGAGTTATGGCACAAGCGGCTTGGTCACATAGGTGAGAAATGACTTCAGATATTAACTCAACGAAATCTGCTACCAGGTGTGAAAGAAACTTCACTTGACTTATGTGTTCACTACTTGACTGGTAAGCAGACTAGAGTTATATTTAATAGGACTTCTTCATCTAGAAGTTCGCACGTACTTGATTTGGTGCATACTGATGTCTGTTATATGAAGGATAAAATTCTAGGTGGTGCTCTTTATTTTGTTTCATTTATTGATGACTATTCTAGAAGAGTCTAGGCTTTTCCTATAGCACACAAAAATCAGGTGTTGACAGAGTTCAAGAAGTTTCATGCCAAAGTCGAAAGAGAAACTGGCAAGAAGCTCAAGTGTATTCGGGCAGACAATGGCGACGAATACAGAGGACCATTTGAAGAATACTGCAACACCTATGGCATCAAGCTTGAAAAGACGGTTCCCAAGACTCCTCAGCAAAATGGTGTTGCTGAGAGGATGAACAGAACAATTGAGGAACATGTTAGATGTATGCTTCTACATGCCAAGCTACTGAAGAAATTTTGGGGTGAAGCAATGATGACTGCAATTGAACTGATCAACCATTCACCATCAGTACCTCTGGATGGTGACATACCTCTGAAAGTTTGGTCAGGAAAGGATGTTTCATATAAGCATCTCAGAGTGTTCGGTTGTAGAGCCTTTGTTCACATTCCCAGTGATGAGCGGTCAAAACTTGACGGCAAATCGAAAGAATGCATCTTCCTCGGATATGGAGGTGAAGAATTTAGCTACAAACTTTGGGATCCTGTTAATAGGAAGGTTATCAAAAGCAGAGATATTGTGTTCATGGAACATCAAACAATTGAAGATCTGTCAAAAGACAAAGAGCCAACTACCTTCACTGATTATCTAGCTGAACCGAGTTCAGTTGACGCACCGATAGAAGATGACATTGTTCTAGAAGCTGATCAAGATGATAGTAGCAGTGATAACAGCTCAGATAATTCAGATATACCTTCGGATAGTGAAGATAGTGATGATGAGCCACATGTCGAGCATAATGCACCAGTGCAAGAGCCTCAGTTGAGAAGGTCGAACAGACAAAGACAAGAGTCAAAGCGGTACTCCCTGACAGAGTACATGTTATTAACTGAAAGGGGAGAACCAGTGTGTTATCAAGAAGTCTTGTTGCATGAGCAGAAGGATGAGTGGATGAAAGCCATGCAGGACGAAATGCAATATCTGCATGAGAACAACACTTACAAATTGGTGAAGCTTCATAAAGGGAAGAGGGCACTTAAGAACAAGCGGGTGTTTCGACTGAAGAGTGAAGAGAATAATCCACATCCAAGATATAAGGTAAGATTAGTTGACAAGGGGTTCAGTCAAAAGAAATGAATTGATTTTGATGAGATATTCTCACCAGTGGTCAAAATGTTATCAATTCGAGTGATTCTTGGATTAGCTGCTACCAAAAACTTGAAAATTCAACAGTTAGACATCAAGACCACTTTTCTCCATGATGACTTGGAAGAAGATATTTACATGGAACAACCAGAGAGTTTCCAAGAGAAAAGAAAAGAAAACCTGGTGTGTAAATTGTAGAAAAACTTATATGGACTCAAACAACCACCTTGTTAGTGGTACAAAAAGTTAGAGTTGTTCATGACACAGCAAAGATATAATAAGATCAGATCAGATCATTGTGTCTTCGTGAAATATTTTTCACATGATGATTTTATTATCCTGTTGTTATATGTTGATGACATGCTTATTGTAGGTCGAGATAAAAGTAAGATTGATAGGTTAAAGCAGGAGCTGAGTCAATGCTTTTCCATGAAAACCTAGGCGCAGCAAAGAATATCCTCGGCATGAGGATCACCCGTGACCGAGAGCAGTTGGAAGCTATGGTTATCCCAAAAAATATACATCGATAAAGTTTTGGAGAGGTTCAACATGAAGAACGCAAAGGAAGTTACATCGCCACTTGCAGGTCACTTCAAGTTGAGCTCTAGACAGTGTCCGAGGAGCACAACCGAGAAGAAAAAAATGAAGAACGTCCCATACACATCTGCAGTTGGCAGTCTGATGTATGCAATGATTTGCACAAAGCCAGACATGGCATATGCAGTTGGTGTGGTGAGTCGATTTCTATCAAATCCTGGTAGAGAGCATTGGGATGCAGTCAAGTGAATTCTCAGATATCTTCGAGGCACGTCTAAGATATGCTTATGTTTCGAAAATGCTGAGCCAGTGTTGGAAGAATTTACTGACTTTGACATGGCAGGAGACATTGATAGTCGAAAGTCAACTTCTGGTTACTTGATGACATTTGCAGGAGCAGCAGTCTTATGGTAATCCAAGTTACAGAAGTGTGTTGCACTATCAATGACTGAAGCAGAATATATCGCAGCTACTAAAGCAGGCAAGAAAATTCTGTGGATGATACAGTTTCTGAGGAACTTAGGTTTGACGCAGGAGAAGTACATTATCCACTGCGATAATCAGAGTGCTGTACATCTAAGTAAGCATTCTAGTTTTCACTCTAAGTCCAAGCATATTGATGTCCGATATCATTGGATTCGTGACGAGATGAAAAAAAAGAAATTCTTTCTTTGCAAGATCCATACTGACAAGAATACGTCAGATATGATGACGAAGTCTCTACTTAGAGAGAAGACCGAGTTCTGCAGGGAGCATGTGGGCTTGATGGATTCCTTCGCATAAATAAGAAAAGGGAGTTTGTTGGGCTCGATTATTATTATGCGAGTCCGAGTAGGAGTAGCAAACGAAGAAAAGGAAAAATAATGAAAAACCATATTGATGATGAAAAACAATACGAGAGGAAGAAGGACTGAATTGAAGTCAAAGTGCAAAACTGTGTCATCTCACGATGCTATAAAAGCATGCTGATGCATTGGGCAAAAGGCACAGCGCACAACCATACATCAGGACGAGCAGCCACCGAGAGAGAGAAAAAGAGAAGAGAGAGAAGAAAATTTTGGGGTTCGTTTCGGGAACGAGTTCTTATCCATTCTCAATGAAATTTCAGACATTACTTTTCAGCAGTCTTCTCATCTATTCCTCATATTTCGGTGAGATCGTTTTGACTTATATCCTCAGTTTTGAGAGACATTTATTCTGTGATATTCAAGATTAATTCTTGAGATTATTATTGTAATCCTCTGCGTAGTTCAGAGAAGATACTTTGTAGCCTACTATTATTTCACAGTGGAAGATCTCTTTGCTCCCGTGGTTTTTTCCTCTCACGTTGAGAGATTTTTCACGTTAATTTTCTACGTCTTTGGTCTGATTTAATTTCGCTATATTATTATCATCATTCCATTATTATTGTGCGAATTAAAAGAGAAAAAAAGATAATTTCGCAACTATCAGTTCAGCATTTTTCCCAACACTTATAAGAGATGACAGTATTTTTGCTCCGCTACTCCATTCTGTTG